>JAZHRO010000077.1:7200000-8670000 GCA_037157565.1 Thalassia testudinum | reverse complement strand
TGGCTTTTTTTAATATAGTTGACCTCATCACATAATTGTACTTACATTATTTTTTTTGCATGAGAGGAGATACGATCTTCATTTCTATATTTACTTTTTTTTTCGTGACACCCCTATCACATTGCAAAACATGTTACTTTTACATTTTTGTATTCATATCCCTTACATAATCATGTTGAAATAGAGATAAGCAATAATCATGTATAAGTGCATTTAACATATCATCTATAATATTTATCATTGTCATATAAAAAGTCGTGTATCTCTTATAATATATCTCACCAAAGATTAAACATTTGTCTGTGATTTTTACATATAATTAAAAATTGATGATATTTGATTCAAAATTAAATATGAAGTATGATATTTGATTCTCATTCTAAAATTATCTGACAATAGGAGAGCGAGCAACCTCACATTCTTGCATTGCAAAATTAATTTCTTTGTAACGTAACACTTACATGTATCTTCATGCCGTCTGCCTGGGTATCTCAACTAATAAGACGTTAAAATAACCTTTGTGGAGACAGATTTCGAATCCTCGATACTATCGATGAAGGTAACGGAAAACATGTACCTCACTTTAGACGAGGGTTATATATATATATATATATATATGCAATAGCATGTAGCCTCTCTCGTGTTTGACTTGGATTCTGTTCATTGAGCAATTACACGTGGCCTCAATCGTGTTTGACTTACATTTTATTTATTGATTTTGGATAGCAGGACAACAGAACCTGGTTGACGGTGTTCCTCAACATTTTGAGGGTGACGAAAATTATGTCAATTTGATCACTTACTCGCGATGGCAACCAAGAATGGCTGACGAAGGATACTGTCATTCTTGCTTAATGCAGCGTTTTAGCGATCATGCATGAACTAAGTAAAGTATGATACATAGCCATTGGATTCTATACGTACTACTCACGCAAATTAATCGTGAACATGGTACTTTCATTGATTTGGAATAATTTTTTAGAGGGTTCTTTTACTCGTTTACGCTCGTATGAACTTTTATAATTACATACGTATCTCTTTAAATTTTTTTTTTATAAGATAAGCATTGTATTAAAATAGGAAAGAATCTAATATAATAGAATGCAACCCAAAAGGAGAAGAAAACGGAAATCTGACTGCTCTCGTGAAGAGAGGGGGGTTGCTTCCCGAAAAAATGAAAAAACTTCATCGAGATGGAGGCAAACAAAACTATAGAAAAAAAGTAGAAAATACAATAAAAAAAAAAATCTCCTGTGAAGGAGTTCTAGTCGTACTTCTTCAAAGCTTAAAAGGGCCGTAAATTCAACACTTGTAGAAATAACAATGTCACCAAGAAGAAATTTCGGTGATCGACACAATCCTCCCCAACTAGAAGACCAATAGACATTGGCACCTGACAAGGGTCAAAAAATCTCAATCGTGTAAGACACGAGATCTCGCATGATCCCAATGCAGTAAAAAACAAATGACCAACTACACCCTCATTGACCGCAGCTCAAGCAACATCACCGATAAACATGCCACCACCACCACTCCCATTTTAGCGAGCACGAAACCAAGAGGTGCTACACCATGGTGGGCCCAATGATCTCGACATCCATGGACAATGCCACTCCCACCAGCAAGCGAATGCCTCCCCAACCAAAGTGTGGTGACCACAAAACACAACTATGCCGAGGATGAGTGACATGAGAAGACGAAACGACAAAGCCAACGAGCACGAATCCAAGAGGCTAGAAGGGGAGGGAGGGGGAGAGAAGGGGGAAGATAGGGGAATGGGGGGCCCCAATCGGTGAGGGAGGCCAATCAAGGCCCATCGGTGCTAGGGGTGTCCGAGGCTTTTTTGTTTGGGGGGAATGAAGGGGGTGCTTTGGGGGAAACGAATCTACCTCTCTAAATCTTGTTATTACATTCATGCCTTATAAATTTGCTAATCATGCCAATTATACATCTAGGTTTCGTTCGGTAAAGATTTAAAGTTAAGATTGGATAAAATTTAGAAAATCTTAAAGAGCGATAAGTGGATGGGTTGGAAGAGGGTTAATAGTTGTAAATGTGATAGTTAAATTGATATATTAGTATTGATTTTTATTTTTATTTGTATTAGAAGTGAGTTAGTAGGAAATAGATGTGATGGGTATAAGTGATAATGTATATGATTGATAAGTGCTAAATGTGATGAATGATTGTAGATGTAATAGATGGAGAATAAAACTTGTACATTATTCATACACTGTAGCAGTAACTATTATCATGTAAGATATAACCCCCTTTTAGGTTAAATCTACGATAGATTGTGAGGAAATATTTTCTAAATATCTCGTAATAATCATTAAAGTTAACCAAACAAAATTTAGAAATTACATTAACATCCCCTATTCATATTTTTATTTTATTTATCTCTTCTTTTTCTTCCTCCTCTCCTAATCCCTTCTTCCTCCTCAACCTTAAATCGCACTTCCAGAAGGCATGATAGCGACGATGATGTCGAGTTCATCATCGAAGGTTGCCCTCCTCCCTCATCCACCACCCACAGCACCTCCTCCTCCCTCAATGAACATCGGCTCAACTCGATCAAGAATCACACCAAAAAATAGAGTAAAGAAAACAAATCAATACCATTATACACAAGAAAATTGATAATTCAATTTCACCTATAAAATGTATATCCATAGCAGGGATTTAACCATCAAATATGCGCTATGTATGTTGAAGTACAAAAGGATCAATTACCCTCAACTACTATACATCATCCCCTCTTTTTATAGGGTGTTAAGGATATAATAATTACACCTAATTATTTTCTTTTTTGAGGAACACAATCCTTCACTTTGCTTCTCGAGGACCTACCTCACCCATGCATCACTTTTCCTTCTAATCAGCTTTGTCCAGGCTCCATCATCCCAGTGCTTAGAACACCCTCGCACTATTCTACTTGGATCCTAAACAGATATTATAACATCTTACATTGTTAACCCCTGCTTTAGAAAAAAGTACGGTTAGTAGGTGGGTATCAATACAAGCTTATGCACATGACCTGTTTAAAACCTGTAACATGTAACCTATAAGGATAGGATTAGCATTTATGATTCAAAATTTAACACTATCATCACAACCATTATATATATATATATATATATATATATATATATATATATAACCATTCGTAACTTTACGATCAAGAAGGATTTAACAAAATACGAAGGAAACATAATGCCTTCGCAAAACGAATATATATAAAATTGTCTGTGCCACGTGGCATATATGATGCAACACTCTTTTAGAACATTGATGTGATCTACTAACGTCCCCATAGCTTCTTTCACGCTGTGCCTATACAGCTTCTCTCTTTCCACTTCCCCAAAGTATACACTTCCTACTCCCAGGGACAGGTAGCAAAACACACGCCTCGAGTTTATCATGGAGGCATTGAGCATGCTTTTACAATGCCTAGATCCTTAGGCAACACATTATTGGGATCCTTGGCATCTTGTAATGAAGGTACGTAACAAAGTAGGGTGGCATATATATATATATATATATATATATATATATATATATATATATATATATATATATATATATATATATATATATATATATATATAGTGGTGTTATACAAGAAAATATTGCAGTGTCAATCATTTAGTTTCTTATTATTCTATCCTAGTTTACATTACCTACCATATATTTTATTCTTATTACCAAAACGACACAATTGAATATAACGTCAAAATTGCCTTCGAATCTCTTACTGATGCTTGAGAAACATATTATTCCTCATATTAGGAATCATCCCTTGATCTTCATATCAGGAAGATTCGTATGTAGTTAAGGGATGTTGAGAGGAATGCCCTACTTGGTCAAAGTGGCTACACTAACTTTGGGTCACACTCTAGAACTACTTAGGATTGGACCTTATAGGTTACTTGACAAATGTTCATTACACTCTTTTTTAAAACGAACTCGATCCCCTCTTCTTGAGGTTGCCAGGTATCCCTGACTACCTTTTTTCTATTGCTTTCTAGGTGTGTCCTATGCATCGGACGCAGCTTCTCAGACAATCAATCTTTAGTCCTATCTAACCTAATCCCATGATTCTCTAAGTAACTTTGATTTATCCATTTTCACTTCATCGGTCTATCTCATCAGTCTCTAACCTTTTCTCTTTTAGATTTCTCATCCTAAAATACTTATAAGTGATCATCCTGTGTCTGTACTTCTCTTTCTATGAGACACTCACGATCGAGTCTCGTGATATCTTATCGAAAATATCATGTATCAAGCTCTCTACTTATTGGAATTCAAAATAGTTTGAACCTAGTTTGAGACCAATCAAAGGTCAACCCATGGACCTTGAGTCTAATCAAGGTTGTTGTTGTCTTTTGAAAAGTCCTTAAGTTGATCAATAAAAACTCAAATTGATTGATTAAAATCAATAAATATTCGACCATTTAGTACGATTTTGATCGATCAAATCAGGACGAAATAAGATTTCTAGAAAATAAACTTGAAAACCTACAAAACTCAAATCCCACATTCCTTCTCAAAAGAGTTAAAAACAATTTTAACATCAAAATCTATCATTCAAAACCCTTCTTGGCACTTTTCAAGCTATAATAAATAAGTTATTTTCCATGGGTTATCCTCTTAATAAAAGTTTGTCATGCATGCCACTAGACCACACATTCATCTAAAATCTAGCATGCCAAACCACCAAATTCATATTCACACAATTTCTACACATTCAAAGGGTGAAGTTACCCAATCTAACACCACCAACATACAAGCTTTACAAGAGAGGTCAAGAAAAGGATTTAAGCCCTACCTTGCTAAGTTCTTCTTGAGCACTACACTTCTTCAACCTTTGATCTCCTTATTTACTTCCAATTGAAATTTGATGGGGAAAATTCTATTTAGAACTTCCCCTACCCATAAGTTCTTCGTGCATACAGGAATTCATCCAAAATCTTCATTTGAATCCAAACTTGTAACCATTACCTTGGAATGGACAAAATCTTGGAGCAGCCCTTATGATATCCTTCTTTCCCAACCTTCAAATGGCCTTAGCAGCTTACAAGCTCAAGCTTCCAAACTTGAGAAGCTCACCGATGGAGGGAGAGGGAGAATATTGGGAAAGGAGAGAATGTTCTATCTCTGCAGAAACAAGTGGGAGCGTTTGGAGTTTGATGGTGCCACATAGGTGTCTTCGTGTAAGTGCCAGAGAAATTGTCCTCAAGCCCTCCAAGTTCTAGCTTCTTAACTTCACTTTTTCATGAATCAAGAGGCCCTCCTTTTAAGTTCTTCGTAGGCCTAATTTTCTTAAGTTTAGTCCCAACAAGGTATTTTCATCTCTCCTCTAACCCCTCCATTGGAGAAACATAAGGGCTTTGGTGGCTTTATTTGTTAATAAATAAGGTTATGTCTTTATCTAACATCTACAAGTTTTCCTTTAAACCTTTATAATCCTAATGTCATACAGCTAACAAGAAATTATTCAGATTTAATTAATTTTCATTATCCATCATTAACCCCCAATTAACTACAATCAAAATTACGGTCACATAGGCACCTTTGTCAGTGATGTAGGCAGATCTCGCGTTGCTCGATTTGGACTTCAGGTCGGCACTTCTACCAACAATCTGGCCGATCTCCACGCAATTACACCTGAGCCTTGTGGTAGTGCCTGGTCTAGTCAGCTACTAGTCGAGGTACATGGTTTCCTTTGTCGGGTCCGAGCTTCCTTGCAACGTGGGCAAACCCAGTGGATCCGTTTATTTTTCGACCTAAATTTTCTTCCCTCATTCTTAGCCATCGTCCACCGCTCCTCCTCCCAAAAGCCACCGCCCCATACCTCCTCCCCCTCCACATAGCCACCGATCACCACCCCCTCCTTCTATCTTTATGTTTTTTCTCTTTCTTTTTATTTTCTATTTTATTATTATTTTCTTTTGTTGTTTAAGGTGAAAAGTTATGGTATTGGGCTACATATCAACCATAGTTAATCTAATGTACAATTACACTTAAATGGAAGAGCATGTAAGATTAATGACAAAGGTTCGTAAAAATATAAATGTGATATATGATTTAGAGTGATATGGATGTCGTTAGGAAAGTTTACGGGATCTTGGGTATACAAAATCCTTTTGTGTAGTGTCAAATCACGCTCAACTGTAGATGTCATTTTACAAAAAAAAAAAAAAAAAAAAAACTGTACATATTACTTTGGAAGTTGCCTATTTCTTTGGCAAAATTGCAAAGATGCATTTTTGTCTTCTAACTTGATAAATACTTTGTATAATTGATGTAATTACATACAAGTGTTATTGTCTCCTCCCCACTACGACCGAAAATGGTGTACGAATATTCTTCATTGTAATATATGGTATGTAAAATATGTGAATAATTGTTAACATACCCTTAATTTACGCAAAACCTACCTCCACCCAGTTAGCAGTGAGGGAGGCTCGTAACCAGAAACTCCTCATCCTCTACCGAGCTATGGCGACCATCGAGTGGATGCGAGAAGAGGTGTAACGAGCTATGGATGGTCCAGTGGGTGGGAGATGAGGTGCGATAACGGGACGGCGTGGGGTACTTAACTTAGTGCTCAAAATATATGTATGTACGTCTATATAATTATTTGCAACATGGAAATAGATACGTATGTAATTTGTATGCCCTCACTTTTTTTCTTCGTAAATATTCTTCGAAGTGTAACGTTCAATTTGGCTGAAATACATTCCATTTTAGTCCCGTGGTTTCTCTCTTTACTCTTTGACTATTCCCTCTTTCAGTCAGCTCTCTCCACTAACGACACCTTCTTCGGATCATCATCTAATCTAACTAATAATACCCAATTGACTCCACAATTGTAGCACATCAATGACGAGAGTATGGGGCAAACCACCGCAAGCAGTGTTCAAGAGAAGCAAGAGGGTGGGTTGGTATGGCTTTGTCGTCCACATCCGTGATTCTTTTATGTTGGACCACATCAAAGTTTAGGGTTACATGCGATCGAGATTCTATTGGATCTACTTCGAATTCGAGTTTCTCGTATCTCGTTGACGTAGATCGCTGAAATAACCTCTTCAGTGACACCATCGTCATCTTATGACGTATGATATTCTTAGGATTGCTGCGATCGATTTATGAGGATGTTTTCTTTCTAATTTTATTTTAATTTCTATTTATCTTATCTCTTTGTTTAAAATTCTCCCACCCCATTTTCTGTACAGGTGAAATTCCATTGTCTCTCTCTTTTTTTTCTCTCATTAAGGTGAGACTTCGGCGCAACCGTTTCATTTTCGTTAATAAAAAATTATGTTGAAAAAAAAAAAAATAGAGAAGCAAGAGGAACCATGGTAATCTGACGTGATGGAACCAGGCTAATGGTCAAATGAACAATGCGGTAGGTGAAGGAATCGACCACACGGTAGATGGGATGCAACAATAGATGACAACCATGTAAAGGTGCCACTGGGTCGAAAATCAAAGTGATGGTTGTGCAAATCGTAAAGAAGGGCAACGCATAGGTGGTTGATGGTCAAAAGATGCGACCGTCAGTGCCAGTGGCGAGGCTATCATATGCATGCAGCAATAGCGAGTTTTCCTGCAACATCCGTGGAAGCTGTAACCTCGAGGTAACTGAAATGGTCACTAATCTCCAAACTCTTTCATCTACTTCGTATGCTTATCATTTGCAGATATAGCCCAAGGAACTGAGCATCCTTCTCCACGTACGTCACAATCCCCCCAAAATTATAACAGCATAGGTCGGATTGCATGAGAGGGAAATTTCTCCTTCCTTTGTTGTTTACGTTTTAAAAGACCAACTTAATTATTGACAATAGATGTATTTTATTAATTTTTAGGATTCGAGGCTATTAAGCTAAGCATCGAACCTCATCTAACAAGAGAAAGACCATCTTGGATTAGCATAACTTTTAGGTTGTGTTTGGCAGGAGGGATAGTGCTATATCGAGATAGAATAAGAGTAGAATAAGCATAGAAAGTGTTTGGTTGGTGAGATTGTAACGATTTGTAGGATTATTAATTATTGGTATGTTGGTTTTGTGAGAGAGGAGAGAGAGTTAGTGGGTTTTGATGTGATGGATTTTAATTACTAAATATTATTTTTTGAGTTATATGTAGAAAAAGAGAGTATTAGTGGATTTTGATTTAATGGAAAGAGAGAATATATATGTGAAGAGTGAACTTCTTGAACTCTGTGTTATTCCTATCTCATTCCATCTCTTAACCCTTATCACACCGCTTATACCACAGCTAAACACAACCTTAAAGTATGCGTATTATGTACTTCATGTGTTTTAGATATCATCCGCAAAGAACTGGAAAGGAGGCATATGATCGAGGATCGAGTTCCAAGTTCCAACCCACTCTCTAGGATCGAACTAGTGTCGGGCCTAAAAGTTGGACTAACCATCCAAGGGGACCTATTTCGGGGCTCGGATGCTCTGGGATTCAAACATGCACCCTAGGGATCGGATGCTCCAGGATTTGGATTATGGTGGAATGGTCAAGCCAAGTCGAAATCAGGCACACCCGAGGCTTGCAACAGATGACGTGAGAGATGAGGCATTGCTTAGGAAAACTAATATGGCACCTATATATGTAGAAGCAATCCCCCTTTTATCGCTGCAACAAGCAACATAACCCCTGACCAACAAGACAAACATCATCACATGGCAAGCAAATTAATCTACAGAAAAGACAAACAACCTTGTACGTAAACATGTATCATGTCCCTAATTTCCACCATGTGAGAGGCCAGCTGATGTGTTAGCTATACAAGGCCTACCAAGCCCCTACGGAAAGGACATGCACTCCCAAGCCTAATCTTTCCTTCTATCTATCAACAATCAAGGAAGATCTTAGTTTGAATCCAGCTAAAACTAGGGCTTGCAAAGAGAGAACTTTCCTTACCGTTGGTTAGGCATTTTGCCGGTCAAGAACTCCTATGTCAAAATATTATTCCGATGTAACGAGAGACCAACATCTCCTTTGAGACATAGCGTCCATTGGGAGATGTGAAGGCAAAAATTAACCCATGAGGATTTGTGTGATTGTTGGTTTGAATCTTTGCTCTTGACTCAGGCTGATCTAAATCGGGTCCATTCGATGGGTGGATCGCTCAGGGCCAAGCAAGTATTTCCCTAGGGTCGTCGAAGTAGATCAACAAATAAGAATTTATCTTTTATTTTTCTTTTATAGGCATCATAGGAAGTAGTCCATGGAGAGGTTATTCTCGGGCTAGACGTTGACTAATTGAAAAACATATCTTTGGGGGCCAAAAAACAAAAAAGAAAAGGCTAAAAACCCGATTATGAGGTCGGTGCTCAACTTGAATTTGTGGGGCCGAAAGGGTAATATTGCACGGAGGTGTAACATTCGGCCACATCTATCACTTGCAGAAAGAAGACAAACACTATTGAATCGATTAAATTACCTTCTGGGGAAGAAACCTTTGGTCCGGAGCAAATCAAGAGGTGTTTTTTCAATTTTTATGTTGGTCTTTTTACTTCACAACGTGTAAGGTTTCACCTTGTTGATATATTCTCTACTTGAAAACATATATTGGGCGAGGATCCCCGATGAGCATGAGATTAGAAGAACTCTTTTTATCCATGCATCCCATCAAAAGCCCGAGATCTGATGGGTAACCAGGCTTATTTTATCAAAATAATTGGAGTCCTGATGGGAGGGAGGTCATTGTATTTGTTCAGGAATGTTTAGTGAACCAAGATATGCCAGCTTGAGTAAAACCTTCTTAACATTGGTTTCAAAACTTAAGATGCCAACTGAGCCAAAAGACTATCATCCTATTAGTCTTACAAATGTATTATACAAAGTTGTTACAAAGCTTGTGGCTAAAATATTGGAACCTTTTCTTAAAAGAATCATTTCGAAGGATCAATCAACTTTTATTATATATCTGGCAGACAAATCATAGATAATATCATTTTGGCAAAGGAAGTCATATATGGTATGAAAAGGTCAAAGAGAGAGAAGGGATCCATGGTATTAAAATTAGATATGGAGAAAGCCTTTGAAAGAGTTGAATGGGCTTTCATTGAATATTGTCTTATGCAATTGCATATTTCAAGATAAAACTCGTATTCCGATCATTGGTAAAACTCAATATGTCCTATATCTCTACAGCAATATTCCAAGTTATGATGAATGGGGCCCCAACGCCTACTATTAAACCAACACGAGGGATTCGACAGGGATGTCCTCTATCACCTTATATATTCATATTATGTTCAGAATACTTATCTAGATTGCTTGATAATGCTTTCTACTCAGGAAGGATTTCTGGATATATATTCAATAGACATTTTGATCCGATAACTCATTTAATGTTTGTGGATGATATTATTCTTCTTGCAAAAGCTTCGACTAAAGAGGTGATGGAATTATTAAGATTGCTTGCAGAATACGAAAAGGGATCGGGTCAAAAAGTTAATTATCTGAAATCCAGGATTTTCTTTAATCGGGCAGTCAATGAAGATGACCAGAATGCAATATTGAAGGTAATTCAGAGCATGACACACAATGAGCTTTATTCGGGTGGTCCTTTATTGGATTATGAGAACCATGCTAAACTAAAAATTTGCTCTTAATAAAGTTCGTAAAGAAGCTTAAAGGATGGAAATAAAAAATGCTTTCCCAAGCTGGCAGAGGGATACTAACCCTCAGTACACTTAGCTCATTGCCAATTTATCTTATGAAAACCAATATGTTCTCCAGGAAATTATGTCATCAGCTTGACAGGATTAGTAGGGACTTCTAGTAGGGGTATTCAGATGATAGAAAACACTGTCACATGAAAGCGTGGAAGAAAATTTGTCTTCCTAAGCACGAAGGAGAATTAGGCTTTAAGATTATGCATCAACTTAATTGTGCACTTTTGATGAAAGCTTCCTGGTTGATGCTAGCTGATAAGCGAGGTTATAGGCAAAGATATGTGCAATGTATTTATTATCCTTAGGGGATGTTTTGGGAATATTCAAGAAAACCTACAAATTCTTCTTTTATAAAAGGTTGTATCAAAGACTTGCTCAAATCTCATTCCAAGTGGCTTGTTGCAAATGGATAGGAGATTAATATCTGGAATGATAGCTGGGTTATATTTAAAGAGGCAATTGTTCTACCAAAGAATTCCTCGTGTCTACAATTAACTAAAGTAGCCAATTTGTTGCATGATGGTACATCTATGTGGAATGAAAATCTTGTAATGAATTCCTTTACTCAAGAGTCTACTCGTGAGATTCTTGCTACCCCACTACATGGTGGAATTGATCTATTAGTGTAAAAGCCCCATCCCAAAGGGACATTCACTGCCAAGTCAGCCTACCTAACTTTGTTATCTAAGCAGAGGAGGATTTCTACAGGTTTGAATGTGCAGCAATGAAAGTACTGCAGAAGATTATGAACTCTTACTAATTTAGTGCCAAGAACAAAAATTTTCTTTTGGGAAGCTTTAGTAGGGGCACTACCATTGAAAGCTGAGCTAAGCATGAAATTTAATATAATAGAGGAAATATGCCCTTTGTGTCTCATGCAAATTGAATCATGGGAACATATCATCTGGGAGTGCACTTTTGTCAGGGCACTATGGTTCTTTTGGGGCCTCAGAGTTAGTATGATGGAACTCCATTGGTGGGATGCTCTTCTGAAGCTCAATTAGCAGCTAATAGAAATGGATGACTCAAAGCATATACCTTTCTATCTACTGCATGCTCTCTGGCAACATAGATGTAAGGTGTTGAATGAGGGTATTGATCCCTACCCTTTGTTGGTTCTTGAACATGCTAGGATCATGGGCAAATTTTATAATGAATACAAGATAATTCACACGGTAAATGCCCCTATATCTAAGTAGCAACTCCCTAAGTAGATGGGTCCTGAAATTGTACCTCAGAACATTACTTTGATCATGGTAGACGCTATGGTGGGGGAATCGCATTCAGTTGTTGAGGTAGTTGCACTGAATACTGATCGAAATCTTAATAGATGTTGCACTTATCAAATTCCTTCCGCATCCAATGAAGAAGCAAAGATTTGGGCTATTCAAAAAGGCTTATTATTGGCCTTCCATGTTGACTTGCGAGAGGTGTTTATCTTATCGAATGCCATAAATCTAGTAAGGCAAATATTAACCCTACACCAGCCTAATTTAGTCCAGTAATACTCCGATATGTTAAATTCTTACGCTGGGTTGGCTCTACACAAGGGTAGTAGAATTTCTGTCAAGCCTGCCCATTCTTTAACCAGGCATTGTTTACAATTTAGCTTGCAAGGTATCTGTCTCCCCCTCGTTCCTTGTATGCTCTGCTTATATGGTGTTTGTTCACCTGGTAAATAAAAAAAAAAAAACATTCGGCCACATCTAAATAGGCGTGATGACAGGGACAAGTGCGGCTGCAGTGCATGGTCCATCCCGTCTCAGCAACACCAGCGTCAACTTACATTTTAATTTCGGTGAATATTTCGAATGGGCTACTATTAGATATTTATTTTAAGAACACATTTTGTCGATTTGTTAATAACTGTTTAATGATTGTGGACTCTGCCAAATTTGGACTTTTTTTAATTGATAAAACATAGAAAGTTGAGATTACCAACATACTTCTAAGACTACCTTCTATCCGGAATAAGAGAAGAGATAAAAATAAATTACTTCGATCAGTATCTTCGTATGTCATCTTATTATATGATATTAATATTAATATATATTAAAATATATTCACTTTAATCTAATACATTCATTAAAATATATTTTCAATATCTCATAAGTTTACTCACATCCATATATTAATATTAAATAAATATCCCTTAATATTACGCCAATATCACCGATCACTTTTATCTCTCATCCCTAAATAACTATCACCTTACTACCAAACATAACCGAAACATGGCTACGGTCAGTAATGCCCGTGAAAATGGGGCCACTGGATTGTGTAAAAAAAAAACCTTCCAATTCTTTCTTTTTATACATATCTCCGGCTACGTTTGGGTCACGGGTTGAAGGGGGGGGGGGAGGGGGTAGAATTGAGGCCTGACGGATCCTGTGTGTTGCTATTTTTAATACCTTCTCACACCATTTGATCGGTAAGTTACTAATTTATCCCCAACACCATTCCTTACTAAACATCCATAACACCTCAAATATAAATATCATAAATTTATTCCTTGACATGATTCATGACTCTCTCAAATATTAAAACTTGTTTATCCTAAGATGAATTTTTTATCCTTTACGTAACATAATTTATCCCAACGTCCAAACGCAGCCTACATGTGCATATGAAACGATGGTTTTCCAAGGTCATTTTGTACGCCTCATCTCAAGCCGACGGAGGCGTCGATTAGGTCGTGGGATTTGGCTTCCGCAAATCGTCCCTTGCAATTTGTGGAAGCAAAACGTGCTCTTTGCCCACGAGCCACACGGTCGGAGGAGTTGACATCCAAATAACCAGTGTATTACACATTTAAAAAAATAATATGCGCCGGTCTCGGTCTCTGATGGTGGCGTCGAAGCTTTCGCTTGCCAAATTACGGAGAAATCAAAGAATGGTTTTGAATGCAAATGTACACGGAAAGCAAAGCCATATTAGCTTAGAATAACCATCATACACGTTTATGCCATTGCTCATAGAATTGTCTATATCCCACGTGGGTATATCATCTATATGGTCAACTTGATGCTGTGTTCCCGATACAAGTAGTATGCGTTAGGTAAAGTCAGCTTCTAATTTGAACCGTTGTTTAGTATTCCTAATGTGTCGGTGGATAAACGTCAACTGCGGCCCCAAAGAGAGATGGACAAAGAGCAGTCTCGGCGTTCTTGTTCCTCTATTCTAAGCCTCGATATTCAACAGGTGAACCAGCTTACCCATTTTCCACAATCGGCACCATGGGTGAGGAAAAGAAAGAATCACTTCGGCCAAGTTGATCGTTTATCGTTTGCGATTGCATCTATGATGCCCAAGAAGTTGCAGGAAATAAAAAAAAAAAAAAAAAAAAAAAGACTTCTTCATAATTAACTAATGAAAAGATCCTTCTGTTGAGTTTTGATCTTAGGTAGGTGCAGATCAAGGGAGTGAGGATGAGATAGGCTATGGGAATGAGGGGAATGTATGAACACCAGGTTCCCATTCCCATTCTGAGCATTGTCAAGCCAGATCAAAACATGAAGAATGGATGAAAACCTCTATGGTGAAGCAGAGTGATGACAGGCAGCAGATGCCCGTAGCTAAAATAGACACTTCTAAACCTTTCTGTTAGTTATCGGGACCCACTATCCAGAGTCCTAGAAGTATCAACAGAGAAATTGCAGCTGTTGCTCCAAAACTGTTCCTACCTTGTTTCAAGTGAAAAAAGAAGATGCTGGTATGGCATTGCCATTATACAGACTGGTCGGTGAAATTGCCAAAAATCGGCAAATGAATTATTCCCTGGTATCAGTATAACTGGGACAAAATTGGAAAACTGCAGATCCAATGAGGACCCAAAAGTTAATTGTAACCTAGAACCGACAAGAATACATGCCAATGCTCAAATTAGCTGAAAATGAAAGAAGACAATGAGAAGGAACCTTTACTTCTCTTCTTTCTTGTGTGAGACATTTGAAGACGATGTTTCCGAATGCGTCTCTTGTGTAGTAAGTGTAGTTGTTGAGGAAGACGAAGCTGATTCTTTATCTAATTCTCTTGCAGCTTCCTCTTCCATGGCCTTCTCAGCTCTTAGAATGGGCTCATAGTAGTCAGCATGTGCATCCATGCACTTCTTCAAAAGTGATGTCACCTCAAAGCACTTCTCAACAATGTCTTCGTGGTTCTTGTCTGCCTCCTGAACACACTTCTCCCATGCAATGAATGAATCCTTGCAGCCCCCTCCTTTCATGAAAAGGCAGAAGCCACATTCCGTGTCTTCATCCTCCCGATTTTCTTCTTGTTCGGCTTCCTCCTTTTGACTTTCAGTGTCTTCCAGACCTTCAGCTTTAGTCTCTGGGTCATCCTGTTCCTTCTCAATTTTAGTCATCGTGTTGGAAGGACTCTGGAATAACAACAAAAGAAATATGTATTACTGTGGTCGAATAAACTTACCTCCCTCAGCACAACAAAATTAACAAAAAATAGACATATAAAGGTAAGAAGAGCAATGCATATATACATATACACATACACCGAAGTAAAACCTGATTTTGAGAGGAAAAAGACTCAAGTTATCTAGGGAATTTCATCAGAGGCTCTCATTTCTCAAGCACTTTAGAGGGAACGAATTCCCATGAGGAAGATCCAATAACATGGGTTTCTTTCAAAAATCAAACCATTAGAAGAAATCAAATGGAACCCCATCATTTTCTCAATAAAAGCTTTGGCCTAGATAAGGCATCACTCAGATCCAACAAAGTTTATTATTTAATCAATAGAAAGTGTGCCACTAATTTAAGGGTTGACATGAAATGCTCCTATTTCACATTTAATTTCATACTTGACTGATGTTTAGACACTCTTGTATAAAACAATTGGAGACCCACTAGATCACCAAATATAGCCAATCATACTTCATATACATAAAGGTAAGGTACGCTCAATTTGGTCTCTGAACTTCTCAATTTGGTCAAGGGGCTCTTATAGATAAATTAATGCGGTTGCTCTGGAACTCTGTCACAACCAACACTCCTGGCCATGTGTGCCATACAGCCAAGGATGTTGATATTCACTGCCAAAGTGCTACCTTTTAAATGAAAGGTCCATTCACCTAAGAGCTCTCAACTATGTACTTCCAAAAACACCTTTTTTATGAATGCGTCGGACCGACTGCTGAAAGTAAAGATGAGTAGTTGGATTCTCAGGCAAATCTATTCAAGACGTCACAAACCAAGATTGGATCATCATGGCAAAAACACTGAAACCATCAGTAAATTTGATGTTGGAGAATATGGGTTTGAGAGATCTACACTTCCTAAACATCAAATTTGAAGACCAAGTTGTAAGCATCTTCATTAAAGACCTTGCCACAACGTAGTGCAAGAACATGGACAAGTTAGGCATGTTTAACATTTTATGCCCAACTTGAGGAAGTGTTGGGAAGGTATGTAATCAATGTATGGATCCTGGGTAGAGATCCATGTATCATGATTCCCTATATATTATAAACACCCCTCTCCTCTTATTCTTTAGTAAACCCTTAACCACCTCTCGGATACCGTGCTTCCATGGTTTCCCCCACTTATAATAGAAGGTATTACACATAATCTTTGCATATTCGTGTGAATACTTTCTGTGCTTGAATTCAAGACTTCTGGAGGATTGGTGATGCAGACAAGTTCCGGTTGTCATTTATCTTGCGGGAGACTACATTTGCATTTGAGGGAAAGATTAAGGCCCTGTAATTTTATAGGAAAACTTCAAAGGATCCATTATAGTGTAGGGTTGTGGATGGAGTTTGATAATTCCACAATTGCACTACCATGCTCGAGAATGGTTGTGATGGTTGAGCCTGAAAGTTTCCACTCCATCTATGGTACTTGGAGGATGTGGAGACGTATGTTTCATTCTTCAGTTGCCTGCAAAGATGTGATGGATTCATCCTGGGCTTAGGGGCTAACCCTTTAGTGATTACATTGGTTGAGGTGCCCTCATTACAATTCCAAAGAACACACCGCTTCCAAGAGGCTCTTCTTTATGTCTAATTTCAATCAGGAGACATTCATCTATGAATTGTGCCAGCTGTGAATAGTCGTTTTGTTTAGAGGAGTGCAGCTTCTAGTTCTAACTCCTAGACAAACTTTTTTAAGGTTACATAGCTTTGGAGAGGCTTACCTGTCAACAGAGGTTAGAGTTATGGAGAGGTTGTCCACTTACCACACTCAACTATTGGGCCGTTCCAATGAGGATTTTCCAATTAAGAAACAAGGATACATTTTTAGTTCGAGTAGACTTGGCTCCTGGAGGACAGTTTCTAGAGAGGGGCAGTGGAGCATTGGAGCAATTTGGTGATTATTAGGTCAACAGCTCAGAAATTAGTAAAGAATCCACATACTTTGTGAAGCTTCTTGATATATTTTACCAGAAAAAGGGAAGAAAGGAAAAAGGTGCGTGGAGGCTCTGGCAGTGGTGTCTGTTTTGGATCGGGTGGAAGAGAATAAATAACAAGAGGACAAGAACGAGAAGAGAGAGTCACTCAAGAAACAATCCTTGCAAAATATGGAAAGATGAAAGTAAATTAGAACAGGAGACCCAATAGTTGTGTCCAAAGGATGGTGATTCCAGCGCCTACTTCTTTCGCATTTTTGCAAATGGACAAAGGATGACTAATAGCAATGAGACAGAAAGAAGCATGAAAGCACCCCACCTTCCAAGAGTTCACAGTGATCTCTCCAAGGTTTCTAGAGAGATGGATAGCAAGGTTGTCTACACTGCAACAATTAGCTTCAGCGATTCTCATAAATCCTTGCCTGGTACAAAGAGGATTTACCAGGTCCAGATGGTCCTCGGTTCCATTCTGCATGGAGTTTTAAAGAGGTCATGGATATGGTTGCAAACATTCAATCTGAGAACCATAAGAATGACTTACAAAATTTTTCAAAGGAACCAGGCGTATGGAGGATTATCACCCAATTGCTTTGTATGACACCATTTTATTTATTTTTATTTTTTTTTCCTTGTATGACACTATTTACCTAGTAATTAATGAGGTGCGGGCAAACATCCACTTAAGTTAGCTTGTTCAGAATTTTATTTGTTTTTTTAAGAGAAATATAGATAGGATATGTACCAAACAAAGACGTTACAAAGGATCCTTGATTTATGTGGAAAACACTTCTTGAGAGAGAAGGGAAAAACCATACGAGAAGCAGAAAAGATTGGATCTTCTATCACTTCTCAAAGAAACCAATAATGCATGGCCATAAACATAAGCTCCACTTAATTCATAGCTCCCTTAACTAGCAATTTAAGACTAACCATGCATCAAACATTGTCAATAACTTGTATACTTGTCCAAATCCAATTATCTAGCTAATGCTAGATGAGTTGCTATTATGTGCTTTTAGGGATTTTTACACAAATGCCTCTAGAAACTTTCAAAATAAATATAATGCCATTGTGTTCCCAATATTGCTTTAAGTACCACAAAAAAAGTGACACCACTTCCATAATTGCCACTTTATTAATTAACACCGTTAAACTTAATGGTGGTGGATCTAAAAGTAAGGAAATTTTAATTTTTTTACCCAAAATTTGTATTTTTCGTTCTCCTCCACCTCCCTCTTCCACGTCCTCCTTCCTCCTCCCCTCTCCACATTCCCTCACCAAACCTCCCCTCAATCAACCTCCCGCAACTCCCAAACCTCGTCGGATCTCACTGAACATCATCAGAACTCACTAAGTCTCCCATACCATGCCCTCTCCTCCCTCCCCGCTATCTCCCACCTTCATTGTGATCCCATCCACCACCACTCCACCGCAGCGTCCTCCTTCTCCCATCTCCACACCCAATACCTCTCCAAGCTCAACCTCGACACCTACTCCCACGACCCTGTTGTTCGTGAACACGTCCTCCCTATCTCCCCAGGACATCCTCTCCGCCGACTAGGTCTCCCCACCCCTCGATCCCCTCTACATGCCCCTCGTCCACCTCACCCTTACCTGTGATGGTGGGTCAATCCTTAATGGCAATGTCGAATCTCCAATCGAACACTATAATGGTCTCAATGAGCTTGTGATCAAGCGTTGAGAAGGACGCAATGTAATCCCCAGCCTCTAAGGCTGTGAACGCAAAGTTTTGGACTCCACCTTCTCATTGAGGTGGATCCTATTATTGTGGGAAGACGTCACCTGCAAGGATCAACCAATTGTACCTCATCCAACACCATTAACAAAGGGACAAGGTCATTGCGAGAACCAAGGGGGTTGATCTTGTAGGAGTCCGGGAGGGGCTAGTGCTCCTTGCTAATGGTGGTGGTGGTAAGGATACCCCTTGTTGAATGGGATAAGATGGGGAGAGGGAGGGGTAAACAATGGTGAACTTATCAATGAACATGGCATTGCGCTTGATGTCCACTACAATGCACTTGGAGGGGCTGGAGGCCCTCAAACGAGGCCATGGTGGCACAGAAGGATATTGGAGGCATTGTTCTGATGATGTCTGGCGCCAAGGTTTGCAAGGAGGTGAAGCTTCGTCAAGGGGATGCCTAGCAAGGGAAGGTGTAGGGGGAAGGAGGAAGGCAGAGGTGGAAAAAAAGGGAGAAGGGGGACAGAGAGTGGGGAACGGCAAAAACTAGGTTTTAAGGGTAAAAAAATAAAATTTCCTTACTTGTTTGTCCATAATCATTAATAACTAACAAAGTGGCAATTGCAAAATTAATGTCACTTTTTCAATGGCACTTAAAGTAACATTGGGAACATGATAGCATTAGATTAATTTCAAAAGTTAATAATAACTATGTAAAAAACCTTTTCTTGAGTGGTTATTTCCTTTTGTACTTCTTTCCATCTTTCAATCATATTCCTAAATAGCTTTGTAATTCTTATTTCTGGTGTTTTGAATTCCCACAGTGTTCGCACAACATGCAAGTGAAATGGCCATTTTCTGATGTGGGGCAATATCGACACATATATAACGTCGAAATGCAAGAGTTTCAGCGATACTTTGCCGAATTTCTATAGTATGTTGACAATTTCAACAAAATGGGTGTCATAGAGTATAATTCTTATACAGTTTTCGTATTTTGAGGTCACCATGAGTGGCTTACTAACCCATATCTATCTATTACTATTATTGCATTTTTGTTGGGGCAACAAGAACTCTTTTAAGGGTTTGCTTTCCCTATTTTGTTAGAATTTTAAGGTATTTTAACTTCTCAAAAGTTAAATAATATCTATTTCTTATTTTTTAAGCTAGATTTAAGCTTCAATATTGATTGATTCTATTATCAATTTTAAGGATTACATCTATAGATCAATGAGTTTATAGTAGGTTAATTAGTTCTATGATTATTTGATATATATGGTTGTTAAATCTTAGGATTTAATGCTTAAATATTATTTTTAATAGGATTAATGTTCAAATTTTTATCAAGTATGGGTAGCACAATCATGTGCTACATTCCGATAGAATTCCAAGATTTCCTCAGCATGCCTTTAACTTGCCTTCGAAATGCCTATTTTTGGGGGTGTCAAAGTCATAGAACTTCAAGCATTTCCTCTGACATGCCTCTAGCGTGCCCTTGAACTTGATATTTACAAAATTGTGAAATTGACAAAATCGACATTTAAAACCTTACTTATTTCCAGTAAGGCATGGGATTGGCCTCTCAATGATTTTTTTTTTTAGAGGAAAGAGAGATTACCTAAGGGTGGTAATCATCCAAAATTGTATTAAAATGGTAAAAGGAACGGATTTCTATATTTTGGAGCCAAAAATCAGAAAAACACCTCGCTTGCCTTGCAACATTTTCAGACCAATACCTCTCATTCTTGAAAATACCTGCATTTCTCCGTAGCCAAAGACTCCAAATAATAGCAATAGCCTACACCCATCTTGCCATATCCAAATCAATATGGTCTCTGAAGCTTGTCCAAAATCTTTCAAAGTTCATCGTCTCCACCGTTGAGAGATAAAATTGGTCCCAAACATCTCTCAAGAACACATCACAAAAAAAAAAAGTGTTGGATATCTTCATTTGAGTTATCACATAGGGGGCATTTCATATCTCCATCCGTACACCATTTAGACCTGTAGATCTCGTGACAAGCTGCTTCCGTCTAAAGAACCAAAGGAAAATATTGATCTTGAGTGGAATCTTACACCTCCAGAGAAGTTTAGAATCCCCATTAATAGGATTCTGTTGTACATCCACTGCAATCATATTCTTATGGGCATGGTTTACAGTAAATCTCCCAAATTTCCAATGAAAGGAATCTAGTAGTGCAGCAGCCAGCTTAAAATCCTCCAAGTGCAATAATAATTGCTGGAATTCTGCACAAGTGGGCTCAGAAAGACTTTGCGGCAGTCTGAAATTCCAGCTATCCGTACCTGCATCCCATCGCTCATTGACCAACACATCTTTATTCTCAGCAAGGTGAAATAACCTCTGAACCCTATTTGAAAAAGTGCCAATTTCAGACCAATCATCAAGCCAGAATCAAAAAGAAGATTCATCACCCAATGAAGGACTGAATTGATCAGAAAAATCTCTCAAAATAGGCCTAATAGACTGCCAGAAGCCAAAACACAATGAATATTTGCACTAACACATTAAATCAGATTCATATTAGTTCCATATGAACCTTTCAAGATATGAGTAACCATAGAATTCTCATTTGAAAGCAATCTTACTACCCATTTTACTAGAAGTGCCTTATTACAAGAGAGCAAGTAGCGAATCTCAAGTCCACCCTCTTGCCTTGGCTTGCATACCTCCTCCCAAGCCACCAAGTGTGCAAATCTTCCCAGAATATCAGGTCCCTTCCAAAAAACATTTTCCGGGTCATATCTATTTGTTTGAGGACTTTCTTAGGTGGTGAGAAAACCGATAAGAAGAACATCGGAATGGATGAGAGAACGGATTTAAGGAGCACCAATCTTCCTCCTCTGGATAGCAGTCTACCACTCCAAGAAGATAGCCTACTCGTGGACTTATCAATCAATGGTTTCCAATCACGAGAAGTTAATTTTTTACCTTTCTACATAAGACCAAGATATTTAATAAGTAGTCTTACCACCGGGATCTCCAAAATAGAGGATATATCATTCTCTTCCACATTACCCAAACCAAAAGGAAACAAACCTGATTTACTTCTATTAATTTTTAAACCTGAAATCTCTGAAAAAATCCTCACTAATGAAGAAACATGTTCCGCCTCTTTCCTTCCTCCTTCAATGAGAAATGTCGTATCCTCTGCATACTGTATAATAGGCGTTAAAATTCAACCATCTCCTTTTGTTGTAAAACCAGAGAAGAGGTTTCCATTGCAAGCCTTAAATGCCATTCCTACAAGAGCGTCCACCGCAATGTTGAATAACATTGGTGCCAGAGGGCATCCCTGCCGGACCCCCCCTTTGTAGCTGGACCCAAGAACCAATTGCTCTACCATTAATCAACAGAAAATGAGGAAGTAGTGATACAACTTTTCATCAACAAAATCCAAAGGTCAGGAAATCCTCTTTTCCTCAACATTTCCCACAGATAACTCCATGATATAGTCATAAGCCTTTGAAAAGTCAACTTTCCAAAGGAATGCTGAGCATCTCCTTTTCCAAGCTGCCGAGAACTCAGCCAAATTGGCCTCTCAATGATAATTAATTCAGTCTATAATTGGTTCTTAACCTAGAATCAGAGTAAGGTAGCCCCTAGGAATTTCGTGCTTTGTTTACCATTCAAGAGCCACCTATGCCCCCATGGCCCCCAATTCAATCTACGATGCCACGAGGTTGCCTCTGGGTTGTAGCCAACCATTGCAAAGGTTGTTGCTGCTCGTTTTTTGCCATCATTGCTTGGTTACTAACCTTGTTTTCATTGTCGCAAGCCTTACCTTGCAACCACCAGCTAGAGATCTCATTGATAACACCATCTCTTGTTATTGCCAAATACATCTTGTTAGGGGACCACCTTTTTCATTGCTGTCATGTTAGAACTTGCTAAAAAACCACCATTTTGGCTATTATTAGGTTAAATCTCACAAGGGGGGCATCTTTTCAATGCCTCTAACCATCACAACATTGTCACCATCTCGTATCTCCTTAAAGCAACCAACGTTTCATCATTGTCAATTTCCACATAGTCATTGCCGATCGTAATCCTCTTCCAGCAAACCTAAGACTATTGTGTAGAGAGTTCTTTTTTCTCCAAGCGTAGTGTAAGGGGTTCCTCTACTGCCTAGCAACCCAAAGCTCCTCCAAGAACCAATGTAGTTCTCCAAGGGTCTACTTATCATAACTTGATGTGAGATTTGTTCAACTAATTGTTTTATTTAGCAATATCTATAAAATATAGGAATATCTATAAAATATTTGGCCAACAAGTAAGTCAAGCATCGACCAATGATTATATGACTTTCGGCCCTTCTTCACATATACTTTATTGGTCAACTTGGCACCAATCGACTCTTCACTTAGGCACCGACTAATCACCTTGGTTGGTCAACCAACAACTTCTAACTGTTGTGTCTACTTGACTTCGGATTTTCTATCCATTGGAAACTTCACCCAATCATTTTCCAACGGCCATATGACCTTCCTAAGCCCATCTAGAGTCTTCCAAAGTAATCTATAAATACCATAGAAGGCATCCTTGGGTAATATAGATCCTACAGCACTCTATACTCCTCATACATACTATAAAGTCAAATTTGGTGCTCTTGCTCTCCACATTCAGCTTCAATCTTAAAAGAGCACTCTGAACCTCTACTTCCACAAAACTCTCTCCATCTAAAGGGAAGTAATCTTAACCCTTAGGAGCTAAATTCAACTCTTAATTTATATTTGTGACTCTATAGGGTCTTTTGTTTTTCTTTTTCTTTCCTCTTGTTTGAGTGTCTAGGTTGTGGATTCCCATATCTTCGAGACAAAATAATCATCGATAAAGATCGGTGAGGGGTTGTATTGAGGTTGCAGCACCCTCACTTTAATTGTGATGGTGGATTTTGATTGGTTTACCAATTAGAGAAACCTTAAGTCGGGGAAACCTAGGCGGTGATTTTTATAGTTTGGATTTTCCACTTAAAATTCATTGTGTTTTTGTGGTGATCTTGTGCTTCCATTTTATATATTTTTTATTTCTTTTAGGACTATTCATCCCTCCCCACCCCACTCGCCCGTGGCCATTTTCACCTATATGATTGAAACTCGAAAAATGATATGGTGGCAATTTGGATGCTTAAGAGAGTCCAACCTACCATAAGTCAACAACGCACATGATTTCGTTAGCCAAGGCTATGTAGAGAAGCCCTTCATAAGATCTATTCCCAAAAATCTGATTTAGCATGCTGGGATCAACTACTAACAGAAGATGTAGAATTTCCATCAAGGGGATATGACACTTGCTAAGTAATATAGGAATATTAAAATTATGTGGGATGAGCAAGATTTGCATCAACCAATTAGTGAAGAAATCAATGTGATGCACAAGCAACGAGAAGAGATGTGTTTTGTTCAATTTTATGGCCGGTCTTGTTGACATTTTTCTTTTAAAGGTTCTTGTTGACAACTACTAAAAAAAATGACATTCCTTCCTATTATAGATGACATTCCTTCACACCTGCCAGCCTATAGCAAGATGTCTCGTATGGAGACAAACTATTCTAGCACCACTGATGCTTCAACAATGGTCACATGGGACAAGTTTGCGGTACTTCTGGTCAAGGACACAACAAAGATACTGGTGGAATGTGGATGGGGATATGGAGCTGCTTGCTACTAAATGCACTACCATAGAACAAATCATAAGTCAAACCAGTGTTGGATCAAGTATGGTAAATGTCCTGCATATGTCAAACAAACCGTTGGATGAGACACAATCTACTGTTCCTGCAATTAGATAAGTTTTTAATATCTAGTGAAGAGCATCCTAGACTTACCAACTTGTCTCACGAATGCCAGACACCTCAAACAGGTGCAGCTACTAATTCTTCTCATAGTTGCATCTGTTAACAACAGCACCTCTACATAGTCGATAGAGGACCCTAGAGTTTCACAAATTACTCCTGATGCTTCCTGAAATAAGTCTTTATCTGGCCTCTCTAATCCTTTCAATATGAAAGTTGCCAATGGCTCACGGTCTCCTGCCACCAGGCAAGAAAATATTCAGATTACTACTCATCTTGTTAGCGGCATTCTGTAGCACCATATCTTAAGCTTAATCTACTTTCTATTGGTTAAACTACTAAGGACCAGTCCTATTGAGCTATTTTCCGTGCCACTCATCATGTTTTTTGTAGCATCTCCCAAAATGATGATGATTGGTACTAGTGGTGATGGTAAGAAAAATGGAATCCATGCACATATTTTATATTTCTATTTTTATGTTGGGTTTGATTTGCTCCTCAAGGACTTTTGTGTACTTCCACCCTTTCGGTCTCTCTCTATATAAGAGAGCCCTAGGGTTTCTAATTCAAGTTAAGTCATTTCATCCAATTTGGTATCAGGGTATCAGTCCTAGACCGTAACTCTAGGTATCCCACTTCTCATAGCCTCCAAAACCATAATCACCTCTCTCTCCCTTGTAAGCTGCAGTGGCTCTCAACGGAGTTTTGGCGGCACGTGTGGCGGCACGAGTGAGCCTGCTGCACCGTCGGCAGCACTCAGGCGACACTTGAGGCAGCGATGCAGCGAGCTTGGAAGCTCTCCTAGCCTTCAGCAGCGGCGCTGCAGCGCCTTGGTTGATCGCAGCGGCACCACAACAACTTTGGAGTCTTTCCTAGGCTTCGACGGTTGTGCTGCAGCACCGAAGGTTGCATGCGGCAGCGCTGCAATGCCCTTAGGCCTATCTAGCCTCCGACGGCGGCACAGCAGCTGCTTGGTGAACCTGCGAAGGCCCTTCAGGCGGTCAGAGGCAGCGCTGCAACAAGGTTGGAGGTCGATCTGACCTTCAACAGTGGCGCAGCAGCTCGTGGTGAGCCTGCGGCAATGCTGCAGGTGCACTGCAGGCAGCGACGGTGGCGCAACAGTTCGTGAGCCTGCGGCAACGCTATAGGAACTTGGTGGTGGCGCAACAGCCGCATTGAGTTTGCGGTGACACTACAGGAGCACAATGAGAGGAATGTACCTACTAGCGACAGTGCACAGGGCAAATCCTGCTAGTGGTGGCAACGCACAAGGAGGGGGAGGCAGCGATAGAGAGCCTCCTCCTCCCTGTCGACGCTGGTTGGGGAGGACACGGCGATGCGATGGTGTTTTGCCAACCGAAGAGGACTACGTCGGTGGTGATCTGCCGCCGGTGAGGAAGGGGTTAAGGTGGAAAGGGTTGGAGGTTTGTTTCGGTAAAGGTATTAAGGCACCAATCTAGGGCCACTACTTTAATACTAAGTTAGGAGAAATAACAAGACTTAATCATTCTAAGAAACCCTACCTCCCTTTAATAGAGGTAATGAGAAAAGTACAACACAACTCCCTATAAAAAAAATACATATGTGAAAAACACTCTCAACACCATTATATAACATCAACAACAATATATATTAAAACGTGCCAACCTAACATAATATACCCATTAACATATCTTCACTATATCACATCAACCCATCCATCGCCCATATCGTAATATTGAAATATTACTCACTAACATCACTTCAACACACTAATCATTTTATCCCACTATTTCTCCTATCCCTTTAACTAAACACCTTTCCCAACTTATCCCTCACTTGTTCTATCTCAGGATGGGGTTGTCCCCCATCTAAATGCAGTCTAAATGTGCTTTCACAATCCAATACTGAATTATAATATAAAGCTATGAGCCTATGACCTATACAGCATGCGTATATTTGCTTCTATGTGACTTTGGTTTTCACATCGATCCACCTATGAGTATTTATTGTAACAACAAAATTGCCATCTTCATTGTTAGCAATCCAATCTTCCATAAGAGGACGAAACATATTAAAGTTGATCATCACTTTATACGAGATGTTGTTCGGAAGGGATAAACCAACACACCATATATCTCCACTTCTTAGCAAATTGTAGACATTTTCAGCAAATCACCTTAGAAATAACTTTGGAAGAATCCTTTCTATACATTCTTCACAAGTTGGGTATGATAAATATCTACACTCCAAGTTCCCGCTATTTTCCCTCTAATAGTTATTTCCTTTTTTACTTCTTTCATTCCTCTTTCCAAATAGCTTTGCAATTCCTATTCTTAATAGGGCATCCCTATGATTTATAGATAAGAAATTTACCCTCTCAGCAATAATTCATTTGGCCTCTAATTTTGCCTTGACAACGAACATACATAAATGCCCCTCAAGCTGGAGCTTATTTACAATAAGGTAAAGCTTTTTTTAGGGCGGAAGAAGCAAATCAGCAAGCTGAAGTTCAGATCAGCAGGCAATCAAGCATAATGCCAAAGATATTTATGACTTGAGTACAATTGAAGAGCGTTCTGTTGTAATTCTCCTCTAAGTAGACAGCATAGATACAAAAACATCTTTCTTTAAATGCAGTCTATCTGGTATGATGATCTCAAAGATTATGTGCCTCTCAAATATCAAAGAATGGTTCTTCCATATGGATACCTCAAGAAGAATACCATACACAGATCAGAGTGCCATCAAACTGGAGGGGCATCAACAAAGACTACAACCACAAAGGCAAGCAACCTCCAATGTTCGACATGCCCATGCCTAATAATCAAAAGGTGTTCGTAACCTCTAGCACAGCTGGTCCATCAAGGCAACTTAGTCTGGACAGGGCAGCCATGTTTTTTGATCCCAATACAGGACAGGAGTGTTAGGCCATCTGAAGTCATGATGACCAAGCTTCTATCCCAGACAAAACATCATAAACAGTAATGTTCAAAAGTCAGTACAAATCTTTCATCTCTCCACTGTTGACACAAGAAAATGTGGAAAATAAGGTGCCATGTGGCAGTACCACATGGCGGGTCTTGAGTCCTCCAAGGGGTGCCAGCCCTAAGGAGGATTAAAATCAGTGAAAAGATATAAAAATATATTTTTAAATAAAATAACTTTATATAAAATATAAAAATAACCAAAAAAATATTATCAAATAAAAAAATTCTAAAGACAAAAATAAGAAAAAATAAAAATAAAATATGGAAAACAAATAAAACAGAGAAATAATTTTATAAAAAATAAAATATATTTATAAAAAATAAAAAATGTAAAAATCAACTAAAAAGGAATAAAATGAAAAAAAATTAAAAATAATAATTTAAATAATAAAGTACAAATACATGGCATCCACCTCTCCCTTTAGAAAAAAACACCACCAACATTGCCACCAAATTCAATAATACAATTTTGCAGCATCATTAGCATTCTATGAAATGTGCATTAGCACAATAAACTTAACACTTCACCACTTCCACCCATGAAAACATTTTGTCCTTGTTAATAACCCAAAAATTCACTAAAAAAAAGACAAATGATTTCTCATACTCAACTAGTATAACATCTAATATACCAATCTAACTCAATAAAAAACTACTACTTTAGAAACTTAAACAGTATTATACTTTCAAAAATATTTGACTACGTCTTTGTTAATCTACATGGTTATAAATTAAGGAGATGTTAGGATTATTAAAGATAGATTTCTAATGGAAATCTAATGGAGTTTCCCCTATTTTATTGAGTTTTTCCTAAACTTACACATGTGAAAAGATGTGTTTACAATAATGATGGATACACCCCCAATATCATCAACAATTTATTATATAGTTTGCCATGGACAAAGAACTAAACATAAAGGGAGAAAGGAATCTCAACTATGCAAGATATGCCAACACCCAAAACATGAACCTATCTTTTTAGCTCCAAAGAAAGGCAAAAATGAGATTGACAAATGAAGATTGTCACTTATGTCCAAATGGAGATTTGGATTACAAGAAACCAAAGTAAAACAAAGTATTCCTTTTTTCATAAAAATACACAAGTAAACTACAAAAGTTGCCGGTATGTGGAATTGTTTTCACCATAGACAAGCTTTTCCATTACAATTCCAATAGGTAGATCTTATTTGGGATGACCAACAGGCTTCGCCACTACAATCAACATCCAATAACATAGAAGTTAATTATGCAGAGAAATGACCAAACAAAAAAAGTTCCAGGTTTCAAGAACAATTTACATCTTTCATGTGTTTTAGACAATGAAAAAAGAAGCCAGTAGTTACTTAAATAAACACCACCGAAGATTACAAATTCCAGGTGACAAGTAAAAAAGGCAATACCTACTCGAAAAGATAGCATTTTGCAAAACAAAAAATTGACCCATCAAAACAAACAAACATGAAAAAGATACAACCAATCATGTTACTTAACAACAAAGCTGGCTCAAAAAAACCTTGTATGTTCACAAACTTAAGTTCCACTTAAGACATTACTGAAATTAAGAAAGAACCAAACACATATGAATATTACTCTCAAAGAGTAGGATATCACATGAATCGACAATTACAACATCGACGAAATTAAAATCTAACAATGACCCAATTCAAAAGATGAGATTTTTATAGTACCCATCAAGCTAAATACAAGAACTACCAACAACCATTGGCGTGGGATTAATTTAAGAGCAATATGCAAGCAACCAATTTTATGGTACCTTCATGAAAAAAGGGGAGAGGATGGACTAACTAAAATCCAATCTTAACAAGGTAAGAGACTGAGAGTAACTAATTAAAACCCATAAGAAGCACACACATCACCGATCAACTCACATACATAGAAATTTGTCCTCATTTCCTTTGTACTCAATCAAGGGCAATCTAGAACTCAAGCCTCAAGCAAGCCATGGTTGGGCCAAGAAAAGACTTCTTAGTAAGTGTTGGGGCAAACAAAATTTTCAAGGAAGTGAGGACAAATTTCTAACTCTAAAAATCTCCTAAAATGAGAAAACACATCTATGGACTCAGTCACAAGAACAACCACCAAAGCTTTTAGATTGAAATGACAGACATGTATACTATTTACCAAAATCTTGGGACGGAAATGAAATCTTCGAAAGGAGAACGGCAAGGGAGGAGGAGCTGAGACGGTGGAGAGTGCCGAGATTGAGAGTACCTGCTTGGAAGGGAGGGCGGAGTCGTGGTCCTCGTGGAGCACCGGACGGCAGAGGCGGCAGAGGGAACTCAGGGAAGCGACGAAACCAGTGGGCGTCGTCGCGGTCGCGTGGAACACCGGAGGAGGAGCCGCGGCGGGAGTCGGGACGGGGACCCGGGAGTATGGACCGCTGCTGGTCGGTGGACTGGTGAGATCTCAACTCTCGTCGTGTGGAGAGACGTGCCGTGGATGGGTACCCCTTGTTTCCCTCCAGGGTCCCGTGGATGGGGATCCGACGGTCGCCGGTTCTACCCACGCCACTACCCGACCCAGCATGCTGGGTACCTAACGATGTTGAAAATGAAGATGTTAAAGGTACCACGCATATGACCTAAAATCTTATCTCCAGAATAGGAGCTGTGGATGATAGGGTGAAGGTAGAAGATAAGATAAAATTTAATCTATAAATAGTTTGGATTATATAGGTAAAATTTTATGTCAGATTTATAGATATAATTATTACTATTCAATTGAAAATAATAGACATCATATTATTTTTCGTCATTGATATTAAAATCAGTAAAAAAAAAATTTAACAGTTATCTCGCGAGCTAATATAAATTTTTTACAAATCAATTAAAAATTTGTTATAAGTTAACAATGCATGCAACAATAACATGAGAGATAGATTGATAACAAGAAATGCTGATAATTATCTCGTCTCCACAAATGTAAACTTCTCAACTACGCCCAACTCGCAATCGTTAGAATATCTAAGATCAAGAAGAAAAGGGAGAGAGTCGTCAAGTACTACTGACCGACTGACTTGCCAATATGATGTAGATGGGTTATTGAGAAGGGGTGGTTGGTTGTAGGGTTAATGTTTTCTAAGGAAATTTTATTCCTTTTAATCATTGGCTTAAACCTTATTCTTCTTTTTTTCATAAAAGTTTCCTCTGACTTTAGCTCACTACCCTTTTTTTAATTTTCAATGGAAGCCTCCACCTTTGGCCAAATTGTAGGATATCCCTATATTTATAAGTGTATGGAAGAGGTATATTTAGTGAGCTTAATCATACATTTCTTATCTTGCTGCCAAAAGAGTTTATAATTCGACTGATCAAAGATTATAGACCCATAGCTTATTATGACACCTTCTATAAAATCATCATGAAGATAATAGTAAGTTGGTTAAAGAAAGTGCCACACTATAACAAGAGTTACTTTTTGCCAAACTAACTTGTCTTTACTAAAGGTGAACTAATTTAAAATTATTCGCTTCTCACACTTGAGTTTATGAACATGTTCAATCGTGTAAGGGTGGCTTCGAGAGATGTACATGAAAGTAGACATTTTCAAAGGCCCTTGATACAATGGGGAGGGACTTTATTTATCATATTCTTGGAGATTGTAGTTTCAACCCCAATTGGGTGTGCTGAATTGGGAGGTGCATGGAATTCCCTTCTATTTCACCCCTCGTTAAATGAAGTTCCTGTGAATTTTTGTAAAACATTACATGGGTTGCAACAAGGAGACCTTTTGTCTCCCCTTTTATTCACTATCATCGTGAATGTGCTCTTCCTTCTCTTGGAATTACAGGTGGAGCGTGGAAAATTATTTTGTTCAAGGTTGGTGGAATTTCGTTTGTTTCTCACTTATCATTTGCAAATTATGTTATCATTTTTGTCAAAAGAGATTATCATTCCACAAAAAGAGTCAGACAGGTCTTAGATGCATTTGCTAAACTTTCTAACTTGCAATTAAATGACAATAATGATAATAAGAGCCAAATTTATTTAAATCATGTAACAAAGATAGATGGTACATCTGCATATTAGCTGCTAATGGGGATGCTTCTAACCACACATATAGGCAAACAATTGTTTATATGGTTGGCGACGACAAGAGGATTATTCCAAAAACTTTAAGATAAAGTTAGGAGGGCTCTCACCTCTTGTAAGAGAAAGCTTTTATCGAGAAAGGGAAGGATGCAGTGGATTAAATGGGCTTTTGAGGGCCTAACTTCCTATTCATTATCAACATCTATGGTGCCACATATTAGAATTGTATGCTCTTGCCAAACCAACTTAAGTAGAAATCACTTGATCAGTGATTCAGAAATGAATGTTAGGTCATGTAAACACATTAATGTGGTTACTAGAGTCCTTCGGTATAAATAGGATAATGTGTCGTAGCCATGTTCGATATATTCGATGATAGGTATTAAAGATTTAAATGGTTTAAATTAAGGATTTCAATAAGTCATCAAAAATCATCTTGATATCCAACTAAATGTTTTCAATCTAAGAAGAGATGGCAATCTTTTCAAGAGACCATTGCTTAACAAATACCCTTGATGCACATCCTCTACATAGAAATGAAGATTCAAGACTATTATGCAGATTGAGTCAAGGGGTTGACTTAATGGAACAGAGATACAAGAAATCCTTTTATCACTATCACGAAGAAGGTTTATCTTTGACATGAGATAGATATGTTGTCTGTACGCTTTAATGTAGACATTCAGTAAATCGATGGTTGACGCTCCTGCAATGATATTGAGACTAAAAAACTGGTGTGTATCAAAGGGGACATAGATAGGACTCCTCCATAGAGGATGTCATGGCCAATAATCTCAACTTGCAAAAGAAAAAAGACAAGTCAATCAAGGACTAGCGTCAACAAAGGAGAGAAACTAAAGGGAATGGAACTCACCACCTATAGGCAATTGTGATGGACGCTCTATAAGTGGCTAGGTGCACGAGGCAAAGCTACCCATTCAACGTTGGAGGTGGGGAGCTCCAATGCCATATTCTTTGTCTGGAGGTTGACCCGCTCAAAGCCATCCAAGCAAACCTCCAAGATTTTGTGGCATGTGGCACCGAGGACCTGTTCCTACAGCTCCCGTGTCCGCTTTATGACCTTGGTTGCCTTGGAAGAGTCTACCTCAATGTCAAAGAGATGGACCACTTCTTGCACTCGCTCCTCTCATATGGAGCGGTTGGCCAACTGTATCTCCTCAAATGGTAGATGAAGGGTCAAAGTTGAAGCACCTTGCTTGGGTAGCTCCAATTCCCCTAAAAAAAGGTGGATAGCAGAGGGTGCTAATTGCCCCTGATGATGATGCATCTTTATAGTAAAGCACTTGATGACAAGTTGCCCCCTCTGGAAAGACAACATCATTAGAGGAACAGGAGGTCAATAGTAGTCGTTGCTTGCATCCTCCCCCCACCCCACTTTTTGGAGCATGAGGAGTAGTTGAGCACTCTAGTGAGATGATCACCACCTCGAACGAGCTCTCGCCACTTGCCTAACCCTCAGTATTAGGCAATCCTTGGGAAGGAGCTGTCACCACCAACTCACCCCCAATAGCAATCAACCAGGACAAAGGCTTTGGGGGTGGAGAAGATGTGGGTGCTTCACTCGCAGATGAACTTACCGACACTTGTTCCGACACTGGGCACAGGCATGAAGACTCTCGGCAAAGGTGACTTCGCTCCAGTGCTATTGCTCGTCAGTTTCTTTGATGAGTGCTCTTAATCGCTAGAAGAGTCGAATCCCCTCTTCTTTGTCTTCTCAGAAGGCTTGGCAATCTTTAAGGAGAGAAAGGTTGTAGGAAAAAGAAAAAGGTCAGATTAGCACCATAAAATATAAGAGTACAAGTGTATGGCAACTCACTTTTGTCTAGGTAGTTGTCCCCGGAGTAGGAAATAACCTTCTAAACGTCCTTTCACATGAGCTTCTAGTGGACATGAGCCCCAAACTCCTCCATAGTATCCAGCTTCGCCGCCAACTCCAAACTCAAGTTCGATTGAATTATTGTTCAACCAGACCTTACCAGCGATCGGGGACTTGAAGTGATGCCTCATTATTTGAAAACAAAAAAAGTGTTGATAAAGGCCTTTAAGGTTGTCCAGCAGTTTTACGAGCTAGAAACCTTGCTTATTGGGAAGAAAAGTATAAGTCCTAGTTGGGGGATGCCCTTTTTTAACCTTTTGGGGAAAGACCTCATGAAGGAGCCGAAAAACAAACAATAACAAAGTCATTTAGCATGAGCCAACAATTTAGCCCTAGTTGAGATGAGGTGAAGTTATAGTGGCGAATGGAGGAAACAATGAAAGAGTTAAGGGGAGGCGAAGGTTTTTCTCAATGGTGCTGTACTTGCAAATGATGAAGTTGATGAACCATTTGGGTGAATGCAGCCTAGGCTAGTCGCCCACGACGGTGTAACCAACCCATGTTTCTTAAGTAGTTGGCTTAAACCCTCTTCGCTACAAATAAAGGATGAAAAGATGTAAAAAGAAAGGGTCCCTTGGCTTAATTAATCGAAAGAAGAGGTCTCCTCACCTCGATTAATCAATGACATCATGGACCTCAGCAAGGTGATAGCACCTACAATGACTTTTATCGCATGAGAAGAGTGCTCGCTGGAAATCGCAGTTGCAAGAGTAAATGAATACCCTTAACTAACCCTATTTATATATGTAGAGAGACAGGTGAAAGGGCCTACGAAGCCTTTAGTCAAGAAAAATAAGCTCGGGCCCAAGACCAAGCAACAGTTAAAGGCTCCCTGCTAGAATTAAAATCAATTAGCATGATGGTTAGCCTCGCTTTGGCACAACCATCCTACTTAGGTCCACCGAGCAAGATAAGAAATCTCCTGAGTGGTCATCCTGCTTGGATCCGCTAGATAGATGGGGGAACCTCTCGGGCAACCACCCCACTCGGATCACCTAGACTGCCATGGCAACAAGGCCTGGGGGGACATGATGGCATAAACTTGATCCTGTTTCTTATCTTTTGTTATTTTGTCTTTTTGTTATGGCTTGTGTGCTAAGCATGATGTACGGTTTGCCCTCACTATCCTGTGGAGGTTGTAACTTCAGTAGAGGAGTATACTTGGAAAAGCATCAGTTGGTTAGGAGGTTGTCTCCTTCACCTTTTTATATGGCACTTGTACCCTCTTGAGGAGGCGACCCATGAAGGTTCCCTAATGTGTATGCCTCATATCTCTATAAAAAGAGAACCTTGTTTCAAGAAGGAGGGATCAGTCACCCTGTAATAACCAAGCATGCAATCCATATTTATATAGTACAAATTCTAAGAGTTAGATCCCTTTTTCAGACGTACATCCTTAATTGTCGAACTAAATTATCAACTCTCTTTCATTTGTGTGATTGACCTCTTTCCTTATTTTGCGATAACTTTTTTAATCATGAACATAATTTGACAACTAAATAAAATAAATATCATAGTATGTAAATTTTTATTGGGCATTCAAGAAATTTATTTATAATAGAATCTCTTTGTACAGGTTTGAACAACTAGAACTAAGGTTTTGTAAGATTAATAAATAAGTATAATAATTTAGGGAGTGAATTATAAATTTCAAACAAAAACAAAATAAAGTAAAAGTAAGAAGCTTAAAAAAATTATATTAACATCAATCTTCTAAGGATTTAAATGCAAACCCCTTCAATATATGCTATCCCCTTAGTTAATAGCAACTATGACATGATAACTGTTTCTGTAACTTTCTTTTTTTTAAAAAAGATGTAACTAAAAATATATGACCTAATATGGCCACTGCAATTGTAATAGTGGCTACAATAACTATTTCACTGGCTTTACATATTTATGTAGTTTGTTCACAAGTTAGTACTTTGTTACTCCACTACTCCCAATGATTTATTATTTGTTCTAATTAAGCAAAAAAAAAAATCATCAATATGAAGATATTTTCTTAAATGTGGCATTTCTAAGATATGTGGAAACACAATCTTTGCCTACTTGAAACTATAAGAACATTATACATCGATGGAAGGAGAGTGAAGCTTTAATTTCTTAGTTCGAATCAAGTAGTTGTTGGAAACTTGGGTAATATAAGAAAAAATGCACTTTATATATAAGAGTTTTCTTTCCATCTATCATTTACGTGATTTGAACACTATAAATTCTTGTTGGCTGAAAGAAATATTTATCAATTACTTTACATTTACAAGAGTACTTATTTCTCTTTTGTTGTTAAAATCTACTCGGCCATTTCCTGTTTTCACTATTATAATTGGAAGTTAGGAAAATAAAAAAAGTTGGACAACAATGCAATTTGTCCACAACATAACCCCAGTTATGAATGGAATTAGAATGATCTGATATCAATATCATCTATAAATAGATGAGATGGTAGTGAATCTAGTGCCACATGAGAGAAACATCAGAGAGAAGAGAGGAGAAAGATACTAAAAGAGGGTGATTCTAATGTTTGTTCTTAATGATTTAAGAGATGATTTTATCATTGTATGCTTTTACAATCTTGTGGGATCCTTTCTTGTTGGCAGGAGAAGCTTGATGGTGAAATAGTAAAATTGCCAAATTAAATGTAATATATTTATCAAATTCTTTGTAGCTTCCTATTAATAGATTTTAGTAAAAATTGAATACAAAAGTATCATACTTTTCTGCTTTAAAGTAGAGTATTTTTTATTATTTATTTTCCTTCTTATTTTTGTAGGAGTTTTTTTTCATGTACAAAAATAAGCAACTCTAATTGAATAAGGGAAAAAAGAGACATCACGACATCATTAAAAGAGAAGGTGATTCTTTGTTGAATGGAAGAATGCACTCTCCAATAAAAGAAAATAAAACTCAAACAAAATAAAAAAATAATTAAAAAAATAAAAAAATACAATTAAAGTCGAACAAGTACATAAAAAATTAATTAGTTCCTAATAAAATTATAGTCTAATACTAGTTTGAGCAACTATACTACAATTGAAGGTAATAATTATTTTTGCTGATCAAATTAATCGACATAAATGAAAAGATGAGGAATAAAAAAAAAATTAATCTCAAATAAAATAAAAAAATATAAAAAAATAAAAACAATTAAAATCAAATAAATATATTAAAAATAATTAATTTTTAATAAAATTTCAACCGCATCATATTTAAAGATAACAATTATTCTTACAAATTAATCAATGTAAATAAAATAAGTACGCCCGCCGTCATCAATAACCATGGTCGGATAAAAATGAAGACATCTAGAATTCGGATCTGGATATGGGCACACCCGACCGTCATCAATCGATAAGTCCGCCCGCCGTCCCCGTCTTCCTCACGCGACACCCTCCTCTTCCTCCTCCACCGCAGTGTCCTCCGGTCCAGCGAAGGCTCCGCCTCGTGCACCAAGCCTTCGCACTCGCACACCCCGCAATCCCGACCAACACCAGCAATCCCGATTGATCGAGCTCTCCCAACTCGGCGCGATCAATCTCGCCTCTTTCTCGTCGAGGAGGGGGATCGTCCCGTGCTCGAGTGAGCCTGTCAGGAGTCCCCTTGTCGTCATCGTCGTCGTACGTATCCATCGGAGGTAATGTCGACAGTCTTTCTTTGCACCGTTCCATTGATTCACATTCGCTGTCTTATTCCCATCCGCCTGATACCTAAAAGAAATGAGATTGTTTGTAGGCCGTTGACAACAGATCTTGCATTCTTTGATATTTCGGAAGCTTAGTTTCGTTTTGCCGTATTTCCACTGGCTAAACCGAAGATTTCATTTGAAGCTTAGTTTTAGTTTGTGTTGGGTGCCACATTTGGAGTTACTCATCTACTTTTGACATTTGGGTGCCATATTGAAAGTCCTTCATGACACTTTTTTAGTTGTTGACAAATGCAAAACTACATGACCTTGTCCGATCAAACACCCGCATACCGAATTCTAGGACATTGTAAGAATGTGATGAGACACTGCGTTTGGCAGCAGGTTATGGGGTTGGATAGTCGGATAGGGGTTTGCGGGTGGGATAGGAATGGATTAGGGGCTTCTCCGGAAGAGGGTTTCAAAATTCCCTATCCACATCACATCAACATCATTTCTTATATTACATTAACACCTTTACCCACTTACTTATATTATAATGTATGCACTCACATCAACTTTAATATATATTAAATTATACCCACTCCAATATAATATATCAACTTACATCATAATGTAATATTAAAATATTACCTCCTAAAACAATATCACAATACCAATCATTATAAGCCCAGTAACCACACACCTCCTCAACTTATTCCATTCCAATTCTATCATGGGAACATTCTTGGAATACACGTTTTAAAGAAATCTACATCTACAGCTACCCGGGGGCTAAGTTCCAGATCCTTCGAACACTATTTATGCTCATTCCATATGTTGCGAGGCTGCCTGACATCTGAGTATAGATTGGGAATCGCAGTCATGGTCTGGTTATGGTCCCAACCCCTTTTTTGTGCACACGCAAATGGAATAATGGATGGGGAATCTGGCTATCCTACTTTATGGTTGGCTGGGCAATAAACTGCGTATCTTTCTAGAAAAGGCATTGGTACAATTCCAGAAAGCATGTACATGCATACACATATATAAAATAGAGGTGATATACATTGTCTTTACTTTTGTAGTGTTAGGTGGTGAAGGACACATATATGAACAGTTTAAGTCTTTGGTTGGTCTGTTTTTTTTCTTTTGTTTTTTAAAACTTTCTTGTAAATGTTATTCTCTGGATGTTTACAGCTTTTACAGTGGAAAGTTGGTGGAGGCTTGTCATAGTTTTCGAAGGCTGATGGGCATATATGTGCTGAGGACAAGAATTTATCTGGCCACCGATCCCATTGTGACTGAGGAAAGTGTGAAATGCAATTCAACGTCACATTGGACCTAAGGAGGTTTTTGCTCCATTATTGGTCAGGATTCTTCACCTTTGGTGGTGATTTTGGTTGCTCATTATCTTCAAAGATTCACTTATCCACGTCTTTTGGGGGTGCTGGGATTTCAGTCAATATTACTGAGCTTTGCTATTGCTGGCATTCCTCTGCATTCGTTGGTTTTAGGAATCTGTTGAACTGGTGATCTACTAGAGGATGCTAGCTAATTTGGCTTGCATCACGATTCACGAGTTGAATAAATAGGATGGATATATCTGCTACTTCAACTTCTAAGGCGGTGCAATCACCACCATCATCATCGGGTAAGGTTGTAGGGAGCGATGATTCCTTTGGGTACAGTAGTGGTGGTGCCACTAAGAAGGCTCGGTTGGATGCGATGCTTAACACCCTCCTTTCCGACCCCATTCTCGTTGATGTTCCCAAGAAGCCATCCCTTGCTGATGTGGAGACCTTGATCAACCTTGAGCTTGGCAGCGCCATGAAGATCACTGTCGTCAAGATGGATGGTGATGCTTTTGGTCAGTATACATGTTATTATAATGAATTTGTTATCACTACACCCCTATTTCTGTTCTATATCCTTATTCTACTTTATTTACCTGATGGACATGTTTCACTTGCCACTTTGTTGTTGATTAATTTTCTTATTTGAGAATTGGAAAACAGACGTGGCTGTTCTCGATACTGCAACTGTTAGGGACTTGAAGTTGGCAATCAAGAAAAAGACGGATGACATGCAGCAAGAGGAGTTGGGCCACCGCCACATTTCGTGGTATGTGCATGTTTCTCCTGTTCTGCTGCTTTCATGCATAAAATCTGCAGTCCATTTTAAGTTTTTGCTTCCTCTCAAAAGATCTTAAGCTTTTGCTTCCTCTCAAAAAATCTTAAGTTTTTGCTGTGATTTAACTCTTGAACCAGCTCTTCATAAGTTTCTTTATGTAGAGAAACGTGGATTCCTGCATAAATGCTTGGATGTGAAATTATGACATGATGTGGCATATATTTAAGGTTTTGAGGCTCTTGAAATATACTTACTGGAGTTTGTTTCCATGGAGGTAGACCACAAGTAAGCATTTAAAGAAAGGGGCTTGTGTATGAATGGAAGTGAATTGTCATGGTTCTGGCAAATCGATATCTTACATGTAAACTGAATCCTGGTCTTCACCAGAAGTAGGCCTGTTCAGGAGTGCCTAATTGCTGAAGAAAGACCTTTCAGGTAGGAGAAGGGAAAATTGCACAGTTTGTTTTGGCTTCTCGTGCAACTCTTTCATCAAAGGAAGGCAAGAATAGCCTTGCCTTATTTTTTTCTTCCTTTTCTTTTATCTGGTGAAAATTTGTTGTCCCTTTCGTCATGTCTTTTACATTGTTAATGGAGAATAAGGAATGGAAAGAAGTGGAGGATATTGGTGCTGTTTCTTTTTTGCTTTTGATGAAAAAGTTATGAATGATGCATAGAAAATTTGGACTTCACAATGTTTTTCTTCTCAACTCTGCGACCATGGGGAAAAAAAAAACCAAAAGGTCATTTCGTCATGTAGAAATATCATGGCTGTGTCAAAGGGCTAATAATGCTTGCTAACCCCTTCTTTCCTTTTGGGGAAAAAATTGTGGCTGTGATTTCTCTAGGGTTGTCTGGAATAAAGTATGTGAAGAATGAAGTCGTGGCACATCAGTCACGTGGCAGTGCCACGTGGCAGTCTAGTCAGTTTGGGAGTCAAGGTCGTGTGGCCTGTTTATAAAAATAAGTGGTGGCTTGCATGCTAAGTTTTGTGCCACGTGTGGTAATTTGTTTTAATTACAAGTCTAATTTAGGAATTAGATAATTTTGGATTAATTGATTGATTGATAGGATTTGATTTGATTTGATTGAGAGTTGTTTTATGAGTAGATCTCTTTATATAAAGATCAACAATTAGTTGTTTTGAGTTGAGTTCTTTTTTTTTTTTTTGGGGGGGGGGTGGGAACCTTTTCATTGCACATTGCAGACATTACAGTGGACAGGGAATGGTATAACCATTCCAGAAACCAGTAATCCCATACAGCTTACAATAATGAGCAAGTGTGTTTGCCTTGACCACACCATCTCTCCTAACATGGGCAATGGAGATCTGGGGGGAGTTCTGCAGCATAAGTTGGCACCTTTGATGATGTGAAGGGATCTCCACGAAGGTTGCTTTGTAGATGGTATTTGACTTAGAGGGGATAAGGCATCCGAATGGATGAGACCCCGAGGGTAAGCCAAACTCAAGGTGAAGGAGATGCCTTGAAGGATTGCCTGTGCTTCAGCTTCCTCGCTGTGAATGGTATCAAGTTTGACTGCTTGGGCTGCCATGATCAGGCTGGTGTGAGTAATGGCAACTGCAGCAGCATATGAATGCGTCGTGGTAGTTGCAGCATCCACTGTGACTAGGATGGAGTTGTTATCCAGCAATGGGGGATGGGCTGAAGACATCGTAGAAGGAAGGAGTGACCTTTGCAAGTGAACATCAGGGAGGTTTTCTGAGAGGATAGCCTTGGAAGAATAATCATGAATAGACCTCAAATCTGATCAGCGAGGACCATTGGGTTAGGACAGTCCTGTCCATGCGTGACCCTGCATCTATTTAGCCAGAGGCTGTAAACCACAAAATAAGGAAGAGAGGGATTGGAGAAAGGGGGCGAGAGCTGCTGACTAATGTTATGGAGCTCCTCAAACCAATCCCCAATAGCTTTAGGTAAGCGATATCCCAAAAAGAACCAGACAGCTTTGACAAACGGACAAGAGAGAAATATATGCACCACATCCTCTCCCCTTTGATTACATAAATCGCAAAAGTCCCCAATGCCAGGAATTCTAGCTGAGGAGATGTCTAACAGTCAGAGCTCTTGTTGATGCCTTCCACAGTAGGGTCTTGATCTTTGGGGGGTTGTCCATCTTCCATATAAGCTTGCAACGGGCTGTAACTGGATTGCTGGGGGTAGGTCTCTGAAAGTGAGTTAATAGTGACTGATAGGCAGATCTAATAGAGAATTTCTCTTTTGGATGGGCATGCCAGATGATTTGATCCTGCTCCTCCCAGTGAATAGGCGTGTTAATAATCTTTGAAGCTGTATTTGCAGGGAAGATATTGTTTATTACATTTGTTTTCCAAGTCTGCTCCTCCCAGTGGATGAGGTCCCTGACCGAAGAGATAGTGGCAGGAGGGGCAGAAATGGGGAGTACAGGACCCTCCAGGTGTCTTACCCAATTATCACGCCAGAGGTTAATACAACCTTCATTACCAATCAGCCAAGAGGATCCCGCAAATAGCCAACCTTGAATAGCATAGAGGGCTTTGATGAAAGGGGAGTCTCCAGGTTTCGGGGAATAATCCCAGAAGGAGCTGCTGTGAAAATATTTATCTTTCAATTGTGACTGCCATAAACCATTTGGCTGAGTAAGAAGGGCCCATCCCATTTTCATTAGAAAGGAGAGATTGGCGAGTTCAGTATCTCTGAAACCCAGCCCTCTCATGTGTTTTGGCATGCATATTGAAGTCCAAGCTTTTGGGAAGAAGTGCCTTCCTCCTTCATCTAGTCCCCACCAAAAATTCCTCGCCATTTTATCAATAGCCAAACAGAGCTTCTTTGGAAACAAACGGGTGTACATGAGATTGTTAGGTATTGATTGAAGAGAAGTCTGAAGAAGCACTCCTCTTCCTGCCTGTGATAGACTTCTCTCCTTCCACCCCGACAATTTCCTTTTACACTTATTGGTGACGATCTCCGTAAGGAGTTTGCGACCTTTACCATCAACAAGTGGACAGCCCAAGTATATTTCTGAATTTGTCATGACCTTGATAAGCAGTTCATCAGATATGATCTTTTTATCCTTGTCACAGACCCCATGCCCAAAATATACCCTTGTTTTTTGGAAGTTGATCCTCTGGCCAGTACAGGTTTCATAGGATTGAAGAATCGCTTTCAGTTGCTGCACTTCCCACTTGGATGCTCCGGCGAAGAGAATGGTGTCGTCCGCAAACATAAGGTGAGTGACAGGTTGCGCTTTTGTTGAGATCTTGAAACCTGAAATTAAGTTGGTATGCAAAGCAGTGGATAGAGATCTGGATAAAAATTCCGAAGATAGAATAAATAAGAAGGGGGAAAGCGGGCATCCTTGGTGGATTCCATGAGAAGGCTTGATGGATTTAGTTATGTCGCCATTAACAATCACATGGAAAGAAGCAGAGACATGATAAGGTTTACTAAATTTGGTGGGAAATTCAGACTTGTTAGAGTGTGGTGTATAAAATGCCATTCTAACCTATCAAAGGCTTTTTCCATATTGAGTTTTACTGTCATAGATCCATGTTTTCTCTTCAAAGTTCTTAGTGAATGGAATATTTCCTTGGCTAACACTGCATTGTCAGAGGATTGCCTTCCCGACAAAAAACTAGACTGGTTTGGGGCAATAATACTACGAAGGATGGGGGAGGTTCTCCTAACCACAAGCTTATATAGGGTATTTGTAAGGCTCATAGGCCTGAAGTCTTTTGGCTCTAGAGGATTATTTACCTTGGATATGGACAGTAGGTAGGTTCTTCCTGTTTACCTCTCTGCATTGAAGAGTTTCTGAAATAAGACTGAACAAAATTAATCATTTCAGTGGCAACCACATCCCAACATTGTTGGTAGAAAACAGCAGGGTACCCATCCGGTCCGGGTGTCTTTGAGGGGGATATTTGAAATAGAACATCTTTTATGTCCTCAGGTTCTGGTATGGATGAACACCACGAATATTCCTGTCCTGTGACTGCCTCATGAGAATTAAAGAGAATAGGGAGAATAGTCCCCACATCCTGAGATTCAAAGAGGGCAGCATAGTGGCGCTGGAAGCAAGCTTGGATGGCAGCCTGGTCCCCGGTTTCCCTTCCATCAGGTAACTTCAACCATTGAATCATATTTTTCCTTTTTCTGTTTGAGGTGAATAAGTGATAAAACTTGGTATTTCTATCGCCACTTTCCACCCATTTGTGTGTAGAGTGTTGGTGCCAATACAATTCTTCTTTTAGGAGGACCCTTCAATATTCAACTCTTAGTTCCTCCTCTTTGTTATTTGCAGCCACCAAAGGGGAAGCGTTTTGTAAAACAGAGATTTCATTTTCAATGGATTTCTTGACGACCTTCCAATTAGAGGGGGAATTTTTCCTCCATGTGTTGATGTCAGTTGTTAATTTTTTGACCTTCTGATGCACTGGAATGCCCCCTGATGACATGGACCAGCTGGACTGAATAACATTCTTGAAGTTCACCTCAAGGAACCAATTGGCCTCAAGTCTCCAAATATTATTCCCCCCTTTTTCTTCCCGACACTATGAAGCAAGATTGGACTGTGATCACTCCCTATAGCCGGAAGATGTAAAAGTTCTGCTTTTGGATGGGCTAGCCAACAATCACTGGAAACAAAAACTCTATCCAATCTCTCACAGATCAAATATTGTGGCTGCCTCCTATTTGACCAGGTGAAGGCCTGCCCCGCAAACCCAAGATCCATCAGTCCCAGCTTACTAACAAAGTTTTTTAGGTGGTTGAATTCTTTGGTAGGTACAGCCTGACCCCCCAACTTATCTTCCCTATGTACAATGGCATTGAAGTCACCCAGACAAACTAGATTTGCAGCATAGGGTTCAAGTAATCTAGCCATTCTTTGCCAAAAGGACCTCCTTTTTTTCTGTATTGGCGTACCGTGTATATGCATTAAAGATAGTAACTATGTCCATCAGAAGCTAACTGAGCCAGTATGCAGTGCTTCTCCATGTATAACAGTGAGATCTTCATGTTCATTTGGTACAATAAACAAAGCCCTCCTGATCTTCCATTTGCATCCACTGTCCAATAGTTGTACCCCCTCAGTTTTTTGACAATTGAAGTCATTCTATTATGGTTGGTGTGGGTTTCGGAGATGAAAACGATATCTGCAGACGTGGCTCGTATGAGACTTTTGAGGTGACGAACTGCAGAGGGAGTCCCCAACCCTCTGCAGTTCCAAGTTGGGACATTCATTTCTCCCCCGACAGTTGATAAGGCTCAATTGCCATAGGTCCAGTGATAGAGTTGTCTTCCTTGAGATTTTTGGATGCTAGATTCAGTGGGGACTTGGAGGGGTCACCCTCGATCTTCCTCTTTCCCAGCAGCTTCGCAGTCACTGAAGACTTCTCTTTCAAGCTTCGTGCAAATCTCTTGAAATTTTTCTTACACCTTACATTGCCTTCCACAACCCCAGAGGTGAATTGAATTTGGTCAGCCATCAGGGGAGGGGTGTTTAGTTCCATAGGGAGTGTGCGGTTCACGTTGAGGGGGTTATCATGCATGTGAGAGTTGTATAGAGGTTCATGTGTCCTCAATAGACGAGGGGATGGGTGAAGGGATGTTTGGCTCTGGAAGGTCGGGTCGCCTGGGGGGGGGGGGGGGGGGGGTGGCCAAGGGTGCAGAGGGCTTTGTGGGCCTGTGTGGTTTGGGGAGGGTGAGGGGGGATTGGGGGGACTCTGTGGATTTGGGTCATATGGGGAGGGTGGGAAGGTGTGGGGGGTACTTTGTGGCCTTGGGCTTATTTGGTTAGGGATTTTACATGTAGTGGGGCTTTGTTTAGAGGTGTTTGCCATCTTGGGGGGTTCGAGTGGGCCTTGTGGAGTCGGGGGGGTTGATAAGGATTATATTTCGTGGTGGGGGTGGGTGGTGGAGTTTGGCTGGTCGGTTCATCAGTCAACATAGGTGCAGGGGAAGGGTGGGGGATGTCAGGGTTGTAGGGTTGGGGGGTGGGGGTGTGGAGTTTGCAGTAGTAGGGGTGAGGGAGGGTACTTTGAATGACAGGATAGGACCACAGATTTTGACAGACCTGAGTAAGGTTTGGGCTGCGTCTAGGTCAGAAGGGGAGCATTAGCGATCTCAGGTGGTTTGGGGGTTTCATCAGCACTGATACAATCAAGCTTGTCTTCTAAAAGGATTTGGTCCTCAGCACTTCTTTCTTGAAGGTGAAACGAGAAGCTCTAAGCTCTGGACCATAGGGGTACTTCAGATTGGCCAAGGCCTCTAAAGCTCTTTTCCTGGTCTCAACGCAGGGATATTCTTTGATCTGCCTTTTTACTTTCAGGAGCTCATCACAACTTGATGCTTCATGTCCTAATAAACCACATAGAGAACAAAAAGTTGGTAGCCTTTCATATTTAAGGGGAATTTTTAAACTTGATCCACCGGTATTTCCAGATTCTTAATGAGGGCTCTACAGGTGTGCATTTCAACTCTAGCTCTGACAAAAAATCCCCCTTTTGAATCATTTATGTCAACATCCTTGACATCTCCTATTGAGCTTCCCAATTCAAGGACAGCAGCTCGGCATCTCCACTTTAGGGGAAGATCATGCAATTGGACCCAGAGGAGAGCTTTGTCAAGTTTATAACCTGAAGGTCGAGTGTTGGACTTTGCAACCTCAGTAAGCAATAGGTCTCCATCGAAGTGCCAGGGGGCTTTGTTAAGAACTGTTCTCATGTCTGCTTCAATAGTGAAGGAAGCCAACCAGGGATCTGAGACAACTTCGAGGACTTGGGGGGTCGAGGAAACTAATGAAGATTTGGTCTCGACCTCGACTACTACTCGAGATCTAACTTTTTTCCTCGTGAGGACTTTGACAAAAAGACTTCTCCATTTGCTATGATCGGTCAGGTCTTTTACAACAGTTTTAACTTCAGCTTTTGCAGCCTCTTTCTTCAGCAGGTTGTCTATACCCTCAAGTATCTCGAGCTCCAGATTCTCCACTGATACAAACTAGGAGGGACAGTATGGATGATGCGGATGTGAACAATGAAAGTATATAAGGGAAGCAAATTTAAAAAGGAGAAAAACTTTAAGGTACCTATAGATGAATGGTTTGGGTGGCTCTATTGTGGACGTGGGGGGGGACATGTGCAGATTAAGGGATATAGTGCAAGTGATAATGTTAGGCGGAGGTTGGTGAGGGAAACTTATGATGGTTGGGGGGTGGGGGTGTGATCGTTTGGCAACATGATTAAAACTTACACCACCTTACTTGTGGGAAGGATGCGTCGCTCGGAGAGGAGGGACTGAAGGCTCCACTCAGAGAGGGGTCTCCTTTCTGAGTTGAGTTGAATACAAATTATTTCCACGATTTCTCTCTGAACTCTTCTCCTCTCTTTCTGCTCTCTATTACTATTCATGTGAATGGTAACCATACTGTTCAATGTAAACAATAGTAGCTGGTCCCTTCATCTCCATGTGCCCAAGAACCTAATGTGCTTTTCCAAAATCTTCACATGATATCAGAGTGGGCATTCTGGACCAACTAGTCTTCATGCATGGAACACAAGGAGTGAGGAGAAGAGGGTCCACACACAAGGAGTTTCCCTTATGCGTGAACCTTCCACGCATCACCAAGGCTACGTGGTTTGTGGTATCTTCATTCGACATGAGAGTTCTCTCAAAGAACTCCTTAAAGGACCTTAGTGCCTTGCACAGGCCTAAGGAGACAAGAAGGGGACTCCAACGAGTTGCTTCCCTCACGCATCCAGTGCCTTACGTAGAACATTCAAGTACAGGAAGGCTTGTTCTTTGAAGACAAAGATGGCGGAGCTTGAGGCCCAGAAAAGGCAAGAGGAGATTTATCGAGTTATGATACAGTTGGTGATCTTCATGCTTTTCCAATGGACACTTCATATGTAGTTTTTTACTCTCCTTTAAAAGAGGAGATTTTCTCGGAGAAAAAGTGTTAAATATCATGTATGGGATCGGTCATCTTTCTATCAATTCAAGAAAATTGAACACTATCTCAAAGTAAAAAAGGAAACACCTATTGTCATCGCAACGACTTCCCACGTTGCCAAAAGGAGCAACGACTTTCCAGATTGATCTACAAAGTTCATTTATTAAAGATCCGGGCAAGATGTAACTGGTGGGGCATCTAACCTTACAAAGTTGCCATGTGGCAGTCTAGTTAGTCTGGGAGTCAAGGTTGTGTGGCATGTTTAGGAAAATAAGTGGTGGCTTGCATGCCAAGTTTTATGTCAAGTGTAGCAATTTGTTTTAATTAGTAGGAGTCCAATCTCGGAATGAGATAATTTAAGATTAGTTGATTGATTGATTGTTAGGATTTGATTTGATTGATAGTTGTTTTAGGAGTAGATCTCTTTATATAGAGATTAACAATTAGTTGTTTTGAGTTGAGTTGAATACAAATTATTTCCATAATCTCTATCTCAACTCCTTTCCTCTCTCTCTCTCTGTTCTCTGTTACTGTTCAATGAACAGTAACTATACTGTTCAAGGTGAACAGTAGCAGCTAGTCCCTTCATCTCCATGCGTGGGGCCTTCCACGTGCCCAAGATCCTGTTGCACTTCTCCAAAATCTTCACAAAGTAGTTGGGAGTTCAGGGATCTATTTGTGTTGTTTTGTGATGTCATGACTCGTGAGAGAATTGAGAGAATTGTTATGCAGTGTTGTGGCTTGTGTGGTTAGAGAGGAATATGATGATATTTAAAGAAGAGAGGTCATGGTGGAAAATTGTTGTGTATGAGGTGTTGTCTTTGTGTAGATTTTGCAACAACTTATGCAATCATTTTCTTTTTTTTTGAGAAATTAATGCAGGAGCTGGAATGTTGGATGGATGCATACTGACCTTCAGTAGTCATGGCTTTGTCTTTTTTGAAAGAAAATGTCATTCTTGTTTGTTCATCCGTTTGCTTCTTAATTAGTTTTCCTTTAACGCAATCAATCTCCATTAACCTGTTTGGATTTTAGATCAGTTTATCAAAGTTATGATATGTAATGTTTATTTGATCATTGCCTTGAGTTGGAGACCACATTTTATTCATCTTTTTTGTTTGGACATTTGTGATGTAGGAGGCATGTTTGGGCAAATTTTTGTTTGTCTCACAAAAGCGACAAGCTTATTGATGACAATGCTTTGCTTCAAGATTTCGGGATACGGAATAACTCTCAGGCATGCCTTGAATACTTGAAGTCTTGATGTTATGTAGTGCGTTATGTACACGTCACATCCACCCACCCTCTGTATCTAACACACAAATATCTGATATCCTATAATTTCTTTTCAAAAAAAGAGTTGCAAGTGACATGCACCAATTTACAAGCTCAAATTGACAAAAAATAAACATGCGAAAGGTTGGAGTTCTAGTTTTTTCACACAATTATAGATCATGACTCTAGAAAAGATATACATAAAAAGAAATATGAAACCTTTGTTTTTTTGTGTCTAAAAAAGAAATTTTTGCTGATGTTTACATATGCAAAAAGTTTAGCACACTTGGAGCCATGACTTGACATGTTTTGTGTGTTATGTATTAGAGTAGCTGTGCACTATGTATAATCTATTTTATGTTCTTATTTTTGAGGGTTTTAGCTACAATAACACGATCCTTCATATCAAAATTTTGCCACCTTTAATTTTTCACCACCTTTAATTTAGGGAGGCAATGCCAATCTTTGATGTTTCGTGTCATGTTCCCGTGATTGATACTGTGGTTGATATTTGATTTCTTTATTGTATGGAGTACAAGGGTGAGAAAAATGGTCAAATTAAGATTCACGGTCAAGTCCAAGGATGACGATCAGGTTAGAACTAGTGTATGTTGTTGGAACTAGGTGCCCATCTTGATTTAAGATCACATGATGTTCGACATGCCTTTCATTGAGTATATTGAATATACATGCTAATGCAATCGTACAAGTTCCTTAGTATGATTTGAACAGGTCATTTTGATAGGTACATCACAACAGTCATACATTGTGGAGGAGCGAAGTCAATTGACTCTATGATTCTAAAATATAAATGCATACAATAATTTTTGACGTTGCACCATAGCAAAATCATTGTCATTTGTTATTTTAGGGAAAAGGAGTGGAAAGCATAAGGGAATTAATATAGGTCACCAAGATCCTCATATGTCACATGAAGTCACTTCACTTTGTTATATTCTATTGATAAGCCATTTGATTTACCAACCAATATAGCTCCTCTATCAACCACACTTTTATCATAATTGTTGAGGTTGGCGCAACATGGAGGTGTGGAGACTCTTCCAAATGGAGAAACTAGGCGGCAACAGGGTGTTGCAGGCAACCCTGTCTAGAAGGGAGGAGAGAGTGATGGCTGTAGTTGGTGAAGAAGAGAGAGAAAGGGAGTTGATGTGTTGAAAGAATTGTTTCATTAGCTTAAGAATAAAAGGATTACGAAGGCTTTCTTTTATAGAGAGAGAACATATTTTACGAAGGCTCTCTTTTATAGAGAGAGAACATATTACAATCCTCTAAAACAAGTAACAAACTAAATCCTAATCAAACCATATCTCCTATTTTTAGAAAGAACAAATCCTTTAAAACAAACTTTCTAAAAACTAAATCTACTAAATTATGACCACCAAACTTGGACCACAAGACATACCAAAAATCCCATAGATTTGGCTCCCCTTTAGGCGTTTCCTAGACTGTCACGTGGCACTGTCACATGGCACTTTATTCCAAACACTCCCCCTCAAGTCGAGGTCAGGAAGACGATGACTTGCTCTACTTGTCTCGATGGTGTGGCCAGATGCTCCAACATCTTCTTTTGATGTAATTGCGGATCCCTTTGCCACCGTTGTAGTTGTTGCTTTTTTGGCAACCTTTGTAGTCGTGGCTATCGGAGTAGTCTCTTCTTTGCATAACTTGAGCTATCTTCTCCAACTTCTTCTTGGCTGCATCTTTTGTCTCGAGTACTTTCTCAAGTAGCATGAATCTCCGAATCTGCCATTGCTTCATTCTAAAAGGTTGAGAGGAGTTTTTGTGCCTCTTTTTTTACACCCGATAGCCATACACTTGAACTTGGTGTTTCTTGGCGTGCTAGAGGGTTCCACACGCCCCCTCAATCTGAGTTGGTGCCATTGCTCCTACACCCCGTGAGCCAGTGTAAGGCGCTCGGTTTCTTCGCGCGTGTATAAGGTCATCAAAAGAAGGTGAAGTTGATGATCCAAATGCTAATGTAAAAAAGGGGGGTGTTGGCAATAAAGTGACACGTAATGTAGCAGCCAGTTAGAGGGCCCATTGGGCATTGGTTTTAGGAATCTTGAGTCCTATTTTCTGTTTACTTAGACTGCAAGTTTTGTTTATTTGGTATGTTGGTTTTTAGGAAAGTTGTTTAGAGGATTTTTTTTTTGAAGAAGTTGTTTAGAGGATTTGCTTTGATTAGGATTTGTTCTTTCTTATTTTAGGAGATAAGATTTGATTAGTTTGTTTCCTAGTTTAGAGGGTATGTTCTCTCTATAAAAGGGAGTCATCCTCTTGTAATTGACTTGGAGTTGAAGTAATAATTCTTCCAACAATACGACAACCTGTCCTATCTTTCTTCTCTAACGTGGACTGCTGCCCTCTCTCTCTCTGTTCTTCTTGTGTGTGAATAGGACCAACTGCAACACCTATGTACTGCATATATTCTTCCCCATGGGAGAGTCTCCATGCTCCCATATTGCGCAAATTCCAACAGGGAGATTATAAGAGAATAGAAGTAATGGATACATCAAAGCAAATATCAAATATTTGCCCAAAAACCACTTAAGAATGAAATGTCAGAACAAATATTCTTTGTGAAAGTTCTCTACCCGTAGAAGATCACACCATTTCACTGAAGCCATTATGGCTAAGGTATTGCAAATGATGCCACATGTTCCTTCATAGATCGGAAACTATCCATTCAGAACAAAGACCAAAACTGCTCCCAAGAGGAATAAGATGGCCAATGACCTCCTACCCTACTCTAAATTTCCGAAACAAAAGAACAGTTTAAGAATAGATGGTCACAGTCCTCGTCACTGTTTGCACAAAAGACACAAGTAGCATCAGATTAAGGAGCGAATTTCAGCCTATAAATTAAGATTTAGTCATTGATCTTTTTCTCCTCAGAAGCCACACAAAGATATTGATTTTCGAAGGCATAGAGCTCTTCCATATTAATCTGTAGTCTTTGGTCAAATTCCAATCCACCATTCCCCTTGTAGGCAGGAGTCTTTTATAGGCTGATTTAATGGAGAATTTATCATCTTCCCACATCCAAGCATCGAAAATGTTGGTTCTAGGTGCTTTCATAGCCAGAATTTCCTGAACCTGCAAATATTCATCAAGTCTGATTAAAAAGGGCTGCCCTGAAAGAAACCATCCATGATTGACCATCCCAACACTCGGTAACTGATGACATAGGAGAAGATGTTAAAACATAAAGACTCAGGGGAAGCATTTGTTAAAGTCCATGCAGTGTCCAATTGTCAGCCACAAGGAAGGGAGTTTTGGCAACATCTCATGTAGTAAGCCCTTCCAAAAAGTGCAATCTCCCTGTCTTGGGAGCATTTTATCTGGCCAGTTGACATGTCCCCCATAACAAGCACCAATGACCTGTGAGAGGAGGTTCGTCTCTCTCCCCGTAATTTTAACTTTCCACTTGGTGAGCAAAGATTGATTCATTACAGACAAGTTAATAACACTTAAGCCTCCTTCAGAAATGGGCCTGCAGATCTCATCCCATGCTACTAAAGCCATACCTCTACTTCCCTCAGTTGCACCTTTCCAGAAAAATCTTCTTCTTAATGCATCAAACTTTCTGATAACCTTTCTTGACTCAGGGAATATAGAGAAAAGAAAGATTGTAAGGGTTGATAACATGAACTTCAGCAGTATCAATTGAAGACCTCTAGAAAGGGTCTTCGATTTCCAACCTGCCAATTTCTTTTCTATCTTTAAAAGAAGAGAGGTCCAGTTTTTTGCCTTCAAAGGTCCATTATACAAATGATCACCCAAGTACTTAAGCAGTAAGGAATCTGTAGGAGTTCAAAACAGACTGCAGATTTATGACTACTTGCTCATCTCAAAAGGAATGGAAGATGATTTTTCTCTATTCACCAACAAGTTGGAGAAACCACCAAAAATTTTCTGAAGAGTGGAAACACTTTTGGTCTTCTTTATTGAACCTTCAACAAAGAACACCATATCATTAGCATATTGTGGCAAAGAAACAATGTTTGAGAGATTTTTGGGGTTGAAATCATGTAGGAGGCCCTCGTTACAGACAGAGAAAAGTGCACACAGCAAGAAAGTCTACAACCAACACAGAAAGAAGCAATGCCAAGGGGCATCCTTGTATTGCTTCGCTTTGTGGTTGAACCCAACCACCTCTAGGTCTCCCATTTACTAGCACTGCAAAAGAGTTTGTAGTAATACATCTCTTCTTCCCGGTAATCCAAACATCCAGGAATCTCTGTCTGCATGAAAAAACCCAAGGGTATGCCCAGTTAAGTGAATCATAGGTCTTGGCAAAATCAACTTTCCACATGAAACCTTTTTCTTCAACGCGTTTCTAGTATGGTGAAATTTTGTGAGCAGTGACCATACTATGTAGCATTTAGTGTTCCTTAATAAAAGCAGATTGAATTGGGCTAATGGCCAAATCCATCACCTCTCCCAACCTATTATCCAAAACCTTTGAAATGATGAGATACACTGAGTTATAGAGGGAAATAGAGTGGTAATCCACATGAGATGATGAGATACCATACATGCCCATTTTTTCTCGCTGTTGTATGACTCTTTTTTGAGAATCAAGTATTCAAAGTATCAAATCATATTCTTTTTTGCGAATGATCAATGCTTTCATTTCTACACAAATGGAGATGGAATAGTGTCTACCTCTTTCTTAGTTTTATTATGACAAAGTTCTATCATTCAATTCTCAGTCATTATGCTTCTTTTGGGCATTGCTACGTTTGCTTTGCTTTTCTTTTTTGGACACATTTGGCATGGTGCTAAAATCTTGTTTTGAGATGTTTTTCCTAGTATTGATTCAAATTTAGACGCTCAAGTGGAATTTGGATCATTCCAAAAACTTGAGAATCCAACTATAAAGAGACATGTAGTCTGACACAAAGAAAGGCCAACCCAGATTAATAAGTCACAAGGCAAATAGATCCTCACAGCCCCCATATGGAGCCTAACTACAAATTGGAAGCCATGTTGAGGCAATGGACAGATCATGAGACAAAGACCATGGTATTGAGCCAGATCCCAGACCTTCACCCTCAACTGCTCACTCAGCCTCATGAAAGCTACCTGAAAGAGGAGGGGGTGTGATGAGCTGTGCTACATTAAGATGTCGTTGAATTGATACAAAGCCAGCCCAGATTGATAAGTTGTAAGCCAAACAAAACCTCACATTCCTTATTTAGAGCCTAACTACAAATTAGAAGCCATCTTGAGGCAATGGACAGATCATGAGATAGAGACAATGGTATTAAGCTAGATCCTGAAACTTCACCCTCAATGAGTCACTTAGCCTCTCAAAAACTACTTGAAAGAAGAGAGGCGTGGTGAGCTGTGCTGCATTGAGATATCATTAGACTTTCAAGAAGGTGGAACAATAAATTAGGAGAAAGGTCCTTTCTTTGAATCCCAACTCCAAGAAAAGATCACCCTTGTAAACAATGATAGGGTCTTTATCTTTTTCATGTTGAATTGGGAGCTAAGAATAACTTCTTTCATCTTATACTTTAGCTTCAATTTTTCTAAAATCTCATTAGAGATTTTTGATCAAGGAGAAAAGGCTCTGCATATGTGAAGTTTCATGTCATTTCAGGATTTGCAGTCCAATGTATTTCCATTATGTTACCTAGCCAAACGACTTGTTAGCTTATAAGGATCCATTTACAGTTTAGAGTCATCAGGGCCTTTATAAAATCCTAACAAGGTCATGGCATGCTAATGAATTTGGGTGGTTATCCTCTGGATAACCACCCTTTCCCCTTTTTTTTAAAAAAGGGCATGGCGTGCTCAATTATTTGTAAACTTGGTTTATGTTAGGTTCTTTAACCATTGCAGTAGCCTACCATATGTAATTCATGCCCCTTTATTAATACCTGGCTCGTTCAAAATACATCTCTAATCTTGTGGTTTGATGGCCATCTTTTTATGGTTTTTGTTTTCTCTCGCAACTAGATTTTTCATTTATTTATACAATTATAAGGACCATTGTTTTAAAAGGTGCGCCTCGAGGCGCTCGAGGTGTACGCCTCCAGGCAAGGAGCTAGGAAAACGCCTTGAGGCTATAGCCTTAGGGTTGCACCATGAGGTGTAAGCCTCAGTTGGTCAAGGTGGTGTCGGGGCGCTAAGGCCAAGGTGAGGCTATAGCCTCGGTTGAAAGGCCCTTAGACTCGATTGAAAGGCTCTTTTAGATGGTTATGTGACTTGCACATGATCTTTTCCAACAAATAAATTCCTCAAAAGTATGAGAGTGATAGAGATACCATATATTTATCATATTTTCTAGGATGTCAATGATACCATATGTTTGTCAATGGTTTTGTTTAGGTTTCATTTAGGTTTTTTATGTTTGTGAATGATGACTTGTGAGTTACAAGAATAGTTATTTGACGCATTACTTATAATTTGAGTCATGAAAATTGAATTTTTTTTATAGATAATGGGTAGAGTCAATATAATTCATTATGTTTATTTGGTTTACTTGTAATAATTCTCATCAGACAAACTTTTAACTCATTTTGGAGTTTTGATAGATTTAATTTCTAATTTTCTATAATATTTGGAGGTTTACATTTTATTTAAATGTCATCTCTTGTCTAATTTTACTCTTTAAATGTTGTGATAGAGAAAAAATGTCATGTATGTGTGTTTTTTATTTTTTATTATTAGCACTTAACAAGTATATATTTATGCTGTTTTTCTTATTTTTTATTCAAAACTTGAGGCTTACGTCTCGCCTCAATGAAGGCAAATCGCTTCATACCGCCTCGTGTTTCTTAAAACCTTGATAAGGACTAACTTTGTAGTCGGATAATCATAGTTAGTCACTTGGCTAAATAGAATATGGATACTTTGAAAGGCGAGCAATTTAACCACAAAACATGGGGTTTGGTAATGCAGTTTGAGGTGGCGGTGTGCTGCCCTATATCGATGCCTAGGGTTTTCTCTTCACTCTATGATTAATGGAGGTCCTAGAGATTTATTTATCATGTTCAAATTACTTGCAGCCCAACCAAGGGGCAGATCACAAACACACCCACACACACTTAAATATAAAACACTTTTTTTTTTTTGAAGCGAAAATATAAAACACTTTTTACAATACAACCATTCAATATGTTAGTTCTATCATCCTTTTGAAAAGCAAAAAGTTAGTTCTATCATACTTAGATGATACTTGGCTAGCACGGGTAATTGGTTACTCGACTAATTAGTCGGTCCACTTTTACATATGAATTTTTGTGACATTTATTTTCTCATTTTTAATATGAACACATGACCATTTTAATTTCTTCATTTTAAGTGTTCCATGTAAAGTATATAAGTTTTACATATTAAGGCATGTCCCATGAATTTTCTTATGATACTTATAAGTATGCTCATATCAATTAATTTTTTTGAATCTAAATTTTAAGAAAATTTAATATTGATTTATCCCTAATTATTCCTCCACATATTGTATATACCTCATAGTCAAATATTGAGTAGTAATTCTTGCTATGTTGTATTTGATTAGATTTATATGCCTGAGTAGAGATTTTTGCAAATGATTGACATTAATATTGGCATCTAAATATTAGAACAAAAAGTTATTTATCCTCTATTACTCGGCATGTCATATATATCCATCCCTTAGTCGAATATCGAGCACTAAATTTTTTTTTTCTTGTTTTCGATTATATTTATATGCTTATAATTAGAGATTTTTATGAACAATTCACATGAATATTGGCATCTGATGCAATGTTTAAAAATTGGGGTGGTCAGGTGTTGGCTTGATTTTTTAGTGGTTCAACAAATGGTTTATACTGGTGGAATCGATGATAACATTAGCATGTGAAAAAATTGGAAAAAATTGAATCATAAGATCTTTGATTTAGTTTATGTTGGTTTAACCGGGTTTAATCTGGTTGAATTGGTGTTCAATAAAAAATCAATGAAGATATATGATAGGAAAAATTATTTTGCAACTTTAGTTGTACTAAAATTGACATACTTTTAGCAGATACTAAACAAAATAAAAGTTATAATCGAAATTGGGAGTCTAACCTTGAAGAACACATAGATCTTTAAATCTTTGTTTCCAAGTTCTAAAGTTAAATGTATTTTCCTTTTTATTTTTTGGAAATTTTTTAGTTCTTAAGAGAACGGTTAAGCTGGATGGCCGGTTTAACCAAACCAACCAGTCCGACCTGGTTTTAACCGGTTCAGGTTGATTTTGACTTTTATTGCCCGAACTGGTCGGTCCAGGAAGGCACTGATTCCCAGTTGAATCGGCCGGTTTGGTCCAATTTTTAAAACATCGATATGACATGCATCCTTAATTTGCATATCCAATTCCGAGGATGCATTCCTTTTTTTCTGGAAATGTTTCCAACGATACAATTAACATCCTTTTGGTATCCATAAGAATCTTATTCATACCTGACAAATGCATCTGAGATAGCAGCCTCCATATCTGATTCATATTTGATCTGTATGAGTCAATGCATTTTTGTTCTAGAGAAGACATCAGTGATAATTTATTTTCTGAGATGCTAGAATTTGTCTGGTAATGGATGTCAATTTGTTCATTTGGAGTGGGCTGTTTTGTATATCAACCCCTTTATAATTTTTGATGTAGCTCTCGATATTCATTCTATAAATGTCAGTTACCTAATGTTCTAACGTCCAAAAGTACCCTCATGAGTTATGATCTGATTGCTTTGTCTTTTGGACGGTATACACCAAAAATTAAATGAACTGTGACAGACATTGGTATTTCTACTTGGGGAGGTGGCGAAATGTCATGTTTGATATGACCTTGCTAAGAATTGAGCGAAGGCATTGTATATAGGAGTTGAGAATTACCACCTTGCAACTTAAGCATTTTTAGATGTTGGCTTGGCTCCATATAGACTTAAAAACTTGTCTGGGATGGTTGTTCTCTATTGGACTTCTAGACCCTAGTTATTTTGCTTATTATTCATGTGAGCTTCAGCTGCCTTGTTGTTTTTGTTCACTTCAGAATTGATCATTTAAATCAATTACCTTTTGTATTTTTGGTCTGAATATGATACCTGTAGTTCTATAAATGCAGGTGCATTTTGTTCCCTACATAATTACAAGAGAATCAAGAAGGCATTCACGTAGAAGAAAACACCGTTTTTTCCATGGTCTAAGCAAGCTGTCATGACATACAAAAGGTTAAGGCTTTTTTTTTTGGTGCAGATGGGTAAGTGGTTTTAACAAGATTTTTGCAGTTATGTTCTTGTGAATTTTATTTCACTAACTTTTCTCTTCAAAATTTTTATTTCGCTAATTTTCATCCTGCCTTTTGTCTTTGTCATTCAAATCGGATATTTCTGTACTGACATTTTGATGGTAGTGTTGGTAGAGACCTTAAGGTTTCTGGCAAGATTATGCCTGGACAGTATATGAATGTTTGTGAGACAAAATACTTGGACTGCTGGAGGTTTAATTTAAATGCCAGGATACCTTGTTCTTAAGTTTTATCGTTTTCCTGTGTCTATCTTTTCTGGAAAGGACTACACATGACTGCCAATCAGAATTTGCCTTTATCTTATGATCAGAATGAGAGGGGAGACGGAGGAGGTGTCATGTCTTGCTAGAGAGAGAGGATTGAGACAGAGGAGTTGGCAAAGGGACTTTGCTGGAGGAGGTAGAGGGAGAAAGAAGAGCAGGAAAAGGAAGGGGATTCTAGGTTGTGGGGTGTATGATGTATGGTGCTTTTTAACTTGGTTTGCTGTTGGGGTGGGTGGCGCGGGCGAAGATTGGGGTGCAGGGTGAGAAAAGAGGGAAGATGTGATACAAATCTATTTGTTGACTAAAGTGATCAAAATCTTGCATAACTCCCAGGAATGATGCCAAACCCTTGAGCATCAACTTGTTCGTTCAGACATGCATATGCACCATGTATGTGTTAAAGATTCTCTGATGATTGCAATGCCGGATATCTTGGTGGCTGCACTCTTCTCAAAAGCCACCAATGAAGAAATATCAAAGTGCACCGATGTGTTTTGTTGGACGATGATGCACGTTGTAAAGTGTGTTACTATGTGTGCTTTCCTATTTGCATCTTTATAATTAATACCTAGAATCCTAAATAATTTGTGGATGAGAGGCCGACGATACTTCGCATAAAATATACACACTTAATCTAGATACCATTGATGTAAATCTGCCGACTGACCTTGATGGTGGATATCCATCCCACGCTAGCTATTTCATTGATTCATTAAGAATTAAGCCAAGTATCAGATATTCTCATATTTTCTTTGGTAAATCTTTAATATGTATAAACAGTCGTGTAATTTTTATTAATTTTTTTTCTGATTGATGGGGGCTTCTTTCTCTAATTTTTTTTTTTTAATTTTCTACTCTCTCTCTCTATCTTTATTTTTTCCAATCTATCTCTTTTTTTTTTTTCTCTTATTTCATATTTTTATATATTATTTAACGCATATATTTATTTTTACCATTGATCTCTTTATCTTGTATCCTTTCATCAAAGATGAATATTAAACATATTTTTATAAGAATATAAAATAATATATATATAATCAAATAATATAAATCTATTATAAGGTATTGATTGGAAATTAAAATAAATTGGATAATATATTTTATAAAGTATATTTTGGATGATAAAATTTTGATATTAGTTTAATTTTTGTACTTACATTAAGGTATGAGTTCAAAACTAATCTGTACATATGTTACATTGGCAATCCGTACAATTGTTTGGCCACTCTTCTATCAAATCTAAAATACGTGATTTATTAACGCATTCGTCGGACACTCTTTCGGGAAAATACTTATATATATAATTTTGGCAAAGCCATTTGCCAGTTTCTAATGAAGCCAGCTTTAATTAATTCCTCCCGAAACGTTGAATTGTATAATTATTAGTTAACAAAAATATGTTCAGTCAAGAAGCAAGACCTCAGTTGCAGTAATTTGGGAATATGTTCGATTGCCAATTTGAAAGATGATTTATGTAATTACGTACAACTGTGGCTACCGCGTAAAATGTATAATAAAATTTCCATGAACCACCGATGTCGGCGGAAAGGAGTTGCCCTTTTCCAGTCCGTTGGCCGTTCCTCTGTAAACGTTCCTCCTTCTGCGTCCCTCTGTTTCCTTTCTAAGTCGGTAAACTGTAAAGTTTGGTAGTACTTTATTCTCATTTAAGTTAACAACAAATAGTTGATTGTTTTCAATGTGGACGATGCTTCGCTCAATTCTTTCGCACATTCAAATCAAGGATCGGGTTGGGATCTTATGACCCGTTGCAATGTCAGAGAGTTGAGTTTTTTCCATTGAACTTAACCCATGTTCCAACTTGTAAAAAAGGTTCGGGTTAAGCCCACCAGATTGCTGACAGCCAAATAATTAGAGTTCTTTCGGCAAATCAACTATAGCATATGGTTGACAAACGGTCCCTCCTGTCGAAGAGGACGGTCAGGATTTGAATCTCACCAGTAACGAGTGTGAGGAAAACTACGCTAATCCTATGGTGCACTAGAAATGAGGCTAATCACGTGGTACCTAAAGATAAGAGCTTTGGATGTAACTATAGAGTTTGAAACTATAGGGTTTGAAAAAAGTCTCGAGCTAATATCCCTTGCCTTTGCGTAAGAGTTGGTATCCTTCATCTGCAACTTGGTTAAAAGAACAAAATAGAGTTCTTTCTAATATGATTTTCTGTTTAGAAATGACCTTTAAGGATGCTTATTTTCCACAAACCTTGATTAAAGGATATATGATGTTCAATTATAAGGTAACTTAGATTAAAATGATTGTGATACTGTCATCATACATCATGTTCTTTGAGGAAGGGAATCAAGATCTAAATTAATATGATTTGGGTTCTTACATCAACAGCAATATCTGTAGCCTATCCTCTCCCCCTTTAGTCGGAACCAATACATGGATTCCTTGCCTTCGTCGGGTCTACTTCAGGTCAATATAGCACTCAATAAATAGAAAAAAAAAGGACTATGGCCATGTATGATATGTACATTCCTTCCGATATGTCTTCGACTTGTTGATCGTTTTTTCTTGGGTTCAACATCCAATTTCTCAAAGCTTCCAACTTGCACATCAAAAGGCCTTCTCGTTAGATATTTGAACCACCTCAAAGGAGTCGTAATGTATTAGCGTCTCACTAATCTTTCTCCAAGCAATCTCCTATGGAATCCGACCCTTTTTCACGTGGATATCCACGTCAACCATTTCACTTATGTTGTGGACGTTCTCTTCACATGCCATTAACTGTCATCCCAAAATCCGAAATCCACATAGCAGCATAGATCTTAAGTGTTGCTCGATATCACTCTACTTTCAAAGAAGTCTTCTTATAGCATAAAACACATGAAGCATCTCTACTTCATTCGACCTACATTATTTTTGTGTGAGATCCCCATCGATTTTGTCAACTCATTGAAAAATAGATCTTAGATATAAAACAATTCATGCTAATATGATCCCATCAGTTGAAGATGCATATCTTAAGGCACTCAAATAACCTTTGTGATGAGTGAATATATTACCCTTACAAAAATAAGCCTAAGCGACTCATGATCAAATCAACGGAACACAATTGATCCCAGTCTTTTGGACCTAGTCCACGCGGGAATGCGAAGGAATACAGGTCCACTCTGCTCCTTGAGGTGGTTATGTACATTACTCACTATTTTCTAATACTTTGGTGGTTATACTTTTACAAAAGTATAACCGTTCAACATTTATATTCTATAAAATGATCTTCTACTTACATGGTAGGATGCATAGAAAATAGGGGTAACCCAAATGAGCTTACACCTCTATACCATCTATAGTGGATATTGAGGGTTAGATTCCCTCCCCACATGTACACTTATCAAGGATGGAATTAGATCGATAATTTCCTTTTTTCATTTGATTGGTTGTTAATTTTCATTTTTCATTGCTATGTTTCATTTCTTGCGATTCAATAAATCTTTTGATAACCATTGGTTGCCTTCGAAGACCATCACTTTGTAATTTCTACGTCAATACTGAGGTGAACCAAAATGTAAATGAATTAGAGCTCAGTTCCCCTCATCCTTTTTAGATTTTTTGAAGGCGTCATATGATCTAAAGGTTTTTTTTGTTGATGTTGCTTTTGTGGATCTCGCCCTATGCCTCAGTGTGGGCTTTTCTATAGCTGTTGAATGCTATAGACTTTTAGGATCTGTTTATTTAGGAGAATATAATAGAATCTTCTGCGTTTGGATTGAAAAAATATGAAAGTTATGTCGAAATAGACCCACTTATGCTAACATAAAGCTATTCCTGGGGACTCTTGGAATGACTGTATTCCGCTCCCCCATTCCTCTAAATGTGGAACATCAACCCTTTATTCCTCCTCATGACCAAAATTGGACCCAAACATCCAAAGGGATTTATTCCTGCACTTATTTCATAAAATGCTAATTTCATGTGTAGTTCTTCAAAATCTCATTCCTCGAACCAAACATGCCCTTAAGGAAGCACTGAAGAAAATCGTGGAACTGACTCTGACATGGCTGACATCATCAATCATAATAAAGCACTATTGTCGGGTTTTTGTCTCTGGTAACGGTACCAAAAATATGATCGTGAAAACCATTTGCATCTTAAAAACGATGTTTTAAATGTTGTCGTTGTCGTAGTGTAGTTGTCACAATATAAATAGATGTCGCATTATTTTATTTATTTATATAATTTTTACTGATTTATTTCAGGTCGTTCATTGGGAGACAGTTATTGATATATATCACTCTCTATGTTCCAAAAATGTTCTTTTATTTAAAAAATGTTAATTATATGTACAGAATAAATTAATGAATTAAAGAATAAATGAATCAGTCCATTATGTATAAAAGAATCAATTAAATGCCTTAAACATATTTACAACTAAACAAGCATTAAAAACTATGTATGATTACTTTATGTTAGTTATGTACAACTATTTAAAATAATATCTAAGTATAAGTACAAAAATAATTACTAATATACACTAGAATAAATATACTAACATATAATATTAATTCTAATAACATATACAGTAACATAAATAAGTGTTACTATAGCTTCAGTAAAAGCATGTACAACTTAAGACAAAAGAACTACAATTACTAACATATATACATAACTACAATGACGGATATAAATGTCACTAAAGCCTTAGGGTCTATTTATACATATATAAGGCTCAAATAGGCATATACTACTCTAGTTATATTTATATATATATATACATATATTACATATGTATACGTATATGTTATATATACATATTTATTTATTATACATATACATATTTATTATATACTTTACTATTTACATACTATACATACTTGTATATGCACACACACTGCATAGCGTAGCAACACTTAGCATCTCAACACACACACAGTGCCTCTAACACTTAGCGGTTCACGCTTCTCTTCCTTCTTTGACACTTAGCTTTTTTTTTTTTTTCTTTTTCAACACTTAGCTTTTTTTTTTTTCTTTTTCAACACTTGGTCACTCTCGGACCATAGCTCTCTGGTTTGGTTCACTTAAATCAAAAATTAATTTTTCAATAGGCAAGCCAGCCTTTCGTGAAATACACAACACCCTAATAGGGTGGGACCCGACCACTACTAAGTTGACCCACAGTTCGATTAAGGTGCATTTTCATTCAATTCATTTCAGGCCCAAACAGGCCTACTACAGGGCCCAACATAGTGCACAGGCCCTCGGCCCATGCACCAATTTCATCATAATATGCTCATTCATATGCTTAGATTTGAGAGAGAGAGGGAATAAGCTTATAAGCGCCTTGCACTGTGACGATTGAGGAGCCCTCAATGCGAAAACAAATTATACGGCTGCAAGTGCATGACAGCCCACAATGTGGGACTATCGCGCAGCTCAATTGAGCACTGCATAAGTGCACGCACACGTGATGATTTAGGAATTTTGGCCCTTGATTTGAGAGCTGAAATAGATTCTGTTTTACAAATAAATTATATATTTTTAAAGCCCTTGTATAGGTCTACGTGATTGTATAATTAATTTACAAAAATAAATTATTTAAATATACATTAAAATTAGTTAAAGTTAGGGATTTGTATATGTTAAATTAAGGTTTAATTTCTGAATTAAAATACAATTAATAAATTAATGATGCAATTAACCTTATACACGGTTAATTTATATAATAAATTATTTATTACACATTTTTAATTTATTTTAGAGCCTTTATTTTAATTTATATACATTTAAATATATGTTTTAGATAGATATATACATATTTAGTGTATAAATACTATAATATAATATAAATACAGTATAAATAGGTTGAAAATATTTAAAATTAATATATATAAATGTACAGTATAGATTACTTCAATATTGACTTAATTTACTAATTTATTTTATTTTAAGTTAATAACTTACCTAATTAACTTAATAACTTAATTACCTACAATAATTACATAATTAAATTAATGCACAAGTATAATACAGTATATATTAATTACTTAAATATGTATGTATAGTAATAAATATGATTATGGGTATGTACATAGGTATTTATAATTACTTAGTATTATTTTTTTTGAGAAGAATCACTTAGTATTATTTACATTTACTTTAATATAAATTAATATATAATTATACAATAAATCATCCAAAATAATTATTTAAATATATAGAATACAATTATAAGTTATTTATGTACATTATTTATATATATTACAATATCCACATATAACTTAATATTAAGTTATATTTACAAGTATAAATACAATATACATGGTATTTTTAGGTATTTTTGGATATTTTATGATTTTTATGGTATTTATATATTTAATGGAGGTAGGAGATGAGAGAGAAAGAGTGAGATGAGAAAAGAATGGTTTCTTTCTGTGATTTTTGATTTGAACTTTTTTTATTAAGTTTTAAAGTAGACCGAATCGTCAGCTAGTATGTTCTTCCTAGCCGGGGTTTTGGATTACTTTGGAACTTTGCATATACTTAAAGAATGACCTAATCTTATTAAAGACAGGTTTATTTTATTTTTTTTGATTTTTTTATAATTTTTTATTTATTTACAATCAAACCCAAACTAGTCCTAAAAAGGGTGTTGAAAGTGAAACCTAAGGCACTAAAATGAGCTCTAAGTGCTGGAATAGATATTTAAGCACTCAAGAACATTCAACACTTCATATAAAAGATGTTCAAACATTTAAATATGATTTTCAATTTAATTTCATTCAAATTTACATATGGGACAGTTTGAACCTTAAACATGTAGCTGACAGTGAATTTAAACAAGATTATAATCAATTAAAATTCAATCCAAGTACATGATTGCTTGTTCTAAATTCTAACAGTATACACAACTCAGCTTCCCATTACAACTCAAATTCCCAGCTCAAAATCATCTCAAGACAATACATAGCAACTGTTGTTGCTGCTACTATCAAAATGGTAGTAACTGCTGCTCAAATCGAACAGCTAAGAGCTGCTGCTATTGCTGTTGATTTAGTTGCAAATGCTACTGACAAATCAGTGGAAATTCAGACTTTGAAGCCTGATTAGCTGCTCTAGATCATCTCCTCAGAAATTCTTTTGAAATCAAAAGTTAAGTACACTTCAAAACCACTTGAATGCTTGAAAATTCTTCATTCAAATCAATGTTGGGTTGATATATATCAGATCAATCCCTTTTGATTTATCTATCTATAAATTCAGATTTGATTAAATCCATTCATTGAAACCATGAATAACATTAAACTCTAAAAATCTAGAAATATAATTTTTAGGAATAAACATCTCTAGATGAAGATAAAGCATGGTAAATCCATTTCAATCATTCTAAACAATCATAGAGATGCATGAAAATCTTTCAAACTCAGATTGAGTCTTGAGAACACCTTCAGAAATCTAACTCAACTTTCCAAATGTCAGATCTAAATCCTTGCTAAAGACTCAAACCAGTGCAACTGTTTTTATTTGACTCTAGCTTTCAATCAAGAACCACAATTCAGAATTTGAAATAGAAATTGGGCGTTTAAAACTCACAACAAAGATCTAACCAAATGACTGTAAAACAATCACAATATATCCAATTCAACTCAAATTCACTTGATTTACGCAATCAAATCCAAATTGAATGCAATTACCTTAAAAATCACTTGATCAACCATTAAAACCAAATAATATGAAATCATCAATTAAGATCAATTTGAAATCATGGGAGGGTCATCTGTGATCAAGTGAAATGAATGAAAATACCCTCAAATGGATTTGAGCGTAAATCCAAATCTAAGAGCTAGAAAGCTTTTAGATCTTAATTCAACCCTGATGAAAGGGTGAAATGCGATTTAAAATGTCGAGGGAAGAATATGACAGTGATATTGAGTGATGAAGGAGTTGTATGAACAATGTGAAGAGGGTGAAAATACCTCATTGATTTGAATTAACTAAACTACTCCTAATTTACACTAATCCATCTCTGAATTTGGAGTTTAATCCACTCCTACTGATCTACAATACACTAACTGACACTAAAACTAATCTAGAAAGCAGGAAATCCTAATCTAATGAGAAGAATGAGACCTTTGGATCAACAGCTGGCGGCTAAAGAGGAAGAATGGAGGGAGGTTTCCAGTAAGTGGAGCTCACAAGAGGAGCTCTAGGGTTGCCCTCAGGCTTACGTCATCCCTAGTGGTGGGGAGGAATTGAGGAAGAAGAATTCCACCCCTGTCACTGATGGAGTGAGTGAAATGGCAAGAAGAAGCTAGAGAGTGTTACGACCCGGTTCCCGGATTCTTACAGAACCTGAGACCAGTTCGCCTCAACTAATCCCAAGACTTAGTCGTCCAACAAGAAATAACCAACAGTAGGAAAATAAACCACATTCACACATGCAATATAACTAAGTAGAAGAAACGTACAAAGCAGTAAAGAAATAGAACAACTGTCTCAGTACATACCACCACAACAACAACGACAACAACAACAACGGAAAGCAGAAAAGAAATAGAAGTAGCAGAACAATAACTAAGTGTCCATTACTTACTATAATAGTAGAGAAAAGAAAGTGCTGAAGAAAAACTACGGCTGAACTCGACTGGGCCCAGCACCTTCTACAGCCAGAAACTCGGGCTGCTCAACTCCTGGTCCTGAACAGTGTTATGAAAAGACAAAGTCAGCGAACGCTGAGTAGAGTGGTGTTTATATTATCTAAGTATAAAATAATAAAAATAACAGGTTTAATTTTCATTTCTATTTATCTATTTTGATATGCTTCCGTTTCACCCATTTATCAAAGTATCTAGATATTTATTGATCTTGCATGTTCCTCGTGGGAATGATCTTGATTGCAGTCTTTTCCATAGAGTAGAAGGTACACTTTGTGCTCTCTTGGTCGGGAGAGTCCCTCGTGACAGTCCTACACCCATTCAACCATCCCGAGGTCACTGTTAAGACGTAGCGGTGACTATGGCATGCGTGATAAGCACACGGGTAGCTATCCTACACTGACACGCGGTCAGTCATTTCCGCGAATGGGTACACCCAAAGTACATTACGGAACAGTATATGGCCTTACCCTCTTAGGATAGGGGTCTTGCCCCTCAGAACCAAACAGGGTCTCGCCCCTCCACAGTCCACGCACCCTGGTTTGACTACCTCGGTTTGCCCAGAGGGCCTAACAAGTCGATGTAAGGTGGCTAGCTGAACCTTGGGCCCCGTGGGGTGGCTAGCTCCCTCCCTACACTAGTAGCTCGCCTCAGTACCACATACGCGAGGGCCAACAAGAGTCGGTGTAGAGTAGCCAATCCTAACCCCGGGTCTCAACTCAAGGGAGGCTAGCTCCGCTCTACACAAAAGGGGATAGTTACTCTCCTTGGTACCACGTACTCAAGGGCCAGCACACTTCCCGTATACATTCCAGGTTTCCGTCTATCCACAGGAATTCTACTCCTCATTCTCCGTAGGGTTCATGCTCATGTTCACCTCATTTTTCCAGATCCATATCTCATCTTTCATAATTCATTTCTCATCCCTATACAGGCAGCTCGTGTTTTCATAATTCAATTCTCAATACATGCAACTGGTGGTTTCGAAGGTAATTATGCATTAAATACAGGCAGCTCATATTCTAACAGGCAACTCGTAATTATAATATAGGCATTTGCTAACAATTTATCTTAATCACGCAAGCAAGTAAACCATATAGTACAAATAGGTTCATTCATTTCTCTACCCTAGGGTTCATTCCACATCCTAGAGTTCCATTCGGCTATTTCAACCAAGCACATTCTTACCTAGAGGTTAATAACTGAATTAAACCACTCTACCAGGAAATACGGGAGTAATGGGGGCTTGAACCATGGACCCAAACGTCTCTGCGAGCCCCAAACACACAACAGGCTAAAACCCTATACCAGGGAATACATCACAAAAGGAGAGTTCAGAACAGTGTAAAACAGACTCTAGTACATAGAGGAACTCGAGAGGAAAGTATAGGTATTTTGTTTGCGTAAAACGGATCCCGATCGGATCCTAAACAAGTCAAAAACGTGCCAAATGTTCAAAATCAGACGTTTGGGAATAATCCCAGACGTCTTAAAATGATTCAATTCTTACCTTGTGTCTCCTGCGGTTGATCAGACGTCCAAACCTTCTCTGCGACCGTCTGAAGATAGTTCCAGACGTTAGACGATGTCTCTGGTCGTCTGGTGATGTGATCAGACGTCCAAAAGCGCGTGGGAAAGTGTCCCTCGCGCCTTTCGAAAGCTACACCTGCACACGCAAACGCAGGTGCGGATCAGCTGACAATGCCTCCTGCGCTGAGATCTTTTGCATGGGAGAAATCAGCATAGGAACATACGTACCTTGCGCGATACGTGCTCTCAGATGTCCGGCCTTAGCTCTGGACATCCAGATCCCTTGCCAGTCGTCTGGATGTCACGCTAGATGTCTGATATTGGGAAAACTTCCAGTATCAGAACCTGCTTGCAGCTTGCTTCGCTCGCACCTCCACCCGCGGCGGCAGCTCCAACCGCTACAGGAGCTTGGACAGCTCCTCGCCGACGTCTCCACGCACGCACGCACCTGCTGCCGGCCGTGCGAGCTCTGCCAAGCTCCTGAAGGTCCTCCGATCTTCCACGCTCTCCTCCTTCCTCCCTCTCACTCTCCCTCGCTAGCCCTCCACTCGCCTCTCTCGTTTGCCCTTACCACTGCCGCATTGGAGATCTGAAGGTGGGGGTGGCTGGTGGTGTGAGGAGAGGAGGGGAAAGATGGGTATAAATAGGATGGTGTAGGGTTTAGGGTTTGGGGGGAAACGAGGAAGAGAGAGAGGAATGGCCTCTGCTCGCAGCTCGCACACAGAGCACAAAGCGCAGTGCGAAAATTCCACTTTCAGACGTCCGAGAACGGGTCTAGACATCAGGACAGACATCTAACTGAAACTCTAGATGTCTTAAAAGGGTAAAAGTGTAACAGGTCATTACAGAGAGGAAGAAGGATCCGTTTGAGAGGTGTAGGAGGGGGCTGATGGCGTGCTCAGGGGTCCAAGGAGGTGCTTAAGTAAGCGAGGAAGTGATTGTCGTCACCGTGGTTTGAGATTCGATGTGGATAGGGAGGGTGGGATTTGGAAGTGGTGATGACACACCGTGCAAAGGCGTGCGATCAGTGATGGAAGACAAGCTGTCAGATTAGAGGATCAAAGGAACGACAACTCAGATGGGTTGTGTTCTTCGGGATGAATAGTGCGATGAACAATACTGGGTACAACTGTAGGTCTATTTGGGCATTTTGAAGGAAAGCCCATGAAGGGCGAAATAGTATGAGATTTGTAATGGAACCCATAAGTGAAAAGAAATATTACAATGTAGTCTAGGAGTCTTACAAATGGGTCCCTGGTGGCTTGCCAACAAGTCCCTGATGATAACACTGCATTTTACAATGCTAACTTTGCCAAAAGGGGACGATCTTAAAGGTAAAATGCACTGAGGATACATCATAAATAGGAATAGAAGCAGCGCATGCATTGCACATCAAGATTGCTTATAATGCATTATTAATGGCCATGTGTACAAGTACATGTCAAAACAGGCCTTAGATGAGCGATTGGACCGCATAGATGGACTCAGAGCGACGAATGGAGTCCAACGAACTCGAAATCAACTAAATTCGACATCCGGAGCTCTCACAATTGGCCCAAGAAGTTTTGACCGTTGATCTAAGGATCAACGATCATAAGGCCACCACGTGTCAGCATCCCTACGCTCCTCAACCGTAGCATAACACCACCACCTCCACTGCAGGATGAATCTCGGCCGTTGATCTTCAATCGGACGGCCCTACCATGCTCCACGCTCGTGTGCCTCGCTTCCTCGTCGCGACCATTCGTCTGCACAGTGCTGTGGTTCGCGCCCCTCTTGCAAAGGCAGCAGTGGGCGTTCAAAACCCCGCACGCTGCCTAAATTGATGCTCACGAGGGCGCTGATCCGCGCGCGGAGGGCGACAACCGCACCATGTGGCGCTCCCTCAGCCGCAGATGACGAACGCTAGCGATGACGTGGCAGCAATGCATGCTCTAGCAGCAATCCGCAAGTGCACCCCTTCACGAGATCTCAGATCGGACGGCCCACAGCACGTGCGCACGGATTGTGCGTGAAGAAGAACAGCGCACGCGCGAGACCGTTGGGAAGAAGGCTTCATCGACGCTTTTAGCATGGGTTTAGCGACGTCCCAGATGTCGCTAAAGTTCATACTTAAAATGGAAACCTGTTCTCCCTATATAAACCCCTCCCAACCACCCATGTAAGGCATTGAATTCACCTTGCAAGTGTTGTAACACCCTCTTAGCTCCCTTTAGCCTCTCTTGTAGTCGACGGAGTTGACAAGTCGCCGACAGAGCTTCCTTCCACCGACGTGGCCGCCTCGCCTTCTCCCCCCCTCTCTCTCTCTTTTTCCCTTTAGTCTAGCTTTACTTATATTTTATTCAAGCATTTAGCTACCGTTGTATTTGTAAAACTTGATTTGCATGTTTAATATAGTGTTGATGTTGTTCTCCATCTTGCTTTGAATAATTGCTATTGTTTAAAAAGACTCTAACCCTACTATCTCTCTCTCTCTCTCACTCATTTTTCTACCACCTCTTCTGGCAAGCAAAAACACGTTATCTCCGTGACATTAAGTGATAAAGAAAATCCGATTTTCACACCTCCCTGTGATCGACACTTGAACTCACATCCGTTTCTTCTTTTAAAATCGACATTGCGAGCACGAAAACAAACACGTCTTTCGCACGTCAGTTTTTGGCGTCGTTGCCGGGAAGGCAACAGATTTATTTTGTCACTTCCATTTTACATCAATGCTCACATCATTTAATGCCTTTTCTCTTTCTACTTGATGGTTGCAGGAACTCAACGCTTGGACGGCGAAAGCAGTGCAACTCATGACGGTAGAGATGGAGTAAGCGCAACAAGGACCGATTGTGAGTAATTCTTCACCCGTGGTTGTTTGCCTGCCTAAAAAGATTTTTAAAAATCGAAAAAAATTGGCATGGTGCATGATTTCCTGATCCACATCCTCAACACATCACCTAATAAAAAAAATATACATTCTAACATTCTTAATGACCTAACCTTTTTGGAGTGTTCTTCTTTCTTTTTGAGTGGTGTTTGCGAAGCCACCGTGAATTGGCATGGGCCGCACCACTCAACCCTAAAATCAACTCATCTGATAGAAGTTGCATGAATAATAGGATGAGCACTTTAGGGTTTTAGAGCCTCTTCATATCAAAGGAAATCTACTCTCACCAATTGTGTGCAAAACTTGGCGTGCCCACTTGAAACTTGTTTGAAAACATTAAGATACGTCAACCCTAAAAGACACAAAAGTAAGGACAAACATTAAAAGATACCACATCCTAAAATCCTTGCTTGAAAACCATGCTTTGATAGGAGCACACACATTGGAATTGGAAAAGTAAGAGGCACCACCCCAATCAACGTCTCATCACATAACTCAAGCACAAGCACTGTCCAAGCCCCATTAAAACAGAGTAGACGTGCCCTAGGCAGGACTGGGTTAAGTCTCAAGAGGTGTGGTTTTGTTCGTTGGGCACTTGGCTTTCATTCCCTTGGTAGAATTTGGTGATTAGGTTGCGGGGAAGTGTCAAACGATCGCGGTTGTGGGGTCTATGGAATCGGCGACGCAAGCCAAAAGAAGAACCTTCCCTACAATCCCCTCATAATCAACCTGGCCATATTAGCTTTGGGAAGGGAAGTCTAGTGCTTACGAACTTGATCGCCCCTTTGAAGATTTCTAGGTCCCTTAGGGAATACACCATAAGGACTAGGCTTGTTTGCTTGGTTGTGCACACACACTTCTCGCATCTGCTGCTTTCCGCATCCCCTCCTATTCTTCTCTAGTGTATGCACGAGAGTCGATCACTTCATCCCGAGTTGTTTGTTTTGGGACGGGAATCCAGGCGATCTGATTTTGCTAGAGACATGGCTGAACCTTGAGTAGATGAGGTTGAGGACCAACCCCCACCAGACACAATGACCATCATCCAAGACCAGATTAACGCAAATCATCAGCTTCAGCAGCAACAAATCCACACTATCATGCAAGCCATACACCGGTTGTAGAACCCACAGGGGCAACCACCACCACCCTTCCAAGGCCCAGAAGGGCAACCGCCACTTGATCCACCACCATTCCAGGACCAACCTAGGCCCCTCCGTGACTTCTACAATCCTTCTGCTATTCGAATCGAGCCACACCTTGGGATCCTCAAAGGGGGAGATGATTTTGAGCGGAAACCAAATGTCCTACGTCTGATTTAAAGCACTTCCATGGAAGCTCAAATGAGGACCCCTTCCAGCACCTAGAGGATCTTGACCGGATCGCCCAGACTGTGAAGCCTAGGAACATTAGCCTTGACATTGTTTTGATTAAGATGTTCCCCTTCTTGCTGAGAGATAAAGCATCTCACTGGCTTAGAACCCTAGGTAGACCCATCACCACCTGGGAAGAACTAAGGCATGCATTCTTAAAGAAATTATTCCCCATAAGAAAAATCAATGCCCTCAGAAGAGCCATTACTACCTTTACACTCCAGTGCGGGGAACAGTTCCATGAGGCGTGGGAAAGATTTAATGAACTATTGAGAAAATGCCCACACTACGAAGTACCAAGGTGGTAATTGGCCCAGATCTTCTACCACGGTCTGGACAGCAACCTTCGAAACTTTGTCGATGCCTCATGCGTGGGAAACTTTCTAAACAATTACGAGGAGAGCACGTTTGAGCTTTTTGAGTCTACGAGCGAGAATTCACTCAACAATGCCTCCATGGCCCAATTTAGTTGATCCAGTCAACCCCGTGGTGGGATCTATGAGGTACAAGCAAATTCTGGAATGGTTGAAATGGATATCATTGCTAAGAAATTGGATCGAGTGGAATTGGTGGATAAAAAGATAGATGAGCTACTGAACCAGACCAAGAACCCGTTATAGACCTTCTCCATAGCAAAGGGAGCTCACAATGTTGACCTGGTCCAGCCCCTAAGCCAAATGAACCTGGAACAACCCCTCACCACGTTCTAGGGAGGGACCGTTGCTCCCTCAACCCTTGATTACTCTCTTTCCTCCCCCTTGACATCTGCTATCTTTGAAGATGTACAGGCTATCCAAGGTTATTCCAAACTTGACCCTTTCTCCAACACTTACAACATCGGTTGGTGTAACCACCCAAACTTTGCTTGGACAAACCAGAAACTGCCTCAATTTCAAAACCAACAGCCAAACCTGCCCCCTATCAGCAAGGACCACCAGTTAGACCCCCATATAATCCGAATAGGCCAGCCCCTCCCCCATAAAATCAAATGGATACCCTGATAAAAATGATGGCTGAAATGAACCAAAAACACCAGGAGGAAATGGCTTTAGTAAAGGGACAGTTAAGCCAGGTGTTGGATTGTAAACAATAAGGATCCCTACCTTCCCAGCCACAACCGAACCCGCGAAACATGATTAACAGAGGTTCCAATTTGTAAGGGTTCCAAGGCAATCCCAGGTCGGCTCACATGGTCCAGCTAGCCCCACAAACACCTCCTGGGTTTGGTGCTTCTTCGTCGTCGTCTTCTCAAGGATCAACCCATGGTCCCAATGCCTCTGCAAATGCGGTAACCCTTAGAAGCGGCACCAAAACCTAGGATCCCAAATGGCTAACTCTTCCTGAGACTTCACTTTATGAAACACTCGACTCAGAAGAGGCACAGGAAAAACCCAAGGACCCAGAAATAGATCCTATCCACATTCAGACACCATATCCCGAGGCCTTAGAGACAATCAAGAAGAAGAAAAGAGTTGTGGAAACTGAGGAGCTTTTGGAGATCTTTAAGCAGGTTTAGATTAATATTCCGCTCCTCGAAGCTGTCAAGCACATTCCAGCTTACGCCAAGTTCCTAAAGGATGCCTGTACACCACAACGTAAGCCAAGACCTCATGCACCTAGGAAGGTTGTGCTCTCAGAGCAAGCAAGTTCCGTGATATCAAGCAACCTTCCGCTCAAGCGAACTGACCCAGGAGCACCCTTGATATCTTGCAATATCGAGGACATGACATTTAATAGAGCGCTCCTGGACTTAGGTACTTTTATCAATCTGATTCCGACAACCCTGTACCACCAATTTAGATTCAGAGAGTTGACACCCACACCTGTTACCATCCAATTGGCTGATAGGTCTGTGAAAACCCCAAAGGGGGTTGTCGAGGACGTAATTGTGTGGGTCAAGGACTTCTATTTTCCAGTCGACTTCTTGGTGCTCGACATGAAAGTCCCTGAACAACTACAGAACACACCTATCATCCTAGGCAGACCCTTCTTAGCTACGGCTAAGGCAAACATCGATGTGACACGGGATGCATGGAAATCGCCTTTGGAGACAAGAAAATGCAGTTGGATATCTTCCGGGCAGCCAAGTCTTTTGATTGCGACTGTATCGAGGAATACTATCTTGTGGAACCTTTGGTCGAGGAATGCCTCACCCTTAGTTCTGTCTGGGACTACCAATCCGGTAACAACTGTTTTGACTCATCACCATCTATGCCCATGGACCTCTGTAAGGCTGATTACCATCAACCAACACCATTTGAGGAAATTAATGTTGATCAACTCCTGCCTTTCCCCTTCCCATCAGACATTGTGCTGCCCACACCTGAACTGTAGCTGCTACCTAAGAATCTCAAGTATGTCTTCCTGGGACCTGACCAGACCTTCCCCGTAATTATCAATGTCAACCTAACTAGGGATCAGGAACTTAGACTGACAGCAACCCTATCAGAACACAGGGCTTCCATTGGCTGGACTATTTCAGATTTAAGAGGAATTAGCCCCACCTATTGTACCCACAAGATCTACCCGAAGATGGGGCACGACCCTCCTGTCAGATGCAGAGACGGTTAAACCCAAATATGCAAGAGGTCATTAAGAAGGAAATTATCAAGTGGCTTGACGCCGACATCATCTACTCCATCTCCGATAGCCCCTGGGTGAGCCCCACTCAAGTGGTTCCGAAGAAAGCCGGGCTCACTGTTGTTACCAATGAGCGTGGCGAATCCATCCCCACTCGCACCACCCCCGCATGGCAGGTGTGTATTGATTATAGGAAACTCAATGGAGCAACCAAGAAAGATCATTTCCCCCTACCATTCATCGACCAGATTCTTAAAAGATTGGCATGGCAAAGGTATTTTTGCTTCCTAGATGGATATTCAGGATATAACCAAGTCTCAATTGCTCCTGAATATCAAGAGAAGACCACATTCATTTGCCCGTACGGCACGTTTGCATTCCGACGTATGCCGTTCGGGTTGTGCAACGCACCCGCTACCTTTCAGCGTTGCATGCTAGTCATTTTTTCAGAAATGGTGGGTGAATACCTGGAGGTCTTTATGGATGATTTCTCTGTATTTGGGAATTCATTCGACCATTGTTTGAGCAACTTGGAGAAAATCCTAAAATGATGTATTGAGGTTAATTTGGTACTAAGTTGGGAAAAGAGCCATTTCATGGTTCAAAAAGGAATCGTCCTCGGTCACATCGTATCACATAGGGGCATTGAGGTGGACCGAGCTAAAGTTGATTTAATTTCCAAGCTTCCACCTCCTAGCTTGGTTCGGGAAATCCGTTCGTTCCTTGGACATGTTGGCTTCTACCGAAGGTTCATCAAAGACTTCTCCAAGCTTTCCAAACCCTTGACCGACCTTCTGGCCAATGACCGCCTATCACATGACCTCCGACTGCATCCAGTCTTACCACACCCTCAGGGACTTAGTCTCCACAGCCCTGTACTTCAGCCCTACACCCTCAGGGACTTAGTCTCCACAGCCCTGTACTTCAGCCCTCAGATTGGTTCCAGGACTTTGAGATCATGTGTGATGCATCAGATTTTGCCATAAGCGCTGTCCTGGGACAAAGACAACACAAGAAACCTGTGGTGATCTACTACGTGAGCAAGACGTTGGATGAGGCCTAACGAAATTATACGATCACAGAGAAAGAACCGCTCACTGTAGTTTTTGGACTTGAAAAGTTCCAATCTTACCTTCTGGGATCCCACGTGACCATCTATATAGACCATTCAGCCATTCGGCACCTATTGGCTAAAAAGGATGAAAATCCCAGTCTCATCAGATGGATCCTGCTCTTGCAGGAATTTGACCTAGAAATCCGCGACAAAGCCGGATCAAAGAATGTGGTGGCTGACCACCTATCCAGACTCCACCCAGACCACATTGGGCCCTCCCTGCCTTTATCCGACACCTTTCCCGATGAGCACATTTTGGCTGTGCAAGACAAGAAACTACCTTGGTATGCTGACTATGTCAACTACCTAGTTGTAGGTCAGACCCCATACAGCTGGTCCAGATAGCAATGAGACAAGTTCTTGGCCGAGGCCAAGCATTATTTCTGGGATGATCCCATGCTGTTTCACCTCTGTGTCGACTAGATCATCAGGAGGTGTATCCCTGAGGACGAAGTTCAGAGTGTGCTATCTTTTTGTCACGACCAAGCTTGTGGTGGCCACTTCTCAGGAAAGAAAACGGTTGCAAAGGTTCTTCATTCTGGATTTTATTGGCCTTCCTTATTTAAGGATGCACACAATTTCGCTAAGACTTGCTCTCGCTGCCAGACTTTGGGGACCATGACCAAAAAAGACATGATGCCCCTCCAACCCATTTTGATTGTTGAGATCTTCGACGTTTGGGGTATTGATTTTATGGGCCCCTTCCCACCATCTAACGGCTTTGAGTACATCTTAGTCTCTGTAGACTATGTCTCCAAATGGATTGAAGCCGTCACCACCCGCCGATACGATCATAAGGCTGTCATGGACTTTGTTAAGTAGAACATATTTTCCCTGTTTGGAATACCAAAGGCCATGATCAGTGATAGTGGAAGTCATTTTATCCACACCCAATTCCGTGCCCTACTCAGAAAATACGGGCTTAACCACCGCATTGCCACCCCATATCATCCGCAAACAAATGGGCAAATCGAGGTCTCAAACAGGCAGATCAAGAATATTCTATAGAAGATTGTGAGACTTGACAGGAAGGACTGGTCTGCACGACTGGATGATGCCCTGTAGGCATACCGAACCGCATTCAAGACCCCGATTGGCATGTCGCCTTATCACCTGGTCTTTGGTAAAGCTTGCCACCTTCTTGTCGAGTTGGAACACTGGGTCTACTGGGCCATTAAGCAGTGTAACATGGATTCCCAGTTAGCCGGTGTGCAGAGGATGCTCCAACTCTTCGAGCTCGAGGAAATTCGTTGGGACACTTTTGAAAATAGTCGGCTATTCAAGGAGAAAATGAAAGTCATTCACGACTGACTCATCCATTGAAAAACCTTCGAGCCTAATCAGCAAGTTTGGCTTTTTGATGCCCGTCTGAAACTCTTTCCAGGGAAGCTTAGGTCCAAGTGGATAGGACTATTTAGGGTAGTCAAGCCCTACTCCAATGGGGCGGTTGAAATCGTTAATCCAAATACTGGCACACTTTCACAGTCAATGGCCAGAGATTGAAACACTTCCTCGTCCAGGTTCCCCTAAAGGAGGTTATCACCTTCATTGAGGGATGACATGAAGCACCGCCCAGCTGGAGGCATTAAACTCAGCGCTTCCTGGGAGGCAACCCAGAAGATTCAGACCGATCTAGTATTTTACTTCACTCAGGTAATATCTTTTGACCCCTGTTGCATCCATGTATTTGTCAATGAGGACATTATCCAGCTTAAGCATGAGGGGTGGTAAATTGCATGATTCTGAGTTCATTTAATTGGTCTAAATAGAAATAAATAAATAAATAAATGAAAAAAAATTTTGAATTTAAGAAGAAAAACTTAGGCATTAGAAATTTGTCAATAGTGGGAAATAGTACGAAAAGAACCTGAACACTTAGACTTTTCAGACCTTTAGGCTTAATCAGCCATGGTGTCAATTGAAATATGGATTTAGCTTCAAATCCTTGCAACCTTAATCTATTCTAATCCACCAACTAAATAAGGTGCTAAGTATACGACTTATCAACTTTCCCTCTAACTAAAAAGGACTTTTAGTCTAAGCATCTACACACATTTTTGCACAGACTCACTCCTTAGAGATTCTGACAGAAATTGGGTAACTAATAAACTTTGTAGGGTGGTATGGCTGGCAAGTTGTCATGGGTAACAGCCCATTGGCAGGTTGTCCAGAGCCCAGCCACAGGACCACCTTCTTTTTATTGCCTCTAGGTAAATTTGTGATCAGGGAAGGCACCTACTAAAAAAAAAAGGAGAAAAAAGGAACAAAATAAGCCACACTTCACAGCATGAGTATGGCTGGCAAGTGATCGTTGGTAGCAGCCCATTGGTCGGTTGTCCAGAACCTAGCTCATTAAATGCACAAAAAGACCCAAAACACTTAAGGAAGAAGTGGGGAAGTAGAACAAGTCGGGGAGATATACGCTGGAAAAATCCTTGTGTTGACCCCAAGTAGAACAAACGTAGGGAGAAAGCTACCGATCGAATAAATATACCTTCAGGTAAAACACTTCCTTTCCCGGTCACCTAAGGGCGTAAAAACTCGAAGTTTGTCTAAATTACCATTGAGTAAGTATATCACGATCTTTACACCAAGATGCTTAGCACTTAGAGTTTTTTTCGAGTTTTGGGTGGGTTGGGTAGCCGTAAAAAGTTACCAACACACTCTTAACTCCAAAAATCTAAAAATGAGAAAAGATGAGAAAAATATATATATATACATGCCTTAAAGCAAGGATTCAGGCGATTCATATTTTGGCAGACACCCAGGTGCTGCTTAGTCTCTGTAGATCAGGATCTTAGTATATTTCCTCCTATTGACAAGTGACAAAATGTCCAAATAATTACTTTTTAAATTCTGATTGAAAATAATGGCTAGAATAAACCTTGCTAGGGACTAGAAAGGTGTAAGCATGGGGGTATGATAACACTGCATTTTACAATGCTAACTTTGCCAAAAGGGGACAATCTTAAAAGTAAAATGCATGGAGGATACATCATAAATAGGAATAGAAACATCGCATGCATTGCACATCAAGATTGCTTATAATGCATTATTAACGGGCATGTGTACAAGTACATGTCAAAACAGGCCTCAGATGAGCGATTGGACTGCACGGATGGACTCAGAGCGACGAATGGAGTCCAATGGACTCGAAATAAGCTAAATTTGACATTTGGAGCTCCCACAATTGGCCCAAGAAGTTCTGACCGTTGATCTGAGGATCAACGGTCATAAGGCCGCCATGTGTTAGCATCCCCACGCTCCTCAATCGCAGCATAACACCACCGCCTCCACCACAGGATGAATCTCGGCCGTTGATCCTCAATCGGACGACCCTGCCACGCTCCACGCATATGCTCCTCGCTTCCTCGTCGCGACCATTCACCCGCACAGCACAGCGCGTCGCGCCCCTCTTGCAAAGGCAGCGGCGAGCATTCGAAAGCTTGCGCGTTGACTAAATTGATGCTCACGAGGGCGCAGTCGATTAAGGCCGTTGATCCGCGCACGGAGGGCGACGATTGTGCCACGCGACGCTCCCTCAGACGCAGATGACAAACGCACGCGATGACGCGGCAGCAGTGCGCGCCCCAGCAGCAATCCGCGAGCGCACCCCTCCGCGAGATCTCAGCTGTCCGATCTTTGATCGGACAGCACACAGCGTGCACTCACGGATCGTGCGCGAAGAAGAATAGCGCGGACGTGAGACCGTTGGGAAGAAGGCTTCACCGATGCTTTTAGCATGGGTTTAGTGACGTCTCAGACATCGCTAAAGCCCATACTTAAAATGGAAACCTCTTCTCCCTATATAAACCCCTCCCAACCACCCATGTAAGGCATTGAATTCACCTTGCAAGTGTTGTAACACCCTCCTAGCCCCCTTTAGCCTCTCTTGTAGTCAACGGAGTCGACGAGCCACCGATGGAGCCTCCTTTCATCGATGTGGCTGAAAACACTGCATCTTGGGGTGATAATTCTGTTAAATAGGACCCATCTTAAGAATAAAAGGAACAGATAACACAACATAAGTAGAATGGGAGCATTGCATGCATCATACGTCAAGATTGCTTATAAAACAGTATTAATGGCCATTTGTATGAGCACTTGTCAAAGCAGGCCTCAGATGAGCAATTGGATCGCACGGATGGATTTAGAGCGATGAACGGAGTCCAATGGACTTGAAATCGGCCAAATACGACATCCGGAGCTCCTACAATGGGCCCAAGAAGTTCTGACATTATTTGATGATCAACGGCCCACGGCACGCCACGTGGTGCCCGCTCACCGCGTCTTGATCGCGGCCCGCTTCCACCTTCACCCGGAGGACAGATCTCAACCGTCGATCCGATCGAACGACTGAGAACTGCGCACACGCCCGCACTCGCCGTGACAAAGCAGCTGGCGCAACGGTTGGAGCAGACGCCTGCGCTCACGCGACGCGAGTTGTAGTCGCGCGGAGCTGAATTGCGGAGACGACGACGTGCACGGGCAAAATTGGGCCGCCCAATCAGCAGCGGACGGACGAGATCGCGAGACGTGGCGCCCGTAGATGTGCCCTGGCAGACGCGCACGATGACACGGGCGCAAGGGCGCGATCCAGGCGAGCACCTCGCATGAGATCCTAGCCGTCCAATCTTCGATCGGACGACTTGTGGCACGTGCACACGGATCAGGCGCGAGGAAGCACAGCTGCAGGCGAGCGATCGGTAGGCAGGGGTCTTCACCGACATTTTGGGAAGGGTTTTAGCGACATCCCGGACGTTGCTAAGACCCCTTCGTTTGGAAAGCCCTACTCCTTATTTAAACCCCTTCCAACCACTCATTCAAGGCATTCACTCTACTTGCAACTACTCTACCCCCCTCCTAGCTACCTTTAAGCCCTTTTGTAATCGTCGGAGACGACGAGCCGTCGACGAGCCCTCTCCACCACCGTGGCTGCCTCGCCGTCCTACCTCTCTTTCTCTTTCTTCCCTTCTTTTAAGCTTTACTTTACTTATGTTCAAGCATTTATCTAATGTTGTAATTATGAACTAAAGTTGCATGATTAATGAAGTTATTTTCTATTCAATTGCTTGCTCTATTTTCTATTCATGTTGCATGTTGCGAATGAAACAATTCTAACCCTAATCTCTCTCTTGCTCTCTCTCTCTCTCTCTCTCTCTTTTCACACGCGCTTTTTTGCAAGCAAAACCCCATGATTTTCGTGACAATAAGTGACAAGAAGAATCCGATTTTTATGCCTCCCTAAGACTGACACTCGGACTCACATCTGTTTCTTTACTTTAAAACCGACGTCGCAAGTGTAAACTATAATGACACTTCCAAACACATGCGCACGCGCCACGTCAGTGGCTGCCTCGCCATCTCCCCCCCCCTCTCTCTTTTTCCCTTTAATCTAGCTTTACTTCCTTTTTATTCAAGTATTTAGCTACCGTTGTATTTGTAAAACTTGATTTGCATGTTTAATATAGTGTTGATGTTGTTCTCCATCTTGCTTTGAGTAATTGCTATGATTTGAAAAGACTCTAATCCTATTATCTCTCTCTCTCTCACTCGTTTTTCTACCACGTCTTCTGGCAAGCAAAAACTCGTTATCTCCGTGACATTTAGTGATAAAGAAAATTCGATTTTCACGCCTCCCTGTGATCGATAATCGGATTCACGTCCGTTTCTTCTTTTAAAATTGACGTTGCGAGCATGAATTATAACGATCTTTTTAAACAAACACGTCTTTTGCATGTCACCTAACGACATTTATGCCTAGGAAAATGTGATGAATAAAGGACCAATATGTAAAGTCATTAATGAAGGGTTCTAATAATGTCCAAATGACATGAGATTTTTATTAGAGCTTAATTGAACATTTAAGAAGTTAATTCAACCTTTGATTTAAAATTTTGAGCTCAGAGATGTGTTCAATTAGCATCGGATCATCATTTTATATTTATGAATAGAATATCTCATTAATTGACCTAATTGTGCATTTTCAATATCAATTGGATGTTTTAGGTCATTTCTATTAATTTCCACACTTAATACATTTCTTGTGTTAATAATGTAGTGTTTAACGTAATTTATAGCGTAACTTGGATATTTTAGTTATGATGAGCTACACCTCATCATACTTAAAGTAGTTTTTTGTCCCCAAATCTCTCAATGGTGTTCTTCACTGATTCCTTAATTGCCAGTAGATCTATCCAAAACCTTCTATAATCTATATATCTATAGATTTGGCAAGGGACAATAATTGTAGTAGTTAATGTTCATGTTGAATCATTTATTTCCCTCCCCACTGTGTGCTTTTTTTTTCCAATTTCTTTTCGATTGCTACAGGGTTCTACCATGTGCTTTCTCTCTCTCTCATCTCATTTTCTTTTTTCTTCCTCTTATTTCATTGCACTTGTGTCGTTTCGAATTTCATCTCCGCTATTGACCTCCTCATCTTGTGTTCTTCCATTATTGATCAATATCGAGTATGTTTTTACGAAAGTATTAACTAATACATATATAAAATCAGGTAGTGTAAATATAATCTAGGACACCGATTGAAACATCGATTGAAAATTAAAATATACTGGGTAATGTATTTTGTAATGCACGATGTATTTTAATTTTCAATCAGTATTTTTTTCCTACTGATTGAATATAAAGATACACCAGGTAATATATTTTGTAACATACGGTATATTAATTTTTCAATTATTTAAAATTAAAATATATTGATTAAAAATTATATTATACTTGTATGTGATTGACTTTTATATTATACGATAATTAACTTTTGTACTCCCCACCAACGCGTACATTAAAAACTAATTCTTCGTATTGTCCGTGACGCATTGCCAACGATAGTGACAGTTCTGGATATTATCTATCTATTCTATCTGAAGCCAAATGTCTCTTCGTTCGCATACATTGTGATTATGCTGCCAATGATTTGGTGAAGTACTACTGTATTTTAAAAACATGTGTGACATCCCTGGAGCACTCGTGGCAAGGGTTTGAATTTTAATGGGAAATTAAAAACTAATGAAACCTCTACTAACTTTATGATCGGTGGGATCGTGAATCTTTAAAATTTGAAAATCTTACAAGGCCTTAATATTTTTGGGTGAGAGGCCTTTGGTAAGGAAAGCTTGGATGGTGGATTCTTTCAAAATGCCATGTGTGGAGTGGAAGGTTCCCTAAGTAATTTAATCACTTATGGGTTGGGAAAGGGGAGAGTTCTCTCTTTCAGTACTTTCGTGCGCCACCTCCCCCTCATCATCTGTTTCTTCCTGCGCAAGCCACCTCTGCTCATTTCTTTCTCATTGCTTTCTAAACGCTAAGTCCCCTCCTCCCCATGCAACTTCAACTCCTCCTGTCCCCTCTTCCTCTCATTGACGAGATGCTTCACTTCCTCCTCACCGCCGCCACCATCAGTCATGGGGTGCCATGCTTGCTGCTGCTACCCGTGCGAGAGCGGCCATGATTGCGGCTTTGATTGGGGATGCTGCGGCTACCGCAAGAGGGCCAACATTCATGGTCATTGCTATCATGTTCGTTCTCGCCCACCTGAGGTGGAGTGCTACCCTGTCAAGGCCATGAAGGCCATTGGGCAGCCACCTCGTGGAAAGAATGGAAAGCTCAAAGAAAAGGACATCAAAGCTCCCTCGCTCCAACTTGCAACCGCTGTGCTCACTATTAAAAGCTCATGGGAATAACTCACAATAGTGCCTCACAAGATAAGTAGAGCAGTCCCTTCCCGTGGCGGTATTTCTTTAAATTTCTTTTATGTGGTTAATGAAAAACCTAGAAGAGTACAAAAAAAAAAAAAAAAGCAAGTTGGGTAGAATTGAGTTCATGGGAACTCAAGGATATACATGATCAAACCCAAAATCGGATTCGATTGGAATGCCTGAATCGACTTTTGTTTCAACTCATGTGCTGTGAGTGCATGTTTTGCAGGTGAGAGTATTCGTGCACAAGAGATGGGATGCACATGTACATCCCCCTCGCATGTTGTATTACTAGCAATACACCATTGACCTTGTGATTTTGTAATGTATATTTATTTTGCATTTCCTTTAAGTTTTGAAAATATTTTCTTAAGACACATGTTCAAGGAATTTTTTTTAATAAAGAAACCAAGTTGAGAAAAAAAAGAGAAGATCCTTGATACATTTTCCCACACACATTGTATAATTTTTATGGGGTGAGGTGGACATACTTAACGCAAATTGCAGGTTCGTATTGTTGTAAAAGAATTTAATGAGGTGCAAAATAAGAACTAGAAAATCACTTTTCTTCTATGTAAATTTAAGTAAATTTCTCCAAATCAGCACCACCGTAAAGAAATCTCAAAATTTTCACGATTTGATATTATACGGGTGTGTGGGTGAAGTTGCGACCTACTAAATATCTCCTTTAAAAGTCTAGTGGCTCTTTTAATGCATGCTTGAGTGCTCTAGGCACATGATCTCCATTCCGTCCACCAAGGAGGTGGCCATGCAAGAGAATGCACTTGAGACTGTGGGAAGTGACCTGCGACTTAAAAGGGTGCGATGCTTGTCTTAATGGGTTGACTGGTTGAACTTGATCGATCCAGGAGTTGGATGGCAAGTAGAACCTAATTGGAATTGGGAACAAGTATTAGGTAGACCCAAAGGTATGAGTGAAAAGAAAATGGAAAGTGACCATGTTACGACCCGATTCCCGAATCCCTACGAGACACGACCCGATTCCCGAATCCCTACGAGACACGAGAATCGGACCGACTCAATTGATCCCAAGACCCAGTCGTCTAACGAGAAAGTAACCAAAAGAGCAGTAAAATAAATCACATTCACCATGTATATAACTAGCAGTAACAAAATACAGTAGTAAAGAAAAGAAATACTACAGTATACACCACCACAACAGTAAAGAAATAAATATGTACATAAACATGAAGCTTACAATAAAAAGAGTACAGGGGTAACAGAACTACTCACTACAACAGAAAGAAAAGTACAATAGGTACTACACAAGTAACACTACTGGGCTCTACTAAGCCCAGCACCCTCTGCAGCCGCCGACTCTAGCTGCTCAACACCTGGTCCTGAAAGGGTGACAAAGGTGACACGTCAGCAAAACACTAAGTAGAGTGACAACTAAAAGCTAAGAGAAACAGTAAAGTGGACAATATCTGTTATATTTTTAATTTCTTTCTTTAATTTTTCCATTTTATTCACTATTGAATTATTTCTCAGATCTTTTTCTTGATCTTGAATGTTCCTTGTGGGAACGATCTTGATTGCAGTCTTTTCCGAAAAGTAGAACTAACACATGGTGCTCTCCTGGCCGAGAGAGTCCCCTGTGGTGGTCCTACCCTCGGTCAACTACCCTAAGGTCACTGACAGACGTAACGGTGACTACGGCACGCGCGATAAATGCACGGGTAGCTATCTCGCACTAGCACGCGGTCAGTCGTTTCCGTTAACGGGTGCGCCCAAAGAACAGCATGGAACTATTATAGGGCAGAGCCCTCTCAGTAACAGGGGTCCAACCCCTCCACAGTAACCAAACAGGGGTCTTGCCCCTTCACAGTCCGCGCATCCTCGCCTGACTACCCTGGTTTGCCCAATGGGCCTAACAAGTCGGTGTAGGAGGACTAGCAGAACCCCGGGACCCGTGGGGTAGCTAGTGCTCTCTCTACACTAGTAGCTCTCCTCGGTACTATGTACACGAGGGCCAGAAGTCGGTACAAAGTGGCCAAGCCTAACCCCAGGTCCCTGGGGCGGCTAGCTCCGCTCTACACTAAACAGGGGGACAGTTGCTCTCCTTGGTACTCCGTACTCAAGGGCCAGCTCACTTCCCCAATTTTATTCCATTTACTTTCCAGGAGTTCTACTCCTAATTCCCCGTAGGGTTCATGCTCTTTTAACTCAGCCCATTTAGGTTTCATCGTTTCAGCTTTATATTCATATAGCCTATGTTCTCAACAGTAATTATTCATTCATAAGCAGACAGCTGTTAACTAATTACAGGAAGTTATTGTTTCCTTTCTACTTTTCCAAGACTGCAATGTATATATATTCAATCTAGTTTTCTAGTCCTAGGATTCATGCCATACCCTAGGATCTATCATTCAATCTAGTTTTCCAGTCCTAGGATTCATGCATTACCCTAGGATCTATCATTCAATCTAGTTTTTCATTCCTAAGGTTCATGCAATACCCTAGATTCTATTAATTATTTCACAAGTGCATAATTTTTTATAAATAATTGAAAGGGCCACTCTACCTGCAAAATCGGGAGTACTGGGGGTGTAATTGGCAAGCCCGCGCACCTCCGTAACCCCCAGAGTTGCAACGGAACGGGGTCCTAACACAAGGATCAAATACAAGGAGCTACTCAGAACAACATACAATTACTGTAAACAGGTAGAGGAACTAAATTTGAGAAGAACGAAACTTGAAACGCGGAAAACGGACTCTGAACGGACCTTAAACGGGTCAAAAACGACAAGTCTGCCCAAAATCAAACGTCTGGAACTTCTTCCAGACGTCTTAAATGATAGCTCAGGTCATACCTTGATCTGCGCGGTCCCTCAGACGTCCAGAAGCTTGCTGAACCGTTTGGACTTAGTTTCCAGACGTCCGACTGTCACTCCGGACGTCTGGAAACCCTCTCCGTTGTCTGGTGCTGTGCTCAGACATCCGATCTGTGTAAGATGGCGTGCCCTTGCGCCTTCCCGAACAAGTCCTGCACACACATGCGCCCGTTCTCAACACGAAAGGATGTAGAAGACTTCGGCGGAACGGCTGCATGGCCGTACACGCGAAAGAAGAAGAAAGGTAAAATATCGTACCTTTCAGACGTCTGGACCTTCCTCCAGACGTCTCCTGCATTGTCTGGACGTATGTCCAGACGTCTGATTCTGGGAAATTTTCCCAGAATCAGGACCTCCTCGCCCTCCGCCCGTAGCGCACGGCCGTGCCGCGCCGCGCTTGCTTGCTGCCTGAGCTGCAGCAGCTCCTCCCCAGCACCACGCGCCTGTTGCGCAACCGCCGACCGGCCCTGGCTGCTCTGGCGAGCTCGCAACCTTGCGACCGAGCTCTCTCTCCCTCACAGCAACTCCTCCTCCCCACGCACTCACAGCAGCCGCTGCGGCTACCCTCGCCCGCTCACGCTCCCCCTGACAGGAAGAAGAAGAAGAAGGCGGTGGAGTGAGGGTGAGGGGGAGGAGAGGGGTATTTGAAGGTTGCCGAGGGGAGAGAGAGAAAAAGCTGCATCTGCAGGGAGGAAGGAAAGAAAAGGAGGGCGGCAGGTGCAGTCTGCGTGCACATGCGTGCAGACACGAACCCGTACGTCGAAAAAATTTAATTCCAGATGTCTGGGAAGGCTTCCAGACATCTGACCAGACGTCTGGACCACTTCCCAAACGTCTTAAACGACGTTTGCTGCCTCGGGTTATAACAGACCACCAGTGGAACCCTTGAGGAAAAGGTCCTAGATCCCGAGGAGGCCTACAGTGGAGAACGATCGAGGAGATTCGGTAGGGACTCTAGAATTGAGCCCTGTGGCAATCGAGGAGCATGCCCGATGCCACTCAGGTGAAAAATCGGATAACAGGCAAAATAACTTCGAATTGATCATATCATGGACTCAAATTTTCCCATAACTAGATGTCGAGACTGAAGAGGCAAGCGCGTGTGTTGAGTGTCTCCACACATGTTAGAGTTGAGAGTCACCAGCTCGACAACTTTTCATTACGAGGAACGGTGGGTGATTCCCGAGGGACGATTGGAGGAATCTCTCTGAGGCGCAAGGAGAGGTTTATTGATAGCGAATCACTTGGGATTACAACGAGAGTACCCTAATTACAGGGTGATGATTTTTGTTGTTTCAACATTAAGAAACCTATTGATTTTTGTTGTTTCAACATTAAGAAACCTACTACTAGTTATTTACTAGGCTTGGTGGTGACCTAAAATAACTCTAGGTAAGAGTCATTAACGACAGGCATTGCGGCCCGTCAAGTTGGGTATAAGAGTCTTCTTGTCACATTGTTTGGAAATCACAAGAAATAGAGGGGAAGAGGACAAAGTTAGACGTAATGGAAAAGAATAGGTGTATTGCATATAATGGGGAATGCATCCAACTCAGTGGTTTTTCTTTCTTTTGTGTCCCTGTTATGCCCTATCGAGCCTTTTGGCTCATACTACATTGTTGACAAATTTTTTAGGACAGGAGGCGTTACTACCCGGTTCCCGAATCCCTACAGGACACGAGATCGGCCCGACTCGACTAATCCCATGACCCAGTTGTCCAACAAGAAATAACCAAAAAGCAGGAAAGTAAACCACATTCACCATACTATATAACTAACAGTAAAAGAGTACAAGCAGTAAGGAAAGAAAAGCTACTAACAGTACATATCACCACCATAACAGTAAAGCGGAAACAAAGTACAGAAACGTAAAGGTAACAAGAGTCTGAAACTCACTAACAACAGAAAGTCCTACAACAAGAAGACTACTGCTACTGGGCTCTACTGAGCCCAGCACCCTCTGCAGCTGGTGACTCGGGCTGCTCAACACCTGGACCTGAAAAGGGTTATGAGTAACAAAGTCAGCGAACGCTGAGTAGAGTGGTAACCAACTACTAAAGCAATAAAAGCTAACAGGTAAACTATCTATGCCAATTACTTTATTTTACAAGCTATTCATTTTTACCCATTGGTTTATATTTTGAGATCTCTTTCTTGATCTCGAGTGTTCATCGTGGGAACGATCTTGATTGCAGTCTTTTCCGAAGAGTAGAAGGCACACGTGGTGCTCTCCTGGCTGGGAGAGTCCCCCATGGTGATCCTACACCCAGTCAACCATTCCAAGGTCACGGACAGACGTAGCGGTGACTACGGCACGGGCGATAAGCGCACGGATAGCTACCCCACACTGGCACGCGGTCAGTCGTTTCCGCTAACGAGTATGCCCAAAGTACAGCACGGAACAGTATATGGCCTAGCCCTCTCAGTAACAGGGGTCTAGCCCCTAAGAACCAAACAGGGATCTCGTCCCTCCACAGTCCGCGCACTCTTGTCTGACTACCCTAGTTTCCCCAGTGGGCCTAACAAGTCGGTGTAGGGTGGCTAGTTGAACCCCATGCCTCGTGGGGGTGGCTAGCTCCCTCCCTACACTAGTAGCTCTCCTTAATACAATGTACATGAGGGCCAAGAAGTCGGTGTAGAGTGGTCAATCTTAACCTCGGTTCCCAACCCAAGGGCGGCTAGCTCTGCTCTACACTAAACAAGGGACAGTCGCTCTCCTTGGTACCACGTACTCAAGGGCCAGCACACTTTCCATTACATTTCCAGATCCATTTCATTTATTCACAGGAGCTCTACTCCTAATTTCCTGCAGGGTTCATACTTGTATTTCTCATGTCATTCCATACCAGGTTTCATCATTCACATTTCCATTCTCAGATTATCCATATGCAGCTCGTATTTCCATTATTTAACATATACAACAAGTAGTGTTACAGGTAACTGTCTAACTAACACAGGCACTTCATATTTCATAGGCAGCTCTTGTTTATTAACAGGCAGTTGTTCACATTTCTACTCATTCATTTAAGACTGCTATTCCAAACATGCATACAAACAGTGCAAGTACTTCTCATCCTAGGATTCATGCCACATCCTAGGTTTTCTACTTATTCCATTTCACATATGCAATTAGGTTTTATAATTAAAAATAGGGGGAAACCACTCTACCAGACAATCCAGGAGTATTGGGGGCTCGAACGTCAGGTTCACGTGCTTCTGCAAGCTCCGAACCTACAACAGAATGAAGTCCTATACCAAGGAGCATTCAGAATAGTATAGAAAGCCTTCTAACAAGTAAAGGAACTCACAAGGGAAACACTGGTATCTTGTTTGCGTAAAACGGACCCCAAATTGGTCAAAAACAGGGCTACAGACCCAAATCAGACGTCTGGCACAAGGTCCAGACGTCTTAAAAGTAAACAGGAACTCACCTCAGGTTCTGCATCGACCTCAGACGTCCAAAACCTCTTCCCGACCGTCTGGACCCGGCTCGAGACGTCCGACCTCCTCTTCGGATGTCTGGGAGTGCTTTTAGCCATCTGGTAAGCTGTCCAGACGTCTGAAGCGCATGGGAGGGCATGTCCCACGCCTTCCCGAAGCAATTCCTGCATGCGACAGCCGAATCGCCTAAAATTAGCCACGCAAAACATAGCTGCGGAGCGGTCTGCATGGCCGTATCCGCAAAGGGAACGTACCTTCGCGGAGATCTGCCTTCAGACGTCTTGAGTCGACTCTAGACGTCCACTCCGTTGTCTGGACGTCACTCCAGAAGTCTTCTTCTGATAAAATCCTAGAACCAGAACCTCCTCCTGTTCGCCCTCGCCGCGCGCAGTCGCAGCCTCGCCCCTCGCCTGCAGCAAACGTCGGGGACGGTTCCCCCGATGCACTCCTCCTCCCGCACGTTCCACTCCGGCTGCGCTCCCTCCGGCGAGCTCCCCCCCCCCCACGAGCTCGTGAGCTCAAGCCCTTCCTCCTCTCCTCACGCCGCCTCTCCTCCTCCTCGCCGCTCTCACGCTCTCTCTTGCGCTCGCTCCTCTCGCTGGGGTGGAGAGGAAAGGAAGGAGGTGTTGTGGTGAATTGGGGAGAAAGGGAGAGGGGAAGAGGGGTTTATATAAAGGTGCGTTAGGGTTCGGTGGAAGAGGGAAGAGAGAGAAGAAGGGTACTGTCTGCGCGTAGCCCGTGCGCAGACGCGAAGGCTCGTACCAAAAATTTTGATTTCTAGACGTCTGAGAAGGGGTCCAGACTTTTTAAAAGGCTCAGGACAGAACGGGTCTTTACAGGAGGTCGCATTGTCTTATCCATCACGTGACTTGCTCATGTTCGTGGGCAATGTGCCAGCATGTGTTGTTGCTGGTTCTGCGCATTTGTCTCACTAGAGACCTTCATTGGATATTGACTTGGGGGTGTTGGAGTAGTAGGAAAATAGAAAAGGTGGGGAACTAGTTAGTTTGTGTTTTCCCTTTCCGTTACAAAATGCTATGTAAAAAGGTGTGATGTAAAATTTTGGAAGAGCTTTCGTATTTAGTAGCTGCTCTAGTTATGGTGTCGTTTTGCCATTTCCTTTGTTATGGTAATATTAGTCGGGTGTGCCCGCAAATGGATGTAATTATTATTTTTATTCACCTAGTGGTCTGCTTATGTGAGCATGGGGTGTACCCACTTTGTTATATTTTCGTTCTTTACAAGTCATTTTTATAGGTTCAAGAATTTGGGAAAAATGCGATAAAACAGGGAAACCCCTACTGGATTTTTGGCAGAAATTGGCCCCTTAGTTAATTGGCCTTCCCTTAATCCTATTACCTTGTCTTCCCGTAAATGACGTGATTAGGTATTCTAAGTAGCGATAAGCATTGGCCACGTTGCCGCGACACCGATCATGAGGGATCACTGTTGCAGGGCATGACAGAATTAGGTGGTATCAGAGCACTGTACTTCCTTAGAAGTGTGTTTACAGGGTTTGGTTGGGGGTTGTAGTTTGGAAATTAATTATAGTCTTTTCGTATTGCATACCAAGTTGTCAGACCTCTATGTTGTGAGCTAGCGAATGCTCGTATCAACCCCTAGATGCCTCCAAAGACTTAGGAACAACAAAGAGGTAGTAAGTGTCCACCTGATCCTCTTGTGGCCATCGCTTAGTTCCAGGGCACGATATAAGTGATCCTATAGACCTTGGCTGGCATTATGAGAAGAATCTGGGTTGAATCGGGGAACCACGACAATAACGGAGCTCGTGGCAATGGTAGAGGACATATGAACCCACCGTCAGAGTTATGGTTCGAATGAGCCTCCCCGCGAGAAAGGACACAATCAACCACCATCTATGTCACCGTTGGAGTGATGGTCTGGAGTGATCGGTGTTTTTTTTTTCTATCGGTCGAAAACAAAGATACACTAGGAAATGTATTTTGCAATACGTGGTGTGTTGATTTTCCACTGATCGAAAATCAAGATACACTGATTGAAAATTATATTATATTTTCATTTGATTAACTTTTACACTCCATAACAATTGACTTTTATATTCCTGCAATAACACACAGATTAAAAATTAATTCTTCAAAATGTTTGTGATGTATTGTCATAGTTGTGGATATTATCTATCTATTCTGTCTGATGTCAAATGTCTCTTCATTTCCAGACATTGTAATCATGCTGCCCATGATTTGGTGAAGTACTATTGTATTTTAAAAACATGCATGTGTGGTTGTTGGTTGAGGGATGACATCCCTGGAACACTTACTAACTGTTCTAGGATTCTTGATTTGAATTGAATTAGTAGTTAAAAAAGAAAAGAAGAATATCAAGAGCCTCTTTTTTTCGAAATGAATGTATCCTTCATCATTTTTCTTTGTCCTAAATAGTTAGAACTTAGAAGATCTTAGGTTCAGAGGCTTTCGGTTGATCAATATGCATTAGTTTTTAACCTGTGTGTTACTGTAAGAGTGAAAAAATTAACATTGTATCAAAATTCTACCACTTAAGAAATTAAAAGAAGTCAAAAAGTAAAGAAATGTACATGCGTGGTGGTTTCAACCGGTATATTTTGATTTTCCATCAGTTAAAAGTCAATACACCAAACCTTTGTGTTATTTTCACTTTATTTAAGGAGCTTCCTGCATTTTCGATAAGAAGAAAATTTTAAAAAAGAATAGATATAATCATTTTTGTAATCTTTATCACTTATGAGGGCTTGGATTCAATTTACGTTGCATAGTGACCTTTGTGTTATTTACATTTCATTTAAGGAGCTGCCTATAATTTTAATAAACAAAAAATTAAGAAAAAGGAAGAGACATAAGATCTTATGTGCAATTTTTAACACTTAAGAGGGCTTAGATGCTGTTTTTATAGTAGCTACTACAGTGCATAGGGACCTTTGTGTTATTTTCATTTTATTTAATGAGCTTCCTGTAATTTGGATAGGGAAAAAAATTAGAAAGGAAGAGACACAGAATCATATTTGCAATTCTTAACACTTATGAGGGCTTGGATGTAATTTTTCACATCAAATTCAACTTTAGTAGTAGCTAAGTTCATAGGAAACTTTGTGTTATTTTTATTTCATTCAAGGAGCTTCTTGCAGTTTTGATTGGAAAAAAATTTAGAAAAGAAAAAGGTATAGGGCCTTTTTTGCAATTTTTAGCACACATGAGTGCTTGGATGCAATGGTTACAGTAGCTTCTACGATACATAGGGACCTTTGTGCTATTTTATTCTCATTTAAGAAGCTTCCTGCAATTTCAATCGGTGAAAAATTTTGAAAAGAAGTGACCTAGAATCTTATTTGCAATTTATAGAACTTATGAGAACTTAGATACAATTTTCACATCACATCAAGTGTAATGAGTTCTGCTATACATAGGGATCTCTATACTATTTTCATTTCATTCAAGCAATTCCCTGTAATTTTGGTCGTAAAGAAACTAACAAAATAAGAGATATAGGAACTTATATACAATTCTTAGAATTGATAAATTAATCAGGAAAAAAATTTAAAAGGAAGAGACACGAGTCATATTTACAAATTTTAACACTTATGAAGATTTGGATGAAATTTTTCACATCAAATGCAAACTTTAGTGGTTGCTATAATCCATAGGAACATTTGTGTTATTTTTATTTCATTGAAGGAGCTTGTTGCATTTTTGATCGGAAAAGTACTTTGGAAAGAAAAAGATATAGGGTCATTTTTCATTTTTTAACACACAAGGGTTTGGATGCAATGCTTTTCGTAACTTCTACAATACACAGGGAACTTTGTGCTATTTTCTCCTTATTTAAAGAGCTTCATGCGATTTTAATAGAAGTGATGTAAAGGTTTATTTGTTATTTATAGAACTTATGAAAATTTGAATATAATTTTCACATCACATTAAATGCAATGACTTATGTGATCATAGGGATCTCTATATTATTTTCATTTTGTTAAAGCAACTTCTTGCAATTTCGATCATAAAAGAACTAACAAAATAAGAGATATAGGGATTTGTATGCAATTCCTATAATTTATTAATTAATTGGGAAAAAATTTAAAAGGAAAAGGCACATAGGCATATATACAATTTTTAACATTTATGAGGGTTTGGATGTAATGTTTCACATCAAATGTAAATTTGGTAGTTGCTACGATCCATAGGAACCTTTGTGTTATTTCTATTTCATTTAAGGAGTTTCTTGCATTTTTTATTGGAAAAAAAGTTTGAAAAGAAAAAGGTATAGGGTCTTTTTTATAATTTTTAGCACACATGAGGGCTTGGTTGCAATGCTTATGGTAGTTTCTATAGTACATAGGGACCTTTGTGTTATTTTTTTCTCATTTAAGGAGCTTCCTGCAATTTTAATTTGTGAAAAAATTTTAAAAGAAGTGATGTAGGGGCTTATTTGTAATTTTTAAAACTTATGGGAACTTGGATGCAAACACTTAAGAAGATTTAAATGTAATTTTGACAATAGTTACAGAATCTCTGTATTAGTTTCATTTTAGTTAATGAACTTCCTACGATTTCGTATGAGAAAAAATTTAAAAAGGAAGAGGCACAAAGTAATATTTATAAGTTTTAACACTTATGAGAGTTTAGGTGTAATTTTTTACATCAAGTGCAACTTTGATGGTTGCTACCTTATATAGGAATCTTTGTGATATTTTTATTTCATCTAAGGAGATTCTTGCATTTTTTATTAGAAAAAAATTTAGAGAAGGAAAACGTATAGGATTTTTTTTGTAATTTTTAACACATACGAGAGTTTAGATGCAATGCTTACGATAACTTCTATAGTATATAGGAACCTTTGTAATCTTCTCTCATTTAAGAACCTTCTGACAATCTTAAAATTTATGAAAACTTAGATACAATATTCACATCACATCAGACATGTACGATGCATTTCATTCAAGCAACTCCCATCAACTTCGATGGGAGAAAAACTAACAAAGTAAGAGATACAAGGACTTATAAATAATTCTTAGAATTTATAATTTTCTACACATAATTATTACACCTCAAAATTAACAACCAGCATAACTACAGTGTCGTAGCAACAGCAACATCGTGCTCCTACAATCCATAGATTTCTTTGAACAAGCTTCTTGCATATTTGGTCGAAAAAAGATTTAGAAAGTAAAAGGGTATGGGATTTTTTTTATAATCTTTAGCACAAATGAGTACTTAGATGCAATGCCTATGGTAACTTCTACCGTATATAGGGACTTTTGTAGTATTTTATTCTCATTTAAGGAGTTTTTCACAAGTTTAATCGACGAAATTTTTTTTTTTAAATTGAATAGAAGCTTATTTGCAATTTATATAACTTATGAGAATTGAGATATAATTTTGACATGACATCAAATGTAATGATTTCTACGATACATAGGATCTCTGTACCATCACACCTCAAAGTTATCAACGCGCGGAGCTAAAGTACCGCGAAAAGTATTGTAACCACGTCTGTTCATAGAGAAGGATTTCATTTAAGCAACTCCCTGTAATTTCGATCGTAGAAAAATTAACAAAGTAAGTGATATAGAGACTTATCTGCAATTGTTAGAATTTATAAATTTTTACATCCCAAAGTTAACAACCGAGGTAGCTACAGAACCGTGAACAGTAATGGAATTTTTACATCTCAAAATTAACTAACGGCGTAGTTACAGTACCATGCACAGTACCCAAAATTAATAACTAACGTAGCTACAATATCATGAACAGTATCTCAGCCACGTTGGTTCATATAGATAAGGATTTCATTCAAGCAACTCCTTGTAATTTTGATAGTAGTAAAATTAACAAAATAAGAGATATAGGGATTTATATGTAATTTTTAAAATTTATAAATTTCTACATGTAATGTTTGCATCTCAAAATTAAGAAAAAGAAAAAGATATTGAGTCTTTTTTGCAATTTTTAGTACACATAAAGATTTGGATGCAATGCTTATGGTAGCTTCTACAGTATATAGGGGCCTTTGTGTTATTTTTTTCTCATTTAAGGAGCTTCTTGAAATTTTAATGAATGAAAATTTTTTAAGAAAATGACAAGAGAGACTTATTTGAAATATGTAAAACTTATGAGAACCTGATATAATTTTCGCATCACATCAGATGCAATCACTTCTTCTATCCATGCGGATCTCTGTACTATTACATCTCAAAATTAATAACCGGCGTAGCTAAAGTACCATAAACAGTACCGTAGCCATGTCGGTTGATGAGGATTTCATTCAAGCAACTCCGAGCAATTTCGATGGAGAAAAATTAATAAAATAAGAGATATAGGGATTTATACGTAATTTCTAAAATTTATAATTTTTTCCATACAATTTTTGCATCTCAAATTTAACAACGGACGTAGCCACAGTACAATGAACACTACCCAAAATGAACAACCGACTTAGCTGCAATACCATGAATAGTAATAAAAATTTTACATCTCAAAATTAATAAACGACGTATTTACAGTACCCTGAATGGTACCGTAGCCACGTGGGTTCATATAGATGAGGATTCATTTAAGTAACTCCCTGCAATTTTGATCGTAACAAAATAAGAGATACAGTAATTTATATGCGATTCATAAAATTTATAAATATCTGCATGTAAGTTTTACATCTCAAAATAAAGAACCGACGTAGTTACAGTATCATAAACAGTACCGTAGCCACGGGGGTTCACATGGAGAAGGACTCCCTGCAACTTTGATCGTACAAAAACTAACAACATAAGAGATATGGGGACTTATATAAAATTTCTAAAATTTATAAATTTTTACATATAATTTTCACATCTCAAAATTAAGAACCGACATGGCTACAGTAGCCACGCCGGTTCACATAGATGAGGACTCCTGGCAATTTTGATCGCAGAAAAACTAACAAAAAAAAGGATATAGGGATTTATATGTAATTTTTAAAATTTATAAATTTCTACGTGTAACTTTATATCTCAAAATTAAGAACCAACGTAGTTACAGTATCATGAATGCTACCGTAGGCACGAGGACTTATATAGACAGGCTCTTGTCGGTGCCAAAACCGATGCCAGTGGATTCTCCCATGTCTCTATTAAAAAAATAGGTACAAGAAACAGTAAACTATGGATCTTGGATTTACCTTTGAATGAATCCAACCTAAAATATATAATTCCATCCAACATCCTTGTAGGAGATAATGAATTAGCAGCTCCTCTTGACTACCGACGAGGGATAAAAATTATCTTTAGATCTAAAATATTATACGTAATCTAGTAAAAGATTTGATTATCTGATTATAAGATAAATAGGTGAGTTGGATATTATTTGACTTACCTATAATCAGCTGGATTCAGATTTGGATTTATCCAATCTGTTAGGAGATTCGACGCAGTTAAGGTTAGAATCATAGTAAGGCGAAAATGATTACCCATAACCTGATAGTAGAAGAGTAATCTTACAAAAGGTATACTAGAGATCATGGAAAAGGTCTTACTAGGTTAGGATTCTTCCCATGCTATAAATAGTGAGGAGAGACCATCGAATGGGGGCAAGCCTAGAGGGAGAGAAAACTTGTGTTACGACCTGAACTCGACCCCCTAAGGAACCCAAGAATGACCCACCTCGACTAAATCCTAAGAACCAGTCGTCCAACGAGAAATAATCAAATGCACGAAACATTCCACAACTATATATGTAATGTAACTAACCAAAAGTAAATAACAGGAAGCAACGGAAAAATAGAACATAGTTCCACAAGAATAACGTGCCACAGGTGAAAAATAACGTTTACTAACATAGCCATCATGACTAAAGTAGAGAGTCATAACAAAACATGCACTAACATACTAAAGATACTCACTACAACAAAAGGCCTCTAAACGAGAAAAGGGAAAGAACGACTACGGCTAGGCTCGACTGGATCTAGCATCCTTTGTAACCGGTTGCGCTGGCTGCTCAACTCCCTGACCTGAACATGTTTACATATATCCATGATCAACTAATGCTAAGTAGAGTAGTACATATGAATATTAAATGCATTTAAACATAAAAAAAAACCAACAAACTATTCATACTTTTTTCCAGTTATTTATTATCATATGTTTTTGTTTATAACCATTATGTATTTCTAATTCGGTTATTCTAACAAGGGTCTACAACATTTCTTAATCCACTTGTTTCCTAAGGGAATGATCTTGATGCAGTTTTTCCGCGATATAGGATGTACACGTGGCACGCTCCGAGTCGGGAGAGTACCCTATGGTAGTCTTACACCCGGTCTACTATACTGGGGTCATGGCTGCGACGTAGCGGTGACTATGACACTTTATTAACCTAGGTTTTAAGCAGATATATTTCTAATTTAACATGCACTTTATTAACTTAAACCACAAGAGTAGAGAAGACCACTCTATCAAGGTGTACGAGTGGTATTGGGGCACGAACGGTGGATCCTGATGTCTCCGTGGGTCCCGTGTGGCTATGGACTAGAGGCTTATTCCAAATAGTTTATCAACTCAGACGTTAACATTGTTGACCATTATGTCAAATAAGCTCAAAACAATACGGACATGACCCTAACACGTAGAAAATTCCGAAAGAAAACTAACAATACTTCGTTTGTGCAAAACCAACTTCGTTTGGGTCCTGAATTAGCCTAAACACATGCATCTTGACCAAAATCAGACGTCTGGGGTGAGTCCCAGGCGTCTTAAATGAGCATAGGATTTCACCTTGCTTTCCTGCATTTGTACCCTTCGTCTGCTACCCCTTACAACCGTCTGAGGGGATCTCTAGGCGTCTGACATTGCTCTCGGTCATCTGGGAGAGTAATTGGACATATGATGCTGCTACCAGACGTCCTAAGGTGTCTTAAACATCGTGCCAACGTGCCTTTCCAACGTTCCTCGTACCTACGCACACTGTGTCACAAAACACGACACATCAACGCTACTGCAGTATGTATGCATGGATCAAAACTCAGGCAGAGAGAATACCTCAGCACTCTATGTGTTATCAGACATCTTGAGCTCGCTTCGGGCGTCTGACGACCCCTTCAGACGTTTGATAATGCGGAAATATCCACGTGCAGAGCCTCCTCGCGAAGCTCTTCCTTGCCCGTGGAGTTGTAGCAGTCTTCTCCCCCTGCTGCTCTCCCTTTCCCACGCTCTCTCTTCCTCTCCCAGCTCCTCTTGCTGCACCCCCCCTCACTGTTGCAAGGGGAAGGAGGGAAGGAGATGATGGGAGGCAGTGGTGAGGCAAATGGAGGAGTGCCCTTTGCGCTCCTCTTGCTCATCTCCTCTCCTTTTGCTCCTCCTGCTCCCTTCCTCTCCTTCTCCCTCACTCACGGTTGCAAAGGGAAGGAGGGAAGAAGATTAGTAGCGGCTGTGAAGCAAATGGAGTGGGGGTGTGGTGTCGTGGGGTTGAGAGGGTGGAGGGGTGGAGAGGGTTTTATAAGGGAGGGCTTAGGTTTTAAGGGTGGGTGTGCGTTGGTGAGGTGTGGGTGTTGTGTGGGGTCGGGTTAATTGTGACTCTAGCCCCATAAAATCTCACCGTTCTCGTAGAGCTCATAAAGTAAGCCCGAGGGAGTTTAAAATTACGTTAAACCCCTTTAGAATTTAAAAACCCCGTACGAGGTCCTCTGGTGCATAGAAAAATTGTGAGAATACCCCTAAAATTTTGGAAAAAATTCCAAATGACCTTTGAAAAGGATCATTTCAGTGTGTAACCTCACTAATACTAGTGCACAGTTGGGAGTACCATCCTCCTCCCAGATGTATATCCCTTGCGGTGCAACTGGAACACTAATTTCTTCATCTCCCTTGCCATTGCTTGTAAATCGTTGAGTTGGACCTTCCGATCACTTATGAGGTCTGACCTCATTTCTTTTGTGATGGATCGCTTGTGGCTACGTTACGTTTCCTATATTAATAAATTCTTTGATAGCTATCAATAACCCCAATGGTGATCCTCGAGGTGCATCTGCTCCCACGTAGATTGTGAGGTGACCTAAGGGATGGATTGTGGTTAAACCATGACAGCTAAGGCTCTCAATCTTCTTGGTGATCTGACAAAATCTCTCCACTCTTGCTAGTGCTCGAGGAAAAAGGAAGAAAGGAAAAGTGGAGAGAAAGGAGAAGCAACGATAGAGGAGGGTGTGGTGGCGTTGTTGGCCTCGACAGACGTTGGTGGCCACCGCAGGGGAAGCATGAGGAAGACGGGGGGTGAGGGATCGGGAGAGGGATTTGGGGGTAGGGAGTGAGAGGGAGAGTGGGAGGGAGTCAGAGAGAGAGTGTGTTCTGACAGAGAATAAAAAAGCTGTGACAGAGAGAGTTGCGAGGCATAGTGAAATTGGGTTCGACGTTGATGATAATCGCATCGAATGGCATTGCAAAGGACTACTTAGACAGCATACTCAAATTCACACGCCCTTTAATAAATATTATGGATAAGGATGTGCCACGTGCTATTCTCAAGTCAAGCCATGCAAAGAATATAACAAAAGATTTCTTTCGTTGTTTAACGACTTACGACACTTAACATATATATATATATAGTTCCATAGGCCATAGGGAGAAATCCTTAAATTGTTGTCGATTGGCATTTCATCTAATGAAACGCCGACTTGCATGCTTTCACGTACTGATATTTAGGCATCGTGCAAAAGGAAGAAAAATAAGCATAGCTGCTTGGCAAAATTAAGAATAGTTTCATGTAGAGCTTAAAGGAAACTTAATTTAGAAAATTCTGCATGCCATTTGTTTGGTGCAAAGAATAATCAAGGTTTATGGTTGGCATAAGAGTGCTGGTATTGGGCCACTATTAATTTTATCATGCCCTTTTCATCATTTTTTTGCCTAGCACATGCAAAATACGATAATTAAAAGTGCTAAAAAATAATAGAATAAAGCACTAGTTTCACAAAATAAATAAGGAATTTCATGTAGGGCTTTAAATGCTACGGACATATCATTGAAATAATATTTTTGTGGGAATAATTATGTTGATATAGAATAGTTATCAAGAACTAAGAATGCCATCGGCATGTCGATCAGATCGACGGCATGCTAATGCCAATGATGCTTTACTTGAGCTTGTTGCGCATTGCTGTTTGGGCCTGCTACTCCTGCTTTATAGCATTAGTCTTCTTTTTTTTCAAATTTATACTAAGATTTCATGTTATCCTAAAGTTCAAAACATCTTAATCTGATTCTTTATAACTAATGTGGCACCCTCTCTTTTAACACCCAACTAAGAACAACTTTTTAAAGGTTAACAAAAATGTCCTTTTATATTCCTTTAAGACAAAATCACATCATTTGGCTGAGGCGTTGTTGCCCACCCTCAACACGTTGATAGATGAGTCACCTTTCGAGTTCGATTCGTTCGACGACATCATGAGACTCTACGAGGGTGCTCCAGAGCTTGATGATAATGTCCTCGCCAAGATCAGGAATTTAACCCCGTTCCAGATACTGAAGGAGGTGTTCAGGAGCGATGGGCAGCGCTTGCTCAAGCTCCCCTTGCCTCAAGTCATCCAAGGTGATTTTTCCTTTCTTGTCATTTGGGCATTTACCAATGATCGATCTTGATCACCTTCATTGCGAAGTCATATGCCACTTCAGAGCTGGTGGATATTGCAACATGGTTACGAGCTGTTCAGGTTGTTCTTTGTTGGCATTTCATTTGTTGCATCCAGCCTAGGTGGGCTTAGGACTGTCTTAATCATAGGACAGCTTTATAATTAAAGATGCGGGTTGGAAAACGTAAAAGTTGACGAAAAAGTTGATGCGAAGTAGTGTGAATGTGGTCTCAACCCACATCCTTCTTTTTTATGTGTAAAAGAAATGCTGACACATGGTGGGGTCTACCATTGTTGAAATCAATAATAAATCACTTTGGTATGGGTACAAACCACTCAATCACCATCGGAACCACTTTGCACGAGTGCAATCTTATTTTACACATGTGCAAAATCATTTTACACCTTTAAAATAATTTTGCACCGGTGTAAAGTAATATTGCACCAGGGTAATCTTACTTTGAATTACTTTGTATCGGTGTAAAATTAAATTTCAAGTGCTTCTTCATCTATGACAAGTGATTTTACACTTGAAAGGTGATTTTTTCACCTTAAGGTTTAGGGTTTAGGATTTATGATACTTAAGGTTTAAGGTTTAAGATTTAGGGTAAGGTGAAGAATCATATTTTAAGTGAAAAATCACTTATTATACGTGAAATCACTTTTCATAAACCTAACCTTAAATCCTAAACCCCAAATACTAAATTCACAGGTCAAAATCACTTTAGATAGGTGAAACTACCATTCAAATAATTTTACACCAATGTAAAATGAGATTCCACCAGTGCAAAATCATCCAGAATAATTTATCACCTGTGAAAGTAGTTTATCACCGTTCTAAAGTTATTTATCACTTGTGCGTTTTAGGTTAAAGTGGTGTGGTAATTTTTTTGAATGTAGTGGGAACCACCACATAACAAACCTTACGTTCTTTTATTGTTTTACATTAAATATCAATTATCAAGTGAGTCTATGTTCTCAATACTATATGTAATACGAAAATAATACCTACAAATTTACCTACGTCACATTTTACGTCAGCACTTATATTTCAATACTTTTTGGCTATAATTAAATATAATGCAGTACATGGCATTTTATCTTAATTAGATAGTTTGAGTCTAATTTAGCATGTGATATGTCTTAATCTGAGTCATGCGGTAGTATATGATATTTTTCTTATTTTTATTCTATTTGGCATGTAGATTGAGCCAGACTATAGGCGGTAGTGTTACCTAAGATAAGAACGTCTGACAATTAAAGGGGATGTCAATTACGTACACGTTGCTGTAGTTGTCCTAACTCAAGAATAGAATTAACAATGTGAAAACAATTGCACCGTGTCAAACCTGTCTCATTGGTCGCTTGTTTCTATTGGTCATATTATCATATAGACTTCCGGGATTTAAACAGCAATTGGAATTGTGGATACAACAAAAATCTGTCTCCTGCAGTTATTGCAGTTGTGTGTATTTTCTGTTTTATTTATTGAATAATTATTTGGGTTAGCCGGTGTGATCCCGTCCTAGGATAATATTTTCTCTTTAGTCCTTGTACCGATTGCACCAGAAGGTTACTTTGATGGAGTCGTGATAGATGGCACTTACAGTTTGACAGATTTTTTTTTTTTATCTGAAAGGGGTGTTTGCCAGAATTTTAAAGCTTCTTTTCGTCTCAATTACCATAACTAGCTTGGAAAGAACTGCGTTGATTAACTTACATCTTGTACGGGCTTTGTGATAAAAACAGCCAGTAAAACTGCATGGAGAACCGATGAAGAATTCGGACGAGAGATGCTTGCTGGTGTGAACCCAGTTGTCATTAGCCGTCTTACGGTATTTGAATAAGAAATATCAATTTTCTTTATGAGTTGCTTTGATTATTAGTTGTAACCTGAATTTGGAAAAAAATGAAAATGATTTTTTAGGTTTTTCCTCCTGCGAGCAAACTTGACCCAAGCAACTATGGTGATCAGAACAGCCAGATAACTGCAGCAGATATTGAGAAAAACATGGGTGGTTTAACAGTCGAGCAGGTATCCTTGCACCTATCCTCACAGATCTCAAATTTGCTGAAAATGGCAAGTCCTACAGTATGCTAAGCATTTTGATGAATTCCTCAGGCCCTTAAAGAAAACAAACTTTTCATTTTGGATCACCATGATGCGCTGATCCCTTATTTGAACCGTATAAACTCAATGGCAAACAAGATATATGCTTCAAGAACTATCCTGCTCCTCAAGGATGATGGGACCCTGAAACCTATAGCCATTGAGTTGAGCTTGCCTCATCCACCTGGGAAGAGTCAATGTGCTGTTAGGAAGGTTTTCACACCAGCTGAGCATGGAGTCGAGGGATCAATATGGCAATTGGCCAAGGCTTATGTTGCTGTTGACGACACTGGGTATCACCAGCTCATCAGTCACTGGTATATACCCCAAAAAACACCACGCTTTGCTACAAGATCCTATATGATTTGATTTTTTATCTGCAATGTTTAAATATCACTATAGTGAATTCCATAAGATTTACCGAAAGTCAGTTTTGAAATGAACCCATGGATGCTTTCTAGTTACAATGGGTATATGACTGATTTAATTAATTTATTTATCCCTGTGCACATTGTTGATGTTTACAGAGATAGACAGTGAAGTTAATTTCCATCTGAAATTGATTGATTAAAGTTAATTTTGTAGTATTTTCAGAAAAGATCAGAGCTTAATTTAAGGGCTCACTATGTGGACGGGAATCTGTTACTTGGAATCTGATGGGTGGAAATAGCTCATGCTTTTACTTCTAACTTGGCTCTTTTCTTTAATGATGTGCTGGCTGAAGAATCTGTTTTTATTATTAGATTTTCTTTCATGACATCTGATTCAATTTGACAGGTCCAAGTGACATTTCCCTGCATGTTTTGGGTGTATATTCCATGTCATACCGGACATATTTGCAGTTTACGTTGCCTGTGCTTGACCATGTTTCCATGCATCTGCAGGCTTAACACTCATGCAACAATTGAACCATTTGCAATTGCAACACACAGACAGCTTAGTGTGAGGTCATATCTAAACACTCTGCGGATGAGGTTTACCTTGGGCAAAGAGAGATGGTGGAATGGACATCGGATGAGAAGGCAATTTTGGCATTTAAGAAGTTTGGAGAAGAATTGGTGGAGATTGAGAAAAAGATCACGGAGATGAATAACGACCCAAGTCTGAGGAACAGAAATGGACCGGTCAAGGTGCCATATACATTGCTCTTCCCAGACACCACCAATTACTTGGGCAATGGTGGTGTGGGGTTAACAGGAAAAGGTGTTCCCAACAGTGTGTCCATTTAGGAGCTCCCATCACAGTGAGCCTATGCGTTCGTAGTGGTCTAGGATTGTTGCATTATATATCCTGTGCTTTCAGTTCTTCAACGATTGTTACTGCCCCTGGCTGGAAATAAAATGGCTATTATGTTGTAATAAGCTGACTTTTGTCTCTCTGCCGCACAATTGACCAAGGAACTATGGTTAGACCTGATGCAATAATATGCTTGCCATAGGTTGACAACTAGACCTGTTCATACCCCACGAATGGCAACTTGACCTTTGAATTGATTGAAACCCCCTTTTTTCCAAATTTTTTCTCAAATTTCTCCCACTCTTGCTTTGTGTTTGCAAATCTACATTGGTGACAAAGAAAGAGGTCTAATCTTCGACCTTGGGTAGTAGAAATTCTCTCTTCGGCTGGAGCTTAATTTGTAAAGATATAAAGCTGTGAAAAATAGTTCTGAGTTCTTGAAGAAGTGAGTTTCAAGATACCAAAAAGCTCGGCGTAGGTTTCAGAGGATGGCAAAGAAGCCAAAACCGAACTTCCATTAAGACTCTTGTTTAATAGAAATTAAAAAAAAAAAAGATTCTGTAATTCTCTCAGAAAAGAGAATTCCAATTAATGGCAGTTTAGGCACACAGTAAATGCGAAGAAAACTGCATGTGGATAAATACCTACCCATTTCATATGCATACTTATATTCAAATACACGTGCCACCATGGTATAAATATTCCATGTACCTTTACGTATGGCCATATGCAAAAGGTAAACAAGTAGGAACTTATATGGAAGTGTATAACAACTTTGAAATGAAGATATACCGACAAGCAGAGATAATACTGGATAAAAACAACAACCGACTACCACCACCACTGCTACAACCCTTAAATACAGCTAATTAAGAAGCCATCTGAATTGCTAAAAGGTAGCTCTTGCAATGTTGGTCAGCTTCATGATCCAAACCACAAAACGGGAATTACATTCCTGGCTCATGTCCCACAATACTAAATATGCTATGAACCTTCCTGTCGGAAGTGCCCATCCCCTCCCAACCCCCCAACAAACGCATGCTTTTATTCAATTTAGCGGTATCATGTGGCAATCTCTCATGAGTGGAAAGAACACAGGTGCGACGAGCCTTAATTCAAGTTAGGTTTTAACTCCTAGCTGCCTAAGATTGCTTAGCTAGTGTCAACGTTGACTACGATGGTGGTGAGAACCCGAGTTCGCGTCCTATCTTACCTAGGGATGTTGTTGCACGTGCATCAACCTGCAAAGGATCCAGGTCATAAAAAAAAAAAAAAGAAACTCCTAGCTGAGGAATGCACGTCCTCCAGGGGAATCTTTGGCCAAAATTTAGTATCCAAATGGAACCATATGAGCCTTGGACCACCTTATAACCTCCCTAAACCAAGCAAAATAAATTTGAATCCACGAACCATCGGTTGAGCAGGGGACTTCTCTCAATGAATCGAGGTTGAAATCTTGTCCCACAGGCACTTGGCATGAGGATTTATAGTGCCCGTCGATGGACTCTTTACACGATCCCTTGTTATCTAACTAGGACAAAAAGAATTTGCAGGAGGCTTCTTAAACTCGAAGCACCTATTGGTCTTCTTTGTCTTGGGTCATATGATCCAATTAATCTTGGTTCATTTGACTCTACTCTAGGAAATGGTATGATCCGCCAAGTGCAAATCCTTTTGGCAAAAGCCCAAACTCATCACTGCTTAACAATTTTCGCCTGAACCCACATGCATTTGCTACCGAAATAGAGATTCATTGGCATGGTGGCAAATTTCTAGTACTCTTACTAAAGAGCTAAATGAGGCTTTAACACGGATGTAGCCAAAGTAGCTGCAACAAGTAACGAGGGATGATGCTGAACCCAAAACTGTGATGATAATATCTACTCGATGAGGTTCAAAATTTTTGGATCCTAATGCCATCACCACCTTCGGGAAGGTCGAAAATTTCCTACAAACTGAGACGAACTCGGGTGATGGAGGAGATATACCATCGATTGAGTTTTGATTTTAAAAAACCCCTAGGTGCTTGGAAGTCATGCAGATAAATCAGTTTACGATTTCTAAAATAATTGTCCATTTGCACATATCCGATATCACAAAATTACCCCTGCATTATCAACATTTATTCATTTTATGCTTAAAAGCATTAGTTGTTAATGCTGTTGGGATATTAAGCAAGAACCAATTTCTTTGTGATTAGAGCTTACTTAAGGGAGTCTATCTGAGTTTGTGGGGAAGTAGGTCCATTCAAACTAACGAACACAGAAGAAAGATGAGAGATTTGGTTAGCCAGTTTCACTTAAAATGATGTACGTTCAGAGAGAATAGGGATACTCTCAATTTTCAGTACAAAAAGTAGTTGACTTTTCTCTTTCTATGTGTGTGTCCCCCTTTCACATGGAGGGAACCTTCGATTTATATGTTTAATATGCTGTAATGCACGTAAATGATCGACAATCTGTATTGCTAAAAAATAATTATTTAATTATGTCGTTATTATAGTATAGTGTCACAATATAAATAGATATTGTATCATTGTATTTATTTATATAATTTTTACTGATTTATTCTAAGTCGTTCACTGGGAGACAGTTATTGATATACATCACTGTCTATTTTTCAAAAATATTATTTTATTTCAAAAAATGTTAATTATATTTATAAAATAAATAATGAATGAAAGAATGAATGAATTAGTTAATTATATACAAAAAAAATCAATTAATGTTAATTGACATGCCTTAAACATATTTACAACTAAATAGTCATTAAAAACTAAGTAACATATTCTATGTTAGTTATATACACCACCCTAGATAATACCTAAGTATAGGTACAAAAATAACTATTAATATGTATTATACTAGATATACTAACATATACTAATAACTTTAGTAACATATAATGTATGTATAGTGATATATATAAGTGTCGCTAGAGCCTTATAAAACATATAAGGTAAAAGAAGTATATTTATTAACATATAAATACACCTATAGTAACGGATATATATGTTACTAAAGAAACCTTACAAAAATATATATGCATAATAAGGCTTATATGTGTATTATCTTATTGTACTCTATTATATATACATATACTCTACATGTGCTCGTATACAATACCTATATATAATTTATTTATTATACACACACCCACACATATATATATATACACTATGTACTGATATATATATGTATATATATATATATATATATATAGTATACACACACAACACATACAAAGACATGCACACACAACACTTAACTCACACTAAGTCACGTAGTTAGGCTCAACACTAAGTCATTTTTAGGTTCCCTCGCTCAGCACTTTACAAAAATTTGATTTTTTAATGGGCAAAGTAGGTTTTTCGTGGGATATACAGGACCCCGAGAGGTGGGACTAGATCATTACTAGAGCCGATTCTACTTTTTAGTTAGGTGTCTTATAGTGTATAGTTTCACCCATTCCTAATGATGAGTCCATTTTAATGGACTAATATTACACCTAAGTAACTTTAATCGCACCTTTTAGGTTTGTTAATAACTACATTAAGTTATAGAATGTTTGCATGCATCATGATTTAAATTTACATCTATTTTATAGTATTCTATAACTTATTATGTAATGATTTTATGTTTTTATGTGCAGGAAGAATATTCGGCAAAAGAATAATGAGGGGAGGGTAAATTCTCCTTTCAAACAACCGGCGGCATTTTTTCCCCATCCTCTGGCCACCCTTAACAGTTCTCGGCCAAAAATTGCAAAGGGATTTGAAAATCCCTTAACTCACGCACGTAGGGAGAGGAGATAAAGGGTTGGGGAAAAGTTGGATGGGGGCATCTTCTTCCTTCCTCTTGCGGGGATCACCCTTCTCCCTAGCCATCACCAACACTGTGGTCAGAGCATACACTGTGAACCAAGCACAGCCAAGCGCTTTGCAGGCACTGCGCCTGCCCTTGCAAACCACACCATCAGTGCCTTCACCGCAAGTGCCCGCTACGTCGCACCTGCCAGGCCTACGCCCTGCTAGAACTCCTGCACCCGCACCCAACGCCTGCAGGCGCTCTGCCCAGCCACCACACCCCTGCAGCACCTGCACCCCCACCAGTGCTCTTGCCTGCAACACGCCACCACCGCAGTGCGCCTTCTCCCCGTAGGCGCTTCCCCCTCTCTAGTGCCAGCGCCCCATCCTGCATCTGCCAGACCCGCCTCCAGCACTCGCAGGCGTTTCCCCCTCTCCAGTGCCTGGCGCGTCCTCTGCAGGTGCTGAAGAACGACTGCGCGCCCTGCAGCCCCTCTCCAGTGCCTACGCAGACTCGCCTCCAGCTAGCGCCCCTCCAGCGCCCGCCTCCAGCGCCCGCAGGCGTTTCCCCCTCTCCAGCGCCTGGCGCGCCCTCTGCAGGCACTGAAGAACGACCGCACGCCAGACCTGCAGGCGCTCGCGCCCTCGCCACTAGCTCTCTGTAGGCGAGCAACCGCACGCACCTACACCAGTGCCCAGTGCGGGGCCGCGCGGCTGCAGCAGCGGCCATCCTCCTCCAACAGGCCGGCGACCATCCTCCTCTGTCCGGTCGCCGCGTCACCGCAGTTGCGTAGCCCTCGTCAAGGCGCACCTCCTCACCGACTCTCGCGGCCAACCGTGCACGGCCGCACACGCGAGGAAGAGAGAGTAGAAATCCTCTATTTTCTTCCCATTAAAAATTACATTTACTTCCATTGCCAACAAAATCAATTTTAATTTATGATTATTTAATTGTGGTGAAATTGTGACTGCACACTCATACTTTCTGATAATTGCATGTTATTGATATTCACATGTTTCAACATTGGTTTTGGGATTAACATGTGCACAAATTTTCTCTAATATATGTCAATTGAAAATTACATAAGATCATCACATATTTATTGAATATTTCAGTGAGGAAAAATTGCACATATACCCTTATATTTTTAAGTTATTGTGCATCTTCTTTCCATCTCATTTCATGTCGGATTTGATTTGGGGTTTCGCACTTGATTGAAAGAATACAAAATAATCGAGAGTTTATTACATCATTGCCTCCCTGTGGACACGATCCGCTCTTCTGTGAGTGGTTATTTTTATTATTGATTAGTCGATTTTTCCACCACTTAAATACTACAACAACGCGTTATTTTATTTGCGAAACTTAATTGAAAGCGGAAAATCGACTTGTCACCTGACTCAATTGAACTGGGCACAGGTTAGACCAAGCCCACACAGGCCCACCGGGCTCTTAGCCCACCAAAGGATGCTCAATTCTTAAGAGGTCAGAGGATATGGTAATGGTTGCGCCTAGTGCTATGACGACTGAGTTGGCATTGGGTAGAATTCACTTTATACCGCTGCATCTCCTCATTGCCACACGATGTGGCGCTATGTTTGCTATGTTTGGGGCACGCGCCACGTCATTTGGGGCCATCTTTGGCCCTCGATTTGGGAGCCTTAATTACATCCAAATTCTAATTAAATTATGCCATTAGAAAACCCTTACCTAGGGTTACATAATGTAAAGACCCATTCTGTTTTGAGCTTTTTAAGACGTTTGGATTGTCAGTCAGACGCTTGGCCAGATGTCTGGATCCCTTCCCAGACGTCTGAAAATTGAAAAATCTGTATGCGATGTTAGTTCTGCACGCAGCCAGCATGCAGACCTTTTCCTTCTCTCTCCTCTTCGCTTTTTCCCCTAACGAACCCTAACCCTCCAACCTATTTAAGAAGCCCCTTCCTCTCCTCTCCACTCCACCACCTCCACCACACCTCCCCATTCCACTGCCGTGAGTGAGGCGCACGAGAGAGAGGGAGTAAGAGCGAGGAGGAGGAGCAGGCGTGAGGAGGAGAGGGTCGAGGTCGCGAGCTTGTGGAGGCTTGCCAGAGGTTTGCACGGCCACCACGGCGTGTGCAGGAGGAGGAGAGCATTGGGGTGTCGTCCCTGACTTCCTGTAGCGGTCGGAGCTGCAGCAGAGCAGGAGGAGCCGCGGTGGAGAGCGACGAGAGAAGCGGGAACGTGGTCTGATACTGGAGTTTTTCCAGTATCAGACGTTCGGAGTGCCTTCCGGATGACGGACTGGACGTCTGGCGGCTACACCGGACGTTTGAAAGCGGATGTATCACGAAGGTACATCTTCCTCCCGGTTATGGCCATGCAGGCAGCACCGCAGAGGCATTTCTCTTGGCTAAAAAGAGGTGTGCTGCTTTGTCGTGCATAGGAGTAGCTTTGGGAAGGCTCGTGGCACACCCTCCCACGCTTTTCGGATGTCTGGACAGCTTACCAGACGACCGGAGGCATTCCCAGACGACCGGAGGACTGGTCAGATGTCTGGAGCTGAGTCCAGACGGTCGAGGAGGAGTCCTAGACGTCTGAGATCACCACAGGGCTTGAGGTGAGACTCTGATGACTTTTAAGACGTCCGGACTTGTTTCCAGACATCTGATTTGGGTCTGCTGATCCATTTTTGACCCATTTAGGGTCCAATCGGGATCCGTTTTACGCAAATGAAATATCTGTAGTTTCCTTGTGAGTTCCTCTACATGTTAGAAACCTTTATATACTGTTCTGAATGTTCCGTTGTGATATGTTCCTTGGTATAAGACTTCGACCTATTGCGTGTCTGGGGCTTGCAGAGGCATGTGGGCCTGCAGTTCGAGCTCCCAGTACTCTCGAATTGTTTGGTAGAGTGGTTTCCCCTATTTTACTTATAAAATATGAATGCATCTATGAAAATGAGATAACTAGAAATCTAGGATGTTGCATGAACCCTAGGATGAGAAATGGTTGAACCGCTTGCTTGCGTGATTGAAACTGTATTTATGAATGAATGAGCTAAATTGTTAGCAACTACCTGTTAATGAATACGAGCTGTCTGTTAGAGTATGAAATGCCTGAGATGATTAAACAGTTACCTGTGATATCACTTGTTGCATATGTTAAATTGTGGAAATATGAGCTGCATGTGTAAAATACGAGAACGGAATTGTGAGTGATGGAACCTGGTATGGAATAATATGGTGAATATGAGCATGAACCCTACGGGAAGTTAGGAGTAGAGCTCCTGTGGAAGAATGGAAAGGTCTGAAAATATAGTACCAAGGAGAGAGACTATCCCCTTTTTAGTGTAGACCCTATGCTGTTACGTGATGTACTTTGGGCGTATCTTCTAGCGAAAACGATTGATTGTGTGCCTGTGCGGGGTAGCCACCCGTGCGCTTATCGCGCATGTCGTAGTCACCGCTACGTCTGTCCGTGACATCGAGGTGGTTGACTGGGTGTAGGACTACCACGGGGGACTCTCTCGGCTAGGAGAGCACCACGTGTACCTTCTACTCTTCGGAAAATACTACAATCAAGATCGTTCTCACGAGGAACATGCGAGATCAAGAGAGAAATCTGAAAGTATCAATGGGGTGAAAAGAAATTACTTGGAAAATAAATAACTGGAAAAGATAAATTTACCTGCTAGCATTTACTGCTTTAGATAGTCTGGTTACCACTCTACTCAACGTTCGCTGACTTCGTTTTTCTCCTAACCTTTACAGGTCTAAGAGTTGAGCAGCCCGAGTTACCGGTTGCAGAGGGTGCTAGGCCCAGTCGAGCCCAACAGTAGTTTTCTTACTGTTGTTGTACTTTCTTTCCTACAAGTGAGTTTCGAACTTTTGTTACTGTTCCTGTACTTTTGTTCTACTTTCCTGTTGTTGTGGTGGTATGTACTGGCTAGTAGCTTTTACTTCATTTACTACTTGTACGCTTTTACTGTTAGTTACATTGCATAGTGAATGTGGTTTATTTTCTTGCTTTTTGATTATTTCTTGTTGGACGACTGGATCTTGGGATTAGTCGAGTCGGGCCAATCTTGGGTCCTGTAGGGATTCGGGAACAGGGTCATAACAAGATGGTATGAGAGCAATGTCGTTCCGAGAAATAAACCAACTAGCTTGAGAATAACCAATTCACATGCATGTAACTAGGGTAACCACCACAATGTACCGCTTGACATCTGTTCTGAGTTCCTTTCACAGAAGTCCGTTAGAGTTGACTTCTTTTGTTCTGTCTTCTGTGTCTCCTTGCAGGAGATGCCTCGTCGAGGAGTTCTCTAGGCGGGCCGCGGACGCGGTCGTGGACGAGGTCGGAGGGGCGGACGTGCTGGGCTCGAGGTACTAGTTGACCCGCCACTTCTCTCGGGCTTTCAGGCCCAAGACCTCACTCAACTGATTAGGGATATAGTATGAGAGGAGCTCCACTCGCCTCCACGGGCGCCTCTCCCTAAGGATGTGGAGGGGGAGTCCTCTGTGGGACTGAGAGACCGCCGCAGTGCTGGATGAGTAGGAGGGGGAGGGGGTGGTCCTCCACCGCCCCCACCGCACTCTAACACTTCCGAGCACGAGCCCTCCTTGCTTGGAGGCGTGCCCGTTCCCCCACTGCAGCTGCACCATGAGTTTTTCGGACAGTTTTGGAAGCTGAAGCCCCCTCCTTCAAGGGGGATGAGTACTCGTCTAAGGTAGAGGACTGGCTGGAGTAGATAGAGAAGGTGTTTGACACCCTTCTCCCCCCTGCGGAGTGCCACGTGGCCTTTGCCACGTACCAGCTAGAGAGTGCTGTACACAGGTGGTGGAGGGCAATCAGAGGCCAGGAGAGGGGAGAGCCGATGTGGGACCAGTTCGTGACCCTCTTCTGCGAGCATACTTTCTGCAAACTTGGCAGGACCAGAGGAGGCAGGAGTTCCACACTCTCCACCAGGGGACGACGACTGTTAGCATGTATCGTACACACTTCCTGGAGCTGTCACGTTTTGCTGCAACAGCCGTGGCTACGGAGGAGGAGCGCCTGTGGAGGTTCACTGAGAGGCTTCGACTTGCTACTCGGGGGTATGTCAAACCCCTGAAGCTGCCCACCTTCTCGAGGGTGGTGGAGGCAGCCATGACGTATGAGGAGACCAACTCGGCCGCGTAAGACACCGACAGCGAACGAAAGAGGCCCTATTAGCCAGAGTACTCACAGGGCCGATGAGAGAGGAGGCATGCGACACCCGCGGGAGGGTCGTCTCATTTTGCGAGGTCGCCAGTGGCCTTTGGGGGCCCCCGATAGGGGCCAGCTGTCAGCACTGGACCCCCTCCCAACTGTCAGCAGGGACCTACTGAGGGAGGGAGTCGAGTCCCCCTTTGCTACCAGTGTGGCCAGCCGGGCCACATCAAGAGGGACTGCCCGCCTAGGGCTAGAGCACAGCAGATGCTCCCCGCACCGAGTGCTGGAGGCCGAGCTGGTGGTCGTGGTCCCCAGTCACGTGGGGGAGGGCAGTAATCACGAGGAGGGTACCGACCCGCGACTACTCGTCCGACTCAGAGTGTGGTTGCTTCTTCTGCACCGAGAGCTGAGGGGCGTGTCAACGCCCTGATACACAGAGACGCCAGGGCATCTGGTTCAGTGGTGGCCGGTATGGTTACCGTTTCCGGCAGATTAGTTTACGTGCTTTTTTATTCCGGTGCCACACACTCTTTTGTTGCTGCAAGTTTTGCTGTCAGTTTGGGATATGACTGTGTGTTGCTAGAGGATTCGTTTGTGATCACAGGTCTAGGTGGCCAGCTATTTGTAAGTGAGGAGGTCTACACGGACTGTGAGGTCAGTATTGGGGGACACAGCCTCCCCGCTGACCTGATTGTAATATCGATGGAGGATTTTGGCGTGATTCTGGGGATGGATTGGCTGTCCACTTACCACGCCTTGGTGGACTGTTTCGGGAGGAAGATCGTCTTCTCCATACTGGAGATGCCTTCCTTTGAGTTTCATGAATAGCCGGTGGACGGAGGTTTCAGATGCATATCTGCACTTCAGGCAGCGAGACTTTTGAGCCAAGGGTGTGAGGGTTTTCTAGCCTATGTGGTGGCGAAGCCCAGCCCCGTGGCGGACTTTCAGAGCATTCTGGTGGTTAGTGAGTACCCCGAAGTGTTTCCAGAGGAGCTACCAGGACTACCGCCCGAGCATGAGATCGAGTTTGAGATCTCACTGGTACCGGGGACCAGCCCCATTTCTATTGCACCGTACCGGATGGCACCACTTGAGCTACGAGAGCTCAAGTCACAGCTACAGGACCTGTTGGAGAAGGGCTTTGTGAGGCCCAATGCGTCCTCGTGGGGAGCCCCTGTGTTGTTTGTGAAGGAGAAGGATGGTACCCTGCGACTTTGTGTTGACTACAGACAGCTGAATAGGGTCACCATCAAGAACAAGTATTCGCTGCCGGGGATTGATGATCTTTTTGATCAGTTGCGAGGTGCCACGGTATTCTCCAAGATAGATCTGAGATCAGGCTACCACCAGTTGAGGATTATGGAGATCGACGTCTCCAAGACTGCTTTCCACACCCGGTACGGACATTACGAGTTTTTGGTCATGCCGTTTGGGCTGACCAACGCCCCCGCTGCCTTTGTGGATTTGATGAATCGGGTTTTTAGACCTTATCTGGATCAGTTTGTGGTGGTATTTATCGATGAAGTGCTCGTTTACTCGCGGGATCAGGAATAGCACGGACAACACCTACAGATGTTTCTGGACACTTTGAGACGATGTAGGCTGTATGCCAAGTACAACAAGTGCAAGTTTTGGTTGAGGTAGGTGACTTTCTTGGGCCACGTGATCTCAGGGGATGGCTTGGTTGTGGATCCAACCAAGGTTGAGGCCGTACTCAGGTGGGAGAGGCCACGCACAGTGACAGAGATACGCAGCTTCTTGGGACTGGCAGGTTACTACCGACGGTTTATTAGGGGATTCTCGTAGATTGCGCGTGCTATGACTCAGTTGACCCGGAAGGGCGTGCCTTTTGCTTGGACAAATGCTTGTGAGGCATGTTTTCAGGAGTTGAAGGAGAGACTGACTTCAGCTCCTGTGCTTACCACCCCAGATAATAGTGGCGGTTTTGTGGTCTACACAGACGCTTCGCTGCAGGGGTTAGGGGGTGTGCTCATGTAGCAGGGTCACGTTGTCGCTTACGCTTCGCGCCAACTGAAGCCTCATGTTCATATCTACCCTACCCATGACTTAGAGCTGACAGCTGTTATCTTCGCGCTGAAGACATGAAGGCACTACCTTTACGGTGAGACCTTTGAGATTTTCACAGATCATAAGAGCCTCAGGTACTTGTTTGATCAGAAGGAGTTTAACATGAGACAGAGACATTGGTTAGAGTTCCTGAAGGACTATGACTACAACATCTCCTACCATCCGGGGAAGGCCAACGTGGTGGCTCACGCCTTAAGTCGGAAGGCGCCTGGCCACTTGGCCAGTTTACAGGCATAGAGTTGGAGACTTATGGAGGAGTTGAGCAGTTGGCGACCCCGAGAGTCACAGGGGTATTGTAGGGCAATGACGGTGACACGACAGACGGGACCAAAGCTGATAGACTGCATCATCGCAAGACAGATGACAGATCCGTACCTACAGTCGTTGCGAGATAGAGTGTTATCAGGGGACCGAGGAGACTTCTCTTTTACAGATGAGGTGCTGCGCATGAGAGGATGTTTGTGTGTTCCCAGGGATGAGGAGTTGTTGAGAGATCTCCTGATGGAGGTGCACGGGTCCAGGTTCACCATACATCCCGGGAACACAAAGATGTATAATGATCTGAGACGTGACTTTTGGTGGAGAGGGATGAAGCGGGATGTGGGTGAATTCGTGCAGCAGTGTTTGGTGTGCCAGCAGGTGAAGGATGAACACCAGAGGCCTGCAGGGCCGTTGCAGCCACTTCCTTTACCAGAGTGGAAGTGGGAGAGCATCACTATGGGCTTGGTGGTGGGTCTACCCGTTACCCAACGAGGACACGATGCAGTCTAAGTGATAGTGGACAAGTTGACGAAGACGACACGTTTCTTGCCGATCCGAGTCACTTTGGGACCAGCACAGTTGGCAGAGAGCCACATTCGTGATGTGGTATGCCTGCATGGAGTTCCGCGTGAGATTGTATCCGACTAGGACACCCGTTTTACCTCCCAGTTTTGGGCTGAGTTTCAGCAGGCTTTGGGGACACGGTTGAGGTTCAGTATCGCGTACCACCCCCAGACGGACGGACAGTCAGAGCGCACTATACAGACACTTGAGGACTTTTTGCACGCTTGTGTATTAGACTGGAGAGGCTCTTGGGAGGAGCAGTTACCCCTGGCAGAGTTTACATATAATAACAGTTATCACTCGAGCATCGGCATGGCATCTTATGAGGCTCTGTACGAACGGAGGTGTATTGCGTCCTTGAGTTGGGTTGAGGTGGGGACCAAGTGGGAGGTTGGCCCCAGGCTGATCCGGTAGAGTCAGGAGGTGATAGAGCAGATCCACAGACGACTTTGCACTGTCAGGAGCAGGTAGAAGAGTTATGCTGACCGGAAATGCAAGGAGGTGCAGTTCGAGGTTGGAGATCACGTCTTTCTTCGCGTTTTGCCCATGAAGGGCTTGCAGCGTTTTGGGATGAAGGGGAAGCTTGCGTTGAGGTTTGTGGGGCCCTTTGAGGTCCTGGAGTGGGTAGGACCCGTTGCTTATCGACTTGCCCTTCCTCCCCAGCTATTTGGTGTGCACGACGTGTTCCACATGTCCAACCTGTTTGCGCGGCTAGATCGTGTTTTAACAGATATCTCGTTGCAATATAGATGAATTCTCCGTGAAAACAAATAAGAATTTATAACTCGAAAATCAAAGTATCCGAGGTCGAACACAGGGAGCAATTTGGGTATTCCAAAACTTGAGAACACAACTTTCAATAAAAAGCAATAACTAGTTCAACAAGAATAGTAGAGTAATGTTATGGAGAAAGTGCTCAAAAAGAATTGGACGTCTGATATTGTATCAGCCGTCTTAAAAATTCAGACTACAGTGCTTTTGAAATTGTTGGCCTTCTGTCTTTTCTTTTTGCTTTGCCCAGCAGCATATGGCTTCTTCTTCTCCTTTTCTTTTTCTTCCTTAGCCGCTTCTGCTTCTCTTCTTTTTCCTTCCTTTGCTTTCTTTCTTCTCGATTCTCTTCCTGCAGCTAAGTCTTAGCCTCTTCTTCTTATCTTCCTTAGTTTCCTTCTTCTCTTTCTTCCCTTGGTCTGCCGCTCCTCTTTTCTTCTTGTCCTTCTTGCTTCCTTGCTGCGGCTACCTTCTTGCTAAGTCCTTCAGCTGCTTCCTTCTCTTGCTACACCTCTTCCTCCTTTAGATTCTTCTTCTTGCACAATCACCACATAGCAAAACCTATTCCCCTACCCTCCCCATGCGTCTCTCTCTTTCTCTGTGTATCTCTCTTAGGTATGCTCTCTGGTACCTTGCATTTCGCTGCTTAGGATTTCGTGTTTATTTTCAAGTTCTAGACGTTGTAGTATATCACGAAAAGCTATTACCAGTTTACAATTTATTACTCTGAATTAAAAGTTTCCTGAGGTCTAACTCAGGGAGCAAACTGTGATTCCAGAAGCATATGAATTCACAATATTGTTTTACAAAAATTAAGACAAAGGGGAGAGAGAGAGAGAGCAAAAATTCTCTTCTTGGCTTTTTCTTCTTCTCTCTTCTCCTTTTCAGCCGGTTCTTCATCCTGTCTTCTTCTCTCTTCTTCTTTTTTTTTTCTTTGCTGCAGATGCGTCCTTCTCTTTCTTTCTTTCTTCAGCTGCTATGTCCTTCTTCTTCTCTGAATTTCTTCTTTCTTTTGCATCTTCTTCTTCTTTGCTGCAGAGGTTCCCTCCTCTTTTCTCTTTCTTTTTCTTTGTTCTGTCCTCTGCTCTTTTCTTCTCTTCGCTCCTTCCTTTCTTTCTGACGTATGATTCAGAAATCAGACACCTTAACTTCATTGTTGCTACAGTGCCCCTGCTGTCTTCTTTTCTTTTGCTCCTTCTTCTTCTCTTCGCTATGGCCTCTCCTTCCTTCCTTCTCCTTTCTTCTTCTCTGCGGCTAAGTCCCAGCCGCTGCTCTTCCTTTTCTTCTTTCTTTCTTCCTTCCTTCTTCTCTTCAGCAGCACCTGTTCCCTACACACACACACACAAGTTCAGCGCAAAACCTACCCTACCCTCTTCCTGTGTCTCTCTCTCTCTGGATCTCTCTTGGGTACGCTCTCCCAGAGCCGAGTTATCGGGTCGGGTCGCGTGCCCGGGTCCAGGCGCATCTGCGTGGGTGGTGCGCGAGGAGTGCACAGGAGGGTGTCGGGTCGGGTCGCGCCAGATCCATGTGATGAGCTCACAGACGAGGGCGGTGTTTAGGTGAGGGACCTCACCCCAGGTGTATTCGGAGGCGCACAGCCTATAGCACTTTTATAATTTAAGTGTGAGCGTGTGGCCACACACTTCCGAGGTGGGACTAAAGTCCCACCTTCGCTCCGCGTGCCTACAGGCAAGAAGCCACAAACAATTGGGGTAGCAGCGAAGGCTCGCGAACCCAATTGAGAACCCGGGCGCACTCGCGGAAGTGTTCCGAGCTGCCTGGGGTCTGCGCTTGGTGCTGAAGGGACCTAGTGCTACTCGCCAAGCAGCTCCTGCTGTCCGTCAATGGCGACGAGGGGGCCGAGACCTGAAAGCACGATGATGGCCTCACGGCCACGTCAGATAGCTCAGGAAGCTTCGCCAGAGGACGACGAAGATGGTGCAGGGGTCGGCGTGACGGGAAAGTGCCTGTGGCCGTGTGCCTAGGGCACACTACAGAGGTGCAGGTGGGTGTGTTCGAGGGGTGGTCTGGTGGTGCAGGGCAGTGAATGGAGTGGGGGAAATGCTTGAGTGGAGCGAGGGGGATCTTCTGGGCTTGTCAGCGAGGGGTGGAATAGCCTGTGGAGGTGGAGCGATCTCGCCGGAGTGTGTGGCCGGAGGTGGAGCATATGGAGGCGGTAGCGGCAGTCGAGGGGTGAAAAGTGCCAATTTAAGAGGGGAAAATTAATGGAAGAATAAGAGGAAGGTTTCTACCTACTTAATCGACGAAGAGGGAAAAGAAGATACTCGACGTGTGCCTGCCGGAGCTGGGGACGAAGGTGTCCAAAAGGGGGGTAACGACGATGAGGAGGGTATCTGGAGACGCCAGCTGGTGCGGCCTAGCGTGGGAAGACGAGGCAGAGTGAGCTCTGCTGCAGGTATGGCAGCAGAGCGACGAAGAGGAGGAGGAAAGATCGCCGGAAGCTTTGGCTGTCTGATCGGAGTGAGAGGAGATGAAGTAGGGGGGTTCTCTTCGGCCCAAACGAGCTTGAAGGAGACGGCTCCTCTGCCGCTCCTTATAAAGGTGCTGGCGAGGAGAGGGTCTCGAGGGAGCAACGTGGGGAGCTCGCTGGAGATGGTCGGAGATGGAGACCCATGCCTTTCGTGCGCTCGCACGAGATGCATGGGCAGCCGCAGGTCAAAGGGGAGGGTCCCTGCGACAAAGGACGATGCTGGGAACCCCCCGTTCGTTCCTGAGGGGAGTCCCCATACCTTGCGCGGTGCCATCCTCCACGCAAGGTCGTCGGAGGTATGGTGCCTACGTGGGGTGGCAGGAAGGACCGTTCTGTAAAGAATGAAGGAGAAGATAGGGGGCCAAATGCAAGGGTTTAAAAAGATAAGGGTCAAAAAGTAATTCAAGAGGACCAATTTATAAAGTCGGTTAAGATGGTCTTCTTTTAGGCCTAAATTTTTGTACCAACCTAATTTGAACCTAAGGAATTCAATGGTGTAATTTGATTTTAGGTTTGACCACGTTTGATCGGTCAATTTGTGTAAAAACTCAAATTATGTCAAACTTTGGGCATGGTTCTCAATTTAGGTCAAAATAGGGTGCAAAGACCAAATTGAAGGTTCTAAACCCTAGGGAGTATTTTTCCATGAATTTTAGAGGGTCTAATTGATTTTTACTCTGCCTAGAATCTCGTGAATTAAAGTAGGTTTGTTTTTAGGGTTACAGAATGTCATTTAATTCTTAGAAGTTGCTATAACCCTTTTCAGATCAGATCATCCCACTTCCTTCCTTATTAAGCTCATTTGACCTGTGTTTAGACCCTTAGATACCTTGATTGTGTACTGCTTATGACTTGTTTTATTCTTCAATTTAGAATTCTCTGAGTTAGGCTTTTCTTTAGGTTTTGTAGGAGCTTTTTCGCACTTATTTAGATCAAATTGTGCCAGTTAGGGTTTATGATGAGGCTCTCATCATACCCCCATGCCTAGCTTTTGCTAGTCCCTTAGCAAAATTTTACGGTTTTAACCTTTTGTTCTAGACCTTGAATTTCTTATCAAGTTTGGATAAGTGCTTTTTCTCTTGTATCCTTGATTAGGTCAGAATGCCAATCATAGGCCTAAAAGGTACTTTAGTACCAACCAAGATCCAGATCGGTCTAGCTTTAGCCTCAGTCCTTAGCAAAGGTTTTTAAGGCCTACAGGAACTAACCTAAGGTTTATTGGACTTCGTGGTTAAAGCACCCGTGCTTGAGATAATTTTTAGCCTTGGTTCAGTTCGCAGTGCGTTTTGTAAGAGAGAGAGGTAGAAGATTTCTATGTTTGGAGAGTTTTCTCTCTCTTTTTCTTTTTAATTCTAGGTTAGGATTGGCTTCTCAACATGGTCTGTATCGGATTCCTTGTCCCCATCATCAATCCTCAAGGGCCCCTAGCAGTCGATGCTTCGAGATAGCACCGCCCATGGTAACGCCCAGAACCCTGGCTTTTGAGATTTCGAGATAATCCCGTCCATGGTGTTTCGTGGCCGAATTCAGACCCTGTCAATTGACACTTCGTGATAATGCCATCCATGGAATCTGAACCAGCAGAGTGCTTACATGCCCCCAGTAGGATATGTAAATATCCTAAGAGACAAGCACTGAGGAGATGATATTTTGTTACGCATCTTCGAGGGGAATTTCCCACCTCTCCGCGCTGGGAACTCGTCCAAATAAACTTGTGTTGATCGGCCGCTCCTACTCTAGGTGACATTTTCAGAATTTTTGAAACGCTTCTGCGTGATTTTGATACTTATGCTTACTGAACCAGACTGTGTGTGTAAATTTGGGTGCTTAGGTTATTGAGTCCCGCAAATCAAAAGTTAGTTAATGAGGCCGAATACTCCCTAAGCCTTGGACCTAATACTTAAGCTTTTCATTCTCCTCAACCTCTTGAGGAATATCTAGATCTAAATGGGTACTAAGAGTCTATCCAAGAATGCCTAAGGTTTGCGTTCTTACTAATCTAGTTGTGCACTTTCCTTTTTCTTTTCTTAATGTGGTCCAGAACTTAGGTTAATTCCTTAATTTCTTGCTAATGACTATCACTTTGTTTCATTTTGTGCTCTTTTTTCATTTTGTTCTTTTTCTCCTCCTCCTTTGTGAAGTCCACAAAAATTTCTTTCCTCCTCTTATTTTATTATTCTTTTTCAACTTTTTTTTATGGTGTTTTTGGCATATGTGAATTTTTTTGTTTAAAACCTTTTCTTACGAGTTTTGCACTTACATGACCCCCCCATGCCTAAGATTTGCAATGTCCTCGTTGTAACTTAGGAGGGTTTTTATTTAGCTTAGTTCATATATTAGGATAGGTATTTTGGTGAGTGGATGGGTCGGGGTGACTGTTGCGGATGATTTCTAATCTCAAATGTAAGCACCTGAGGTGGAGTCGGCTGTCCTAAAGGATGGACCTTAAGTGCGAAGAGGTGTCAGAAAAGGTTTCGAGTTTTTTCAGAAAGGATGACGGGCTGCCTCCCGTTGAGCGCTGAGTTTTACGCCATCGGCTGGGCGCAATATGCTCAGGGAGAATGGAGGATAAATGATGACTCAGCCAAATCTGTAGAGGTTACATCGATGAACGGTTTGAGTCTCTGACCATTCACGATGAAAGGTTCGGAATCGTGGCTGAGCAGGCTGATTTCGACGGCTCCATTTCCAAAAACTTGTCGAACAAGATATGGTCCGACCCACTTGGATCGCAGCTTCCCAGGGATGAGTTTGAGTCGGGCATCAAAGAGTAGGACCTTCTGACCAGGATGAAAGATCTTTCTAGATATGTGCTTGTCATGAAAGGCTTTAACTCGCTCTTTGTAGATTCGTGAGTTCTCGTACGCATCAAGGGGTAATTCATTGATCTTGCTTATCTGAAGCTTTCTGTGGGTTCCAGCCTTAGAAAGATCTAAATTACAGCTCCGTATTGCCCAATAGGCTTTGTGCTCCAGTTCGACGGGAAGGTGACATGCCTTCCTGTACACCAGTCTAAAAGGAGACATGCCTAATTGGGTCTTGTGGGCGGTCCTATAAGCCCACAAAGCTTCCGGAAGATGGGACGACCCGTCCTTCTTGTCAGGTCGAACAGTGACCTGCAGGATTTTCTTGATCTCCCAATTTGATAGCTCAGCTAGACCATTAGTATGGGGGTGATAAGGAGTATAGATTCGGTGAGACACCCCGTATTTGGTCATCAGTGACATGAACTGAGCATTAGTGAAATGGGTCCCTCCGTCAGAGATGACTGCACGAGGAATCCCGAACCGTGAGAAGATATTCTAATGAATGAATTTGATAACGATCTTATGATCATAGGTTCGGGTCGGAATGGCTTCGATCCATTTGGACACGTAGTCCACAGCAAGCAGAATGTACTCGAAGCCGTCCGAAATAGGGAAGGGGCCCATAACATCAATCCCTCAAATATCGAAGATTTCGCATACGAGAATCGGCTGCAAAGGCATCATGTCGTGATGGCTCATGTTGCCTAAAGTTTGGCAACGACTGCATGTCTTACAGTGACTGTATGCGTCCTTGAATAAAGTGGGCCAATAAAAGCCACACTGGAGGATTTTTGATGCGGTTTTGTGCCCAGAGAAGTGGCCACCGCATGCCTGGTCATGGCAGAAGGAGAGAATATCATTGATTTCGCCCTCCAGGACACATCTTCGGATAATTTGGTCAGCACTTATGCGGAAAAGGTACGGGTCTTCCCAGATGTAGTACTTGGCATCAGAGCGTAACTTGTCTTTCTTGGCCTTTGGCCAATCAGACAGGATCTGACGAAATGCCAGGTAGTTTACTATATCAGCAAACCATGGAAGTCTAGTACCAATAGTCAATAAGTGCTCATCCGAAAAATGCTCCGTGATGGGTCCAGAAGGGTTGATGATCTCAGAAGGAAGGCAAGACAAGTGGTCAGCTACCACGTTCTATCTTCTCGCCTTATCGCGAATCTTGAGGTCGAATTCTTGCAACAACAAGATCCATCAGATTAATCGAGGCTTCGCATCCTTCTTGGCAAGGAGATGCCTCACAGCTGTGTGATCCGAGTAGATTATGAAGTGGGAACCCAGGAGATAGGATCGGAATTTTTCGAGGGCAAATACTACGACTAGCAGCTCTTTCTCCGTAACTGTATAGTTACGTTGAGCCTCGTCAAGCGTCTTGTTAGCGTAGTAGATGACCACGAGTTTCCCGTCAACTTTTTGCCCCAGAACCGCTCCTACAGCGAAATTAGATGTATTGCACATGATCTCAAAGGGTTGAGACCAATCAGGGGACTGTAGGATCGGGGCCTGGGTGACTCGGTCATGAAGGTTCTCAAAAGCTTGAGTGCATTCCTTGGAAATCTCAAAGGGTACATCCTTGGAGAGAAGAGTAGTCAGGGGGCACGCGATTTTCAAGAAATCAGGGATGAAACGACAGTAAAAATCGACGTGCCCCAGACAAGAACGGATGCTCCTGATCGAGCTAGGCATAGGAAGTCTAGAGATCAGATCAACCTTGTCTCGATCCACTTGGATGCCTTTCACAGAAATTAGATGTCCTAGGACGATCCCCTCAGGCACCATAAAGTGGCTCTTTTCCCAGGAAAGAACAAGATTTACGTCGATGCAATGCCTGAGTATATGAACCAAGTGCTGGAGGCAATCATCGAATGATGCCCCAAAAACTGAGAAGTCATCCATGAAGACTTCCAGATAATCACCTACCATATCAGAGAATATGGCAAGCATGCACCGCTGAAAAGTCGCGAGTGCATTGTAGAGACCGAAAGGCATCCTTCGGAACGTGTACGTCCCGAAGGGGAAGGTGAATGTGGTCTTCTCTTGGTCCTCAGGATGAATTGCTACTTGGTTATAATCGGAGTACTCGTCAAGAAAGCAGAAGAATATATTTTCCGCTAACTTCTCGAGAATCTAATCAATGAATGAGAGTGGGAAATGATCCTTCTTTGTAGAGGAATTGTGTCTTCGGCAATCTATGCAGACTCTCCACAAGTTGGCTATTCGGGTAGGTATGACCTCCCCGGTTTCAGTCGTAATGGTGGTGAGCCCTGCCTTTTTAGACACAACCTAGATTGGACTCACCCAACGACTGTCGGAGATCGGGTAGATGATCCCGGCATCTAACCACTTAATGATCTCCTTTTTCACGACCTCCTGCAGATTGGGATTCAAATGTCTCTGCATCTCACGGGAAGGTCGTGTGCCCTCTTCAGAATAGATACGTTGTGTGCAATAAGAGGGACTTATTCCAGTCAAGTCATCGAGAGTCCAACCAATGGCTCTGCGATGTTGCTGGAGAACAGCAATCAGATGGGATTCCTGATCAGGAGTGAGCTTGGAATTTATAATCACAGAAAATGTTTGATTAGAACCCAAAAAGACATATTTCAAATGATTGGGAAGGGGTTTGAGTTCAAGAATGGGGTTATCAGCAGCAGCGAGTGGTTCAGAGTGAGTGTGAGGTACATGGATAGGAGTTATGGGTTTATTTGAATCAGGATCTGACTCCTCTAATTGCGGTTCAAGATCTTCTTGTGGTTGATGAGGTATAATCAGGTTGTTCTCAAATTGTGTTTCATCAACCAAAGCTTTGACATCACAGACTTGTTCAATGACACCGCAATTAATTCCTTGTTGGGCCTTAAAGATATCAATTTTTAGGGTTTGATTTCCAAATTTCAGTTCTATTTGGCCCTCCTCACAACTATGTTGTCCCTTGCAGTGGCCAGAAAAGGTCTCCCTAGAATGATTGGTGTATCCTTTGGGTTCTCAGGTGCATCCATATCTAAGACTATGAAGTCCACAGGGAAGTAAAAATCCCGTACCCTTACAATAACATCCTCAAGAATCCCTTTTGGTGACTTTATAGATCGATCTGCTAACTGTAGTGTCAACTCAGTCGGTTTTAGCTCAGATTCTTCTAGGTGGTTGAGTAAGGATGTGGGTATCAGGTTTATGGAAGCACCTAAGTCTAATAATGCTCTGTTGAACTGGGTCTCACCTATCTTGCATGAAATCAGGGGAGTGCCTGGGTCTTTTGCCTTGGGTGGGAGTCTGCTCAGGATTACAGAGCTGGCTTGCTCTGATAGTACAATTGGACTCCCACTCTTGGTTCACGGCTTACGCTGAGGTGTACACACATTCTTCAAGAATCGTGCGTAAGCCGGTACGTGGCGGATTGCATCCATCATGGGGATGTTTATTTGGACCTGCTCAAAGAGCTTGACCAGGTCCTCTTCAGGAGCCACGGATTTGGTTGTCTTCTTTCCCTTGGTCAAGTCCTCGGGAAATGGAACCTTGGTTGGTTCGTCTAGGATAGGACCAGGTCGTTGATCTGGGACAGGGATGGGATCATCGTGGATTACTGTCCTAGGGTTTGGGTCACTACCAGGCTTGGAGTGGTCTGGATAAGGTGGATCTTGGGTCTCCTTACCACTAGGGGTGGTTACAGAATTTAGCCCTGCCTGGTTCTGGTTAGGGTTTGGTAGGATGGGTTGCTGCTGCTGGTAACCCGCATAGGAAGTTGAAGCCTCCATCCCATCAGGTGAAGGAATAGAGGGGGCCTGATAAACTATATGTGCTTGGCCCAGGTTTGGGTTCATAACGCGCCGCTGGGTCGGCACGCTATTAGGGTTGGGAAGAGGTTGAGAAGGAAGTGTGCCGGGTTGGCGAGAATTTGCCAACTGGGCCAGTTGATTTCGGACCTCTGTGATTTTGTCCTTGTGTTGCTTTTGAATAGCCGCATTCGTTCTCTGATTGTCAGCCAGAGTCTGAAAGATGAGAGACATTTGGTCTTGGTTTGGCCCGGATGGAAAAGTAGGGTTGGGCCGAGGTTAAGGCGGCTGGTAAGGACGAGGTGCTTGTGGACGGGGCTGAAAGAATGGTCTTGGATTTTGGGAATTCCCCCCACTGAAAATTGGGATGGTTCGCTATCCAGGATTGTAGGTATTGGAAAATGGGTCATTTTGGATGGCGTTGAGGTCCTCGCAGGTCTAAGGAGCCTCAAAAAAGTCAGAGAATGGGGGAGTGGAGCTCCCCCAGCTAGTATAGAAAGGGTCAGAGGTTCCTCTGATCCGAGAGTTAGATGGGGGTGGATACGGGTCCACTCCAGGAGAAGGTCGGTGGAAAATGTTCTGCACAGTCTCCCATGCGGAAGGAGGCTGTGCAAAGGAATTCTGCGCAGAGGTGGCTCGCTGTAAGTGCTGAGTCAGCTCATCCGCCTTCTTCTCAATAATAGAGACCTTGTCCAATCGACTGGCCATCAATTCCAGGTCAACTGATACGGACGGGCCCTGCGTCTCGTGTGCTCCCCTAAGGTTCGTCGATGCGCGGGTATTCGTCCTATCGAATAGTCCCATGGAGTCATTATTGACGGAGTTCTCGCACATATTCTCGAGAATCTCCCACACGGTGTCCTCATGCTGACCCATGATATTCCCTCCGCAAGTTGCATTGATGAACAGTCTAATATCCTCACGGAGTCCCTGGTAGAAAGACTGGACTTGTTCCCATTTGGGAACTTCGTGATGGAGGCACTTTCTCATGAGATCCTGAAAATGATCCCATGCCTCATGAAGAGGTTCTCCCGTTTGTTGCGTGAAGTGAGTAATCTGATGGTGCAAGGCATTGGTCCGACCAACGGGGAAGAATTTCTTCAGGAACTCGGACTGAAGTTCCTCCCAATTGTTGATCGGCCGGGTCTGTGTTTGATACCAATGGGCGGCCTTGTCCATAAGAGAGAAAGAGAACATCTTCATAAGGAGAATATCCCGATTTTGCGTATCTGACCCGAAGGTCTGGGCCAGATGTTTTAGTTGTTTAATGTGCTGGAAGGGGTCTTCAGAATTAAGCCCATGGAATTTAGGTATGGCATGAATCAGGTTGGGCTTCAGTTCAGAATCAGGTCCTCTAGTCGGGATTCTGACTCGAGGCTCAATAGCCACCGCAGTGGGATTATAGTGATCTTGCATCATGGGACACTGTGGTGGGTGCATGAAGTTCTGGAAGAGGTCATTGAGTCGCTGGAGCTAGTGCTCCAGATTGTTCTCTTCCTCAACTGGCTGAGCCATTGTGGAAGAAGAAGGTGAGTTAGGTTCAGAATCGGAGGAAAGGTCCATGTGAAGGGTTGGTTGCACACGCAAGGATACCGAGGCTTGGCCTCGGGGAGAGTTAATTTCTAAAGGAGGTTTCAAGGACTTCCTACCAAACATACACTGATGGAGAGGATGAGTTTATGTAACGACCCGATTCCCGAGTCCCTACGAGACACGAGAACCGGACCGACTCGACTAATCCCAAGACCTAGTCGTCCAACGAGGGAGTAACCAAAAGAGCAGCAAAATAAACCACATTCAGCATGAATATAACTAACAGTAAGGAAATACGGCAGTAAAGAAAGAAACCACTACAGTATATACCACCATAACAGTAGAACAACATTCATAACATAATATGAACTGCAGGTAAAGAAAAGTACAGCGGAAACAAGAACTACTCACTACAGTGGAACCAAAAAAAAGTGGTACAAGAGAACAGTGGTAACTCTACTGGACCCTACTCGGCCCAACATCCTCTGCAGCCACTGACCCTGGCTGCTCAACACCTGGTCCTGAAAAGTAACGAGTGTAACACGTCAGCAAAACGCTGAGTAGAGTGGCAGCTAAACTAAAGAAACAGTAAAGTGTACAGTAGCTGTTTTAATTTTCTTTCTTCCTTTATTTATGTCTTTCTATTGTTTCAAAATTTATCTATTTCTCAGATCCTTCACTTGATCTCGAATGTTCCTCGTGGGAACGATCTTGATTGCAGTCTTTTCCGAACAGTAGAAGTAGGACGTGGTGCTCTCCTGGCCGGGTGAGTCCCCCGTGGTGATCCTACTCTCAGTCAACCACCCCAAGGTCACGGACAGGCGTAACGGTGACTACGGCATGCACGATAAACGTACAGGTAGCTAACCCGCACTGGCACGTGGTCAGTCGTTTCCGTTAACGGGTGCGCCCAAAGCACAGCACGGAATCAGTACAGGGCAGAGCCCTCTCAGTAACAGGGGTCCAACCCCTCCACAGTAACCAAACAGGGGCCTTGCCCCTCCACAGTCTGCGCACCCTCGCCTGACTACCCTGGTTTGCCCAGTGGGCCTAACAAGTCGGTGTAGGAGGCTAGCTGAACCCCGGGGCCCGTGGGGTAGCCAGTACCTCCCTACACTAGTAGCTCTCCTCGGTACTACGTACACGAGGGCCAGCAAGTCGGTACAAAGTGGCCAGTCCTAACCTCGGGTCCCTGGGGCGGCTGGCTCCGCTCTGCACTAAACAGGGGGACAGTCGCTCTCCTTGGTACTCCGTACTCAAGGGCCAGCTCACTTCCCCAATTCTATTCCATTCACCTTCCAGGAGTTCTACTCCTAATTCCCCGTAGGGTTCCAGCTCTTTTAACTCAGCACATTCAGGTTTCACCTTTCCAGTTTCACGTTCATACAATCCATGTTCTCAATCACGTTTATTTATTCATAGCAGGCAGTTGTTAATTCAATTCACAGGCAGCTATTATTTCCTTTCCACATTTTCCAAGACTGCAGTATTCATACATTCCATTAGTTTTCCCGTCCTAGGATTCATGCCATATCCTAGGATCTATTATACAATCTAGTTTTCCAGCCCTAGGATTCATGCAACACCCTAGGATCTATCATTCAATCTATTTCTCATTCCTAGGATTCATGCAATGTCCTAGGTTCTATTTATGGTTCCATAACTTAACAGATTATACTAGTAAACTTAAAAGCCACTCTACTGGTTACAACAAGAGTACTGGGGGCGTAGTCGGGAATCCCGAGTGCCTCTGCAAACCCCGAGACTGCAATGGAACGGGGTCCTATCACAAGGATCAAACACAAGGAGTTTCTCAAAACAGTATATAACTGCTGTAGACGGGTAGAGGATTAAATTCCGAGAAGCACGCAACTCGAAACGTGGAAAACGGACTTCAAACGGGCCCTAAACGGGTCGAAAATGATGAAATAGTGCAAAATCAGATGTCTGGAACCTCTTCCAGACGTCTTAAAAAGTGGATCAGAGGTTACCTTTACTCTGCGTGGTCTCTCAGACATCCAGAAGCCTGCGGGGGCGTCTGGCCTAGTTCCCAGACGTCCGATGGTCATCCCGGACGTCTGGAAGTCGCTCCCGTCGTCTGGCACTTCAGCCAGACATCTGATTCGCGTTGGATGCGGATCTCAGAACCTGCGCGTACCCATCCTCGTGCTCAGTACGAACAGGCGAAGGAAAGGAAGAAGGTACGAAAAAATAACTTATTTACCAGACGTCTGGACAGTCCTCTAGACGTCTTCCAAGTCGTCTGGTTGGAAGACCAGACGTCTGATTCTGGAAAAATTTCCAGAACCAGGGCGCAACTCGCCCTCCGCTCGCGACGCTCGACCGCGCCGCGGCTCGTCCGCCTGCTGCTCGAGCTGCAACAGGCCTCCCGCGTCACCCCGCGTCTGCTGCTCCCCCCACCGGCCGGCCCTAGCACCCCCGACAAGCTCGCCCTCACGGCCGAGCACCTCCTCTTCTCGCGCAGCACCTCCTCTCGCACACGCCGCGGCTGCCACCGCCGCAGCTCGCTCGCACTCGCACTTGCTGGAAGAAGAAGAAGGAGAAGCGGAGGCGGTGAGAGTGAGGGAGAGGGCGAGGCTTTTTAAATCCTCGCGAGGAGGAGAGAGAGAGCGGGACAGGGGGCAGCACCTGCGGCCGCAGCACCTGCGCGTGTCGAAAAAATCGAATCCGAGACGTCTGGGAGGGGTTCCAGACGTCTGGGCCACCTCCCAGATGTCTTAAAAGACGTCTGAAGCCGCGCGTTCGTAACAGTTTAGCAGGTGCTGGACCCAATCAAGACACCTAAAATGTTGGGTGACTATAGAGGTTAGGGGCAGATGGACCCCTTGATCAGAAGGTCGTCTACTTGAGAATTACCTGGGCAGCCAGAGAGGGTGAGTCCCACGAAGACCCCTATACGGTAGAGCGTCCCCGCAGGTTACGGGGTTTCCCCCACCCGACCTCTCTTGTCACTGAGATTCTAGGTAGACCAGAATGGGGACCTTGACCTCTTAAGTCTACCACTTTTAGTTAGGATCAAGGTGCTTAAGGTTTCACTTGAACTTTATTCTTTTGAGTGCAAAGAGTGACCTAAGTTAAAGGTTGGTTGATCCAAGAGATCAACTTCACCTATTAGTTCCTTTGAGAGCTTATTAGGTCTTGTCTTTTAGGATTCACGTGACTTAAGAGTCAAATTTCTTACAGTTTCTCTTGATAGATGTTTTCAAGTAATGGCTTGGGCACACTTCTTTTGGGAATTTTCCATTCTTTCTTAGAAAAGTGTGTCTCTAAAATCCTAGCTTTGAATCTTATATTGGCTCTAATTGGTCCAGTTAGTTGCCTCTAGATTGGGTAATTAGGACTCAAGAAAGAAGGTTTTAGCCCTAACTACCTTTAATGGATGTACAGAATAAAGTATGTTGAAATTTGAAAATAGGCAACTTTGGCGTTTTACTATATATGAAAGATAGGTTATTCCTAAAATGCTTTTTGTCTTTTTCTTCCTCTTTAGAATTTAGGGGTTTAAACGAGAGGATAGGAAATTACCTGTCTTTGGTGTGGTTGTTGTGCGGTTGCTTGTTTTTCCTCCTTATTTCCTGTGCCTGCATAACAAAAAAGAAGAGATTAGTCAATAGGAAATCAAAAATTGTGAATCAATAGCTTCTAGAGTAGCCATTGCTCCCTAGCAACGGTGCCAAAAACTGGTACCTTGTGTTTCGCTGCTTAGGGTTTCATGTTTATTTTCAAGTTCTGGACGTTGTAGTATATCACGAAAAGCTACTACCAGTTTATAATTTATTACTTGGAATTAAAAGTTTCCCGAGGTCAAACTCAGAGAGCAAACTGTGATTCCAGAAGCATATGAATTCACAATATTGTTTTACAAAAATTAAGACAAAGGAGAGAGAGAGAGAGCAAAAATTCTCTTCTTGGCTTTTTCTTCTTCTCTCTTCTCCTTTTCAGCTGGTTCTTCTTCAGCCTGTCTTCTTCTCTCTTCTTCTTTTTTTTTCTTTGCTGCAGAGGCTTCCTTCTCTTTCTTTCTTTCTTCAGCTGCTATGTCCTTCTTCTTCTCTGATTTTCTTCTTTCTTCTGCATCTTCTTCTTTGCTGCAGAGGTTCCCTCCTTCTCTTTTCTCTTTCTTTTTCTCTGGCCTGTCCTCTGCTCTTTTCTTCTCTTCGCTCCTTCCTTTCTTTCCGACGTCTGATTCAGAAATCAGACGCCTTAACTTCACTATTGCTACATTGCCCCTGCTGTCTTCTTTTCTTTTGCTCCTTCTTCTTCTCTTCGCTACGGCCTCTCCTTCCTTCCTTCTCCTTTCTTCTTCTCTGCGGCTAAGTCCCAGCCGCTGCTCTTCCCCATCTTCTTTCTTTCTTCCTTCATTCTTCTCTTCAGCAGCACCTGTTCCCTGCACACACACACAAGTTTAGCGCAAAACCTACCCTACCCTCTTCCCGTCTCTCTCTCTCTCTCTGGATCTCTCTTGGGTACGCTCTCCCAGAGCTGGGTTATCGGGTCGGGTTGCATGCCCGGGTCCAGGCGCACCGTCATGGGTGGTGCGCGAGGAGTGCACAGGAGGGTGTTGGGTCGGGTTGTGCCAGATCCGTGTGATGAGCTCATGGACGAGGGTGGTGTTTAGGTGAGAGACCTCACCCCAGGTGTATTCGGAGGCGAACAGCCTATAGCACTTTTACAATTTAAGTGTGGGTGTGTGGCCACATACTTCCGAGGTTGGACTAAAGTTCCACCTCCACTCCGCGCACCTGCAGGAAAGAAGCCGCGAACAATTGAGGCAGTAGCGAAGGCTCGCGACCCCAATTGAGAACCTGGGCACACTTGCGGAAGTGTTCCGCACTGTCTGGGGTCTGCGCTTGGTGTTGAAGGGACCTGGAGCTGCTCGCCAAGTAGCTCCTGCTGTCCGTCAATGGCGGTGAGGGGGCTGAGACCTGAAAGCACGAAGACGGCCTCACGGCCACGTCAGACAGCTCATGAAGCTTCGCCAGAGGACGGCGAAGACGGTGAGGGGGTCGACTTGACGGGAAAGTGCCTGTGGCCGTGTGCCTAGGGCACACAGTAGAGGTGCAGGTGGGTGTGTTCGAGGGGTGGTGCAGGGCGGTGAATGGAGTGGGGGAAATGCTTGAGTGGAGTGAGGGGGAGCTTTTGGGCTTGTCGGCGAGGGGTGGAATGGCCTGTGGAGGTGGAGCGATCTCGCCGGAGTTTGTGGCCGGAGGTGGAGCAGATTTAGGTGGTAGCGGCAGTCGAGGGGTGAAAAATGCCAATTTAAGAGGGGAAAATTAAGGGAAGAATAAGAGGAAGGTTTCTACCTACTTAATCGACGAAGAGGGAAAAGAAGACGCCCGACGCATGCTTGCCGGAGCTGGGGACGAAGGTGCCCAAAAGGGGGGTAATGGCGACGGGGAGGGGATCTGGAGATGCCAGCTGGTGCGGCTTGGCGTGGGAAGACGAGGCAGAGTGAGCTCTGCTGCAGGTATGGCAGCAAGCAACGAGGAGGAGGAGGAAAGATCGTCGGAAGCTTGGGCTGTCTGTCCGGATTGAGAGGAGATGAAGTAGGGGGGTTCTCTTCGACCAAAACGAGCTTGAAGGAGACGGCTGCCCCTGCCGCTCCTTATAAAGGTGCTGGCGAGGAGAGGGTCTCGAGGGAGCGACGTGGGGAGCTCGCCGGAGATGGTCGGAGATGGAAACCCATGCCTTTCGTGCGTTCGCACGAGGGGCATGGGCAGCCGCAGGTCAAAGTGGAGGGTCCCTGCGACAGAGGACGATGCAGGGAACCCCCCGTTCGTTCCTGAGGGCGGTCCCCATACCCTGCGCGGCGCCATCCTCCGCATAAGGTTGTCAGAGGTATGGTGCCTGCGTAGGGTGGTAGGAAGGACCGTTCTGCAAAGAACGAAGGAGAAGATAGGGGACCAAATGCAAGGGTTTAAAAAGATAAGGGTCAAAAAGTAATTCAAGAGGACCAATTTGTAAAGTCGGTTGAGATGGTCTTCTTTTAGGCCTAAATTTTTGTACCAACCTAATTTGAACCTAAGGAATTCAATGGTGTAATTTGATTTTAGGTTTAACCACGTTTGATCGATCAATTTGCGTAAAAACTCAAATTAGGTCAAACTTTGGGCATGGTTCTCAATTTAGGTCAAAATAGGTTGCAAAGGCCAAATTGAAGGTTCTAAACCCTAGGGAGTATTTTTCCATGAATTTTAGAGGGTCTAGTTGATTTTTACTCTGCCTACAACCTCGTGAATTAAAGTAGGTTTGTTTTTAGGGTTACAGAATGTCATTTAATTCCTAGAAGTTGCTATAACCCTTTTCAAATCAGATCATCCCACTTCCTTTCTTATTAAGCTCATTTGACCTGTGTTTTGACCCTTAGACACCCTGATTGTGTACTGCATTGGTAAAATTGCAGTTTTTCCCCTTGTGACTTGTTTTATTCTTCAATTTAGAATTCTCTGAGTTAGGCTTTTCTTTAGGTTTTGTAGGAGCTTTTTCACACTTATTTAGATCAAATTGTGTCAGTTAGGGTTTATGATGAGGCTCTCGTCACTCTCCCAAAGCCAGGTAATCGAGTCGGTCGCGTGCCCAGATCCAAGAGAACCGGTGTGGGTGTGGTGCGCGAGGAGTGCACGGATAGGTTAGTTAGATCCGGGTGCCAGGTCTGCAGGGGAAGTGTCGCGGACGAGGCGTGCGAGTGAGGGCGAGGGACCTCACCCCTTTTGTGTCTTGTGGCAAATAGCACAATTCAGAAAATCAACTTAAACTACACAGGAAGCTCAAAACTTACCGAGGTGGGACTAAAAGTCCCACCCGCTTCTACTGGCATCTGCAGGAGAGTGTCTTCACGCAATTGGTGCAGCTGTAGGTCTCGCAGCAACCGCTATCAGACTGGATTCACTCTTGCCCTCAATTTGCGCAGCCTGGGGTCCTGAGACCTGACGCTTGCGGCCTGAAGCTGGAGAACAAGCAAGCTCGTGTGCTTGTTAATGGCGGACGGGAGCACTACCTTGCACAACACAAAAGTAGCCTTGTGGCTCTATCAGACAACAGGAGAACCTTTGTCGTGTCTCGGCGAAGGTGAGGAGGGTGTTGGCGTGGCTCAGACCGGCCTAGGCGTGCGTGCCTAGGTCAGACTATGACCGTGTGAGTGGGCGTGTTTTGCAGAAGCGTGGAGCGCGTGTGGCGATCTGTGAGTGGGTGGAAAGTGTTCAGTGGTCGATGGTGGAGGTGTTGAGGTTGGTGGCGAGACGTGTGGAGGTGTGGAGTGATGGGTGCGTCTCGCCGAAGGTTGGCCGGAGATGGGGAAGATGGCGGTGGATAGTGGCAGTCGAGGGGTAATTTGTGAAATAGATTGAGGGAAAATAGAGAGTAGGAGACGAGGAGCTTATCTAGGGTACTTGGAGCGAAGGGGAGGCGGAGGATACGAATGGCGCGTTTGTGCCATTATCGGAGAAGACGGCCCTGAGGGTGAGATAGCGGCGATGAGGAAGAGATCTGGAAGGCATGCGCTGGTGTGGCACAACACGAAAGAACGAGGCGAAGTGAACCCTGCCGCTGGTATGGCCGCAGAGCGATAAGAAGGGGGAGGAAAAGTTGCCGGAACTTGCGGGCTACTTGGCCGGAGAGGGGAGAGAGGAATTTTGAGGGATTCTTCGGCCAAGTCAAGCTTGAGGGATTCGTAGAGGACTGGGGATCCTTTTATAGTTGCTGGTCGAGCTTCTGGTGCTTGGAGGGCAAGCCTTCTATCACCAACTCCTCGTCGGAGAAGTAAGGTAGTTGGAGATCCAAATCTCTCGTGTGTTCGCACAAGAGATTGGATGCAAATCAAAAATTGAAATTGAGCTCATATGGAAGGGAATTTCTCAGAGAATCTCCCTTCTAAATCTAGGAGATCTCTGAGGAATTAGGGAGTACTCCCCCTCCATTCCTCGCCAGAGAAGGATTTCTCCCCATTAATGATGGGGGGACCTATTTGTAAGAGTGGAGGAGAAGTTAGGAGGGTTTGTGTAATGGTTTTCAAAAGATAGGGGCTAAAATGTAATTAGGTTACTATTTTGTAAAGTAGGTCAAGATGACCTCCCCTTAGGTCCAAATTTTGGTACAAACATAATTTGGACCTAAGGAATCCAATGGTGAAGTTGGATTTTAGGTTTGACTACATTTGACTAGATATTTTGCATAAAAACCCAAATTTGGTCAATTAAGAGCTTGGACCTTAATCTAGGTCAAAATAGGTTCCAAAGGTCAAATTAAAGGTTATAAACCCTAGGGGATATTTTTGCATGAATTTTAGAGGGTTTAGTTGATTTTTATTTTGACCAGAACCTTGTTGAATTAAGTAGGTCTATTTTAGGGTTACAAAATGTCATTTAATTCCTAGATTGCACATTAACCCATTTCTGATTGAACCAACCCACTTTTTATCTTATTCAAATCATTTAACCTATGTTTTTCCTCTGAGAAATCCCGTTTATGTATTGCAATGTTAAAATTACAGTTTTAACCTTTATTTCATGTTTCCTTCTCAGAACACTTATTCCTTGAATTAAGCCCTTCTCTAGGTTATGTAGGAGCTCTTATTCTCTTTCTTAAGTCAAAATGAGCTATTTAGGGCTCATGATGAGTCTCTCATCACAATCTTAGGAAGTACGTCACCGATCCTAGTCAGGTTCTGAGCCACGAGACTGTCGAGGTAGGTGACGACTTGACCTACCTTGAGAGACCAGTGCAGATACTAGACAGAGCCGTTCGGAGTCTGAGACGGAAGCAGGTATCCCTGGTGAAGGTTTTGTGGAGGAGCCAACGGTACGAGGAGGCTACTTGGGAGCCTGAGGTGGTGATGCGAGAGTAGTACCCGGAGCTTTTTGAGGGTACGTCTTTTTGGACTAACTTCGGTCCTCTTTAAGTTTGTTATGCATTTTATTTTCCTTTTCTGCACCACTAGTTAGCTCAAGTTTTGGGGACAAAACTTCCTTTAAGTTTGTTATGATGTAAAGACCCGTTCTGTTTTGAGCCTTTTAAGACGTCTGGATTGTCGGTCAGACATCTGGCCAGACGTCTGGATCCCTTCCCAGACATCTGAAAATTGAAAAATCTGTACGCGATGTTGGTTCTGTGTGCAGCCAACGCGCAGACCCTTTCCTTCTCTCTCCTCTTCGCTTTTTCCCTCGATGAACCCTAACCCTCCAGCCTATTTAAGAAGCCCCCTTCCTCTCCTCTCCATTCCACCACCTCCACCGCACCTCCCCACTCCACTGCCGTGAGTGAGGCGCGCGAGAGGGAGTGAGAGAGAGGAGGACGAGCGGGCCTGAGGAGGAGGAGAGGGCCGAGGTCGCGAGCTCGTGGAGGCTCATCGGAGGTTTGCACGGCCACCGTGGCACGTGCTGGAGGAGGAGAGCGTTGGGGCGTTGTCCCCGACTTCCTACAGCGGTCGTAGCTGCAGCAGAGTAGGAGGAGCCGCAGCGGAGAGCAGTGAGAGAAGCGGTCCAGTATCAGACGTTCGGAGTGCCTTCCGGACGATGGGCTGAACGTCTGGCGACTACATTGGACGTTTGAAAGTGGGTGTATCACGAAGGTACATCTTCCTCGTGGTTACAACCATGCAGGTCGCACAACAGAGGCATTTTGCTTGGCTGTAAAGAGGTGTGCTACACTGTCATGCGCAGGAGCTGCTTTGGGAAGGCACGTGGCATGCCTTCCCACGCTTTTCGGACATCTGGATAGCTTACTAGACGACTAGAGGCATTCTCAGACGACTGGAGGACTGGTCAGATGTCTGCAGCTGAGTCCAGACTGTCGAGGAGTCCAGGACATCTGAGATCACCACAGGTGTTCACGCGGCTAGATCGTGTTTTAACAGATATCTTGTGGTAATATAGATGATCTTTCCACGAAAACAAATAAAAATTTATAACTTGAAAACCAAAATATCCGAGGTCGAACACAGGGAGCAATTTGAGTATTCCGAAACTTGAGAACACAACTTTTCAATAAGAAGAAATGACTAGTTCAATAGAAGTGACATGATAATGATATAGAAAGAAATTGCTCAAAAGGAATGGACATCTGGTATTGCATCAGACGTCTTAAAGTTATTTCTCAGATTCTTCTCTTCTGTTGGTGATTTGCTTTGCTGCAGCTCTGGTTGCACCTTTTCTTTTTCTTCCTTAGCCGCTTCTGCTCTTCTTCCTTTTCCTTCTCTTCTTGATTCTCTTCTTGCGGCTAAGTCCTGGCTTTGCCTCTTCTTAGGTTGCCTTCTTCTTTTTCTTCCTCTTCTTCCTTTGCTTTCTTGCTTCTCCTCTTCGTCTACCCCTTGATCTCTCTCTTCTTCTTTCTCTTGGTTTGCCGCACCTCTGCTACAGGGTGTCCTTCTTCTTGTTCTTCGCTTGCAGCGGCTAAGTCCCTACTTCCTTCTCTTGCTACTTCTTCCTTAGCGTCCTCTGCTTGCACAAGCACCATGCAACAAAACCTACTCCCCTACCCTTCCCGTGCATTTCTCTCTCTCTCAATCTCTCGTCGGTACGCTCTCCCAGAGCCAGGTTATCGGGTCGGGTAGCGCGCCCGAGTCCAGGTGCACCGACGTGGGTGTGGTGCGCGAGGAGTGCTCAGGAGGGTAGTCGGGTCGGGTCACTAGGTCTGCGGGATGAAGTCACGGATGAGGTGCGTGTATAGGTGAGGAGGGGCATCATCCCAGTGTATTGGAGGCAACCCAACGATATCACAAAATCAATTTAAAGTGCTCAAGAGGTCACTGCTTATCGAGGTGGGACTAATGCTCCACCGCTTTTGCTCGTGCACCCGCAAGAGATCGTTCCTCCAATTGCAATAGCTGCAGACCTCGTAGTGCCAAGTGCTGGAACAGCTGACTGCGCGATACCTCCCCGAACTTGCTGGACCTGGAATCCTGAAGTACTTCAGCCTGGAGCGAGCTTGCAACCTCCTTGAGCCGTCGCTAATGGCGGCTGTACCTCAGACCCTGCTCAACACAAAAAGAAGCTTGCAGCACTATCAGACCACAGGATGACCTTCGCCGTGTCACGGCGAAGGTGAGGCAGTAGGTGGCAGGCCGGGGTGACCTAGGCGTGCGTGCCTAGGTCGCTCTGTGGCCGGATTGATGGGTTAGGTCGGGGGGCAGTTGTGGTGGTGTAGAGGGTCTGTGGATGAGTGGAGGATGTTCAGTGGAGTGAGGCGGAGGTTGTGAGGTGGGCGGCGAGACGTGTGGGGGTGCGAAGTGATGGAGGTGTCTCGCCGGTGGGTGGCTGGAGATGGGGAAGATGCGGGTGGACAGTGGCGGTTGAGGGGTGTTGTGTGAAATAAAATGAGGAAAATGAAAGAGTGGAAGACGGGGAGCTTATCTGGATTATTGGGAGCTAAGGGGGGGCAGCAGAGACGGATGGCTCGTTTCCGTCGTCGTCGGAGAAGACGACCCTGATGGAGATAACGACGATGGGGAGGAAGTTAGGAAGGCGTGCACTGGTGCGGCGCGACACAGGAAGACGAGGCGGAGCGAACCCTGCTACTGGTATGGCAGCAGAGCGATGAGATGAAGGAGGAAGAATTGCCGGAGCTGGCGGGCTGCTTGGCCGGAGAGAGGGGAGATGAAATTTTGGGGATTCTACGGCCAAAACAAGTCTGAGAGATTCGCAGAGGGTCGGGGGTCCTTTTACAAGTGCTGGCTGAGCTTCTGGTGCGTGGAGGGCAAGCCTTCTACCATCGACGTCTCGTCGGAGAAGGAAGGTAGTTGGGATTCCAAATCTCTCGTGCGTTCGCACGAGAGATTGGATAGAAATCAAAGATTGTGATTGGGCTCATATGGAAGGTGGTTCCTCAGAGAATCTCCCTTCCAAATCTGGGAGATCTCTGAGGGATTAGGGAGTATCCCCCTCCCTTCCTCGCCGGAGAAGGATTCCTCCCCATTAATGGCGGAGGGACCTGTTTGTAAGAGTGGCAAGGAGGCTAGGGAGTTTTTGTAATGATTTTCAAAAGATAGGGGTCAAAATGTAATTGGGTGTACTAATTTGCAAAGTAGGTCAAGATGACCTCCCCTTAGGTCCAAATTTTGGTACAAACCTAATTTGGACCTAAGGAATCCAATGGTGAAGTTGGATTTTAGGTTTGACTACGTTTGACTGGATATTTTGCATAAAAACTCAAATTAGGTCAATTGATGAGCTAGGACCTAATCTAGGTCAAACTAGGTTCCAAAGGTCAAATTGAATATTATAAACCATAGGGGATATTTTTTCATGAATTTTAGAGGGTTTACTTGATTTTTATCCTGACCAGGACCTTGTTGAATTAAGCGAGTCTGTTTTAAGGTTACAAGATGTCATTTAATTCCTGATTTGTATATAAACCCCTTTCTGATTAAATGATGAGAACCTCATCATGAGCCATAACTATCTCATTTTGACCTAATACAAAGGACAAAAGCTCCTACATATCTCAAGGAAAGGCTTAACTCAGAGAATTCTGAGTTTGAGAAGAAAACAAGTCATAAGGGGTAAAAATGCAATTTTACCAGTATAATCTGCATACAGGGTAATTCAGGGCCCAAACATAGGTCAAAGCAGCTTAATAAGAATAAAAGTGGGATGAAATGATCTAGCAAGGGCTACAGCAATTCCAAGAAACTAAATGATAATCTGTAACCCTAAAACAACCCACTTCAATTCACGAGGTTCAAGGCAAATTAAAAATGGAATAAACCCTCTAAAATTCATATAAAAATAATCTCTAGGGTTTAGAACCTTCAATTTGGCCTTCAGAACCCATTTTGACCTACATTGAGAATCATGCCCAATTAATAACTTAATTTGGGTTTTTGCGTAAATTGACCGGTCAAACAAGGTTTAATATAGAAATGAAATTCACCATCAGATTCCTTAGGTCCTAATTAGTCATGTATAAAAACTTGAGCCTAAGAAGAAACATCCTTGACCGACTTTACACTTTGGTCCTCATATATTTACTCTTTGGCCCTCAACTTTTGAACCCTCGCATTTTGGCCCCTAACTCTCCTTCGTTCTTTGCGATCAGGTCCCCCCTGCAAAACCTGCCAGCACCATGCTCCGGCGACCTTGCGCGGAGCATGGCGCCGCGCAGGGTGAGGGGGGGGACCTGGCAAGTAAACCGGGGGTGCCCTGCGTCGTCTGCCGTCGCAGGGACACCCCCCTGGTCGTTATAACCCACCATACCGGCCATGCGAACGCACGAACGGTATGGGTTCTTGTTTCCGGCCATCCTCCGGCGAGGGAGACACGTCGTCTCCCTCCGCCTTCCTCCCTGTTTGATCCCTACAAATACCCCCCGTTGCTCCACCGACCGGGGCAGCTTGGATCTGACGGAGAAAATCCCCAACTTTCCTCTCTTCTCTCTCCGGCAGACGCTCACCAGCTCCGGCGGTTCCTCCCCCTCCACCTCTTCGCTCTGCCGCAATACCAGCAGCAGAGACTTCCTCCCCTGCTCTTCCCGCGCCACGCGGCACCCAGCTGGCGCCTCTCCGGCTCTCTGCTCGCCGCCGCCCCTTTCCCTGAGCATCGTCTTCTCCGGCGACAGTCGATACGACTGTCACCCTGTTCCTCCCCCTTCGTCCCTGCAAGTAAGCTAGAACTACTCCCCTTCTTCTCCTCTTTCTTTCCCCGCTTTCAATTTATTCAATTAAGCCCTCGACCGACCCTGACCATCGTCACCCCCTTCGTCTCCGGCCACCCTCCGGCGAGATGCTCCCATCGCTCCACAGCCTCACACACCTCGCCGACCCTCACCGCACCTCCGCCTCATCACACTGAGCACCCCCCACCCCTTCACTGCCACTCCACACCTCCGTAACGCTTCCCCCAACAAACCCATCCTCCGACCCACAGTCCGACCTAGGGCAGCCCTTGCACGCCGCCCCGCACCTCGCCACCACCCACACGAGCTTCGCCGCACCCTGGCGAAGCTCCCGGCACTTTCTGATTAGGCCGAGAGGCCGTTTTCTTGTGAACAGGCCACCCGACCTCCGCCGCCATTGCCGTGCAGAAGGAGCTGCTTCCGCCTGCAGCTACAGGCGCGCCACGCTCAGCGCCACGCCCAGATTCAACTCCCAGGCCTTGCGAGGCGTTTCGACAAAACACCAGGCTCGCAGCTAAGGCAGAAGGCTTCGCGTGACGCCGCGATCTCCCGCTGCTTTCCCCGCTGCGGGCGCGCAATTGAGGTGGGACATTTAGTCCCACCTCGGAAAAGCCTGAAGAGGCGCAGCAATATAAGATGCAAAAGTGCTGGAGGCTTACTGCCTCAGCACACGGGGTGAGGTCCCCTTCACCCGCCCGGTTACCCGGTCTCGTCCGCGCTCACGCCCCGCGGACCTGACCCGACCCGACTTAAGACTGACCTGCACTCCTCGCCCACCACGCACGCCGGTGGGCCTGGACCCGGGCACGACCCGTACCCGATTACCCGGCAGCTCTGGGAGGGCTTTCCCAAGAGTGGTTTCAGAGAGAGAGAGACACGGGGGGAGAGGGTAGAGTAGGTTTTGTTCTCTGACGTAAGCTCTGAAGTGTGCAGGCACAGGTGAAGAAGAAGAACCGCGGAAGAAGAAGGAAGCTGAGGGAGACACTGTAGCAACAGGCAGTTTAAGTCGTCTGATTTGGAAATCAGACGACGGCCTGAAGGGAAAGGAAGAAAGAAAGAAGAGCATCACCTCTGCAGAACAAAGAAGAAGAAGGAGATCTGAAGGAAGAAAGAAAGAAGAGCATCACCTCTGCAGAAGAAGAAAAAGAGAAGGAGATCTGAAGAAAGAAAGAAGAGCATCACCTCTGCAGAACAAAGAAGAAGAAGGAGATCTGAAGAAAGAAAGAAAGAAGAACATCACGAGGAGAAAACAAAGAGAAAAGAAGACAACAAATTCTTTCCCTCTCTCTTTCTTTATTTTTTGTAAAAGAAACATGTATATCTCTAGAATACAACTTGCTCCCTGAGTTCGACCTCGGGAACTCTTTTATTTTCCGAGTAAAAAATTTATATATTTGAAATGTTGGTAATAACTGGCTATACTACAACGTTATAACAATAAAACCCGGTTCACCCAACGCCTTCATTTTGGCGCCGCTGCTGGGGAGCAACGGCTATTCTAGAGGTAAACATTCCTGTTTCTTTTTTTTAATTTCTGATAATCTCCTCTCTTTTGTGCAGCTATAGGAACTCAAGAAGACAAGCAACCACACGACAACCACTCCGAAGACAGGTAAATTTTTCCTCTCACTATTAACCCCTAAACTCTAAAGAGGAAGAAAAGAAAAGAACAAGCAATATAGAGCTAACCTGTCTTCCATACTTAGTAACCATAAAGAGTTGCATGTTTTCAACTCATCACTCCTGCATACTATTAAGGGTATTTAAGGGCTAACACATTCTTGCTTGAGCCCTAATTGCCCAACAAAGAGTTAAATGGACCAAGTAGAGCCAACATAAGGTCAAACATTAGGATTTCAGTAGAGACACACCCCTTAATCAAGAATTGAGGAAATCCAAAAGAGGTGTGCCCAAGCCATTGATTGAAAATAATTAACAAGAAAAATCCTAAACAATTGGCTCTCTCTAAACACTTGAACCCTAAAAGACAAGACCTGAAAGCTCTCAAAGAAAACAAGAGGTAAAGTTGACCCCTTTGGGTCAACCAACCTTAAATTAGGTCACTCTTTGCACTTAAAAAGACTAAAGTTCAAGTGAAACCTTAAGCACCCTGATCTTAAAATTGGTAGACTTAAGAGGTCAAGATCCCCATTCTGGTCTACCTGGAATCGCAGTGACAAGAGAGGTCGGGTGGGGGAAACCCTGTAACCCGTGGGGACGCTCTACCGTGTAGGGGTCTTCGCGGGACTCTCCCTCTCTGGCTGCCCAGGTAATTCTCAGGTGGACGATCTTTCTGATCAAGGGGTCCATCTGCCCCGCACCTCTATAGTCACCCAACACATTTTTGGGTGTCTTGATTGGGTCCAGTACCTTCTAAACTTACCTCTTCCAACAGTGCATGTACGGAAGGAGGTCCCTAAGACCACCCTTAAGACCTCCATTAGAAATTCGCTTTCGTCAAGGCCAAGCCTCTACGCCCGTGTTTGTGCAGCAACACCCTCACATTATTCTCTCTTCTGATTCAGAACCAAGTTCTTCTTCTTCCCCCATCATGGCTCAGCCAGTTGAGGAAGAAAATAATCTGGAACACCAGCTCCAGCGACTCAATGACCTCTTCCAAAACTTCGTGCACCCACCACAGCGTCCTATGATGCGGGACCACTACAATCCTGCTGCGGTGGCCATTGAGCCTCGAGTCAGAATCCCGACTGGAGGACCTGATTCCGAATTAAAGCCCAACATGATTCATGCTATACCTAAATTCCATGGGCTTAATTCTGAAGATCCCTTCCAGCACATCAAACAGCTAAAGCATCTGGCCCACACTTTTGGATCAGATGCGCAAAATCGGGATATTCTTCTCATGAAGATGTTCTCCTTTTCTCTTATGGACAAGGCCGCCCATTGGTATCAAACTCAGACCCGGCCGATCAACACTTGGGAAGAACTTCAATCCGAATTTTTGAAAAAGTTTTTTCCCGTTGGTCGGACCAACGCCTTGCGCCATCAGATTACACACTTCACTCAACAATCAGGAGAACCTCTCCATGAGGCATGGGATCGTTTTCAGGATCTCATGAGAAAGTGCCCCCATCACGGAGTTCCTAAATGGGAACAAGTCCAATCTTTTTACCAGGGACTCCGTGAGGACATCCGCCTTTTCGTCAATGCAACTTGCGGAGGAAACATCATGGGTCAACATGAAGACACCGTATGGGAGATTCTCGAAAACATGTGCGAGAACTCCATCAACAATGACTCCATGGGACTATTCGACAGGACGAATACCCGCGCAGCGACGAATCTTAAGGGAGCACATGAGACGCAGGGCCTGTCCGCATCAGTCGACCTGGAATTAATGGCCAGTCGATTGGACAAGGTCTCAATCATTGAAAAGAAGGTGGATGAGCTGACTCAGCACTTGCAGCGAGCCACCTCCACGCGTAACTCCTTTGCACAACCTCCTTCCACACAGGAGACTGTGCAAAACATCCTCCACCGATCTTCCCCTGGGATGGATCCATATCCACCCCCATCTGATTCTTGGACTGGAAGATCATCCGATCCTTTCTACACCAGCCGGGGGAACTCCATTCCTCCTTTCCCTGATTCTCAGGAGGTTCCTCAGACCTGCGAGGACCTCAACGCCATCCAGAACGACCCATTCTCCAACACTTACAACCCTGGATGGCGAAACCATCCCAATTTTCAGTGGGCGGGAAATTCCCAAACCCAAAGACCACCTTTTCAGTCCCGCCCACAGCCCCCTCGTCATTACCAGCCGCCTCAGCCTTGGCCCAACCCTACTTATCCATCAGGGCCAAATCAGGATCAAATGTCCCTAATCCTTCAGACTCTGGCTGACATTCAAAAAACGAATGCGGCTATTCAAAAACAGCACAAGGACGAGCTTACTGAAGTTAAAACTCAACTGGCCCAGTTGGCAAATTCTCGCCAGCCAGGCACACTCCCTTCCCAACCCCTTCCTAACCCAAATAACGTGCCAACCCAGAAGCGCGTTATGAATCCAAATTTAGGCCACGCTCAATGGATTTATCAGGCCCCTACTGCTCCATCTCCAGACGAGATGGAAGCCTCAACTTCTTATGCAGGATTTCAGCAGCAGCCACCCCTCTTACCAAACCCAAACCAAAATCAGGCCGGATTAAATTCTGTAACAACACGTAGTGGTAAGACAACTCAAGATCCGCATTATCCAAACAACTCCCAGCCTGATAACCATGACCCTAGGATAGTTATCCAAGGTACCGCTGTTCCAGATCCACAACCTGGACCTATCCTAGAAGAACCAACCAAGATCCCGTTTCCCGAGGCCCTGACCAAGGGAAAGAAGACCACCAAACCCGTGGCCCCTGAGGAGGACCTGGTCAAGCTCTTCGAGCAGGTCCACATAAACATCCCCTTGATGGATGCAATCCGCCACGTACCAGCTTACGCACGATTTCTAAAGAATATATGTACACCCCAGCGTAAGCCGCGAACCAAGGGAGGGAGCCCAATTGTTCTGTTAGAGCAAGCCAGCTCTGTAATCCTTAGTAGACTCCCACCCAAGGCAAAAGATCCTGGAACTCCCCTGATTTCCTGTAAGATAGGTGGTACCCAATTTGATAGAGCATTGTTAGACTTGGGTGCATCCATAAACCTGATACCCACATCCTTACTTGACCATCTAGAAGAATCTGAGCTGAAACCAACCGAGGTGACATTACAATTAGCAGATCGATCTATAAAGTCACCAAAAGGGATTCTCGAAGATGTTATCGTGAGAGTACGGGATTTCTATTTTCCAGTGGACTTTATAGTCTTAGATATGGATGCACCTGAGGACCCTAGGGATACACCAATCATTCTAGGGAGACCTTTCTTGGCTACTGCTAGAGCCAACATCAGCTGTGAGGAGGGCCAAATAGAGCTTAAGTTTGGAGATCAAACACTGAAAATTGATATATTTAAGGCCCAACAAGGAATTAATTGCGGCGTCATCGAACAAATTTGTGACATCAAGACTTTGGTTGATGAATCACACCTCCAGAATGACTCGAGTATGCCTCATCAACCACAGAAGGATCTTGACCCGCAAACAGAGGAGTCAAATCCAGATGTGAACAACCCAGTAACTCCCACCCTTGAACCTCACATCTATACTGAACCACCCGCTGCTGCTGAAAACCCCATCCTCGAACTGAAACCCCTTCCTGCTCACTTAAAATACGTCTTTTTGGGTTCTAATCAGACCCTTCCTGTAATTATCAATTCCAACCTCAGTCCTGAACAGGAATCCCGTCTGATTGTTGTCCTCCAGCAACATCGCAGAGCCATCGGATGGACTCTCGATGATTTGACTGGAATAAGTCCCTCTTATTGTACTCATCATATCTATTCAGAAGAGGGCACACGACCTTCTCGTGAAATGCAGAGACGCTTAAACCCCAATCTGCAGGAGGTCGTGAAAAAGGAGATCATCAAGTGGTTAGATGCCGGGATCATCTACCCGATCTCCGATAGTCGTTGGGTGAGCCCAATTCAGGTCGTGCCCAAGAAGGCAGGACTCACCACTATAACGACTGAGACCGGAGAAATCATTCCTACCCGATTAGCCAACTCGTGGAGAGTCTGTATAGATTACCGTCGACTCAATTCCTCCACGAAGAAGGATCATTTCCCACTACCCTTCATTGATCAAATTCTCGAAAAACTAGCGGGAAATAGGTTCTTCTGCTTTCTTGACGGGTACTCCGGTTATAACCAGGTGGCAATCCATCCTGAGGACCAAGAAAAGACCACGTTCACCTGCCCCTTCGGAACATACGCTTTCCGAAGGATGCCTTTCGGTCTTTGCAATGCACCCGCTATTTTTCAGCGATGCATGCTTGCCATATTCTCAGATATGGTAGGTGATTATCTGGAAGTCTTCATGGATGACTTTTCAATTTTCGGAGCATCATTCGACGATTGCCTCCAACACTTGGTCCAGATACTCAGGCGGTGCATCGATGTGAATTTGGTTCTTTCCTGGGAAAAGAGCCATTTCATGGTGCCTGAGGGCTTCGTCGCGCTGCAGCACCCTCCGTCGCGCTTGCAGAACTGCCTGCAGCGCCCTCTTCCCCGCGCCGGCAGACGAACGCTTGCCACGCCAGCCGCAGCAGTGCCCACGGCAGCAGCAGCAGCCACCCCCGCAGCAGCAGCAGGCGGCGGACTTCACGCCAACAGGCTGCGCAAGCTGCCGGCTGCAGCACCTCCGCCGGAGCTCATCCGGCCACCTCCGACCGCCGCGCGACTCGCCGCCACCACCGATTTGAAGCCCTTGATCCAAGGGACCTCCTCCGAGCTTCTCGCGCCCGACCATCGGCTCCTCGTCGCGCAAGACAACGGGGAAAAATTTCCCTATTTTGCTACAGTAAAACGTTAATTAAAATTTACATTTTCTGCCATTGCCACATTTTAATCATATTCTATTCACTCTGCATTGCGGAAAATATCCTGTAGTTTCTCATAATTGCCATTTCAGCATTGTTTCTTGCTTAAACCTTAATCTAAAGGCAATCTTGGCTTGGTTCTTGTCCAAATTGACTCCGAACAAACATTTTTAAGTGGCGAATTTTAATACGTTATTGCCTCCCTGTGGATACGACTCGCTCCTCTGCGAGTGGTTATTTCTTATTAAAAATTGATTAGTCGATTTTTCCACCACATTAAACTACAAACGACTTAAAAGCGAAAGATCGGCCGGTCACCCCGCACTGGCACGTGGTCAGTCGTTTCCGTTAACGGGTGCGCTCAAAGCGTAGCACGGAGCCAGTATAAAGCATAGCCCTCTCAGTAACAGTGGTCTAGCCCCTAAGAACTAAACTAGGGTCTCGCCTCTCCACAGTCTATGCACCCTTGCCTGACTACCCTGGTTTGCCCAGTGGGCATAACAAGTCGGTGTAGAGCGGCTAGCTGAACCCCGGGTCCCGTGGGGTGGCTAGCACTCTCCCTACACTAGTAGCTCTCCCTGATACTGTGTACGCGAGGGCCAAAAAGTCGGTACAAAGTGGCCAATCCTAACCCTGGGTCCCAACCCTAGGGCGGTTAGCTCCACTCTACATTAAACAAGGGGACAATCACTCTCCTTGGTACTACGTACTCAAGGGCCAGCTCACTTCCCCATTCACATTTCCAGGTCCATTCCATTTATTTCCAGGAGCTCTACTCCTAATTCCCTGTAGGGTTCATGCTCATATTTCTCAGGCCAACCCATACTAAATTTCATCATTTCTATTTCCATTTCTCAGGTTCTACACATGTAGCATGTAACTTTACTATTCACATTCTAGGTTTATTCACAGGTAGCTCGTGTTTCCAACATTCAATCTTCCATTTCCAATTCATATATAGGCAGCTCGTATTTAATTGTAAACAATAAGAATTTACATGCAACAGTTGCTAACAACAGTACTTTACATTTCACAGGCAGCTGTTATCCATTTACAGGCAATTGTTATTATTCTATTTACTCATCCAAGATTGCGATTCATACATTCCATACAACTATTCCAGTGTTTCTAGTCTTAGGATTCATGCCATACCCTAGGATCTAACATCATTCCAGATATGCATTTATGTTTGTAATTAAACTAGGGGAAGCCACTCTACTAGTAAACCCAGGAGTAATGGGGGCTTGATCGGCAGGTCCACGTGCCTCAGTAAACCCTAAATCCGCAACGGAACGAGGTCCTATCACAGGGATCAATCATAAGAAATCACTCAGAACAAGGTAAAAGGTATTCCAGCAAGTAGAGAAACTTATACGGAGAACAACGAAATCTTAATTGCGGAAATCGGACATCAAACGAACCCTAAACGGGTCAAAACAAAAATTCTGATTCATATCAGACGTCTGGAACACCTTCCAGACGTCTTGAAAAAAGTCCAGAATCATACCTTAACTCTGTGCTACTCCTCAGACGTCCAGGGACTTTGCTGAACCATCTGGACCTAGTTCCAGATGTCCGACCACCTCTCCGGATGTCTGGAGATGCTTCCCGCCGTCTGGTGCCTCGCCCAGACGTCTGAACTGCGTGAGAGGGTGTGTCCCGCACCTTCCTGAAGCGAATCTTACACGTGCGACTCAAATCTCCTCAATATGGCATGGAACAGTGTCTCGGCGGAACAGCCTGCATGGCCGTATTCGCAAAGGGAGGTGTACGTCGAGGGATTTACCTCTTAGTCGTCTGGAGCTTGCTCCAGACGTCGTCTACGTTGTCTGGATGTAGATCCAGACGTCTGATTCTGGAAAAATCCCAGAACCAGAGATTGCCTTCGCCTTCTTGCGTTGCGCGCGGCCGTGTCGTGCCTGCTCGATCGTTGCTCTGGCTGCAGCAGTGTCGGGGAGGTCCTCCGCGATGCACCTCGCCGCCTTGCGCACGCCCGACTGGCCGTGAGCTCTCCGGCGAACTCCCTCATGAGGTCGCATGCTCTCCTCTCTTCCCCTCGCTGCGCCTCTCCTCCCACACCGCTCACGCTCGTTGCTCGCTGCCTACTGCTCTCACTGGTTGAAGGAGAAGGGTGGATGGATGTGGGGTGGTGTGAGGGAGAGGAGGGTGGTTCATAAGGGTGAGGTTTTAGGGTTTTCGCTAGGAGCTGAAGAGAAAGAGAAGATGGATGAAAACGAAGGGTACTGTCTGCATGCAGCATGCGCGCAGACGCAAGTTCGTACCCAAGATTTTCGATTTTCAGACGTCTGGGAATGAGTCCAGACATCTTACAAGATGTCTGACCCTCAGTCCAGACGTCTTACCAAACGTCTGACCTAAAGTCCCGACGTCTTAAAAAGGCTTAACAGTATGGGTCTTAACATTCGCTGACTCCATTTTTCTCCTAACCCTTTACAGGTCCAGGAGTTGAGCAGCCTGAGTTACTGGCTACAGAGGGTGCTAGGCCCAGTCGAGCCCAGCAGTAGTTTTCTTACTATTGTTGTACTTTCTTTCCTATTAGTGAGTTTCAGACTTTTGTTACTATTCTTGTTACTGTACTTTTGTTCTACTTTCCTATTGTTGTGGTGGTATGTACTGGTTAGTAGCTTTTACTTCCTTTACTGCTTTTACGCTTTTACTATTAGCATAGTGAATGTGGTTTATTTTCCTACTTTTCGGTTATTTCTTGTTGGACGACTGGGTATTGAGATTGGTCGAGTCGAGCCGATCTCAAGTCCTATAAGGATTCGGGAACCAGGTTGTAACACATAATTATTTAGTTGATTCACAATAATTACTTATTTAATTATGTTTAAAAATTACTTAAACTTAGTGCTGTGTAGATGTTAATTAAGAGTTTAAATCCTTAATCAATATATAAATTAATAAGTTAAAGACCAATTGAGTTATAAGTTAGTTAATATATATAATAAAGTATTTATTATACATTTTTAATTTACTTTTAGTAGTTTATTTTAATTTATGTACATTTATTTATATGTTTCAACAAGATATGTACATATTTAAAAGATAAATACTATGATACAGAATAAATACAGTATAAATAAGTGGAAAATATTTAAAATAATAATATATAAGTATACAATCTACATTACTTCATAATTAACTTAATTTATTTTATTTTAACTTAATAATTTATATATTTAACTAAATAACATAAATCCATACCCTAAATACTTAAATAAATAAATATGCAGGTATCATATACAATTATACAAGTATACATATTTATTTATAATTTTCTTAATTATTTACATATAATCTATTATAAATTAGTAAATAATTATATAATTAAGTTATATATACAATAACTCAACCTCAATATTTATTTAAGTATATATAATACATTTATAAGTTATTTATGTATATTATTTACATATATTATAACATTTACATTTAACTTAGAGTTAAGTTATATTTACAAGTATAAATACCATATACAAGGTATTTTTATGTATTTTTGAACTTTTTCAGATTTTCATGATCTTTTTATGTTTTATAGAGGTAGGGGAAGGGAGAGATGGTGAGATGAGAGGAGAAGAATTTCTTTTTGTGTTTTTTAACTTTGTTCACTTATTAAATTTTAGAGTAGATCAAACCATCAGTTGTTATGCTCCAACAACTCAGGGGTTTAGAATACTAAAATCGAAGAGGAAACAAAAGAAAGATGAGCTAAAAAAATTAAAAATAGAAAGAAAAGAGAACAAAGAATTGCAAGTGCTCAATTCCCTCTTCCCATCTCTCTTTCCCAGCGCGCAGGAAAGATTCTGAGCGCGGGCCCAATGGACCCATTGAGGCTATTGTGTCAGTTCTTTGTTTGGAAAACAAAAGGAAAAAGAAAATAAAAATAAAAAGAAAAGTAAGGAAAAAAGCCTCAATTCTACTCCTATGTGAAATTAAAGGCGAAGAATAGAATTCTTCATGGGATTTCACATTTCCAAACTTCAAGAACCTGTAAAATAATGGGGTGCACGAATTTATCCTTAATCCTAATAACTTTATGATTCAAAGGATTATAAATATCTCCCAAGACCTCTCCTTCCCTTGATTCATATTTATCTCTTATTATTGTTGTCCTCTGTCTTCATCTCCCTCTAGGCTTTGGAAATGACTTCCATATGACATAACTCTCTTTGTCAATATGGATGATGAAGAATAAACATTTGCTTCAATTTTTAGGTTCCCGTAGATTCTTTATATTATATATAGAAATTATTCCTAATCTGAATTGCTTTGAATCCCATCCAATTTGGAGTTCTAAGAAGAAGATGCTTCCAAGAGTCATCTACTTATCTATAAATAAATGGGATGCTTTTTATGCTTTAAGGGTTAGAGTTCAAAGATATGAGAGGCGTGTAGTTGAGAAGGTCATTAGGATTAGTTAAAATCAAACATCTCTTTCTTAGTGATCGATGTAAATGCCTTCTACTAAAGTGATCTCTATAGCTTCCTTGATGTTTTATCTCCTTAGAAGCGACGAGATTTTTGACGTAAAATTGATGTGTTCTTTGTGGATGTGCTTGCTTGCATCATATATACCCATAATCTAAGAGGTTAATGCTTTGTATGTGACATTTTGGTGAAACAACTAGTATCAAAGCCATGTGAATTGTGAATGTGGCACGATTTTCTAGATGTAACCAGCTAGAGGCAACTTGGCATTGTGGATCACTGGAGATCATTCTTGTTGATGGTTGCAAGAGGAGACCTATGACATAAGGTGCCAAGGGTGTTGCAATCAAGATTTAATATTTAGAGTTTCTATTTGAAAGTGGTGATCCCATATGAATGATGTTGATGACTACTATTTTGAAGTATAATAGGAACATGTCCATGATCGTAGGCAAAAGTTGAAGTTGATGTGCATGAATTAATGTTCAAAGATGGATGGGTGCATCAAGATGAGGATCCAACAATCAAGGATATTTAGATGGTAATATTGAGTGATGTAGGAGGCCAAATTAAGTGATGGTCCAAATCATAACAATGATCAAGTGGTGTTAGTTTGGGGACTTTTACTAGTGTGTTGATTGAGTTAGAGATGAAAGAGAAGTGAAAGAGCTCAAGTAATGACTATAGTGATGCATGGCGATAGAGTGCAAAGTACATGGTAACTCTCATAATTCATGATTTCCATTTAACGACGACCTCCACTTCAAGGGTAGTGTTTCATCCCTTATGTCAGGTGGCACGAAGGACGATCAGCATTGAAAAGAGCAAAAGGATAGAGCACACTGAGCTCCTAGGTGATTGCACATATTGATAGTGTATTTGGCACTCAACTTTCTCATGATGAGAATGAGTATGCTCCTAGGCAAGAAGTACACCAATGGTATTGTTATGATGGTGCACGAGCATTCCAAGGTTGATTGTAGATGTTGATCAATCGAGCAAAAATGATGATATATTCAGGAACATTACATCAACATGCAATAGCTCTTTAGGATAACGAATATTCAAAGGAATGTGCAGCTTGAGGCATTGATTAGGTTAATGAGATGGTTGGTAATGGAGTGTTTACATCAACAAACAGTAGTGTTATCCTAGATGATGAAACCTAATGAGGTGCTTGGATTGTTAAGGTAGTGAGCAAATGAAAAATATGAAGGTCTCCCTAAATCGACCAAATCCTTGGCCCCATTCACTCCGGGTTGCCTGTTCACTTTGAAATTCCTAACTTTACCTCGCAACTAATATTAGGCTCCTTGGAAATGTGATTAGTTGTCTATAATTGGGAAGTAAACAACCCCCTGCTTGCTAATGTAATGGTAGTTCTTTGCCCCTAATTCTGATCTTGATTCTAGTGTGGGTGTTCCCCCAATCCTAATTGGGTGATTTCTCCCCTAAATTGAACTCACTTATCCTGAGTTGGAGCAAAGGAATAGATTGGGTAGAGTGTGCCACGGAGCTTAGGCCTAAAGAGGTGATGGATGTAGGTAATGGGTGACAACTATAGAAGTTTAGACGTGCTAACTTAGTAAGATGAAAATTGTGATGGGATTCAAGCCAAGGGAGAGATAATTAAGAATAAAAATTAGCCAAAAAATAGAGGAATGCAGGTTTTGATGCAAAAAGTGAGGCGAGGTGCTATTTACATATTTCATACAGTATTGAGAACGTAGGCCCACTTGATAATTGATATTTAATGTAAAGAAACAAAAGAATATAAGATTTGTTATATAGTAATTCCTACCACATTCAAAAAAATCATCATACCATTTTAACCTAAAACGCACATGTGATAAATAACTTTGCACCGGTGATAAATTATTCTAAAGTGTCTTTGCATCGGTGCAATCTCATCTTGCACCCGTGATAATTATTCCAAGGGTAGTTTCACTTGTCTAAAGTGATTTTGCACCTGCGTAAAGTGATTTTGACCTATGAGTTTAGGATTTAGGGTTGACGTTTATGGAAAGTGATTTTTCACTTGAAAGGTGATTTTTCACCTTAGGGTTTAGGATTTAGGGTTTAGGGTTTAGTGAACTAAACCATAAACCCTAAGGTGAAAAATCACTTTTCAAGTGAAAAATCACTTGTCATAGGTGAAGAAACACTTAAAATTTAATTTTACACTGATGCAATCTTACTGTGTACCCGTGTAAAATTATTTTGAAGGTGCAAAGTGGTTTTGGAAAGGTGCAAAATAAGATTGTATATGTGCAAAGTGATTTTGCATTAGTGCAAAGTGATTCCGAAGGTGATTTGAGTGGTTTGCATCCGTACCAAAGTGATTTGTTATTGGTTTCAACAGTGGTTGACCCCACCATGTGTAGTACTTTTTTTGGATAAAAAGAAGGGATGTGAGTTGGGATCACGTTTACACTGATGCACGTCAACTTTTGGGTCAGCTTTTGCATTTCTCAACTCGCATCCTAAAAATTATTCCTAATTTGAATTTCCCTGAACCTCGAAAGAGGAGTGCGATTCCTAGTGTATTCTAATTATATACAAACTAGTTTGTAGCCTGCACTTTGTTGTAGGAGAAAAAATGATGATTAGCAAATCTGATTGAATATATGAATCTAACAGAAAATCAATGGAATATCTCCTATTTTATTGAGTTTTTATCATTACCTATAATAATTATAACAAACCTGTCACATTTAAGTGGGCACATGTTAAGACTCGTGTCATTAAGCCTTTTTAAGACGTCTGTACTTTAGGTCAGACGTCTGGTAAGACATCTGGACTAATTCCCAGACGTCTGAAAATCAAAATTTTCGTGTACGTCCTCGCATCTGCGGCGTGCTGCGTGCAGACAGCACGCGACCCTCATTTTCTTCTCCTTCTCACTCCTCTAACCCACACCTTAAATAAACCCCCTCCTCTCCCTCACACCACCCCACTCCTAGCCACCACCTTCCTCTACCCTCCAGCGAGAGCAGCCGAGCGACGAACGGCGAAGAGGAGCGGCGTGAGAGGAGAGAAGGAGGCGCGTGAGAGGAGAGAAGGAGCAGCGTGAGAAGGAGAGGAGAGAAGGCTTGCGAGATCGCGTGGGAGCTCGCTGGAGAGCTCACGGTCGGTCGGCGCATGCGTGAGGCGGAGAGGTGCGTCGGGGAGGTCCTCCCCGACATTGCTACGGCCGGAGCAGCAGGAGAGCGGGCGCAGCGTGGCTACGCGCGGTGCGAGGAGGCGAAGGTGGGTTCTGGCTCTGGGTTTTTCCAGAATTAGATGTCTGAAGAGACGTCTAGACGACGTAGCTGACGTCTGGAGGAGGTTCCAGACGACTGAGAGGTAAGCTTCGCGACGTATATCTTCTTTGCGGATATGGCCATGCAGGCCGTTTCGCCGAGGCACTGTTTCGTGCCTTATTGAGAAGATTTTCATTGACGCGTGCAGGATTCGCTTCGGGAAGGCGCGGGACACGCCCTCCCACATAGTTCGGACATCTGGGCGAGGCACCAAACGACGGGAAACATTTTCAGACGTCCGGAGAGGTTGTCGGATGTCTGAAACTAGATCCAGACGGTTCAGCAGGGTTCCTGGACGTCTGAGGAGTAGCACGGGACTGAGGTATGGCTCTGGACTCTTTTAAGATGTCTGGAAGGTGTTCCAGATGTCTGATTTGAGTCGGTATCCTTGTTTTTGACCCGTTTAGGGTCTATTTGAGGTCTGAATTCCGCATTTAAGATACCGTTGTTTCCCGTATGAATTCCTCTACTTGTTGGAATACTTTCTATACTATTCTGAGTAGTCTCTTGTGAATGATCCTTGTGATAGGACCTCATTCCGTTGCAGGTTTGGGGTTTGCTTAGGCACGTGGACCTGCCGATCAAGCCTCCACTACTCCTGGGTTTACTGGTAGAGTGGCTTCCCCCTTAATTTAATTACAACTTAATTGCATGTGTGGAATGAATGATTAGAACCTAGGATATGGCATGAATCCTAGGACTAGAAATACTGGAATGTTTGTATTGAATGAATGAATTGCAGTCTTGAATGAGTAGATAAAATGATAACAACTACCTGTAAATGAATAACAGTTGCTTGCGAAATATGTAGTATTTGTGCTAGTTAACTGTTACATGTAACTTTCCTGTCGCACAAGTGAAATGACATAATATGAGCTGCATGTATATAATTTGAAAATGGAAAGATGAATGTTGTAAACACGAGCTACCTGTGAATAACCTGAATGTGGAAATGTGAACGATAGAATTACAATCTGCATGTGTATAACCTGAGAATGGAAATAGAAATGATGAAATCTGGTATGGAATGACACGAGGAATATAAGCATGAACCCTACGGGGAATTAGGAGATGAGCTCCTGGAAATAAATGGGATGGATCTGGGAATGTGTTGGGAAGTGTGCTGGTCCTTGAGTATGTGGTACCAAGGGGAGCACATGTTACCTTGTAGTGTAGAGGGGAGCTTGCCGCCTTCGGGTTGAGACCTAGGGTGGGTTTGGCCACTTTGCACTAACTCTATGGCCCTCGTGTACACTGTACCGGGGAGAGCTATTAGTGTGGGGAGAGAGGTAGCCACCCCACGGGACCTGGGGTTCAGCTAGCCGCCCTACACAGACTTGTTAGGCCCACTGGGCAAACTAGGGTAGTCAGGCGATGGTGCGCAGACTGTGGAGGGGTAAGACCTTTGTTTAGTTCTTAGGGGCTAGACCTCTGTTACTGAGAGGGCTATGCCCTATACTGGTTCCGTGCTGTGCTTTGGACGCACCCGCTAACAGAAACGATTGACCGCATGCCAGTGCGGGGTAGCTACCCGTGCGTTTATCGCGCGTACCGTAGTCACCGTTACGTCTGTCAGTGACCTTGGGGTGGTTGACTGAGTGTAGGACCACTACGGGGGACTCTCCCGACCAGGAGAGCACCACGTGCTACTTCTACTCTTCGGAAAAGACTGCAATTAAGATCGTTCCCACGAGGAACATTCGAGATCAAGAAAGAGACCTGATAATTAAATGGTGAAAGAAAGAATAATTAGTTAAAGAAAGAAAGAAATTGAAAAATAATAGCTGCTTGTCCACCTTTACTGTTTAGTAGTTGGCTGCCACTCTACTCAGCGTTCGCTGACGTTTTGTACTCATAACTTTTTTCAGGTCCAGGTGTTGAGCAGCCAGAGCACACGGCTGCAGAGGATGCTGGGGCCAGTAGAGCCCAGTAGTCGTAATTCTTTTGTACTCATTTGTAGTAGTGAGTAGCTTTTTGTACCTTTATATTCTGTACTCTTTTATTCTGCACTTTATATTCCTGTACCCGTTTACTTTGCTACTGTTATGGTGGTGTGTACTGTAGTAGTTTACTTCTTTACTGCTGTACTTTTGTTACTGTTAGTTGCTAGCATGGTGAATGTAGTTTATTTTACTACTTTTTGGTTACTTTCTCGTTGGACGACTGGATCTTGGGATCAGTCAAGTCGATCCGGTCTCGTGTCCTGTAGGGATTCGGGAATCGGATCGTAACAGCATACCTTAAGAAACATCCATCAACATAATTTGGAAGAGGAAGAAAACCATTGTCAAGGCATATCATCATGGGATTATGGTTAATATGATGAAAATTGATGGGGCAATTTTTTAAATAAGAACTTTCAAAGATATTTGATGTAATTACAAAACTCTCACTGATTTATGATATAATCACAAAAAAATTGGGACATCTTTGAACAAGACTCAATGGCCATTTTTTAAAACACCACCAGTGCAGCCAATCAAGCCAAATTGATCACATAGACATATTTTATAAAGTTACAACTAGAACATGGACTTAAGGTAACAAAATGCAACAATAGTTTTAAGTCTTATGATCATGACATCACCAGCATACATAACTAAGAGGTCATCTATCTTCTTAGCTGAAAATAGCATCAAAAGAAGCCAGAATAATTAATGAAGGGAAGCCTAGTTTAGTTAAGTTGCTAATGGTGTGAAGTGACATACCAAGCTTATAAGCAGCTAATGGTATGGAGAAATCAGGATATCATTTTTTTTAGTACATCTTTGAAGCTTTTCTTAACCAAAGTTTTCACCTGAAAAGCCATTATAAATATTGAGTCATAAAATATTCTTAGAAAATGGAAGCAAGAATCAACTACGGTAACACTCAACACACGTCATAACACGAAAGAGACACCAAAAAGAAAATTGTAAAATATAAATATTTAAATAAAAAACCCATAAAATATGAATACAACAGAAAAGGTATAATCTTGTAAAAGAATGGACTCCTTGCAGTAGGTATATGCCAAAAATTAAATGAATTGTCGCAAAGACATTGGTATTTCTACTTGGTGTGGTGGCGAAATGCCAAGTATGATGTGACCTTGCTAAGACTTGAGCAAGGGCATGGTATATAGGAGTTGAGGATTATCACCTTGCAACTTAAGCATTTTTAGATGTTGGCTTGGCTCCATATAGACTTAAACTTGTCTGGGATAGCCGTTCTCTATTGGACTCCGTCTAGACCCTAGTTATCTTGCTTATTATTCATGTGAGTTTCAGATGCCTGTTTTTTTTGTTCACTTCATAATTGATCATTTTGAATCAATCACCTTTTGTATTTTTGGTCTGAATATGATACCTGTAGTTCTATAAATGCAGGTGCATTTTGTTCGCTACATTATTACAAGAGAATCAAAAAGGCATTCACGTAGAAGAAAACACCGTTTTTTCCATGGTCTAAGCAAGCTCTCATGACATACAAAAGGTTAAGGCTTTTGTTTTTGTTGGTGCAGATGGGTTAGTGGTTTTAACAAGTAAGATTTGTGCAGTTATTTGACTAATTTTTCTCTTCAAAAAGCTTTATTTCGCTAATTTTCATCCAGTTTTTTTGTCTTTGTCATTTAAATCGGATATTTCTGTACTGACATTTTGATGGTAGTGTTGGTAGAGAACTCAAGGTTTCTGGCGAGATTATGCCTGGACGGTATATGAATGTTTCTGAGACAAAATACTTGGACTGTTGGGAGTTTAATGTAAATGCCAGGACACCTTGTTCTTAATAAGTTTTATCGTTTTCTTGCGTGTCCATCTTTTCTGGAAAGGACATATACATGACTGCCAATCAGAATTTGCCTTTTTATCTTATGATCAGAATGTGGAGAGGGGAGATGGAGGTGGTGTCGTGTCTTGCTGGAGAGGGAGGATTGAGACAGATGAATTGGCATAGGGACTTTGCTGGAGGAGGTAAGAAAAGAAGAAAGAGAAGCAAAAGGAAGGGAATTATTCTAGGTCGTGGGGTGTATGATGTAAGGTGTTTTTAAACTTGGTTTGCTGCTGATTGGGAGTTTGTGAGTTGGGCCAGGCATCATGCTGCCTAAGAGAAGAGTTTGGCAAGGTTCGACCGAATGATGTTTCCTGAGGAGGGCATCAATCTCTAAATGGACTGTTACGGTGTGGATTACATGGTTTCTTAGCTTTCTAGATTTCAACTGAAGGCAGGCTGCACTAGATGTAATTACAATATATACAAGGAGATGATATTTTTTTGATGGTTCCTTTTGGCCTTATATACATTCATCATAGAGGCTGTGCGGAGATTTGATCCAATCAAAATGGTATACCAAGGCCTTTAGCCAACATAAAAAGTGAAAGATTGTGCCTTAATTGTAAGAGTTTTTCATCCTCAGGCCGTGTTGGAGCATGCTTAAAGAGGATTCTTCACCATCCTTTTCCCTCCCATAGCCCCCTTTTTTTTTTTTTTTACATTTTTAGCTACGTGAATGTGGGTAAAGTATAACCTCATATTAATTTAATGGTATTATTGCAAAAAAAAAGCACGTCCACACACACACACACACACACACACACACATATATATATATATATATATAGAGAGAGAGAGAGAGAGAGAGAGTTACGGTGGTATTTATTTAATATCAAAAACTTTTGACATCACTTATCTAAAATCTCCTTATATGAATGGAAGTACCTTGGTTTTATTTTTTTGGAACTTATTTCCATCTTTTCCCAACCTACACACGTGCGAAGAATTTCACGCTTGGGTTGAGGCTTAAGTAGTCGCGACCACTATAAGCAATTCTCATTGTTAGCTTTGTATATATGATAAGAAAAAAAGTTAGTGTGATTGATTCGAGGGAGTCCTTAATTAAGGCTGTCTAAGAGGAAAATAGGTTGGGAAATATAATAGTTGATGTGTAGTCATGTAAATGTGTTCCTAACTTGTAATTTTTCTTTTTATGTGAAAAAAATGCTTATATATCGTGGGGTCTAAGATTATTCAAATCAATAAAAAATTACTTTCGTAAGGGTGTGTGGTTATATAAAATCATTTTATATTTTTAAAATAATTTTACACGGGTGTAAAGTAAGATTATACTAGTGCAATCTTACTTTAAACTACCTTACACCGGTGTAATATTTTTTTACGTTGGTGTAATAATTTTTTGCATGGGTGCAAAGTAAGATTGCACCTTACTTTGAACTACTTTGCACCGGTACAATATTTTTTTGCATAGGTGCAAAGTAAGATTACACCTTACTTTGAACTACTTTGCACCGGTGTAATATATTTTTACACGGGTGCAAAATTAAATTTCAAATGTTTCTTCACGTATGATAAGTGATTTTATACTTGAAGGTGATTTTTCATCTTAAGATTTAGGATCTAGTCTTTAGTGTTTAGGATTTAAAAGTTAAACCCTAAACACTAAAGATTAGACCTTAAACCCTAAGGTGAAAAATCACATTTCAAGTGTAAAATCACTTGTCATACGTGAAATCATTTTCTATAAACCTAAACACTAAACCCTAAACTCATAAGTCAAAATCACTTTGCACGGTTGCAAAATCACTTTAGACAAGTGAAACTATACCATTGGAATAATTGATCACCAGTGCAATCCCAGTGAAAAGATACCTTATAATAATTTATTACCGATGCAAAGTAGTTTATCATCGATGTAAATTTTTTTATCACATATGCATTTTTTAGGTTAAAGTGGTGTAATGAATATTTTGAATGTAGTGAAAACTCTCACGTAACAAGTCTTACATTCTTTTATTTTTTTACATTAAATATAAATTATCAAGTAGATCAACATTTTCAATATTATATAAAATATAAAAATAATATCCAACGTCACCTTTTACATCGCACCCAACGTTACCCTACTTTTTAGCTTAATTTCTAGGGTTGCAATATTATCGAAGAGAGATTCAACATATGTAAAAAACTCTTCATTTGCATCTGATTGTACCTTAATAATTGATGAGGACAAAATTGTCCAAGTACGCATCCAAGTACTATATGTGTGCTGTGCGTTTATCGAATAAAATGGAGTAGAATCCCGATAACTGCACTGTAGGAAGATATCATATTCCTGATCCCAGTTTTATTTTTGACGTGAAATCATCGATCATTTGTAATGGGTTCTCATTTTTACTGCAATCTATGGCAAACATGATACCTCTCTGGTGATGAATTTCCCATCAACGACGGCAAATCAAGCCCGTCCATGTACCAATATTGTTTGGACAGCCAAAGGGAACCCACTTTCACTCGGGTGGGTGGAGGGTGGGGTTCTTCTTTTTCTTTTTTTTTTTTAAGGGGAAAATTTTTTTATTAAGGGAAATAAAATGATATAATTACGTAGTCTCATGTGTAAGGAAAAAAAAAAATTCTACGTCCCTAAGGAGAAAGCAAGTCCCTTTCATGAGGTGAACTCTAAAGCAACCATACAAAGAATAAAAATGGAAAAAAATAGAAAAGAAGTACCTTAAATATCAATTTCGATGCGGAAAAGAACTCGTACCACGTAGTACATATGATAAAGCATCACCAATGTCGACAAATTACGCTAACAGATGAGGAACGATCGGAAGTAAGTCGATCAAGCACCCGTTCGTAATGAGCTAAGGTTCAACGTGCCCCCAAACTTCAAAATCGACGCCACCGAAACCGCTCCCATAGCAACGATCGTCGCCCATTGGTCACCATCGTTACCACATGCCCATTCGTCTCGTAGCCACCACCCCAGCTAGACTTGGAGCTTCGACAGCCACGCATCGGATGCAAGGTCGCTACTGTAGGTGCCATGTTGACAAAGAAGCGGAGGTGAAAAGGTCAAGCCCCGAAGAAACCTACTCGGGAGGAGAGAAGGGAGGTGGGACAGAGCGGAAAGATGAAGGAGATGCGAAGGGGGGGCTTCGACCGATATGATGGCTAGTTGGAGCCCCACCAACAACTAGGGTTTTAGGGTCTCGAGTGGAAGGGATCTCTAGTGGAAGGGGGGCCTTAGGTGGATTTCCCGAGATGAAGGGTGGGTTTCATTTTGGGATGCAAAATAAGACTCACCATCTCTTTTCCTTTACACTACATAATGTTCTTGATGATTTTTTCTCAGTAATAGATTTGCCTTCTTGAACATCTCGTTAATATTTGTGACTAAATCCTTTATATGTAGTTTTAATCATCTACAATGGACTAACGTATACTCAAGCAAAGGAAGGGTCGACCTAAAGATCACATGACCTTACAATCAAGTGTAAATTTGAGCCTCTCGCAAAAAGATTAGATGGATTCATTTGTTTTGAAGGGGAGGTGACAACACACACACAGGATATGTATCCATTGAACATAGTACCTTTTTTTCCCATGAAAAACCCATCTTCTTATACGTTCAATTGAGCACGACCTTGATTAAACCACTCTCATATCACAGAAGCAATTTATAACATTTTCAAAAAATCACCGTACATATTTGATACGTTAAATAAAAAGGTAAATAAGAATCCCTTAATTTATCACTACAGGAATAACTACTTTTCGCAACGATTCAAAATCGTCTCCTAATCATTCAAAATCAGTGTATATTGTCGTCGCAAAAGTGTGTGCCACATTAAAGTATACACGACGGTTATGTTAAATAACCATAATGTATGATTAGAAATACACAATGTTTTCTCTACCAATCATGTATCTTGCCATACGATGATTGTTTTTAAACTGTCATTTGATAACAATAAATGATCATTTTTAACCGTCTTGTATGCCATTAATTTGGTGGTGGTGGTTTTCATGTGAACAATAAACGATGGTTATTAAACTATCGTTTATATGTATACACAACGATTTTCTATAATTGTTGTGTATATATGTGTATTTTTTTTCTAATATACATAATGTAGGTATTATAGAATCTTATAATACTTTTAACAACATATACAACATACAACATAGAACATGCAACATTCAACATACAGCATGCAACATGTAACATGCAACAAATATATATCTAAACCTAATGAAAAAAGTATATCATAACGTCAAAATATATATATAACTAAGTAAGGTACAAAAACTAACTAAGAAAAAGAGAAGTAATCTAAACCTATGCCTCAGCTCTCGTTTTGCTCCACCACCACCGATATCATTGTTGTCGCCTCTGTGATGTGGGTAGTGATAGGGAGCGTGATCCGAGCCACTACCCTATAGAAATGCTAACATCTCTCTCATCTTTGCTCTCTACTGCTCCATCTCCTTCTGTAACGACCCGATTCCCGAGTCCCTACGAGACACGAGAACCGGACCGACTCGACTAATCCCAAGACCCAGTCGTCCAACGAGGAAGTAACCAAAAGACAGTAAAATAGACCACATTCAGCATGAATATAACTAACAGTAAGAAAGTACAGCAGTAAGGAAAGAAACTACTACAGTAGGCACCACCACAACAGTAAAAAAATATTTATCATATAACAAAAACTGCAGGTAAAGAAGGTACAGCGGAAACAAAAACTACTCACTAGAACAGAAACAAAAAGGGGTACAAAGCTGTGGTAACTCTACTGGACCATACTCGGCCCAGCATCCTCTGCAGCCGCCGACCCTGGCTGCTCAACACCTGGTCCTGAAAAAGGTAACGAGTGTAACATGTCAGCAAAACGCTGAGTAGAGTGGCAAACTAACTAAAGGCAACAGTAGAGTGTACAATAGCTGTTATGTTCTATTACTTCCTTTATTTACATCTTTCAATTTTTCTCACTATTTCATTTATTTCTCAGATCCTTTACTTGATCTCGAATGTCCTCGTGGGACGATCTTGATTGCAGTCTTTTCCAAAAGTAGAAGTAGCACGTGGGGCTCTCCTGGCTGGGAGAGTCCCCCGTGGTGATCCTACCCTCAGTCAACCACCCCAAGGTCACTGACAGACGTAACGGTGACTACGGCACGCGCGATAAACGCACAGGTAGCTAGCCTGCACTGGCACGCGGTCAGTCGTTTCCGTTAACGGGTGCGCCCAAAGCACAGCACGGAACCAGGGCAGAGCCCTCTCAGTAACAGGGGTCCAACCCCTCCACAGTAACCAAATCGGGGCCTTGCCCCTCCACAGTCCGCGCACCCTCGCCTGACTACCCTGGTTTTCCCTAGTGGGCCTAACAAGTCGGTGAAGGAGGCTAGCAGAACCCCGGGGCCCGTGGGGTAGCTAGTACTCTCCTAACACTACTAGCTCTCCTCGGTACTACGTACACGAGGGCCAACAAGTCGGTACAGAGCGGCCAATCCTAACCCCGGGTCCCTGGGGCGGCTGGCCCCACTCTGCACTAAACAGGTACAGGTACTTCCCTTGGTACTGCGTACCCAAGAGACAGTACAAACTACATCTCAGTTCCATTCCTTTTTCTTTCCAGGAGTTCCACTCCTAACTCCCCGTAGGGTTCCAGCTCTTTATTTCAGAACATCATATGTTTCACTTTCCAGATTCACGTTCTCAAATTCCATGATCTCAAACATGTTTCTTTATTCATAACAGGCAGCTGTTAATTAAATTTACAGGCAGCTTTATATATATTCCTTTCCATTTTTCCAAGACTGCAGTAATATACATTCCACTAGTTTTTCCATCCTAGGATTCATGCCATATCCTAGGATCTATCATACAATCTAGTTTTCCGGCCCTAGGATTCATGCAACACCTAGGAGCTATCATTCCATATATTTCTCATTCCTAGGATTCATGCAAAGCCCTAGGTTCTAGTTATGGTTCCATACTTTAACAGATTTTATTAATACTTAAAGCCACTCTACCAGGTACAACGGGAGTAATGGGGGCGTGATCGGGAATCCCGCGCGCCTCCGCGACTCTCAAGACTGCAACCGAACGAGGTCCTATCACAAGGATCAAACACAAGGAGTGTCTCAAAACAGTGTATAGCTACTGTAGGCGGGTAGAGGAATTAATTCTGAAACGAACGCAACTCGAATCGCGGAAAACGGAGCCCAAACAGGCCCCAAACGGGTCAACAAAGACGATACAGTGCAAAATCAGACGTCTGGAACTCCTTCCAGACGTCTTAAACGGTGGATCAGAGAATTACCTATTCGGCTTGGTTCCCCGGACGTCCAGAAGTCTGCGGGGACGTCTGCCTAGATCCAAGACGTCCGATGGTCCCTCCGGACGTCTGGAGGTCACTCCCGCCGTCTGGTACAACTTCCAGACGTCTGATTCGCAAAGGATGACGAATCAGCGAACCTGCGCACAGCCAACCCCCCCTCCCTCAGTACGGTCAGTCGACAAGAAGGAAGAAGAAAATGGAAACTCACTTTCAGACGTCTGTATGATCTCACAGACGTCGACCTTGCCGTCTGGATATCAATCCAGACGTCTGATTCTGGAAATTTTTCCAGAATCAGAACCTTGCTCGGCCTCCGCTCGCGACGCCGCCCACGTCGCACCTCGCGCGTCCGCTGCTCCGCCCGCAGTAGGTCCCTCTCCGCGACGCTCTGCGCCCCCTGCGCCCTCCGCCGGCCGGCCAAGCCGCTCCTGGCGAGCTCGCCCTCACGGCAGAGCCCCGCCCTCGCACGCCGCAGCTACTCCGCGCTCACTGCAGCTGCCGCTGCCGCTGCCGCTGCGCCCTCGCGTCCGCTCGCTCTCGCGCACAGGCAGGAGAAGAAGGAGGAAGATGGTGGAGACGGGAGGGGAGGCGCGCCCCCCCCTTTTAACGCCACGCGGAGAGGAGAGAGAAGGCGGTCGCAGCCGCCTGCAGCCGCAGAGAAAGAGGGCAGAATCGCAGGTCTGCGCGCACAGGCGCGCAGACGAATATCCCGTGCGAGCATAACTGTTCGCCAGACGTCTGTAAACTATCCCGGACGTCTGGTCAGACGTATGGATGTGATCCCAGACGTCTTGACAGACGTCTGGGCCACCTCCCAGACGTCTTAAAAGGCGTCTGGGGCACGCGCTCGTTACACCTTCCTTTGCTCCTCTATGAATTCTTGGCATCTTGCTGAAACGACCCACCACCCCTTTGGCCATTTGAAACGTCTAGGATGTTCACCAGATGTCTGAAAATGCTTTTAGCGCGGAACGTACGAGTGCCATACTTCCTCCCTCACCGCGCCTTCTCTTGCAACGCCACTCTGCGCCATGCTTTGCCTTTCCACCCCCCTTACCTCCTGTCTCTTTGTAAACCTCTCCCCGTCCTCTTCGTTGTCCACCCGTAGTCGAGAGCAGAGCAAAGGCAAGAGCGAGTGAAGAGCGGAGAGCCGAGCGAGAGGAAGTGCAAGGGCGGAGGGTGCAACACCGTTCTGCTGCAACACCTGCAAACAAGGGGAGCCAGAGCGGTTTCGCGGAATCAGATGGCCGGAGAGACACCCAGACGTCTTATCGGACATTCGAAGGTAGAGCAAGACGTATGGTAGAGATCTACTTTCCGAACTTTTCCTTTCTGACAAGTCCTGACAGCGTACGTGTATGTGTCAGAGGGCGGGAGCGTAGCCGAGGCAGTTTCAGACGTCCGGGAGCACCCCCAGACGTCTGACAGAGTCCTTGGACGTCGGCATTGAGTTTCAGACGTCTGATAGTGGAACACCGAGAGAGGTATCCCTGAGAACTGTTTTAAGATGTTAGGGGCCTTTCCCAGACGTCTGATTTCCGTCTGATAGCGTGTTTTGGGCCGTGTAAGGCCCTATTATTATCGCTTTTCCGCAAACGAACCGTCTCTATTTTCCATACGAGTTTCTCTGTATGATGATACCTTGTTTATATCTTTCTGAACATTTTGGTCCATCAATCCATGTTTTAGGTCTCCAGTCCGTTGGGTGTACGGGACTTGTGGAGACGTCAGGAGCCACTATACGAGCCCTCATTCCACCCGGTTACTCAGGCAGAGTGGTTACAACCTTAAATCTCTAATTTAATACGTGCGAGTAAGTAATCCTAGGACTTAAGATGAACCCTAGGAAGGAATAAACGTATATTCGAGAATAAATTCTTGAACCATAGGTCTTAGCATGAACACTAGGGTTAGAAGAAACTGCATGTGAATGATTGAGTAATCAAAAGCTACCTGTTTTTATCTAAAATGGACTCCTACTGTATTAAAATGAAAATTGAACTGTTTGTTCCGAACATTCCAACCTGGATGTGAAAAAAGGAAACTCCCGTACGAACCCCACGGAGAATGTAAACAAGAACACCGTACTACGGAGAACCGGATGGTTTTGGGAATTTGCTGCCTATGGGCAGCTGTTAAGGGAGGTAAGTTGACCTTTGTATACGTGGTACCGAAGAGAGCAACTATCCCTTGTAGTGTAGAGGGGAGCTTGCCGCCCTTGGGTTGGGACCCGGGGTGGGTTTGGCCACTCTACGACGACTCTTACTGGCCCTCGTGTATGTGGTACCGAGGTGAGCTACTTAGTGTAGGGGGGAGCTATTTGCCCCAGGGGGCCCGGGGCTAGGTATGGCCACCCTACACCGACTCTCGTCAGCCCATTGGGTAAACCGGGGTAGTCAGACGAGGGTACGCGGACTGAGGAGGGGCAAGACCCCTGTTCTGTTCTGAGAGGGCAAGGCCCTACACTGTTCCGCACTATACATTGAGGCGTACTCGCTAGCGGAAACGACTGATCACGTGCCAGTGCGGGGTAGCTACTGTTGGTGCTAGAGCACCGCGATCGTTTGTTTTGATGACAAGAAAACACGTGTCATTTAACATTTGCACTTGGGATCTTAGATTTCAGGCAAATTGCAAATGGAGACGTGATTAGACGGAGTTCAAGCTCGCATCCAGGACGGATTGGAGGAGCTTGATGGAGAACAGAGAATATTAGTGAGGAGCGATAGATTGAAGATGGAAGGACAAGAAGACTAGGATAGAATTCTATTTATTTCTTTCATGTACTTTTGTCTTTATTTCCTTACTCTTTTTATTCCTTAGAACATCATGTTAAAGAGCCTTAAAGTACCCTAACAGTAGTCCTAGGAATACCCGCACAACCCTAGGATACTTAAGTTTTCAGTGGAGAACTTAGAAAACCAATATAGGGTTCAAACAGCTGTTCCAGACGTCTAATTCCAAAATCAGACGTCTGATAATATGTTTTAAGACGTCTGACTATTGATTCAGACGTCTGATAATAATTAGGCTGGAATTAGGTAGTTCTGTCTGATGAAATCAAACGTGCAGACCTTAATCCATATGTCTTAGAAGACGTCTGATGATCTTTCCAGACATCCAATTAGTGGACCGTTGGCTGGCTCAGCAAACACTGAAGGATATGATGTCCTTAAGCTTTTCCAGACGTCTGATAGATGACCATTTTGCCACGGCTGACCCAAAATCTCTTCTCAGAGATTTTCTAGCTGTTGCAACTCTTGGAAATCCATTCCCACGAAAAAGTAGGTTTCCAGACGTCCACACATAGTGCCAGACGTCTTGTATGTCGTCTGATGGACATGCACTAGAACCCTGTTTAGATCTGATCCAAGTCAGGAAGAAACCCGAATAAAATCAGACGTCTGAACTTATTTTCAGACATCTTAAACTGGTCTTCCAGACTTCTGATGCTAGGATCAGACGTCTGATAACCCTGTCAGTGCAATCATTATTCCTGATTTCGGCCTGATTCTCTTGGGCTTTGCACCCAACGGCTATGGAAGCTTTCCTAAGCCTTCCTAAAGCCTCTATAAATAGAGGGGAACCTCTTGCGCACAAACACACACCTAGACACACTAAGAACAAGCATTTCCACTCTTTTGTGTCCAAAAAGAAGCTCTTGCTCTCCAAGCTCAAGTTCTACATCTTGAGAGTATCAAGCCTTTGTGCACCCGCTCTCCCGCCGTAGTTCACGAGAGCGAAGCTTGTGCCGTCGCGTGGCTCATGCACCCACGTCATCGATTCGACGCACTCCTTGCAGAGGGAAGCATCTTAATTCCTATAGAAGCTTAGGTTTAAATCTTTGTTGGCTCTATAGGACTATATTTGTTATTTTATCTTTGTTATTTGGTTTGGTATTCGCTTTGCGAATTCCCGTCTCCTTCGTGGGACAAAATCCTTCTCGTGAAGAGAAGGGGTTGAGGAACGCTACCCTTGCACTTGTAGCGTGGTTGTAATTAAGGTTGAACCACCCTCGTTTAAGTGATTCGTTTAGTGGATTTAATCAACTTGGTTGATCGGAAAATACTAGCTCGAGATGGTTAGGTGGTGGTTTCCACCTAAAAATAATTGTGTACCTTGTGTGATTGAATTTTTTTGAGATTGTTTATATTCTATTCCGCATTTTATTACGTCACCCCCTCCTACTAGGGAATCTACAGCTACCCGCGAGCTTATCACGTGTGCCGTAGTCACCGCTATGTCACGACAGTGACCTCGGGGTGGTAGACCGAGTATAGGACTACCACGGTGGGACTCCCCTGGCCAGGAGAGTGCCACGTGGGCATCCTATATCACGGGAAGCTGCAAGCAAAATCGTTCCTATAGGAAACAAGAAGATTAATTAACAAATCCTAATTAGAGATCTCTACGCACCCACATGTATAATATAATTGGAAAATGGAAAATTTTATGCATGTTACTTCTTAGCCACCACTCTACTTAGCGTTAGCTGACTCCAGTCAAATATATTCTGTACAGGTCAAGGATTTGAGCAGCTCGAGCCATCGGCTGTTGAGGATGCTAGGTCTAGTCAAGCCTAGCTTTAGCTCTATTGCTTGATAGTGAGTTTTTATAGCTTTGTCTTCTGTTACATGTACTCTTTGATGTGATGGTTGTAATATTACTGTTCTCTTTCCCCCTGTTGAAATTTTCTTTTTACATAGTTATTGTACTTGTGTGATTGTGGTTTGTTGAATGTTACTTGGTTATTTCTTGTTGGACGACTGGGTCTTGGGATAGACTGAAGTGAGCTAGTCTCAGATCCTGTAGGGATTTGGGACCAGGTCGTGACACTTGCCAAGCTTGAAATTGCTGCTGGAACTATGAGGTGATATCATGGAGTTGTGTCTGCATCTGCTAGACGACTGTTGATGCTGACCCCTTCCACCCATACTAGCTGGAGATCGCTTGATTCCTCCCTCCATTACAAACGAAGCCTCCATGCTTCGGAGGTATGACGCTCCTAAAAGCTTCCTCAGGTGTCATAGGAAGTTGCTATTAACTGTCGGAAGTGGCGTCAGGAGGGGGATTGATTAAGTTCATCATTTTTCCTTACAAATTACAAATTAAATTATGCTTATAATTTAATATCATATTAAAGTATAAAATTTAAAGTAGTTGATAATTAAATGTTACATGCTTCGTCTGGCATATCTCATGTATCCAGGTTTAATCGTCGTCGGTTGTGGCATTGCTATGAGTAATCTCATACACACCAACTCGATCAAGCGTGGCACCATCATTTGAATGTGCCTATAAATATGTTTCAATTTGCAAGTAATAATAATAATTAAAACTTTAATTAAAAATATAGAAGTGACATAATAAAAAATTACTTACATATTTTGCCTTAACTCTATTTATACTAGTTCGACCCAAATAATGGGTCTGTAGTGGAGCTTTGCCCCTATTGGCCTTGTTTATCTTCACTTGATCCTATATGTATAACATATTGTAATGAGAAAACAATTAAATCATTTATCTCAAAAAACCCCTAGAAGTATTTACAATTACCTCTGTCTCAGGCCTATTCCAATGCTCACAGCATTCTTTCATACATCTACTACTATTGTAGGAGGCACGCTCCTCAATGCTTCCTCATTAGACGATATTTTGTTATAAAACTAAATTATACAAATAAATTGTCAAAAGAAAATAATTAATTAAATAATAATAAATGAAAAATATTACAAATTTCACCTTTGTCTTCGTTGTCATCCTTGAATCACAATGTCATCTCACAGCATGATTGAGGATGTACTTGATAACATTCGGATTGTCACCCTAATAAAAAATCACCTGTAATATTATAAAATCGTATAAATGAATTAAATATTATTGAAGTAAACTTATATATATGTTAATAATTATTTACTTCTATATTATGGATAACCTCTTGATCTTTTTTGAGATCCTTCTCCAGTTAAAACAATAAAGGGGGACAAACTCCTTTACCATATTAAACAGTTTGCCAGTGAAAGGAGAATAGTTTAGATTTTCTCCAGCTTTGTTGATATGCACTATAATCCTTGTCACCTCTGGAAGTGCATCTAGACGCACATTTCTTCTCGGACCCCTTCCTTTTTTCTTCTTACTTGATAAGAAAAATATAATTAAAAATTAAAACATTACAAGTAAATTTTAATAAGATATTACGAGCAATTCTTACTAGAACTGGTCCCTGCCACAGCCTGAGGGTCCTGTTGAGGTGGCCTGTGTACCTCAACATTGTCCTCACCCTCCTCCTCGTCCTCATCCTCGCCGTAGTTGTCGCCCTCGTCCTCATTGTCATCCTCGTCATTGTCATTAGGGTAGTAGGTGGCAACCTCTGGCTCTGGCTCTCACACTACATTGGTGACCACCTTCTTGCCCTTGTTCTAGTATTGTCTGGTAAGATCACTTGGCCGGACACATTTACGATGCCTCGTAAATGCAGGATTAGGTATGTTACGAACGCGGCTTCAAGACGTCTTTTAAGACGTCTGGGAGGTGGCCCAGACGTCTGGAACCCCTTCCAGATGTCTGGGATTTGATTTCTGCGGCACGCGCGATTTCGTCTACGCGCCTGCGTGCACAGACCTGCGACGCCTCTTTTCCCTCTCTCCTCCGCAGGCGCAGCGCTGCCCCCCTCTCTCTCTCCCCGTGCGGCCTTAAAAAGGCCTCGCCCTCTCCCTCACTCTCATCCCCTCCTCTCCCTTCTTCTTCTTCCAGCCGGTGCGAGAGCGAGCGAGCGGCGGGAGCGGCAGCTGCGGCGAGTTGCGGGAGGAGGTGTTGTGCGAGGGAGGAGACGCCCGACCTTGAGGGCTCGAGCTTGCCGGGGCAGCTAGAGCCGGCCGGCGAGGGGAGCCGCGGGCGTGGAGCGTCGTTGGAGGGCTGCTGCAGCTCGAGCAGCAGGCGGACGAGATGCGGCCGTGCGTCGCGGGCGGAGAGCGAGTCGAGCTCTGATTCTGGAAACTTTTCCAGAATCAGACGTCTGGGCTTCCAACCAGACGACGGTGAAGACGTCTGGAGGACTGTCCAGACGTCTGGCAAGTAAGTTATTTTTCGTCCTTCATCCTTTTCTGCGACCCGTTGTACTGAGAACGATGAGTGGGTACGTGTAGGGTCTGAGATTCGCATCCAACGCGAATCAGACGTCTGGCCGCAGTGCCAGACGACGGGAAGGACTTCCAGACGTCCGAGGTGACCATCTAACGTCTGGGAACTAGGCCAGACGCCCCCGCAGGCTTTTGGACGTCTAAGAGACTACGCAGAACAAAGGTACCATCTGACCCACATTTTAAGACGTCTGGAAGAGGTTCCAGACGTCTGATTTTGGACTGTTTCGTCGTTTTCGACCCGTTTAGGGCCCGTTCGGAGTCCGTTTTCCGCGTTTCGAGTTGCGTTCTTTTTGGAATAAGATCCTCTACCCATTTACAGTAATTATATACTATTCTGAGAAACTCCTTGTGTTTGATCCTTGTGATAGGACCCCGTTCCATTTCAGTCTTGGGGATTGCGGAGGAGCGCGGGATTTCCGACCACGCCCCCAGTACTTCCGTTGTAGCTGGTAGAGTGGCTTTAGAAATTATTAACATAATTTGTTACAATTATGGAACAATTAATAGAACCTAGGGCATTGCATGAATCCTAGGAATGAGAAACCAGATTGAATGATAGATCCTAGGGTATTGCATGAATCCTAGGGCTGGAAAACTAGATTGAATGATAGATCCTAGGGTATGGCATGAATCCTAGGACTGGAAAACTAGTGAAATGAATATAAATATTGCAGCCTTGGAAACTGTGGAAAGGAAATAATAGCTGCATGTAAATTGATTTTAACAGCAGCCTGTTATGAATAAATGAACATGCTTGAGAATATGGGTTGTATGAACGTGAAACTGAAAGGGTGAAACCTGAATGTGCTGAGTTAAAAGAGCTGGAACCCTATGGGGAGTTAGGAGTGGAACTCCTGGAAAGAGAATGAAATGGAACTGAGAAGGAAAGATGTGGAGGTGTGTTGTCTCTTGAGTACGTAGTGCCAAGAGAAGCACCTGTTACCTACTTAGTGCAGAGCGGAGCCAGCCGCCCCAGGGACCCAGGGTTAGGTCTGGCCACTTTGTACCGACTTGTTGGCCCTCGTGTACGCAATACCGAGGAGAGCTACTAGTGTAGAGTGAGTGCTAGCTACTCCACAGGTCCCGGGGTTCTGCCAGCTCACCTACACCGACTTGTTAGGCCCACTGGGAAAACCAGGGTAGTCAGGCGAGGGTGCGCAGACTGCGGGGGGCAAGGCCCCTGTTTGGTTACTGTGGAGGGGTTGGGCCCCTATTACTGAGAGGGCTCTGCCCTATACTGGTTCCGTACTGTACTTTGGGCGCACCCGTTAACGGAAACGACTGACCGCGTGCCAGTGCGGGATAGCTACCCGTGTGTTTACCGCGCGTGCCGTAGTCACTGTTACGTCTGTTAATGACCTTGGGGTGGTTGACTGAGAGTAGGATCACCACGGGGGACTCTCCTGGCCAGGAGAGCACCACGTGTTACTTCTACTGTTATGAAAAGACTGCAATCAAGATCGTTCCCACGAGGAACATTCGAGATCAAGTGAAGGATCCGAGAAATAGATAAATTATGAAATAATAGAAAGACGTAAATAAAGGAAGAAAGAAAATAAAACAGCTACTGTACACTTTACTGCTTCTTTAGTTTAGCTGCCACTCTACTCAGCGTTTCGCTGACGTGTTACACTCGTTACTTTTCAGGACCAGGTGTTGAGCAGCCAGGGTCAGTGGCTGCAGAGGATGCTGGGCCTAGTAGGGTCCAATAGATTTACCACTGTTCTTTTGTGCCCTTTTTGTTCCACTGTAGTGAGTAGTTTTTGTTACCCTCTGTACTTTTCTTTACTTGTAATTCATGTTATGTTATGAATGTTGTTCTACTGTTGTGGTGGTACATGCTGTAGTAATTCTTTTTCTTACTGCTGTATTTTGTTACTACTAGTTATATTTCATGTTGAATGTAGTTTATTTTACTGCTCTTTTGGTTACTTCCTCGTTGGACGACTAGGTCTTGGGATTAGTCGAGTCGGTCCGGTTCTCGTGTCTCGTAGGGACTCGGGAATTGGGTCGTTACAAGGTACCATGACGACTGGGTGTGAGGGAGGAGTACGTAGAGGGATGTACTCAGGGACCTCGAGAGTCATTAATGGTCATTAACGGTCTACAATAATGGAGCTTGCATATTAAAGAATTCTTTTCTACGTGCATCACATATGCGTGAATGTTGTTATACTACAACAGTTTCAGTTAGCTATCAACGGTTGAAGATAAATGTCAATTGCATTTCTTAATTGCTTTGGACCTGAGATGAGGAGGGTTAACATCATAAATGACGATTGCATACAAAGCCACGTGGATAAGTTGTAAGTTACCATCACGACTAGCCAAATTGAATAGGATGGGTACATGTTCCTGAAAGGATTAAACCATCGCTTGCAAGATCCAATTTGACATTTCTTGCATCCTTTGCAAATGCTAAATGAGTATTGTCAAATATTTTTCACTCTTCTGAATCTACAGGATGACGAATGCAACCATCTCGTGACATGTTATCCTAATGCTATGTCATCAAATTCGCAGTTCTACTTGAAATACAACGATGTTGAAGCCTAGAAATTAATGGAAAGTAACGTAGAACCTTCTACAATTATTTTTTGGCCCTAATATTTAGTGAATTTTTCACTTTAAATCTCTCAACATTACACTATGGACAACTACTCAACTTTGCATATTCATTTCTATATAACATAATCATTTGGACATGTGCCAATTTTCTCGCAATTTAAACCAAGTACACTTATATGTTTCTTTGCTTCATACCATGTCTTTGGATAATCTTTCAGATCTTCTAAAAGCTCTCTAATGAATTCAAACACCTCAGACATCAATCTAAAGGTCACTCTATTCATAACCTTCATCCGAAATAACTTTAAAAGAAATGATAATCTGGAAATGGACGTGATACCAGGAGCAATATGTTCATCCGCTGCACTAATAGCATCATAGAACTGATTAGAAGTTTCCCCACTAGTTAGTTCTTCAACTCTTGCTCTCATTTCATCAAGCATTTCATCGATGTCATTGGCTTCAATATCCACAGTTGTCTCATTGAAATCTATTAGAGATCTCTGACTTCCTCTATAAGATTCTCTCCATGAGCAATTCACTTAGTATAATGTCGCCACCAACCGTTGCAAATCATATGCTCGAATACAATGTTCCTATCATGTGAATATCCTTTCAAGCATCTCCTACACGAGCAAAAAATCCTGTTGAACTTGTCCCCACGTCTGAATGACTTCCTCGTGTCATGAAATGCCAATCAAGGAACACTCTCACTCCATTCTTGTATCAGGAGTAATCCGATTTCCTCAAACTAATCCAAGACTTATCCATGATAATTTACAAAAATAAAATAAAATCACCCAATAATTATAATATGTTTATATAATAGTGTTTGTATTTTGATTAGGGTTTTCACTTAATAGCTCATTCTTGAAGATTTGATCACAACATTACTTATTACATGTAATCAGTGTCTAGAGAAATTTCGGTAGCATCTCCTTGCACTTCTCCAGTATATCCCCCAAGACTAACCTTAACTATATTCCCAATAACACCCATTTAAGAGTGCTTTAGGAACGTAGGTAAGATTAGTTGGTATAACGGAGAAGAGTGAAAAGATACTACTGAAATTCCTCCATATATCAGTTTCATGTAACAAGTAATCTTAAGTTGTGATCAAATCTTCAAGGAGCCCCCTTAGTTCAGAACTTCTCTGAACTAAGGACGACAACTCTTATGGCATGCTATAATGGCAAAGCTTCGTGCATGAAAGTGAGATATACACATACTCTATATTGTCCGTATAACATGATCATAAGTGTCGACAGAAAAGTGTTTTGATACGATTATTCCCTCCCAAAACTTGTAACCTAGGGATTAGAATACCTATTTTTTTGCCTCAAGTGCATCTAGATTTGTGCAAGTGTGTGTATTTATAAATTCATTAAAATAAGAAAATTTGCAATAAAAAAAATAGTTATACATACAAAATAAAAATAGATCCTTCCTCCCTTTCCCTCTTCTCCCTTCTCTCCTATACCTCCCTATCTTGCCACTTTTTTTCTACTCTCTTTTTCTCTTCTCCCTATCTTGGCACTTCTCCTTCCCTTCCTTTATATTCTTCTTTATGCATCTCTCTCTCTCTTCTTCATCTCCTCTATAATTATTTATCCTCTCTCTTTCCCTCACATCTCCCTATCCTTTCACTCCTCCTTTCCTTCATTAATTCATATTTTTCTTTATGCATATCTTTCCCTCTTCTTCCTCTCCTACTCCATTACTTCTCCTTTCTCTTTTCCTCTCTTTTCTCATTACTTCCTCTTAACTTCTTAAATTCATAAAAATTTTCACAAAACTTTCCCTATAATATAAGCTTCTACCCATAATAAATTAACACAAAAATGAAATCAAATAAACATTCAAAAGAAAGTGGGTACACCCCATAATCAATCAAACGAATTCAATTTAATAAATCATGTGGGTACATCCCATAATCATAAAAATAATTCATAAGATTAATCAAGTGGGTACATGCTACATTCTAAACCCAATTAAGTGGGCACACCCCACATTTATTCACAAATTCGTCCTCATCATGCTTAATTTGATACCTCGATGAAGCGAGTGAATCGGAGAGAAGGTGTCCGACGACGTGAGATACCTAAATTAAATTACAAAAATTTATAATAAAAAAATTATTAAAAAATTACAAAAATTTAACCACATTTTATATTTAATTAATTAAAGTTATTAACCTAAAATTTAACCTAAATCAATTTACAGCAGTGGGAGGAGGAGGAGGAAGGGGGGGGGGGGTCGGCTAGGGAGGCTGGGGGAGCTGTGGTGGCAAGGGGAGGAGGAGATGGTGAGGCAGAGGAGGAAGATGCAGGGGGCAGCTGAAGGAGGTGGGAGGGGGCGGATGGGAAGGGGTGGTGGCAGGGGGAGGAGGGATGGCGAAGCGGAGGAGGATGGAGGGGGCAGTCGGAGGCGGAGGAGATGGCGTGGATGGGAAGGAGGAGGGCTAGGGGCGACGACTATGCGCATGTGGAGGAGGAAGACGACGATGGGAGGTGGTTGGAGGAGGAGGGGGAGGACGACCATGGGAGGAGGGGTGCTTACTGAGGATGAGGGGCGATGCGGCCAGAGGAGGATAGCGGCCAGAAAGAAAGGGGAGGGCTTGGGGGATCGGGCACAGGTCGAGCTAATGTTGCACATTTAACAACAGTTTTGCAGAAAACTATCGTTTAATGTCAGGTTAGGGTGAGAAATTCCGCGAAATATATACACAATGGTTGTGTAAAATCGTTGTTTTGTGGATTATACGACGATTTAAAAATAATCGTGTATATCATTAAACATATTTTGCACCTATTGAGCGGATATTCTATATAGAGGAAAGTTTTACTAATAACCGTCGTATAAAAAGCATTTCAAAAGCCCATTTTTCTAGTAGTGTATGAATAGTCTGTTACGTTAATTTGTTGCTTATTTTGTCTGTTTTGATTTTTTGATCTTTATCATCTTTCGTTTCTATCATTTAACACTCGTACCCTTCATTACTTCTGTGGCTTCGTATTGGTTTTGCACGGATTTACCTTTGAAAGGCTGTAACGACCCGGTTCCCGAGTCCCTACAAGACACAAGAACCGGACCGACTCGACTAATCCCAAGACCTAGCCGTCCAACGAGGAAGTAACCAAAAGAGCAGTAAAATAAACCACATTCAGCATGAATATAACTAACAGTAAGGAAGTACAGCAGTAAGGAAAGAAACTACTACAGTAGATACCACCACAACAGTAGAACAACATTTATCATATGACAAGAACTGCAGGTAAAGAAAGTACAGCGGAAACAAAAACTACTCACTAGAACAGAAACAAAAGAGGTACAAAAGACTGTGGTAAACTCTACTGGACCCTACTCGGCCCAGCGTCCTCTGCAGCCGCCGACCCTGACTGCTCAACACCTGGTCCTGAGAAAGGTAACGAGTGTAACACGTCAGCAAAATGCTGAGTAGAGTGGCAAACAAACTAAAGGCAACAGTAGAGTGTACAGTAGCTGTTATGTTCTATTACTTCCTTTATTTACATCTTTCAATTTTCTCACTATTTCGTTTATTTCTCAGATCCTTTACTTGATCTCGAATGTCCTCGTGGGAACGATCTTGATTGCAGTCTTTTCCAAAAGTAGAAGTAGCACGTGGTGCTCTCCTGGCCGGGAGAGTCCCCCGTGGTGATCCTACCCTCAGTCAACCACCCCAAGGTCACTGACAGACGTAACGGTGACTACGGCACGCGCGATAAACGCACAGGTAGCTAGCCCGCACTGGCACGCGGTCAGTCGTTTCCGTTAACGGGTGCGCCCAAAGCACAGCACGGAACCAGGGCAGAGCCCTCTCAGTAACAGGGGTCCAGCCCCTCCACAGTAACCAAACCGGGGCCTTGCCCCTCCACAGTCCGCGCACCCTCGCCTGACTACCCTGGTTTGCCCTAGTGGGCCTAACAAGTCGGTGAAGGAGGCTAACAGAACCCCGAGGCCTGTGGGGTAGCTAGTACTCTCCTAACACTAGTAGCTCTCCTCGGTACTACGTACACGAGGGCCAACAAGTCGGTACAGAGCGGCCAATCCTAACCCCGGGTCCCTGGGGCGGCTGGCCCCACTCTGCACTAAACAGGTACAGGTACTTCCCTTGGTACTGCGTACCCAAGAGACATTACAAACTACATCTCAGTTCCATTCCTTTTTCTTTCCAGGAGTTCCACTCTTAATTCCCCATAGGGTTCCAGCTCTTTATCTCAGAACATCATATGTTTCACTTTCCAGTTTCACGTTCTCACAATCCATGATCTCAAACATGTTTCTTTATTCATAACAGGCAGCTGTTAATTCAATTTACAGGCAGCTTTATATTCCTTTCCATTTTTCCAAGACTGCAGTATTATACATTCCACTAGTTTTTCCATCCTAGGGTTCATGCCACATCCTAGGATCTAGCATACAACTAGTTTTCCAGCCCTAGGATTCATGCAATGTCCTAGATTCTAGTTATGGTTCCATACTTTAACAGATTTTAATAGTAAACTTAAGCCACTCTACCAGGTACAACGGGAGTAATGGGGGCGTGATCGGAAATCCCGCGTGCCTCCGCGACTCTCAAGACTGCAACTGAACGAGGTCCTATCACAAGGATCAAACACAAGGAGTGTCTCAAAATAGTGTATAGCTACTATAGACGGGTAGAGGAATTAATTCTGAAAAGAACGCAACTCGAATCGCGGAAAACGGAGTACGAACGAGCCCTAAATGGGTCGAAAAAGACGATACTGTGCAAAATCAGACGTCTGGAACTTCTTCTAGACGTCTTAAACAGTGGATCAGATAATTACCTGTTTAGTGTGGTTTCGCAGACGTCCAGAAGTCTGCGGGGACGTCTGTCCTAGCTCCCAGACGTCCGATGGTCACCCCGGACGTCTGGTACAACTTCCAGACGTCTGATTCGCAAAGGATGGCAAATCAGCGAACCTGCGCACAGCCAACTCCCTCCCTTAGTACGGTCGGTCGACAGGAAGGAAGAAGAAAGAGGAATACACACCTTTCAGACGTCTGTATGAGCTACCAGACGTCGTCCTAGCCGTCTGCCTATCAATCCAGACGTCTGATTCTGGAAATTTTTCCAGAATCAGGGCGCTACTCGGCCTCCGCTCGCGACGCCGCCTGCGTCGCACCTCGCGCGCCTGCTGCTCAGACTGTAGCAGGTCCCTCTCCGCGTCGTTCCGCGCCCCCTGCGCCCTCCGCCGGCCGGCCAAGCTGCTCCGGCGAGCTCGCCCTCACGGCAGAGCTCCGCTCTCGCACGCCGCACCTCCTCCGCGCTCACTGCGGCCGCCGCTGCCGCCCTCGCGCTTGCGCTCACGCTCACGCTCACTGGCTGAAGGAGGAGAAGGAGGAGGCGGTGGAGACGGGAGGGGAGGCATGCCCTTTTAAGGCCGCGCGGAGAGGAGAGAGAAGGATTCGCGGCAGGGGAATCCTGCAGCCGCAGGAGGGAAGAAGGCGAATATGCGGTCTGCTCACTCAGGCGCGCAGACGACTCGCATGTGTCGAAAATAATGGATTTCCAGACGTCTGTAACCTATCCCAGACGTCTGGTCAGACGTCTGGACAACCCTCCAGACGTCTTAAAAGACGTCTGCGCCACACACTCGTTACAAAGGCTTATCCTCTTGAATATTGTAAGTATGAATATTGGCATTCATGTAGTTGTATCACATAAATTCGAATACAAGAATGTTAATATATATGCTATTATGTTACTTTGATACGTCATTTTGAATCCTTCGGAAATTATGTCTCCTTGCTATGTTTTCAATTTCTTGTAACACATTGGTACCATAAAGAGGTATATATTCGTATATGATTTTGTAATACTTCCATTCAAAAGTTTTGCAACACAGTAGTTTGAATGCAACTTTTCACACGAAGAGATAAAAACTCATGTTTGTATTCATAATACGTTTAATCAACAGTTTTGTAACACAGTTGTTTGAATGAAGAAGTAATAAGGGAAAGATACACACTCGCGAATGTACCTGTAATACGTAAATTACAAGTTCTGTAACACAATCCTTTGAAATCAGTAGCATCCACATTTTTTGCATTTATGATTGTGTAACATCTGTACTTTATTACACTAAGATTACACATACAATTTGAGCACAGCTATAATTACAAAGAGATAATTACTCGTGTATGTACTTATATTACGACAGATCAACAGTGTATAGTACGACATTTTTAAATGGAGTGGATCTTAGGGAAAGATACCCACTTGCGAATTTATTTGTAATACGCAAAGTCAACAAAGATGTGTTTAATGTATTACATCCATTAATTAAGATAAGATAAGATGTTGTGCTCACTTACATTGTAATTGTAACAATTTTTTGGCAAGACCATTGTCGTGCTCACATATGTTTATGCATTTATTTTATTTGTTGCATTAAAATATCTACTGTATTACAACATTGGGTAACACGTTGTCATGCCTACGTATATTAGGCACAGGTATTTTTAATTTGTTATATTACAACACTCAGTAATATGTTGGCTAGTTACAATGGTATTGCAGTATTGTTACAACAATATAGCCTCATATTACATTGTATAGTTATATTTGTTACAACTTGCATTATTAGTTGTTACATTATCTCCGTTATTTTGTTACAACAATACCACATTTTCTATGAAGCAATTGTGTACATTTTAAATTGGAGAACTCAATTTTGTATTGATTAACATACCGTTTTAAACATATGTACTACTTTAATTCACCCAACCTATATTTAGTAATCACGGTTACAAATAGTTTATTTTACGCTACACTAGGCATGGTATCAATTACACCAATTTTTAATTTGAAAAAATATCGCTAATCGGTAATCTCGGGTACATTATGAAATCACTTTCCACCTCTATCGATGGTGTAACGACCCGGTTCCCGAGTCCCTACGAGACACGAGAACCGGACCGACTCGACTAATCCCAAGTCCCAATCGTCCAACGAGGAAGTAACCAAAAGACAGTAAAATAAACCACATTCAGCACGAATATAACTAACAGTAATAAAGTACAGCAGTAAGGAAAGAAACTACTACAGTAGGCACCACCACAACAGTAAAACAAAATTTATCATATAACAAAAACTGCAGGTAAAGAAGGTACAGCGGAAACAAAAACTACTCACTAGAACAGAAACAAAAGGGGTACAAAAGCTGCGGTAACTCTACTGGACTCTACTCGGTCCAGCGTCCTCTGCAGCCGCCGACCCTGGCTGCTCAACACCTGGTCCTGAAAAAGGTAACGAGTGTAACACGTCAGTAAAACGCTGAGTAGAGTGGCAAACTAACTAAAGGCAACAGTAGAGTGTACAGTAGCTGTTATGTTCTATTACTTCCTTTATTCACATCTTCCAATCTTTCTCACTATTTCATTTATTTCTCAGATCCTTTACTTGATCTCGGATGTCCTCGTGGGAACGATCTTGATTGCAGTCTTTTCCAAAAGTAGAAGTAGCACGTGGTGCTCTCCTGGCCGGGAGAGTCCCCCGTGGTGATCCTACCCTCAGTCAACCACCCCAAGGTCACTGACAGACGTAACGGAGACTACGGCACCCGCGATAAACGCACAGGTAGCTAGCCCGCACTGGCACGCGGTCAGTCGTTTCCGTTAACGGGTGCACCCAAAGCACAGCACGGAACCAGGGCAGAGCCCTCTCAGTAACAGGGGTCCAACCCCTCCACAGTAACCAAACCGGGGCCTTGCCCCTCCACAGTCCGCGCACCCTCGCCTGACTACCCTGGTTTGCCCTAACGGGCCTAACAAGTCGGTGAAGGAGGCTAGCAGAACCCCGGGGCCCGTGGGGTAGCTAGTACTCTCCTAACACTACTAGCTCTCCTCGGTACTACATACACGAGGGCCAACAAGTCGGTACAGAGCGGCCAATCCTAACCCCGGGTCCCTGGGGCGGCTGGCCCCACTCTGCACTAAACAGGTACAGGTACTTCCCTTGGTACTGCGTACCCAAGAGACAGTACAAACTACATCTCAGTTCCATTCCTTTTTCTTTCCAGGAGTTCCACTCCTAATTCCCCGTAGGGTTCCAGCTCTTTATCTCAGAACATCATATGTTTCACTTTCCAGATTCACATTCTCAAAATCCATGATCTCAAACATGTTTCTTTATTCATAACAGGCAGCTGTTAATTAAATTTACAGGCAGCTTTATATATTCCTTTCCAATTTTCCAAGACTGCAGTAATATACATTCCACTAGTTTTTCCACCCTAGGATTCATGCCATATCCTAGGATCTATCATACAATCTAGTTTTCCGGCCCTAGGATTCATGCAACACCTAGGAGCTATCATTCCATATATTTCTCATTCCTAGGATTCATGCAATGCCCTAGGTTCTAGTTATGGTTCCATACTTTAACAGATTTTATTAATACTTAAAGCCACTCTACCAGGTACAACGGGAGTAATGGGGGCGAGATTGGGAATCCCGCGTGCCTCCGCGACTCTCAAGACTGCAACCGAACGAGGTCCTATCACAAGGATCAAACACAAGGAGTGTCTCAGAACAGTGTATAGCTACTGTAGGCGGGTAGAGGAATTAATTCTGAAACGAACGCAACTCGAATCGCGGAAAACGGAGCCCAAACGGGCCCTAAACGGGTCGAGAAAGACAATACTGTGCAAAATCAGACGTCTGGAACTCCTTCCAGACGTCTTAAACGGTGGATCAGAGAATTACCTGTTCAGCTTGGTTCCCCGGATGTCCAGAAGTCTGCGGGGACGTCTGTCCTATACCCCAGACGTCCGATGGTCCACACGGACGTCTGTAGATCACTCCCGCCGTCTGGTACAACTTCCAGACGTCTGATTCGCAAAGGATGGCGAATCAGCGAACCTGCGCACAGCCAACCCCCCTCCCTCAGTACGGTCAGTCGACAAGAATGAAGAAGAAAGCGGAAACTCACCTTTCAGACGTCTGTATGATCTTACAGACGTCGACCTTGCCGTCTGGCTATCAATCCAGACGTCTGATTCTGGAAATTTTTTCCAGAATCAGAACCCTACTCGGCCTCCGCTCACGACGCCGCCCGCGTCGCACCTCGCGCGTCTGCTGCTCAGCCCGCAGCAGGTCCCTCTCCGCGTCGCTCCGCGCCCCCTGCGCCCTCCGCCGGCCGGCCAAGCCGCTCCGGCGAGCTCGCCCTCACGGCAGAGCCCCGCCCTCGCACGCCGCACCTCCTCCGCGCTCACTGCGGCTGCCGCTGCCGCTGCGCCCTCGCGTCCGCTCGCTCTCGCGCACAGGCAGGAGAAGAAGGAAGAAGATGGTGGAGACGGGAGGGGAGGCGCGCCCTTTTAAGGCCGCGCGAGGAGGAGAGAGAAGGCGGTCGCAGCCGCCTGCAGCCGCAGGGAAAGAGGGGGGAATCGCAGGTCTGCGCGCACAGGCGCGCAGACGAATCTCCCGTGCGAACGTAACTGTTCTCCAGACGTCCGTAAACTCTCCCGGACGTCTGATCAGACGTCTGGATGTGATCCCAGACGTCTGGTCCGACGTCTGGGCCACCTCCCAGACGTCTTAAAAGGCGTCTGGGGCACGCGCTCGTTACAATATAACAAACTCAAAGGAAGTTTCGTCCCCGAAACTTGCGCCAACTAGGGTGCGGGAAAAAGATGTCCAAATAACCATAACAAACTCAAAGAGGACCGAAGCCGGTCCGAAAAGACGTACCCGCGAAAAGCTCTGGGTACCGCTCCCGCATTGCCGCCTCAGGCTCCCAGGTAGCCTCCTCGTACCGCTGGCTCCTCCACAAAACCTTTACCAGGGGTACTTGCTTTCGTCTCAACCTGCGGACGGCTCGGTCTAGGATCTGCACTGGCCGCTCGAGGTAGGTCAGGTCGTCGCTCACCTCGACGCTCTCGTGACTCAATACGTGGCTGGGATCGGCTACGTACTTCCTGAGGTTGGACACGTGGAACACGTCGTGCACACCAGAAAGCTGCGGGGGAAGGGCAAGTCTGTAAGCAACGGGTCCAACCCGCTCCAGGACCTCAAAGGGCCCCACGAACCTCGGCGCGAGCTTCCCTCTCACCCCAAACCGCTGTAAGCCCTTCATGGGTGAAACACGAAGAAAGACGTGGTCCCCAACCTCGAACTTCACCTCTCTGCGTCTGCGATCTGCGTAGCTCTTCTGTCTGCTCCTGACAGTGCGGAGTCGTATGTGGATCTGCTCAACTACCTCCTGACTCTGCCGGATCAACCTGGGGCCAACCTCCCACTTGGTCCCCACCTCAACCCAACTCAAGGGTGCCGTGCATTTCCGTCCGTACAGAGCCTCGTAGGGAGCCATGCCGATGCTCGAGTGATAACTGTTGTTGTATGCAAACTCCGCCAGGGGCAGGTGCTCCTCCCAAGAGCCCCTCCATTCTAGTACACAGGCACGGAAAAGGTCCTCAAGTGTCTGTATCGTGCGTTCCGACTGTCCGTCCGTCTGGGGGTGGTAAGCCGTGCTAAACCTCAACCTCGTCCCCAAAGCCTGCTGAAACTCAGCCCAAAACTGGGACGTAAAGCGGGTATCCCGGTCGGATACGATCTCCCGCGGAACTCCGTGTAGTCGCACCACATCACGGATATACCTCTCTGCCAACTGTGCTGGTCCCAAAGTGACTCAGATCGGCAAGAATCGTGCCGTCTTCGTCAATCTATCCACTATTACCCAGACCGCATCATGTCCTCGCTGGGTAACAGGTAAGCCCACCACCAAGTCCATGGTGATGCTCTCCCACTTCCACTCTGGCACTGGAAGCGGCTGAAGCGGCCCTGCAGGCCTCTGATGCTCGGCTTTCACCTGCTGGCACACTAAGCACTGCTGCACGAACTCACCCACATCCCGCTTCATCCCTCTCCACCAGAACTCGCGTCTCAAGTCATGGTACATTTTCGTGTTTCCGGGATGTATGGTGAATCTGGAACCGTGTGCCTCAGTCAGGAGCTCTCTCAACAGCTCCTCGTCTCTGGGGATGCACAACCGTCCCCTCAAGCGTAACACCTGGTCTGTGAAAGAGAAGTCCCCTGGGTCCCCTGATAGCACTCTGTCGCGCAAAGACTGCAAGTACGGATCGGCCATCTGTCCCGTGATGATGCGGTCTATCAACTCTGGCCTGGTCTGCCGTGTCACCGTCACTGCCCCACAGTACCCTCGTAACTCTAGAGGTCGCCAACTGCCCACCTCCTCCAAAAGGCTCCAACTCTGTAACTGTAGACTGGCCAAGCGTGCGGGCGCCTTACGGCTCAAGGCGTCAGCCACCACATTGGCTTTCCCAGGTGGTAGGAGATGCTGCAGTCGTTGTCCTTCAGGAGCTCCAACCAACGTCTCTGTCTCATGTTGAGCTCCTTCTGGTCAAAAAGATATCTGAGGCTCTTGTGATCTGTAAAAATCTCGAAGGTCTCACCGTACAAGTAGTGCCTCCATGTCTTCAGCGCGAAGACAACAGCTGCCAACTCTAGATCGTGGGTAGGGTAGGTATGCTCATGGGGCTTCAGTTGCCGCGAAGCGTAAGCGACCACGTGACCCCTCTGCATGAGCACACCTCCTAACCCCTGCAAGGAAGCGTCCGTGTACACAACGAACCCGCCACTACTGTCAGGGATGGTGAGCACGGGAGCCGAGGTCAACCTCTCCTTCAGCTCCAGAAAACACGCCTCACAGGCGTCTGTCCAAGCGAAAGGCACGTCCTTCCGGGTCAACTGTGTCATAGGACGTGCAATCTGCGAAAACCCTCTGATGAACCGTCTGTAGTAACCTGCCAGTCCCAGGAAACTGCGAATCTCAGTGACTGAACGCGGTCTCTCCCACCTGAGCACTGCCTCGACCTTGGCGGGGTCCACCGCCAGGCCGTCTCCAGAGATCACATGACCCAAAAAGGTCACCTCCCTCAACCAGAACTCGCACTTGCTGTATTTGGCGTACAGCCTGCGTCGTCTCGGAGTGTCCAGAACCATCCGCAAGTGCTGTCCGTGCTGCGTCCGATCTCTAGAATAGATGAGTACATCATCTATGAAAACCACCACAAACTGGTCCAAGTACGGTCTAAACACCCGGTTCATCAGGTCCATGAAAGCAGCGGGGGCATTGGTCAGCCCAAACGGCATGACCAAAAACTCGTAGTGTCCGTACCGGGTGCGGAAAGCTGTCTTGGAGACGTCGGTCTCCCTGATCCTCAACTGGTGGTATCCAGACCTCAAGTCGATCTTGGAAAACACCGTGGCACCCCGCAACTGGTCAAACAAATCGTCGATCCTCGGCAGCGGATATCTGTTCTTGATGGTGACCCTATTCAGCTGTCGGTAGTCCACACAAAGGCGTAGGGTCCCATCCTTCTTCTTCACAAACAGTACCGGGGCTCCCCAGGGAGACGCACTGGGCCTCACGAAACCTTTCTCCAAAAGGTCCTGCAACTGGGACTTGAGCTCTCGCAGCTCAAGCGGTGCCATTCTGTATGGCGCGGTGGAGATGGGGCTGGTCCCTGGTACTAGTGAGATCTCAAACTCGATCTCACGCTCGGGCGGTAATCCTGGTAACTCGTCTGGAAACACGTCGGGGTACTCTCTAACCACCGGGATGCTCTGGAAGTCTGCCACGGGGCTGTGCTATGCCACCACACAAGCTAGGAAGCCCTCACACCCCTGGCTCAAAAGTCTCGCCGCCCGAAGTGCCGAAATGCACCTGAAACCTCCATCCACTGGCTGCCCGTGAAACTCGAAAGAAGGCAACTCCGGAATGGAGAAGACAATCTTCCTCTCAAAACAGTCTACCAAGGCGTGGTAAGCGGACAGCCAATCCATCCCCAGAATCACTCCAAAGTCCTCCATCTGTATCATAATCAGGTCAGCTGGCAGGCTATGTCCCCCGATGCTGACCCCGCAACCCGTGTACACCTCCTCAGCTACAAACAGCTGACCACTCGGACCTCTGATTACGAACGGATTCTCTAACAGTGTATAATCCTGGTCCAAACTAACTGCGAAACTGGCTGCGACAAACGAGTGCGTAGCGCCGGAATCGAAAAGCGTGTAAACGAGTCTGCCAGAAACTGAAACTATACCTGCTACCACGGATCCCGATGCTCTGGCGTCCCTGTGTGTTAGGGCGTTGATACGCCCCTCAGCTCTGGGTGCGGACGAAGCAGCCACACTCTGTGTCGGACGGGTAGGTGCTGGCCGGTACCCTCCTCGCGACTGCTGTCCTCCTCCTCGTGCCTGGGAACCGCGGCCTCCTGCACGCCCTCCAGTGCTCTGCACGGGAAGTATCTGCTGACCTCCTGCCCTAGATGGGCAGTCCCTCCTGACGTGGCCCGGCTGGCCACACTGGTAGCAGAGGGGAACCCGACTCCCGCCCTTAGTGAGTCCCTGCTGTCGGCTAGGCGGGGGTCCGGTGCTGGCGACTGGCCCCTGTCGAGGGCCCCCAAAGGCCGCTGATGGCCCTGCACAACGTGACGGCTCTCCTGCGGACGTCACGTGTCTCCGTTCTTGCCGGCTCTGTGAGAAGTCTGGCTGAAAGGGCCTCTTCCGCCCGCTGTCGGTCTCTCGCGCGGACGGGTTGGTCTCCTCGTAAGTCATAGCTGCCTCTACCACCCTCAAAAACGTCGGCAGCTTCAGGGGTTTGACATACCCCCGGATCGCAGGCCGGAGCCTCTCGGTGAACCTCCAAAGGCGCTCCTCCTCAGTGGCTACCGCTGTCGCTGCAAAGCGGGACAGCTCCAAGAAACGCGTGCGGTACGCGCTCACGGTCATCGTCCCTTGGCGGAGAGTGTGGAACTCCCGCCTCCTCTGGTCCTGCCACGTCTGGGGAAAGTACTGCTCGCAGAAGAGGGTGACGAATTGGTCCCACGTCGGCTCGTCCCTCTCCTGTCCCCGGACCGTCCTCCACCACCGGTGTGCCGCACTCTCCAGCTGGTACGTGGCAAAGGCCACGTGGCACTCCACCGAAGGGCGAAGGGTGTCGAAGATCTTCTCCAGCTGCTCAAGCCAGTCCTCTGCCTCGGTCGGGTCCTCATCCCCCTTGAAGGAGGGGGGCTTCAGCTTCCGGAACTGTCCGAAAAGCTCGAAGTGGCACTGTAGGGGAGGTGCTGGTGCACCTCCAGGCGAAGGTGCCTCGTGTACAGAAGTGTCGGAGGAAGGTGGGGGCGGCAGGGGCCCATCCCCTCCCTCGTGTCCAGCGCCGCGTCTGTCGCGTGGTCCCACAGAGGACTCCCCCTCTGCAACCCCAGGAGGAGGTGCTCGGGGCGGTGGGTGGAGCTCCTCTCGTACAATATCCCGTATCAGTCTGGCGAGGTCCTGGGCTTGGACGCCAGGGAGTGGTGGCTGGTCCACCGAGACGTCAACGACAGCACGTCCACCTCGCTGACCTCGCCCTCGGCCGCGCCCGCGGCCAGTCTCGCCAGTCCCGCGACGAGGCATCTCCTGCAAGGAGACGCGAAACGAAACGGAAACGTCAAAATAGACGGTACCTAACAAAACTTCTAAGAGCTCATGTCAAGAGATATGTTGTGGTGGCTACTCTAGCTATAAACATGTGAATTGGTTATTTTCCAGTCAGTTGATTCACTTCTCGGGACGACCTTGCTCTGATACCATCTTGTAACGATCCGGTTCCCGAGTCCCTACGAGACACGAGAACCGGACCGACTCGACTAATCCCAAGACCCAGTCGTCCAACGAGGAAGTAACCAAAAGACAGTAAAATAAACCACATTCAGCAGGAATATAACTAACAGTAAGAAAGTACAGCAGTAAGGAAAGAAACTACTACAGTAGGCACCACCACAACAGTAAAACAACATTTATCATATAACAAAAACTGCAGGTAAAGAAGGTACAGCGGAAACAAAAACTACTCACTAGAACAGAAACAAAAGGGGTACAAAAGCTGCGGTAACTCTACTGGACCCTACTCGGCCCAGCGTCCTCTGCAGCCGCCGACCCTGGCTGCTCAACACCTGGTCCTGAAAAAGGTAACGAGTGTAACACGTCAGCAAAACGCTGAGTAGAGTGGCAAACTAACTAAAGGCAACAGTAGAGTGTACAGTAGCTGTTATGTTCTATTACTTCCTTTATTCACATCTTCCAATTTTTCTCACTATTTCATTTATTTCTCAGATCCTTTACTTGATCTCGGATGTCCTCGTGGGAACGATCTTGATTGCAGTCTTTTCCAAAAGTAGAAGTAGCACGTGGTGCTCTCCTGGCCGGGAGAGTCCCCCGTGGTGATCCTACCCTCAGTCAACCACCCCAAGGTCACTGACAGACATAACGGTGACTACGGCACGCGCGATAAACGCACAGGTAGCTAGCCCGCACTGGCACGCGGTCAGTCGTTTCCGTTAACGGGTGCGCCCAAAGCACAGCACGGAACCAGGGCAGAGCCCTCTCAGTAACAGGGGTCCAACCCCTCCACAGTAACCAAACCGGGGCCTTGCCCCTCCACAGTCCGCGCACCCTCGCCTGACTACCCTGGTTTCCCCTAATGGGCCTAACAAGTCGGTGAAGGAGGCTAGCAGAACCCCGGGGCCCGTGGGGTAGCTAGTACTCTCCTAACACTACTAGCTCTCCTCGGTACTACGTACACAAGGGCCAACAAGTCGGTACAGAGCGGCCAATCCTAACCCCGGGTCCCTGGGGCGGCTGGCCCCACTCTGCACTAAACAGGTACAGGTACTTCCCTTGGTACTGCGTACCCAAGAGACAGTACAAACTACATCTCAGTTCCATTCCTTTTTCTTTCCAGGAGTTCCACTCCTAATTCCCCGTAGGGTTCCAGCTCTTTATCTCAGAACATCATATGTTTCACTTTCCAGATTCACATTCTCAAAATCCATGATCTCAAACATGTTTCTCTATTCATAACAGGCAGCTGTTAATTAAATTTACAGGCAGCTTTATATATTCCTTTCCAATTTTCCAAGACTGCAGTAATATACATTCCACTAGTTTTTCCACCCTAGGATTCATGCCATATCCTAGGATCTATCATACAATCTAGTTTTCCGGCCCTAGGATTCATGCAACACCTAGGAGCTATCATTCCATATATTTCTCATTCCTAGGATTCATGCAATGCCCTAGGTTCTAGTTATGGTTCCATACTTTAACAGATTTTATTAATACTTAAAGCCACTCTACCAGGTACAACGGGAGTAATGGGGGCGTGATCGGGAATCCCGCGTGCCTCCGCGACTCTCAAGACTGCAACCGAACGAGGTCCTATCACAATGATCAAACACAAGGAGTGTCTCAGAACAGTGTATAGCTACTGTAGGCGGGTAGAGGAATTAATTGTGAAACGAACGCAACACGAATCGCGGAAAACGGAGCCCAAACGGGCCCTAAACGGGTCGAGAAAGACAATACTGTGCAAAATCAGACGTCTGGAACTCCTTCCAGACGTCTTAAACGGTGGATCAGAGAATTACCTGTTCAGCTTGGTTCCCCGGACGTCCAGAAGTCTGCAGGGATGTCTGTCCTATACCCCAGACGTCCGATGGTCCACACGGACGTCTGTAGATCACTCCCGCCGTCTGGTACAACTTCCAGACGTCTGATTCGCAAAGGATGGCGAATCAGCGAACCTGCGCACAGCCAACCCCCCTCCCTCAGTACGGTCAGTCGACAAGAAGGAAGAAGAAAGCGGAAACTCACCTTTTAGACGTCTGTATGATCTTACAGACGTTGACCTTGCCGTCTGGCTATCAATCCAGACGTCTGATTCTGGAAATTTTTTCCAGAATCAGAACCCTGCTCGGCCTCCGCTCGCGACGCCGCCCGCGTCGCACCTCGCGCGTCTGCTGCTCAGCCCGCAGCAGGTCCCTCTCCGCGTCGCTCCGCGCCCCCTGCGCCCTCCGCCGGCCGGCCAAGCCGCTCCGGCGAGCTCGCCCTCACAGCAGAGCCCCGCCCTCGCACGCCGCACCTCCTCCGCGCTCACTGCGGCTGCCGCTGCCGCTACGCCCTCGCGTCCGCTCGCTCTCGCGCGCCGGCAGGAGAAGAAGGAAGAAGATGGTGGAGACGGGAGGGGAGGCGCGCCCTTTTAAGGCCGCGCGAGGAGGAGAGAGAAGGCGGTCGCAGCCGCCTGCAGCCGTAGGGAAAGAGGGGAGAATCGCAGGTCTGCGCGCACAGGCGCGCAGACGAATCTCCCGTGCGAACATAACTGTTCTCCAGACGTCCGTAAACTCTCCCGGACGTCTGATCAGACGTCTGGATGTGATCCCAGACGTCTGGTCCAACGTCTGGGCCACCTCCCAGACGTCTTAAAAGGCGTCTGGGGCACGCGCTCGTTACAGATGGTATTATCATACATCATTTGATTGCTATCCGATGTCTAATAAGATGCATCTAATTGTAAGTTTGTAGGTACCGTATTCTCTATATATTATGGAAAGTAAAGAGTTACTTACCTCACATCTATCATTATATCCATCTTATATGGCATGTGTGAGGTAATTGCCATGTGGATGAAGTAAAGTCAGATGTAGTAATCGATAAAAGTATCATTGTCATTTTTAGCTAAGATGGACGTAAAAGTGGATTACCTTTTTTTCCTTTAGCACTTCTGTTGTTTCATGATTAGTGATTCTCACATGTATCAATTAGATTTAAATTTAAATTTCGATGGAAAGAGAGAAATTAAGGAGAAAGTAAATTAAGTTTTAAGTATTTTAATTTGTTATAATCGGTGTCAGTGGCATCTATAGTCATTGAAATCCCTTATGCTATCTTTCTTATTATAATAATGCAACCATCGCTGCATATATTAGTATAAATTTTTAATTTGTCTCATCTATCATGCTACCGTTAGCACATACTATGATAATGTGGTTGAAGTTTGTAGTATAACTATAATGGTAGCTGAAATTTCCCTACTAGGAGGGGTGACGTAAAAATATGCGGAAATAAAAATATAAAGCAATCTCACAAAAATCAATCGCACAATGTACACAGGTATTTTTAGGTGGAAACCCAAACCGGGTGAAAACCACCACCTAACCCTCTCGAGTTAGGATTTTCCGATCAACCTAGTTGATCAAATCCACTAAACCGAATCACTTAAAACGAGGGTGATTCAACCTCAATACAACCACGCTACAAGTACGAGGGTAGCGTTCCTCAACCCCTTCTCTCCACGAGAACGATTTTGTCTCACGAAGGAGACGGGAATTCGCAAAGCGAATACCCAACCAAAAGACAAAGATAAAATAAACAATAGTCCTATAGAGCCAACAAAATAATTAAACCTAGCTTCTATAGGAAATAGGAAACTCCCCTTTGCAAGGAGTGCGTCGACGATGACGCGGTGCGTGTGCCATGCGATGGCGCTACGTCGCTCTCGTTAACAACGCCGGGAGAGCGGGTGCGCAACGGTTGAATGCTCTCAAGAAAATAGAGCTTGAGCTTGGAGAGCAAGAGAGTCTTTTCTTTGGACACAAAAGGTTTGAAAGTGTATTGCAAGGTGTGTGTCTTAGTGTGTATATGTCTCTCTAAGTGTATCTCTTGTGTTACAAAGGTTCCCCTCTATTTATAGAGGCCTTAGGAAGGCTTTGGAAGGCTTGGAAAAGCTTCCATAGCCGTTGGGTGCAAAGCCCAAGAGAATCAGGCCGAAATCAGGACAATGATTGCATTTGACAGGGTTATCAGACGTCTAACTCTGGCATCAGACGTCTGGAAGGCCACTTTAAGACGTATGATTTCAAGGTCAGATGTCTGATTCTATGCGGGTTTCTCCCTGACTTGAATCAGATCTAAACAGGGTTTTTGTGCAAGTCCATCAGACGACATACAGGACGTCTGGCACTATGTCTGGACGTCTGGAAACCTACTTTTACTGTGGGAATTGATTTCCAAACGTTGCAACGGCTAGAAAATCTCTGAGAAGAGATTTTGGGTCAGTCGAGGCAAAACGGTCATTTATCAGACGTCTGGTAAGTCCTATGGACGTCTGATAAGGCTCTAACGGTCATAATCTTGAGTGTTTTCTAAACCAGCCAACGGTCCACTAATTGGACGTCTGGCAAAGTCATCAGACGTCTCCTAAGACGTCTGGTCTAAGGTCTGGACGTCTGATTTCATCAGACAGAACTAATTATGTCCAGCCTAACAGTTATCAGACGTCTGAAACAACAGTCAGACGTCCTAAAATGCTTTATCAGACGTCTGATTTGGGAATTAGACGTCTGTAAGGTCTGTTTGAACCCTATATTGGTTTTCTAAGTATTCTACAGAAAACCTAAGTATCCTAGGGTTGTGCAGGTGTTCCTAGGACTACTTTTAGGGTAGTTTGAGGCTCTTTAACATAATGTTCTAAGGAATCAAAAAGAGCAAGAAAATAAAGACAAGAGATACATGAAAGGATAAAAAAGAATCTATCCTATTCTTCTTGTCTTCCATCTTCAATCTTTCGCTCCACGCGAACCTCCTCAGTTTTCCGTCAAGCTCCTCCAATCCGTCCTGGATGCGAGCTCGAGCTCCGTCTAAACACGTCCACATTTGCAATTGACCTGAAATCTTGGACTCAAATTGCAAATGTTAAATAACACGTGTTTTGTTATCATCAAAACAAATGATCGTGGTGCTCTAGCACCAACAATCTCCCATTTTTTATGATGACAAAACCGTAAATAATAATGCATAAAAATCCTCCCCCTTTTTGACATTATCAAAAAGGTTTGATTGATTTTAAATTTCCTATGATTCCCCCTTAAAACATGCTCTTCTATGAATTTATTTTGACAAAGGTAATATTCTCCCCTTTTTGTAACAACAAGATAGCTATTATTTTTCTCCCCCTTACTAAAGGAAATTTAGCTACCTTATTTCTCCCCCTTAAAAATTGACAATTTGCTCATAAAATTTTTAACTCCCCCTATCTAAATGCTACTGATAAAAAGATAGGGTAAAGGGTTTTACCTCACCTACCATGGCCAATAAAATGGCCCGAATGGTGGTGGTGGATGCCACATCGGATGGGGCTCCCATCCGTAGCTTGGAGCCCGGGCATCGGCGCCGGTCTCCAATCTGGTGGTCGACGTGCGGCGGGTCCGTCGTTTGTTCGCCGTCTTGTCGGTCTTCTTGTTCTCCTCCTTGGTCTACTCCTTAGTTCTCCTAACTCGAGTTGACCAGCCTTGAGTTTGTAGGTCCAGTCCCTTATGTTGTAATTATCCCTGAACCCTACAAAACAAGATTCTAATTCTTTTTTCGGTATCCAAGTGGGCTTGGATCCGGATTTGTTAGAAGGTCTCCTTGATGGAGATCCTTTCTCAACCTTAGGGCTATAAAAATTATCAACTTTGTTGATTAATTTGTTAGAATTTTCTCTAAGACATGCAATTTCTTTTTCTATAGTTTGCATCTTAGTCTTTAAATCAGAAATTTCTATTTTTAGACTAACATTTTCCTCAATCAATTTATTATTTTCATTGATGAGGTTATGATTATCTAATAATAGGTTATCATCCTTAGGACTAGCTTCTATGTCCTTAAGTTGTTTTTCTAACCTATCATTTTCATTTTTAAGAAAACTAAGGTTCTTTTTAATGCTTTTATTTTCTATCCTAAGTGATTTACTAATCTCAAAAAGTTCATTAAAAGCTTCTTGAAGATCAAGATTTACCTCGTTGTCGCTGTCGTCGCTTCCACTTTCGTTGTCGCTGTCGCTGTTGGTTCCTCTGGCCATGAATCCAAAGCAAGCGGTTTCTTCTTCTTCTTCTTCTTCCTCCGAGCTTGTCTCCTCATGAGTGCCTTCCAACCTCCTCCATATCTCGTGGGCGGTGGTGCACTCTTTGATTTTCTCGAACTCTTTCGGACTCAATGCGCAATACAGGGCATTCATTGCCTTTGCGTTGAGTGAAAGATCTTGAATCTGCAGCTGCGAGTAGCCTCCCGCGGATTTTTCTGGGATGTCGAAAGGCGTCTCGCATCTGGCCCAGACTGTGAAATCGGTGGCTTGAAGCCACGTCTTCATCCGCAACTTCCAGTAGGGGTAGTTGCTCCCGTCGAAGAACGGCGGACGGGTTGTGGACTGCCCCTCGGAAATCCTGCTTGTGGAACAGCTTCCCTCCATTAGATCTCTTGCCGGGTTGTTACGCCGAAACAGCAAGACCTGCTCTGATACCAATTGAAATTTCCCTACTAGGAGGGGTGACGTAAAAATATGCGGAAATAAAAATATAAAGCAATCTCACAAAAATCAATCGCACAATGTACACAGGTATTTTTAGGTGGAAACCCAAACCGGGTGAAAACCACCACCTAACCCTCTCGAGTTAGGATTTTCCGATCAACCTAGTTGATCAAATCCACTAAACCGAATCACTTAAAACGAGGGTGATTCAACCTCAATACAACCACGCTACAAGTACGAGGGTAGCGTTCCTCAACCCCTTCTCTCCACGAGAACGATTTTGTCTCACGAAGGAGACGGGAATTCGCAAAGCGAATACCCAACCAAAAGATAAAGATAAAATAAACAATAGTCCTATAGAGCCAACAAAATAATTAAACCTAGCTTCTATAGGAAATAGGAAACTCCCCTTTGCAAGGAGTGCGTCGACGATGACGCGGTGCGTGTGCCATGCGATGGCGCTACGTCGCTCTCGTTAACAACGCCGGGAGAGCGGGTGCGCAACGGTTGAATGCTCTCAAGAAAATAGAGCTTGAGCTTGGAGAGCAAGAGAGTCTTTTCTTTGGACACAAAAGGTTTGAAAGTGTATTGCAAGGTGTGTGTCTTAGTGTGTATATGTCTCTCTAAGTGTATCTCTTGTGTTACAAAGGTTCCCCTCTATTTATAGAGGCCTTAGGAAGGCTTTGGAAGGCTTGGAAAAGCTTCCATAGCCGTTGGGTGCAAAGCCCAAGAGAATCAGGCCGAAATCAGGACAATGATTGCATTTGACAGGGTTATCAGACGTCTAACTCTGGCATCAGACGTCTGGAAGGCCACTTTAAGACGTCTGATTTCAAGGTCAGATGTCTGATTCTATGCGGGTTTCTCCCTGACTTGAATCAGATCTAAACAGGGTTTTTGTGCAAGTCCATCAGACGACATACAGGACGTCTGGCACTATGTCTGGACGTCTGGAAACCTACTTTTACTGTGGGAATTGATTTCCAAATGTTGCAACGGCTAGAAAATCTCTGAGAAGAGATTTTGGGTCAGCCGAGGCAAAACGGTCATTTATCAGACGTCTGGTAAGTCCTATGGACGTCTGATAAGGCTCTAACGGTCATAATCTTGAGTGTTTTCTAAACCAGCCAACGGTCCACTAATTGGACGTCTGGCAAAGTCATCAGACGTCTCCTAAGACGTCTGGTCTAAGGTCTGGACGTCTGATTTCATCAGACAGAACTAATTATGTCCAGCCTAACAGTTATCAGACGTCTGAAACAACAGTCAGACGTCTTAAAATGCTTTATCAGACGTCTGATTTGGGAATTAGACGTCTGTAAGGTCTGTTTGAACCCTATATTGATTTTCTAAGTATTCTACAGAAAACCTAAGTATCCTAGGGTTGTGCAGGTGTTCCTAGGACTACTTTTAGGGTAGTTTGAGGCTCTTTAACATAATGTTCTAAGGAATCAAAAAGAGCAAGAAAATAAAGACAAGAGATACATGAAAGGATAAAAAAGAATCTATCCTATTCTTCTTGTCTTCCATCTTCAATCTTTCGCTCCACGCGAACCTCCTCTGTTTTCCGTCAAGCTCCTCCAATCCGTCCTGGATGCGAGCTCGAGTTCCGTCTAAACACGTCCACATTTGCAATTGACCTGAAATCTTGGACTCAAATTGCAAATGTTAAATAACACGTGTTTTGTTATCATCAAAACAAATGATCGTGGTACTCTAGCACCAACAGTAGCATTAGCACCTATTGTGATGTTGATGCTAGTTTGTTGAAAAATTACTTATATTACTAGTGCTTCTAAGGAATGCGCCTTAAAAGTAATCTTTGTTGGTGCCATTAGTATCTCGCATGTTGCTGTTAGCACATATTAGGATAATATAATTGAAGTCTTAATGCAACTATGATGGTATCGTTAGCATCAATCGTTGTGTCGATGGCATTTTATTGGATAATTACTCACATTACTACTTCTAAGGAATATGCCTTAGAAGTAGTCTTTATTGATGTTATTAGCAAGTATCATGCTACGGTTAGTAGTATTGGGACAATATAGTTAAAGACTCTAGTGTAGCTATTATGGTGTTAGCACCTACTGTAGTGTCTATGACATCTTATTGGATAATTATTTATATCACTACTACTTCTAAGGAATTTGCCTTAGAAGTAGTCTTTGTTAGTGCTGTGTCATGTTTTCACATTACTGTTGCTTCTAAGGTATACTTTCATATGTTTTTATTTTTCTACATTATATTTATGTCATGTTATTACTTATTACACCAACGACAAGAAAGGATTACCTTCTATACTTGAATGATGAAAATTACACTTTGTAGTGTCATTAGTACCTATGCTGTCGTTAGCATATATTGGAATAATATGGCTGAAGTCTCTACTGTAGCTATGATGGTGCTGTTAACACGTATTGAGTCAGTCACTCACTTTGTTGGTGCGGTGAGGAATTTAACTCAAGCATTTACTGCGATCATCTATGGTCCTTGCAACCATCTACTACACTTGGTTGCGACATTAATTGAAGTACTTTTGTGCCCTTTGCACTCACTTTGTCAATCACCCATACTGATGGTGTTATGAGCAATGTTCTTTATGTAACTATGTTAATAGTAACTAATTTATATTGGTGCCTTTTGCACCATCTACCGAAATGTGCTTATGCATGCGTGAGCTTAATTGGTGCCGTTAGCACCAATGACGTTGCTTTTGGTATCCATTCGGATAGTAACTTGTGATTTGTGCCCTTGGTATTCATTTAATGTACATGATTATAGCTTACTAGTTTTGCACTTTTATGGTGCTTAAGCATTGATCGACACCCCGGGATTTGGAGTGTCCGAAAAAAGATAGACACGATTGGACCTCCTACGTGAATGGAGGGTTTGATCTAAGGATTAAAACAATCACGCACAGGGCACAGGGATTGATTACCCAGTTCCATCACAAGGGATGCACGTCTGGGGGGAGGATGATGCTCTCAACTATGCACTATGACTTGCAAGATTACAAGGTTTACAAGCTCTCGATTTCTCTCTCGAGTTTCTCGAGGGAGGCCTCGAGGAACTTCCTCCACTATTTATAATGCTGAAGTTGGGCCTCCAGCGAGATCTTCTGAGTAGATACGTCGCCTGACAAGGTACACGCCTTGTTAGATTATTAATTGCGGCAGCTATTGTCAGCATTTATTGAGGATGTGACCCTGCTGTACTTTTACCGTCCCTTCTAATGGATAGGATCCTTTGGGTCCGACTGTATCTGGGCTTTTCCATGTGCAGGAGGGTTGGATTTTCGGCTCCGTCTGCGCATAAGACTTTCCTTGGATGTAGGTGGGTTGGATTCCCAAACTCGCCTGTATCCAAGTTCTTCTAAGTTGGATCTTTCTTTTCTGGCCTTTCATGGAGTTTCGGGTTTAAGGGCATTTTTGCCCCTCATGCTCTACTGTAACAACCACTTACCACTTATCTTATTGATGTTGGCACCAATTACCTATTCATGTTGGAATAATGTTGGAACACTAAATACGTAAGAAAATGCTACATAAGATATTTGATTAGCATAAGTGGTTTTACATTGGACATGTTCTACAAGGGTGTTGTCAACACCTAATACCACAAATGGATTTGCACACTACTACAATTATAATGGTTCGAAAGACATTACATATATGAAGGTGCTGAAAACACCAAACCACACCTATATCAAGAGGAAAAACAGGAAAAAGCTTAGCAAAGGTTGGTCTTGGTGTCAGTGGAGCTCGGAGTTGGAGGAGGAGGAGATTGGTAGAGGTTGGGGTCGGTGTTGGTCAGGTTAGTGGAGGTCGGAGCTCATTGGAGTTCAAGGCTGGAGGAGAAGAAACTCAACGAAAGGAGGAGGAGCTTGTTGGAGGACCTTAAGGTCAGAGGAGTGTGGGGCAAAGGAGGAGGAGGTTAGGGTCGTGGAGATTGGGGCTAGAGGAGGAGTTGGTGGAGCTCGAGTTAGAGGAAGAGCTCCAAGATGCTCAGTTGAAGGAGGAGGAGCTCGTTGGAGGATCTCAAAGTTAGAGGGGGTTCGAGTTAAAGGAGGAGGTGCTTGGTGGAGCTCCAAGCTAGAGAAGGAACGCCAAGGTGCTTGGTTGGAGGAGGAGGAACTAGATGTTGATTGTCGACTGCTAGTAGAGTTAGCAGTGGATGGGTGGGTGGTGGGGGATGGAGAGTAGGTGTAATAATTCTTTTATAGGTAAAATTTAAATTCAAAATTGATTGATCCCATTAAGGAAGGAGTAAAGGATAAGAAGAAGCCAGTCACGTATGAAATCCTATTAGAATTATACCTACGATTAAGATATATTATGAGATATGATATAGAGTATATACATCATTACTCTAAAACTGTTATGTACGTTGCCAGCTCATTTCTCTGCCTTCTCATTCCACCCACATAAAACGGATTTAAGAGAAGTCAAACGATAAGAATTCAACGAATTAACTAAAATTTGACTACGAAACAGTTGGGGTCAAAGGAAAGAAAATAAAATCTATTTGTGTTGCAACATAAAATGCCATATTTCACGAAGCACCTTCCCTTTCATGAATTAATTGGCATTCTTTACTTTTGGCCAAATATATTGATGACCGTATTTAATCGTGCAAGTGGTCTTTCGTTGCGACTTTAATTTGGGAACCTCTGATTGGTGCTCGTAACGTCGAAACTCACTTTTCGTATCTCCCTTACTTGGTATATCTCTGAACAGGTCTATAATGAATTGGAACCCTTAATAAATTAATTGTGTCCATTGATTGGTATGAGCTAGATTTCTGACTTTGTCAAGTACACATTGTGAAAGTTACTTGATTGAGACATTTTAGAACATTTTAATTTTCAAACTTGGATAACCTATCGTCTAGTGGATACAACTACAACCAAACTATCAGAATCATAACTAACCAAATATGGTGCCTTTTCAATTCCAACCACTCTTGGGGTAATTATTAGGAGAAATTAAAAGTAAAAGTGAAAGAAATGAAGATATTGAAGGATTTTAGGATTAATTTACTTTGATGGTTAACATCTATTTACCTAATGGGTTAACCTATAAAGTTTTAACATCTATTTTAAAAGTTAATACTAACACCAGTGTGAAAACCTTTGATTGTTGCTTGCAACATCCAAACTCACTTTCCATATCCTCCCTTGGTATATCTTTGAAAGAAGGGGGCCCATATGTACGTGATGAATTAATTGTGCCCATCGGTCAGTATGAACTGATTTTCTGACTTTGTCAAGTACGCATGAACGAGAAAGTTTGTTGATTGAGATATTTTAATTTATATTAATTTTCAAACTGAGATAACCTATCATTAAAGGTTACAAGCAAGGTTGATGCTTAATAGATACAACTACGACCAAACTATCCTAGCCCCAATCATTGTCCATCTTGTTTGGTAAGAAAAATTATTACGAGGAATTAAAAATAAAAGTGAAAGAAATGAAAGAATGGATGAATTTTAAGATTAATTTATTTGGAGTGTTAATCTTTTAAAAAAAAGTTAACTCTTATTTACTTGTTAGGGTTAACTAACAAAATTTTAACATTTATTTCAAGATATTAGCATCTATTTTGTTAACAAAAACTTGAAAACCGCTGTAGCATCCAAACTCACTTTCCATGACCTTCCTTACTTGGTGTGTCTTTGAACGGGTCTATATATTTGTAATGAATTAATTGTGTCCATCGATGACTTAGACTTTCAACTTTGTCAAGTACATATGAACGTGAAAGTTTCTTGGTCGAGACATTTTAATTCATTTTAATTTTCAAACTTAGATAACCTTAGAAGTGAGGTCCATATGCTTAACGGAAACAATTACAACCAAACTATCCGGATCATATTTAACTAAACATGATGCTCCTCGATCCCAATCACTCTCAACCCTATTTGGTAAGAGGAATTATTATAAAGAATTAAAAATGAAAGTAAAAGGAATGATGGAATTAAGTAATTTTAGGATTAGTTTACTTAAAAGGTTAACCTCTCTTTTGAAGGTAGACATTTGCTTATGTTAGGGATTAACTTGTAAATTCTTAACATCTATTTTAGGGGGGTTAACACCTATTTTGCTAATATCAGTTCTGTGAAGTGTTAACAAAATGGATGTTAATTTCATAACTCTCTCATACTCAAACTCCCCTATCCAAAAATTGATGTTAACACTAGTTTAACTTCACCAGAACTTACACACCTGTTTAAATAAAGAGAAATTGATGTTAACACTATGCTGCAAATAAACATAAATAAAGGTTTTTAATCCTAGGTTCCTAATCTCCTAAGTAAATTAGCTTTTTATGTTTGATTAATTTCGTTGTCTTGTTAAGAAATTAAAGGATTTTATTTTGCATGAGGTGTTTGTTAGAATATATGGGCGAAATAAATGAAACAAAGTTAGTTTAAAAAAAAAAAAAAAGTAAGAAAGTGATCATTTTACCCTTCTATTAATTTGATTATTTTATTCCACTCTTGTTATAATCAGTGTTATGTTTTGCCGTGATGTTAACAAAATAAATTAAATAACAATCATCAAAACCATCATATGTTAACAAAATAAATTATCATTTTTTAACATTTGATACAAATCGATTGATATTCGTAACAATTTGATACACTGTGCCTTCCTTCGATGGGAAAAGAGGGAGAGGGGTGGGAGGTGGGCACAAAAGGTGGCCGATAAGCAGTGCGCAGAGAATTAATATCTGGAGTGATAAATGGATCTCCAACGATGGCAGCATTCAATTACCTAGAGACTCCTTGACATTGTACTTCACCAAGGTGGCAGATTAATTTGTTGAATAGTGAGAGGTTTGGTTGGAATAAAGAGTTGGTAATTTTATTGTTTCAATATGGATTAGCATAGGCCATACTTTCCACACCGATTCAGATCAGCCTATATGACTTTACTGGCAGAACAAGGCTATTTGGGTGTGATGGCCGATAACAAAGATTTTTGTTTGGAAAGCTATAGTTGGTGCTTTGCCCTTGAAAACTCTGTCTGTTAGAAAAATGAAGATTTCTTTTTTATGCTGGTGAGGAGAGCTGATCGTGGGAATGTCATTTTGTAAGGGCCGTATGGTTCTACTAGGGAATGAGAGTTAATTACAATGAAGAGCACTGGTGGGATCTTATTGAGAATGTTAATCAATCACTAGTTTCAGCAGGGTACCGGAAATGTCTCCTCTTTTATTTTATATATGCTTTGTGGCAGCATTGTTGCAAGGTAGTCATGAGGGTATTACCCCCTCTCCATTTTTGATCATTGAGCATGATAGTAACATGGCAACCTTCTATAACTCTTACCAGAAATGTCAACGTTATCTTTCTCCTAGATTGTCGCAAGATCAGTCTTTGTAGTCAGTGGTAGACAGTTTTCCAGCTCATACACCTTTGTTAAGGATAGATGCAGCAATTGGTGAATCATTCTCTGTTGCAGTAGCAGTTCTATCCGATGGAGAAGGCAACTATCTCAGATGCTGTACATATCAAGTGCCTACTTTTTGTAGCATGAAAGTAGAGATGTGAGCAATTCAAAAAGGTCTTAACTTGGCCTTAGATGCTGGCTTACGGAAGGTGATGATTCTATCCGATGCCATCAATTCTGTAAGTCAAGTACTTGCCCTTTAACAACTGAATTGGAAATCGCTTAGTATTGTCCAATATTATTCATCAATCCAGTCATTAATTCTTATGTTGGCTTTTCCTTGATCAAGGTAGATAGATGCGATGTTCGGCCAGCTTACGTGTTGGCTTGGCATTATCTACAATGTAATCTTCAAGGAAGCTAGGTTCCTTCCCTATTTCCTTGTGACTTTTAATGCTGCTAATTAACAATGGTATTCTTCACCCGCCAAAAAGAAAAAAAAAAAAAAAAAGGAAAAAAGAGGGAGAGGGAAGGGAGAGGGGGCCAAAAGTGGGAGTTTGGTGGAAGGGAAATTCTGGGATTGATTAGTTATGAATCCGAGCCTTCCAAACAAGAAATTAAAAGCCTAATTCCAATATCAAATATGGCCTTGGTACGTCCTCGGGGTTTACATCGTATCCATTGATCAGCTGCATCGAGTGCGTGCTTCTGCAGGTTCACTACACTCGATCCCACATGAGAGGCTGTGTTTGGAAGGGGGATAAAAGTTATATCGAGATAAAGTACTATAAGGATAAGTGGATGGGTGTTTGGTTAGAGCATAAGAATAAGTGGTGAGATAAAATGATTGGTATTGTACTGTGATGTTGGTGGATGATCTTTTAATATTATGATATAAGTGTGAGTGAGTTGATGTGATATAGTAAATGTATTTCGATGTGTATATTATGTTGAAGTGGATATATATATTTTAATATATATTGATATTGATATGATATCTTGAAATAATTTGATATTGATGTTAATCGGTGAACTAAACTAAATTAATAAATCCTTACTTTTCATCCGGGTATGGGAGGAGAGAAATTATTACGTGTAGTCATGGGTTTGTGCCATCATTTTTTATGCCATGGTGTTCATGCTTAATTTGCATTTTGTGTCAAGATTCATGTTTTTGGGAGTCTTTGATTTCTGATCCTCCTCGAACTCTCCCTCACCGTTGCCATGGCTTTACCACCACCACCACCCTCTTGTTTCGTTGGGAAAGGGGGCGACGATAGCTTCGTCGATGGCAAAGGTGTCATCGACGAGTCGGATGCCCGATGTAAGTGATCGATCAGGGTGGTATGACTTGGTGGGAAACACAAAGATGCCTCGATCGGAGTATCATACGATCTACGTCAGCATGATCCGACGAGGAAACCCTCCATTACATTATAATGTCACCTTTCTATCAAATCAATTAAGATTGCAAACTAAATTTATAGAATAGAGTAAACATCAAGAGAACCAATTAAAGCCCAAACGGCAGCCACTATCATAAAAAAAAAAAAGTATTGCATCTTTGTTGGGACTTTGTCTGCGTCCCTGTTTTGTCGCCGTGAGTCGAATCCAACAGATGAAAGTGATTTTGTAAGACACTAAGGTCTTATTTTGCAAGGAAAATAAATTTATAAACTAAGTGAAGAAATACAGGAGAAGTGAAATAGATGATGAAATACGTGGAATTAAGCGTCCCTTACTGTGGCGGGGCCCCCTTGTTTTGGGTAGTGGAGGGGGGCGTACGTCTGTATTTTTACAGAAGGCGTGTTGACTTGACTCCACGTGTCTTGCTCTGGGTTTTTCCCGTACCTCCCCGGTGTAGAGAAGACAAAGAAGTTCCTTGCTTCCTTCAAGGCGGCGGCGGGTGGTCAGATACCAAAGATGGTGAAATAATTTCAAGCTCCGATACTACAAGGGCCTTCTTGTCAAGTCCTCCATTTTTTTTTTGTTTTTTTGCTTTAAGAACATCTTGACCTGTACTCTACCGATCAACTTCGTGGATCCTTCACTACCGCACCCCCGGCCTCCCCATAAATCATCATCGCACCAACCTCACCGTCTCCCTCCACACCTCCTTCCTCACATCAACACCTCTCCTCCTCCTCCTCCTCCTTCCATGGACCACTCCCGCTTCCACTTCTCCTCCTCCTCCGTCTTCTCCATCAAAGCCACCGTCGTCCTCGTCAAGGCCTCCGACCTCGACATCAAAGACTTGGGGGCCTCTGTGTTCGACCACCTCAGGGAAGCCTTAGGCAAAGGCGTCACCTTCCACCTCGTCAGCGACTCCGTCGCCGACGCAAGTAAGTTTACCGCCATTTCCACTACCTTCCTTTCGAATTCGACGTAAAGTCGCTGACTTTGAAGCTGATACGTTGTGGGTTTTTTTTTTTTTCTCTCTCTCTTCTGTGTTTGGAGCAGATGGCAAGGGGAAGCTTGGGAAAGGTGCGAACTTGGAGGGGTGGAGCTCCGATCTGCTGCGGCTCAAGGCAGAGGACATGAGCCTCGAGGTGATGTTCGAGTGGGACACGGCGTGGGGGACCCCTGGGGCTGTGGTCGTGAGGAACAACCACCATAACGAGTTCTACTTGAAGAGCATCACGCTGGAAGACGTGCCTGATGCTGCTTGTGGCGGCGCCAGGAAGAAGCTCCACTTCGCCTGCGACTCGTGGGTGTACCCTGTGGAGAAGTACCCGTACGATCGCGTCTTCTTCGTCAACGACGTAAGTGCCCAATCGGTGGTGGAAAACTCTTGTCCTGATTTTCGCCGTTAAACGAGAACAGAAGATCTCCGAACATGCGTAGCCTTCCGCTAGAGAGAATCCACAATGGAGTTTCTACGTATAGGTCCTTGAACAATATGGATGGGGCCTATCTATCTGTTCATATATCTATATCTATATATATCTATATCTTCTATTCTTCTATTCCTGTAGTAAAAGAAAGTGCGCTTCACGTCCTTCGGCCACGTCACCTCCCAATCCGCATCTCTTCTACCATCGCCGCCTCTCCTCCTCCTCCTCCTCCTCCTCCTCCCTCAACCTCCACCTCTAACCCTTCCCCTCACACCGATCTCCTGATCCTTTTCCTCCTAAACCCCTACCTCCTCCTCCACCTTCCACGGACCCTGCTATGTCGCGTCCTCGGCGATGGCATCGACACCGACTAGATGATCTCCACGGAGCACCTCACCCTCGTGCCCTCGAAGCCCGACAATTACCATCGCCACGGCGACCTCGCCCTCTGCGGCCTCCCCTTCGCCATCCACCCCCTCCCCTTTGTCGACATCGACGCCAACACCAAGCTTTCGCCTTTTCATCTCCTCCTCGACCTCACCTTCCTTCTCCTCCTCCAGGACCTCCCTCTTACCCCCACCCGCCATCCACCACCACCCACCCCTCCTCCTCCTCACTCCTTCAGACCTCCTCCCTACCCTCCTCTCCTCCTCCACCACCACCGGTACCCATCGACCTCGACTACTCGCCCTCTGGGCCTCCTCTTCGTCTACCAGCCACCACGACCCCTGCACCCGCCCCTTCTCTTCCCTCCTCTAGACATCTCTCTATCCTCCCCTCTCCCCTACCGTTGTCGGCCACCGCCACCACCTCCCACTCGCTCCTCCTCCCACATCGAAACCTCCACGCAGTCCTCCCCTCTACCCCACCACTTCCGGACACCACCACCACCACCCACCCACTCCTCCTCCTCCATCCTCCAGACCTCCTCCTACTGAAAATTTCATTTCTTTCTTTGCTTTTTCCTTTTCCTGTTTCCTTTGTCTTCTGCCTCATTTTGATCAGTTCTCTCTAATCACTCTCCCTCTTTTTGCAAAAAAAAAAAGTTTATGCCATTTTGCGGTGTTGTTTGAATGCATCAACTGAAATTCCCATCTTACGTTCATAGCACCGAGTTGACTAATGAAAGAAAGAGCCCAAAAGAGTAGTAAACAGGGAATCCTGGTTACTTTGCCTTCTAAGACACCTTCGGAAATGTCTGGATTAACTGCTTAAAGCTCTAGAATTGATCCACCATGCACGTTTGAGGTTCTTAGGGGATCATTATAGCAGCATTGGAGATTGGCTTCTTCATCCTTCTTAAGCCAAGTAGAAAATTATATCCTAATTAGAAAGCCTTATAAATTCTGCCTTCTCCACATTCCTATATTTCCATGTTCATAGGGAATACCGTAAGTCGAAGCTAGCACCCTTTTAGCAATTATTTTGCATGGGCACCGGGACAAAAGCTACGTATATAATTGGAAATGATAATATTGAGGGTGTCATTTTATTCCTGTCTATGCTGTCATCACCTCCAATAGCAATAGCGATATGTTGAAATCCTTCCGAAGCAATTCAACATATTGCTATTGCTATTGGAGGGCTTCCTATGTCTACGCAATTCAGCATAAATGGCATCCAATGACTATACCTCATCAATGGATGCATCAAATCGAGCTGCAAGAATGTATGTGGTGTTGTCAGAAATTCCACACCTTGTTAAAGACTCTCTTATCTGCAAAAAATTCAAGTTATAACCATTTATTCAGTAGATCATTGATATGTGCAAAGAAAATGGTTGTTTTGATCCTGCTTACATGTTTTGATCCTGAATAGTTATATACAAGTTCTGAATGGACTGTGCGTGTTGTAAGTGAACCTCTTGACTGGGATAGGAGGGCCTTATGGGCAGCCGCCAAAACAGTGAAAATATTGGGTATCTGCACCAATCTTTTGCGAGATAAATATAAGAAAATCTACACTAGAATGTATTGGCAAAAGGAAAGAAAATAATTTAAAAAAATTCCCAGGATTACAGCAAAAGGACAGTCTAAAGTGCAAAATGAACTACAATAGAAACAAACAATTGTAGATTGATCACAAAAGACTTACAAGGCTTGCATTAACAAATGCTACCTCCAGTTCCAATTTTCCATCTTGCATTGACTGCAGAAGTTCCCTACAGATCAAAGCGACACCTTACAGTGCAGCACAAAAGAACATTTGCAAATAAATTGTGAAAAATGACTGTCAGGAATAAGGTATGAGATGCCACACCAGATTGGGGAAAGTTGAACAGAAAAGCATGAACCCCAGCTTGTTTCTTCTGGGAACAGATGTATTATTGAGTCATTTTGTTAACATGAATAATCAGCCATCATCCTGCTTTACTAATGGCAAAGAGGCCTTTTCATGCTGCTTACATGAGATTTCACTTCATCATCAATGGTTCGCCAAATGGTACATGGCTACCTTTACTTTCATCATCAGCTGTCATCCTGCTTTAATTACCCCATTCAGTTCCCAGATCATACCAAGTTCTAGGTGCAATAACTGCGTAACAATGACAAACCAGAAAAGAAAAATTAGATTGAGGAAGTTTTGATATTGGATCTCTTCGGTTGGTAACATTCTATTGTTGTAAGTTAAAATGAACAGCAAATGGTACAAGGGGGGAGCAAGTTGTGGTGGTGGTAATGGAGGTGGGGCAAGGGGCAGCAGAGGTGGTGGCAATGGTATGGTGGTCTACAAGGAAGGAGGGGGGCATGGCAGGTGGAAAGTTGAAGTTGACGATTTTAACTCTTATCACTTCTTTATCAATTTCAATTTGCAGGTTCTTTTTCTGTCATAAGCTAAGTGAAAATACTTCTATATGATAAGAACAAATCAACCTTACTCAACATCATGACTACAAAGTTATTTTCATAGCATTGTTTTTAGCTGAAGTTGTAGGGTCTTTAAGGCTTTTCTCTTGGTGGATTAGCATTTGCTGCTCTACAGTACAAAAAATTTTGGCCTCAACTGGTCATCTTGCTATTATATAGTAAGAAGACTGTTATGTGTATAAGCAAGTTGGACAGGAGAGGAGCTCGGGGGATTCTAGGAGAAACGTCAAGAGATGTAGCTTGAGAATTTTTAATTTGAAGTAAATATTTATTCATTTATAATTTCGGTCAGGAAGAGGAAGCTGTTGATAAGGATTTAGAAGCATTAATAAAAGAGGGAGTTTATCCCTGGTTGTCGTCAAATCTCGCCAACAACTTTTTTTTTTTCATAAAAGTACAGAGTCATTGTTATTACGATGTTGTTTGGATCCATCGTGATTTTTTAACCGTGAAAAAATAAATAAATATACGTTGTAACGTATATTATAATATATAAAGTGAGAATGATGATTTCAATGAATATATTTTAATTTTTTTGATAAAAATTATTTTTTATAAATAAAAAATTATTTATTATAAATAAAAAGTTAAAATATATTGATATATTTTTATTTTTAGTTAGTTAAAATTTATTTTCAATTAGTGTAGTTTAAACTTCTTGATTTACAACTTGGTTGATCTAATCGGTTGATGTTGATTTTGTGTCGTAAAATATATTGAAATATATATTTTTATGCTTGTGTCCTTTTTAATAAAAATTTTATTACCCATATTTTGGGTCATCGATATAAAGAAAAAAAAGAAAGAAAGAAAGAAGGGAAGGAAGGAAAATGGACACGATATTGCAAACCTCGCTGAGGATGCTTTTATTTTACGCTTATGATCTGGGGTAGCCTTTTTTTTTAATGATCTAAAATCTCATATGGGTTAACCGGGAGAAGGGTTAATGACATAAATTTGAGTGGTAGTTGGTGTTAGTTAGATGAGCTTAACGGAACTATGGGTTTTGTTATGAGCAGACGCTTTTGGCCGAACAGACGCCGGAGCCCCTAAAGAAGTACAGAGAGGAGGAGCTCTTCCACCTTAGGGGCGATCACGTCAACCGTCGGCTCGAGAAGTGGGACAGAGTGTACAGCTATGATTACTACAACGATCTTGGTGATCCCGACGACGGCCCCGAGTACGCCCGCCCCGTCCTCGGTGGCTCAGTTGAGTACCCATATCCCCGTCGTGTAAGGACCAGCCGCCCTCCTACCAAGTCCGGTGAGCTCCTCCTGCCCATCCGTTAATGCCCTCAACATGTTCGATGAAATTCCGCAACGAGTTCTCATGTGCCAATTTTGCTGTTTTGACAGACCCCAATACAGAGTCGAGGCTGCCATTGTTAAATAGCCTCGACATATATGTCCCTCGAGACGAGTTGTTCAATGCGGTCAAGTTGTCGGACTTCCTGGGAGGATCCATCAAAGTGGTGGCTGAGGCGCTGTTGCCCACTCTCAACACGCTGATAGATGAGTCACCTTTCGAGTTCGATTCGTTCGAAGACATCATGAGACTCTACGTGGGTGCTCCAGAGCTTGACGACAATGTCCTCGCCAAGATCAGGAATTTAACCCCGTTCCAGATACTGAAGGAGGTGTTCAGGAGCGATGGGCAGCGCTTGCTCAAGCTCCCTTTGCCTCAAGTCATCCAAGGTGATTTTTCCTTTCTCGTCATTCGGGCATTTACCAATGATCGATCTTGATCACCTTCATTGCGAAGTCATATGCCACTTCAGAGCTGGTGGATATTGCAACATGATTATGAGCTGTTCAGGTTGTTCTTTGTTGGCATTTCATTTGTTGCATCCAGCGTAGGTGGGCCTAGGACAGTCTTAATCAAAGGATACCTTTATAATTAAATATAATGTAGAACATGGTATTTTATCTTAATTGGACAGTTTTAGTCTAACCTAGCATATGATATGTCTTAATCTGAGTCATGTGGTAGTATATGATATTTTTCTTATTTTTATTCTATTTGACATGTAGTTTGAGCCAAACTATAGACGGTAGTGTTACCTAAGATAAGAATGTTTGACAACTAGAGGGGATGTTGATTACGTACACATTGCTATAGTTGTCCTTACTCAAGAATAGCATTCACAATGTGAAACAAATGCACCGTGTCAAACCTATCTCGTTATTCGCTTGTTTTGTTTCTATCGGTCATATTATCACATAGACTTCCAGGATTTAAATAGCAATTGAAATTATGGATACAACAAAAATCTGTCTCTTTCAGTTACTGCTGTTGTGTGTATTTTCTGTTTTATTTATTGCATAATCATTTGGGTTAGCCAAGGTGAGACCAACCTAGGATACTATTTGCCCATTGCTCCTTGTACTGATTGCACCAGAAGGTTACCTAAATGGACTTGTGAGAGGTTGCACTTACTGTTTGCCACAATTTCTTTTGTTTTTGAAAGGGGACTTTGCTAGAACTTTAAAGCTTCCTTTCAGCTCAATTACCATAACTAGCTAGGATAGAACTGCCTTGATTAACTTACATCTTGTACCGGCTTTGTGATAAAAGCAGCCAGTAAAACTGCATGGAGAACCGACGAAGAATTCGGACGAGAGATGCTTGCTGGTGTGAACCCAGTTATCATTAGCCGTCTCACGGTATTTGAATAAGAAATATCAATTTCCTTTATGAGTTGCTTTGATTATTTGTTGTAACCTGAATTTGGAAAAAATTGAAATGATTTTTTAGGTTTTCCCTCCCATGAGCAAACTTGACCCAAGCAAATATGGTCATCAGAACAGCCAGATAACAGCAGCAGATATCGAGAAAAATATGGGTGGTTTAACAGTTGAGCAGGTATACTTGCACGTATCCTCACAGATCTCTAATTTGCCGAAAGTGGCAAGTCCTACAATATGCTAAGCATTCCGATGTATTTCTCAGGCCCTGAAAGAAAACAAACTTTTCATTTTGGATCACCATGATGCACTGATCCCTTATTTGAACCGTATAAACTCAACTGGAAACAAGATATATGCTTCAAGAACTATCTTGCTCCTCAAGGATGATGGGACCCTGAAACCTTTGGCCATTGAGTTGAGCTTGCCACATCCAGCTGGGGAGAGTCAACGTGCTGTTTGCAAGGTTTTCACACCAGCTGAGCATGGAGTTGAGGGATCAGTATGGCAATTGGCCAAGGCTTATGCTGCTGTTGATGACTCTGGGTATCACCAGCTCATCAGTCACTGGTATATACTCCAAAAAACACCACACTTTGGTACAAGATCCTATATGATTTGACTTTTTATCTGCAATGTTTAAATATCACTATAGCGAATTCCATAAGATAAAATTTACCAAAAATCAGTCTTTAAATGAACCCATGGATGCTTTCTTGTTACAATGGGTATGTAAATGATTTTATTTATTTAATTTTCCTGTGCACAGTGTTGATGTTTACAGAGATAAACAGTGAACTTAATTTGCATCTGAAATTGATTAAAGTTGATTTTGTAGTATTCTCAGAAAAGATCAAAGCTTACTTTAAGGGCTCACTATGTGGACGGGAATCTGTTACCCAGAATCTGATGGGTGGAAATAGCTCATGTTTTTACTTCAACCATGCTCTTTTCTTTAATGATGTGCTGGCTGAAGAATGTGTTTTTATTGTTAGATTTTCTTTAATGATATCTGATTCAATTGGACAGGCGCGTGAGACATTTCCCTGCACGTTTTGGGTGTATTTTCCGTACCGGACATAGTTGCAGTTTACGTTGCCTGTGTTTGACTATGTTTCAATGAATCTGCAGGCTTAACACTCATGCAACAATTGAACCATTTGCAATCGCAACACACAGACAGCTTAGTGTGATGCATCCGATTTACAAGCTCCTGCACCCCCATTACCGTGACACATTATACATCAATGCCCTGGCTCGGCAGATTCTTATAAATGCCGGTGGTGTGCTCGAAAACACTGTATTTCCAAACAAGTATGCGATGGAACTATCTGCTGTAGTTTACAAGAGCTGGAATTTCACTGAACAAGGACTTCCTGCTGATCTTCTGAAGAGGTTTCTAGCTGTGTTATATTTGATTAATGTACATCTTACTTTTATCTGTCTCTTGCATATATTGATGGATTTTCAACCCGTTTTCTCAGGGGGGTTGCTGTTGAAGACCCCAGCTGTCCAAACAAAATCCGCCTTCTGATCAAGGATTATCCCTATGCTGTTGATGGGCTGGCAATTTGGTCTGCCATTGAGAACTGGGTTGTGGAGTACTGTTCAATCTATTACCCGGATGATGCTACCGTACAAAAAGACAGTGAGCTACAAGCTTGGTGGAAGGAAATCCGTGAGGTTGGGCATGGCGACAAGAAGAATGAGCCATGGTGGCCGAAGATGCAGAGTGTCTCAGACCTCACAGACACCTGTACCACCATAATTTGGGTGGCTTCTGCTCTGCATGCTGCTGTGAACTTCGGGCAGTATCCCTACGCTGGTTACCTTCCTAACAGGCCGACGATCAGCCGAAGATTCATGCCTGAGCCTGGCACTCCCGAATACGTGGAGCTTGAGAAAAATCCAGATATAGCCTTCATCAAGACTATCACAGCCCAGCTCCAAACCATCATTGGAGTCTCCCTTATCGAGATCTTATCTAAACACTCCAAGGATGAGGTTTACCTTGGGCAAAGAGAGACAGTGGAATGGACATCGGACGAGAAGGCGATTTTGGCATTTAAGAAGTTTGGAGAAGAATTGGTAGAGATTGAGAAAAAGATCACAGAGATGAATAATGACGCAAGTCTGAAGAACAGAAATGGACCGGTCAAGGTGCCATATACATTGCTCTTCCCGGACACCACCAATTACTTGGGCAGTGGTGGTGTGGGGTTAACAGGAAAAGGTGTTCCCAATAGTGTGTCCATTTAGGAGCTCCCTATGAATTCCCAGTGGTCTAGGATTGTTGCATTATATATCCTGTGCTTGCAGTTCTTCGATGATTTTTACTGCCCCTGGGTGGAAATAAATGGCTATTTTGTTGTAATAAGCTGCCTTCTGTCTCTCTGTCGCACAATCAACCAAGGAACTACGGTTAGACCTGATGCAAGAATATGCTTGCTATAGGTTGATAACTAGATCTGTTCATACCCCACGAATGGCAACTTGACCTTTGAACTGATTGAACCCCTTTTCCCAATTGTTTTCTCAAATTTCTCTCGCTCTTTCTTTGTGTTTGCAAATCTTCATTGGTGACATAGGAGGAGGTCTAATCTTGGACCTTGGGTAGTAGAAATTCTCTCTTCTACTGGCGCTTAATTTGTAAAGATATCAAGTAGTCAAAAAGAGTACTGAGTTCATGAAGAAGTGAGTTTCAAGACACCGAAAGCCCGGTGTAGGTTTCAGAGGATGGCAAAGAAGCTAAAACCGAACTTCCATTAAGACTCTTGTTTAATAGAAATAAGAAAAATGACTCTGAAATTCTCTCAGAAAAGAGAATTCCAATTAATTGCAGTTTAGGCACACCGTAAATGTGAAGAAAACTGCATGTGGATATATACCTACCTATTTCATATGCATACTTATATTAAAATACACGTGCCACGATGGTATAAATATTCCATGTACCCTTAACGTATGGCCATATGCAAGGTAATCAAGTAAGAACTTATATGGAAGTCTATAACAACTTTGAAACGAAGATATACCGACAAGCTTGGAACCATACGAGCCTTGGACGTCCTAACCCCCCTAAACCAAGCAAAATAAATTTGAATCCACGAACCATCGGTTGAGCAGAGGACTTGTCTCAATGAATGGAGGTTGAAATCTTGCCCCACAGGTACTTGACACGAGGATTTATAGTGCCCGTCGATGCAAGCCTTGCCTGTTATCCAACTAGGACAAAACGAATTTGCAGGGGGCGTCTTAAACTCGAAGCCCTTCTTGGGCAGTATGATCCAATTCTTGGCCTATTTGACTCTAGCTAATGGGAGGAACCTCTAAGTGCAAATCCATTTGGCAAAAGCCCAAACCCATCACTGATTAACTTGCTACAGAAATAGAGATTCATTAGCATGGTGGCAAATTTCTTGTACTCTTACTAGAGAGCTAAATGAGGCTGTAACACGGATGTAGCCGAAGTAGCTACAACAAGTGACGAGGGATGAAGCAGAACCCAAAACTGTGAGGATAGTTTCTGCCTGATGAGGTCCAAAATTTTTGGATCCTGATACCATCAGCACCATCGGGAAGGTCGAAACTTTCCTACAAACTGAGACAAAATCGCGTGATGGAGGAGATATATCATCAATTGAGTTTTGAGTTTAAAAAACTCCCAGGTGCTGTGGAGTCATGCAGATAAATCAGTTTACGATTTCTAAAATAAATGTCCATTTGCACATTCCGATATTACAAAAGTACCTCTGCATTATCAACATTTATTTATTTTGTATTTAAAAACATTAGTTATCAATGCTGTTGGGATATTAAACGAGAACCAGTTTCGTTGTGATTAGAGCTTACTTAAATGCGCCCTATCTGAGTTTGTAACAGGGGTAGGTCCGTTCAAACCATTGAACACACAAGAAAGTTGAGAGATTCCATTATTCAATTTCACCTAGAATGATATACGTTTGGGGAGACTACATATATTCTTAATTTTTACTAGTTTTTATCGGAGTATAAAAAGTAATTTCTCTCTCCCTCTCTCTTTACATGTGTGTCCCCCTTTCACTCGAGGGACACCTGCTATTTATATGCTTAACATGCTATAATGCATGTAATGCCATAGCCGTAGATTTCTCAAGTAGTGATAATTGCGATGAGTGAACAGTCATCTAAAATTAATTGCCACGATGCCACGTTCCTAATAAGAGTAGTGTCATAGAGTTAATGGTCAGTAACTATCGTTCTCCAGGCGATGGAATAGAACTCACCTACCTGGTTCTAAGATGGGTAGAATGGCTCATCTGCCTGGCTTACCAGGCAAACGAGGGTTTATCTTGTTTGGCATGTCTGTCAAGCAGAAATGTATCGCCTATCTTACTTAGATGGACGAAGAGCCTTGCCTGCTGCAAAAGATATGTGTAACCCGTTAGGACTTTCTAGGTGAATCTTTGAGCATCACCTGGTTACTCGCCTAAGAGAGGGTTTTTTCAAGATTGTTTATTAGGCCTTAACTGACCTTTTTGGGCTTAGATAAGGATTCTCCTTGCTTCATTGCCGTGATATCTAGATTCAATGAGCATGGGTCTCCTAATCAGGGTTTATGAAAACTTATTTGGCAAGCTTGCATGCCAATGCTTAGGTATTTTAGAGATATCACAAGCAATTTGTTCTTCATTTTATTTTATTTTGAAATGTACTCTAGCAAATGGCGAAGAAAACTATTGCAACATGAAGCAGCCTCAAAGAGTAAGAGAGAAATAGAGAGACAATTGCAGCCCCAAGAAGGAGGGGCATCAGAACAGCAAAACAATTCTAACAGTAGAAAAAACAGAAACAAAAAAAAGGAGGAGAAAACATCTGATTGAGTGGCATGTTGGCAAAAGCTTCATGGATAAAAGACAATATGTACTACTGAGTTGAATTTGACACAATACACACATCATGGGGAAAACCGTTGAACTCTCATTGACATAGTCTCGATTGCTTCAAGCTTGATTCCTTGCATGACTAGATGAGATCAAGTAACAATTAAGAAGAATGGCCATGGTGGTGTTTGGTAAGAGATTGATTTGTAGAATAAGTAGAAGAATAAGGGAGGAGTGGAATAAAATGGTGCAATAAATGGATTTTAGAGTTTGAGAGTTTAGGCGGATCAAACTTATTTCATAGAGGAGGTGGAGTAAATTTGTATCGGGTTAAGTTCTCTTAACTCGACACAAATGGGAGGTGGATTAAATGGTGAGGAAATGTAGATTAAGTCACTTAACTCACCTACTAATCAGACCTCCTAAGTATTCGGATGGTCCGACTCAACGAGTATCAAGCAATCAATCATAAGGAAACGAGAAGATTGGTGACCCAGTTCCACCACAAGGGGTGTACGTCTGGGAGGAGGGCAATGCTCCTGAATATTTACTAGTAAATAGTGGTAATACAATCTCTCTTTCTCTCGGATCGCATGAAGAGGAGCCACAAGGGCCTCTCTTTTCTGTTTATAATGCTGGAAGGAGATCTCGTTGTAAGATCTTCCGTCAGGGCAAGTCTGTTGTTAGGGCACACCTATTATCAGACTATTAATGTTATAACCCCAGCATCAAATACCGTTTAAGACGTCTGGGAATTGGTCCAGACGTCTGGTCAGACATCTGGAAGCCTTCCCAGAAGTCTGGATATTAATTTTTTCGGCGTATGGTTTCGCGTCTGCGCGCATGCGCGCATAGACTGAACCGCCGCCCTCCTTTCTTCTCTCTCTTTCCTCTCCGTCCTGCAGGCGCAGCCTTCCTTCTCCCTCTCCCCCACGGCGCCTTCAAATACTCCCCCTCTCCTCTCCCTCACCCTCACTCCACCGCCTTCTTCTTCTCCTTCTTGTTAGCGTGAGAGTGAGCGGGCAGGGCAGCAGCTGCTGCCGTGAGTGCGCTGGGAGGAGGGGTTGCAGCGAGAGGGAGGGAGTTAGAGCGCGAGGGTGTGAGCTCGCCGGAGCAGCCAGGGCTGGCCGGTGGGTGCGTAGCAGGAGCATGGCGCTGGGGAGGAGCTGCTGCAGCTCAGGTAGCAGGCGAGCACGGCGCGGCACGACTGTGCGCAACAGGCGGAGGGCGAGGAGGTCTTGATTATGGAAAAATTTCCCAGAATCAGATGTCTGGACCTACGTCCAGATGACGCAGGAGACGTCTGGAGGAAGGTCTAGACGTCTGAAAGGTACGATATTTTCCTTCCCTTCTTCTTTCGCGTGTATGGCCATGCAGGCCGTTCCGCCGAAGGGTTCTGCCTCTTTTGCGTGTTGAGGTCGATTGCGTACGTGTGCAGGGTCATTCGGGAAGGAGCAAGGGCACGCCCTCCCACACAGATCGAACGTCTGGGCACAGCACCAGACGACGGAGAGGGTCTCCAGACGTTCGGAGTGACAGTCGGACGTCTGGAAACTAAGTCCAGACGGTTCAGCGGGATTCTAGATGTCTGAAGGATCGCACAGGATCAAGGTATGACCTGAGCTATCGTTTAAGACGTCTGGAAGATGTTCCAGACGTCTGATTTTGGGCAGACTTGTCATTTTTTACCTATTTAGGATCCGTTGGAAGTCTGTTTTCCTCGTTTCAAGTTTCGTTCTTCTCAGATTTAGTTCCTCTACCTGTTTACAGTATTTACATCATGTTCTGAGTAATTCCAGCGGAAGTGGAAATCAAAGACATACTCTCATTCTGCCATGACCAGGCATGCGGTGGACATTTTTCTGGACATAAAACCGCATCGAAAGTCCTCCAGTGTGGCTTTTACTGGCCTACAATTTTCAAGGATGCATACGATCACTTTAAGGCATGTTCCCGTTGCCAGACTCTGGGCAACATGAGCCATCGAGACATGATGCCTCTACAGCTGATCTTGGTATGCGAAATTTTTTATATTTGGGGGATTGATTTCATGGGACCCTTTCCGACCTCGGATGGCTTCGAATACATCTTACTCGCAGTTGACTATGTTTCCAAATTGATAGAAGCCATTCCGACCCGAACCAACAATCATAAAGTCGTTATAAAATTCCTCCATCAAAACATTTTCTCAAGGTTCGGGATTCCGCGTGCTATAATTTCCGACGGAGGGACCCATTTTACAAATGCTCAGTTCAGGTCACTGATGACCAAATACGGGGTGTCACACCGAATTTCTACTCCTTACCACCCCCAAACTAATGGTCTAGCTGAGCTATCTAACCGAGAGATCAAGAAGATCCTTCAGGTTACTGTCCGACCTGATAGAAAAGATTGGTCTTCTCGGCTTCCGGAAGCATTGTGGGCCTATAGGACCGCCCACAAGACCCAATTAGGAATGTCTCCCTTCAGACTAGTGTACGGGAAGGCATGTCACCTCCCCGTCAAGTTGGAGCATAAAGCCTATTGGGCAGTACGGACCTGTAATCAGGACCTTTCCAAGGCTGGAACTCACAGAAGACTTCAAATGAGCGAGATCGATGAGTTACGCCACGACGCGTATGAGAACTCGCGAATTTACAAAGAACGGGTAAAAGCTTTTCACGACAAACACATTTCTAGAAAGGTCTTTCATCCTGGTCAAAAAGTTTTACTCTTTGATGCCCGACTCAAATTATTCCTAGGAAAGCTAAGATCCAAGCGGGTCGGACCCTACCTAGTCCGGCAAATCTTCGGAAATGGAGCCATTGAAATCAGCCCACTCAGCCACGATTCTGAACCCTTTGTCGTGAATGGTCAGAGACTCAAGCCGTTCATTGACATGACTGATATAGATTTGGCTGAGTCATCCTTTACCCTCCATTCCTCTTGAGCTCATTGCGCCCAGCCGATGGCGTAAAACTCAGTGCTTAACGGGAGGCAACCCGTCATTCTTTGAAAAACCCGAAACCTTTTCTGACATCTCTATGCGGAACTCATATTGCACTTTAGGGTTCATCCATTAGCACAGCCAACTTCACCTCAGGTATACCGACCCGAGATTAGAAATCATTCGCAACAAGTCACTTCGACCCATTCACTCACCACACACCTGTCCTAGTGCATGAACTAAGCTGAATTCGAACCCACCTAATTTACAATGGGGACATTGCAAATCTTAGGCATGGGGGGGTATGAAAGTGCAAAATGTCAGAAAATTCATATCAAGAAAGAGTTTCATAAAAAAAAAAAAGGACTTGATAGAGGGGAGGAACAATTCAGGGTCATACAAATGAGAGGAAGAAAAGAGAGTAAAATGACAAAAAGGAGCACAAAAGGAAAATAAAAAGAATAGTCATTAGTAAAGATTAAGGGGTTAACTGAAGTTCTAGACCGAATCAAGAAAAAGAAAAGTGCTACGGAGATATAACAAGAGATTAGTGGGAACGCTGGTCTTAGGCCTCTTGGGCTAGTACCTTTAGCATAAAAATTCACGTATCCGTTAAAATCTCGATAATCCTCAAGAGGTTGAGGAAAATGCGAAGCTTGAGTATTAGGTATAAGGCTTAGGAAGTATTCAGCCTCGTTAACTGACCTCCGGTTTGCGGGATTCGGTAACCTAAGCACCCCAAATTCACACACAATCTGGTTTAGTACGCATAAACATCCAAATCACTCGAAAAGCATTTAATGTTCTGAAAAAGTCACCTAGATTAGGAGTGGCCAATCAACACAAATTGATTTGGACGAGTTCCCAGCGCGGAGAGGCGGGAAATTCCCCTCGAAGATGCGTAACAACATATCGTCTCCTCGGTGCTTGTCTCTTAGGATATTTAAATATCCTACCGGGGGCATGTAAGCACTCTGCTGGTTCAGATGCCATGGGCGGCATTATCACGAAATGTCGATCGCCAAAGTCTGGATTCGGCCACGGAATGCCATGGGCGGGATTATCTCGAAATCTCGAAAGCCAGGGTTTCGGGGGTTGCCATGGGCAGGATTATCTCGAAATCTCGAAAGCCAGGGACCCTTGAGGATTGATGATGGGGACGAGGAATCCGATACAGACCGTGTTGAGAAGCTAATCCGAATCTAGAAATAAAAAGAAAAGAGAGAAAAAAGCTCTCCAAAAAAATAAATCTTCTATCTCTCTCTTACAAAAAATGCACTGCAAACTGAACATAGGCTAAAAATGTCTCAAGCACGGGTGCTTTAACCGCGGAGTCCAACAAACCCTAGGCTAGTTTCTGTGGGCCGTAGAAACCTTTGCGGAAGACCGAGGCTAAAGCGGAACAGGTCTGGATTTTGGTTGATACTTGAGTACCTCTAGGCCTATTGTCGGCATTCCGACCTAATCACAAAAGAAAAGGAGAAGCACTTATCATGATTGTTGACAGACATTTAGGGTCTAGAACGGAAGTTAAAACTTTGGAATTTTGCTAAGGGACTAGCAAAAGCTAGGCATGGGGGTATGATGAGAGCCTCATCATGAGCCATAACTAGCTCATTTTGACCCAATAAAGAAGATAAAAGCTCCTACATAACCTAGAAGAAGGCTTAACTGAAGGAACAAGTGCTCTGAGAAGAAAACATGAAATAACGGTTAAAACTGTAATTTTACCATTGTAGTACATAAACAGGATTTATCAGAGGCAAAACATAGGTCAAATGGTCTAAATGAGATAAAAAGTGGGTTGAGTCAATCAGAAATGGGTTTATGTGCAATCTAAGAATTAAACGACACTTGGTAACCCTAAAACTGACCCGCATAAATTAACAAGGTTCTGGTCAGAATAAAAATCAAGTAAACCCTCTAAAAATCATGAAAAAATATTCTCTAGGGTTTAGAACAATTAATTTGGCCCTTGGAACCCAGTATGACCTAGATTAAGGTCCTAGCTCTTCAATTAACCTAATTTAGGTTTTTACACAAAATATCCAGTCAAACAAGGTCAAACCTAAAATCCAACTTCACCATTGGATTCCTTAGGTCCAAATTAGGTTTGTACCAAAATTTGGACCTAACGGGAGGTCATCTTGACCTACTTTGCAATTTAGTACACCCAAAGTATAATTTGGTCCCTATCTTTTGAATATCTCTGCAAAGCGCCCCCTAAGTTTTTTGCCCCCTTTGCAATCTGGTCCTGCCGCCATTGTTAGGGCAGAACCGAGCTCCGGCGAGGTTTAGAGAGGGATTACTCTCTAATCCCTCAGAGATTCCCTCCCAGAAATGGAAGGGGGATTCTCTGAGGAATTCCCTTCCTTCTAAAGCCAATTACAATCGCTGGTGTGAACCCAATCTCTCATGTGAACGCACGAGAGATTCGGGTATCCACCCTCTTTCCAACTCGGGTGAGCCGGCGAAGGTGTTTGCGCAGTCTCCACGCGCTAGAAGGTTTGGCCAGCGCCTATAAAAGGCTCCACAGACCCTGCCGCAGATCCTAAGCTTGATTTTGACGGAGATCCCCTCCAATTTCCCTCTCTCCCATCTCCGGCCAAAAGACCCGCAAGCTCCGGCGACCTCCTCCCCTCCTTCTCGTCGCTCTGCTGCCATACCAGCAGCAGAGTCAACTCCGCCGCTTCCTCCCACGTCGCGCCGTACCAAGCGCGCGTGTTACTGACCTCTTCCTCGTCGCTGCTCCCTCCCTCAGGGTCCTTCTTCCCCGACGGCAGCAGTTACGCGCCGTCCACTCCGCTGCCTCCCTTCCTTCCAGATCACCCCAGATACCCTCTCCATCCTCTCCTCTCTCTTTTACCCTTGCTATTTTATCTGATTACCCCCCGACAGTGCCTAACCACCTCCATCGTCCTCGCCTTCGACCAACCTCCGGCGAGCCGCCCACACCACTCCGCCCCTCCACACGGCTCGCCAACCCCCTTGTGAGCTCCGCCTCACCACCAAGAACTCATTCCACCCCTCCACTGCCACTCCAGACCTCCACAATAACCCCCCGACCAACCCCACGCCTCCGGCCACAGGTTGACCTAGGCACGCACGCCTAGGCCATCCCACGGCCTGCAGCACCATCCACCGCCTTCGCCATGCCACGGTGAAGGTCTCTAGCTGGTCTGATTGGGCCGAGAGGCTCATTTTGTGTCTGGCAGTGTTGATGCTCCTGCCGCCATGGACGACATTTGAAGAAGCTCCGTAGCAGCTCCAGGCGCCAGGGTTCCCAGGCTGCAGGTGCTGCGTAGTTGTGCGAGTGTCGTGAAATGCCTTGGTCCAGCAAGGAGCGCAAGCAGAGCCAGCAGCTGTGGGGATGACACGCAAGTCTGCGGGCGCACACGAAATCAGGGCAGAGGTTTAGTCCCACATCGTGGAGAGACGAGGCGCCGCTGCGCCATAAATTGAATTTGTGATATTACCTTAACGCCTCCGTAAGCACAGGGGTGAGGTCCCTCACCTGCCCTCACATCCGCCTCGTCTGCGGCTTGACCTCGCGAATCTGGTGGGATCCGACCTGACCCAAACCTTGAGCACTCCTCGCGCACCACCACTTGCCGGTGCACCTGGTCCCGGGTGCGAATCCGACCCGACTACCTGTGTGGCTCTGGGAGAGCGTCCTTGAGTGAATTGCTTGAGAGAGAGAGAGAGACGCTTGGGAGAGGGACGGGGGTAGGTTTTGCTTTGGCTGTGGTGTGTGCAGGAAGGAAGAAGCAAAGGAAGCAGCGAGCACTTAGCAGCTGCAGAACAGGAAGAGAAGAAAGAAGAAGCGGCTGTGTAGCAGAAAAGAAGGAGAAGCTTTCGTAGAGAACCAAAGAGAAGGAAGAATGATGGCAAGGCAGAAGAAAGAGAAGAACGAAGAGAGGCCAAGTGAAGACTGCAAAGATCAGAAGAAGAAGAAGAAAGAAGAAAGGCAAGGCAGGAGAAGAAATAAGAAGCAAAGGCAGAAAGAGAAAGAAGTGCAAAGGAGAAGAAGAGCAACGAAGAAGAAGAGAGAAAGGAGATTACATTTAAGACGTCTGATACAGAAATCAGACGTCCAATTCTATTTTTCTTTCACAAATTCTTTTTAAAATTCTCTCTTTGAATCAATCCTTTTCATTTAACAGTTGTATTCTTTGGTTTTAAAAAGTACTGAGCTTGCTCCCCGTGTTCGACCTCGGATACTCTAGTTTTTCGAGTAATAAAATTCTTTATATTTATTTAAACGTTTTGTCGGTTATACTACAACGTGATATACTTTAAACCCGCACAAAACGTGAGAACACTAGGGTATTGCATGAATCATAGGACTGGAAACTAGATTGAATGATAGATCCTATGGTATTTCATGAATCCTCGGACTGGAAAACTAGATTGAATGATAGATCCTAGGGTATGGTATGAATCCTAGGACTGGAAAACTCGATTGAATGATACATCCTAGGGTGTGGCATGAATCCTAGGAACTGAAACACCAAAACAAATGTCGTGGATGTATAAATTGCAGTCTTGGAAAAGTAGAAAGAAAAATGATAATTGCCTGTAATTGGATAACAGTTGCTTGTTATGAATGACTATTAACTGTTGAGAACATGGGCTATCTGAATATAAAGCTGAAATAATGAAACCTAAATTGGCTTAGTGAAAGAAATATGAGCATGAACCCTATGAGGAATTTAGAGTAGAGCTCCTGAGAGGTGAATGGAATAGAATTGGGGAAGTGAGCTGGCCCTTGAGTACGGAGTACCAAGGAGAGCGACTGTCCCCCTGTTTAGTGTAGAGCGGAGCTAGCCGCCCCAGGGACCCGGGGTTAGGTCTGGCCACTTTGTACTGACTTTTGGCCCTCGCGTACACAGTACCGGGGAGAGCTACTAGTGTAGGGAGAGCACTAGCCACCCCATGGGCCCCGGGGTTGTGCTAGCCTTCTTACACCGACTTGTTAAGCCCACTGGGCAAACCAGGGTAGTCAGGCGAGGGTGTGTGGACTGTGAAGGGGCAAGACCCCTGTTTGGTTACTGTGGAGGCACTGGACCCCTGTTACTGAGAGGGCTCTGCCCTATACTGGTTCCGTGTTGTGCTTTGGGACGCACCCGTCAACGGAAACGACTGACCGCATGCCAGTGCGGGGTAGCTACCCGTGCGTTTATCGCGAGTGCCATAATCACCGTTACGTCTGTCAGTGACCTTGGGGTGGTTGACTGAGGGTAGGACCCCCACGGGAGACTCTCCCGACCAGGAGAGCACCACGTGATACTTCTACTTTTCGGAAAAGACTGCAATCAAGATCGTTCCCACGAGGAACATTTAAGATCAAGAGAAAGGTCTGAGGAATAATCCAAGAATAAGTAAATGGAAAAATAAAGAAAGAGATAAAAAAATAACAGCTACTTGTCCACCTTACTGTTTTTCTTAGCTTTTGGTTGCCACTCTACTCAGCGTTTCGCTGACGTGTCACCTTTGCCACCTTTTCAGGACCAGGTGTTGAGCAGCCAGAGCCGGCGACTGCATAGGGAACTGGGCCTAGTAGAGCCCAGTAGTATTACTTGTGTAGTACCTACTGTACCGTTTCTTTTGTGTAGTGAGTATTTTTATGTTACCACTGTACTATTTTATTATAAGCATCATGTTTATGTACCTATTTATTTCTCTACTGTTGTGGTGGTGTATACTGTAGTAGTTCTTTTTTTTACTGCCTTATTTTGTTACTTCTAGTTATATACATGGTGAATGTGGTTTATTTTACTGCTCTTTTGGTTACTTTCTCATTGGACGACTGGGTCTTTAGAAAAGTTGAGTCGGTTCGATTCTTATGTCTTGTATGGATTCGGGAATCGGGTCGTAACAATTAATGATGTTGGTAATGCCATTGTTACCGCCGACGCAGGCATTGTGGACTTTTTCCACCACCTTTCTGACCTCAACCAAACCAGATTGTTAAGACCCAAGTTGTTGAGCCTTTTAAGACATCTAGACTTTAGGACAGACATTTGGACTGTGAGTCAGACGTCATGTTAGACGTCTGGACGCATTCCCAGACTTCTGAAAATAAAAAATCTTGGGTACGAACTCGTGTCTGCGCACGTGCTGCGCGCAGACAGTACCCCTCATCTTTTCCCTCCTCTCTCTTCTGCCCCAGCAAAACCCTAAACCCGACCTTATATAAAACCCCCCCTTCCCCACTCTCGTTCCCCCCACACCAACCCCTTCCCCTCTTCTTCTCCACTCCAGTGAGAGAGGCAGAGCAAGCGAGAGCGCGAGGAGCGGCGTGAGAAGGAGAGGAGGTGAACTCGCGATCTCGCGTGGGAGCTCACCGGTGAGCGCACGGCCGGAGCGACGCGTGCGCGAGGCGGAGGAATGCGTCGGGGAGTTCCTCCTTGACACTGCTGCAGCCGAAGCTGCAGGCGAGAGGGCGCGGTACGGCCATGCACGGTGTGAGAGGGCGCAAGCAGGTTCTGGTTCTGGGTTTTTCCCAGAATCAGACGTCTAAAGCGACGTCCAGACAACGGAGCCGACGTCTGGAGGAGGTTCCAGACGTCTGAGGAGGAAGTCTCACGAAGGTACGTCCCTTTACGGATACGGCCATGCAGGTCGCTCCGTCGATACCCCTTTTGCATGCTCGTTTTGAGAAGATCGGATATCTGGGTGCAGGATTCGCTTCGGGAAGGTGCGGGACACGCCCTCCCATGTATTTCAGATGTCTGGGCGACATACCAGATGACGGGAAGTACTTTCAGACATCCGGAGAGGTGGTCGGACGTCTAGAACTGGGTCCAGACGGTCCAGAAGAGTTCCTGGATGTCTGAGGATTGGCGCAAGGCTTGAGGTATGACACTGGACACTTTTAAGACGTCTAAAAGTTGTTCTAGATGTCTAATTTGAGTCAGAAACGTGATTTTTGACCTGTTTAAGGTCCATTTGAGGTTCGTTTTCCGCAAATAAGATACCGATGTTTCCCGTATGATTTCCTCTATTTATTACAAGACTTTCTATACTGTTCTGAATGTTCTCTTGTGATTGATCCTTGTGATAGGACCTCGTTCCATTGTGGGTTCGGGGCTTGCTGACGCACGTGAGCCTACCTTTTCAAGCCCCCACTACTCCTGGGTTTATTGGTAGAGTGGCTTCCCCCTAAATTAATTATGACCTAGATGCATGTGTGGAATGAATGATTAGAACCTTGGATATGGCATGAATCCTAGGAAGAGAAACACTTGAATTGTCTAAAATGGATGATTGACTTGCAGTCTTGAATGAGTAGATAGAATGATAACAATTGCCTGTAAATAAATAACAACTGCCTGTGAAATGTAAAGTACTTGTGATAACAACCTGTTGCATGTAAATTCCTGTTGTATACGTTAAATGACATAATACGAGCTGCATGTATATAAATTGAGAATTGTAACGTGAATGATGGAAATACGAGCTATTTGTGCATAACCTATGTATGGAAATGTAAACGATAGCAATATGAGTTGCATATGTATAACCTGAGAGTGGAAATAGAAATGACGAAACCTGGTATGTCTTGGCCTGAGGAATATGAGCATGAGCCGTACGGGGAATTAGAAGTAGAGCTCCTGGAAATAAATGGAGTAGAACTGGAAATGTGAGTGGGGAAGTGAGCTGGCCCTTGAGAACGGAGTACCAAGGAGAGTGACTGTCCCCCTATTTAGTGCAGAGTGGAGCTAGCCGCCCTTGGGTTGGGACCCGGGGTTAGGATTGGCCACTCTGTACCGACTTTTTGGCCCTTGCGTACACAGTACCAGGGAGAGCTACTAGTGTAGTGAAGAGCTAACCACCCCACGGGGCCCGGGGTTCAGCTAGCTGCCATACACCGACTTGTTAGGCCCATTGGGCAAACTAAGGTAGTCAGGCGAGGGTGCACGGACTGTGGAGGGGCGAGACCCCAGTTTGGTTATTAGCGGCTAGACCCCTGTTACTAAGAGGGCTAGGCCCTATACTGGTTCCGTGCTGTGCTTTGGGCGCACCCACTAACGGAAACGACTGAGCGCGCACCAGTGCGGGGTAGCTACTCGTGCACTTATCGCTCGTGCCGTAGTCACCGTTACGTCTGTCTGTGACCTTGGCGTGGTTGACTGGGTGTAGGATCACCACAGGGGACTCTCTCGGCCAAGAGAGCACCACGTGTGCCTTCTACTCTTCAGAAAAGACTACAATTAAGATCGTTCCCGCGAGGAACATTCGAGATCAATAAAGAGACCTAATAAATAAACCAAGTAATGAAAAAGAATAATTAGTTAAAGAAAGTAATTGAAAAATAACAGCTACCTGTCCACTTTTACTGTTTTAGTTAGTTGGTTGCCACTCTACTCAGCGTTCACTGTTGTTGTGTACTCATAACCCCTTCTCAAGTCCAGGTGTTGAGCAGCCAGAGCCCAGTAGTTGTAGTTTCCTTTGCTGTACTCTTTTGTAGTAGTGAGTAGACTCTTGCACCTTTACGTTTGTACTCTTATATTCTGTACTTTATATTCTTGTACCTGGTTACCTTTCTACTGTTGTGGGGGTGTGTACTGTAGCAGTTTTTACTTTTTTACTGTTGTACCTTTGTTACTATTAGTTGCTTAGCATAGTGAATGTGGTTTACTTTCCTACTTTTTGGTTACTTTCTCATTGGACGATTGGGTCTTGGGATCAATCGAGTCGGTCCGGTCTCATGTCCCGTAGGGATTCGGGAACTGGGTTGTAACGTAAATCCTCTGGCGGATCGGATCTATTGGGACCTGCCTAGAGGTGAGCGGATCCAGATCCACCTGATCATAGGCACGTTGGGTGTAATTGGATTCGCCTGATTACTTAGGATCCGGGTAGCTGGATCCTTTCTCGGGCTTCCTACGGAGTTTTCAATCCGAGGGTGCTTTTTGCCCCTCATCATATGCCCCTTACTCTTTAGCTAGTGGATGCCGTTGAGAGAGTAATTAAAGTATTTAAAACTCCACCATAGACGATGCCCCCAAATGGTTTCCCGACTTTTTCATTAAGGCAGGGTGAGCATTTTCCATAGAGTGGGCGTTGTAATTCTAGGTGACCAAGGCATCTTTGGTCTTGCCGTATTTAAAGAGGTGATTTATAGTAAAGGGAACGAAACCGGGATACGCCTGAGTTCCTGTCGACCATAAGAACGTCTTTTAGGTGAAGGGAACGTGGGCATGTATGCTAGAGTTCCAGCCGGCCTTAGGAGGTGGCTTTTTGCTAAAAGGAATATAGGAAGGTATGCCAGAGTTCCTGCTGACCTTTGGAGGTGGCTTGGTGCTAAAGGGAATGTGAGCAAATATGCCTAAGTTCGTGCCGGCCTTAGGAGGCGGCTTGTTGCTAAAGGGAATGTGGGCGGGTATGCCTGAGTTCCTGCCGACCTTACGAGGTGGCTTTTAGGTGAAGGGAACGTGGGCATTGAAGTAAACATGTTTATATCACATAAACTATCTATTTATGCATGTTCTTAGGCATATAGTTGCATCATACATTATAAATATTACATAACATGCATCATCTTGCATTAAGGTTAGATTGTATAAAGTTTAGGTTAATTTTCTCTTTTTATGGTCAAGGAACAGGGTAATATTATATCGGGGCCTCGGATTGAAGATCCAATCATACGGATCTGATCAGAGCGACGATTGGAGTTCAATGACTCCAAGATCACCCTGATCAAACTTCCGTAGCATTAGATGCAGTCCGAGAAAGATCTGAGATCAAGGGGTCAGGTGGTGTAAATCCGTACTTCAGGTGAAAAATCCGACTGCACGGATGGGTGCGGATCGACGACCGCAGCCCAGCGGTGTGAAAATCGATCCGATCCGACATCCATGGCACCACTTACAAGGAAGAGAAGATGGACGGTCCAGATGATGTAACGTGGCACCATCCAGACTCTTCAAATCGCTCACTGCCCCGTCTTCTCATATAACGGTTGAGAATTGATCAGGTTGTCTCCTTCAAGCCACGCCTCATGTAAGAAGAACCACACATTTGATCTCAACCGTTGAATCAAAATCCAACGATCGAGATCAGCACAAGAATGCTCTCCTTGCCTATCCACACGTGATGAGAACCTCATCATAAACCCTAACTAGCACATTTTGACCTAATTAAGTATACAAAAGCTCCTACAAAACCTAAGGGAAAGCCTAAAATAGGGAATTATAAATTTGAATATAAAACAATTCACAATGGGTAAAACTGTAATTTTACCATTATAGTACATAAACGGGATTTCTAAGGGTCTAGACACAGGTTAAATGGGCTTAATAAGAGAACAAGTGGGATGACTCGATCAGGAAAGGGTTATGACAAAATCCGGGAATTAAATGACATTCTATAACCCTAAAACAAACCTGCTTTAATTCACGAAGTTTCAGGCAAGATAAAAATCAATTAACCCCTCTAAAATTCATGAACAAATATCCCATAGGGTTTAGAACCTTCAATTTGACCATTGGAACTTATCTTGACCTAGATTGAAAACCATACCTAATTTTTGACCTAATTTGGTTTTTGTGCAAAATATCCAATCAAACATGGTCAAACCTAAAATCCAACCTCACCATTGGATTCCTTAGGTCTAAATTAGGGTTATACCAAAATTTGGACTTAAGGAAAGGTCGCCTTGACCCACTTTACAAAACGATCCTCAATAATTACTTTTTGATCCTTAGCTTTTTAGACCCTTGCAGAAACCCCCCTATCTTTCTCGTCTCTTTCTTCAGATAGGCCCTTCTGCCCCCGCACTGAGCAGGCCATACCTCCGGCGACTTTGCGCGGAGGATGGCGCTAAACAGACCTAGGGAGCCGGCCCCAGACTTGAAAGGGGGATTCCCTGCGTTGTCCTCTTCTGCATGAACCGGTTCCCATGCCCTGCCAGCCACCATACCTCCCGTGCGAACGCTCGAGAGATATGGGTCTTTTTCCGGCCATGCCTCCGGCGAGGAGCCCACGCCGCCTCCTCGCGAATCCCTCCCAGCCAACACCTATTTAAGGAACAGCAGCCCCTGCCGCTTCCTTCAAGCTCGACTTGGCCAGAGATCCACCCCAATTTCATCCTCTTCTCCTCTGGTCAAGTAGTCCAGCGAGCTCCGGCGAGCCTCCATCCTCTTTCTCATCACTCTGCCACAATACCAGTGGCAGAGCTGTCTTCACCATCTTCCTCTGCTTCGTGCAGCACCCGTGCGAACATCTCTAGCCCCGTCGTCGCCGCCGTCTCCCTCCACTGGACATCGTCTTCTCCGGCAACAGCAAGTACTGCCAGTCGTCATCTCTCCCCCTTCGTCCACTTAATTAGGTTAGACTTACTCCTCTCTATCCCCTCTTCAATTCCCCTCAATCTATTTCACAAATTACCCCTCGATAGCCACTGACCACCATCATCTTCCCCATCTCCAGCCAACCTCTAGAGAGGTGAAACCACCACTCCACTCCTCCGCACGTCTCGCCACCTACCTCAGAACTTCTGCCTTCACCCATTGATCATTGTCCACCCCTCCACTGACCACCAACATCTCCATACTCACCCACAGAACACACCCAACTCCACGGCCACAGTAAGCCCTAGGCTCACCCGCATAGGCGTCTTCACGCCACGCTGACCCTCGAGTCACCTTCGCCGTGCGCAGGCGAAGCTTGCTGAAGGATATGACAGGGCCACAAGGCCGTATCTGTGATTTCAGGGTCGCGACGTCGTCCGCCATTAGCGCAGCAGCTTGGAGCTTGCTTGAAGATTCAGCAGGTCCTAGCAACCCAGGCCTCCAGGTCCAGAAGGTGCGAAATCCCCTCGCGAAGTTAGCCAGGCCTTCACTTAGCATCAGGGGTCTCAGCTGCACCTGCATTTGCTCTCGCAATCAGCTGCGAGCGCACAGGCAGACGCAGGTGGGACTATAGTCCCACCTTGAAAGTTTGCGGGTGGGTGCCCGCACATAAATTGCAAAAGTGTTTTAGGCTTATCGCCTCGAAAGACACTGGGGTGAGGTCCCTCGCCCCCACCACGCCTCGTCCGCGATACTTCCCCCGCGGACCTGGCACCTAGATCCGACTAACCTGCCTGTGCACACCACGTACACCACCCACGCCGGTACACCTGGTCCCGGGCGCGTTACCCGACCTGCATACCCGATTAAGGCTCTGGGAGCGAACCCTGGAGTGAATTTGAGAGAGAAAGAGAGACGTGGGGAGGGTAAGGGTTAGGTTTTGCCTAACCTTGCACTGTGCAGGAAAGCAGGAGAAGGAGGAGGAGGAGATAGTGCAACAACAAGAAGAAGAAAAGAAGAGAAGGAAAGAAGACGAAATCAGGAGAGAAGGCCTCGCACAGCAAAGAAGCAGAGAGGAAGAAGAGAAAGAGAAGCAGCAGAGAAGAAGAAAAGAAGAAGTCAGAGGGACTTGGCACAGCAGAAAAGAAGAAGCCAAGAGGAAGAAGAACCAGCAGCAGCGGCAGCTAAAAAGAAAAGGCAGAACACTGTAGCAAATGGAATTTAAGTCATCTGACCCTTGGAGTCAGACGTCTGAAAAGAGAAAGAAAGAGGCAGAAGAAGAAGAAAGAGAGAGAGAAGAAAAGAAGAACAAATTTTCCTTTCTTTAATCTTTTTTGTAAAACAATATACATATTGTAAATTGTGATTTTGTACGCTTCTAGAATCAAGTGTTGCTCCCTGAGTTCGACCTTGGAGATTTTCTATTTTCGAGTAATAAAATACATAATACAAACTGGTTCCATCATTTGGTAACCAACATGCATAGAGCGGTGGATAAAACCCTTCAGCTCCTCCACGTTGTGAGATCGAATCCTGCATTGCTTCTCCTGGGCGTAGATCCAATTTGAATCAGGACCGCCCGATCTCGTGTGGACAGCTCTGGTTCGTCCGCATCATACGCTCAACAGCTAAAGAAAGAGCACCGCACGCGTGCTTAAACGCCTGATTAGACGCAGGTGCGCGATGAGGCGCGGATGCATCTTAAGTCGTCCAATCTCACAATCAGATGGCTGAGATCACGAGATTGTGGGCTTAAGCGTTGAAGAAGAGAAGAAGGCGCACGTACGATGTGATCTAAGTTGTCGAATGCGAGATGGACGGCTGAAATCTTGCACGCACGATGAAGGCGTTGAATAGTAGAGGAAGGAGAGGAGGTGGACACATGCACGACCAATGCCCACGTTCAGGTCTTTAGCGATGTTTAAATTCGTCACTAAAGACCTGTGCATTAATGTTTTAAACATAAAATGACCTATTTGCCCTCAATCTCAACAACTATAAAAGTAGAGCCCTACCGCTCAAAATTCTCATCCCTTCCTCTCTTTTCTCACCTCCTCCAAAGCTCTAAGAGTTCGTCCCAAACCCGGGATGCTCTATTAGAGTTAAAATTAGAATTTTTCCACCTTTTCATCTCCGTTCGTGGAGAACACATGGTTGTCTTCTCACCGTCGTTTGAGAAGCGGATCCTGCTGTGACATTGCCCTTCTAAGTCCTCTGTTGTCTGTCTTCATTCTCCTTCGTCCTGCATCTCACCAACTTCATCGGGCGCTCCGTCAACACAGCTCGTCCTCCAAGTAGCCATCGAGGAGGATGACTTCTCTCCACCTTCTCTGTTATTTCTTTCTAGCATAGATTTCCTACTTTTTAGTATAATGAGTAGTTGCAATGATTAGTTGTAATGAACATCGCTCGATGATTATGAAATACCTGTTCAGTCTCTTTTTATTTTGTCTTTATTTGTATTATTCTCTCTCTTCTATTCTTTATTCTTTAAGTAGATAGCTAGTATAGATTTAATTCAACTAGCTAATTTGCTTTGTCATAACAAATCAAACGTAATTTTTAATCAAACGTCAGCCTCCCTGTGTTCGACCCAGAATTCCTTTTAAGTTTCGGTAAAATTATATGTTGACAGATTTTTCTCGCAAATTACGCTACGACGATGAGTTTTCCAAACTCATCTCTTTTTGCGTAGAGTTTCCGCTCTCAACAAGCATGTATGCTGGAGTTCCTATCAGCCTTAGGAGGTAGCTTGTTGCTAAAGGGAACATGGGCAAGCATGCCTGAGTTGCTATCAGCCTTAGGAGGCGACATGTTGCTAAAGGGAACGTGGGCGGGTATGCTTGAGTTCCTGCCGGCCTTAGGAGGCAGCTTTTAGGTGCGTCTACCTAAGTTACTGTCATCCTTGGGAGGTGGCTTTTACGTGCGTCCGCCTGAGTTACTATCGACTTTAAGTGGCGGCTTCCCCGGAGTGAATGTGACGTATGCGCCACCTTCCCCAAGTGATAGCCAATCACTGCGGGATTGATTTCTATCTTGTTGTATGACAAGACCGACGTTAATTGCCATCATGGTGAGGTGTAAGGGCCTCAAACATCGCGCTTGCCAACGATGTGATCGTTATTATTACGATAAGATATACAAGCATGGGCATGTAATGTCGGTAATGATTACCAAGGTATTTCCTCCTTCAGGTGGTATCTTTTGAAATCCATGTTGTATCTTGCAGGATTTCTTCTTTTTGAAATTTGTGACAGCCCATTATAGGGGTTATAAATAGGGGATGTGGGGTATAGTTAATGCTCCACCTACCCTCTTGAAGCTTTCGAGTGCTCTATGATGCTGGTGCGATCCCTCTTTTTAGGTTTGGTGTGAGGTGGTGTTGCTCTTGGAGCTCCTTTTCCCAGCGAATGTTGAAGACGCGGTCATGTCTTGACTTACTGGTAAGGGTAAGTCCAGCTCATCCTCGTCTGGCATCTCGCTTGAGACGAGGGATCTGTATACCTTCCCTTCTGACTTCCGTAGTCATTCCGCCATTAAGGCATTTTTGAGTGAGTACGGACTTGATGGAGTTCCGTTTCACCGTTTGGGTCCCAGACCCGCCTATGCTCGAACAGGTCTAAGGAATCATTCATTAGTTGTAAATATGCCATAGAGTATGGTCTTCGGATGCCCTTGAATCCTTTTCTGGTTTCCTTTTTTTGTTATTGCTACCTGGCCCCATCGCAATTGAGCCTCAATTGTTGGCTAATTTTGAATTATTTCACTGCTATCTGCTTCTATCTAAGGATGGCCCCTCGTCTAGGTCTGTTCTGCCTAAGTTTTGGTTTTATTCTCCTTAAAGTGAAGAAGGCAAGCCCCCGTCAGGTACCTATACCCTGTACAACCGACATACCAAGTACTGGATAGTCGATCTACCCGATACCTTGAAGGGGCAAGATCCTCATTTTTTCTTTATTTCCAATATTAAGGACCACGGTGTCCCTTACACCTAGCAAGGTTCGCTTAAGGACATTTTGCCTAGACTTAAGGAGCTTGACCCTTATGCACAGGTAGACGCGAATAAAATTATAAATTTTGGGCCGATTGCCCACTTGGAACTTAAGCGGGAGGATGTCCACGAGGCTTTGACGTGGGTCACAGATTCCTACCCCACACCATGTAAGTAGGGGGTGGGGATAACTTTAAAACGTGTACCATCCTTACTCGTTACTTACTCACTTGACTCTTTTTTACAGCCTTTGGTCGGTTTGCTCGGTCGGACACCCCCAGGCATCCAGGCAACGGTTCTTCCCACCATGGATCCCTCTGTAAGGAGGAGAAGGCTATGGAGCAGACCGAGAGGATGATGGTAACACCATCAATATCCATAACTGACTTGAATTAGTTGAAATAAAGTGAAAATGTTCCTCAATGATCGCCTGAGGACAGTAATTCCACTTAAATCCATTCTGAGAAGAAAACATTAAAACAGTGTTAAATCTGTAGTTTTAACATCATATCACAAATGTAGAATAACCACGGGATCACCGAGGGGTCAATTAAAGGTCAATTGAGCATTAAAGTCCAAAGAGTGGGTTCACGCAGACAGAAATAGGGATTCATGCGTTTTAAGAACCAAATTAACACACAAAACCCTAATTTTAGACCCGCTTGAATTGAAGAGGTTCTGGTCAGGATAAAATTCATCTAAACCTCCTAAAATTTATAGAAAAATATTCTAAAAGGTTTGATATCCTGCTTTTGACCATCTGAACCCATTTCGACCTTGAACAGAGTCTTAGATGAAATTTTGCTCTAATTTAGGCTTGTGTGCAGATTGCCTAGTCAAACATGGTCAAAACTGAAACCCAAGTTCACCATCAGAGTTCTTGGGCCCAAATTAGGATAATACCAAAATTTAGCCCAATTAGAATTCATTTTGACCTAGTTTGCAATCTAGTCCCTTAAAACTCTATTTCTCTCACTTAAACCCCTAGCTTTTGATTTTATTGTGATAAGCCCCCTATATTTGTCATCTTCTTTGCATCCAAGTCCCTACCACCATTGAAGTGGGAACCCACCTTCAGGTCGAGATCCGTGGGAGATTTCCTCTCTCAAATTAGCTCTAAATCCCTCCAAACTTGGAGGGATTATTGCCCAGACAATGAGGAATCAGACCAATCCCATCTTAGAGATTGGAATTGATTCTCGAGCTCAGGAGAGTTCAAGAAATTCTAGGAACACTTTATTCCAAATCAGAGATCTAATTAGAAGAGTTTCTCTAATTAGAGCTTGGTTATGAGATCTATAAAAGGTCCCTAAACTTCCACCGTCCCCCTTAGTCAGGTTCAGGTCAAAATCAAGTCTTCTCCTTCAACTCCAGCCACCTCTAACCTCGACTCCGGCGACCCTCTCCACGGTCTTCCTATGGCCTCCCAACCATCAAATTGGGTGTGCCAAACTCTTCCTCACGCTTGTCCACTCTTGGTCGGCCAAAGCCAGGGCTTCCAACCCCTTTCGTCACGCCGTCTACCCCCACCGGAGGAGTTCGTCTCCCTTGTGTCCGGCAAGGCACGTTGGTGTGAGTTTCTCCCTATTTTGTCCAATAGATAGGCCCTCTTCCTTCCTTTCCCTCCGTAGCTATGATTCAACTTCTTCTCACCCTAATTCGATCGCTATTCGCCAATCTGCCCTTCTATCTTCTTCGTGTCCGATGAAGCTCTAACAAGCTTTGTCCAACTGCTACACATATACACACAACTCGCGACCACCACCACTACCTTCCTCCCCGCCCCTAGAGTAAACGCTCTAACGTTGTTGGGCATTTCGACCACCCAATAGCTCCGATGAAGGAACCCACCATTATCGCCATTCACCACCTTCACCCGAGCTCCACCAACCATGAAACCATACACGAACACCACCAACGCACTCCACATCTCACTATGATACCTGTGAGCATTTTTTATTTGGGCTGCAAGGTCGTATTTTGATTTTCAGGTTGCCACCGGAGCTTCACCATCATCGTCAATCTTCCGACTTCGTCTGTCGCGTTTCTTTCACATCCGACCTCGCTTCCGCTTCTACGCACTGCGGACAACCACCAAGAAGCTTCCTGCATATTCAATTGAGCAACAGAGCCTCAATAGTAGCATCAATTCCTCGATGACCTTCCTCGCTGCAGATTGAAGAAAACAAAGGAGCAGAGGGGGACATTTAGTCCCACCTCGTGCGTTGGTGAGCCGGACGATCAGTATAAAGGGGTTCCTCTCATAGCCTCCGTGCCCAAGACACGGGGATTGGGTCTCCTTACACATCTTGCCTCCCACCTTGCCCGTGATCCACATGCACACGAGCCTGGTTCCTGTTCATGATTTGATAACCCGATTACCTGTCTACCCAATTAAATACTCGATCCTAATTTGAGGGAAGAGAAATTGTGAGGAGGAGAGGGGAGGGTTTTGCACTATTGACCCTGGAGTGGGCAAGTGCGGGCGACCAGCTGGAGCAGGTAGCGCCGAAGAGAGAGAGTGGGATGCCACCGGCTAAGTGAGAAACGAGCTGGTGGCTACAATGTTGCGCAGACCATGCGCTACAGTGCGCGTGCAGTCTAGCGACTGGTAGCAGCCAGTTTCGTGTGCTGGGCGCACTTTGGAGCGCCTGCACACGCGGGAAGAAGCTGCGCATGGCCTGCAGGCACGCACGCGATGGCCGGCGGTGGCTTGCAGGTAGACGAGTGGCTTCTTATGCTTTTGAGCTTTGAGAGCTCGAAGCTCTGTCAATGGTGGAGAAGACAACAGCAATAAAAATGAAAGGTGAATCCACCACACCCACCTGCTCATGAAAGAGCTGGGCAGTGGTGAAACTCACAGTGGTGGTTGTGGGACCACTGTGGGTTTTCTCCCGCCCACGATGTGTCTCTTCTCAGCGAGAAGAGATACTGTGTATGGAGAGGGAGAGGGGAGGAGGTTGGCTTAGGGTGACGGTGGAGCTGAAGGTGTCTGAAGGTGTATGAAAGGGCATACTCGCATGAGGGAGAGAGCCAGGGGTTTCAAAGATGAGAAGGCATGCCACAGCCATGCTGCTGGCAGCGCACCTCCTGCCATGCTATTGGCAGGAGGTGAGGCACGAAGAGGCGTGCATGCCCCATGCCCTGTAGTAGCGTAAGAGAGAAGAATTCAAAGCTAATAAAAAAATGAAAATGGTGAAATTGCAATGCTACACTTGAGGAAGATGTTAATTAATAGATGGCCAATTATTCACACTCCTATCCTCTTTATAAATGCATGCAGGCGCCTATTTATAAATGCAACTACAGCTACATAAGATGCAATGGCTGTGCTAGAAAATAACACAAGATGGCATATTTACTGATGTATTTTTGCTGTGTAAACAGCGCTCGTGTTCCTCCGACGGTTGCTCGGGGGCTCTCGGCTTCTCCTTGTTTAGCTTAGTCGACGGATGGCGCCGCTGTTAGTCGCTTTGAAAGGGGTTTTAAAATCGTCGCATTTTTGTATAGCTCGAATCAATGCGAAAATATATAAAATTTATTACTCGAATGAAATCCGAGGTTAAACACAGGGAGAAAGTGGCAATTTAATACTCAAGATCACAATCAATGATGTAAGAATTTGCAATCAATAAAGATATATAAATGAAATCCAATGTCAATAATGCAGAAAGAAGAGGGGGTAAAATGGTGATTTGAATCACCAAATTACCCTACAATTTAACCACAATTATCCCAAATGTTTGCACAGTATCAACCACAATAAAAAAAAGCAAGATGAGTAAGAAATATATCCTGAGAGGCTTGGATATGTGAAGTCAAATGATAGATTTGGGTGCTCAGATGCCTTAACAGAGGCAAAGGCCTCTTCTTTCTTTTTTAAGCCTTAGGGAGAGGCTTCTCTCTTCTCTTCCTCTTCCTTCTCTTCTTCTTCTTCCCTTAGCTTCAGAGAAGTCACAACACAGGACTTAGCACACCAGCAGAGGCAAAGGCCTCTTCAGATCTCACAATAGTCAAGAGGAGGGCAACAGAGCAAACCCCCCCCCCTCTCCTCTTTTTTTCTCTTCTTTCTCTCTCAGAACCAGTAAACCAGACCAAACCTGAGTATCCGGGTAATTGAACCAAGCCCAGACCCACGGGGCGTGAGCGCGGGCGAGGGCGTGCGTGGGCATGTGCAAGGGGACCTCACCCCATGCTTACTGAGGAAATAAGGCTATAGCAAGAATTCAATTTATGCGCCTGTGCTGCTTCGTCTGTTTCCGATGTGGGACTAATCCCACACCTCTTCTTCGCACAGCTGTAGGGCGACTTCCCTTGCCAAATTGAAGCAACAGTGAGGCGTGTTGATGCTAATTGAGAGCCTGGAGACTTGGAGCACGTAGGTCCGTGTCACCTAGAGGTGATGCCTGGGCATCTGGAGCAAGAAACCACCTGGAACACCTTGAAGAAGCTCCGCCAATGGAGGAGACGACGTGATACCTGAAAGAGATGCACATGAGCTAAGTGCCCCAGTCAGTACCTTCAGAAGCTTCACCTTGATGAGGCGAAGTAAACGGCGGTGGTCCGAGGGTGTGTAGACGTGCGTGGAGGGCTGACGGTGAGGTGGATGAGGGCGAACAATTGGTGTGTTCAGAGATAAGGTAGAAGGTGTTAAACTGTAAATTTTTTTAAGGTTTTTGGAGGGTGAGTCGTGGCGATGCTGATGGAGGTGGTAGTGGCGAGTTTCGAGTAGTGTGGCTGTGTGTAGGCATTGTCGGAGCTTCGCCGAAGGCGGAGAAGATGAAGTGCGGGGCGGGTGGTTGGTGGTTGTGCATGTGTTGTAAGTGTGGGAGAGTGAAATAGAATGAGTGAGAAAGCAAGAGAGAGACTTAGCAAGGTGGGAGAGAGGTGGAGGGCTCCGGTGTTGGTCGACCGGAGCCGAAGAAGGAAGTAAAGGTGGCGACGATGAATCAGACGGAGGAACGCCCTCCCTTTGGCTGGGGAGGGTCACGAGGAAGAGAGGAAGAACTTAGGCCCTCCAATTTGATGGTTTGACGGTCGGAGGAGGGGGATCCAGAGAGGTCGCCAGAGCAAAGATGTTTGGTGGTCGGAGAGGGTAGATTAGGGTGATTTGGCTCGCCAAAACTTGCTAAAAAGCTTGGCCGTGCGACAGGGGTTCTTTTATAGACCATAGGGAGCCCTTCTAAGCTTGGAAAGAAGCCTCCAAGCTCAGAAGGTTTTTACGAAATAGGATACCTGAACCTTTGAAAGGTTCACATGGCCTTTTTGGAAAGAATTGGAGCCCAATGAATGGCTCAGATGGAAGGGAATTCCTTAACAAACTTCCCTTTCAAATTTGAGAGGGTTTCGTCAAGAAATCAAGGAGTTCTTGCCAAACTTAGGTCGTCGGAGCTTGTATGAATAGGATTCATGGTAGTAGGGACCTATTTGTAAAAATGATGACAAAGTTAGGGGCATTTTTGTAAGTTTTTGAAAGTTAAGGTTATATGTGTGATATAAAAGAATTAAACAAGACCAAATTGAAACTAGGTCAAGACAGTCTCAGATTAGGCCCAAATATTTTTAAAAACCTAATTTAGACCTAAGAAATCGAATGGTAAAGTTGAATTTTGATTTTGACCAAGTTTGATTATATAATTTATGCAAAAACCCAAATTAGGGCAAGTGTCAGTCTGAGACTCTGTTTTGGGTTAAGACGAGTTATGATGGTCAAATTGAAGGTATCAAACCCTATAAAATATTTTTCTATGAATTTTAGAGGATTTGGGTGAAGTTTTATCCTGATCAGAACCTCAGTTAATTAAGCAGGTCTATTTTTAGGATTTCAGAAGTAATTTAATTCTCAAAACATGCAAAAACCATTTTCTGTCTATTCTAACCCACTTGTTTGCCTTTTAGGACCATTTGACCCTTAATTAACCCCTGAGAAAATCCATGGTTATTCTGCATTAAAGTTATGATGGTAAAATTACAGTTTAAACCATGTTTTCTTGTCTTTCTCTTAGAATGATTATGCAATGAATTACAGTCCTCTGGCAGTTATGTAGGAGCATTTAATGACTTACTCATATCAAATTGAGCTAGTTATGGCTCATGATGGTGTTCCCATCAGCCGCTTGGACACCGATACACTCAACTCGACCTGATCTGGTGCCTTTTCAAGGTTAGTGCGGGAGGAATTGCGACTAGGAGGGGCAATCGTGAGGATCTCAAGAGGTAAGAAAATGACAGTCATTTCCCATAGATGACCCTAGTTGATTAGCCCCTCGTGGAGACAACAAGAAGTGATCGGACTCCTTAGAATGGGTGGTCTGATCAAAGGATAAAGGCAATCTCACAAATGGCACAAGGGTTGGTTGCCTAGTTCCACCACAAGAGGTATACGTCTGGGGGGAAGATAGGACTCCCAACTTTGCATTAGAATTTTGCAAGATTATAGTTCCTATAATCTCTCAATTTTTTTTGGATTGCTTGGGGGAAGACTTGAATGTCCTCCCACCTCTTTATAGTGCTAGGGTGGAGACCCCAATGATATCTTCTGAGCGGATTAAGCTTGGGCCCCAACCAAGATCTCCTGAGCAGATTGTGCTTCCAGTAGGATTTTCTGAGTAGATACGCTGCCAGGTTATTAATGGCGGCTGTTATTGTTAGCATTTATTGAAGGCGTAGCCCTGCTATACTCTCGTTGAACCTTCAATGGATAGGGCCCTCTGGGTCCGGTTGTGCCCGTCTGTTTGTATGCAAGCCGATTGGATTGCTAGATCCACCTACACAGGAGATTCTCTTAGATGAAGGAGGGTCAGATCTCCAAGCCTGCCTATATCCAAGCTTCTCCAGGTCGGATCCTTCCTTTTGGGCCTATTGCTGGGTTTCGAGTTCGAGGGCATTTTTTGCCCCTCATTAGTCATATAACAAAGAACTAACAATCATCACACACTTACTACCACAAGAACATATGTAATTCTGATGAACACTCATTTTCCTTTGGGCCAATGAGTATCTCCATCCTTACATACACAGTCCTTTTACAACCTTAGAATAAACCAATATCCACAACAGAGCTCACTTTGGTGAGTTGATGCTTCAATTAATTCACTCTAAATGTATATAATACCTTATATTCAAACATTAATAATGTTTCTGTATTAATCTCCAACTTAGGTTAGTAGCCAAGTAAGCTGACTTTGATACCACATGTTGGGGTTTTAACACAATCAACTCACCTTTGACCTTATGATGGGACCTGTAAGCTAACCCAAGTATAGACACACCGATGCTAACAAGTACTTGTACTGTTGGCTTCTAGTATGTCCCTTATATTCAAGTGGTACCGGTACTCATGTAGGAGTATCGATATACTTGACTTACAGGTTAATATCCAGTACTTAAGGTGTACCGGTACCTAAGAGGTACTGGAATCTATTCAAAGCTCATTTGGTCTCAACAATTATCGATACTCAGGTACTATATGAGTACTGGCTCTGTGCCTGAGTCTGGACCACCATGACAGTACTTATGTTGTATCGGTACAGATGAACAGTACCAGTACACATGATGCACTAGACAAAATGATCGAGACACTGATCTTTGATCTGTAGTAAACATGTACCAGTACTTAAGGCTAGTACTAGTACTTGTAACCTACAGTCTCAGATCACTCAGAACTAAGAACCTTATGTTTAACCAATAAGTACCAATATTAGTGATAAATATTGGTACCTCATTGATATAGTAATGAGTCTTGTATCCATCATGTACCAGTATTGATAATCAGTACCGGTGCTCCTTAATTATTGTCTCTGATATATACAAAACTATCTGTATGCAACTAGTGCCAATACTGATGAATAGTATCGGTATTAGTTGTAGTTTCTAGAAGTCCAAGGGTCAAGCATATAACCTAACTTTTTGTTGACCCTTATAGACTGAAAGAGAAATGGTTTGACATATATACAAGATCCATATAAACATAGGAAATAACATCTACGAAATTATTATATAAAACATGATCAGGTTTGAGTTATACCTGTACTTCCAGCTATTACGATCAAGGTAGAGATGATGGTGATAAAGTAGGCTAGGTTAGAGATGGTCTTCTAACCTTTACACAACCTGAATCGAGGAGTACAGGCACTGATGGTAGCCAGCAATCCCAGAATTCTCTGAGCCGCCTCCTTTCTCCTCCCTTTCTCTCAAAACTTTTGGGTGGCTCTCTTGAGAATGAAACTGTGTGTAGGGTTAGGGACCACAACCCTTAGATTAATTGGTAACCACTAATTAATTTCTAGTAAACTTCTATTCAGCCCATCAGAGAATAGAAATTACCCTTATAGGTCTCTACACATAATTTCTCTATCTTAATGATACATTAATGTCCATTGTAATAATAATGTCTCAATTGATCACTTTTAAATATATGTTAGAACTGACGGTCATAATAAATTTGTGATTATACACACATATTAATCCATATTATTGGATCAATGAAATTGACCCAACCAACTCTACTTTGGACATCAAATGAACGCCATTGCAAAATATTCCATGACTTTTTATCCAGAGTTGTAAAATTGTCTTTGCATGGATATGGCATCTTTTCTCGCATTTGAAGCATTATGATATTCTTAACTTAGGTCATTATTGAACCAGACAAGATCTCCTTGAATCCTAATAATCTAGAGACGATCTTTTGCTGACTAAGGATCTACTTGTTATGTGGGATACAATAATTTATCTCATGTTCGGTGAAATTTATCTCAAGATAAAATTATTTCGGAAGAAAACTTCAAAATTCAATATAAATTTATTTTAAAGAGAAGTGAGATAAATTTACCCATTCTCTCATGACATGTCTAATACACCAATCTCTTAAATATCTTATTTATCTCATGATTTAATCTATACTTCTTCCAAATATCACAATCAATTTATCGTAAATTTACCTCTTAATTTCATCAATTACAAAATTTTATCTTATAAAATAAATGTAAAAAATACCGCTTCTACGGTAACATCGTCATCCTCCTAATCAACCAATTTCATCCTGCTTCGCCGCCAGCTGAGTGTTGTAAATTGCCATCTACTCATCCTTTTTCAAATAAGTGCAATAATATTCCCTTTTACCCTCTCATCTGGTCTTGAGGTGGCTGCCGGGTGTGGGTGGTGGTAATTGGGCGGGCGGCGCAGTCGTGTGTGGATCGTTTGTTTTGGGTGTGTCCCTATATCATTTCGACATGCCCATTACCATGTCTCTTTCAAGCTGACGAGAATACCCCACCGGATTGTTATCCTCAAGCACCCCTCTCTGTACCACATCCATCACCTCCTTTTCCTCGAGGACCATAGCCCATTCGTCCATCCCACTTGAACCGAATGGGAATTGTGGGACACACACACATATATACTTTGTAACGTGTATTGTCGTTTAACTAAACGATTTCCACCTAACTAACGAATTTATTTTTAGCTGATTGAAAAGTAAAAGTTGATTGAAAATTAAATATATCAAAAATACATAGAGTGAAAGTTAAATAAATAAAAAATATATTAAATGAAATGATTTTAAATCAATTAAAAATAATTTTTAATTAATTAAAATAAAAATATCTATTAAAAATTAAAATACATTGATATATTCATCATTTCAACAATAGAAAATAATTTTTAAACTTAAAATGTGATTTCTCATATATAAAAGATAATTTCACTAAAAAAATAAATTTTCAACTATCAAAAATAATTTTCAGAATCACAAATCTTATCATACGTTACGTTGGATAGGAATATATATATATATATATATATATATATATATATATATATATATATATATCACAACCCCGTCTCAATTCATTTTCCACGACTCCAAAGCAACACATGCATGCCTCCGCCCAACCCCTGCGGCGCTCGCTTCCCCGGCGAGCCTTCCGCCACCCCTTGCCACGGAGAGCCGCTTTCTTGGGTACGTATCCCTTCTCCTCACATGTATCTACTTGCTTTTGGTTTTTGTTTTTTTTTTCTCCTTTCTTATTTTTTAATCCAAACTTCCAATGAGATAAACAGAAAAGAAATTAATCATCCCCATGCATTAATTTTTCAGGTAAAGGAAAGATAAAGTCAGAAGTTTACATCGTTTGACAATACCCTATTTAATTACTTGGGTTTTGCCTTGCTTATTTCATTCCACGATCAGAGCATGAACGGATCCTTGATTTTTTTGCGTGCCACCGTTCTGGAAATTAAGCTTGCGTTTGCTTGCGAGATAGGAAGTGTAACAGGGAATGACAGAAAAGGTAAGGAATCGGTTAAGGAGTGATGGATGCAGATTTTGAGATATTGAGCATGAGATTTATTAACATCTTCTCTTCCTACATATAAGTTATAAAATAATATCTAATAATTACAATATGTTACATCAAAATTTATTAACTGTCTCTTCCTTTTTTTTTTCGTAAAATCAATATATCAATTATTAAAAAAATCCTATCAATTATTATAATTTAACTAACCAAATATTTCTATCCTTATTTCACTTAATTTTATAGCAAAATAACATTATCCCTGCCAAACGCAGCATAATTGCTTCAATCAAACATTTGAAAATTTTCTAATATGTGCATTGCATACAGCATAGATGGAATTATTACAGACCATTTTCCATGATTTGAGCAGTTCCGGATGGTGCGGCCCTCCGACCCACGCCCATCTCGATATGCCGTGCGATCGCCCGGAGCACGCGGCCTGAAGGTGCCACTGCATATCATGATTGTTCCCACTTCCGCGTACGTGTTCGCGTATATCGTGTATTTCGGCCGACGTAACAAGTACACCTTTCTCAGGCTTTACAGTCGGCGTGCACTGCCGAAAGCCCGACCGGACTGCACAAAACAAAGAGAGAGACCCTCCTACCGCGGGGGATATTGTTGAATCAGAGGCAAGTTAGTTCTAACTTTCTTATATTTGGATCCTCTGCGATGCGCATGGAGGGTTTTCCAATATTGGATCTCAATTTAACGACCAAGATCTTACCATTTAGTCTGAAAAAAGTGAAAATTAATGTAGGTATGTTTGATTGAAAGAATGATTAGGTTGAATAAAAAAAATGATGTAACAGAATAGAAGAAATTATGAATTTTTATTTAATTTAAGTATTTAATTATATTTATTATCATATTAAAGAATTGAAAGTATTTTATGTAGTGAAATTGAGAGGAAGATGAGAGAGATAGAATAAAATAGTGGAATAAATAAATTATATATTTTTGATGAAATTTATTTAGTTTAGAATTTACTCCTCGATTTAGAAATCTGTCAAAATTAAAATAAAAATTACTAAACATAACATTTGATCTTAATTTCTCCTCTATCTTGCCAAGCAAACTGCCCCGATTTGAGCTACCACCGTTGAAGATCCACAGTTTAGTCTCTCTTATTTCAAAACCGTCCAAAATCAGTTCCTTCTAATTAATTTTACGCATTACCTTTGAGACTAAGGCATTCGTTTCATTGTTTCAGGCGTAAGAATCAAAATCAAATAGGAAAGTAAGTAAATAAATTGACATTCCGTTGAGATTTGTGGGTAATACACGTGCGTACATGCCTAACCTGTATAGACACGGTACGTTTTGCACCTTTTTTCTTTTGGATAACCTAAGATCTCTGAGGTTGCTTCTTGGAAAAATAGGAGCCTTCCTCCCACGTCACATGAGCTTCAGCTAGTTGAAGGATAGGACTGTATATGTAGATATAATCACATGAGCTTCTCTTCTTGCCTGTTACTAAGGTTGCCCGTTACTAATTTCCAGTGGTGTACGGTCAACATCGATCATCCATCCCTTTGACGGGCCTGTATATGCTTTCGTACCGAACAAACCAAGAAAGCAATTGAAGTTAATAGAGGATGTCGTTTTGCACGACAATTACGCTAATTATCGTTTGATTTGGAAAGCCTGGAAGGCGAGGAAACATAGTAATGGGCAACCTTGCCGTAAAGTAGTGCATGCTCGGATAGCCGATGCGCTTCCATGTAGCTAATAACTTGGGTCGTGCAGGATCGTGCCGCGGAAAATGTCCCGGTGCACGAGAGGATTGCGGAGGTGAGGGGCATGCTAGAGAGGATGGGCGAGGGCGACATAAGCGTGTCGCCGTACGATACGGCGTGGGTGGCCCTGGCGAGGGACGTGGACGGTGGGGATGGTCCGAGATTCCCCCGTACCCTGCAGTGGATCGCGGAGCACCAGCTGCCGGATGGCTCGTGGGGGGATGGCGCCATCTTCGAGCCTCACGATCGCGTGCTCAACACGCTGGCGTGCGTCATCGCTCTCGCCTCCCACGGGGTCTGTCCCCGCCACTGCCAAAGAGGTGACCAATTAATTATTCGTAAATTTAAAAAGCGTGACCGTCGTCCTCGTTACCCGTACATGGTTACCTTTATTCATGTCGATTTGTTGGTAGGGATGGTGTTCCTGCGTGAGAACATGCACCGAATCGGAGAGGGGAACGAGGAGCACATGCCAATCGGGTTCGAGATGGCTTTCCCTTCCCTTCTAGACATGGCTCGAGCGATGGGGCTGGACTTGCCCTTTGGTGCGCCCTGTCTGCAGCATATATATCACATGAGAAACTTAAAGACGGAGAGGTATATAATCGTAGAGGACTCAAGCAATCCAGTGAAGAGGAAGGGTGCAACCAAAAAAGGGGAAGAAGCGCCGCCAGTAAATATATATATATACACGCACACTCACACGCACGCATATATAGCTTCCTTCTTAGCCACAATCTTGCATGCGTACCCTCCTCGCATGAAAATTTTGGTACGCATACTCCATAGATGGTAATTAACGTACATATAGCTCCCCAACATTTTGCGAAATTTGACGAGTGACTGTATCTAAAGCAGAAAAATTTTATCGGAAGGGTGTGTATGCACGGCAATGCCGATGCAAGGAGAGAGTACGTGAATGTTTACAATTATCTCAATGACAATAACAAACGTACCACATACTTGCTTATTGCTGCAGGATTCCAGTGGCTCTAATGCATGAGGTGCCAACTACGTTACTCCACAGCCTTGAGGGCATGTCTGGTGATCATGGTGGGGATTTAGACTGGCCACGACTCCTTGGGCTCCAATGTAGGGATGGCTCCTTCTTATTCTCGCCATCTTCAACCGCTTTCGCCGTGATAAACACGGGAGATGCAAAGAGCTTGGGATACCTAGAGAAGGTCACCATGGGGTTTGGCGGTGGAGGTAATATTGTATGATAAGTACAAGTTGAGGAATAATTTACTCACTTAGCATCAGCTAACGTCTACTTATGTACACTTCAATCATGCATATAGTGCCTAACGTGTATCCGGTTGATCTATTTGAGCACTTGTGGGTGGTGGACCGGCTGGAACGGCTTGGGATCGCGCGTCACTTCAAGCCGGAGATTAGGCGGTGCCTTGATTATGTATACAAACATTGGACCGTGGATGGCATTGGTTGGGCCAGTGGTTCCAATGTCCATGACATCGATGATACTGCAATGGGGTTCCGCCTCCTTCGCTTGCATGGATATCATGTCTCCCCCGGTATGTCCTATGCTATCTATGTTCAAAAACTCTATGCATATCTATAACATTATGAAGGCTTTACGCAAGTTTCCTTTTAAACTTCTTTTTCAAAAGAGGACATACATCCCACATAACACATGTGCTCTTCATTCAAATGAGCCAAGCTTGAAAACTTAAAAAACAGCTTAAAAAAATCTCCCGACTTAACCATTGCCCTGTAAATCCCGACCCTCACTTCCCAAGGAAAAAGTTAGCTGGCAGGCAGCGACGATGAGACCCCACAATCAACAGTGTAGGGTCGGATGCTAGTGGCTACACGATATGACCCGTTTGGAGGATCTCCGAGGGTTAATTTATTAGAAGGGTTAATTTTTTTTACATGTTAATTTTCATTTATTTGAAGGATTAATTATCTTTTGATTAATATGAATTAAGAACTTTTAATATTAATTTATTTAATATCAGTTGTTACTTGTCATAAGTAAATTCTTTTTTTTTTAACTTTTTTTTAACTTATAATTTTTTCTGTTGTTACACTTGGATATTAAGTCCAACTTCATATTTGGGACCTACATTTCATTGGGAGACTTGGGAGATGATGACTGCACGACTTATTACATCGGAAGGTGCTCATCAAAGAACCACTTGATCGGGGGTAAAGGTGCAAACCTAAGAACTTACTGTAGGTGGCGAGCCAATTAGTCGGAGAACCACTTGCTCAGGGCAGAGATGTGAACCTAGAGCTTGCTGCAGGCGACAAGCCAATTCATTGGAGAATTACCTGATCGGAGGCAGAGATGCGAAAGATTGGACCTACAACTCAATTTATCACAAAGGGATGGGATGGGGACTTCAACTCACACCCCTCAAGAGGGAGGCAATTTTTATATTGAAAGTTGTGATGTAAAGGTAGAGGATGGAAACTTGAACCTCCATCCTCAAAGGGAGGGGATGGCACCGTTTGTCTTAAGGGTTCAATTTTGAAAGTTGTGAAGGTACAGGATCAATTTAAAATTGTGATATTCTTATATTGAAAGGAAATATGAACCAAATTATAGGATATTTAATGGGATAGATGTAGATATTCTTGCATATAATTCCAAAATATGTTTACCCTATTCTCTCCTTTGGAATTGAAAAATCTCATAACTAAGAGTTTTATTCCAAAATTACTATAACCGAGATCTTATGACCGAAATAAAGCATATATAGCTCGATTCTTGCAATCAAATCGAGCCACGAAGGTTGAATTGACCTATCAGGAGATTTCACACCTAATCCTAGAATGAGTTTTTACAGGATAGGCCAAGGCCACTGTGAGGCAGCCAACCTTGTTACATTTAATAAATGATGCCTGAGGAATACACACGAGTGCTCAGTTGGAAGAAATATTGAAGACACATCATCGTTCATATCAAAACCTATATCTAATTATTCAATTTAAAATTGGATACTTCCCGGGAAGAGCTAACACCCAAATTTAATTGCCAATATATTTATCCAATTGGAAGAGATGATTAATTGCGTTCATTCAAGGCATGATCAAAATATTATAATTTAAAAATCACAATCAAATCATCCAAATTCAGGGATCTTGAACTGGAGAAAGCTACGACCCTTATATCGTGGAATTCTATTTGTTATCTTGTGGACGTAATTTAGCTATATTATAAGAGCTATCTAGGAAATAATATAGCGATAAGCCGGTTAATATCATGGTTAAATTTATGTCTTGTGGCATTAGATCTTAAAATGGTAGCTAGATTTTAACGTAGCCTCACCGTGCATGCAGATGTATTTCGCAACTTCCAGAGGGGTGCCGAGTTCTTATGCTTCGCCGGGCAGTCAAGCCAGGCAACTACCGGCATGTTTAACTTGAACAGAGCTGCCCACGTGGCATTCGTGGGGGAGGAGATATTGGATCAAGCCAGACGATTCTCCGGTACCTTTCTCGGGGAGAAGTTGAGAAGGAACCTGTGTGCGGATAAATGGATCATCACCAAGGACTTAAAGGGAGAGGTAAATATATTCGTCTTTCATGTTACAAGCGCAAGCGACGTCGAAGGATCATCTATAATCATCTTCTACCTTTTAGGTTAGTGTTTGGTAAGTAAATTAAGTGACTTAATTACCGTTTACTCATCAGTTAACTTACCTCTCACTTGTGTCAAGTCAAGAGAAGTTAACTCGACATAAAATTTATTCTATCATTTTTATGAAATAAATTTAACCTATCTAAATATTAAAATTCACTTATTTCACTCTTCCTTCCTTATTTCTCTAATTATTTGACGAACATATATTCCTTATCAAACATCGCCATACATGACATTACATGCTATCAATATATTAATTGCAAACTCAGATCAACATACATTTCACACACATATTTAATCATCTTAATTTTCACCAATAGCTGATTATATTTCCCCTGAGACAATCAATAATGGAATATTATTGGGATGCAATAATCTGTTGAGCAGGTAGAGTATGCTCTGGAGTTCCCATTTCATGCGAGCTTGCCACGGGTGGAGGCGAGGATATACCTGGAGCAGTACGGAGGGGAAGACGACGTGTGGATTGGGAAGACCCTTTACAGGTAACTATTCCACATCGGAACTTAATGTTTCACGCACGTAAAATGGACCACTTAACATATGTGATGCGAATTATTTGCTTTCGTGCACGCGCATAGCATGTGGGGCGACAACGACTCGTCGATTGCCCGGAAGGGGAATCTATACACAATCCACTCGGCAGAGTTGGACCATGGGATTGCAGTGGTGAAATGCACCGTCTCCCTCCCCGTGGGCGTGCGCAAGGTCACACACACACACACACACATATATATATATATAAGAAGTTATATGAGGATCACATACATGATTAATTAACGGAGGTTGAGTCTGAATGTGCACTCATTAGAAGCCTCTCATGCATTTACGCCCACTCTGCATGAAACCTTTCTGCCGTTTCAAGAGCTTCCTAAATTGTTTATGCATGTTAGGCGTAAAGATGAGCACGTAATTATTCAAGGACCCACCACGATTTTGAGGAAGTCCATTATGTTAGCGATGCGTCAGATGTATACTAGCAGAAGTATTTTCCCGTATGTTATAATGTGCTTGGTCCATCATTTATACTTTGGCTAATAACGTTATTTGTATCACAAAGGCGTGTTTTGAATTTTTAACTTTAGTGTTTGAGTCTAGAGGATCAATTTGGATTGGTTCTTAATCGTTTAGAAGATTTATTATATGCAGAGCAATCGAGTATAATTATAAAGGAAGAATTCTCTTTTGTAAGGATATTGTTGAACATAAACAAAGAGAAAAGAAAAAAATAAAAAATGGATCAAAAATCAACATGAAAGTTCGGTTTTCCAAGTAACCGATTCAGAAAGCTAAATTTTAGATTTGATTATTAATTTATGTGCTTAAAAGGGCGAATAAATGCAGCCTTAGCGATTTTGCATCAAATAATTAAAACACGTACGAGTTTTGAGCTTTGACCTGAACTTGCTTTCTCACGTGGATGGTACTCTTGTAGGCAAATCATTTCATATAAAAAAGACCTGCGGGTGGTTGTTATTTGGGCCTCTCTGTACCTTTAGGGTTTTAGTTATACATGATTTAATGACAAAGAAAGAATAATTTAAAGCCATTAAACTAATCGTCACAGCCCTAGGTTCGTGGGCGGCATTTGAAAATCGGAATTAGAAAAATAGAATTGGGGTTGGAATACGTAAAAGTGAAATTATACATCATATCAAGGAATTAAAGATTATACCATGCAATATTTGAGTGGGGGCAAAATAAGATAGAATTATCTTATTATAGAATTAAGAGGCTAATTTTAGATTAAATGAATTCCATAATTAGCAGAGTGAAGCAAGAAATTGAAAACTGAACTCTTGGCGATTGTGGATCTAAGAAACATGATTTACCTCTACTACCCAATAGCTTTCAAATGCTTAGATTTGTTTCACCCCTACACCTAAATATGAACCTCGCATTCAAAATACTTCACCAAACCTTTCTTTATACCACGAAGGATAAATACTCGATTTAATTCTTATGAAACCTAATATTAACTGGGACCGATTCGTCGTTGGTTTGATCCTTATGAAAGAAAAGATAAATACTCGATTTTTTATTATTCATTTCCGTACCTAAACAGCGAATAAATGCAGCCCTGCTGATTTTGCGTCAAATAATTAAAAAAATGTATCAATTTTGAGCTCTGACTTGCACTTGCTTTCTTTATTACATGGATGGTACTCTTTGTAGGCAGAGCATACCATAAAAGGAAAAAAAAAACTTCGGTTTGTTTTATCTGTGTCTTTTTTTATCTTTAAATAGATGGACAGATTTTATAAAATAATTTTTTTTAGATGAATTATCTTTAATTTTTATTTAAAAGTTATAAAGATTATCTTGAGAGATTAATGTGTGACCATTTGAAAATTTTCTAAATTAACCTGCAAAATTAGATGAGATAATTTATAAAAATAATTTATCACATATCAACTTCAAAATAATTTATCTAGGTTAAATTCTCTTAACTCAACTCAAAATATTCTCCTTATCAAATAAAATTAATCCTTATTTTGATATATTATTTTTCTTACCAAATTAAACCTTAACATGTTAGTTATGCAAGAATTTAATACAAAGAAAAAATAATTCAAACTCATGAAACTAATTTTCACAACCCTAGGTACGCACACAGGCGGCGTTTGAAAATCAGTATTAGGAAAATGGCATTGGGGTTGGAAAAGTAGGAGAGGAATCAAATTAAATCTTCTTTTGTATTTGGAGAACTATACACCATATCAAAAAATTACAGATCGTATCGCACAATAACTGACAGGAGCAAAATAATTCTATCCTTAGGTAGAATTATCTAATTATATAATTAAGAGGCTACTTAATTTCAGATATTCCATAATTAGCAGAGGGAAGCAAGAAATCGAAAACTGAACTCTCGGGTTATTGCATGGGAAGAGCAGGATGCCGCTGGTCAACAACAACGCTTATTTGGAGCTTGCAAAGTCCGATTTCAACGGGTGCCAAGCGGCGCACCGACAGGAGTGGCTCGGCTTCCGAAGGTGAGATCCTATCCGTCAATTTGAGTTGGCTGGTTTCCCAGTGGCGTGATATGGTCCATCAGATGGTTCCGCGAGTGTGGGCTGACTGCTCATGGCGTGAGCTGGCGGCGGCTGAAGGAGGCGTACTTCCTGGCGGTTTGCAGCGTGTTCGAGCTGGACAGATCGGCTGAGCGGCTCGGCTGGGCACGCACGGCCGTGCTCGTGGACGCTGTGAAGAATTATTTGTCTGCGGACACGTGTACGGACGAGATGAAGCGGGACTTCTTGCACGGGCTCCGCGGGCACGTCGACACGAGAAAATATAGGTGAGAAGCTTTCTGCATCTGTGAGAAGCCATGTTCTTTTTTTGTTTTTTTTGTTTTTATTGGTGGAGTAACCTGTCTTTTCGTTGGCTTTCAGGATTTTATTGGAAACGTAGGGAGGGAATTTTTTTGACATAAATTAAATTTGACATGGAATATATATATGGACGTTTCATGGGAAAATTATTTTCTGAAAGGTGATACACGCCACGGAAGACAGTGGTAGATCGATGGGCTGGCGTGGCGTGCATCAAAAGGCAGGAAGATAATTTTATGTAAAAAATCTGAAATTCTTGTATATTTTAATCCTATCCTGGAATTGGATTTGCGTCGATTTCCCTATTAAAAACGTAAATATTGTTTTACATTTTCCTGTAAGGTTTATGAAATGTTATCCTCGTATACCTCTTCATTAATCTGCCTATCCTCTTCTCTTCGTTCAAAGCCATTGTTGATTCCAGGGGGCTTGGTGCACCGGTTAGGATGCATTAATTGGGTGATAATATCGAGATATCATATTGAAATCCAAGTGCTCTATGAAAGGATTTTGATGCCCGTGATATATGTTGAAAAGAGTGAAAGGAGGAAGCGCATGCTTTGCTTTGACCTAGGTTAAGTTTAGGCTAAAACTCGATTGAGAATGATCAATTTAAAATTAAATATAAATATAAAAATACGTGTCGCATTGTATTTTATCATATGTGATCAAAATTAGCTAATTTAAAATCACAATTATCGATTGCAAATGAAAATCGATCAACCAATTTAAAATAAAAACTAATTAATTGAAAATGAAAATCAAGTAGAATATAATAATTAAAAATTATTTTTAACCAATTAAAAATTAAAATACGTCGGTAAAAAATCATGTAGAATAAAATAGATAAAAATTATTTTTAATCTATTAAAAATTAAAATACATTAATTAAAAATTAAAATTTATATATTGAAAGTAAAAATATATAAATTAGGAACTATCATATTTATTTGTATGTTGTAAAACTTATTATATAGTATATTTATTAATTTTAAAATTTAAAATTTAAAATTTTTTAACAAAAATATTATTTAATTTTTTTGGATATATTTATTAATTATTTAATTAATAAATAATTATCCGTAACAGTTGGATTCGTTACGACTACGAGTATGTTAGTCGCGCAAGGGTTCCGAGCGACAGTCACCTTCACATGCATCTTGCTACACTACCGTCGTTCTTTCTATCCCAACGGAGTGTCATGTGCAATCTCGTTTGATTTTCCAACTTCACTTGGTTGCACTTCTTTTGAGGCAACTTAGCAGTCTGTACCGTAGACGTGAACGTGAGATTATCACACCCTTGGAGCAACATGCAGGACCTACACACCAGTAAATTGGGCACATCGTCTCTTTTAAGGGGAGTCCTACGAGCATCGTTTCAATCGTAGCATTTCTAACTCTCTTTTATTTTATTTCATGTGCCACATGTATGTTTATATATTTTTCTAGAGTTTCCTTCGATGTTATCTTCCTATTTAGGAATCTGATATTTATGTTGTCACGAATACATGCGACGAAATACATGACTGTAAATTTTTTATTTACTCATATGCTTGCAGGTGGCGTATTATTATCAACAATCCCACCCACAGTCCTGATGGCAAAACCACAAACTTTTAACTGTTGCGACCGAGTCATTGATACAGTTTCTATTTTTTTCTCTTAATTTCTGTCTTAGCCATGTAAGCACCGAATGATGCTACAGCAAATAAGCTTTTCATTCTTTCTCTTCCAATTCTCCAGATTAAGTCCAAAGCTGCTATGCATGGTTAATTGGTCGCAAAATTTAGATCCTAAGCCTTGCTTAGATTTGGGCTTACTCCTAAGATGAAGCAAACTATGCAATCAGATCCTGGACATGATATTTTATGTACCTTGTGCTCAGAAATAGAGGCCTAGCTAGACATCCATCACATATTTAATTAAAATATCCATCAGACTAATATGATCTCCCTTCGTTTGACTTTGGCTGCCATGCATGCAGGTGCGGTTGGGACAACATAGGGAGATCACTCGTGATTACCCTCCGAAGCACCATACACAGGATCTCTCTCGACGCCGCGGCAGCTGTTTCGAAGAGACGACAAACTCAAATAGCTATGCACCAAGATCGGATCCAAACATGCCTCGAACATGTGGTGCGTGCATCTATTTATATCAGCGTGGTAATTAATTAAAAGGTTTCACAGGAACTTAAACGCCACCCTTAAAATCTTGATAGGTTTTCTTCCTATTTTGTTATCGAATCCGCGAAATTCGCAGCCTCAATTTACGAACTGTTTGCAGCCAACGTAATTTGTACATCCATGGTTTTAGCCCCATTTTCCTCTCACAAAAATAACCATCTAAATCTTGAAAAGTAAGACCCATTTTCTTTGGGGCTTGACGATATTCTAAGCTAACCTTTATTTGAGGTTGCAATGATATCTTATGAGATATCTCTAATTTGAGGGGTATCATATATATATATATATATATATATATATATATATATATATTAGAATAGAATTTCAATTCATCTGCCCCACCACATCAACATTGATATAAATAAAAACACACTCATTGTAATATAATACATCCACCAACATAAATTTAGTATATTAAATCAACCGATCTCACTTCAATATGATAATATTGAAATGATATCCATTAACGACTAATCATTTTATTTCATTCCTTTAAAAAGAAATGATCTTATAACTTTTTTCATCACCTATTTTATCACAAGATAACCTTATTTCTCAAACAAACGTTATTTTAAACGGTGAACAAGAGTTATACTGTTTAAGCCCTTATCTATTAAGTAGAACTAACGTCTAATTAAGTTCAAAAGAGTCAACCATAGTCATGCTGTTTTGGCCCTCATCTTATAAGTAGAACTAACGTCTAATTAAGTTCATATACTTTGAGGGCAGTGGGAGGATTGGATAGAGACGATAGGAGAATATGGTGACGACGAGGCCCTCTTGCTCTGCCGCACTTTGGAGATCTGCGCCGGACGATACGACCTCGAGGAGGTCATGTCTTTCTTAACAGTGTCAAGAGATGAAAGCTCTACAAACAAAGGCGATGCCACGGGGAGCTGGAAGGCAAGTTTGGGCCAAGCTGCGGCCCTCACATCCTCTGTGTGCCGATGCGTCCGACGACTTCTTGATAAGGTATTGCTCAAAACTAGCCAATTGTAGGGTCTCCAGAACAATTAATTAACAACACTGACTCTCAACCATCAAACTTTGGACATCAACATTGTCAATGGTCATTCCTTGGAGGTATCATTGATCTACACAAACATGGAAAATTGAAGTAGTCAAATGAGAAAGATTTTGTTAAACCATATGGATAAGGTTCTCTTTCTGTAAGCAATCCCATGCATGCAAACTGGAGAATTTAATTGCAAGGAACACCAGGAGGTTTTCCTTCCTTTCTAGCTAATTTAGGCGTTTATGGTAATCACCGTGATCAGAACAACATAGTGGCCATATGTTGTGACGATATTTTTGCATAGGATGAAGTGATGCCGACAAAGCTAATTCGCGAAGAAATCGATTCTCTAGAGGAAGGCACGAAAGAACTACTCCATTGTGTTCTGGGGAACTGGAATGGAGACGGAAAAGAAACAATGCAGACGTTCCTCATGGTGGCCAAGACCTTCTTTTATATCTACCATTGTACAGCGGAAACAATGGAAATCCACATCGACAAGGTTCTATTTGAGAAGGTTGCTTGATTTACTCACACACACACACACACACACACTCTCTCTCTCTCTCTCTCTCAATATCTGTGCATATGTATTTTTAAAAAGTTAATGTTTAGGACATTTTGGACGTTTCATTGCCTGGAAATAAGTTGCTTTTGTTCTTTTCAGTCTCTACTATTAAATAGGACAAGTGGGCTTTGATCCTAAGGTTTTTAGGTCCAAGCCCATCCCATTGTAGTCAATATGCGATCTTGAAATAGCTTATCGTGATGCGAAAGGCCTAATTATATGATTAAAAAATAACTAATCCTACCAACATGATGAGCTTGAGGAGACACGTCTAGGCCATTCAACCAATAGCCACAAAAAATTTTATATATGCATAGACATCAAAATAAAAATATACACAACCAAACACACAAAAATAATAAGTGATTGACTTAATTCCACCTGGGTGTACATTTGAAAAAATGATCTAACTTTCGATCTCTACTATAAGTGGTATGATATGAGAAATAATGAGCTGTAGAACTTTTGAGGTAACCCCACTTCATGTACCTTCTATGGTGTATAGTTCGAAGCCAATTTATAGAATAAAAACATGAGAGATTACACATTTAGAGGTGTAACCACCAAAGTAATGAAAGATAATGAAGTGTAACGGAAAGTTATTGTGTTGACTCGTAGCTATTTGATGAGTTCGCTGTTCTTCACATTTTTATATGGATCGGATCCAAGTAAGTATTGTTGGTCTAACCACAAGTCACGTGGGTTTATTATGTAGAGGAGGGGGGGTGGTGGAGAAGAGGAGGGTTGGTGGAGGTGGTGGGGGTGGGGGTGGTATTGCTGGCTGAGGGAGAGAGGTGTGGCGTTGAGGGAGAAGAAGAAGAGGGGTGGTAGCTGTGGGGGTGTCGTGGCAGAGGGGTGAGTGGGGAGATGCTAGTGGGGAGATGGGGGACACGGGTAGGGGGGTGAGTGGAAGGGGAGGAGGTACTCGGGTGGGCGTGGCAGAGGAGGGAGGTGGTGGGGGTGTTGTTGCCGGTCGAGAGAGAGAGGAGGTGTGGTGTTGAGGGAGAAGAAGAACAGGGCCGGTGGTGGTGGTATTACCTCAAGAACGTGCCCGACGTTGAGAGAACATTGACAGAGAGTTGCTGGAGAGCTGAGTGATGATGCAAGAGAGATCGATGGTGGTGGCGGTGGGTGTGGGAGAGAAGTAGCAACCGGGGGTGTGAGGGTGAGTGACGGATGGTGGAGGATGTGGGAGATGAACATACATATGGGCGAGTTGGGGAAATGGGAAAGGAGCTTATTTAATCTCAACCATCCATTAATTTAAATGTAATCAAACAGTGAGTATTGGTTTTTCTCACTTTCTCACCAAGGAAACCTTCTCATAAGATTATTCTATATATATATATATATATATATGGGGAAATGGAAGGTGCAACTAACCTGCACACAAATTTGTGTAAACCCCCATCCTAAGCATTGGATCATATTAGATCTAACGACCGCCATCTTCCAACTTTTCCCCCAATCCCTCCCCTTCCTCCCACCAACTTCCTGTCGACAGCTCCCTCTCCCAAGCTGATGGTGGTGGGGTATGTGAACCCCAAGAAGGTGGTGAAGAGGATCTGGAGCAAGACCGGCAAGCATGCTTGGCGGTGGCCGTATGTGTCGTATGATTTGGTGGCGCATCCATATGCCCCAGGAATCTACGACATGCAGGTGCCACCAGGGTACGTGCACAACCTGTCCAATGATCTTGATATGATAGTGTTGGCACGTGATTCAACGAAATCGTGATATTGTGTCTACTGAATATGTAATTTGCATGTTCAACGCAAAAGGGATCAAATGTGTCTAGGAATTCGTGGCTTGTTATGGAGGATGTGTTGAACCAAAACACAACCTTGAAGAAATATTGCAAATCTAGCAGACGTTGGTGTGGCGTTGCAATAGGATGTGGAAGGTCCTTGCCAATTTCATCATTTTTTTAAAATCCCTTTTTACTAAAGTAGATTTACCCTTTTATTTGAAAGGCATTCAAATAGACACCCTCTAATTGATAAAGGATGGTGTGGAAGAAGATAGAAGAATTTCATATAGAATCGTATGCTGAGGGAACAAAACCTAAAACAACCTAATTAAGGTGAAGATGGAAGGTAGAATGAGAGCTGAATTGATCAGATTCCACCTGTAGTAGCCCAATGAATTGAGAACAGCTAAAAGCCAAAATGAAGAGAGAGAGAAGCACACCGGAAAAACCCATTCATATACACTCCAACTAACGACACCTAAACCCATGTCAAACTATAGACACAGTAAGGTAGACAACATCCAACAACATCCAAAGGCGAAGGTGAGCATGTCATGAGCAAGCAGATGCATGAGCACCCATTCCTATTAGTTTGGGCACCAAGTGCAGCTTTTGGACCTCTAAGAGCACCTTACAGTTACAACCATGGGACCTTAAAGCCTGTTGAGGGGAGCCCCAATGACGAGTAGAGCCACAGATCATGAAAGACAAAGGTGTGAGGATAGGAGAGACAGATGAAGAGAGACCAAACCTAGTAGTCCACTATCTCAAATAGCAAGGTGAATCTAGGGGTGAGAGGTTAGTCAGAAAGGCCTTTTGGAACAAATGATATATTTCTAAAAGGTCGGATTGGGCCATTTCCAGAGCCTCGGAGCATTTGAGCAGAGAAAAGGTGGAAGGGTAGGTTAAAAGGAGAAATGGCAGGAGAGGATGTAGTAAGAGGTTAGAGGTGAGGGATCGGTTAGAGATTTGGAAATAATGGCAAACAACAAAACAGATGTGTTTGGTGGAATAAAAATGGTGTTTATTCCTGAATTTGGCAGGAGATGGGTACTTAATAGTAACTAAATTCCCAATTCTAAAATTAGTATTAGATGGAACTAGGAGGGGGAAAATTACCAAAGGGATAGAAAGAAAAATTATTTCGGCGCCATGGGGTTAATCCCCCAAAACTAGTGCTACTTTCAAATAGAGAGATGAGGGGATGCTATAAGATCTGTAACTTAATTCAATTTCAAGAAATGAATTCCAATTTCTAAAATAAAAGTCTAAGTCTTTGAGATTTTTAATCATTGGAAATCAAACCTCTGCAAAGCAAGCGCAATCCTTCGTACATTTACAATATGGGGAATAATGTCTAGTTAAATATAATGTTAGTTACAAATTTTAGATCAACCTTTGATATGATAACTAAATTTAGTTATTAAACTTAAATAAGAAAACGATTACCGTTGTTAATGAGGATTTCTTTTTAAATGAAAGAAGGAATAAACAGAAGAATGAAATAAAGAATAAACAAAGATAACCAATTCTTAAGAAAAAGAGAGAGACAAAGAGGCCTTCATCTTTCATCGTCAACATCCATTAAATGACAAATAAGAAAAGAGTGTGCTATCCTCGACCAAAGACTTGCACGGCGAAAAAATGCTGCATGCAAGATGGCCAGAGGGTTGATAAACAAACAGCTAGCTACGTACGCACGTAAGTGTCTGTCCTCCACGTCCGTTCATTTGGACCCTTCCATCTAAGTAATGGAGTTTGCACCCCTTAACAAAATACCTTCCGACCTTTTTATGGCAAGAGGAGGGGCAAAACCGATGTCTGAAATCGCATGTATATTGCATTATACCTCCATACTACAGGGAGCGATTGTGCATTTAGGATAGGGAAAAGTCCTAAAGACCAATAATATAATTGTTATATAGATATGATAACTTTTAATAGAAAAGGGGGCATCGCATCTCTTCCCGCAGCTGCAATCGCGAATAGCACATCAGGTTAGCAACGTCAGGAGACTCAATAAGTAGATGGGAGAATGCCTTCCATCACCCGAAAGCAAGAGATTTTCTTTTTCTTTCATTTTAAATAGCAAAGATACATCGAAATTAATGAGATCATAAGCAGGCCTGCATATACGGCGAACAGAGATTGGGAGAGGGCCGGGGAGGAGATGGGAGAGAGGTGGCGACGCATAGGAGTAGGAGAGAGGGCTTAGCGGGTGGAGCTTATCGTTAAATTTAGCATGATCCAACGGTTAGGATGGAGGACTTCACAAAGTTGTCTGCAGCTTAGCTGCACCTTCCCTTTCCCTCAATCATATATATATATATTGACCATCCATTGTCATCATCAAGAAGCTCGAAGCAACAAAACAGCAAGTTCTTATCATGCAGAGGGCATTACAGGAAGGAAATAATTAAGCTTCAAAATAAGTGCGAGGGAGTGGCTATATATATATATATAAAGGTACACGCACAAGAGAATGGCACACCATCGCTCCGTCGGATGCTACATGTATGGCTGCTGGTGATGCTTACAACTCGTAGACGTTCTTGCCGGTGAACTTGACCTCGATGGGGCTGACGTTCTTGCCGATGGAGCGGAAGTTTTGGCCAACGCCCTCTCGGCCGGGGTTAACCTTCTCCGGGTAGACCCCGTCCTTGGGGTGCAAGTACTGCACCTCCCCGTTGGGGAACACCCTGTAGAACTGGTACTTTATCTTGTACTTGCTCCTCAACCTCGTCCCCAGCGCAAGGCACTGCTCCTTCCTCGCCAGCTTCAGCAGGTTCGGCCCCTGCCTCATGATGGCCGCGCCGCCCGTCGGCATCTCGAACACCTGCTCCTTGGGGGAATCCCACGTGATCACGTAGAACTCCTCCACCTGCGCCTTCCTCAGGAGGCCCCCCGTGCTCCCCGCGAAGATCGGCGACGGGGTGTTGGGATCCAGCTCCGGCGGGGTGAACCCCGCGGGGGCCTCGGCCTCCGTCTCCGCGGCCCTGCTGACGAGGAGGCCGCTTCCCCTGGAAGAGAGGCTGATCAGGGGGCGGGAGCCGAGGAATTGCCGCGCCGGGAGACGGGTGGAGACGGGGGCCGAAGCGGGCTTTGGCGGGGCGGTGAGGGTGGTCGGGGTGAAGAGGGAGCTCTGGGCAGCTGACATGGCCATGTTGAGGGATGTGCTACAGAAGGAGGAGGAGGAGGAGGATGGAGGGAGAAGCGTCTTTGGGATTACCTGTGATGAGAAATGGGCGGAGATGGTAGCACTCGTGAGGGGGGCTTAAGTTGTGGGAAGGGGAGTTTGGATGGTTTTTGGAGGGAACGTGTGGTGTGGAGTGGGGAGTGGTGGATAAGGGGATATGTGTTGGGCCAATGGGGGGTTGGGATTTTGATATGGACAGAGTTTCCCTCCTATCGCTTGGGCATCGCATGCTTTGGATTTGTTTATTTTCAATCTTAATTTAATCCGTTCGTGGGGGGCTTACAAGTCGTTCTTCCTATCTGGGTAATTGACGGAAAGCCCCTTCGATTCCTTTTGTAAGTTGATCGGTTACTAGTTGGAACATTTTATCACATTCCCTATATTTCGTCATCCTAAAAATCCTGCTTCGCAGGAATGAGTCAAAAAATCTCAAAAACCATCGGACATTAAGTTTGCAGGAAAATCTTCCGTACCAGAAGGGTCAGGCGTAAATATACGTAATCCCGTTTGGTCCCCCAAATACGTGCAGTACTTCTGGCCCTCGAAAGTATACCAACTGCTATGATCACTTCAAAAGTTCCATAATGCGTATTAGACGTACCGAATTACAACGAGGAGAACAGAAATTAACCTCTCCCCTACCTTGTAATATTTTCATACACTTCTATATATATTTTACATATATGTCTCTTAATTTTTAAATATTATGTACGTATTTCTATATTTTTTGTTATTATAAAAATATTTCTCACATCTTTTCTTTATTAACACAAATGTTGCTGAACTAATAGTTATTATGTTTTAAACTAATGATTGTTAACTCAAAAGTGTTTATGTTAATCGAGAGAGAAGATATAAAGGATATTTCTGTGATGTGTATACGTACAAATCTCTATCAAAATCCCCTCTTCCCCTTTGCTCCAAGTCATATCCCCATTGTCCCATGGTCGCCTCACTCTCCACGGTGCACACCACCCGTTGTTCCCAACGACTGTCCGTCCGCGCTCCCATCTCCCGCCTTCCCACTCGATTTTCAAAATTCCCACACTCCCTCTCCTCTCTTCCCCTTCCCTCCGTTTCATGCGAATTTGGTTTCTCCTCTTCCATCACAATTTCAAAGCAGCAAGGAGGTCTACAATCTGTAAGAGGAGAACATCCTTGGTGTTGCGTTGGTCTCTGTGCCCTCCAGCTGTTTGTTAAAATGCCTATATGAAAACCTAACATTTTAGCTTGCCGATATGAATTAGAATCATGTAATTCTTTGTTTTTAGATTTTGGATTATCGAAGCTAATTAAGGAGGATAAAGTGATGACAGAATATGAGCAAATACTTGCTAGATGTCAGGTAGAATGCTTGGCTCATTTCAACAACGTGCGGTAGTGTGCACCACTAAACTAAAATCAGCTGTCACAAGAAATAAAAATCGAATAATATATTCTGTAATCCAGTAGATGACCCATGTGATGGTTGATTGGATAAAAAGGTAAGCTTGGATCTTCCCAGTAAGCGAATGACCATGAAGGGAAGCAGTTTCAGTTATCCTAACTACACATTCCAGATTGTCCAGTTCCTCGTACAAATGGAACTTCGACTGGTTACAAATGTTATTCCCAATTTGCATTACCATGCATTATTAAACAGCCGAAAGCGCCAACATAAGTGACTGATTTTGGTGAATTACTTTGGGATTGGATTTTTTTTTTCATAGGACATATGCCATTTCACTTTGCAGCTTTTAGGACATTTATTCTTGAGCAAGTCATTGACTCTCGTTTTTCCGGCCTTATTGTGAGTAATAGAATTGAGATTGGTTTGGAAAATGTGCCAAGAAGTGAAAAAAAAAAAATGAAGGATTTTCCTTTTGATCATTTTGTAGAAGTGTGAGGGGAGCCTTGGCACTTCTGTAAAGGTTGTCACCCTGTTAGCTGGAGGGCATTAGTTAGAGTTGTGGAACAGCCACTTGCGGCAAAGCCAGATTAAGACTAAGCAATCGACCAAAAGTGGTTGGATCCTTCCTAGGACACCGCACATGGCAGTTTAGACAATCATCAATGATCTATATCAACTAACCTTAGTCTACAGAAGGAAAACGAAAAGTAATGTTGGATAGTCAACCCACTCAAATTTGAATAGTCTTCCCTCTTGTTGCTGAGCATTTCAATACTGAGGCAGCAAAGATGGGCCTATGAACCATGAGAACCCTTTGTTATTTTGTAAATCAGGATGTAATTTTGGTTTACATTTCACAAAAGCACTTGTCTTCACTCCACTTTGTCTTGCTATGTAAGATTAGGCAGTTGAGTGACATTTCAATGAGATGTTCTATAAGTTTGGTAACTAGATGAGCACATAATGAACTGAAAAAGAACTACAGTGGACGAGTCCTCAAGTCTATGCTCTTTCAGATGCATTACATAAACACTGTTCTCGTCTATGAATCTCTCCAATGACAAACTTCTAATCCTCAACTCACTACTCTCATGCAAAGTCTAGGGCAAAAGCCACCTTACATCCTCCAAAAAAAAAAGAAAATGGCCCCCTTACACTGCATCAGACTTGAGGCCATTCCCATGCCCATAGATGAATTTGGCCGTTCTCTCGGTATATATCTCTGTCTCCATGTCCAACCTGCTCAAAAAACACCAAGTTGGAAACTGTGCCTTGTAGGAAATTGAAGGGATCAGAATGCCCCAAAAGACATTATGACCAGGAAAAAATTCTCACGTTTTTCTGACAGGTTTGCTCAGGGTGTAAGCAGATGCAAAGGTTTGGCCATCAAGGTATCTGTTTTCCCCTTTGATTCTGTGCTTGATTTTTGTGTCCATCTCCTCTGTGGCCAAATTGAATGGGGAATCTGATGCCTGCATAAAAGGATACAAGAACATGAACAATTTGATGCTGATTTTATATACTTCTATCTCACCTTATGATGCAGCCAGAGGAAGAATGGGGGGATCGAGAAAGCGATGGAGGGCCAGGGAAAGAAGGAAAATACGTCAAATCGTATGGGATTTTGGAAGAAAAGGTGCTGAGATGCACATGGAGATAAGAAGGGAAAAGAAGGAGGATACACCACATGTCTACCGCTTTTATAGAAGGGTTCAACAACCTAAAAGATAAAAAAGACGCAATTTGCCCCAAATAAAGAGATAAGTTGCTATAACAACCTAAACTAAGAAATGATAAAAGAGATAATTTACAAATAAAAAAGAAAGAAAATCCTAAACAAGTTGATAACTAAAGACTCTTAACAAACCAGACTTATCCTAAAAAAATAATAATAATATTGGTTATTTGCATCCAAGCCCTTAAAGAAAAATATTGTACTACCTGCGTCAATTCTCCCCCTCTTGAAAAACTCAGCTCGTAACTAGTTGATCAACATGATATCTTCAGAGTGCAACTGTCGTTCAATGGCAAAGCATGGAGGTGGCGGTGGTGGTTCTAGTAGAGGCTTCAATAGATGGTGTAGTAGTTGCAATGGCTACACTAGTTGTGGGTTGAGGTAGTCAAAGTTGAGGTGAGCACGACAAGTCAATGATGTAATGGAATTGGCACAGGTGCTACTGTTGTTGCATAGGGTGAATGTGAAGTTCAATACTGATAGGTTGGTGGTGAGATGATGGTGATGTAAGAGGTAAACGTCCATGTCCTGTCATAGGTGAGGCAAGTAGGGATGAGGTAGCGCTGATGGAGTGAGGATAGGCAGCAATGAAGTCCTAGTGTACACACAATGTGAAAAGAGAGCACGTAGTGGTGAGGGAAGACGGAGGAGGGGGCATCATGGCAAGAGGTGAGAGGTTGAGCTGGTTAAGGAGATTCTCGTAATAGAGAACCAACTCGAGAAATTCATCTTCATTCATGTCAATGTGGATCATTTGGCTCTGATGCTAAATTGATGCAAGCAGAGGAAGAATGTGAGGATTGAGAAAGTGATGGAGGGCAAGAAGAAGAAAGGAAACATGCCAAGCCATGTGGGATTTTAGAAGAGAAGGCACAGGGATGCACTTAAAGATAAAAATGGGAGAGTGCGAGGATACGCCACGAGGGTTTCTAATTTCTTTCTATTCAACTTTATCTTTCTACATCATATGTCTGTCCCTTGTATAGAAGGTCTAACGAACCCAAAAGATAAAAAAAGACCCAATTTATCCCAAATAAATGCATAATTTGATACAACGTAAATAAAGAAAATATAAAAAAAGATAATCTGCAAATTTAAAAAATCCCAAACAAGGTGATAACAAAAGGCTTTTAACAAACCAGGCTTATCCTAAAAGAATAATAATATTGACTATTTGCATCCATGTCCTTAAAGAAAAATGCCATGCTTCCTACATCACCTTAAATATATAAGAAAATGTTGTTCAAAGATAGAATTAGATATCTAAATTATCAGCTTCAACATTTAAGCCATTTACTGTTTTTCTTTGAAGTTATCCAGTATAAATGCCTAGGTCAACACTTAATTGAGAATTTGGACCTTGGAATGTCTAGGAGCCAAACCACCTTTCCTGTTAACCAAATAATGCTTGACAGTTTTAAGTTGATCATTCCAAATTCCACTCTCAAAAAACAAGTAGCTTCCTTATGAAGCAAAGGAAAAAGCACACAGAAAAAACAGTTGTGTGGCTTTAGTTGTTCATTTAAGTTAATGTGCTGACATTAAACGTTTGTGTGCAATGAGATCCCTTTCAATACCAATCACAAAATTAGGTAATTTTAGATGCTACATCAAGATAGATGCTCGATAAAAAATTTTAGACAGCATACCATCACCCAGCCCCAAGTGTCAGCATATGATGGTATATGAGCCGAGTAAGCCACCACATCTGCATGTTTCGGAAGAAAGTCAAAATATTTGCCAAAGTACAGTGAATAATCAACATAAAAATTTGTTAAATACCCACACTTGAACACATGTCTTATGGTATTGTAGATGCAGGAGAAGACCTCTGCATGTGTAAAAACTCCTGCTGGCCCAGCCTGCACAAAAACAATTTAATGCACTGATTCAGCATCATGATATGTAACGAGAGTAATTGATTATTCTTGTGAAAGGAAATGGAAAGTGAACCTGGGTGACAAATATTCCACCATCATCGAGCCTCGGCTTGAGGACAGACTCGTAGAAGGATTTTGTGTAGAGCTGATAGCATGGACCCCCTACAATGGGGTCAGCCAGATCACCTATGATCACATCGAAGTGATCTTCTCTCTTTTGCAGTTCATCTCTGTAACATAAATTTGTCCAAAATACGTTATTTCAGATCTAGAAACATGAAAACAAACAGTCATTCTAAATTTCTGTAGTGATCATTATCAATAGTTGTTTGCTTATAATTGTTAAGATGACTTCTGTTCTCAAGATTTTATCCTCATTATCATATATTGGTCATTTTGTAGGGACTTTTTCATCGTTTCCATAGCCTACTAGAAGGTGCAATTGGTAACTAATTGCTCTATATTAGTAAAATGCCATGCCCCCATTGATATTTGACATTTTAGGATATGTCCAGAAGTGATCTTTCCAGGATTATGATCCATTTGAAGTATTACTTTTGGCGAATTAATTCTGAACCTTCTTGGGAATTCTGGTTTTGAACCATAGTCTCTCATTGTATAATGATTCCTAAAAATCTTAATTTAGGTAAATATGGTTTTATTTTAATTCCTTTAACAGCTTTTCACAGAAACTATGAAATGAAGAAACTGCAAGAGCAATTGGACAATCCTGCACATAGAATAAGCTTCGTGCACGAGGCTGGCCTTTTTTTGTTGCAAAAATGCACTTCTTAATTCTTTGTGGAAACTTCTATTTATGAAAAATTGTCTTCAGGAAGCACTTCCAGTTGCATGTTACAATGGGGAATAAAATTCACAGCAAACTATAAAATCTTCAAACTTGCGATTTTGAGATCTTAATCGAATCTCAATTTCACAAACATGCACATGCACATATAAATCTGCATCCATTTGCGAACAGATACTCTCCCTCTGACATTGATGAACACAATGATAAATGGTTTGCTAACTAGACAAAATTGCTTTAGCTGCAGTAGCACTTTGGATCTTTTGTTTTCCTCTCCTTTTTGAGGTTCTGGGTGCATGAGTGAGGACACTTTTTTAGTCTTTTGACTTCTGAAAACTACACTACCTTGCATCATTGATGATAACCTGAAGTCTTGCATCAAAAAAAGTATCTTTATTTGCCTCCAGGTAAGATTTGCAGAAATCTACCACTTCCTGTGATGTCAGAAGCAATTTAATGAACGATCTCATGATTATAACACATGAGGACCTCATGCATACAGATTAATGACATTCAACGACACTCCCTGTGGAGGATGCATTCAAAACTATCATGATGCGTAAGATCTCTTTGCTGAAGCAGATCAATCAAGGAAGGGTAATGGGATACCTGATCGATGTCACACATTACAACTTTGTCAATGGTCTTGTGCCTTAAGATCTCTCTTGCTGTAGAACCCTCCCCACCTCCCATTATAAAGACCGTCTTAGGACTACACCTCAAATTGCAAGCACAGAAATAAAATTATCATTAATCTTTTGTATTTCCAAGAAAACAATCTTTGGTGGTAGAATGCAAATTTACTTGTAATGGTGCAATAAGGCAGGATGGACAAGGGATTCATGGTATATGAATTCATCATATTCTGCACTTTGCAGCTTCCCATCAATCACCAGAGCCTGCACATGCTCAACATAACGAGCAAACATGCATGGCAATATGCTTTTTGTCAATTTTTATTCATTCCAGTAAGTGATGCAAATATTCAAACCTTTCCAAAGGGCTTTGTGTCAAGCAGCACAATGTCCTGGTACTTGGAAGCTCCTGTATGCAGAATGCTGCAAATGGGAAGGTAATTGCCATTTATCATACAACTACAACGACATACATGTATGCTGCAGATAAATCTATATATACATGACAATCGCATAGACCTGTTAAGTGCAAAGCACCACTTCAGATTCTCATCAATCTCTTCCTCATACCAGCAGCTCCTCCTGGCATTTCCATTTGATTTCCTATCAAATTTCTCAATGTCCATTTCCTCACCGAGCACTTCCTGCCACTCGCTCTGTCAATTGAAGAAGGGAGAAGACAAAGAGGAGAGATGGTAGGATGAGTTAAGAAGAGTGTTTCGGCTTATTTATGCTGTTCATGCATTACAACCTGCATGACCGACTATAAATGGAATTTACAAAACTACCCTGACTTTTTCTTTCTTCTTGTTTTTTTTTTTTTTTTTTTTTTGAGCTGTACTCTGCTTCTGTGGTCAGTTGGGGCAACTTCGCATGTGCACCGTGGAGTCCATTATATTATAAAGAATGGAAACGTGCGCCTATGGTATGATTGCATACTCTGAGGGGAGCAATCAGACGAAGATTCGGATTCTTATTGGTGGGTTGTGAGGATCAATCGACTTCGATTGGTGCAATAAGTTAGCTCGGGAGTGCGGGCTCAGATTTTGCGGTAGATGTGGGAGCCGGCGTGACTCCGCTCCAATGAGTGCTCATTTGTTTCTTTATATGCTAATTCGAATTACTGTTTTACCAGGTTTCGGGAAAAAAAAAACCCAATCAATTAACCCTCTTATTTGTTGGTGCTTCCTACGTGGGGCTCAATGCCTTTTCCAAAGGGAAATGATAACCGGATACTACTTTGTACATCAAATCATGTACCCACACTCAGTACATACACATGACATGTCCTGATTACATGACATGCTATGAGGCATGTAATCCTTTTTAATAGAGGAAAGAAATGTCATGTGTATTTGATCTTATGTACGTTGTAGTGTCTACGAAACATTTTTCATTTTTTTAAAATTTTAAAAAGAAAGAATTTTTACCTAATGCCTCTCAAATCTTTTGATATATGTATATACACTCCTAGGTTCTTGATATTATATAAATATTTCTGAAATCTTATCTCTAATGATAGATTTCTTCCTCAATTAGTTTTAATTTTAATGGTCGTTAATTGTTGGTGAAAAATTTTTATAAATACCCTTGTAATATTTTAATATTACATATATATCCCTAAATTTTTGGATATTACATACATGTCTCTAAAATCTTGTTTCCATTTACATAAAATATCCTTGAGGTAACTTTCGTTAATTTTAATCTTAACGGCGATTAACATTTGGTCAAATTAACATTTTTACTCTTAAAGGGCAATACACAATGATATGATGAGAGGGAACTCAAATGGTGTGATGTGTGGTGGTGTGATGAGGGTAGTGGTTGTGACTTCTTGAATCACTAATGGCATGATGCACAAGGGTGCACTAGGGGAGTCGTTAACTGTGAAAGGTGAGTGATGACTAATATGATAGAGGGTTAGGATTTGTTTTGCTCAACTAAAGTTGTGAGAGGGGCACTAAGAGGGGATGGTAAGAGATGTGTATGGTACTATGACTTGAAATGTATGTAGAGTCGGTGGATGACTCATATTTTTCCTACATTTCGAAATAACACATCGACTATTGAAGTTAATCAAAGGTCATGATATCATGGTTAAGTTTAGACAAACTTCGATTAAGTTGCCAACAACACACTAATGGAAGGTTATGTCTATTAATGGAGACAAGAATTAAGGGTATTTATGTAATATCTAAAATCTTAATAGTTGTTAAGGTTAAAATTTAGCGGAAGTTCATTCAAGGGTATATCATGTAAATGAGGATGATTTTGGAAGTAGTAATTATATAATATCCAAAAACTTGAGGATATGTAATATTAGAAGATTGCTGGGATACGTATGTAAAAATTTTTACTTAGTTAACCGTTATTAAGATTAAAACTAACAGAATGATATATCTCTTAAAAGAGATGAGATTTTAAAGATATTTACGTAACATACAAGAACTAAGGGCATGTAATATTAAAAGATTATATAGATATTTATGTAAAAAGAATGAAACTATAGGCGTGCAACTGATTGGTAGGCTAATCAAGACTTTGACATGTCCATTTAAAGATTTAATACTTGCCCGCGGAAACTTCAGCATAACTAGTATGGACGTAGATATCAATCGAGCACGGTTTCAAGTTGAGATTTTACGCTTGTCACTTCTAACATACATTGGTGTGTTTTGATCAGTTTCTAATTGCCTCAACTTGCTCAAAGCATGCACATGAAATTGTTGGTGGAGTAGGGATGCAAATGGGTTGGGTTTGAATTGGGTTTAGCTAAATTCATATCCATATTTATTTACAAAATCCATATCCATACCTTGTCCATTTATCTATCGGGTATAAAAATTTAAACTCATACTTATACTTATCTACCTATCGGGTATTTATTTACTCATCGGATATCCATTTATATATTGATCTTAGAATAAAATCGTGTCAAATTAGAGTCAAAGAAACGAAAAAATCTATAACACAATTCATTAATTGTTTATTTTTAACAAACTCTCAACAAAGGAATTCGAGTTACTCTAAGTTTATTGATCTCCACTAAAATTATTACAAAAATAGTCTTTCAAGGGGAATAGATCAAAAATAAAAATATAAAAAATGCAAAGAAGACTAAATATAAGTACCTTTCAAATAAAAAATCTCCATCTCTAAAATAAATGTTTAATGGAAGCTTTAGAAGCATTCTTAACCTTCAAAATCATGGAAGGAATCATGAAGAAGATTAAGGTTTGGGGAATTAGGGACTTAGGGTGAGATTGATATATATCTCGGGTAAATGAAGATTTTATTCAAGTATTCAGGTAGGGTAATCGAGTATAGATTCATACACATACCCATATCCAAACCCGATCAAATTTTTTACATAAAACCCATACCTGAACATGATCGGGTTCGGGTCAGGTTTTACCCATTTTTTTCAAGTCAGGTTTACTGAAACTTGCATCGCTATGTTGAAGTTAGGAGTGGAACAAAATTCAATCCATGTTACACCCTTATGTTAAGATCTATAAATAGATAGTTATTATTCTATGCGGACAAATACTCAAGCAAAATATTAGTAATAACAAGAAAGATTTACACAAATCATAAACACAGAAATTGGCACAAGATGTATAGTGGTTTCCTACTCACTTGGGTACTTTACTACTTAAGACTCTCAGCTTAAGATTTTTAACACGATTTCCCCAACTACGAGGAAATCAATTTACTAAACGAGGTAATTAATGAGTTGCCTCAACCCAAATACAACAACAGGTTTGTTATAACCCAAACAATGAGCAAAAGCTCAATTACAAATAAAAAATAGGTGTAAGATAAAAAAAATCTTACAACTAAATACCTAAGCCTCTCAACAAGTATATAAGTTATATTATCAATTTGAGAGGCTGGTGAAGACGTGAATTGCCTTGTGAATGCGTGAAAGAAGCACGTCGAAAAGTTTGCAAAATTGTAGAAAGATTGAAACCAACAAATACTATTTTCTTCTCCTCAAAATGTAATGGAAATATGAAATATAACTGTAGAGTTTTTCTCTTTTATTTTCTTGTATATCTTATGTGCAAAACTAAGAGTTCTACGGTCTTTTTATAGAGTTAGGACCTAGGTTACTTGTCTACTAGACGTTGGGGTTTAAATTACAATGTTCATATTGCTAAAATTAATTTTTAGCCATTCAGTTTTAAGCCAACGAGTAACTGGTACCGGTATTAATTGCTTACAGTTTTTATGCTGCCAATACATAAGTGTCATAATACCAGTACTCATCATGAGTACCGGTACTTGCGACTCCCAGGTTTGAGATTCACTAGGCACAGTAACCTACCTGTACCGATACTCATCATGGGTACCAATACTTATAAGATTCAGGACAGAACTAAGTCTTTAAATTGTGACCATCAAATATCGATACCCATAATTAATATCGGTACTTGTTATTCATATTTTGAGATATATGCTCAAATATGTGTCTTGCATATACCGGTACTGATGAACAATATCGGCAGTTGCTGTCAAGTACCTTATCTTATAAATATCATCATTTAAATACGTTCTTTGAAAATATTCGCAGTATAAGTCCTAATTTATCTCTAATTAATTTATGATCTTAGTTGATTCTTATTAAGAAACATACATTCTATCTAATCTAAAAAGTTAAAGGTGGAACATGATTTTCTCCTTGTTATCTTGTCTCCTTGTTATAGTTCAATATTTACCTTGATCTTCACCTAACTCTAAAAAATATTCAATTACAAATATTAATCCATAATAATTTTAACAACATCAAGATAAGATGTGAAATAAGATTTCAAATACCCTCCACCGTAGGAAATTAATATTTCAGTGAGCTTTCTCGCATAGATGATTCATGTCTTTGAAAGAGTAAAGAGAAAGGGCATAGAAATGATGGAGAAAGGGAACCATAGGGTTCCCGGTGAGCATCCCTTCCTTCTCCTCCTCCTCAGTGGAGCAAAACTTTTTTGTCCGATTCTTTGGCTGCCAAATCCAGGGGGTTTTCGACTAAGGTCAGGTCATCCAACCCCGGAGTTTTCCGTACGCAGATGCCATCTGTACCTATTTGGGGAAAGTGTAGACACAATCGGAAGAATAATTTCTGTAGGTTGGAAGCGATATTTTGAGATTGGAACTCGAGGTAGCAGTTCGTTAACTAGCATGGTACCCAACCCAATTAATTGGAAGAATTTCAATGTTAAAGGAATCCTAATCCCTGATTAACAAAGCAAATTTTAAGCAACCCAAGACCATGAAAGACGGTTAAATTTGTTATCCTGATAAAAGGGTTAGGAGTCTCGAATTGGAGCACGACCTGATCGATATTTAATTTAGGTCAATATCATGCAGCCGCATTTCAACAATGTATATACATTCATATATATATATATATATATATATATATATATATATATATACGTACGTTATTTATGTGCCTGTGCTCAGTGGTGATGATGATGGTTTGGGAGGAAACAGTCGTAACCGGTGGAGATGGGCGGTGGTGGGTGGGGGATATGTTTATGATTGTGATGGTAAAAGGTGTGGGTTTCCGCTTGAGCTTGCTTATGCCTCCTGTCTCGGTGGATGATGTGTGAGTTGCACGAGGAGAGTGGAAGGAAGCATATGCAGCATGCTGTGGGACTCATCACGGTACGAAGAGATTCCCCTCGTTTTTTTTTTTTTTTCCCAAACGAAGTTCCTTTCGTTAAAAGAGGTTGAAATTATGTAAGTGATGTAAAAAAAGAAAAATGACCTCCATCCTAAGGGGAATAAAACTTCCACTTAAGTTAAAAATAAATAGAAAAGAAATATGGATTTCAAACAATGATCGAGGAAATGAGTCACCGTGATATGTTTAAGATACGACTGTGCTACTTGAAAAATTCCTAGACATCAACACAAATGGGAAATCCAACCAAATTTTGCATCGGTATATCACTTGACAAATCCCGATCGTAAAAAGCACAGATTCTCACATGTCTCCCCAAAGTAACGTCAACCCCCTAGGGGAAGAACATTTCATCCCCCAAGGGGGAAGAACATACCAACAACAAAGAAAAACTAAACAAACTAACAATGAAGAAAAATAACAACATACAACAAAATGGTCGAACCAACCTCGACAATCAGGATTCGACCCAAGCACCAACCCAAACCCCCAGGGACCAAAAGGGTCATCCTCATGCCAACCAACCACCACACACAGTCAATCACCCCACTGCCGACGACCCACCACCTCACAGGCATCGATCTGCAGCTGTAGATGTCCGACCAGGTGCATGGCGACGGTAACACGAGTTTTGGCTATGGATCCACAGCTCGACAAACGATACGAGCTCCCTTTGTGCCCACGTAGCTGCGACCGAGGACATCACCCCGCCCCTCCGTCGCTCACCGTCGAGACTCCGTTGCTTCTACCCAACGCCACGCACACCGCGAGCCGCCACGAAGCTTGACAGGACCAAGGAGGAGCTCGTCGTCCGCTACTCACCCCGCTCGAAGGAGGAAGTGTCCACCGTAGAATATGGCTTGCATGTCGAGCTTGAAGCTGAAAGAGTGCTCCTGAGGGTAGGAGAAAACTACGGAGTGAGTTGGCGGGGCCCTGATCAGCCTCCGATGACTAATCAGGGCCCGTATGGCCATTGTTTGACTTTTCGCAAGAGAGGGGATGTGGGGAAGAAACTCTAGGACCTTTTCGTAGCGCAACTTGCTGTGGTAGTTGTAACATAAGTTTCTTTCTTAAGAGATTCCCCTCAAAGTTTATTCTCAAATAAAGGGCTTCAACTTTAATTCAAGATTTTTGTCTGATGATCGCATGCCCTTCTCACATTTCGAAGAAAAAAATAATAATAATAAATTTCCTTTGAAATAAAAGAGGACCCTCATGGCTAATTCACTTAGAAGTTAGGAAAGTGATATTAAAAATTTTGAAATTAATAGTAATCTATAATTATATTTACTTGTAGATTGATATGAACGATAGAAGAACCAAAAAGAGATGCTGATATGATACGAGATCCCTCCCTCTGACAGCGCCAAGGGAGATTGTATTAGGGTTGCAATTCATTGATAACATTGCAATCCAGTCCTATTCACATGCTCCAAAGGGTGCCTTATGTACCCTAAAAAGGAAAGGATACCTTCTTCCCTGGAATATCTTACAATGGAGGAATAAGATGAAACTGTTATAGCATTCAAACACTCCAACATTGCATCATTACTGTATACAAGCACCATGGCAATAATGATATAACACATGTAAAACAAAACATGATTATATTAGAAAAATACACCAAGTTACACATAATCTTGAGTAACAATGAACTATAATTGTTCCCACTATAGACAAACACCAGCATAGGATAGGAGGGCTTCAAGCATGGGCATCTAGAAGTGTGAAAACTGTGAAACATAACACAGTTATGATACAAAAAAGAAAAAAGAAAGTGCCCTCTGAAGGGGTTTGTTCAGGCTGCTTCACGTCAAGATGGCATGTTAGGCTTGCAGTTATGTGCATTATTTCACTGCAAGAATGTCGAATTCGGTGGCCATGTTCTTGATTCGAATGTCATGAAGGGCTAGCAGGATATCCACTGGCTCCAATTTTCTGATGATTGATGGGTACAGTTCCTGTAGCATTGCTAGAACTACGTGTGGCGAAAGGAATAGATGCAGAATTGGTAGGAGTGCTTGGTGAAAGCAAAGGCTGCTCTAAATAATGCCTGAGAGCAGCAGAGTATTCTGAACCAGTTAAAGCGCCCCGCATGCGACCTGTAGGTCGCCAATTTTGTTCAGGCATTGGCTCCACAAAGGTTTCTGACCTGCGAAGAGCTTGAGCTAGGGCAGGATTGACCTGCTCCTGTTCACCTAAAGGTGGGGAAACCCTGGATGCCTGTGTCACTGGCATTCCATGCTGTGACCCAGCTTGGGACTCCCCCCTCGCTGCCAGCAAATGATCCTGTGCTTTCCTACGTGTCTCACCGAAGGCATCAAGAGGACTTTGAGATGCCTGATGAAGGGAAGTTGACACCTGGGCTGCAGACTGACTCGACTGTCGAAGGAAGGATCTATGGGCATCACTCACCCTCAGCCTGTCCACTATTACAGTTGAATCACCCTGACTCAGAGCTGGGAGGCCAAGTATCTGCAGTTACAATGTGAAAGGATAGCACAGGTCAGCGAAGTGGCAGAACCCAGAACAAAAGAGATGCTGAACAATATCATACCTGTGTAGTAAAGCCAGATTGCGATGCTAGATCAGGAAACCGATGGCCTCGAACTTCAGATATGGGGCCGGCAGAGATAGTGGGATCGCCACCATTTTCACTTGTCCGAGCCTTTTTTTGGGAAGTTTGATGCTGTGAATGTGCAGGAAGAGCCTGAACTGCTACAGGTACCCTACTGACATATCTAGGTATAGGCGGCCTCTCTGTCCTAGTGTTGCTGATTGAATTGCCAAGTCTTGACTGCTGTAACTGTGTCTCTAATGCAGTGGATGCACGTATGGGAAGAAGCATGTCATGGCTTGAAGAGCTACCATGATTAGGGGATGAGGGAACTACATCTAATCCAGGAGTCAACGAGTTGTTGGAAGTAGATGGCTCCGAAATTGCAATTGCCTGGCCATTCGATGTTTGATCAAAAGTTCCTGAGGTAATTTCTGCTGCTTCACTAGGCATCTCCTTTGAAACTTGAGAGCCAGCATGTGCTGCGCCATTGGCAGATCTAAAATCAATTCTTGACGAAGTTGAAATATCAATAATTTTACCTTGTAGGGATTTCTTCTCTTCAATTTCAGATGTTGATCCAACTTGAATTATAATTTCATTTGATGATTCTAAATTTCCTGAACCGTCAGCCCCAATGTAATCTTCAACAGTCAGATCCACAACATCTGATGCATTAATGCTAAACTCAGTGGGTTCGCCTGCTGGGATGCCATCAGCAATGTCTGGAAGTGCCTTATTATGCATCAGAGGGTTAACCAAGTGCTCTCCGAATGCTTCCCAGGTCCCATCAGCTGAGATTACAATGTCCGAGACTTCTACAGCTTCTTTCAAAATCTGAAGAAGCAAAGACAAGAGCACTTCAAGAAGATGCAACATTAAGAAGGCTTATGAAAACACAAAATGATAGAACTCAGAATTCTTACCTTCTCCATAAACCGGTCTAGGCGTATGTCGGTGTAACTAACTGACTGGTTGCAGTGAGGGCATCGCCAGGATGGTTTTCTTGAATTCATTTCGAGGAAGTTTTTAAAATCAAAACACTGAAGAAAAAACCATGGTAAATAAACGTCTTTTGAAAAACCTAAATCGGTCAAGCAAAATATGTTAGATGATTAGATCTTTACCTGATAATGTTTACAAAGACGTCCTTTGACTGGAGTTTTTATCCTCTTGAAACTGTTGTTTAAAAAAAAAAAAGAGCAAATAAGTTAAACGTAGAAATAACAAACATTAAATAATACAAAAAGAAAAAGGGAATTCCGTTCTACATGGATGATGTCATTAATTCGAAGCACTAACCTTTGGTAAGATTTACCCCAAGCACTGTAATTGTTTTTAAACAAATTGGCTTTAACTTTTATATAAATACCCTAAATCACTACTGATTATTAGTAGCCATCCTATAGCATTTTTTACTTTAAGGAAAGGAAATAAATCATCTTATTTGATAAAGAAAATCCTACACCTCTTTTATAGAAAGAGGTGAGAGAAAATATTAAAAGACTCTGAAAAAGAAATACAATAACATCAATACCCTTACAACATAACATAACACTCCCTCTTAAGCTGGAGCATATATATCAATCATGCTCAGCTTGTTTCTACACTTCTCAAACAAGGGGCATGATAGGAGCTCGGTAAACATATCTGCAGTTTACTCTGATGAAGCTGAACAAGTACATAGTAGGCCATGTTGAATCAGACTTCTAGTATAGTGGCAGTTTATCTCCACATGCTTCATCCGCTCATGGAACATAGGGTTATTGGCCATATATGTGACAACCCTGTTATCACAGTACATCTCCATAGGCTCCTCAATAATAACATAGAGATCTTTCAGTAATGGCCGTATCCAGATCATTTCAACAGCAATATGGGCCATAGCACGGTATTCCGACTCCGCACTAGAACGTGACCCCACGCTATGCTTCTTGCTTCTCCATGTCACCAGATTTCCTGCAACAAAAGTGAAGAAACTTGTGGTAGACCTCCTGTCTCCAATGTCACCTGCGTAGTTAGCATCAGAGTATCCAACAACAGTCATAGGAGCTCCTCTCTGGAAAAGAAGTTCTCGGCCTGGAGCCTCCTTAATATGCCTCAACACTTGTAGTACTGCCTACCAATGCTCATTTGTAGTCCTGTCTAGGAACTAACTTAGCTTGCCCACTACAAGATTGATATCTGACCTGGTGATAGAGCAATTTGCCCATCAGCTGCCTATATGCCTAATTCATTAGTCGAGCAGACTCATTAAACAGGTGAACCTTCAGATCCATAGGGATATTCGCTCCCTTAGACCCAAGCATGCCAGCCTCCTGAAGAATATCCAAGGCATACTTCTTCTAAGACATAACAATTTCCTGCTTGCTTGTAGCAATCTCAATGCCTAGGAAGCACCTGAGTCTTCCAAGGTCCTTCATAACAAATTGCTATGCCAAATACTCCTTGACCTAGGATATACCGGCCATATCATCACCTGTGAGAATAAGCTCATCCAAGTAGACAAGTACAGCTACAACACCCCTACTGGACTTCCTCACAAATAGAGAGTGATCAGATGAAGACCTTTGCAACCCAATCACAGACAATGCCTCTGATAGTCGCTGGAACCATGCTCTGGGACTCTACTTTAGGCCATAGATTGCCTTACGTAGCTGCATACACACTCTCCCTAAACCTCAAAAATTGGGAACTGCTGCATGTATATCTCTTCCTGAAGGTCGCCATACAAGAAGGCGTTTTTGATGTCCAGCTGATGAAGTACCCATTCATAATGCGCAACCATAGAAATAAGAATTGGAACAGTAGAGAACCGAGCCACTGGCAATAAGGTGTCAAAGAAATCCACTCCGTAAATCTAAGTGAATCCTTACCCACGAGACAAGCCTTATACTGAGAAATAAACCCATCAGGGTTATATTTCAAGGCAAAGACCCACCTTGCTCCAACAAGATGGGTGCCAGATGATAACGAGGTTAACTCCCAAGTGCCCTGCCACAAAGAGCAGACATTTCTTCTTCCATCGCTGCCTTCCAATGTGGCTTTAGAAGTGCTTGCTGATAAGATGTGCGAATCTCAGAGGTACACACAGCAGTGGTAAAGGCAGGAAATGCAGTGCCCAAGGAGTGGGTAGACACTACACCTCCAGCCAGACGATAAAGAGCACAGGAGCAAGGGGCTTTCCGAATGGCAATCGAAACATCAATATCATCAAGTAGGCCTGGAGAGACATCAATAACAGAAGTACTGTCAGTGGGCTCAATATGTACCGATCAGGGGAGAACTGTGGTGACTCTAGAGGGACAAAGAAGGGGGGGGTGTGTAACTTTCTCTGTCTGATATGTAGAGCCCTTAAAAGTTCGTTTATCTGGAGGTACAATCATGGGGGAACTGTGAGGCTGCTCTAAAATGGTACTACTGACCTGAAAATCATCCATGGATATAAGAGGCACAGGCATAGGTGTAGCAATTTCCACATCCTATAGTTAACGAGCTGATGTGGAAAAGTAGGGAATGGACTCATGGAATGTAACATCCGCACTGGCATATTGCTTCTTATGGATCGGGTCAAAGCACCTGTACCCCTTTTGTATTCGATAATAACTAAGAAACACGCATTTGACTGCTCTAGGGATAAGCTTCTCATGTATAGGTCCAAGTAAGTAAACAAAGGCAACACAACTAAAAGTCTTGGGTGGCACCAACTACCAAGAAGAGGGAAGCCAATTAATTAGATAACCTACAGTCAGCACTACATCCCCTAATAGAAGTGTAGGACACTATTCTGAATAAGCAAAGCACGTGCTGTATCCAGAATATGTCTATGCTTCCACTCTGTCACCCCATTTTGTTGAGATGTGGAGCAGGAGGCTGGTGTACAATGCCAAGAGAGGCATACAAAGTTCTCAGTTCCTTGGTACAAAATTCTAGTGCATTATGTGTCTTGATAGTCTTGATACAAATATCAAACTGATTTTTCACAAAGGTAATAAACTAAATAATAAGAGAGCCAACATCTGATTTATATTTCATCAGAAATATCCACGTCAATAGTGAAAAATCATCCACAAAAAGCAAATAATATCTATGACCATGTCTGTCTGCAATACAACTTGGACCTCACACATCACAATGCACTAAATCAAATTAAGAAAAGCTACTGGAACTGGTAGATGCTAGAAAACTAGCTCTACGGTGCTTCCCCAGCTGGCAAGCATTACACTGGATCTTGGTGGCAGGCGAGATATGGAATGAGCTGACGTAGCTTGTCCAACGAAGGATGGCCTTAAGCGTCTGTGCCACTGCAGGGCACTACCAGCGGAACTCGTCTAACATGCTACAGCAACAGGACTTTGAGCTAGTCGGTAGACACCCCCCTCATATCTACCACCAATCGTCCTCCCCGTCATACGGTCCTAAAAGGTACACCCAATATCATCAAAAATCGCACGATAATTCAACTGTTTAGTAATAGTGCTAATAGAAAGTAGCTGATAGCCATATCAGGCACATAAAACACATCTGAGAGATGCATAGTCGGAGTAACTGACACTCCCCTACCGTAGATAGGAGCATGTCTACCATCTACTAGTTGAACTAAACATCCTTGTGGAACTCCCAACATGTCTCCAAAACACTAGGAATTCCCAATAAGGTGATCTGACACACCAGAATCAATCAACCAAGTATTAGTCATGCTTGATGAAGCAGAAGAATAGGCTGCTGTGCCTAAAGACTATCCTTGATCATGTGTCAACTGGGCCAGATGTTGAACCACAGAGTCATAATCTGCCTCAACAAATGTAATGGACTCAAGAGCAGTCTCAAGAGCAACAGGAACAGTGACTTGGTTGGCAACAGTCGGCCTCCCAAGTTTATTCCAACATTTGGCCTCCACATGGCCAAATTGACCACAATACGTGCAAGTAGGCTTGCCACGTGTGCCATCTCTGCATGCTCGTCCTCTACCACGAAAGGGGCCTTGTCTGTCATGAGCATCGACAACTGCAAGGGCAAAGGAAACAGTAGTAATCACTTCATGTGTGGCCCGCTCCTGCAATCTGCTCAACCTCTTGTAAATCTCCTCAATAGGTGGTAACTCTGATAGAGTAAGAATCTGAGATTTGGTAGCCACATAGTCATCACTCAGGCCTGCAAGGAACATATGGGCAGAAAATTCTTCTCTGATCCCTGTAAGTAGTGGATGTGCACATTAGTCGACACGCATTATACTTTTCTAGCAGTCCCTTCATAATGGAGTAGTACTGTGAAAGGGACATTCTCCTACTTCAAGTGGCACAGATCATAATGAATCTTAAACACCTGAGTTGAATTGAGATCATGTGACTACACAATCTTTAGACCATCCCAGATATCTTTGGCCAATTTATAGTACATAATTTCATCTCCAATCCAAGGGATTACACTATTTAATATCCAGGCTCTTACAATGTCATTCATCCCTGTTCCATGTGACATACGTGCCTGTCTTCTACTTAGGGGGCATCTCAGTGAGCACATGTTGTTTCTCATGTCCCACCATCACAAGAAATGCATAAAACCAACGAGGGTAGTTGGTCTCATCCAACTTCACAATGGGTACGAAGAACAGGCTCTTGTACACACCCGTGTCTCCCACCTGTCCACTTTGCCCTGATGTTACTCCTGACTCAGACGAGGAGGCCATAATGTATCTTTAACAATCACAACCACTAACACTGATGCAAAATTCAGATCTGAAACAAGCACAACTTGAGGAATACACACCCCTAAAAATCCGCAAACATGCAAAGAATGCTTCTCAATGCACCAACAGAGAATACACACCCGAGAAAATCATCAAACAAGGGAATACACATGCCAAATCTCAGAAAATACTAAAAATATGCCATCAAATCACCATGCGGAGGATTCTCGGCTCTAAGACTCCATCAAACGATCTACAAGAATTCTCCGCTTAAACAGAGGTGCTAATATGCCCTCTCCCTGTTGCCAAACACAGAGGCAACGAAAGAGAGAGAGCGCAGCCGGAGGAGAGGACAACCTAGGCAAAGAGAAAGACCTCCGGCGGACGGAGACTTACTACAGGTGGTCGAAGTGGCGACCTGAGCGGTGGTAGGAGGTCTAGGTGGCGGCGAAGAAGGTCCTAAGCAACGACAGAGAGATGCCTGGGCAGTGGAGAGGCAGTCTAAACAACCACCGGACGAGGGTGTTGCTGCCTGGGCGAGCGCCTGGGCTACTAGAGGTGGCAGGGCGACGTCACCAACGATGCTACTGATGGAGGTGGCGGTGGTGGCTTGACGATGGAGCATTAGGTTTTTTCTTTGAGGTGAAGCCCTCAACTTGGCTCTGATACCAAGTTGAATGAAATAAACAGTCTGATTTAATAAAACAACCCTACACCTCTTTTATAGAGAGAGGTGAGAGGAAATATTACAAGACTCCAGCAAAGAAATAACACCAATACCCTTACAACATAACGTAACATATAGCATTCTCAAAAGAAATAAAAAAATGAACAATATTTCCACAATTTTGAAGATATAAAATCTCACTAATAGGTTAGACGAAAAAGGTATGAACTAAAGGATGTTGCTTTATAGAATGAACGAACATCGAATGTCAATTCTCTCTTCTAAACCAGAAGGGGACTAGTGGTTTCACAGTCATGGTCCAGCCCTAAGAAGATTAAAACATGGTGACACCCAAAAAAATGACTAGGGAACATGTCTCGGAGTGGGCAAAAACAAAGGAATAAAAAGCATCCGATCCCCTCAAGTAACCCTATATGAGGCGCAAAAAGCAAATTTATCAACACTATCAAGATTTGTCATACCTGGTGGATCAATTAAACTACAATATTTCTATTCCTGAGGCAGTTCCAGAATTACTTGAATATCAAATTGCATGACTTAGGTATTACAAGGTCAGGTTAATACAAATTTATCCACGGAACAGTAGCTTGCACTTATCTTCAATAAAGCATTCCTCAAACAGCCATAGTTGGCGGTCTAATGTCCCACCAAAGGAAGTTTTTTTAAGTTTTGCTGTGATTCAAATGTGAAAATCTGCTTTTAACGGAGAAGATCCAGATCAAGCCATCTTCCTCGCCCTCCACACATGTCCAACCAGTACCGCCACCCCCCAGCTCGCATCATGCCAACTCCTCCCCAGCCAGCCTTGCTAGGATTCCAGCAGGGAGAAAACCACACTACCAAGCCTTTAAAGTCTCGACTCTTGACTGACCCCTTTTAACCACCCTTTACACATGACCGATGAAGTACCCCTCCGAGGATCCTACTAGGGCATTGTCTGCCTAGGCTGCCTAGCAGGAATGCTTAAGCATGCAAGCAACAAGATCTAGAGCAGCCAGCATCCTCCTGCTGGCCAACAACATTCACCAGAGCACAGCCACCGTCACCAGCGCTACTCCCTATTCACCCAAAGCTGTCAAGGAGATAGGCAGTTGCAAGGCAACAAACTCCTTAATTGCCTGAGGACGAGAGACAACAAAAAGGCGATCACCCGATTTGATTGTGGCAACAAACTTTTTTATTTTTTAAAAAATTGGATATGTCTAACTCATGGTAACATCAACGTTCAAAAGAAACATTTAATAGTATAAGTGAAAAAAAAATAATGATCATAACATATTTAAGTAACAATAACTTATAAATGTATGTCTTATAAATGTATGTCTTATTGTAGAATGTGTACAAATATATATTATATGTACAGTACACATACCATTACATGACAAAACAAATAACAGAAACATATATTGTATGTAGCTACCAAATAAGAATATGACATATTACATATGCTATACGTACAATACAATACAAACTTGATATCATAACTGTTGGGATTTGGAAAATATCCCACGTGGCACAGATCCTGCAGCCACCAGTCAGCCTCGGAAAGATCCACAAGGATCCTGTTTGTTGCACCTAAATTGGTGCATTATCTTTTATAGTATTTGCTTATTAGGAATTAAAGTTTGTTGTTTTTCTATTCTTAGTTGTTTCCTATTTTTAGCAAGTTGGTTTAAAAAACTAGTTGTGAAATTTATTAAAGAAATTAGATCTTTCCAAATGAGAGAAGATCTAATCTCTAATAGGAATAGAATCTTTACTATTTTGGAGGTATGTTTTCTCTATAAAATAGAGAGCCTCCCAACTATTTTCTCGAGTCAATAAAACAATATTTCCCAACAACAAAGACTCCTCTCTCTTCTCTCTCATCGTACATAAGCCGACTAGCCTCCATCTTCAGCCGGTCAACAAGGTGCTTCAAATCCTTCTCCCAAACGCTGTCTTCTTTCCAGGCTCACTGATCACCTAGATCAGATGCCTGGTGGATTGTCCAGACGTCTTAGACACTGCAACCACATGTTGCATGTGCTTCGCCTTCGCCACCTCAAATCTCTACATGGTATCAAAGCAGTAACGCTCTAGGCAACTATTCTCAAGTCGGAGTTCTTCCCGACCTTCTCTATAAGTCGACGTTCTTCTGGCTAAGCCGACGTTCTTCTCAGCCCCAACTCAACCGAAGTTCTTTCCGGTTCAACCTCAACTCAGGTCGAAGTTCTTCTCGACCGTCTCTAAAAGCCAACTTTCTTTCCAGCTGGCCGAAGTTCTTCTCGACCCCAACAGAAGTTCTTTTCAATTCAAACTCTCTTGAAAGATGATGGCGAACTCAAAGATACAAGTTTCCGGTGAAGCCAAGATGTTCACGCACAAAACCACAATCAAATTGGTTGGTTCTTCCAACTATGTTCTTTCGGCATGTGCTTTCAAGATTTTTGTTTGTGGACAAGAGACTCCGCATGTTCTTGAAAAAATACCAGAAACAAAAGATGTTGCTAAGAAGAAGTGGGAGAAGGAGAATTATCTAGTAATGAACTGGCTCATGAATTCTGTTGATTCTAATATTGCGTCCAATATGTTGTAGAAGGAAATGGCAAGGGACATCTGCGATACCCTTGAGAAGCGACTTGCAAAGAAGACCGGATGTGCCAAGTTTGTAGACATCTATTGGCGCATCTAGAACACAAACCAAGGTGATCTATCCCTTGATGCTTACCATGCGAAAATGGATAACCTCTTCGAGGAACTCAACATCTACGAGCCAGCATGTTGCGACAAACAATCTGCGTCACAAGAAAAATGGTAAGCCTTTAAGTTCCTTAGAGGGCTTCACCCTCGATATGAAACTACTCGTGACCATATTCTATCTATGGAGGTGGATGTTGATCTTGAGACGATCTACAGTCGCCTTAAGAAATTAGAGATCTCAAGTCCAGCCAAGACACCTGTTGCGAGCAATTTTGAGACCACAGCCTTAGTTGCTACCAAGGAAGGAATTGAACGTGAAAAAGGACGAGGATTTGGTCACACTTTTCCTCCATGCCAACATTGTGGGCATAACAATCATGATTCTAAGGCGTGCTAGTCTAAATTTGGCTACCCTTGTAACAAGGACTCCACTTCATTCACTATATCAGATCTTGAAAAACTCCTTGCTACGTTGAAGGAAGGAGAGAAGACTGCAGCCATTGCCACCACCTGTTAAGTTGTTAAAGAAGAAGCAACTACCTCTGAAGCTACAATTGGTCTTGCTGCGGACTTTGAGAAGCCTCAAGGCAATGAGGAAGAATGGTGGGGCATCTAGCTTCACCAATGGAAGGCCAAGTTGTCGGCCTCATGACCTTAGACTTAAGAGGGAGTGTTGGGATTTGGAAAATATCCCACGTGACATGTGCCACATGGCAATCATCAGGCCACGTGGTAGTGCCATGTGGCACAGATCCTGCAGCCACCGGTCAACCTTGGAAAGATACACGACGATCCTGTTTGTTGCACCTAAATTGGTGCCATGGAAACAGATATCTCGATATATCAGTGATATATCGACAATATATCCGCATCCCCAATATGACTCATATCAAAATCACGGGGATATCTTTTTTATAAGATATCGACGACATCTAACCCATATCAATGGGACTTGATCGATATCCCTGAATATTAGGGGATATCGATGTAGTTGATAAGGATCTCATAAAAACATCTTTCGAGCAATGAAAGAGATGTTACGACATATCTACGATATGTCACCCATATGTACATATCACCAACAATACCCGTGTTAGCATTGCCAAAATGTCTTTTTTTCCAATATGTCAGGAGAAATATTACCCATGTCGATGTGTGTCGACAATATATTGTCAAAACTAAAGCACATATGTACAATTTTTCCTAAATATTGCTAATCTCTGATGATATCAAGTGATACCTCTATAGCTGCTCTATAGTCTTCTCTTTCTTTGCTTTCTTCCTTTCCTCTCCCCTCCTCTCATCCGTTCTCTATTCCAGTGTCGCAAAAATCGACCTACTCGGCCGAATAATCCTACACGGTGCCCTACCGACTGAATAACCCATCGTCAAGCCCACAATCGGCAACACCGACTACTCGGCCGAGTAGTCGATGTAATCGGCCTAGTAGGCCGAGTTTTACATAGAGGGAAAAATAGGTATGTAGGTATATTATTTTTTTTAGGTCAAATAAAATCCCACTTGATCCCCCCTCCCTCGACCACTCCCCCAAAATCGTTTATTTTCACCCAAGACTCCTCTTCAACCAAGCAAAAACCCTCCATCACTAAATGTATATGAATCAAGCATATATTAATTCTTGGTTTATATTTCTATATCGTTGATAATGTATTTGTAATAGTTTATACTTTGTACCTTATTTTATAACCTTGAACTTGAATATGTTTACTTTTTATACAATGATATATTTTACTTCTTGATATATATATATATATATATATATATATATATAATACTCCCCGACTACTCCCTCGCATATTGTGTACTCAGTCAGTGGCCAGACCGACTGAATACCGACTACCGACTTTTACAACACTGTCTGTTGTTACCCGTTGTAAGCATTCACCAATTCATTCGCCTCGATTATTAGCTGATTTGGAACCCTTGTTCATCTCTCTACAAGATAATCACCTTAATCTTACCATTTTTTTCATCATTAGGCCTAAATCACTTCAATTTAACCTTAGTTACTATTCATACTGAGGTTAAATCTTTTGTTACACTTGATTATTGCATAAATTGATGTGGTCTACATATTATTTAGGTAAAATCCCTAATTAATCCCCAATTTGGTGATGACTTGTAGACTAAATCACTATGGTTTAGCACATTTTTATTATATTTTCATCTTTTACGCATTTCTTCATGCATATATTACTTATTAAAATGTTAATTTTCATCAAATTTGTAACATTTTACGTCATTTTGGACATTTTTAAGAGATTTTTTCAAAATTCACCAATATCCCTGACATATCCCTGACATATCCCTGACATATCCCCTTATTGATTTGTTGATATGACATTGATATCGACATTTAAAACCTTAATTGATGCATTATCTTTTATAGTATTTGCTTATCAGGACTTAAAGTTGGTTATTTTTCTATTCTTAGTTGATTCCTATTTTTAGCAAGTCGGTTTAGGAAACTAGTAGGATTTGTTAAAGAGATTAAATCTTTCCAATTGAGAAAAGATCTAATCTCTAATAGGAATAAAATCTTTACTATTTGGGGCAATGTTCTCTCTATAAAATAGAGAGCCTCCCAACTATTTTCTCTTGAGTCAATAAAACAATATTTCCCAACAACAAAGACTCCTCTCTCTTCTCTCACCGTGCATAAACTAGGCCAACTAGCCTCCATCTTCAGCCGGTCAACAAGGTGCTTCAGATCCTTCTCCCTAACATTGTCTTCTTTCCAAACTCACTGATCACCCAGATCAGACGTGTGGTGGATTGTCCAGATGTCTTAAACGCTGCGACCATGTGTTGTTGTGCGTGCTTCGCCTCCGCTACCTCAAATCTCTACAATAACTTTTACATATATTATTGAAATATCATTAAAGACTAATAAACAATAACATACATCATTAAAGTAACATATGTCATAATCATCATTACAAAACTTTCACTAACGTAAACGTAACATATATTAATAAACAAACAATAATGTGTATCATTTCAATAACATATATGTAACATATATTGATAAACTAACAATAATGTATATTACACCTTTTTTTATTGTTTGTATCATTTCAGTAACGTATATGTAACATATATTGATAAACTAACAATAATGTATATTACACCTTTTTTTTTACATATATATAACTTAAGACTAAATAAGAGTCTTACAATCTTAGCCAGATACATTAGGAGTAGAGAGATGAGATGCAAGGCAACAAAGAAAGTGACCAAACAAATGCCTAGCTGAAGCCCTTTCTGGAAAAACTCTAGGGCAACCTCTAGCTTTCTCTCCTGGCCCGGTCACCTAGCTGCCCAGGTGATTTGCCTTAACAGCATTGTGTTTGCCTAATACCAACTAGCATTATCTAATCTCTGCTGACCTCATTATATAGCCTCAGCTCCTTGCAAGGTCATTGGTGATAGCCCTATGATCCATTAAGGTCATTTTTTCCCCTAGAATCTCAATGCATTAAAGGAATCACAGTGGTAGGTTACTTTATTTTCTCTAAACTCCATCAAGCCATGCAATGTGAATGAGGTCAACCATGTGTCTGAATGACCATGTGGGGCATTTGATCACCACGAGTGCCTGTACTCATGTGCAAAGTACCATTTCAAAAACTTGGCAATACCAATTTCCTTCTCTAGTCCACCTTTTTTGCATGATTTTTCTTGCAAGAAGAACTACATATCCTAAAAAATGAACAAAAAAAGAAGATTGGGAAGCTGTCAATTTGAATAGTATGAAGGAATCCACAGCTAAGAAAGTTTTATCCTATTCATCAATAAAGATGTAGGGTGTGTTGCATGAAATTACTCCCGTAAAAGCAACATTGCGCATCCTTACAAAGTCAATGAGGACACACATACCTTCAAAAAGAGAACCATGACACTACAGAATGATGTGGTTCTCTTAAGACTTAGTGGGATAAGCAATATACCCATCAGCCAATTACATTAAATATAGAGAAGATGACCATGCATCACAAGGTTATTTGATCTGTACAATTACTAATAGCCCATGGACCATGAGTATAAAGTTGTGAAAGATCAACTAATGACCTCTGAGAAAATACATACACCACTACATATTTATGCTAGTTTATTTAGACTAAAGGTGTGCAAGCTAGTGATTTAATCAAATTCTTCTGCCATGGTTACAACTATAGGACATGGCAGAGGGACGTCTCCAAGAATGGGGAGAAGACATTAATCTGAAAATGCTGGTCATGACCAAGGATGCAATGATTTGTAATGGTAAGCACCATCACATAACTAATCACTCTACATGTTTTGTTAGGAGAAAAAGGATTAATCGCTCTAATTATTGTGAGATCAAGCATGGCTATCCCACCAGTCATCCTGCCTTTAGGATGAACTAGGCATTTATCAGTGTTGAGGAGACAATGGATCTATATGAGACCTTTCCTACTTAGGTTACAATTCACGGGAGCATGATAGGCTTTTTTCTCAATCTAAGAATAGTGTTGTGCCGACATCTCATCCCATATTCTTTACTAATGCTGCACCGTGCGGTAACCAAGTCCGTTATTCATGCTCTACCTACTGATTCTTGAGCCTCTAATGGACTGCAGATTCTAGCACTTTCTTGCGCATCACTAGTAATGCCTCTCTTTTAGAGTCCTTACAGCCTATTCCTACTCCATTACATGTGCATGTCCATAATGGTTCATTATCTCCCATTACTGGCCTTAAAATAATGTCTCTTATAGAATCTCTGCACGCACCCAAATTTGCATTGAGTCTATTTTTTATAACTCAAACAACTAAGTGCTTGACTTGATGAGCTATCTTTATGAGCCGTTCTTTGTATACAAGATCTTCGGACAATAAAGTAGATTGGTGGAAGATTTGAATAAGATTCCATGCACCACTGTAGATGTACTTCCCATCACCTGACTTCCCTTGCCGTCGCCACCTCCTTACAGTTGCATCTCTACTTCGGTCATCCAAGCTTGTTGGTACTTCATTTCCATTACCAAATCTACCTTCTACACAGTTATTTCTAGGTGAAACATGGCAACCATCATAAATCATCTTTTCATTCTAGAGTCAATAAAAGGAAAGCGACCCCTTTGCATTAGTCCATGCAAATTTGTGAGGTCTATGTCAAAGAAAAAGTCTCCGAAGCTTTTGTTCCTTACTAGTTTTAGTGGATCATTGTACTTGTTTAACTTAGATGTACATAATGAAGGAAAAATCCAATACTCTTGTCCTTAACTAAAATATTTTTCAAGAATGAAGACATAATATTCTACTTCCATCCACATTTCTATAAGAGATGATAACTTGGAGTTTGTAAATAAAGAATCAACTTCCTTTGGTTCTTTGCATGCTCTACGCCAAGCTTCCTACATCATAATGTCTCAAAAGAATGATTTGGCTGAACATAAAATGTCAATTTTTGCATGTAGCATGTATTATTATTTGTTTTAGATGGATGTTCCTTCCCCTACTTTTTGTTTTTTTTTTTTTTAAGTGAAAGGATGGTTATCTGATAACCACCCAAATTTAATTAAATAGGAGGCCAGATTACATGGCCAAATTACAAAATAGTTTCCTAAAAATTAGCGAACGAGGAACAATTGAGCGAAATGAAACATCTTATTTCATAAAAAAATCTTAAACCTCTTTTATAGAGAGAGGTGAGGGAAAAATATTACATGACCCTAATTAGAAATAAAAATGACACAAACACCCTTATAACATAAAATAACACTCCCTTTAAGTTGGAGCATATATATCAACCATGCTCAGCTTGTTTCTACACTTCTCAAACAAGGGATGTAATAAGGGCATGGTGAACACATTTGCAGTCTGCTCTGATGAAGCTAAACAAGAAGTGCGAAGTAGACCATGTTGAATCAGGCTTCTAATGTGGTGATAGTCTACCTCCACATACTTTGTCTGTTTATGAAACATAGGGTTATTAGCAACATGTGGCAACTCTGTTATCACAAGACATCTCTATAGGCTCCTCAATGGTAACATGGAGATCCTTCAATAATGATCATATCCAAATCATCTCAGCAGTTGTATGCACCATAGCACAGTACTCTGATTTATCACTGGAACGTAACATCACGCTCTGCTTCTTGCCCCTCCATGTCACCAAATTTCCTGCATAAAAGGTATAGAAACCTGTGGTGGATCTCCTATCCCCAATATCACCTGCATAATCGGCATCAGAGTACCCAACAACAGTCATAACAGCTACACTTTGAAATAAAATTCCTCAGCCTAGAGCCTCCTTGGTATATCACAACACCTGCACTACAGCCTACCAATGCTCATCTATAGACCTATCTAGAAGTTGACTCAACTTGCCCACTGCAAGGCTAATAACTGGCCTAATGATAGTTAGATAAAGTAATTTTCCTACAAGCTACCTATATGCCTTCTTATCCATTAGTCGAGCAAACTCATCAAATGGGTGAACCTTTAGATCCATAGGGATATTTGCTCTCTTAGACCCAAGCATGCCAGCCTCCTGAAGAATATCCAAAGCATACTTCCTCTGAGACATAACAATCCCCTGCTTACTCGTGGCAATTTCAATATCTAGGAAATAGCTGAGTCTCCCAAGGTCCTTCATAACAAACTGCTATGTCAAATACTCATTGACCCGAGATATACCAGCCGTGTCATCACCTGTGAGAATAAGATCATCTACATACACAAGTAAAACCACAACACCCCCACTAGTCTTTCCCACAAACAAAGAATGGTCAAACGAAGACCTTTATAATCCGATAACAGACGATGCTTTTGATAGTCGCTAGAACCATGTCCTGGGACTCTGCTTAAGGCCATAGATTGCCTTATGTAGTCTACACACACACTCCTCCTGAACCTCGAAACCTGGGGTTGTTGCATGTATATCTCCTCCTGAAGAGGGTGGTAGGCGTATCCCAGTTGGGTCGCCCAGTCGCCGTAAGGTCCTCACTGTGTGGGGTGCGCAGGTTCGAATCCCCGCATCTTGCCCATACATGCACAGGGCTCAGACGACAGTGTTGCCCACTGGGGTTCTCCGTCTGGCGCGATGTATCGTGTGATTAAAAGCGCACCGCCTTCGCGTGGCAGGCCCCTTGGGGTTTACCTCTTCGGAGGGTTCCTCGTCATCAAAAAATCTCCTCCTGAAGATCACCATAAAGAAAAACATTTTTGACGTCCAACTGATGAAGTGTCCATCCATAATGCGCAGCCACAGCAATAAAAACCAAAACGGTAGAGAGCCGAGCCACTGGTGAGGTGTCAAAGAAATTCACTCCATAAGTCAGAGTAAATCCTTTGGCCACAAGACGAGCCTTGTACCGAGAAATAGATCCATCAGGGTTGTATTTCAATGCAAAGACCACCTCACTCCAACAAGATGTACGCCATACGGTAAAGAAGCAAGCTCCCAGGTGCCCCTATCATGAAGAGAAGACATTTCTTCTATGATAGCCTTCCAATGTGGACTCAGAAGCGCCTGCGGATAAGACATGGGAATCTCAAAGGTAGACACTGTAGTGGCAAAGGCATGAAAGGCAGCACCCAAGGAGTGGTTAGACACTACACTCCCAGCCACACAATATTGAGCACATGAGCAAGGTGCAATCTAAATAGCAATCAGAACATCATCATCAGGTGGACTTAGAGAAACATCAATAGAAGTATTGTCAATAGGCTCATTATGTACCTGATCAGGGGAGGACTGTGGTGGCTCAAGAGAAACAGAGGATGGGGGGGTGGATAACTTTCTCCCTCTAATATGTAGAGCCCTTCAATGTTCTTTCATCTACAAGTACAATTCTCAATGAACTGGCAGGCTGCTCTGGAGTGGTACTACTAACTTGGAAATCATCAATGGACACAGGAGGCGCAGGCATCGGTGCAACAATTTCCACATCATGCAACTAACAAGCTGATGTGGAACAATAGCGAATAGACTCATGAAAAGTGACATCCGCACCGACATACTGCTTCCTATGTATAGGATCAAAGCATCTATACCCCTTCTGGGTTCGACAGTAGCCAAGAAACACGCACTTGATTGCTCTAGGGGTAAATTTGTCATGTCCAGGTCCAAGTGAACAAAAGGCAACACAGCCAAATGTCTTAGGGGGCACCAAAAATAGATCTACATTTGGATATAACACTATCCATGGTACTTGTTCATGAAGTACAGAAGAGGGAAGCCTGTTAATGAGATAAGCTGCAGTCAGTATTGCATCCCCCAGTAAAAGTGTGGGACACTATTCTAAATAAACAAGGCACGAGATGTATCTAGAATGTATCTATGCTTCCACTTTGTCACCCCATTCTGCTGTGATGTGTGGAGGCAGGAGGTCTGGTGTACAATACCAAGAGAAGGATAAAGAGTGGCAAGTTGCCTGGTACAAAATTCCAGTGCATTATCAGTTCTAATAATTTTGATACACATCAAAATAATTTTTCACAAAGGCAATAAACTGAATAATAAGAGAACCAACATCTGATTCATTTCTCACCAAAAATATCCATGATAAATGTGAAAAATCATCCACAAATAACAAATAATAGTGATGACCATGCCTGTCTGCAACACAATTTGGACCTCACACATCACAATGTACTAACTCAAAACAAGTAGAACCACTAGAACCCGTAGAAGCTAGAAAACTGGCTCTATGGTGCTCCAACTGACAAGCATCCCACTAGATCTTGGTAGTAGGTGAAAGGTGTGGAATAAGCCGACGTAGCTTGTCCAAAGAAGGATGGTCTAGTCGTCTGTGCCACTGTAAGACACTACCAGCATAACTTATCTAACATGCTGCAACAACTGGACTGTGAGCTAGCTAGTAGACACCCCCCTTATATCCACCACCAATCATCCTCCCCATCATGCGGTCCTGAAAAGTACACCCACTCAATGTGCTTTCCCCTCTAAAATAGGCCAAATTGACTGCTACAGGATTACCGATGAGATACACCCAACATCATCAAAAATCGCACGACAGTTCAATTATTTTGTAATAATCCTAATAGAAAGCAATTGGATGACCAGATCAGGTGTATAATAGACATCTGAGAGATGCATAGTAGGGGTAACTGACACTCCTCCCCTACCACGAATAGGAGCATGCTTTCCATCTGTCAGTTGGACTGAACGTCCCTGTGGAGCTCCCTGCATGTCTCCAAAACACTGGGAATTCCCAGTGAGATGATCTGACGCACCAAAATCTATCAACTAGGTAGTAACCATACCTAAAGAAGCAGGAGCACAGGCAACTGAGCCTGAAGACTGATCATGATCATATGTCAACTGGGCCAGGCACTGTACCACGGAATCATAATCTGCCTCAGCAAATGTAAGGGACTCAAGAGCAGTCACTGAAGCAGGAGTCACAATGGCTTGGTTGGCGACAGTCAGCCTCCCAAGTTTGTTCCAACACTTAGCCTCAACATGGCCAATTCGCCCACACTATGTGCAAGAAGGCTTGACACGAGTACCATCTCTACATCCTCTTCCTTTACCATGAAAAGGACCCCATCTATCACGAGCACCAACAGCTACATAGGCAGAGGAGGCCAAAGTAGAAATCACCTCATGTGTGGCTTACACTTATAATCTACTCAATCTCCTATAGATCTCTTCAATAGGTGGTAACTCTGTCAAAATAAGAATCTGAGATCTAGTCGTCGCATACTCATCACTCAGACTAGCAAGGAACATATGGGCAAGAAATTCCTTTCTCTGATCCCTACATGTAGAAGTGCACATGGGTCAGCAGGCATTATACTTCTCTAATAGACCCTTCATAGCAGAGTAGGAGTCATTCTCCTGTTTCAAATGGCACAAGTCATAATGAATTTGAAACACCTGAGTGGAATTTAGTTCATGTGAATATGTTATCTTTATACCATCCCATATTTCTTTAGCAGACTTGTAGTACATAATCTCATCTCCAATCTAAGAAATTACACTATTTAGTATCCAGGCTCTCACCATAGTGTCATCCCTATTCCATGTGGCATACTTGCCTGCCTTCTGCTCTAGTGGCATCTCAGTTATCACATGTTGCTTCTCATGTCCTACCATCACAAGAAAAGTCTGAGACCAACGAGGGTAGTTAGTCTTATTCAACTTCACAATGGGTGCGAAAAATGGCCTTTTGTACACACTCGTTTCTCCTACTTGTCCACCTTGCCCTGAATTTATTTCTGACTCAGAAGAGGAGGCCATAATGCACCTTCAGTAGTCACAAACACCCAAACTGATGTAGAAATCAGATCTGAAAAAATAGCCACAACTTGGGGAATACACACCAGTAAACCCGCATACATGTGGTAAAATACTTCTTCAATGCACCAAAGGGGAATACACACCCCAAGACATCATCGAACAAGGGAATACACACCCTAAATCTAATATAAGCGTCTGAAAAATACTATCAAACCACTTTCCAAAGAATTCTTGGGTCTAGAACACCATCAACCACTCTCCAAGAGTTCACTCCTACAGGGGCACTGATGTGCTCTCTCCCTTTTACCAAACACGTAGGCAACAGGAAAGAGAACACAAAGAGGAAGGAAGAAGCGGCAATCAATGGACTAGGCGATAGACTAGAGGCGATGCTGTGACCTAGTCGGCAAACAGCAGCCTATCTAGGCGGCACCGACCAACATATAGACTGTGCAGTAGGGGTGACGTTGCTCTTGCTGCCTAGTCGCCAGCAGCGCTAGGCTGGAAGGGCGATGCTGCGGGCTTCTACCAGTGGTACCTGTGATGGGAGGGGGGGCTAACAGTAGGGTTAGGGTTTCTTTGATGAACTCTCAACTTGTCTCTGATACCAAGTTGAAGGAAATGAAACATGTTATTTCGTAACGAAAACCCTACACCTCTTTTATAGAGAGAGGTGAGGGAAAAATATTATAAGACTCCAATTAGAAATAAAAATGACACAAATGCCCTTATAACATAACATAACAACCAATAAAGTTCTCTGGGTAAGAATGTTGCCCTCTAAAAATCGTTGCATTCCTTCCTACCCAAATGCCCAAAAGCACCACCAAAACTTTTACCTTTTCCTTTTTTGATTTGAATGCATTTTGCCCTGCAAGTTGACTCCCACTCCTAAAGGACCTCTAGAAGTCATCCTGGTTGGAGTGTGTGATCCACCTTAAGCGAAAGTGCCTCCAAACTTGCGCAAAGAAGGAACACCTAAACAACAAATAATCAACGCCCTCATTTGCCACACAACAAAGCAGGCAACTCTTCTCCACCGCCAACAGCCACCTAGCTCTCCACATTCTTGTCATCAATCGCCCTCTTCTGAGCAACCATGCAAATATCTTGATCTTCAAAGGGTAAGCCATCGTCCAAATTTGTCTGCAATTCTGAAGGAAATCAATATTTGTCATCAGCCCCACTGTCCTTAATCTTTTATATGCCTCCCAGGCAAAGAAGCCTCCCTCATTCCAAAGGAAAGCATCCACTCCTTCTGGTTGGTAGCCATCGAACTCCTGATGCATCAACTGTAAATCTAAAAGGTTCCCTAGAAAAGTAAGGTACCAAGAGCCATCCCAACAATCAGCCACCTTTGACATTTTTGGTCCAATGTTGTCCCTACTGCTGCTTTTCTTATAGAGTTCCTTCAACCATTCTTGGTGGTAAGGTTCGGTAAACTCTAATGCTCAAGCAAAGAACTCTATTGTTCCTCTAGATATTTAGTTGTGTATATTTTATGCACCTTTTTTAAGGAAAAAAAATTGGCTCCTTAGATCAAGATTTTAAATGTCGATATCAATGTTGTATCGACAAGTCAAGAAGGGAAAATGACAGGGATATATTGCTGATATTAGCAAATTTTAGGAAAATCACTCAAAAAGACCCAAAATGACCCAAAATATCACAAATTTAATGAAAATTAACATTTTAATAACTACTACATGCACGAAGAAATCCTAGAAGACCAAAATCATAAATTTTGAATGAATACATAATAGAAACGCACTATTGACATATCAACATTAGAAAAAAAAATATACATAACATAATAATAACTAAAGATGTTCATAGTAATACTCATCAGAAAAAATGAAATATAACTAGTACCGGTGACTACACCAAGCATCAACCAATGCCACCAAATCAATATCATGTCAAGCTTTGACCTGGCTCGATATCTCTCTGATTTTCTTCCCCTATTTGTAATACTCTGACATACTCATAGTAAGACTCCCACGCTATGAAATTGTATTGAGTATTATATTCATTGATGTGTCGTTGGTAGTCTTCATCACTGCAATACAGAAGTATTCTAAGACACGGATATCAACTGTGATGGTCAAAGGAGTTGCTTTTGCTTCTAATTGGCCCTAACCAAACGCATCTCGATATTAAATCGTGTTGATTTAGGCCATAAATCATCACCAAATTGGGGATAAATTGGGGATCTTGCCTAGGTAATGTGTAGACTGATAGGTCCACGTTAGTGGACTACAATTAAGCCTAAGGACATGATTATTTAGATGAGAAGTCAGTTTAGAGCATGCACTACATTAATAAAGTATTTAAACTCATATGTTCACATTTATGCAATTTTGTGGAAATACGCTGCATACGTATATGTGTTGACTAATCATATATTGCAGATACTTATTCTTCTTTTGGGAATATTTGAATACCATATTCACATGAGCAAAAAAGTTAGGAAAGTGGATGATTGGGAATCAATTATATGCAAAGAAATCACGTTGATCGTGTCGGATTTTATGAGATTCCTCTTATTTCTTCCTTATTCTCTTTCTTTATATAACAAGAGGACGGGCTGCTCCAAAAGGCATCCTCTACTTTGCAAAGAGGAAATCATCTTCCTCCACGAGGAAGAGCTTGCTCTCTTCCAAGCCCCCTCTCCACATCCTCTCCCCACGCACCAATAGAACACCACCACATGCCTCCGCCTCGACACCTCGAACACAACCTTTGCCAACAACCACCACCATGCTTCATCCCCGACTGTGTGCCCTCGACTACGCCTCCATTCACCAACGCATCTCACCCACGTCCGCGACTTCTCCCATCACCGCAAGCCGCCCACGTCATCGACTTCTCTCCGACATTTCCGTTACTGCGAGTTCCTCTATCGCGACTCCGACGACAGCCACAACCACCACCGTGTCTCGCCCATGTCCTCACCAATTCCATCACCGCAGTCAGCGATGACAACGTCAACACCATAGTGACCACGCTCTCCTCCGCCACTGCAAACGTGTCATCCTTTCTCACCGATCGTGAGCCCTCCACATACACCACAGACCCATCACCACCATTAACACCAACCCTTTACCTTCATCATCTTCCTCCTCTGATCAGTACCAAAACCCCCCAACTCTTAAGAACCACAAAACACTACCACCCCTCCTTCCCTCTGTCTCGTGCATTACCACAGGGAAGGCCTCCATCACCGCATACTTGCCCTCTACCACAACAAAACAGGCCACAACCACGCACATCAACTTCCTCACCACCGCGCTACCCTCAACAACAGCAGGGATGACGCCCCCCTACTACCTCACAGCCAATAGGACCATTGTCTTCAACCTCTGTCGCAACAAAGAGGAACCCAACGTCGGTGGGCACTACCTTCAAGCAGTGGCCACCTCCGACCACCGTATCTCGCACCGTCGACGCCCTTGAGCTCGCCACACCACCACATGACTGACCACGCCATCAAAATCACTAACTGGAGACCCACGCACGCGCGTAGGAGAACCCACTACCGTAGCCTCCAAGTCGTCGTTCAATTGGCTCCGGCTGTCTCCCTCTGTGAGACCACCTTCATCACGAAGCTCTCCGCATCCCCGACCTCCTTCGAGCTCCGCATGGCCAATTGTAACTCTTTCCCTTCGCGTGTGCAAGAGAACCAAGTGCTCTATTTTGGGTTCTATTAATATTTACATCTACTGCCATTGCCACCACTTGAATTTTGGTTTTTATTATTTTATCAAGTCACTTTGCATGTGTACCCTCACAAGTCTCACCATTTCTCTCATGCACTCAACTCCTTATACATTAACTTAGGTTCCTACATAAATGCATGAAATGTCGTCAAGTACATACATGGCCTAGAGGAGAAATTCCAATATCTTGAATTCTAATTACACTTCATGCCATTGTGGGTTATTTGCATTTAAGTTGTGGGCTATTTTATGAAGGTGAATTTGCTTAGGTGGCCCTTGCAGTATCACATATTTTGCTCTATTTCACACTATATTTTGATAGAAAATTTCTGTGGTATTACGGACCTCTTATTAACGGGAATAATACATATTTGTGATCTTATGAGTTTGTTCCTCCATGAGGATACGACATACTAACTTTGTGGTTAATTTTTACTGGTAAATATTTTGTTTAGGCTTCTTTCCATCATGCGATTTACTACGACGACGTATTATTTTTCTAATATCAATCTTTCAAGCGAAAAAGCCTCGACCATAGACCTCATCAATTTGTGTAATAATCGAGTGTAGCACAAGATTTAACCTCGATATGAACAGTAACTGAGGTTAAATCATTAGTGATTTTGACCACAAATTATCACTAAATTAGGGATTAATTATGGATCTTGCCTAAATAATGTGTAAACCACATCAATTTGTGCAATAATCGTGTAGCACAAGAGTTAACCTCGGTATGAATAATAATCAAGGTTAAATTGAAGTGATTTAGACTTAATAATGCAAAAAAATAGCAAAATTAAGGAGATTACCTTGTTAAAAGATGAACAAGGACTCCAAATCATCTATTAATCGAGGTGAGTGGACTAGTGAACGCTAGCAGCAGGTAGTATAAGAGAACGGAGAGGAGAAGAGAGGAAGAAAGCAAAGAAAGAGGAGATTGGAGAGCAACTATAGAGGTATCACCCGATGTTGATGATATTTGGGAAAAATTGCATGCATGTGCTTTAGTTTCAATGAGATATTGTCAACACACATTGACATGGGCAATATTTCGCCTTGCATCTTGGAAAAAGGGCATTCTAGCAATGTCAGCATGGGCATTGTTGGAGATATCAACATATTGATGACATGTCACCAATATGTTGCAACATCTCTTACACTATGGGTGATATATCATTGCTATCTTCGAAAAAGATATTCCTGTGATATCAACATGAGTCATGTTGGGGGTATGGATATATCACTGATATATCGCTGACACATCAAGATATCTGTTTCCATTCCTCGGATTGACAAATATCTTTCTCAGATCTCAAGATCTCAAAAGGGGTACCACTTCTATGACCCGACCACACATCAATCATACATCAGCATCAATGTTCCCTGCTCAAAAGATGTACCTTACTATTTTGCAGTAAGGAAGTTAAAACCACTACCTGATGTTCCCCTCTAGTACCATCAAAACCACTATTAGCCTCACCACTACAATCTCCAATGCCACTACGACACCACCACGACCCTCTCCACCCCTTCCCCCACCCACCACCACAGCCTTATATCATCGCTAGTGACCCCAACTACCACCAACCCATTCTACAATTCTTGCTACAATTGACCAGTCATTCTTCCAAGTTCCAACCATCTTGCTCCACCAAACGGGGATCGATCTTAATTACCTTTCTTCTACCTTCTGACTTGAATTAACCTACTAATATTTAGAGAGCCCCCTATTCATGAGCTAATCCTTTATTACCTTTGAACATCTACCTAATCATGCTTGACAATTCTCCTTGTTTGTTGATAGTCATCAAGTTCCTCGCAGTTATGTGGAGGTGTTACACCATCCTTCTCAAAAGGCTGTTATGGAAGAGGAAATGTGACTTTGCATTCCAAATGGACATGGGATTTATTGGATCTACAACCAAGTGCTATGACTGTGAAGTGTAGGTGGATGTTTACCCTCAAATATCTACCTAAGAAATCTATTGAAGGGTATAATGCATGATTAGTGGCAAAGGGGTATAAACACATATTGGATTATTACCAACTTTGAAACATTCTTCAAGTGGCCAAATTGAATTTTGTGCAGATTTTTCTCTTTGCAGCAGCAAATTTTGGTTGACAAGTTTTATATAGGGATCTTATTGAAGAGGTCTATATGTAGCAACCACAAGAGTTTTTTGCTCAAGGTAAGCATTTAAAAGTTTGCAAACTCAACAAGACTATACACGAGTTGAAATGTGCATGGTTTCACAGATTTAGAAGGGCAATTCAGCAGTTTGGTACTCTTTGTCTGACCACTGTATCTTCATACACTGATCTGCAGGCTCTATGATTTGATTGTATATGTAAATGATATTCATAGAAAGCGATTAAAATGGTATGTCTACAACATAGAATTTCCTACAATCTTCGTTTACTTGGCATTCAAGTGATTCATGTAGATGGTGATCTTGTTCTCACTCAATGGATGCGTGTACATGAACTTTTACGTAACACAAGCATGGTTGGTTATGAGAAATCTATTGCTACTCCCCTTGACTTCAAGCTGCCACTTGGGGACTCTTAATAGACCGAAGATTAAAGATGTGACATGTTATCGAGCCATTATTAGGAAACTCCTCTACTTAGTCAGTGCTGCAGGCAGATGCTTCTTTCATTGTTGACAAACTTAGCCATTTTATGCAGCATCCCAGTAAGGTGCATTGGGCCAAACTATGTTAGGTATGCAAATATTTGAAGTCAACCCTAAAAAATGCACCTTTTATAAGGATGAGGTCTAGTACCAATAGCCTCGATGGATGTTTGTCACGTCCTTCTAGGGCAGCCTTGGTAGTCTGACATGGATATGAATCACAAGGATAGGAAGAGCACTTATACGTTCTTTATGGGCAGGACTCAAATTATGTTACAGCCTCAGCATAGTGCCCTCAGTCCACAATAAACAGTTTCCTTTGCCTCCTCTTGTCTTGCTTGTACCCCCACTCCTTCCCTTCCTTCATCGGGAGTGACCAATGATGGTAGACCAATTTCAAATTACTTATGCTTATTGATGCTACACCATTTGAACGTCACTTACGAAACTCGCTCATGGTGTATGCATTGGTAGGAAGGGACGTCAGCAACTTGGAATCCATGATTGTGCCCCCTGAGGTACAACCCTTATTAGATGAATTCACTAACATCATGCCAAAAGAGTTACCTATGGGTCTACCTCATCTTCATGACATCCAACACCAGCTTGACTTGGCAGCAGGAGTCCTACTTCCACACCTTTCGCATTATCGAATGAGTCCAACCGAGCATGAGGAAATGCAACACCAAGTTGTAGAGTTGATTCAGAGGGGTTTGTGCACGAGAGCACAAGCCCCATTGTTGTGCTGACACTCTTGACTCCAATGAAAGATGGTTCCTAGAGAATGTGTATCATCTGTCGAGCTATAAATAAGATCACTGTCAAGTACAAATTTCCCATTTCAACGCTTGACAACATACTTGGCATGTTGTCAGGAGCAACCATTTTCTCCAAAATGGACCTCGAGAGCAGATATCATCAAATCCACATTAAGCCAGGAGATGACTGGAAGATTGCTTCCAAAACACATGAAGGTATGTATCAATGGTTGGTCATGCCCTTTTGGTTATCCAACACCCCTAATACCTTCATGCATGTCATGAATCATGTGTTGCACCCTTACATAGGGAAATTCATTGTTTATTTCAATAGCATTTTGCTTTACAGCATAAGTCCTTCCGATCACTTATCCCACCTTTGACAGGTGCTACAAACCTTGAAAGAGCAGCAATTGTATCTTAATCCAAAGAAATGCACCTTCCTAACAGATTAGGTCATAATTATGGGATACCTTGTTTCACTAATGGAATCAAGGTTGACCCCAAAATTATTCAGGCAATTCACTTTTAGCCTACACCAAAGACTCTCACTAGCATTAGAAGTTTTCATGGGTTGGCTTCTTTTTATAGCTGTTTTGTTAGGAACTTCAGCTCCATAATTGCACCTATCACAAATTGCCTGCATGGGAACTCCTCTTGGACCCTAACCGTCGAAGAGAGTTTCCAACAAATCAAGAATCGCTTGACTTCTGCACCTGTTCTAGCCCTTCCTGATTTCTCTAAGATTTTTGAAGTTGGTTATGATGCCTCACACAGGCATTGGCATTGTTCTCAATCAAGATGGACACCTCGTTGCCTACTTTAGCGAGAAGCTGAATAACGAATGTTCCAGATCCTCTACTTATGATAATAGAGTTCTATGCCATTGTCTAGGCACTGGAACATTGGCAACATTACCTTACCCAACGTGAGTTCATCCCCAACTTTAATCATGAGGTATTATGTTATCTAAATTCACAACGGAATTTAAGTAAGCATCATGCCAAATGGGTGAGCTTCTTACAAGAGTACACTTTTCACCTCAAACATAAGGATGGAACATTGAATCAAGTCGTCGATGCACTTAGCCAACGACCTCATGCTTTGGCTACCATTTCTGTCCAAGCTTCCAGGTTCGAGTTTCTTAAAGACTTGTACCCGAATGATCTCAACTTTGGCACTATTTATAATGAGTGTTTGAATGGATTCTCTAGGCCTACAGCTCCATATCTAATCCAAGATGGGTTTCTTTTCCAGGGGACATGCTTGTGTATTCCTACAACCTCCTTCCACGAGAATTTAATCCTTGAGACTCACAGAGGGGAATTAGGTTGGCATTTTGAACATGATAAGACCCTATTCGTGGTAAGCAAGCATTATTTTTGCTTAGGATGAAGCGTGGCATGATAAGGATAGTACAACATTACCAAATTTGCCAACGCTTTAAGAGCCCATACTCAGAACACTGGTTTGTATATCCCTTTACCCATCCTTATGAGATTGTAGGAGGATAATGCGATGGATTTCGTGTTAGGATTACCTTTAACAGCACGTAAAGTGGATTCTATTTTTGTGGTGATTGATATATTTTCAAAGATGGCACATTTCATTCCTTGCAAAAAATCATCTAATGCATCAGATGTTGCCGACTTGTTTTTCCATAATATTGTTTGATTGCATGGCGTTCCATACACTTTTACTTCCAATCGAGACATCCATTTTCTAAGTCATTTTGGGCGTACTCTATGGGCTAAGTTGAGCATGAAATTGCAATTCAGTACCATGTACCACCCCTAAATTGATGTCCAAATGGAAGTTGTCAATAAATCTTTGGGCAACTCGTTGCATTGTCTTGAAAGTCAAAGACCAACACAGTGGGACCTAGTGATTCCACATGCAGAGTTCGCTTATAACAACTCTCTTAGCCGGTCAACCGACAAATCTCCTTTTAAATGTGTATGGGTCACCTGCTCCCCAACTTCTTAACAACATTCCTATCAACCCATTCGGAAGGATAGGTGCAACAGTTGAAGAATTAGCGGAACAAACCCACCTAACCCACCAAGTCCAACCTAAGCTCAAGCCGTGACCCCTTAATACCAAGCCCAGGCCAACACCCACAGGAGAGTCTAAGTTTCATGAGGGGGATTTAGTAATGTTGTGCTCCTATAAGGAGAGATTCCCAATGAGTTCCCACCAAAATTTGAGCGTTAGAAAGTTCGATACATATAAAGTGATTAAGAGTGCCAAGCAAAATGCCTACATGCTTGATCTTCTGCCTGACATGCCCACCTTGCTAGTCTTCAACGTCTCCGAGCTTTTCCTTTACCATAATGACTCTTCTGCATCAGGCACTTTTGGTGATCACAATCTTAGCCAACTTCCTTTCCAAGTTTCGCCAACTTCAACTCCAAAGACAATTGATGACATTCTCAATGTACATAAAGTTGCCACCTGTAAGGACATCTCTCATCACATCCTCGTACATTGGGCAAGATGTGGCATCCATGACAATACGTGGATCAATGAAGCCAAACTCCAAGAGCGTCAACCAGATCTCCTGCGCAATTATTTAAATGCCATCTTGTAGGAGCAAGATTTTTCATAGCTGGAGAGGATTGATGCAACCTAATATAGAGCTACAAACAGTGCAAGTGCACATTTGCAATTTTTCTTTTCTTTAATCATTAAATTTTGTGGTTTTCTCTTTTTTAACCAAGGGATGCCTTGGTTCATCAATGTGGTTCAAGGGATGCCATGCTTTAATTTGTAACCCCTGGGAACAATTGTTGGTTTTGACTGGACATGAACAAAAGTGAAATCTTTTCTTGTGAACTGTTATGTATTTCTCTCTCGCATCCCCATTTCCCCCTCACTTCCCGTACTTCTCATCCCCATTCCCCACTCAACTATTGTACTCCCTCTCCTCATTTTCTTTTACCCTCAGCTTTTTTTCCTTCCTCCTCACCATCCAACTGCCCCTCCTCCTATCTCCTTGTGTTATATCACCTTCTCCCTCACCTCCACCACCCAAACCCATTACTTCATGTCCCTTCACCCGCTTACTCCCACAGTAACCACTGCCACCATTGCCGACATACCCATCACCTGCCTTCATCAACCCCTCACCAAACCCCTCGTCTCCACTGCACTTCCTCGTCATGCAACACCGACCACCACCTCCTCTAGTGACGCTTGATAACTTGCAACCCCACGCTACCACCTTCTGATACCGTCAATCACCAATCTGAATTCTTCAACCTAACGAAGCACCCACTCCAACCAAGCTTCTACTACCCTGCACCAACCTTCACCTCCACTAAGCCCAACTGATGCCTCAAACTGCCGCTACGCCTCGTTGATCTCTACCGCACCCACCTCCACCTGCAGTTCCAACATGGTTGTGCAACAACCTTCTAGGTATTTCATTTGGCGTGAATGCACATTTCAAATCTCGATTTCTTATTTTATTTGTTGTTTGTGTGAAACAATTAATACCTTCAACACCTACTCTTTGCCTATTTTTATTCATTACCTCCTACTAGCCTTGGAACCTTGAAATTATATGCAAGATTGAATAAAGGTTTTGTTTGGACCCATTGGTTTTACCAATTGGAATTAACTCACGGTCGTGGAAGGATTTGCATCTTATGCACTTTCTAACTCTCTTTCCATATATTGTTCCTTTGGTTATTTATTGTGTCGCTACATTAGTACTACACTCGTATTTATAGTAATTAAAATTACAAGGTTGTCATTTCGCAACCTTGTCTGCATCATGTTAATTGCATCTTTTGTTGGGAGGCCTAGGATATAGCTATAAGATCTTTTCATTTTATATCTTACACGTGTAGCCATTTGTTATTTTTGTTGATCTTGTAATTCGGTTGAGGTAACCCATCAATTATCTCGTTTGGTAAGGGAATCAAGGTTAAAAATCCTAAGTTAGATGACTTAGGTAGCAGAGTACCCAAGTTCGAGAACCACCATCTATCTAGTGTTCATTTGTAGCTTGGTTTAATTTTGTGTTGCACCTTATTATTCGAGTGTGTGTGCATAGTTTTTAGATCTTTCAAGTCTCTTGATCGAATGTAAGTCAGAGCTCAGAGTCATGGCATATATTGCTTATAAGCTCTCCTAGTTAGAACAAATGAATTATATCGTTTATTCCATAACCCAACCTCTCAATATATAGAGGTAGGAAAATTACATGAGTTCTCCTCAAAGAAGTAAGAAATACAACTAAGGAAATAAACAAAGTAACATAAGTAACACTAGACCATAGGGGTTAACACTTATATCGAGAGACGATTAGGGTAGCACCTTGGTGAAGATATATGTTGTCTGATCATCAGAAAAGACATGGGTAGTGAAGATGAGACCTCTTTGGATTAAGTCACGTGTATAGTGACAATCAACCTTCACATGCTTGATCCTCTCATGAAACATTAAATTGTTGGCGATATAGGTAGCTGCCTTGTTAACACACCTCATCTCCATAAGCATATCAACAGGAACATGTAAGTCTGCAAGAAGATATCTCACCCACAACATCTCGAACACAGTGTGTGCCATGGCCCTATATTCTGACTCTGTACTAGGCTTGGAGCCAACTAGGGTAAGACATATCGCTGACATGTTGCCGACATGTCGGTGACAACGCTCTAAGAGATATCTACATCCCCTAACATATCTTTTTCCATGATGTCAATTGATATGTCGCCAATATTAAGGGATATCGGCAATATATCGTTAAAATTAGACTCCCTAAGCATAAAATTTCCAACATATCGAGGACATATTGCTAATGTGTCGTTGACATGTCGCTAACATGTCTTTCCTTTAAAAAAACATTTCCATTCATGTCTAAGTGATTCTTAATTTACAAACATTCTAAAGAGTTGTCATCATGAGGTAATGTTGTAGATAGTGAACCTATGGGCAACAACATGCCATGTATCTTAAAATCACATGCCTCAAAATGATGGTGATACAAAGTAGAAGAAGCCAATACATCAAGTCTCAAGATCCTTCTCCTTGATATGATTTGTGGAAATCATGACAAACAGAGACTACAGATATCCATGGTGATGCGACCTACTCAAATACCCACTCGTCCTAAAAAAAAATGGAAAGAAACATCCTAAGGTTGCAACTACATTGATGACATCTTCGAAATTTAAAAGCTATAACCTTATGCCTTGGTTATTTACTTTTGCATTGAGATCTTAAATATTGGAGATTCTTCTTTAATATAGAAGGGTATAAAGAAGGTGAAAGTACAAATACCACATGAACTTTAAAATTGTGTATGGTTACTTTGTGCCTTTTCTTTTAAATAATATAACTCTATTGATATGACAGTAGCAAATTTTTATTATATTTTCATTCAAAATATATGATCTTGGTCTTCTATGCATTTCTTCATGCATGCAGTAGTTATGAAAATATTAATTTTCATCAAATTTGTGACATTTTGAGACATTTTGGACCATTTAAGTGATTTCCCCAAAATTCACTGATATCAACGATATATCCCCGACATATCCCTGACATAGCCCCTTCTCGCCTTGTTGACACGACATCGATATCGACATTTAAAGCCTTTGAGACAACAGCTTGCTTCAAAGAAAGATTTGTATCCTTTTTGTGTCCTCGAATATCTAAGAAAGACACACTTGACAGCACGAGAAGTAAGCTTATCTCTATTAGGTCCATGGATATGCACAAATGCAATGCATCCGAAGACTCTGGGTGACACTCCAAATAGTTCATTGTCTGGAAATAAGATGAAATAGGAACTTGCTCGTCAAGAATTGTAGAAGGCATTCGATTAATAAGATAACATGCAATCAACACTACATCTCCCCAATATCTATTTGATGCACTAATTCTGAATCAAGAGTGTCCGTGCAACATTAAGGATATGCCAATGCTTTCGTTCTACAGCATTATTCTGCTGAGATGTATAGCGACAACTTGTTTGATGGATGATGCCATGATCCCAATAAAAAGTACATAAAGAGGTGGTGTAGAACTCCAAAGTATTGTCTGATCCAATGACCTTCACCTTCGGCCTATACTGATTCTGGATCACTGCAAGGAAGGCATAAATCATATCACCAGCTTCACACTTCGCCTCCAATAGAAATATCCAAGTGAGACGAAAGAAATCATCCACAATCGCCAAATAGTATCTATGCCCTAAACGATCCGGAGTCCTATTAAGTCTCGAGATGTCTAAATGAAGCAATTGGAATAAGACTTGAGGCCCCTAATGTTGACTCCTTAGGAAGGTACTCTTATGGTACTTCCCAAGTTGACATGCCTTACATTGGAAGGTGGCAGTTGGAGGAATATGTGGCAACATCCTCCAAAGTTTTGGCAATTGGAGATACAAACCAAAGATGCCACAAGTAGTTGTAGGCACTCCCTAATGGAATGGAAACATAGCCAGCATAGGATGACTGTAGACGACGATAGACTCCACCATCTTCACAATCACACCCAATGGTCTATCCCATAAAAACATCCTCAAACATGAGAGACTGCATCAAAGATTGCTCTGCAATTCAATTCTTTTGTAATCCAACTAACTAAAAGTATACTTTGTGGAACGTCAGCAACTAGAACATTTTCCAACTTTATGTGTGGAGTCACGTGAACTTCCCCTAACCAGATGTGAGAGAATGCCACCCATCAACAACCTGCACAGTTTTGCCTAATGGGCTTAACAAATAATAGAAAAATGTCGTGTGTCACCACAAATGTGTCAAGATGCTCTTGAGCCAACAAGCCAATCTACGACCTCTACCTGAGGCTAACACACATCTCCTGCTTGAGGCATACCATGTTGACAACATACTCGAAGTAGTATCTCATACTCATGGGAACAGTGATAGTATCATGTGCCCTTTCTGGTGCAGCCAAGGCCTTTTGCACAACAGTAGTAACTTCTCCTTTGGTTCTGGTCAAAGCAAAATATGCTCCTTATCATAACCTTCCACGATTATCAAACATGTCTATGACCACTAGACACAATTGATCTCACCAAGCTTCCTCATGGAACCAAAAAAGGGGCTCTTGTAAATTTTCTGATGTCATATCAACTACAACTAGGACCAACAAATATCCACAGGAACAGAAGAAAAAAAATCATACCATCATGAAGGAACTAAAGCCCTTGTCGACACAAGAACGCATCACAAAATCAAGCAATGCAGATCTAAATCGCAGATCTGTCAGGTGATGCAGATCAGGCGCCAAACCCGCAGAGCAATTCCGGACCCTGCTGTAGGCGCTGCAGGCTGGAGGGGGTGCTGCTGGAATCAGTCCTTATAGGGAGCATCGTCCCTGTAGCCTGGATCAGAATCGGCAGGGGGCAGCAATCAAAACCAGCGTTGGGCTGCTAGAACTGGTCCCTGCAGGTGACACTCCAGATCTGCCAGAAGTGGTCCCTACAGCCTGGATCAGAATCAGCTGGGGGCAGCAATCAAAACCAGCGTTGGGCTGCTAGAACTGGTCCCTGCAGGCAACACTCCAAATCTGAACTGAACCTTGCAACCAATCTGATCGCTGAGCAGCACTAGGATGGTGCTAGCAACGAGCTTCAAGTCAGCGGCAATGCTGGCGATGCTCGATGAGACCCGCTGGCAGCGCTGCGAGGTGAGGAGAACGTGCAATGGCCCACCAATTGGCCAAGGGAGGGTAGCAGTGGTGGTGATTTCTCCCCAAGGCCTTGTTAGGGTTAGTTTTTTTTGCTTTGGTGGAGGAGGTATGGGAATCAAGGTATCGGATCCCAAACTAGGACCACAGCTCTAATGCCAAGTTAGAACAAATGAATCAAATCGTTTATTCTATAGCCCAACCTCTCAATTTATAGAGGTGGAAAAATTGCATGAGTTTTCAAAGAAGTAAGAAATACTACAACTAAGGAAATAAACAAAGTAACATAAGTAACACTAGACCATAGAAGCTAACACTCCTGGTTGGTTTCAACTCTTCGAGACTTCGGTGCGTCAGTGTCATTGTTTGTTCTCATGTATTGTGATAACAAGGCAACAACCTTTATTACAAACAACCTAGCTCTATGAGCATACCATGGTGAATTGTCATTTTATTGGAGATGTTTTCTTTGGGAAAATATCCATACTTTGTCTATAATGGGGTAGTTGGCAGGCTTTATCTCACTGCAGTCCAGAGTTTATCCATTCCAACCTAAGCAAGAGAGACCTCTTTGCTCCAACCTACGGAGACATTAGAGTTTATTTTATATTTTATATTCAATTTGTACTTTTTCTATTTCTTTATCAACTCCTCTATAATTTCCCCTTCCTCTCTCTTTTTCCCTCTCTCCCTCCCTCCCTCATGTTCTCTCTCTCTCTACATACATACATATAGATAGAGGGAGAAAGAGAGCTAAGAGCCTACACTCAAAAGTGTTTAAAAACTTTCTACATCCACGCTTATACCAATCTACATATAATATTTCGAAATGAAACTTTGTAAGATGAAATTATTCATTAACAATAATATATATTTCAAATTTCATCCAAAATGGATACTCCTAACTCCTTCATGAAGTATGACGCCCTTTCGTTCCCACAGACTCCTCAACCCCTTCCGTTCGAGACCCTAAATCCCTAGCCGCTGCTAGCACTGCGGCCGGCCGTCGCACCGGTCGGAGCCCCCCCTCTTCATTTCATTCACATAACAGCTTCACCCCACCTCTCTTCCCTCCTTCCAAGTGGGTTTCTTCTTGGCTCAACCTTCTCTGCCTCCACTTCTTCGTTAGCATGGCGCCTGTGGCGGTGACCCTACGCCTGGTGCGTTGGCTACTGGAGCACCGGGTCTAGCCGAGGTGGTGGCTATGGGATACACTGTCGTGCTGCAACGACGGCATCTGATGGGCGGTGGTCACTGCTACGAGAGTGGCTTCCGGTGGCAGAGGTTATCCCGTGAACTCACTTGGTGTGAGGCTCGCCTTTAGGTGACGATTCTCCATCTTCGCTCCTTTTTCACCTTGATCAACGTCGATTTTGAAGATTGGGGCCATGTTGAATACGAGCTCATTACAACTGAGTGCTTGGTTGGCTTACTTCCAACCTTGCCTCACCTATTAGTGCGGTTCATCAACGTCGACGACGCTTTGTCGTATCTACTACGTGGCGTAGGTTCTTTTCCGCATTGCAAATGATGTTTACGGTGCTTCTTTTCTTTTTTTTCCCATTTTTATTTTCTTTGTGATAGCTGTTTTGGAGTTCCCCCCTCTTAAGGGGGAGTTACTTTCCCCCTCTCTGAGGGGCGTAGGATATCTTTCTTCCTTGCCCATCGGGCTACGTCCTTGTATCATTTTCCTTCTCATAATGAAAAATTACCCTTTCAAAAAAGGAAACTTCATGAAGTGGGTCAAATTTTGACAATTCTTAGACCGTCGGAAATTGTTGATAGTTGATCACCTCTAATATAAGGGCTAAAGGTGTTGAATTGGCTTACAATTTGATGCGTAGTATGTTTATTTAAGGTGATCTAAATTTCCAAAGTTCTATTTCAAAATATTACTTCTAGAGAAAGATATGAACGTGGATGTAGGGAACTTTTGCTACACTTGAACGTAGACTTCCTTTTCTAACACACACACCCAAGACAAAAAAAAAATCATAAGGTTTTATCATGCAATACATCAACTTGGCTTTCTCAACAGATCTAATAGAAATGTATTCCATTTTCTAAATGATAATAACTTTCCGAGTAAATCATCCTATTTATTTTTGATAGTTTCTTGTTTTTGGAGTTGCATCATGTTATATGCAATCTAATTCTTATTAGCTATGCCATATGTAAATCATGGATTTAACTGTGCTTTGACATGTTCTAATGAAATTGTAGAAACACTGAATGTCTAACAATTAAATAAATATATTGCCTGCCAAAAAGTGTAAAAGATATTAAGAAAGATTATGACCAGGACTTATAATTGAACACTATAAGGAAGGGGACCAAGGACAAATATAGTATATAGAAACATGAATATCTAATCTGGAATGATAATTTTTTTCAAAGAAAATCTGGAACCTTTTTTTTTTTTGGAACCATAATTAAGATTCTGATCTCTGGAATAGAATCTTTAACTGGTCTATTTGAAGACTAAAAGGTTACCTGATGGGGCAGTTCAACGAAATTCTTGATGCACCCTCAATTATCTCTGAATCTACTATTCAGATGAAAGAATATGCAGATTTATAAAAGCGTACATTGAAAAAAAAAAAAGCAACACATGGTAAGACCAAACACTGGAGAAATTGAAACAATAATGTCACATCAAAAATATAATTTTTTTTAGAAAATGCATGTTAAAATTTTCCCAAAAGCCAAACATACAAGAAAAAAGTATAAGTTATTAGAAAGCAACCTTCAAAAATAAAGAAGTTATTAGAAAGCAACCTTAAAAAAAAAAAAAAAGTTATTAGAAAGCAGATCAAACTAAATGCTAGTATCACATTTTGAAAAACTTGATGTCAAAATCATCCTAGTGCAGGGGTCTATCTGTGAATACTGTACTCAGCATCGCAGCAAGCTCTACAAAATCAGAGTGAGACACCTGGGTGAAGTAGGAAGTGATGAAATACAGGTCTCAAAATAAATAAATAAATAATTTTCCACAGAAGTGGTTATGTTGGAGCCATGTTGGAGCCAGGAATTGTAGCGGGTGTAGGAAAGGGTGCAGGATCAGGGTCGACGACCAGTAGACACACGTCGATTTGCAGGAGGAAGCAGCAGAACAAGGTTTGGCGGCGACACGAGTCCCCTGGTGGTCGGTGCGACAATGGTGATTGGTGGCGGGGTGTAGCCATTCTAGCAGAGGTGGAGGCAAAGGCACAAGTGAGAGGCTTTGCATTGTGGTTGCACAAGGGGCCGGAGCAGTCATGGGTGTAGTCAACAGGCAGAAAGGTGAAGAGAGGTCGCAGCAGTGGTAGTTATCGATCAGTTCGATGGCGCAACAACGCAGAGTGGATCGTGGCAAGGTGGTTTGTGGGAGGTAAGGCAGTAGTGTTGGGTTGTTGTTGCAATGGAGCTTTCATGTGAGTGGTGGTTGCGGCGGAGGAGAGGGAAAGAGGAATGGAAGTGATGGGTTGAAAAAAATTTCAAAATATAATTATTAGGAAAATTAATTCTTTAAATGTGTTTAGGGAGTTTTTTTTTTGTTATGTGTTGTGCTAAACTCGCCTTTACAGAAGTCAAGTTTGAAACAGCCACCATCTTCCCTCCTAGCGAGTGCCAACAGGGTGATGTTGTGGTAAACTCGCCTTCTGTGAAGGCGAGTTCATCACAACCATAGTGCCCTCAAAGTCGCCTTTGGTGAAGGCAAGTTTACCATAAGTATAACCCATGCTGCGCCCCAGTAGCCTTCCTCCTTCCACACTGCTTGCTTCAATGCTCGAGCTCTCTGCTTACTGTTCACGTCCGAGTGCACACCGCCACCGAGTCTCCTCCTCGCCGTCAGCTGCTACCACATCCTCCTCGTCGTCAGCTGCTGCGACATCCCCTCGCCGACCACGCCGCTATTGCAGCGATAGTGCTCTCACCGATGCTGCAATAGCCACCTCACCACCCTCACCGCCATTGCTACGACAAGCACCTCGCCACCCTCACTGTCGTTGCTGCCACTGGCTGTGAAGGTTGAAAAAATTTTTTTTGTGCCTCAGAAAGAAAAGAACATAAGAAATTGATAATGTTCTTTGAAAATCTCTCTTACTTGAAGTAGAAATAGATCATATTTTTATTGGTTATTAGGGTTAAATTTACTTACGATAATCAACCTCAAATGAAATTGAGAAATTTCACTTGGAGAGTAAGAAATTGATATTGTGCTTATCTATGAATGTTTTTTTATTGTGTTTTGTCAGGCTAGTTATAATAGGCGGAAATGTATTTTGTGTTTGTCATGCAAATGAAAATGTCAAATATAGAGATGACGGTGTTGGTTATGATAGAGGACCGATCAGAACTGTAATGGTCCGTAGTCATTGGAAATTTGACAGATTTCATAAGCATATCTGCATGAAAGTTGTAATTAATCGATGTAACCGTGAAGTTGAGATTCAACATAGGTTCCCATTGATTTTGGGAAATCAAGGGAACAAGCATGTCATCAAATATGTTTTGACGTCCATCTTTGATGATGATTCGTTAGAAACAATGATGTGCTTCAGTAAAAGTACTGGTAATTGTGTGGAGCTATATATTGACTCTCAAGAGAGGTGTGAAGCGTCCATTGAATGCACTACTGAAAATAGAATATCTAATGTAGTTATGGAAGAATGCAATATTGTTAATGAACCCAATGCGGAAGTGAACTTGGTTGTTGGTGGTAATGAAGGTGGTGTGCATGATGATGTTGGAGAGCCAATTCGGTATTCACCAGATCACGTACATATGGAGGAAGTACCTGATTGTAGAGGTGACTCATTAGGTGGAATTGATACGTATGCTCAAACACATCAAGTAAATAAAAATTTTGCCAATGCTTCTCAAAGTTCACCAATTCAACTTGCAACCAGTGTAGGCACTTGTGGATTGCGATTTAACATGCCAGTTTCACGACATTCCATCGATGTTGACATGAATGATTGCATGATGAGGAGATGCATGTCGAAGATAGATTTTAGGGTATTACTCCTACTACTGATGATGGGATGGAAAATGGAGGTACAGGAGAAGATGCAAGAGGTCAACGGGAGGATAGGAGTAACATTCTATTATTCCTCGTGTTCCTTTCTTTAGTGTGCATGGTGGAGAAACATATTGCTCTTGGGAAGAAAATGAAAGCATGCTAGACAACAATATAAGCCCAAGCAATGAGTTGACGAAAGGAATGTTGTTTCCAAGAAAGGAAGATGTGATAGCCGTTGTGAAAAATTATTACATCAAGAATAAATATGATTTAATTGTTCATGAATCATTAAAATCAATTTGGTCCGTGATTTGTACGAAAAAAGATAATGGTTGCAAATGGCGATTACGAGCACATCGTCGGAAAATTGATGGATAATTTATGATTGGAATTTTGGATGGACCATATACTTGCATTGATACAAGCAAAAATCAAGATCATCCACAATTGGATTGTAATTTCCTTGCGCATTCGATAGTCAATCATGTTAGAGATTCTCCAATTGTAAAGATCTCACATCTGAAGATAGTCTTAAAGGATAAGCATGGCTACCAAGTGACACGAAGGAGAGTTTGGGATGCAAGAATGAAGGCCATCAAGCTTGTATAGGGTGATGGAAGGCATCATATAATGACTTGCAATACTTCATGCTCTAAAGGACAGGAATCCAGGCACCTTTATTGATATTGCACATGTGACATCATATGAGGATCCTACCAAGGAATATTTTGTGGGAGCCTTTTGGGTATTTAGACCATGTATTGAAGCATTTGAGTACTGTCGCCTAGTGATTAGCATTGATGGGACATTCCTGTATGGAAAGTACAAGCAAAAGTTACTTATTGCATGCAGTATGGACGGTGATAACCATATTGTACCATTAGCTTATGCAATCGTCACTGAAGAGGCAACGGACACGTGGGGGTGGTTTCTCATGCACCTTCACAGTCACGTAATTGGAGATCATGAAGGTCCCATATGTTTGATTTCAAATCGTTATGGAGGGATTTTGGCGACAGCGACTAATGGTTTTGTTGGATTGCGACCTTTACTATATGGAGGTTTTGTTCATGACATGTTTCACGTAACTTCAACATCACCCACAAGAATATTACATTGAAAAAGTTGGTGACACGAGCATCGTTGCAGGCGTCACCAATTACATTTCAAAGATGTATAAAGAAAGTAAAGGAAATTAATGAAGATGCACCAAAGTGGTTCGATGAACACAAATGCCCACCATAAAAGTGGACATTAGCATTTGATGATCACCTCCACGAACTTAATCTTAAAGGGAAGACGGACACTGACTGGAGAGATTACCATAGACAGCATATCGAGAGGTAGGATGCACGTCGTCAGCACATTGTCCACATAGAGACGGTTGGTGAAGCAACAGTCGCCGATGATTACCTTCCATGGTTTGATAGTGTCACCAGGAGATAAATTGGCAGACATGGAGTTGTAATAGCCTACGATATAAGCATTATTTATTCCTTAGTGATGGCATACATGATTAACGTAGTATTGATTTATTTATTTATCATGTAACAACCTATTAATTACATTGACGTGAAAATTGTAGATATCTCAATGGACACGTGTCATCAAAGTGGCAGCTGATTGACCGAATATCCGTCAGATTGCAGAAGATGCAAGGGCTATAATACAGCACTCGATTGTTGTTCAGTTCACGGGAGAGCCACATGATCAAAATGATGGTCAGCAACCTATTCATCGACGTGGTAACGTAGACGAGGTCGAGGACCAACACCAGCAGATGATCAGGTCCATGCACCAGCACCAGTAGATGATCAGGCCCAAGCACCACCACCACTAGCAGATTATCAAGATCAGGCAGCAGCTTATGAGCAGGCCTAGGCACCTCCACCACCACCACCAATAGATGATCAGGCCCAAGCACCAGCACAGGATCATATCAGGCACCATCAAATCAGGGTCAAGCATCACCTACACTACCATCAGGAGACATTGGTAGCTCATCCCATTCTGATCATGTTACTCCATTTTCAGAGGTACCACTCAACCAATTGCAAACCCAAGGGGCACCCAAAAAAAGACAAGGAGATTATGACGATGACTTAAGACAAATAGTGGATAAGGGGCTCACACACGTGGTTACTACACCACCATCACCACCAAACTTTTGGTCCATGTACAGCTTAGGATCACAAATAACCCAGATTGATCGGTCATCTTTACTTGAACGGAATGACAATCCGATGGTTCATCTACAATATAAGCGAATGGGGAGAAAGTAATCATTGGACATGTATGTATACTCATTTCTCTTCAGTTTCTTGTAGATAAATTTTATACTAAAGTTTGTCACTTGTAATGTTTTTGTTTATGTCAGATACCAAGATTCATGTCTAATGTCAACTTGGTAAGGCTGATCAGGGGAAGATTGCATTATGGTTTCTGTCAAGTAAGACATTCCAAAGCTTTCCTTATTTTCCTTCATATTTTAGTTATTCCTACCATCTACCAATAGTAGCAATAGCAGCAACTGCCGACAGCTAGAGCTACCAACAGTAGCTGCAGCCAATTCCATGGTTTGCAGTAACAGCAACAGCAGCAGCAGTAGCTACTGCTTAAGCTAGCTACCTCGGTGGACCATTAGCATCTATAACTTCCTCTGGCTTAGGCAGGAAGCCTCGTAAATACACACCTACAAGACTTAGCTTGTTGACTCTAACAATACCATAGGAATCAATATTGAACATCACTCTGAAATAGCATAGGCACCCCATAGAGTGACATTTTGGCTCAGGCGCTTGCTCATATAACTTCACTAAAGAGGGAAGCATTTTAATTGTGACTGTCCCAGCTGATAAAGTAGGGTCTATTTTCCTAGGACTTCATCTTGGTACCAATCCATAATGATCAAAGTTGAATCAAGAGCCCACTAGCATAGCAAATTCAAGGAAACGGCAACTATATTATATAAAAGGAGCCATAAATGTAGAGTCCTAACTAATTTGAAAGATCTAACTTTTCAAAAAAACAAAAAAAAGATGACAATCTAGGAGTTGTGTACCAGGTACAAAATAGGAGTTTGTAAAATATACAATAAGGATATACAAACAAGAACCAATCCCAAGGAAAGGACTGTAAAAATAGGGTTGGTAAATAAAATTACTCCTAGGCTGCCAAATGCTACATTTGATCCTAGAAATACTACAAGAATTTCATCTATTGGCTGAGTTAAACTCTTTATGTTTAAGTAAGAGATAAGTAGACAAAAGGATTACAGGCTGAGTCCAAAACTATTTTATTGTCATTACTATCTTATATGATATTTTTAAGCATTTAATGCCATGACTATTTTTTTGCATACAGGGTGTAGATACCAAGATTGGGAATTTTACTGCTGTGATGTCATGCAAAGTCCCATGATATGGTTTTAGGTGGAGTTAGGGTGGTTGTTAGTAGAGTTCGTCGTCCTTGTATTTGTAACATCATATATGTAGTTAAGGCGATTTTTTATGTTTTCCTCATGAAGGGCTCCATGTATACATTTTCCTTCAAGATCAATGTACATAAACTTCTGAAAATTTTATGTTTTGTACTTGCAATGTAAAGTCAAATCTTCTTCAAATCAATTTTTTATATCTAAAATAATTGCTTTCCATGTTTTCGAAGTTAGCATTGTATGTTTTTTTATGTTTTTTCCTTTGGAGATCAATCTATTTGTGCACATGACTTAGGAATACATATGCAGATAAATGAGGGAGTCTAACATGTGTGGTGCAGGGCAGTAGCCAAACTCGCCTTCTCACAACGCGAATTCAGCCAATACATTGAGCTCGCCTTCTGAGAAGATGAGTTCAGATACGAGAAAGCCATCTAAAACTCGCCTTCAAAGGAGTTTAAAGCTAAACAAGAACTTGCCTTCACAGAAGGCGAGTTTACCACAACATCACCCCCTTGGCACTCGCTAGGAGGGAAGGTGGTGGGCATTTCAAACTCGCCTTCTGTGAAGACGAGTTTACCACAACCCATAACTACATAAAAACCCCCCAAACACATTTAAAGAATTAATTTTCCCAATAATTATATTTTGAAATTTTTTTCTGATGGGTTGGGGTGGGGTTTTCAGTAGAGAAGGAGGTGAGAGGTGTGGGAGATGAGCTGGGTGGAGGGGAAAGGTGAGGGGAGATGGGGAAGTACGGAGGTAAGGGGAATCAGTAAAGGTGAGAAAGGAATGTGACTTGTTGGGAAGGGAAAAGGGTGAGAAAAGCGAGACAAGAGTAGAGGGTAAGGAGTATGGTTGTCAGGAAAACAAGTGAAAAGAGGAACTAAGATGAGAGGGAAATCAGGTTTCTCTCGACTCATTCAAAAAAATTCTCTTTTCAATAGAGGTTACTTTATTTATAAGGTTCACAAACCCATCAATAAAATAAAATAAAAAGAACAAAAAGAAAGATAATACATGACACCTCCTGGGAACCATACAACCCTTGAACATGACCTTTGGACTTTTTTACACAAACACCCTTAAAGATTATAAATATTAGGAAATTGCATCCAAACACTTACATACTATATTAAATGATAAATTAAGCTACACCAATTCTCCCGTTCTTCCAAAAACCCATTCCTACAAGTTTGAAGAATAAATTTGGATCCAAAGGAGGTGGTGGCTAGTAACTTGCGCTTCACTACATGAGTATGGCTTTGAGGCAGATCACGATGAATAGATTCCAATGCATGTACATCTTTTCCCTCATCGCAAATGGTAACATCATCGAACATTTGCACTATAGGCTAGAAAAGCATACCAAGCACCCACACAACTTTAGGAGCAACTATGGTGAAGATTGGTTGTAGTAAAGGAAGTTCTAACCTCCAAACAATTTCTGATTCAACCTATCAGTTTGAATTAATGACGTTATTACACAACAAAGGAGGTAAAAAACTATCTATCCTCGAAATATTCTTCGGAGGTGGTATCAAGCCATCATTTCTTGGACTTTCCCTATCTTGGTCATGGATCTCCTCGAACTGAGCAAGTGTGGACAAAGGGTCAACAAAGATAACTTCTTTAACAACATTGGGCACACTCTTGAATTCATTGTCTTCCTCGACTAGTACTAACCCATCCCACGATCTACCTTCTTGTTGATTAGGGGGAGATGATAGAGAGGGCATAGCTTTCTACAATGATATCTCCTTCTTGAAGCTCTAATCTCTTCCAACACAAACCTCAAAGTTTCTTGTATTTTCAAAAGCTCCAGCTGAATCTTTCATCCTTTTATTATCTTATACTGAAGGCTTCTTCTAGTTCGTGGGATAGTCAGGTCTTAGGAACGATCCAATGCCATGCTCCAATACCACTTGACCTAGTTCGAGTCTAAAAAATAATAATAAATAAATAATTTTTCCACGGAAGCAACTATGTTGGAGCTAGGAATCGCAACAAGCACAAGAAAGTATGCAAGAGCAAGGTTGATGGTTGGTTAGAGACACATCAATGTGCGGGAGGAAGCAACAACAAGAGGTTTTGGTGGCGACATGAGTCCCCTAGTGATCGATGTGGGAATTGTGGAGGTGATGGTGATCGGCAGTAGGTAGTAGTCATTCTGGCGAAGGTAGAGGTGCAAGTGGGAGGCTCTGCATCGTGGTTATGTGAAGAGTCGAAGCAATCAGGGGTGGAGTTGACAAGCGAACAGGTGAAGGGAGGTCACAGCGATGGTAATCACCGTCAATCAACCCAGCAACATGGCAAGTGATACGATCCTACGAAGATGGGTAACGAATGTGGATTCGTGTGGGTGGAAACACTAATCAACCACACTGATGGAGACACAATTGTGGGTGGAAACTCAACCAACAACCACAATGAAGAGCCATATGGCCAAAGAGTTCTTGCTTGATTTCATTCCAAACCAACCAGTGGGCTTAAGTAGCTAATTACATCACATAAAAGAAAACACAATATCCCAGCTAGATTCACCCCAAATCTACCTATTACAGACAATCGCACGCCAATCTACGTGATCTTTCCTTCTTGGTGAAGGAGACCTCACAAGATCCCAAAAGGTAGCATGGGTTGCTACTGTCTTTGCCAAAATGAGCTCAGGTCATAGCTCGTATACCCAAAATGAGTTGGTCCGTATCAGCTCATCCCCCTAGAAAATGTCATTGTCCACGATGACCGAGATGTCGACGATGAGGACCTTGATGACGCGGCCGACATGCACACCGAGTATCTCAGGGTGCCTAGTGAGGACGTGATCGATTTTCTGGCGGGAGACGCTGATGGCGACAAGGTAGGCGATGGAGTTAATCAGGTTGCCATCGATCTGGAAGCTAAGGAGCTCGAGGTAGCGCTCGATGACGAGGGGGGAGGACGAGGGGGTAGCAACGTAGGAGGTCGGGGAGGGAGGAGGTGTAAACATCAAGGGAGCGGAGGAAGTCGATGCGCTCGCACATGACATCAACGGTGACGGGGAGTGCTAGGTCATCGAGCTCGTCGGGGCGTATACTAAGGCCGCAGAGGAAGGAGTAGACCTCAACACAGTTGGAGACGCGCTGCTCCGTGATCTCCTGGAGGGAAGGGCGATGGCAGAGGGAGGAGCAGCCTCTGGTGCTTTTACTGATGGTGCCGAAGGTGGATGTGAAATAAGATGCTGCTGCTGTTGTGAGGAAGGCCATAAATCATTAGGCCATTGAAGCTAGTGGGTCGTCTTCCGTGGTGACGAGGGAGGTCATCATGATGGTGGTGGATGGAGTTGGGGAGGCCCCAGCCGTTGCAACCAGAGAGGCCGAGGTCCTTAAAGGAGAGGTCGATGACGCGGTTGGTCCGGGGGTCCCAACTGGTGCCTGCCCAGTTGCTGGGGCTTGCAGCAGCGTGGTGGTGGTGAAGGTGGGGCGACTTGAGGGAGTTGTAGGTGGAGACATCCTTCAAGGGGTTGTCCAAAGGAGGAGAGGTTGCCGAGGTCATTGAAGAAGGCGAGCCTAAGCTGGATGACGAGGGTGGCGAGGGCGCAAGAGAGGTTCGAGGCGACGTGGTCAACTATGGCCTCGATCCTGCGGTCGCCGACGGAGGGATCGTTATGGAGGAAAGTTTGGTTGGGAGGGTGGAGGGGCTCGAGAAGCAGCGATGAACGAAGAAGAGCTTGGCGAGGAGGAAGAGTACATAGGGGATGAGCTCGTCGAGGAAGGGGCGGGGCCGAAGGGGGCCATAACAGACGCAGCCAGAGAGGCCGAGGTACTGGTTGCCGGTGGCACCAGCATAGTTGGCGGTTGAGGCAAACACGAAGGCGATCCCGTTGCCGCCGAGGATCGGGTGCTTGGAGACGATGGTAGAGACGAAGGTGGAGAAGGCGAGGGCGAAACCAAGCTACGCAATGAGGTGGGCTACGTGGATGAAGCGATCGAGCTGGAACAGGTCGGTAAGGAGGGCCTCATCGTTGAGGCCACTGGTGACGAAGAGAACCCTGTAAGAGGAGAGGAGGGGAGCGAGGGCAAGGAGGAAGAGGGACCAAAGGGGAAGGGATGAGGTGGAGATGAGGCAGCGGTGGAGGTGATGGCGTCGCCGGTGGTGGGGGTGGAGGTCACGGTGGCTGTGGCGACGATGGCTGAGGAGGCGATGAGTGGTGAACTGGAGGTGATGGTGAAGAAGGTGGCTCCAGGGTTGGGGATTTGTGGTGAACAGGTGGTGGTGATGAGGAAGATGGGGAAGATGGGAAAGGAAGGGGATGAGGAGGGGAAGCGGAGGCGACGAGCGATGGTCTCGGCGAGGTCAGGAGGTGGCAGATCTCCTCCAAGGCCTTGGTTTGTTGTTGGAGTATACCAACGCTTCCCATTGGCACTCGACAAAGGCCTCGAGCTTCTTGTCGGCCATCTTGATCATGCGTCAAGTTCCGAGGATCGTTGGCTCTGATATCAGTTGATACGATCCTACGAAGATGGGTAACGAATGTGAATTCATGCGAGTGGAAACACCAATCAACCACACGAATGGAGATATAATTATGGGTGGAAACTCAACCAACAACCACAATGGAGAGCCAAATGGCCAAAGAGTTCTTGCTTGATTTCATTCCATGCCAAGCAGTAGCCTTAAGTAGCCAATTACATCACATAAAAGACAACACAATATCCCAGCTAGATTCACCCCAAATCTACCTATTACAGACAATCACACACTAATCTATGTTATCTTTCCTTCTTGGTGAAGGAGACCTCACAAGATCCCAAAAGGCAACGTGGGTTGCTACTATCTTTGCCAAAATGAGCTCTGCTCAGAGCTCATGTACCCAAAATGAGTTGCGGGTCCGTATCAACAAGGTGGTGTAAGAGGTGGCAAGGTGGCTAGTGGAAGGTAAGGTGGTAAGGTAGTGGTGTTGGTTTGTTGCTGTAGTGGAGCTTTAGTGGGAATAGTGGTTGCGATGGAGGGGAGGGGAAGAGGAATGGAGATGATGCGTTGGGGTGGGGTTTTCGGTAGAGAGGAAGGTGAGAACTGCAGGAGATGAGATGAGTAGAGGAGAAAGATGAAGGGATATGGGGAAGTAGGGAGGTAATAGGAATCAGTAAAGGTGAGAGAGGAATGTGACTTACTGGGAAGGGAAAAGGGTGACAAAAGAGAGAAAAGTATAGTTTTCAAGAAAAGAGGTGAGAGAGGGAAAAAAGGTGAGAGGAGGAACTAAGATGAAATGGAAACCAACTTTCTTTCAATTCATTCCAAAAATTGCCTCTTTTCAAAAGAGGTTGCCCTATTTATAAGGTTTACAAACACATGCATAAGATAAAATAAAAAGAAAAAAAGAAAATGCATGACACCTCTTGGGAACCCATATGACCCTTGAAGGGTCATGACCTTTGGACTTTTACACAAACACCCCTAAAGATCATAGATATTAGGAAATTGCATCAAAACACTTAAATATTATATTAAATGATAAATTAACCATGTAGCCATCGTAGACCATGTTAAAGACTTCTTGTTTTACATGTAACTCATTGGATGGATTCATTGTTCCAAATGGTATTTGAGCATCAATTCCTCCCAAGTTTTTCATACCTTTAAGAACTACAACATCTCCATGTTCCTGCTGGCACCGACTTCCCTTTCATTGCGGAGGATCTCACCAATTTTCGTGTGACAATCGCCCTATGGTCTTTGTAGGTGATCATTGATTTGCACCACTACCACTAGCATCTCAAACGTAATCACACGGCACTCCCTATGCACTTCTTGTCTATGCATGGTAAAAACCCCCTTCCAACACTCACCTGCTCATTTAACCTTTTTTTTTTATAAGGGGAAGGGTGGTTCCTAAACTATATATTAATAAAAAAGGGGCGTAAGGCCCAATTACAAGTCAAAATTCCAATAGTGGATCATAGAGCCAACAGACACAACAAAATTCTCCACGTAAGGCCTTTGCCCCCTAAACACCACAGCAAGCAAATACCCCAAAGAGTCGCAAGGGGTCTAGCCTTCTCCTTCTTCATCCTAAACACATTCCTATAGACATTCCTATCCCCATTCCTGAAAGATCTCCAAAACTCCTAAACAATAGAATGTGCCCACCACCCCACTCCACACCAACTCCAAACTTGGGTGGTGAAAGGGCACCAGAAGAACAAGTGGTCAACATCCTTCTCTGCCCCACCACAAAGCGAGCAGTCTTTCTCTGGCTCATGCGCCCATCTAGCCTTGAAACTCTCGTCATGAGTCTAGCTCTCCTAAGGAGCCAGGCAAAGATCTTCACCTTCAGAGGGCAAGCCGTCACCCAGATCTGGTTAAAATCTCTAATGAGATCCACATCCACCCCCATACCTCCAACCCCCAATCTTTTGTAAGCATCTCTAACAGAGAAGTCACCCTCCTCCAAAAGAAGCCATCCACGCCTTCTTCCAACTGAAAGCCCTCCAAGTCCTAGAGCAATGCCTATGCCTCCAAGATCCTCTAGTCCGACAGATTCCTCATTTAACCTTTTTTGGGAAAAAAAAAATCATTTCTCAAGCTGTCCCCTCACTCCAGTCTTTTGTCCTAGAACATGAACTCTTCCTTTCCACCCTCAAAGACTTCCTTGTTGGTTGTTTTACCCTAATGGTAGAGTCTCACTCCCCCTCTTTTCCAAACTTCGCTAACTTGGTTACTTCTTAAGATGCCTTTAATCAAGTTGTGTGTTATGCACAAAGGAAAATACCACCATTCAAATCTTTAGTTGTCATACTTAAATCCTCTTGCAACAGCCATATCCTAGGTTTTGTGAATTTTATTTCATAATTAGCTAGGAATCAATTTCCAAAATTTGGCACAAAAAAGGATCCTAAGAGTGCAAATATGTTCGCCAAAAAAAGAATAATTATAGAGATATTACCTGATTCAACCATAGGAACAATGGGTTTGGCATAGTCTTGAAGAACAACGGCATCAGACATATTCGTCAAGGTCATTACTGCAATTGCAATAATGTAGTTACCTACAGAAAAAGATCATAAACATAAAATTAGAATGATATGCAGAGTTCAATGAGCTCTCTCAAGTGACCACATAGGATTGGATGTTTGTTTTCATACCATAAAAAGATCCAACAGCTTGAAAAAGGTTCATCCCATATTTGAGCAACTTCGTTATGTCTGATGGAAACTGAGGGCCATGTTCCTGGAAAAGACATGGCTTAATTTACTCCTGATGCAAAGATTCTGAGTAGAAAGTTAAGATTTTTTTGAAACAGAGAGTAGAAAGTAAACAAACCATGGAAACATTTGTCCTTTTATCTACCCCTCTACCATTTACTATAAAGCTGGGGAAAGAAACACAATGTAAGAATTATAACAAAAAAAATGTAAAAAAAATAAAGTCATACTTCACTTGTGGAGGGCTTATGATACAATTAGATGTCTCCATATTGTCTGTCTGTGCAATAAACAGATACTGCAAGAAAGAAATTTTGTAAGTGTTAGTATCAGGAAGTTGTTAGAGTCACTAGGATTAGGATAGAGTCTATTTAGTTAAGTTTAAGAGCCCTAGAGTTAGTTTCATATTCCTACTTGGACTTTTCTTGCAATTTTTCCATCCTTGATCTCTATATAAGAGAGTCAAGTTCCAATTTTTTAGTAAGATAGTTTATTTTCTCTAACATGATATCAAAGCAGCAATCCTAAGCCGATATTGATATCCGCTTAATTCCCTTCACTCTTTCTTTCTTCCACCACAAGAAAACAAAAAAGAAAGAAAGGGCTTCAAAAACCCTAACAGAGGGGACTCCAAGGGCTCACTGGCAGTGCCGTCAGGTTCCAGTTTTTCAGTAAGATAGTTTATTTTCTCTAACACGGTATCAAAACAGTAATCCTAGGCCAATATTTGATATCCGCTTGATTCCCTTCACTCTTTCTTTCTTCCACCACAAGAAAACAAAAAAAACGGAAAGAGCTTCTAAAACCCTAACATAGGGGGACTCCAAGGGCTCACTGGCAATGCCGTCAAGGCCTTGGGCCCTTCGATGGGGGTCTAGCAGGGCCCTCCTCCTCCAATCAACATCTCTTAGGCTACCACCCCCACCACCCCCCATCACGGCTTGAGGTCTTCCAAGGACCTCCGTCTTGCTCCGCTCCACTACCTTGGGAAGGCAACTAGAAGGCATCACTGGCACCACCACCACCAGCGACGCTTAGGGTTCCAACGAAGCACATCAGATTTGTCGCCTAGCCCTTTAGGGCATTCCGGTGGTCAAGCATTGCCACCATCTCCCCTTTTGCATTACCTAAAGGGCTCCCTCAGAACCCTTGAGCACACCCTATTTGCATGACAAGGCCAACAAGGCTTGCTAGGCCAATTCTGACGATCGACAATGCCACCTCAACCCACTTCAAATTTGACTTTGCGTGATTTCCTTGATTTTGTGATCTCATCACGCCTGTATTATGTTTCTTGGCCTTGCACGCATCCTCGTGTGCATGATTTCTCTAGGACACATTTAGTAGGTGCACTGCCTCTCTACATGCATAAGGCACACCTACCGTGCACATCTCTTGTACACTTTATTCCATGCCAGGTGATCCTTCCAACTGACTACTATTGTGCACGAGATTACGCACCTCTGTTTAAGTCTCCATGTCCTGCCATGCATCACAACACGTTGTTAACTTGTTATCATAGTTGGCTGCATGCTTTAGCGCATGGTTGCCCATGTGATCCCAGGCGATAAGCCGCACCGCCCTCGCTTAGCATGTGCGCACATCGTTCCTACCTCGCACACACCGCACACTACTCTCCTCACGTATGCTAATGCATGTGCTAATCATGCCCTTGTGCACATCCCACATGCACTACCATTACCTTAATGTCCATCCCCGTGCATGCAATTGCATCTACCTGTGATGCATGAGGACAAGCGCAACTGTTGCTTCCCCATGGATCAACATTTCAATGTCTACATCACCTCACACGCACACAAACATGTAGACTAGCCACTAACGCGAAAACAATGCCACAAGGGGGCTCCCCCCCTCCCCAAACCCTCCCTCAAACACCTCAAACTCGCCTATTGAAAATTGGATTTTTTTCAATGAGAACTGAGGGCTCTCTTGAGGAGTAAGCCCCCCTTTACTGTTGTTGTTGCCACAAGTCTTGTGGCCACTACCACTACCACTACTACCAATTCTTTCAATTGGATCACTACATTTGGAGCATCCAATCCTACTACTACCCATCATGGTGATGGTAAATAACTGGTGGGGGATTTAAGCATGACTCTTCTCCCATCCCTACTACTACTTACTTGCTTGGGACCATTTCCCTGTTTTTTGGCTACTACTTCTGCTAGAATCCTACTACTATCATCTTCGACTGCGATTTTTGCTACAGCCCTACTCCTATCGTCTTTGGCTTCTACTTTTGCTACACCCCTATTATGGTGGTTTATAGCTGCTACTACTACTACTACCTTCTACCATCCGTTACTACTACTACTTCTATTATAGCATCCTATTGTCTACTGCAACTACTACTTTTGCTACAACTACCACCTGCTCCTCTAAATATCTACATTAGAGGGGAGTTCACTTTTGTTTATTGTAACAAGTAGGGTGTTGCACGCTCCAACTAAGGGGGAGCATTAGACTATTAGGTTAAGTCTATTTAATTAGGTTCGAGGTCTTAGTTTCTATTATTATTTGCTATTTTCTATTTCTTTTGGATCTCTTATGTAAATATTCTAGCCCTACTCTCTATATAAAGGGGTTAGGATTCTATATTTCAATTTAAGGCACTATTATTTCTTCAACACTACTACTACTACTTGAGATCGTCTCCCGTTCTGATGTTGCTTGGGATTGTCTACCGCTCTAATACCTCTACTGTTTTTGCTTGGGATCATCTCCTACTGCATGTCTGCTCCTCCAACAAGATTGTTGCTTGTCAACTCCTCCAAGTCATGTGGCAGTTGGGTTTTATCTATTGTAACAAGTGTGATTGTCATCTACACTCCAACTTGAAGGGGAGCATTAGAGTATCAAGAAGTTGAAGTCATTAGGATTAGGATTGAGTCTATTTAGTTAAGTTTGAGAGCCCTAGCTAGTTTCATATTCCTAGTTGAACTTTTGTTGCAATTTTTCCATCCCTACCATCTGTATAAGAGAGTCAAAGTGCTAATTTTTCAATATGATAGTTCATTTTCTCTAACAGTAAGAACTCAAATAATCAATAAAGTTTGATGACACAAAGATGACATCCAAAGATGACACAAAGAACCAGCCTAATTTGCCAAATAAAAAGTTTCAAATCAACTTATAAAGAAACTTACTATTCTTTCTTCTCGAGTGATATTTCTTGGGATATAAATATCAGCAACTAAAATTTCATAACCAGACTGCAAAGCAAAAAGAAAAGAAAGAAGAAAATTTCAATATTAATAGAAAATGTCCTTTTATCACAATCCCACAGTGGCATTAATTATATGCAATCCAGTTGCACAACTAGAAGACTCTTAAGTCTCAGAGAAGAACGATGTCTACAACAGATAGAAAAGAGTACTTACCTACAAAGTGAGGACAAAAAAAGAAATTGCTATATTCAACTAACTAGACATGCAACTCAAACTACTAAAAAGCATGAGAATACACCAACCGGTTTACAAAATATAGGAAGAATGAAAGAATAAAGGATATAAGAGAGAACACCTTCACTTCAAATGATGCAAATAGACGACTCAATTTCATATGTTGATAAAATCTGCATCAAAATTGTTAAGTTATATTAGACGGTAACCACAAGCTATAAAAGAACCACGAGTTAGAAACACAATGTCATGTTTGCAGATGTCAAACAACATGACAAGGGATAAAACAAAATATCGTTGTTAGAGAATTTAGAAAAGAGTATTTTAGAATTAGTTAAATTAGGCAAAAGTTATTTTATCTCTTTTTATTTTGTAGGATTTTAATTTGAATAGGATTTGATGTGATTTAAGTTTGTTTCTAAATTTAGTTAGTAGGATTAGGATTGCTTCTGTAATGATGTAATCCCCTCTCTATATAAAGAGGGGTTAGGGCTTTTTCTTTTCATTCATTCTCATTTTAATAAAAATCTAGTTCCAAAATTCTCCAATATCCTATGCACGATTTCCTCGGCATGCTCTCCTCTACGTGCACACCATTGCCGAGCTTCTTTGTGCCTATAGCGCACGTGTGCACAAGTCTATCTACCTCCGTATGCATCGTGCGAGGCCTCTACTGCGCCATGCATTACTGCGCGTGATGCTTGCCTACCCACCATGCCTCTGCACATGGGTTCTCCAGTCTGCGTGCAAGACATGCACGTTACCCAATCTATGCACACACTCGCACACAATTTGCCTTCTCCGCACACAAGTCATGCACACAACTCTCTCCATACACAAGCCACGAGCCCTAATGCCCTATCCCTGTGCATAATCTGCACCGGCCCCGCACGCATCTACGTGCACCTTGCTGCGCACTTGTGCCCACACACATGCATCACATGTGCTACTCCATAAACCTTCACGTACAATCTCTCCCTATGTACATGGCCCACTACTACTGAAGCCAAGACCATAGCATATCTCACTCATCTTATGGCAATCCTACTATCTTTCTCATGACTTCGATCCGACCCTCACTAGGCGAAATCATGGACTCAAAGCTCCAATTGGACTCACGATTGATCGTGCTCCAGAATGAGTTTAAATATGCCCACCACGGGACCCAAGCTATGTGTTCGACACACTAGACTTGGGATCCAAACAGCCTGATGCTATGTTCCAAATCCCCATTGTTGCCATTGAAAATTGGATTGTTTTTTTTTTTTTCATAGGAGCTGGAGAGTCTGTAATCTCTACTGAGTAAGCCCTCCTCTACTATTGCTATTGCCATAAGTCTTGTGCCCAATACTACCCGTCATGATGATAGTGATAACTGGTGAGAACTTTAAGCACCGCTCTCCCACCTCTACTACTACATGCTTGAGAACGTTTCCATATGTGTGACAGTTGTTGCTGCTACTACTACTACGGCCATTGTATGTGTGGTCACTACTATTGCTACGCCCATCATGTGTGGCTGCTACTACTGCTATAGCCCTACGTCTATTATCTTTGGCCACTACAGTCATTGTGTTCTGCTGCTAATCTACTACAGCGTATGATACTCTATGGCGACTGCTACTTTTACTACAGTTTGCATTATTATCTGCTCCTCTGGATGTCTACGTTAGGGGGAGTTTTCGTTTCTCTACAACTCCCTACAAGTTGGACGTTGCACGCTCCAACATGGGAGGGAGTGTTAGAGAATTTAGGAAAGAGTATTTTAGGATTAGTTAAATTAGGCAAAAATTGTTTTATCTCTTTCTATTTTGTAGGAATTTGATTTGATTAGGATTTCATATGATTGAGTATGTTTCTAAATTTAGTTAGTAGGAATAAGATTGCTATTGTAATCCCCTCTCTATATAAAGAGAGGTTATGGATTTCTCCTTTCATTCATTCTCATTTTAATAAAAATCTATTTCCAATATCCTCCAACAATTGAAATTTATATATTCTGTCTGAAAGTTATGTAAAGACATCAACTAACAGACATGTTGAATAAACACATGCTTTATCTTCAAGGCAGGAACAGCTGCCTATAATTGAAGACTTCACATTTTTCATATGTATCTTATTACAGAAGCATATAAAATTAAGGATGTGATAGGGGAAAAAATCACTTGATAGCTTTTGTAATTGAACAAATTTCAGAGATTTTGTTTTTATTTTAGTAGAATTCATAATTTTCATTTTCATTGTACATGTCCATTTTCGAGACACCATATGTTCACACAAATAGTGCCCTATATCCCTCATTCTGCAGCATCCATCTTCTTATAATAATAATGAAAGGTACCCATCGAATATTGAGAGCTGAATGATTGATAGCAGCAAGCACAACCTTCTTCATTACATGAGGAAATAAATTAAAAGAAAAGTTGATAACCCAAAAAAAAAGAAAAAAAGAAATCTTGAATAATAACTTGGTTTATCCCTCAAATCCAGGTCCCAGTCCCCTGAACCTCTGCACGTGCAACAAATCCAAATATGATGAGACAGACAAATGGCTATAATATTTCCTACACATCCCTTCAATATGATCATAAATTCAAGCAACCCTCTTACACAATCATCCCCCACTACTAGATCTCTACTAGCTATCTTACCCACAATGACAATCTTATTTTCTCGAAGAGTAAAAGGAGGTCAATAGCCATTGGTTTCATGGCCTTCATAAAAACAAGACATTACAAAGCATTACAAGCAAGTAATCAATAGACTACACAAAGATAAAGCCTCTTCTACAACATTATCCAGATAAACACAAGCTCCCTTAAGACCACCCCATTTCTTTCTAGCCAAAGAGACTAGAAACCAACTAGGGCCTTCATCTTGAACAGCCCTACTAAAGTTCCCCAAATGGGAAACTGAAGTGTCTTGTTCCAAAGCCAGCATGAGAAGCTAATTCCATACCTCTTTTGCAAAATCACATATAAGGAATAAGTGCTCCAAACCTTCCTTCATGAACCCCACAAACAGAACAAGAGGCACAATCATCAAGTGCCCACCTCCGCCTTACCATTTAACCAACTTTCCTCTCCTTAGGAGCTAAGCATGAATTTCAATCTTCAATGGAATGTTCATCTTCCACATGGCCAAACAGTTTGCACCAAGGTTAAGATTGCCATTCACCACCCTTTTGAGTAGAAGATAAGCCTTCTTTACCAAGAAAGCGCCTCTGCACCACATCGAGTCAAGCACACCTTCCTCAGGCTAAAAATTAAAACCATCCAATCACCACCTACAAATCCCCAATCCTGACCTCAGAGAGACTCTCTCTAACCCAAGGAAGTTGAAGGCCAACCTTTCTCCCCTTAGGTCCCTCCCAAGAATCCAATATTGTACTTCAATAGCCAAAGTTGTTAGAATATTAGAAAGTTGCTAGAGTCATTAGGATTAGGATTGAACCTATTTGTCCAAGAAATAGGCTCAATACTAATCCTAATGACTCTAACAACTTCCTAATACTTTAACAAAAGCAAACTATTGTGGCACCATGAAAGCAGATATCTTGACATATTAGCATATACCCATATCGTTCACATGATTCATATCGATATCACAGGAATATCTTTTATCCAAGATATCAGATATATCACCAATGGCTGTGGGTCTCCATCAACATCTCTAAATATTAGGAGATATTGATGCAAATATTCCATAAAACAAGAGATACGAGGCGATATGTCTTCGATATCACCGTGTCCACTGCATAATTGTTAAGACCCGTGATATTAAAATACTTTAAGACGTCTGGGAGTTGGTCCAGACGTTTGGTAAAAAAAGGTCTGGACGCCTTCCCAGACGTCTGAAAATTAATTTTTGCGTGCGTACGATCGCGAGTCTGCGCGCGTGCCGCGCGCAGACTAAAAACCCGCCGCCCTCTTCTCTTTCTCATTCCCCCCACCGACCTACAGCACCTCCCCCCCCCCCCCCCCCGTGCCTACTTATATCCTCCTCTCCCTCACGCCACCCACATCCATCCGTCTCCTCCTTCCTCCAGCACAAGAGCGAGAGCAAGGGCAGCAGCTACTGCCGGGTGCGATGGAGGAGAGGAGAGGTGCAGCGAGATGGAAGAGGAGAGCGCGCGAGCCGAGAGAGAAAGAGAGCTCGCTGGAGCAGCTCGAGGCCGACCGGCGTGCGAGCGAAGGAGTGTTGTGCTGGGGAGGTCCCACGGTGCTGCTGCAGCTCGGGCAGCGGGCGGACGAGCACGGCGCGGCTGCGCGCAGCGGAAAGAAGACGGAGGAGGTTCTGATTCTGGGAATTTTTCCCAGAATCAGACGTCTGGACCTACATTCAGACAACGCGGGTGACGTCTGGAGGAAGCTCCAGACGACTGAGAGGTACGTATTTCCCTCCCTTACTTGCTTTTGCGGATACGGCCATGCAGGCCGTTCCGCTGAAGCTCTGTCGCGTGTCTTGCTGAGGGCTTTTTGCATACGTGTGCAGGTTTCGCTTCGGGAAGGCACGGGACACGCCCTCCCACGCGGTTCAGACGTCTGGGCGAGTCACCAGACGGCGGAGAGCATCTCCAGACGTCCGGAGATGTGGACGGACGTCTGGAACTAGGTCCAGACAGTTCAGCAGGACCCCTGGACACCTGAGGAGCAGCGTAGAGTGAGGTATGACCTGGACCCCTTTGTAAGACGTCTGGAAGATGTTCCAGACATCTGATTTGAGTCAGAGTTGTCGTTTTTGACCCATTTAGGGTCCGTTCAAAGTCCGATTTCTGCGTTTAAGATTCTGTCCTCAGAATAAGTTCCTCTACTTGTTTGAAATACTTTTATCCTATTCTGAGTGGTTCCTTGTGATTAATCCTTGTGTTAGGACCTCGTTCTGTTGCGGCTTAGGGGGTTACGGAGGCACGTGGACCTGCCGATCATGCCCCCATTATTCCCGATTTTGCGAGTAGAGTGGCTTCCCTTAGTTACTTATAAACATAAATGCATATCTGAAATAAATGATAGATCCTAGGGCATAGTATGAATCCTAGGACCAGAAAACTAGATTGAATGATAGATCCTAGAGTATGACATGAATCATAAGACCTGAAAATTAGATTGAATGATATATCCTAGGGTATGACGTGAATCCTAGGACTAGAAACACTGGAACGATTGTATTAAATGCCTGGAATGCAATCTTAAAATGAGTAGATGGAATAGTAACTGCCTGTAATTGGATAACAGCTGCCTGTAAAATGTAGAGTACTGTTATTAGTAGCTGCTACATGTAGTTTCTGTTGGTTGAAATTAAATACGAGCTGCCTGTATATAAATTGGAAAAAAAAGATTGAATGTTGGAAACACCTGCTATATGTGAATAAACCTGAATGATGAAATCTAGTATGACTTGGCCTGAGAAACATGAGTATGAACCCTACGAGGAATTAGGAGTAGAACTCCTGGAAATAAATAGAACATTACTGGAAAAGTGAATGGGAAAGTGTGTTGTCTCTTGGGTACGTGGTACCAAGGGAAGCACATGTTACCTCCTAGTGCAGAGCGGAACTAGCCGCCCTAGGGTTGAGACCCAGGGTTAGGTCTGGCCATTTTGTACTGACTTTTGGCCCTCGCATACACAGTATAAGGGAGAGCTACTAGTGTAGGGAGAGAACTAGCCACCCCACGGGGTCCAGGGTTTAGCTAGTCATCCTACACCGACTTGTTAGGCCCACTGGGCAAACCAAGGTAATCAAGCGAAGGTGCGCGGACTATGGAGGGGCGAGACCCCTGGTTGGTTCTTAGGGGCTAGACCCCTGTTACTGAGAGGGCTCTGCCCTATACTGGTTCCATGTTGTGCTTTGGGTGCACCCGTTAACGGAAACGACTAACCACGTACCAGTGCGGGGTAGCTACCCGTGCGTTTATCATGCGTACCGTAGTCACCGTTACGTCTGTCAGCGACCTTGGAGTGGTTGGCTGAGGGTAGGACCACCATGGGAGACTCTTCCGACCAGGAGAGCACCACATGCTACTTCTACTTTTCGAAAAAGACTGCAATAAATATCGTTCCTACGAGGAACATTCGAGATCAAGAGAAAGACCTGAGAAATAAACCAAGAGTAAATAGAGAAATAAAGAAAAAAATTAAAAACATCAGCTACTTATCCACCTTTACTGTTTTTCTTAGTTAGCTGGTTGCCACTCTACTCAGCGTTTCGCTGACGTGTCATACTTGTCACCTTTTTCAGGACCAGGTGTTTAGCAGCCAAGGCCTACGACTGCAGAGGGTGCTGGGCCTAGTAGAGCCCAATAGTTGTACTTTTGTTGTACCCGTTTTCTGTAGTAGTGAGTATTATGTTACACCTTTATATTCTTTTATTGTAAACTTCATATTTCTGTACCTATTTTAATTCTCTACTGTTGTGGTGGTGTGTACTGTAGTGGTTCTTTTCTTTACTGCTTTACTTTTGTTACTGTTAGTTACTTGCATGGTGAATGTGATTTATTTTACTGCTTTTTTGTTACTTTCTCGTTGGACGACTGGGTCTTGGGATCAGTCGAGTCGGTCCGATTCTCGTGTCTCATAGAGATTCGGAAATCGGGTCATAACAAAATGGTATCAGAGCAAGGTCGTCCAGAGAAATAAACCAACTAGCTGGAAAATAACCAATTCACGTGCTTGTAACTAGAGTAGCCACCACAACATACCTTTTGACATTTGTTTTAAGGATCCTTCATTGAATATCGATTAGTATTAACGTCTTTTCTATTCCGTGTTCGCATCTCCTTGCAGGAGATGCCTCGACGAGGAGGTAGCAAGGTGGGCCGCGGATGCGGTCGAGGACGAGGTCGGAGGGGTGGGCACGCTGAGCCCGACGCCTCAGTAGACCAGCCACTACTCCCAGGCATTCAGGCCCAGGACCTTGCCCAGCTGATACGAGAGATCGTGTGAGAGGAACTTCACCCGCCACCATGAGCGCCTCTCCCTGGGGCTGCAGAAGGGGAGTCCTCTGTGGGACAGCGAGACGGACACGGCGCTGGACGTGGGGGAGGGGGTGTCCCTCCATCGCCCCCACCTTCCTCCGACACTTCCGAGCACGAGGCCTCTTTACCTGGAGGCATACCAGCTTCTCCACTTTAGCACCACTATGAGCTTTTCGGACAGTTCCGGAAGCTAAAGCCCCCCTCCTTCAAGGGGGATGAGGACCCGACCAAGGCGGAGGACTGACTCGAGCAGATCGAGATGGTATTTGACACCCTTCGCCCCCCTGTGGAGTGTCGCGTGGCCTTTGCCACGTACCAGCCGGAGAGCGCGGCACACAGGTGGTGGAGGGCGGTTAGGGGTCAGGAGAGGGTCGAGCCGACTTGGGACCAGTTCGTCACCCTCTTCTGCGAGCAGTACTTCCCCCAGATGTGGCAGGACCAAAGGAGGCGGGAGTTCCACACTCTCCGCTAGGAGACGATGTTTCCTAGAGCTGTCTCGTTTCTCAGCGACAGCCGTGGCTACCGAGGAGGAGCGCCTTTGAAGGTTCACAGAAGAGCTCCAGCCTGTTATTCGGGGGTATGTCAAACCCCTGAAGCTGCCTACGTTCTCGAGAGTGGTGGAGGCAGCTATGACGTATGAAGAGACCAACCCGTCCGCACGTGATACTGACAACGGGCGAAAGAGGCCCTACCAGCCAGACTTCTCACAAGGCCGACGAGAGAGGACGCACGTGGCGCTCGTAGGAGAGCCGTCACGCTTTGCAGGGCCGTCAGTGGCATTTGGAGGCCCCTGACAGGGGCCAGCTACTAGCACCAGACCCCTACCTAGCGGTCAGCAGGGACCCACTGAGGGCGGGAGTCGAGTCCCCCTTTGCTACCAGTGTGGCCAACTGGGCCACATCAGGAGGGGCTGCCCTTCTAGGGCTGGAGTCAGCAGATGCTCCCCACGCCGAGCACTGGAGGGCGAGCAGGAGGCCACGGTTTGTAGGCGCGAGGAGGACAGCAGTCGCGGGGAGGGTACCGGCCGGCGGCTACCCGTCCGACTCAGAGTGTGGCTGCTTCATCCGGACCTAGGGCTGAGGGGCGTATCAACCCCCTGACACACAAGGATGCCAGAGCTTCAAGATCAGTGGTGGCAGGTATGGTGTCAGCTTCAGGCAGACTAGTTTACACGTATTTCGATTCCGACGTCACGCACTCGTTTGTCATTGCCAGTTTTGTGGTTAGTCTTGGACAGGACTGTGTGCTGTTAAAGGATCCGTTCGTGATCAGAGGACCGAATGGTCAGCTGTTTATAGCTGAGGAGGTGTACACAGGTTGTGAGGTCAGTGTTGGGGGACACAGCCTTCCCGTTGACCTGATTATGATACAGATGGAGGACTTTGGCGTAATTCTGCGGATGGACTGGCTGTCCGCTTACCACGCCTTGGTGGACTGCTTTGAGAGGAAGATCGTCTTCTCCATACTGGAGTTGCCTTCTTTCGAGTTCCACGGGCAGCCAGTGGACGGAGGTTTCAGGTGCATTTCTGCACTTTGTACGGCGAGAATTTTGAGCCAGGGTGTGTGAGCTTCCTAGCTTGTGTGGTGGCGGAGCCCAGCCCTGTGACAGACTTCCAGAGTATCCCGGTGGTCAAAGAGTACCCCGACGTGTTCCCAGATGAGTTGCCAGGACTACCACCCGAGCGTGAGATCGAGTTTGAGATCTCACTGGTACCGGGGACCAGCCCCATTTCTACAGCACCATACAGGATGGCACCACTTGAACTGCGAGAGCTCAAGTCTCAGTTGCAGGACCTTCTAGAGAAGGGCTTTGTGAGGCCTAGTGCGTCTCCGTGGGGAGCTCCGGTATTGTTCGTAAAGAAGGATGGTACCCTACGCCTTTGTGTGGACTACAGACAGCTGAATAGGGTTACCATCAAGAACAGGTATCCGCTGCCAAGGATGGACGACTTGTTCGACCAGCTGCGAGGTGTCACGGTATTCTCCAAAATAAACTTGAGGTCTGGATACCACCAGTTGAGGATCAAGGAGGCAGACGTCTCTAAGACAGCTTTCCACACCCGGTACGGACACTACAAGTTTTTTGTCATGCCGTTTGGGCTGACCAATGCCCCTGTTGCCTTCATGGACTTGATGAATCGAGTGTTCAAACCGTACTTGGACCAGTTCGTGGTTGTATTCATTAATGATGTGCTCATCTATTCTCGAGATCAGACGTAGCACGGACAGCACTTGCGGATGGTTTTGGACACACTGAGACGACGTAGGTTGTACGCCAAATACAGCAAGTGCGAGTTCTGGTTAAGGGAGGTGACCTTCTTGGGTCATGTTATCTCCGGGGATGGCCTGGCTGTGGACCCAACCAAGGTTGAGGTAATGCTCAGGTGGGAGAGACCGCGTACAGTTACTAAGATCTGTAGTTTCTTGGGACTAGCAGGCTATTACAAGCTGTTTATCAGGGGTTAGGGGGTGTGCTCATGCAGAGGGGTCACGTTGTCGCGTACGCTTCACGGCAACTGAAGCCCCATGAGCATAGTTACCCCACCCACGACCTGGAGCTGGCAACTGTGGTCTTCGCACTGAAGACTTGGAGGCACTACTTCTACGATGAGACCTTTGAGATTTTCACAGATCATAAGAGCCTCAGATACTTGTTTGATCAGAAGGAGCTCAACATAAGATAGAGACGTTAGTTGGAGCTCCTAAAGGACTATAACTGCAGTATTTCTTACCACCCGAGAAAGGCCAACGTGGTGGCTGACACCTTAAGCCGGAAGGCGCCTGCCCACTTGACCAGTTTACAGGCGCAGAGTTGGAGCCTCATGGAGGAGATAGGCAGTTGGCGACCCCTAGAGTTATTAGGGCACTGTGGGGCAGTGACTGTGATACGACAGACGAGGCCAGAGCTGATAGACCGCATCATCACAAGATAGATGGTCGACCCGTACTTGTAGTCATTGCGTGACAGAGTGCTGTCAGGAGAACCTGGGGACCTCTCTTTTACAAACCAGGTACTGCTCATGAGGGAACGTTTGTGCATTCCCAGGGACGAGGAGCTGTTGAGAGAGCTCCTGACTGAGGCGTACGGTTCCAGGTTCACCATACATCTCGGAAACACAAAGATGTACCATGCTTTAAGACGCGACTTTTGGTGGAGGGGAATGAAGCGGGATGTAGGTGAATTCATACAGCAGTATTTAGTGTGCCAGCAGGTGAAAGCCGAGCATCAGAGGCCTGCAGGGCCGTTGCAGCCACTTCCAGTGCCAAAGTGGAAGTAAGAGAGCATCACCATGGACTTGGTGGTGGGCTTGCCCGTTACCCAGCGAGGACACGACGCAGTCTGAGTGATCGTTGACAAATTGACGAAGACGGCACGTTTCTTGCCGATCCGAGTCACCTTGGGACCAGCACAGTTGGCAGAGAGGCATATCCGTGACGTGGTACGTCTACATGGAGTTCCGCGGGAGATCGTATCCGACCGGGATACCCGTTTTACGTCCCAATTTTAGGCTGAGTTTTAGCAGGCCTTGGGGACACTGTTGAAGTTCAGTATAGCATACCACCCCCAGACGAACGGACAGTCTGAGAGCACGATACAGACACTTGAGGACCTTTTGCATGCTTGTGTACTGGACTGGAGGGGCTCTTGGGAGGAGCACTTGCCCCTTGCGGAGTTTGCATATAATAACAGTTATCACTCGAGCATCGGCATGGCACCCTACGAGACTCTGTACGGACGGAGGTGTACGGCACCCTTGAGTTGGGTCGAGGTGAGGACCAAGTGGGAGGTTGGCCCCAGGCTGATCCAGCAGAGTCGGGCGGTGATCGAGCAGATTCACAGGCGACTCCGCACTGTCAGGAGCAGACAGAAGAGTATGCAGATCGAACATGTAGAGAGGTGCAGTTTGAGGTTGGGGACCACGTCTTCCTTCGCGTTTCGCCCATGAAGGGCCTACAGGTGGGACCCTTTGAGGTCCTAGAGCGGGTTGGACCTGTTGCTTACAGGTTTGCCCTCCCTCCCCAGCTTTCTGGTATGCATAACGTGTTCCACGTGTCCAACCTCAGGAAGTACGTCGCCGATCCCAGTCACATTCTGAGCCACGAGAGCATCGAAGTGGGTAACGACCTGACCTACCCCGAGCGGCCAATGCAAATTCTCGACAGAGCCGTCCGAAGTCTGAGACGGAAGCAAGTACCCCTAGTAAAGGTCATGTGGAGGAGCCAGCGGTATGAGAAGGCTACCTGGGAGCCTGAGGCGACGATGCGGGAACGGTACCCGAAGCTCTTTGAGGGTACATCTTTTCGGACCAGCTTCGGTCCTCTTTGAGTTTATTACGCGTATGTTGTTCTTTTTCTGCACCCTAGTTAACGCAAGTTTCAAGGACGAAACTTCCTTTGAGTTTGTTATGTTGTTAAGACCCGTGACATCAAAACACTTTAAGACGTCTGGGAGTTGGTCCAGATGTCTGCCCAGACATCTAGACGCCTTCCCAGACGTCTGGAAATTAATTTTTGCGTGCGTACGATCGCGAGTCTGCACACGGCAAAACCCGCCGCCCTCTTCTCTTTCTCTTTCCCCCCGCCGACTTACAGCACCTCCCCCCCCCCCCCCCCCCCCGTGCCTACTTATATCCTCCTCTCCCTCATGCCACCCACATCCATCCGTCTCCTCCTTCCTCCAGCACGAGAGCGAGAGCGAGGGCAGCAGCTGCTGCCGGGTGCGATGGCGGAGAGGAGAGGTGCAGCGAGAGGGAAGAAAAGAGAGTGCGCGAGCCGTGAGAGAAAGAGAGCTCGCCGGAGCAGCTCGAGGTCGACCGACGTGCGCGCAGAGGAGCGTTGTGCTGGGGAGGTCCCCCGGTGCTGCTGCAGCTCAGGCAACGGGCGAACGAGCACGGCGCAGCCGCGCGTAGCAGGAAGAAAGAGGTTCTAATTCTGGGAATTTTTCCCAAAATCAGACGTCTGGACCTACATCCAGACGACGCAAGCGACGTCTAGAGGAAGCTCCAGATGACTGAGAGGTACGTATTTCCCTCCCTTACTTGATTTTGTGGATACGGCCATGCAGGCCGTTCCACTGAAGCTCTGTCGCGTGACTTGCTGAGGGATTTTTGCGTACGCGTGCAGGTTTCGCTTCGGGAAGGCGCGGGACACGCCCTCCCACGCAGTTCAGACGTCTGGGCGAGTCACCAGACGGCGGAGAGCGTCTCCAGACGTCCGGAGAGGTGGTCGGACATCTGGAACTAGGTCCAAATGGTTCAACAGGACCCCTGGACATCTGAGGAGCAGTGCAGAGTGAGGTATGACCTAGACCCCTTTTTAAGACGTCTGGAAGATGTTCCAGACGTCTGATTTGAGTCAGAGTTGTCATTTTTAACCCATTTAGGATCCGTTCGAGGTCCGATTTCCGCGTTTAAGATTTTGTCCTTCTCAGAATAAGTTCTTATACTTGTTTGAAATACTTTTATCCTATTCTGAGTGGTTCGTTGTGATTGATCCTTGTGTTAGGACCTCGTTCTGTTGCAGCTTTGGGGGTTGCGAAGGCACATGGACCTGCCGATCACGCCTCCATTACTCCCGATTTTGCGGGTAGAGTGGTTTCCCTTAGTTACTTATAAACATAAATGCATATCTGAAATAAATGCTAGATCTTAGGGTATAGCATGAATCATAGGACCAGAAAACTAGATTGAATGATAGATCCTAGGGTATGGCATGAATCCTAGGACGTGAAAACTAGATTGAATGATAGATCCTAGGGTATGACGTGAATTCCAAGACTAGAAACACTGGAACGATTGTATTAAATGCCTGAAATGCAGTCTTTAAATAAGTAGATGGAATAGTAACTGCCAGTAATTGGATAACAGCTACCTGTGAAATGTAGAGTACTGTTGTTAGTAGCTGCTACATATAATTTCTGTTGGTTGAAATTAAATACGAGCTGCCTGTATATAAATTGGAAAAAAAAGATAGAATGTTGAAAACACCTGCTATATATGAATAAACCTGAATGATGAAACCTAGTACGACTTGACCTGAGAAACATGAGTATGAACCCTACGAGGAATTAGGAGTAAAGCTCTTGGAAATAAATAGAACGTTACTGGAAAAGTGAATGGGAAAGTGTGTTGTCTCTTGGGTACGTGGTACCAAGGGAAGCACATGTTACCTCTTAGTGCAGAGCGGAGCTAGCCGCCCTAGGGTTGAGACCCGGGGTTAGGTCTGACCACTTTGTACCGACTTTTGACCCTCGCGTACACAGTACCAGGGAGAGCTATTAGCGTAGGGAAAGAACTAGTGTAGAGATTCGGGAATCGAGTCGTAACAATAATTCATAGGTCTAAAGATTAGTTGGCTTTGGTTTACAATCTTTTAGCCTCTTCTCAAGTATCTAACCATTTCCCTTTTCGAATCTCTCCCAATTCTTCACTTTCTCTATGATTTGAAGTTATATTCTTTACTCCATCTCTAACCTTTTCATCTAAAAATTTGTTTAGTTACCATCACTAATCAACCCTAATGATATATGTGATCTATGCTCATGTTTATGCTCATACTAACGCTTCTCATTAGCTATATGTCTATTCAACCTATGCTTATCTTTTTGGCTTATCATCACCCATCAACTCATACCATACATATAAAATATATTAATGCTTAGCTCATATTTGGTCAAATTGGTCTTATATGCTAATTTTCTCATGTTTTCTCCATCTATTTCTCATGGTCATCTCATAAATACTACACTCGAAATCTTACTTAGCTCATAACCTATTTTATTCTTTCTTACTAGTAGACTACTAATACTCCTACCATTCTTTTAAAAAAAAAAAACTCCTAGCTTTCTATGATCATTAAAGAGAAGGTTGTACACAACTGGTTGAAATGATTCAATCTGTTATTGAAAAACCTAGGCTCTCTTATATAAAGAGAGACCTAAAAGGGTAAAAGTACAGTAGTGCCCCTAATGAGCTAAAAAATCAAAAGTCGTACCAACATAAATAATAACATATGCTAACTGATGAGTGTGATTTTGTATGCAAAAGTTTAAGTTAAAAATCCGTCGTTGCAGTGCGTAAAAATCCACTATCAGATAAATTTAACCGAAACTCTAGTGAGTCCCGAGTCGAACACCGGGAGGCGAACATTTGATTTAAAATCTGCATTTCATTTTATAAAGAAGAGTGTTGACTGAAATTAATCTACATTAACTATTCTACTTAAAGAATAAACAATAGAAGAAAGAAATAGAATAATACAAAGAAAGAGAAAAATAGAGAGAGGATGAACAAGTATTTCATAACCATAGAATCATGTTCATTACATCTACTTGCATAATTTAAACTACACTAGAAAGCCGTAAAAAGATAGGGATGAGAAAATCCTCCTCAACGACCACTTGGAGGATGAGCTGCGTTGACGGAGCACCTGAAAGATGATGGTGAGAGGCTGGATGAGGGAGAACGAAGCTGGAGGACGGAGGACAAAGCAGGGCGGCATCGCAGCGAGATTTAATTCCCGAATGGAGTTGAGGAGACAACCACAGGTGCCCATGAACAAGGATGAGAAGACGGAAAAATTATTTTACTCTAACTTTAGTGAAGCATCCCGGGTATGGGACCAACTCTTAGAGCTTTAGAGAGGGTGAGAAGAGAGGAATGGATGAAGAGAATGAGGGGTGTAGGGTCCTTTTTATAGTTGAGGAGATGGAGACAAAAGAGGGACTTCACATCTTTAGAATTAAGTATAGGGCCTTAATGACATTTATGAGCGTCACTGTAGCCGCATGTTGCTGAAAGCGTGCCTCAACATGAGCTGCTCGTCGCCGATCCAAGCACTCAGAAGCAGCCACATCACCGCCCTCTCATCTTCATCCATTGCGCGCGTGGATTAATCCAAGCCATCCGAAGAAGATTGGACGGTCTAGATCACGCACGAGCTGCTTCAGCTTCATCAGTTAAAGGGCAACACGTCCACCTTCTGAGCCATTGGATGGAAATCGGAGGGTTGCGATTGCGCGCACGCCTCAACGCGTTGGAACATGCATTTGGATGCACGTAAGATCGTGCATGTACATCCGGCACTAAAGATTGTGCCACATCGCCGCCTCTGATACCATTCATCGTTGATCGAGCAGTCGAATTGCATTGGAGTGCACCTTCAGGAGATTAAAACCCATGGCGAGGCTCGAACGCATGCCCTACCCTCCGCGTAGCACCTTCAACCACTGCGCTGCCCTCCGCCTTGTGTCTCGTTTATGTTTTAAGGGTCGCGCGCTTACGACTGTTGGATCGAGATCCAACAGCCGTGATCAAGCGCTCTTTGTCTTCAGAGGACATACGGTGCAGCTAAGAGTGAATCTCAGCCATTGGATCAAGGATCCAATGGTCGAGATTAATTGATGCTAATGAAAAAGAAGGATTGCGGTGCTCTTGAGGCAACTTGGATAGCTGGGATGGTGCCACGTGGCACCATCCTAGCCATTCATCTTCCAATGCTTGTAGATAATGCCATGGGTGTCAGATTAGATTGATTCTCGCGTTGTTGGGATGCGATCGTCGATCCGAACCTATCCGTGCGGTTGGATTCTTCATATGAGGTTCAGATTTTCATCACCTTGGCCCTTGACCTCTGATCTTCCTTGGACTACATCTCTGATGCTACGAAGGTCCAATCAAGGCAATCTCGGAGGCGTTGGACTCTGATCATCGCCCTGATCAGATCTGTACGGTTGGATCGTCAATCCGAGGGCCCAGAATAAATTGCCTTATCTCCTAACCATAAAAAGAGAGATTAATATACAATTTGTACAAACTAATCTAAATGCATGATGATGCATGTTATGCAATATTTATAATGCATGATACTTCTATGACCCTAGGAACATACATAAATAGACATTTGAGGCCAATTAAATGTGTACACATCACTAACACTCTCCCTAAAGCTGAAGCATAGATATCTATCATACTTAGCTTGGATACACATGAATCAAATAACGATCTAGCTAAGGATTTGGTGAAAATGTCAGCAATTTGCTCCTCAAATGTGACTAGTGTGGTATATAGCAACCCCTTTCAAATGATGTCCCTGGTATAATGGCAATCAACCTAAACATGCTTCGTCCTCTCGTGAAATACTGGGTTGTTAGTAATGAAGGTGGTCGCTCTATTATCACATCGCATCTCCATTGGGCTAGAAAACTATATCTGCAGGTCAGTAAGTAGGGACCTGATCCACATCATCTCTGCAGTTATCCGAGCCATGGCTCTATGCTCAGACTGGGCACTAGATCTCGCAACTATGCCATATTTCTTGCTCCTCCACGTGATCAGACTCCCTGCTAAAAAGGTACAGAACTTAGTAGTGGATTTGCGGTCACATAACATCCGACATAATCTACATCAGAATAGCCAACCAAGGTCATAGAAGACCCCTTAAAGAAGAGGAGACCCTTCCCAAGAGCCTTCTTGATGTATCGGAGCACCATCAATGCTACATCACAATGCTGACTTGTTGGCTTGGCCATGAACTAATTCAATTTCCCCACCACAAAGGAGATATCCGGCCTCGTAATAGTAAGGTATAGCAACTTACCCACAAGCTACTTGTACTGCCTGTTGTCCACCAACTGTGCATCCTCATCATAAAGTGACATCTTGAGGTCCATAGGAATATTGACTTCCTTGGCCCCAAGCATACCCACCTCCTGCAAGATGTCCAATGCATACTTCCTCTAGGACAGGACTGCTACGAGCAACCTCAATACCAAGAATTATCGTAAAACTCTTAAGTCCTTCATGACAAACTGCTCCACTAGAATGCGCTTACTCTCAACAACACCCTGCTCATCATCTCCTGTGACAATTAAGTCATCAACATAAATAAAGAAGTACCATATTACTCGTGCAGTCCTCCTGACAAAAAGAGAGAAATCGGCTGTCAATCTTTTGAATCCAACTGCCTCTACAACCTGTGACAACCTTTGGAACCAGGCTCTGTAACTCTGCTTAAGGCCGTAGATGGCCTTCCATAGTCGACATACACACTCCCCCTTAGCCTCAAAGCCAGGCGGCTGCTGCATGTAGACTTCCTCTTAGATATCACCATAGAGGAAGGCATTCTTCGCATCTAACTAATGCAAAGGCCAATCTAACTAACTGCCATTGCGACCAGCACCCGTACCATAGGAAGTCTGGCAACTGGTGAAAAGGTGTCAAAGAAGTCCAAACCATAGGTTTGGGTAAACCCTTTTGCCACAAGACACGCTTTGTATCTGGCAACACCTCCATCTGGGTTGAACTACATAGTGAACACCCATCGACAGCTAATAAGTGTAGCACCATCTGGAAGTGGAGTAAGCTCCTAGGTCCCACAGCCTCTAAGAGTGGCCATCTCATTCTCCATGGCTACCCACCACTTTGGATCAAACATGGCCTCACGATGAGTCGCTGGAATCTGAGTAGCAGCCAACGCATGAGTCAATCCAACAACCCAGGGTCTAAGCCGTTAGTAGCAAGTGCCTCGGTCGTGGGATAAGTAGTGCAGGTCCGTAGTACTTTCGAATGACTATCGAAAGATCTAGTCATCACCTGCCACATCATGTGTCCTATACCTGTGATCAGCACATGGCAAACCCACGTCAGTGTCTAGAGGACTCACCTGAGAAGCCGATGGTGAAGGTGAGGGTGGGAAGCCTTGGTAAGTAATATGAAGGTGAACATATGATTGAAGGGGCTCAGTCAAACGAGGAAAGGACTGCGTAGCAGATGGTGGTGGTGTAGTAGGGACAAGAATCTCGAGAAAACTCCCAAAGCAAATGGTTGTAAACGACATAGGTGTTATATCACCCTTAGAAGGCATCTTAATAGAAAAAGGAGAAAAGAAGGGTATGGCCTCATGAAAAGTAACATCCGCCGAAACAAAATGCCGAGAAGTAATTGGATCAAAACACCAATACGCTTTTTGCGTGCAAGTATACCCAAGGAAAACATCTGTCGGTCTCAAAGTAGGAGATGAAGACATATCTCCCTTGCCAACCAGTGGCGAATGTCTCCCATCTGCCACCTACACGGTCCTGGCTAGTGGAACTGATGCTAACTAAGAGAAAGAGCTCCTGTCACCACATAGGTGCTTGGATGTACCAGAATCAATTGACCAATCACTAGTAGACAAGAGTGACAACATACCAGTCGCAGGTGCCTCAAAAGAGGTGGCAATAGTTGCAATATCTGGAGAGTGAGAAGATGCCTGAGTCAACTTAGCAATCCACTACCGCAAGGTCTCAATCTCTGCGCTTAGAGAACTAACATCAGGACTGGGGAAAACTCTATCTGTGATCTCGGCTACCTGATTGGCCACAGGTGGCCTACCATGCTTCTGCCAACATGTAGCCTTAAAGTAGCCAAGTCTGCCACAGTAGGTACACGGAATCCTAATACGTGTACCAAAAGAGCGTCCACGTCCACGACCACGACCACGTGCAGGAGAGGGAGAACCCTTGCCACATCTAGGGATCGTAGCTAGTACGGACGTTTGAGCACTAGAGTCAGGAGCAGGCATGCGCACTACTACTCTGTTGAGTCTGCTGTAAGCTTCCTCCAAGGTAGGAAGCTCAGGAGCGAGGAGGATTTGATCTCTAACTGTCGTATACTCAGGTCCGAGACCTGGCAAGAAAAGGGAGACTACCAACTATCTCTTAAAGCTCCTCCAGGACTCACAAGCACACCCCAACAGATAGGAGTGATTCCTCTCCGGCATTCCCTTCATGAGAGAGTAGTACTGTGGCAACGTGTGTCCTTCCTAACGTAAGTAGAAGAGGTCATAAAAGACCTGAAAAATCCGTGCGGAGTTCTTGGCATGTGAATAAGTGTCACGCAAGGACTCCCACATCTCCTCTGTGGTGCAGTACATGATCTCATCCCTTATTCGAGGAATAACTATCTGCATAAGCCATGCACAAACCATGGCGTTATCACTATCCCAGTTGGCATTTGTGGCAATCTTGTTTGCAGGCTCCGGATCCGTAAGAATGTGGCTCTTCTTGTGACTCCTGACAGTCATGAGGAAGGTCTAGGACCACCACGGGTAGTTAGTCTCATCTAACTTGACGACGGGATCGAAAAACAGATTCTTAAGTACCCCGACGTCTGAAAGAGAGCCTAATGTCACCTCGGATTGATCATCTGAAGCCATCTTCGCAATCCGGAAGCCTCAGTCAGCCTTCTATGTCCAAGAAATCATCAATAGATCTAAAACCAGATACGTTCAGACCTGCATCTTCATGAAAAGCCCCCTTAGACAGGTGTTGGCCCAGGTCGGGTGCAGGGAGAACACCCGAGATGGCCCTAAGGGACCTAAGTGTCTCACAACTACAAGGGATGTAGCCCTTAGAACAGGGCTACAACCCCTCAAGGTCCCTGCTGACTGCGCACCGAGGACCTACTTACGCTACAGGGGCACCACGCGAGTGTCGCCAACTAGTAGGAGCGATGCAGGAGTGCCGTGCGAGCGCCACTGACCAATAAGAGCGCTACAAGAGCACCGCAAGAGCGCTTGCGTACCTACTTCAGCGTCGCTAACCCCTTTCACCACTACTAAGGTCGTCGCAGATCACTTACACTACTGTTAGAGGCACTACAAACCCTCGCCGCATCTACTCTAGCACCACCGGGTCCTGCTACCGTGTGAGGGTCAACGCTGCAGCGCTGCCAGACAGCACAATTGCGGTCGCCGCTGCGTTGAAGGCCAATCACGGTGCGCACAGGGAGAGAGAGGGAGGAAGGGATTTAATGGTTAGGGTTTGGAGGTGGGATACCTAAAGCCCCAATCTAAGACTGTTGCTCTGATACCAAATTGGTTGAAATGATTCGATCTGTTATTGAAAACCCTTGGCTCTCTTATATAGAGAGACAAAAAAGGGTAAAAGTACAGTAGTGACCCTGAGGAGCTAAAAACCCAAAAGTTGTACAAACATAAATAATAACATATGCTAACATGCACTTTTGGCTACCTTCATTTTACGGTGAGTTATTATGCCACTCATGAACTTATTATCATGTCTTTGAACTTTCCTTTTGAATTTTATGAACTTGTCTTTAGCGTATCTCTATTTTGAGCCATTTTGAACCAGTTTTGAGATATTAGCAATATATCAGTGATATATCCCCAATATGCCCCCTTATTGACTTGTCGATGTGATGTCGACATCGACATCCCTTCACCGATCAAATATCCAACCAAAACCTAAATGTTGCTCCATCTGCAAGCACTAGCTCAAAGAAGTCACCCAGCCCACAACCAAATGAAAAGGCTTAGCACCTATAGAGGGTAGAGAACCTACCCATCCAATGTAAGAATCAGCCATGAGAATCCCATAGAACCCCGTGCCACATGAAATTGCATTCAATAGAAGTTTGGTGACCCATATTGCCAAACTTCAACGGAGACCAACACATAGGGCCAACAAGGGTTGACGGATGGAGGTCGTAGAGTGGTGGCGCATGGTTGCAAGTTCATCGGAGCAATGGTGGAGTCAAATGGGAGCAAGAGGAGGCAATAGTGGTGATTATGGTGGGGAGAGATGATGGGTGGTATGATAGGTTGTTGCAGAAGACCAAAGAAAAAGAAAAGGAGAAGAAAGAAGGGGAGGAGAGGAGGAAAGAAAGAAAAGAAAGAAAAGTAAGGGGTGGATTCACGTAGGGAACGTGGAGAGAGAGAGGGAGAGAGAGGAGGAAAAATGCAAAGCAGAAGTCATCATGTACAATGAGACATCTTAGGGCAACTTTTGTATTATTATTCAACCAATGAGTTTATACAATGGGGAGGCACCCATCTATATAAAGGGGGATGCTTTAGAAAAAAGGACTAACAATCCTACTTTCAAAGGGAAAAGAACTACTTCCAATCCTATTCTAAGAAAAGGAAAATAAACATAGTTTTTAAAGGAAAAGAGGAAAACAAACATATTGCAATAGAAACCTCCAAAAAAATTTAAAAAATCCAAAATTATAATTTACCCCTTATAGTTAATATAAACTAGGCTAGGCTACATCACATGTACATACCTTGTTGTTTAGATGTCTCTGGAGTTTAGTAGCAATCCACTTCATCTCATCTTCAAGCAAAAAAGAAATTACAAATACACCATCCAAAAATCAAAAAGACCCAAAGACTCCCTCAAATCAATTTCCACCCAAGCTCTCTCCGCAGGAGACTATGGCATTACGCTGAACTAAATCGACCACAATGCAGCTACCGTAGAAATACAAGCCTGGGTATTTACTTGGTTGTTCCTAAAAGAGCTCCAGAATTCCTCCATGGAGGACACGTCGAGACTAGTCAATTCAAGCCTTGCCCAAACCTTCCTTGAGAAATCACACCTCCAAAATAAGTGCTAGGCATCCTCATCCTCCTGGCCACACAAGCTACAAATCGTATCAACATCTACCAACCAATGACACCTATACACTTTAGTTACCAGGTTGCCCCATCGTAGCAGCCATAGGACCTTCACTTTCAAGCATATTTTCATCCTCCGAAAAAGCTAGCAATCAAGGACGACATCTCCAATGTTAAGCTCCTGACCTCTCAAGATATTAGACCTCCTTTTTGTTGAAAATGACGCCAAATGGTCAGGAGAATTCAAAGATGGTCTAAACTCCTACAACAAGGATGACAAAATTTAAGGTGCACTTAAAAGCATGAATGGCGCGTCACTTAATTTTTACATTTAAGTTCCAACCCTAGTCATTCTACTGTGAGGCTTAGGCAATGGCATGTCTTTGTCTATCAAAGGCATTAGTCATTTACCAGCTATGGTGCACCTAAGGGTAATATTTTTCTTGCATTGAAATTTCCTTGGAGTTTACATTCTAGTGGTGCAATTACAAACACACCAAGTGTAGTACTCTCTTTTTGAACTTATATTTGTCACTTAAGACAATGAGATTAATTGATGGAATTAATGAGCATGGCGAGCTCTATTACATGGATCTTCCTACTAAAATTTGTTATAAAACATTGTCCGAGTAGCAAAAGGGTTAACCTAGGCATAAAGCATTGACTATTTTAAGATATCTACGGTCACTCTTTCTTTTTTTTCTGAGAGGACTCTCCTCGACTTAGTATACCTTTCTCAGCCTTTTGGCTAAGATCCAGTCGAGTATCTGTTGTTATCAGTTTAATAATATTCAGCTTAGTGTTTCTGTTGCCATGAATAAACATCAGCTAATCTATCAAGTTGACATCAACAACGCTTTCCTCTACGATGTTTTATAGGAAGATGTCTACATGCAACAAGACCCCATTTATGTGCTTTACGGGAGAGTCAGAAGGTGTACGAGACGAAGAAGTCATCGTGCAGTATGAAGAAAAGTAAGGTATGGTTCAAGAAATTTAGTTCATAGCTTCAATTTCACTAGAGCCCATGTCCAGTCATTCGATCTTTATTCAAAGAGGTGATGCAGGTGCAATTGTTTTGGCTCTAATCACTAGTGATGATGCTAAATAGTATTAAGACCACTAAGGGATTCTCATAGTCCAAAATTCATGATTGAAGAACTATCAAATCTTAGATACTTTTTAGGTATTGAGATTGCCCATAGCAAAGACAGTGATGCAAGTATGCTTTATCTTTCAGGGTGTAAGCCATCTAATGTTCCTCTAGATCCTGGTGTTTCTTTTGAAAGAATAAGGATAAAGACTTTGAAAATATGCATAGATATAGGAGTGTAGTCGTTGAACTCTTGTACATGGCTGTCACCAGGCCGAGTGTTGGTTATGCAATGAGCAAAGCCAAAGTATGGACCAACTCAAATAAAGCCAATGGGCAACTTTGTCTTATTCTTTGATATTTGAAGTCTGAATGTAGAAATGGAGTTATGTTCATGAGAAATGGCCACTTGAATGTCGCAAGCTAATCTAATGCAGTCTATACTAGTTCCCCAGAGGATTGTTGACCCATTACTGGCTACTGTGCTTTTAAAGGTAGTTACCTAGTTGAGTGGCATAGCAAGAAGTAAGCTCTGTTCTCCAGGTCAAGTCTGAAGCAGAGTGTCGTGCTATGCTGCACACTACTTGTGAGATGATATAAATTTATTCACTTATGAGTTATGACGGATTTAAAATTTCCACCATGGCTTCATAGAGATGTTTTATGACAATAAATTTCCACCTTTATAGCGAATAATCCAATTTTTCACAATAACAAAAAGTGGTTAAAGTTGATTGGCATTGTAAAATGCATGCATGATGCCATTATGCAAAGGAAGATATATATACTCCTCATATAGTTTCTGCCCATCTCTATATGCTAGATTCTGGAATTGTATTCCAAGCTAAGCTTCATTGCACTCTAAACTCCAACTTGAAGAAGAATGCCAATATTAATAGTCTGTCATATCATTTGTTGATGGAATAGTCTGTAATATTACGTATTACTTCTTGATTTCCTATATATTTTTTCCTTTTTGCCACTATATATAGACAAGTCACAATTCTGCATTTCAGTCTCTAGAATTCATTCTTTTTCTTCTTATCCTCTCATCAGCCACCTCTTTAGTCTTTAAGTGACTACCTTTCTCTATCCATCCCTCCATGCAATCACTCCTTCCATTCTTCTTCCGATGATTTCTCCATAGTACACCATCATGTTGTCCTCCTTACCAATGATGCCCCAAGCTTGTCTCAAAACTGTCCTCGTTAGTTGCCACATCTAGGAACAAGGACCAAAATTGGCTACCACAAGCCTATCTCAACCTGACCCAGGCAGCAAATGGGTCTGGGCAGGCTGGTTTGAAGCTCCCGAATTTTTCAAGACAGACCTACTGGAATCAGGCTCAAATTCAAACTAGGCTAAGCTCCATTTAAATGGTAGATATATGTATATATCTAATAATGCTATCGAGATTTCTGTAAGTTTTTTTATTACATGGATCATATAGCACACATACATTTATATCTTTATTTGTTTCTTGTGAGAAAATAGTCGTACTTTTTCTCAATGAGAAGATCATATTTATATTGTCATTTTGTTGGAGGTTAACTGATCCCATTATCAAAATTCTTGTTATTCTTGTTTGCATTCTGCATCACCATGTACTGAGAAATTCTTAAGAAAGAAGACAGACAACAATGATACACGCCCATGGATTCAAAATTCAGTATTAATCACCGAGGGGGAACGATTCAAATGAAGAAAAAAAACTGCTTCAGAAAGAAGTCAAGAAAATGACAGCCAAATAATTTAAAGCAAATGCCAATAACACCAAAATATATAAATTAGTACATATCCATTAGATTTCTCAATGCTCACCATAGCTACATTAGAAAAGGTTTAAGAAATATCCATCCAGTTGAGGTAGCATTCCTAAAAGCAGATGCACACATCTTTTCCGTAAAGCATATTGATGAAACATCCAAAATCAGGAATTTTGCATCATCCACTGCTCTCCAGTATGATCATATCAATTATTAACTAAATAAAATGAAAGCAAGGCATTTTTTCCACAAAACATGGATATTCAACATTAAAAGATTGGCTTGCATTTGATTGAAGGTACTGGGTCAACAATATCAGCCTTAGGCGATATTTTTGTGAACATGAGCAAGGTACTTACCTGGATGTAACATTTGAAACAAGTTGAAGAGTGTGTTTTTCTTCAGCTGTCATGTTCTTAGCCCAGCAAAAGGCATTTGAGATCTAATAGGGAGCATCTCAAATTAGTGTGCAACAATGAAAAGTGAATATTGTTTCTGAAAATGATCTGTCAGGAAAGAAAGAAAGAAGCGAACCTCACGAGCCATGGCAAGAAGTTCATCTGACTCTGGAGGGAGAAACCACCCATTCCTACAGGCATTCTACGAGAGCATGCGTAAGAATAAGAAGCAACTTGCTGCCAAAATCTTATATAATAGTCCCATGGAAAGGATGGTAAGGAATCCATAATAAAGTCCAACACTAGAGACGAAATTGATTATAGACATGACATATGAATACAACATATTAAGAAAAGTGAACAATAGATTATCCATATAGTCTCCTATAACCATTTTTTTGAAAATTCACAGCTCCAATCTGAGAAGGGAACATAATGATTTTGTTGTTTATATATCGATAAAGATAGAATAGAAGTACAATTATTGTCAAGCAAGGTCCAATGTGCCAATTTCGGCAACATTTTAACAGTTTCAAAAGTGTGCAGTTTGGAGGCATGTTGGAGGTACACCAAAGAAATGGACGTAAACCTACACCTTCCATTTCAACGATTTCAGTAATCGAAAATGGAGGTATGCCACAGGCACAACAAAGAAGTGTGCTGAGGCACACCAATTAAACTCGAGAAAATTTTGCTCAAAAAGAGACAATTTGATACATCTATGACCATAACACAAAAGTGGCATGCAAACACCTTATTATACTTCCTAATAGTATCAAAGTTTTTCATTCCAACTTTCATAAATAATACAAGAACACATCATCACTTCCCAAACCAAGAATTTAGTATTTACTATTTATTAATTAATATTTTTAGAGAATTTTGGAGGGAAAATATTTCTTGTTATTCATCAAAGAGAAGCCCTAACCCTCTTTATATAAAGAGGCAAAGGGAATACATGGAAAGCCTAAAAATAGTAAACACTAATCTAAAAATAATAAAGGTCTAATCAAATATTTTATTTCCTAACACTCTCCCGTAAGTTGAGACGTGGGAAACGGCAAAGACTTGGATCCTTAAGGTAGTAAAGATCTACTCTTGTCAACGTGGTAGACCGCTCTTCGTGTCTTCAACCCTGGGTGCCCCTTCTTATATGCCCACAGAGAGCCAGCCGACGCTTGGTTTCTCTTGAGGTGTATGAGAGTGTTGCCCAAACTTTGACATCTTAAGGCAGCTCTCGTCTTCAATTCTTATGTCTTCTACTCAACATATAAGGACCCAAACAAAAAATAAACTTTAAACTTGAGGGGCTACACACAAAAGCCCTAAAGACAAAACACAAAACATAAACTTGAAAAGACACTTGGACTTAATAAGCAAATAACCACCTTTTTCTTAATTTGTTTAAACCCTAAAGTAGTCGTTCATTCCCCACTCCTACATCTTATATTCCTCCTCTTTCTTTCACAAGCCCTAGACCACCGCTTTGCTGTTGCGAGCATCCGGAGCAGATCGGAGCCCCCGAACTACTCCTATCCCCAATCTGATCGATCTCCACTCCCCGACCCCCAAACCCTAACTTCAACTCCTCATCGAAGACCAGGTAGGATTTGGGCATTGCTCGTCCAGGGGTCTCGAGGGGTCTGTTCCAATGGGCATCGCCGCACATCTAGTCGTTGATTATGGCCCTTCAGGAGGGTACCCCTTCCTTGATCGTCACAACTGCGGTGGTGACCACGTCGCCGCTAGTGCTACCAGCAGGACGAAGTCCCCCCCCCCCCCCCCCCCCCCCGCAACGGCAGCAGTGGAGGCGAGGTCATCGTCGAGCAGGGCGTAGGTCGACCTCGGAGGAGAAAGCCTCTCCAATGGCTCGCCAGAGGCCAATGCCGCCGCCGAAGCCCCCCTAGGTTTTTTTTCCTTCCTCTCTCTTTTTCATAGGATTAAACACGCTCTGATACCATGTAGAGAATTTTGAGGGAAAATAATTCTTATTATTCATCAAAAAGAGGCCTTAGCCCTCTTTATATAGAGAAGCAAAGGGAATACATAGAATGCCTAAAAATAGTAAACACTAATCTAAAAATAGTAAAGATCTAATCAATTATTTTATTAGCTCAAAAAGAGAATTTGATATATCTATGACCATAACACAAAAGTAGTATGCAAACACCTCATTACAAGGTTTTAAACATCGATATCGATATTGTATCGACAAGTCAAAAAAAGAGATATATTGAGGATATATCGCTGATATCAATAAATTTTGGGGAAATTGCTCAGAAAAGCTAAAAATGTCAAGAAATGTCAAATTTTATGGAAATTACTAATACACCATGAAGAAATGCTTAAAAGTCATATGTTAAAGAAAAAGTGTGCATAACATGATGAAAACGTGTGTGTTACATCAGCGGTCTACAGCTTTCCCGCTCTTCCATAGGTTCAAACAATAGGTGTCCCACCCAAACATCATTTCGCAGCTTTCCCACCCTTACTGAAAAACCAATGGATGAGTTTCCCACCCAACAATCCCCGCTTTCGACAATATATCACCAATATCTCGAGGATATCGCCCGATATATCGTGATATCAATGATATATCGCCAATATCATGGAAAAAGAAATGTCAAGTGATATCAATACGCCCCACGCCACCGATACCGATATATCGGTGATATATCGCCAATATAACCTTGCCTCATTATACTTCCTAATAGTATCAAAGTTTTTCATTTCAACTTTCATAAATAATACAAAGAATATATCATCACTTCCCAAAACCAAGAATTTAGTATTTACTATTTATTAATTAATAGTAAGCTAGTTAGCAGTACTAGAGTTTTTAGTTAATAAGTAACTCCATGCTTGGTAATACTTAATTCTTTTTTGAAAAAGTAGTACTTAATTAATATTTCACAGTAGTTAGGAGTAGCAATTACAAACTATGACTATGAAGTATGAACGAAGTTGTGAACTATCACCATGAACTACGGACAAAGATCAAATTGTTTATGTTAAGACACAATGATAATTCACAATGCCTCTACTTTGTTCCTACCACCAGTTCCATTGTACTTGATCAATTGAGCAAAGATTGAGGAAAATCGACCTCAAATACATTAATTCTAGTCAAATAAGACCTACAAAACCATTTCCAAGCTCTACCATACTCACCTACTATGTGATGGAAATAAGGCACCTCTAAACCTTCTAAAGGTTAAAACATAGGAAAAATTACAAATATATCCGCAATGATAATTTAATGCCAATATATGTCAACATTTATAACCATATCAACAAAATTTCGCCGCCACTCCTTGATCTTGACATAATAGAATTTCTACAATATGCAATTTATTTCCTATGACATCAATATGACCCCTATGTGCTAGTATGCAACTTGGTCAAAATTGCAAATATCAAAGCCATGCCAAAGGCATGTTGCTAGCATGAGATTCCATGTTGTCAAGTACAAATCTTTGATTTTACACAAATCTCCAATTTTTCAACAAGTTTATTTTCCAAAATTAGCTAATTGTGCACACCATGGTTGGACATATCATTTTTTGTTTTTTTTTCTGAAACTAAGGTTTAAAATAAACTGTAACAATCATCGTGGCATGAAAGGCAACATGGCAACCCATGAACAAAACTATCACGCCAATGCTCTCCACTTTCCTTGATATGTACACAAGAGTGAAAGAACTGCAGATTTATTGACCCTCCAACCCTAGCTTTCCTTGTTCTTTGTTGGGTCACCACCGTCTGCCCTACTTCTCCGCATCTATTACCATCCTATCCATCCTTCAAGTCAACCCACTTTTGTAACAAACGCAGGAGAAATCTTGGAAAAGAGGCAAATTGGCATTAGTTGAATAACTGAGAAATCGTATTGAACTTTGAAACCGTACATCTCTTTGTATAGAGAGGTGAAAGGAAAACTAGCAATACATGTCTGGGCAGAAATATAAAATAGCAAAGGCATACATAAGACTCAAGAAGTGTCTCAACATTAAATATCATACTAACACTCCCCCCTCAAGTTGAAGCATAGATATCAATCATGCTCAGCTTAGAGCAACAAACATCAAATGCAGGACGAGGAAGATGCTTAGTGAAGATTCTGCTATCTGATCTTTAGAGGCAACTGAGGTGGTATAGATGACTCCACGTTGTATCAAGTCTGATATAATGGCAGTCAACCTCAACATGCTTGATACGCTTACAGAACATTGGGTTGTTTACTATATAAGTGGGAGCGCGATTATCACACTTCATCTCCATTGGCCCTCAACCTAGACATACAAATCTTGCAAGATTGATCTAACCAAGACCATCTCTGCGGTAGTTTGTGCCATGGCACGATACTCAAATTCTACACTGGACCTGGACACGACCTGCTGCTTTTACTCGTCCAAGTCACAAGATTTCATGTCACATAAGTACAAAAACCTATAGTTGACTTCCTATCTGCCATGCATCCTACATCATCCACATCTAATAGCCAACCACAATCATGGACTCTTCTCTCCTAAACAAGATACCCCAGCCTGGTGGTCTATTGCAATATCCCAATGTTGCCTTTCAATTTATTCATGAACTGACTAAGCTTTCCAACTGCAAGGGAGATATCAGGATGAGTAATAGTGAGATATAGCAATTTACCAATCAGCTACATATAAGATCTACTATCAATAGGCTGAGACTCAATATCATAGAGATGCCCTTTAGGATCCATGGGTATATTAGTAAATGTCGATCCCAACATCTCCAGCTCCTATAACGCATCAAAGTATCTTTACTTGTGTTGCGTTAGGACTATGCCATCTCTGCTTCATGCCACCTCAATATCCAAAAAGTATCTTTACTCACCCAAGTCCTTCATTACAAAAGAATCAGCTAGCTTCTACTTGATCTCTGCTATACCAGCTTTATCATCACCAGTGAGAATAAAGTCATCAACATAAACAAGAAGCACAACTCCTTTGCTCTTCCTAACAAAGAGTGCGTGATCTACCAAGGAACTAAAGAGTCCCACAGCAGGTACTTCCTCTGATAACTTCTAGAACCACACACACGGGCTCTGCTTCAGGCCATAGATGGCCTTCTTCTTCAGCCTACATACACACTCCCTGAGTCTCAGAACCAGGAGGTTGCTACATGTAGACTTCCTCCTCAAAATTATCGTAGAGGAATGCATTTTTCACATCCAGTTGATGCAATGGCCAAACATAGTGTGCAACTATAGAGAGAAGAATGCATACAGTATGAAGCCTCACCACTAAAGTGTCAAAGAAATTCATCCCATAGATCTAAATGAATCCCTTCGCAACCAATCAAGCTTTATGGCAAGAAATGAATCCATCTGGGTTATGTTTCAGTGCAAAAAGCCAACGACATCTACCACCTTGGAATGTCTGGGAAGGTCTACAAGCTCCCATGTCCCCTGAGAATGTAAGGTAGCCATCTCCTCCATGGCTTGACGCCATTTTGGATCAAGCATGGCTTACTGATATGTAGTAGGAATATGAGTGGCTAATAACGCAGCAGTAAACATAGCAAACAACTTCCCAAGATTAGCATTTGGCACTGCCTTAGCAACCTGGCAATAAACACAACTACAATGTGACTACCGAATAGCAATTGGAAAGTCTAGATGCTCCACCTCGATCTCCTGCAAAAAATCAGGGGAAACATCTTCCCCAGAATGATGGCCAGAATAATCTGATGAACCTGCACCATCACAACTAGGACAACTCATGTCAGTATCAACACATACCTGACCGAGGGAGAAGAGAGGTGGCTGAGGTGGTGGGGGGTGTGTAGTTGACACCATGCATGCTGCCTGTAACTGGCAACCTGTAAGCATGAGTAGGCTCTATATGTCGTATACTACTACCTCTGTAGTAGTGATGTCTGGACTATGAGTAACTAGTATTTGTTCCAAAGGAACTAGTGGCATTGGCAGAAGAGTAGGATTCCCTTTAAATGACAACCGATGACCAGCAGTGGAAAAGTATGGAATTGGCTCATTAAATGTAACATCAGCACTTACATAGTACTTCCTACTCAATGGATCATAACACCTGTACCCTTTCTGAGTACTACTATACCCAAGAAATACACATTTCACAGCTCTAAGGGCAAGCTTGTCCCTGCTTAATCTCAAAATATGAACAAATGCTACACAACCAAACACCCTTGGCAGTACATGAAACACCTTGTCAGGAGGGACTTGCCAAGGGATCTGCTGCTGTATTGCCAAATTAGGCAACCTATTAATCAAGTAGCAAGCACTAAGCATTGCATCTCCCTAATACATCTATTGTACATTATGATGAATAAGAAGTGTCCTGGCCAAATCCAATACATAACAATATTTTCTCTCAACTATCTCATTCTGTTGTGACGTACGAAGGCAAGAGATCTGATGAATAATATCAAGGGACCTATAGAAAGTGACCAACTTTGATGTGCAAAACTCAATACATCAAGTGGAAAACTTTTGTCGCCCGCATTTCTCTCCTGAACAACCACAAAAATATTTTAACCTTTAAAGGAATAGGTAACCTCCAAACCAGAAAACAATCCTCTCAAACCAAAGATACCGGCCCTATCTCTAGCGTCAACTTCTTATAGGCCTTAGCCATTGAGAAAATACCATCCTTTCACCTGAAACTATCAACAGGCTCATGGCCAATGAAAATCCCATGAACTCTAACTCCTACAACTCTTCCATGAATGGATCAAAGAGACCCAACTACAAGACCAAGATCTAGATGTAATGTCCCACACATTCAAAACAAGAGCACCTTTGTCCCAAGCCAATCCAAAGAGGCATGGGATCAAAGACTGAAAACTACCACTTCCCATCCAATCATCCTTCCAAAATTGGAAGGAACACCCTCCACCAAGTCTCAACCCAAAGAAACCAAAAGACATCTTGCATGCAATGAAAGCCTCAATAGAAGCCCAAAAAGCTAACAATCACATATCTAAAACGCCTAAAGGCAACATTAGCAAGAAGCCCATAAGAATCTCTCAATGGCTTATCCAAAAGCCCATTTCCTCCTGCCAAAAATGTCACCACCCACTTCATAAGAAACACAACATTAAACTCACCAAGCAACCTTTATCCCCAATCCACCTTTTTTCCTTTGTCTACATATTTCCTTCCAAGGAACCAGCTGTAAGAAGTGGCCTTAATGGTCAGGCCGCTTCCAAAAGAACCTTCTACGGGCCATCTCCAATTTTGTCAAGATTTTCTTTGGAGATTTAAACAAAGAGAGGTAGAAGACATGAATTGCTAACAAAACTGCCTTAACCAGAACAAGCCTATCACCTCTAGATAGGAGATTACCACTCCAACCATTCAACCTCCTAGATAACTTCACAAGCCTCCAATCCACCATCACTAAATTATTCCCCTCCAGGGGTAAACATAAGTACATAACTGACAACCTAACAATCCATGTATCAAGGATATCAGAGACACTCTCCTCTGCACTCTTATCCAAATGAAATGGAATAAGGCTTACTTTAATCCATTAACCAAAAGACCAAAGATATCACCAAACAACCCAACCAACTGCGCAATATGCTCAACCTGACGAATACCACCTTGTCTAAAAAAATATTGTATCATCTACATATTGTAAAAGCGAAGTGAGCAGCGAACCATCACTAGCTAGTGTGAATCCAGAGAAAAGCCTATCCCAACAATACCTGTAAGCCAAGAATGTCAGGGTGTCAACTACTACATTGAAAAGTAAGGGTGCCAATGGACATCTCTGCTTAACTCCCTGTACGGCTACGTCCAAGTCCCAAAGGATCTCCCATTAATAAGCCACCGAAAAAGATGTCGTAACACATCGCCTCATGAGTTTAACCCAACCCTCCGAAAATCCCCTCCTTTGAATAGGCCCAAGAGATAGAATCGTAGGCCTTCAAGAAATCCACCTTCCACATGAAAGCGGGCAAAACAAATCGGTTCCAAGTTGCCACCATCTCCTCAACCAACACAATATAATCCATAATAATTGGTTGAAATGACTTAGTTTCATTAGAAACCTTAGGGCTCTCTTATATAGAGAGAAACCGTAAAGTCAAAAGTACGCGAATGCCCCTAAGGGACAAAACACTCATAGCCATTACAATAAGAAAAAGGCCATACAACATATGCTAACACCCCCCCCTCAAGCTAGAGAATAGATATCTATCACACTCAGCTTGGATATACAAGAATCAAATGAAGATCTGGTCAAGGGCTTGGTGAAAATATCTGTAGTCTGCTCTTCAGATGCAACAGAAGAGGTATATAGCAACCCCTTCTAGATAATGTCCTTGGTATAGTGACAGTCAACCTCAACATGCTTTGTTCTCTCATGAAATGCTGGGTTGTTGGCAATGAAGATAATTGCTCTATTATCACATCGCATCTCCATAGGACTAGAAAACTACACCTGTAGGTCAATAAGCAAGGATCTGATCCACATCATCTCAGCAGTCGTCTGAGCCATAGCTCTATACTCAGACTCGACACTAGATCTCGCAACTGTGCCTTGTTTCTTACTCCTCCATGTGATCAAATTTCTTGCTAAAAATGTGCAAAACCCAGTAGTGGATTTACGATCCACATGGCATCCGACATAGTCTGCATCTGAGTAGCCAACCAACATCATAGAGGACCCCTTTGAAAAGAAGAGACCCTTCCCAGGAGCCTTCTTTACATATCTAAGCACCATTAATACTGCATTCCAATGCTGATGTGTTGGCTTAGCCATGAACTGACTCAATCTCCCAACTGCAAAGGAGATATCCGGTCTCGTGATAGTAAGATACAGTAGCTTGCCCACAAGCTGTATGTACCGTCTGCTGTCCACCACCTGTGCATCCTCATCATAGAGTAGCATCTTGGGTTCCATAGGAATATTGGCCTCCTTGGCCCCAAGCATACCAACCTCTTACAAGATATCTAAAGCATACTTTCGCTGAGACAAGACCACACCCTCCTTGCTACGAGCAACCCCAATACCAAGGAAATACCGTAAAGCCCCCAGGTCCTTCATGACAGACTGCTCTACTATGATGGGTTTAACCTCAGCAATACCCTGCACATCGTCCCTTGTGATGATCAAATCAACAACATAAACAAGAAGTACCACAGTACCTTGTCTAGTCCTGACAAAAAGTGAAAAATCAGCTGTCGATCTCCTGAATCCAACTGCCTCTACAACCTATGACAATCTCTGAAACCAGGCTCTGGGACTCTGTTTAAGGCCATATATAGCCTTCTGTAATCGACATACACACTCCCCCTAACTCTCAAAGCCAGGTGACTGTTGCATATAGACTTTCTCTTGGAGATCACCATAAAGGAAGGCATTCTTCACATTTGACTGGTGCAAAGGCTAATCTAATTGAACTGCTACTGCAATCAACACCCAGACTGTCGGAAGTCTGGCAACTGGGGAGGTGTCAAAAAAGTCCACCCTATAAGTCTGGGTGAACCCCTTTGCCACGAGGCGGGCTTTGTACCTAGCAACACCACCATCAAGATTCAACTTCACAGTAAATACCTATCAACAGCCAACGAGTGCAACACTATTAGGAAGTGGAGTAAGCTCCAAAGTCCCACAACCTCGAAGAACAAACATCTCATCCTCCATGGCTGCCCGCCATTTTGGATCAAGCATGGCCTCATGGTAAGTAGCTGGAATCTGCATAGTAGCTAATGCCTGAGTAAATACAGCAAATCCAGGAGCTAGAGTATCAGTAGCAAGCACCCCCGCCATGGGATAAGTAGTACAAGTCCGTGGTCGCTTCCAAATGGCTATCGGAAGGTCAAGATGATCGCCTAACACATCACCTATCATGTTCCTGTGACCATCGCATAGCAAACATACATCAGTATCTAAAAGACTCACTTAAGAAGCCGATGGTGAAGGAGAGGATGGGGGTCCCTTATAGGTAGTATGAGGGTGAACATCTATCTGGAGTGGCTCAGTCAAGCGTGGAAAGGGATGCGTAACAGAAGGTCGTGGTGGTATGGTGGGGATAGGAATCTCAAGAAAACTCCCAAAGCGAATGGAAGAATATGGCATAGGCGCCATATCACCCTCGGAAGGCATCTCACCAACCGTCACAGAAAAGAAAGGTACAGCCTCATGAAAGGTAACATCTGCTGAAACATCGTGAAACAGCAATACCGTTTTGTGTCTGGGTATACCCAAGAAAAACACACTTAACTGCTTTCGGTGCTAGTTTATCCCAACTACGTCCCAACAAATGGACAAAGACAACACAACCAAAAGTCCGAAGGGTAACGTGAAACAAGGGACGATCAGGATACATGACCTGAAGAGGAATTCATTCAGCAATGCAGCATTAGACATCCGGTTAATCAAGAAACAAGCAGTCAAAACAGCGTCACCCCAATAGAGAGACGGAACAGAATGGTGAATCAGCAAAGTGCCAGCAACATCAAGAACATGATAATGTTTCCTCTCAGAAACACCATTTTGCTGAGAGATATGAGGACATGTCTCATGGATAATGCCACAACTAGATAAGAAATTACGCAAACACAAAGTACTAAATTCTAAGACATCATCAGAACGAAAGCACTTCACCAAACAAGAATGCTAAGTTGTTATTTCTTTGACAAAGTTCTTAATAATTTGTCCCACATCAGACTTATTTTTCAAGAGAAACATCTAAGAAACACGAGAAAAGTCTTCAACTAAAACAGGATAATATTTGTTCCCAAGTCGATCAGGAAAACGATTGGGACCCCACAAATCCATATGAATTAAATCAAATGCAACAACAGACGAAACAAAAGTAGAACTGGAAAAACTATCCCTATGGTGCTTACCAAGCTGACAAGCATCACAGATGAGAGCAGTGTGGAGGGGATGTGCGGCAGAACACATCTGAGGGGATGAATAGGTAGATGGCCAAGGCCGTAGTGTCACTGGAGGAGATCCAGCAGAAGCAAGACCCTAGGTAGCAGAAGCAGCAAAACCATAACGGCTCAAATGGTACACCCCATGTTCTTTAAGCCCTCCACCAATCGTCTTCCCAATGAATTTGTCCTGCAAGACACAAGAGGACGCATCAAAAATAGCTCGGCAGCTCAGATCTCTAGTGATGCTGCTAACAGACAATAAATACAAAGGAAAATCAAGCACATAATAGACATCTGCAAGTCTCAAAGTAGAAGATAAAGACATATCTCCCTTGCCAACAAGTGGCGAGTGTCTCCCATCAGCCACCTGTACTGTCCTGGCTGGTGTAATAAGTGTTAACTAAGAGAAAGAGCCTCGGTCGCCACATAGGTGCTTGGATGCACCAAAATCAATCAACCACTCACCAGAAGACAAAAGTGATGGCATACCAGTCGCAAGTGTCTCTAAAGAGGAAGCCACAGCTACAGTGTCTGAAATCTGAGAGAACGCCTGAGTCAACTAAGCAATCTGTTGCTGCAAGTTCTCAATCTCAGTGCTCAAGGAACTAGTATCAGAAGTAGGAAGAGCTACATCAGTTGCCGAATTGGCCATCAATGGCCTACCATGCTTCTGTTAGCATGTAGTCTCAACGTAACCAAGTCTGTCATAGCAAGTACACGGAGTCCTGGTACGTATACCAGAAGAGCGTCCACGTCCACGACCACGTAAAGGGTAAGTAGTACCCCTGCCACGTCCAAGGATCGCAGCCAGTGCAGATGACTGAGCAACAGTGTCAGGAGTAAGAGTGCGTACTATAACTCTGTTGAGTCTACTATATGCTTCCTCCAGAGTATGAACCTCAGGAGCAGTAAGGATCCGATCTCTAGCTGCTGCATACTCAGGTCCAAGGCCAGCCAATTGTCTCCTAAAACTCCTCCAGGACTCACAGGCACACCCTAGCAGGTAGGAGTAGTGCCTCTCCAACATTTCCTTTATGAGGGAGTAATACTATGATAGCATGCGTCCCTCCTGACGCAGATAGAAAAGGTCAAAGAAGACCTGAAAAACTCATGCGGAGTTCTTGGCATGTGAACAGGTATCACACAAGGACTCCCACATCTTTGCAGCAATGTAGTACATAATCTCATCCCCTATGCAGGGAATAACCATCTGCATCAACCATGCACAAATCATGGCATTGTCGCTATCCCAATTAGCATTTGTGCCTGTCTTATTCTCAAGCTCCGGATCCGTAAGAATATGGCTCTTTTTATGACCACTGACAATCATAAGAAAGGCCTGGGACCACTACGGGTAGTTGGTCTCATCCAACTTAACAGGACCAAAGAAAGGGTTCTTGAGTACCCCGGTGTCAAAAACAGAGCTCGAAAACACTTCGGACTGATCATCTGAAGCCATTTTTCATAATCCGAAAGCCTTGATCAAGCTTCTATCACCACGAAATCATTTACAATCTAAAATCAAATAGATTCAGACCTACATTACGAACTTACATTCCTAGATCAGGGAAAAAAGCCCTTCACAATAGCTGCACAGCAATCAGATCACTGCGCACCGCCTCCCTATCAATCTAAGCTGCCAACCGCCACTGCAGATCACTATAACGATGCCGTCGAAGGCCGCTACGTGGTTGTTGTGCATCAACACCGCCCACAATACAACATTGCAGGCCCAACAAGCAGCCCTAGCTGCTGTTGTGCCGCCGCCAACCACCTGTAACACCGCCGCAAGTCCACTAAGCTGCTGCTACGCCACCGCCGGAGGCTAGATTAGCCTCCAAGGGCACCACAGCGTCGCCGCAAGCGACCCTCGATGCTGCAACGTCGCCGCCGGAGGCTAAGAGAGCCTCCAAGCTCACCGCAGCGCCGCCACAAGCTCCGCCTAAGCATCACCGATGATGCAACAAACTCACCTGTGCCGTTGCAACACCGTTGCACGTGCTGCAGCGCACTACCAAAGCTCCGCCGAGAGCCGCTGCCGCTCATGAGGGAGAAAGAAGTGATTAGGGTTTGGTGGTTAGGGTTTTAAAGGCGATGAGGGGTAGGATATCTAGAGCCACAATCTAGGACCGGTGCTCTGATACCAAATTGGTTGAAATGACTTAATTTCATTAGAAACTCTAGGGCTCTCTTATATAGAGAAAGACCATAGAGTCAAAAGTACACGAATGCCCCCGAGGGACAAAACACCCATAGCCCTTACAATAAGAAAAAGACCACACAACATATGCTAACAATAATGGACCTCCCATAGTAAAAGCAGATTGCACCAAGGATATCAACAAAGGCAGCATAGACCGTAGACAATTTGCAAAAGTCTTAGCTACAATCAAATAAATTGCATTCGACGATGCAATGGACCGAAAATATCAATAGTATTTGCCCCTCGCCTCTTAGGAAGAAGAAAAAGGAAGAACTGATTCAACCTCTCAAAGCCATGATTCTCCGGGAAAACCTCCCTTACAACATCCAAAACATCCTCTCCTACCACTTCCCAAAACTTCCCGAAGAACAAGACAGGCAACCCATCCAAACTCGACTAGCCTTCCACCTTCAAACCATGAACCGCCTCCAACACCTCGTCACTAGAAACAGGTCTAAGCAAATCCATCTTTGTCGCGTCATCCAACCTACCCAACTCAAAGGAACCCAGTCTCCATTTACCCCGCAGTTGTCTCCTGGTAAAATTATAATAACGATCTACAAAGGCCCTACAAATCTGCTATCTCTAAGAGAGCCAAATCACCAACACGAATCAAAGTGATCAAGTTCATCTCCTCCTGGCACTATCAGACAAGTGAAAAAACTCTGTGTTAGAGTCACCTTCCCTAAGCCATAACTCCCTGGATTTCTATCTTCAATCAATCTCTTTCTTGTGGCCCTCTTCTTTAATCTTATTCTACACCATAATCCTCCCCCTCTGCCCTGCTACATCAAGCTCACCCAACTCCTTTCTATCCAACTCTGCCAAAGCCTGCAACGCTTCACTTCTCACACAGTTGTCTCCTTCTTACCACCTTCCTGAACTATATGATTGCCTACCTAACAACCTTGATGTGTTCAACCATCGTACGCACTGCAGAACTAGAAATAGGACCCCCTACCACTTCCCCAAATCCCAAAAATCAAACTCCCGAAGCCAAGACTTTTGGAACTTGAACTAAGTCGAATAAAAAGCCTCCTCTCCACTATCACAAAGCAATGGAGTATAATCTGAAAACGCTGTCACCAGAGCCAAAGCAAAAGCACCATGGAAAGACTCTGCTAACGAAACACTACAGAAAACCTATTAATGCATGACATCTGGCTCAACCAATTTCTCCAAGTAAAATGTGTTCCTGACACCAAAAGATCCATCAAGCCCAAATCATCAACCACCTCATGCAACTCCACGAACGACAAGTCCAACCTCCCATCAGGCATAACCTCGATAGATAGTGTAGCATTAAAATCTCCTACGACCAACCAAGGACCAACATCAGCCTTTGTCACTGCCTACCTCAACTCTTCCCAAAAGCACCCTCTCAAAGAAGCATCACAAGATCCATAAACCCCAAAAACAGTAAAAATGATGCCATCCAACCTGCATGAAAAGATCCCAGTGACAACATGAGAGCCCACCAAAGAGTCTTCGAACCGAAACAAATCCACATTCCAAATAAGCTATTGCCCACTAGACCTCCCCATCGATAAAAACCTAGATAAAGACCCACTCCAAACACTATCTCTAACTGGTTGGTCCAAAATCTCAATGTGTGTCTCCTGCAATAGTGCCAGATCCACTCTCCACTCGATCAACTATCTTGTCAAGACTGACCTCCACGCCCAATCACGAAGCCCTCGCATTCCAGGAGAGGACTTTAACCATAAGACATCAACCTACCCCAATGTCACAAGCACTAAAGACCTTCAAATTTAATGCTTTGACCACCCTGATCTCCACATCATCCACACTGCCCTCGCCAGCAATCTTCTTGTCCTTTACGAATTTTCTCTTATAGGAGCAATACATAAAGTCGCTCTTCGCACATAAAGACCTACAAGCAATCGAGCTCTTGGAATCAAAGTATGCATGTCCACCTCCCCAACTTCAATTGAACATCTGTCCCTCTAGCCACAACACCCTGACTAGCATCAAGGCACAATTTCTCTATTGTATCAGCATCATTCTCGACTGCCACATCCCAACAGCCACATCACATGTTATAGCATCTGAACTAGGCACAACAACATCAAGTGACATGGCAGGCACTACATCAATGCTACCACACCCCAAATCGCCACTAGTTCATGCACCACCAACAAGTATCATCGCCGTAGACTCATCAAGCTATAGCGTAGTAGGCCCACCACCAACAACAGCGCTCCCAGATGAAGAGGCACCATCGCTCCTACAAATCGAGCAACAAAACAAACGAATAGTAAGGCTAGAAGATGAAAAAAGACCTGAGTTATCAGGTCCAAACAAAACCTGATCCGAAAAAGGTCCAAATGGGTACTCACCAACTTCGGATCCTTCTTTTCCAAATCTGGAGGCACTTTGTGTCATTGCCAAAAAGATTGCTCATAGGGCCCACATAACTTCCACGCAATACGTCAGCATGTATCAAAATCTCCACCACAAAGACCCTACACACAGAAACTCCCATCGCAGCAAAAACCAAACCTCCCTCCTATAGCACCTTTGATTCCTCCTTAAACTTAGGACTATAAATGGAAGGTTCTCCGGCACGTAATTCAAAATTTGAATTGAGAGGTTGTGCTTTCACCTTCCAAATCCACTTTACCTTCCTTGCTAGCCATCAACTTTCCTCCGATGACCAACAACAAGGGCCACAACAAAGGTCTTCACACGCCCACCAAGGACCTTTGAAACCACAAGAACCATGAACAACCTTCAAACCTCACTATCGCTTCCCACGGAAAAACCACCCTCCAACAACTCTCCTCGGACAAAGATGCAGGATAAATCACCTTCAGAAATGTCAATTCCCTAACATGAGTTCACCTTCACAAAGCTTAAACATAACTCCTTCAATACCTCCCACCACCGCAATCGCAAAGGAATTCCAACCACCAAGAATTCAATGGTTGGCCTCATCGAAGGACACACAACTTCATACAAAGAAGGTAACCTCCACTGAATTGCTCCTTCCCTAACCTCCATCTCCGAAAACCTCAACCGCTCCAAATCAACCTCCACCAAATAGTAAAGAAAACAATTTGGAAAGAGAGAGGATAACCGCCAAGTAGACCCCAACTTAATATTTCGAATATGCTCCTTAACAAGACCCAAGGAAGCACGCCCCCCAATCAAATCACCAATGAATGACTTCTTCAAAACTTCTTTGAACATGCACTCAATCAAGTGAATCTCTAGATCAATTTATCATGTGATGTTTGAGCATAGCTAAAAAGTATACCAAACAACGCTATGCTTTAGCAAGTATATATTCTTTAACAACAGCATATCAATTGAGTAGAAGCTAGTTATAAGCAAATTTTATAATCCAATAGTGGGAGCTTATACACAAATATTTGCAATCATCATCTTGACTTAAGTATTTAGTCATTATACCCTTTTTTAATACATTTTCTAAGTTTAACCTATTTGGTGTTGCAAAAGATGCTACCTTTTTCAAAAAAAATGATAAGTTTAGTACATTTGTATATTGGTGTTTCTTTAGTTTGTTGCACTATCGACAATCGATATTAGGCTACTAAAGGAATACGTGATTTTGTATATTGGCAAAAAGGTGTGGGTTATAACTTATAATTGAAGGGGCTCTATCTACCGCATTGGGAAATGTTAGGATTGAGAAATTAAGTTCCATCCATTCATTATGAATACTACTATATTTTAGGTGGTACCAAGCTCTTAGTAGTTGACTAGGACATTTATAGTTTTTTTAAATTTGACCTCTACCATGTTGTAGACGTGAGTTAGAACTATTTCTGCACCAATTAATCATTGTAAAGTACATGCCCTTTAATCATCATGATACATTCCTGATGTTTTAATAAAGTATTGAGACCTACAAAGAAGCTTAATATTATGAACAACTATGAATGATATCCCTTCCAACAAAACAAGGCGAACAATGTTTACTAGCAGAAACTTTAAGGGCATATCATTTTGAGAACGTTTGATATCTAAAAGAATTCGATAGTATAAGTTTGATGGCCGTTGTTCCGCTATTCAAGATTGGACCTTTTTTCTTCTTCTGTAATTTTGGAGAAGGCCAATTGCAGAGCTAGAAATTTAGGTTGGGGAGGGGAAGGGCAGATCAAAATCAAAAGAGATCATGGTTATCAATAGGAATCAAACAGTTAATTAGGGGATGAAACATGAATATAAAGGACTAAACTTAAATTTGTTTGGAAGGGGGAAGGGTAATTATCCAGGTGATAAGCACCCAAGAAATATATTAATAGAAAGCAGCAATCACATTACACAATATTTGACCAAGAGCATATCAAAGAATCAATGCAAGAAATAAAATTTTCATGATAAGGATGCTACCCTTTGAATATAGCTACGTTTCTCCCAAACCAAATACCCCAGAGGATCATGAGAGCTTCTGCCTTCTCTTTCATCCTAAACAAGCTATGCACTCCATTGTGGTTGCCGAACCTAAAACATCTCCCGAAGTAGTTTTTTTTTCCTTAAGAAAGCTCCAGAAGTCATGGTTGTTGGTGTGTATTATCCAATTCAATTGGAAGTGTTGCCAAATTTGCGAAGATCAGGAATGCAAAGAAAAGACGTTCAATATTGTCATTTGCAACGTGGCACAATGAACACGTGGTATCCATGTTCTCCACCAATCTGGCCCTCCAAACTTTTGTCATTAATCTTCCTTTCCTAAGCATCCAAGCAAAAATTTTTACCTTCAGGATGACCAAATCTGTTCACAATCCCTGATAAAATCCAAGTCTGCTATTTGTCCTCCATCGCTCAGCCTTTGATAAGCCTCCCTGACTGTGAAATGTCCACCATCCCATACAAAACCATCCTGGTCACCTTCCGGTAGATAGCCTTGAAGCTCTTGCCATAACAATTAGAACTGCTGGGCTCTCTGATCCGACAAGTTACCCACAAATGTCAGGTTCCATGTTCCCTCCCAGCAATCTAGTACCATCGGCTCCTTACTTGCAACCAACACAAAAAGTCTAGGGAACCGATCTCTCAATCTGCCCTATCCTATCCAATCATCCAACCAAAACATAAAAGCATCACCTGCCCCTACATGGGGAGAGAAGTTCCATACCTTTGGCAAAGCCAACAACAGCGACTTGATGAATTGAAAGGCTCCATTTTGGGTCGAGGTAAGAAGCTCCCAACATCTGGAGGTCCTACAGCAAGATTCAACAAATCTCCCCAAAAGATCCTGTTTGTGTTCAAGAATTCTAACAATCCATTTCACCAGGAGGTTGTCATTCATCTTCTTAAGGTCCCTAACTCCAAGACCTCCTTTTATCAATCTGCACACATCGTCCCAAGCCACCATCCTGGCCCCTTTCCAATTCGAACCAAAATTGATCCAGAAAAAATCTCTTATCAATACGATTATCCTCCTCTCAATCTTTTGTGGCACCCTCAACGCAGACGTGAAATAGGAAGGCATAAAGGCCAAAAGTGCCTTCAGCAGGACCAGTGGTCCTCCCCTAGAAAGAACCTTAAAAGCCCAACTTAACAGTCTTTTCTCCAGTCTTCCAATCAATGGTTGCCACTCTTGTACTAGAATTCTCTTATCTGATACTGGTAAACCCAAGTAATAGGCAGGGAACCCTCTGCCGTATGCAACGCCAAGCTACAAGAACTGGCCTCCTAAGTAGTCATGTGGAAGGGGGCAAACGTGCTTTTGGAAAAATTAATCTTCAGCCACGAAGCTTCTTCAAATATTTCTAGTAAGAGAGGGATGCTTCTTGCTTCATCTTCATATCCTTCTACAAAAAATAAGGTGTCATCTGCATATTGAAGGACCAGTATCTGCACCTCATTCCTTGTTGAAAAACCCCTGAAAAGGTTTCTCTCATAGCTTCTAGTTGCACATCTAGCCAATGTGTTCACTACCAACACAAAGAGCATGGGGACCAACGAACAACCTTGTCTCACCCCCCTCCTCGGCTATATCCAACCACCTACCGGGTTTCCATTAAGTAGGATGGAGAAAGGTGTTGTAACACAGCACTTCATCCATTCTACCCATTTAGCAGGAAAGCCTCTTTTTGCCAACACCACCCAAATAAAAGTTCATTGGACAGAGTCATAAGCTTTACTAAAATCCACCTTCCAAAGGAAGGCCTTCTTCTACAATCTTCTCCAGAAGGGTAGAATCTCTGAGGCAATCACATATCCATCCAACATGTTTCTTCCTAGGATAAGAGTCGTCTGCATAGGATGAACAATATCCCCCAAAACTCCCTTGAGTATATTTGCAAGGATCTTTGCCATAATGAAATAAATAGCATTGGATAGTGCTATAGGCCTGTAATCTTCAATAGCCTCCACCCCCTCCTTCTTGGGAAGTAAAAACATAAATTTGTTGAACCTATCAAACCCCTGGTTACCCATTACAAACTCACTGACCGCCTGCATCACCTCATCCTTCAAGAGCAACCAAAATTCCTTGTAGAAATGGACCGAGAAACCATCAGGACAAGGGCAAGCATTTGGGTTCAACCCCCAAATGGCCTTTCTAACCTCATCTTCAATGAACTCCCCAATAAGATCTGTCGCCTACCCCTCAAAGATAGAAGGGACATCCGAACCAGACCACCTCCAACACCCTATCCTCTTCTGCCCTGTGAACTCCCTAAAGTACTCTGCAGCTGCCTTGCCAACTGCCTCCCTACCCTCATATTCAAAGTTAATGATCCTCATCTTATCTATCCAGTTCCTTCTTCGCCTCCCTAAGGCCATCATATGGAAAAATTTTGTGTTGGAATCACCTTCTTTAAGCCATTTCTATATAGATTTGCCCTTTCACTCAACCTCCAATTTTTTGTCTTCCGCTTGTACCGTCCGTAGGTAGGTCAACCTAGCTGAGCGGTCCTCCTCTGAGAGGGTCCCCATGTCTTCTTCCCTATCCAACCATGCAATCTCTGATAGGGTTGTGTTCTTCCTATTTCTCCCCTCCCTAATTTGTTTCCTATGCATCCTTGGAAAAGATCGTACCTCTCGTAACATATACTGTAACCGATTTGCCGCCGAACCAACCGTCTAGAAGGATCTCCATTTCTCCTCCACTCACTCCTTGAAGCCTTCTTCCAGAAGCCAAGCTCTGTCAAACTTGAAATAGGTGCCACAGTGTCGCTCCTTATTTGACTGCCACATTAATGGAGTGTGATCGAAAAATGGCCTCTTTAAAGGACTCACATCAATAAGTGGCATCACCTCTCCCATCTCAATATTAGCAAAAAATCAATCAATACGGGACATCTGCCCTGCATTGTTCCTCCAGGTAGGAGGTCTAGAAAATCATGCATGGAGACAAACTTAGCGAAAGCTACCGAGCCTCGATCTCTTCTGCCTCTTTCACCTGGTCTATCCTCTGCATGAAGAGTTATGTTGAAATCGCCTCCTATAAGCCAAGGGCATCCTTGGCATTTCTCAGCCATCTGGTTAAGATCCCCCAACAGTTGGGAGCGTGCACCTTCCTCAATCAGTCCATAAATCGCAATCACAAACATCTTCAGATTCTCTTCTTCTTAGTAACTGTGTTGTCAGCACATGAGAGCCAAGACACGAGTCTTCAATGCTGAATTCATCCTCCGACCACCCCACCAAGATCCCACCAGACCTACCAACGATGTTAAGGGCACAGAAACCCTCCACACAACCTCCACTAATCTCCCTCCATGTATGATGTGCACATTGTTCCAGCTTGGTCTCCTGAAGCAAAACCACGGCAGGTCCCCAAGAACAACTGTAGGCATTTAGCGTTTCCTGTCTTGAGGGATTGTTGAGGCCCCTCACGTTCCAAGAAAGTACTTTTGTCATTGGGACTTAGTGGAGCCTCCCCAGGACATAGACCTAAAACTAGCCACGTTCATAGCTGCATCTTGATCATCGCCACCTGTGGTCAGTGGAGGAGGATCCTAATTCCCTACCTACCCCTTCCTCATGTCATTCGTCGTCGGCGAGCCCACCTCCAGTGGTCGCACCTTGAGAACTTGTCATAAGATCCGCAGCTCCGTCAAGAGGTTTTGTCGACGTCGAACCCCTCTTCAAATCCAAAGACTCGACCTTCGACTTCCTTGTGAAGGCATAGTGTGGACGATACTTCAACTGCGATCTGGGGGCTTGTCTCGATCTCCACCGCTCAAGGGACAGGGGCAGCGCCTCCCCTGTGTGAACCCCTACATGGGCAGTCAACACCGCTTCCTCATCTGTCGAGTTAGCAACCCCCACAGAAACTCCCACGAACGGCGAGTTAGACACATCCTGCACAGGACCCACAGCAGTAGTGGAAGAACGGAAGGGGGAAGGGAGAAGAGTTTGAGGCAACTCAGGAGGGTTAGATGAAATCATACTGGACCCGAATCCGTAAACGGATCCGATCTCCTCCTGTGAAAAGTGCCGAGTTGCACCACAAGGGTGCCCATCAAAACGCCATCCAAATCACAGTTAATAGCAAGATTATCGAGCGCAAAGGGAATATCTCCGCCATTAATGCCCTGAATCCCCGAAACGTCGAAATTCACAACGGTCGCCACAATCCCCACACCATCCCCGAAATCTCTAACGCATCCATTGGCCTTCCAAACGCACTTCACTGGCACCATGACGATGCCACTTCCCTCCCCGTCGTTCTCGGCGACCTCCCTCCTCATTTCAAGCCTACAAAGTGCCTAAGAGTATATCTTCCTCAACTCCAGCTTTGCTTCAATGGTCACAACCCACATTGAACCATCAAGGCAAGGCATGACTTTGAGCACCAAACCCCTGCCCGAAATAAGGAACAAGGTGGCGTTCACCTCCAATAGATCACCTTCTACAAGGCCAAGCCCATGACATGACTTGACCGAGGCAAACGGTGCCACCACCAACTCCACAACTTCTGTTGTCCTCAAGTGTAAGGGTATTCCTCTGATCACTACCTCGACCTCCGCCTTCCACGGTGGCCACTCAAAAATAGCACCATCGAAAGAAGAGGGCCAACACCACCTAACAGATGCAACCCCAATAGTTGAAACCTCAAACAACAAACCCTCCACCAACCCACAACTCAGGCCAAAGAGAACCTTTTTAGGGCCCAAGTACGCTACTCTCAAAGCAACCTCAAGCCCAAGAACCACCTTCATCTCCTTCTTCACCTCCACCACCATAGTCTTCCCATGCAAAATCTCGCCCACCAATGCCCCTGCGAGCCCCGCCTCCAGTGGCCTCAACTGTGCCGACCATGGAGCGGAAACCTCCACCAGCGGGCACCCCAGCCGAGGGAAAGGGTGGGTTCAAAGGCATTTCCTCCCTCCCTGACTCCCTCGACGGCACAACCTCCTGCAATGGCCAAGAGCATCACATCACAAGCAATAAAAAGGATCTCAACACTCCCTCGCCACGTACCCCATCCCTAAGCACTTGAAGCATTGTGGTCCCTTCAACGTGCCCTTCTTCGATCTCCGGTGGTGAATTGTCGTCCAACCCAACCCCCGTCTCTCTCGGCATCCCTCCCTCGAGCTCCGGTACCTTTGGGTCAACTAAACCTAAATTTTGTAGTGTATAATTCCTAAAAAACATTATAAAGTTACGAGGATGCTCCCACTAGCCCTCCGGCTTTACCTGTTGTATAGAAGGTTGGACTTTGTGAAGAAAACCATTTATTCTGCTAAAACAGAAATTTTTTGCTTCTGTATGAAGTTAATAAAATTTCTCCTACAGCGAAGCACAAAGGACGATGCACTAGTTATATGCTAAAACAAACAGTATCCCTTTGAAATTACAAAGATCTGCATCAATTACCAGGTTATCACAAAATCACAATAGTTAAACCACTTGCAAAAAGAATTGTTAGGGAAAAAAATAACAAGTTGCTAAAAGGAGTAGAAACAGTGGTAAAAAGTCGGTAAATATAGAACTAATAAAGGTACAAAAGACGAAGCAGGATATTTATTACCTTAACAGAAATAAGTAGAACCATAACAGCTGGTTGAAGCAAGGCTTCACCTCGACGATGATATGCCTTGAACAAGTAGAAATTGAAAACAACAAAGACAAACATAATCAGACTGTAGATTAGTACAAGCAACAACAAATTAGCTTTGACATTACTGAAAGGCAGCGGGGTTTACTAGCAAAACTAACATAAATCAAGTGTTAGATGTACTCTCTAGTTATACATCTTCTGACTACCTTTCTCTTTCAAGTTAGACAGTTTTCTATATGTTGACAGTCCTAAGATTCTCCAAAGTTATTCAAAGGCACTAAAGCATCCTTTATGGCAGACTGTGAAGGCGGAAATGGCAGTTTGCCATCCCATGGCTCTCCACCTCCATAAGTGAATATCATCCCTTCGAACATTCCGAATATGGATTAAAAGTACATGATTGATCCTCATCATCCTCACAACCATTTCTGATAATGCATTGTAGCAAGAAATCCTCACATCTACAATGTCATCTCTCAGGCCTTTTATCTACATTCCTCTCCAATTTGGGTTACAAAGAGATGAATATTCCCCTATCTTCATATGTATTGATCAATTTTTGGAATCAAACCTTACATACTAGTAGGCTAATATGGAAAATAATTACTTATGATTCAAAAATCGTTAGTCTTGAACATGCACAGATTTTTCTATTCATGTTTTTGACATTTGATAGCAACTTTTCTAACCACTTTCTTATTTTTGAAAGGTGCTCTTAACAGTAACGTGTAGCAAAGATACATCGAATCACCAGGTTTTGTTTCAACATGATTAGTTCATGGCATAAACTTGATAAACCAGTTCACCTAACCGAATCAATTATAACTGACTTTCAAACTGAACTAAAAAATTTGATTTCTAAAGAGAACCAGATTGGTTCAATTTGGGATTTCTGGAATATCGCAAACTCGGTGCAATTCAGCAAAATGTGTCGAAACCGACCAAACTGGTTTTGCACACCCCTAAATTGAAGTGGAGTATCACTATATTAGAGATACAATAATATTTGGAAAAATGTCCACACCATACATTTCCACAAATGAGCAAGTTACGGGTATTTTTTGCAAGACTCTCCCTCATGCAGATTGGAGTACATTTGTTTTCTTCTTTTTTCGAAGAAAAACAAAGGAAGATTACTTGAGGTCGGTAATCATCCAAAGCTTAGATTGGACTACATTTGTTCCAAACTGGACATACAAGATATCAATGCACCAACTTGAGAGTGAGTGTTAGTGGGCTTACAATGTTACAAAAGATTGGAACTTCTCATATATCTGTTTCTAGTTGTTTCCCTATGTATCTATTTCCTATTTGAAGCCCAATGCTGTTCTCTTCTGAGTTTTGATTTGGTTCCATATGTATTTCTTTCCTATTCGAGCTCGTTTATAGTCTACAAATAGAGGTTCACCCTCTTATAAAAAAATCAACCAAGTTCTCATTTCCAACAGTTACAATACAATCGACTCTATCTAAAGATACTAAGGTAATACCTACCATCTTCAAGTGCTCAGCAGAGAAATTAGCTTAACATCGGGACTAGTCAATTTGACTGAGTTTTGAAAAAAGACCAACTTTCTTCTCCAACAGTCTAAACAGACAAATACATCTGCAAAAAGCAAAAACTACAGCATGCAAGTTCCTTCTTTTCTGAAAAGAACAGCATCCCAGTTCTTGCCAAATAAGTCTAGAGAAGAAAGCTAGGATACTAAATTGGATTCAGATTAGTGGATATTAGCAAATTCATTTCAATTAAATGCATTCTATGTAATAGAGCAATGCTAGTATAATGTATCCAGAATATAGATGTCATCAAATAGTGAAAAATGAAATCATCAAATGGTTCATTCTTTTGATTTCACTTGGCTAAATGGGGAAAAAAACCAGTCTCACAAGAATGAGTTACCTGCTTTATAACTGGTGGTAAATCAGTAGTATTAGGTGGAACATCACCATGTGACACAGCATAATCAATTCCTCTGATGCCATCCCAACACACCCCCCCCCCCCCCCCCCCCCCCCACCACCAAAAAAAAAGGGAAAAAGTGTTAGCATGCATTATAACACAAATGCAACTTGAATAGCTATGAAATAAATTGAGGCACCAAAAAGCATAACCTTGATTTTAAAAAAATTTTACAAATGCTCTTTAGAAACCAAAGCATCTGGTAGCTGTTAAACCCCATTTCTCATTGCATTCTTCAAGGTGTACTACCCTAGTGTGAAAACGATTCTGCTAATAACAAACAATCCAAAGAACTAGGTAGTGTGCAACTGAGAATTGCCTACCAATGGAATGAGATGCCACTAGTCCACAACCAAGCTTTAAGACTGAGTATTAAGATTAGTTAATAAAGAGTCCCATTTTATTTAGGTTCAAACTATTTAATTAGGTTCGAGAGTCCTAGTCCTTTTCCTATTCTTATAGGTCAATTTCCTTTTCTTGATGGATTTCTTATGTAATTTTTCTAACCCTACTCTCAATATAAAAGAGCTTAGGGTTCCTAATTGAAATAAGATTATTTTCACCAATAAGCACTTCCTTTTGAAATAAGACTATTTTCTCCAACAAGCACTTCCTGGGATTCTCTCAAGGGAAATTACAAGAATGATCTAGATCTTGATTTTGACTTTCACCAAGTCCAACAGGAACTATGTGTCCCCAATGACTGAAATTTCATTCCCAACGTTCTGTTGTGCTATATGTGCACAATGGTCCAATATACCATCCCTGATGACTGAAAAAATGAGTACAGTGCAAAATATGGAATTTCAGTGCATTATAAATTAACAATTTTTTCACTGGTCACGTGTCAAGATCCAAGAGGTTGAAAGAGCTGCTGAGCTTTGACCCCATTCTATGGATAGGACCTTTTATGGTGCTTACCAAACTAACAAGCTTCACAATCAAACTTCACTGATGGAGAAAATTGAGGAATAGCATGGTGAAGCTTGAGGAAAGGCAGATGAGCCATGCAAAGATTCCACTAGTAACTGGAAAAGCTCCCCGATCACAGGTAAGTTTCATTGATAGCTAATAGGCTATTGCCGCAAACCCTAGCTTCTTTCTGTCACATAAGGAAAGCTAAATGGTGCAGATACCAACTTGATGCAACTGTAGAGCCCACTTTCAAGTAGATCCACATCTATGACTTTTTTTTTAAAGAGATCCACATCTATGACTTATTAGGCTTCAATTCTAAAGGAAGGAAGGGAGGGAATCACTTCATTAATCATGGAGGTGGAAAAATTGTTGACAAGGGTAGGCAGTATGGACTTCTATTGGTGGGCTAGAAATGACAGTTGAATGGATAGGAGGGATGGGGTGATAAGGGCGATTCAATCAAGTCTAATAATGGAAACAAGTTAAGGAATAGAGGGTAGGCAAGGTGATTGGGAGTGATCCAGAGAGAAGGTTTGATTGCAAGAAGTTATTGAGGAGGTGTTGCAAGAAAATGGGGACAGAAGAGGAGAGAAATGGTATAGAAAGGAAACAAGAGGTGACGGAGGAGAAGGGTAATGATTCAAGGGTTGTCCATAGCAATGCGGAGGCAATGGGAGAGGTAACAAAGGGCAATGGCGTATATGTAGAGAAGGATGGCACAATTAAGGAGCGTGGATCTGGGTGGTGTTTGTAGGGTTGTGAGGATGGAGGTGGATTGTGAGAATTCTTTCAAAGGGAAAATTTGCCTATTCATGCATAAGTTTATCGGTGTTAATGGTTTTGCTGGTGCAGCACCAAAAAAAAAAAAGATACCATCCTTTCAGAAAAAAAAAAAAAATGAAGACAAGATAGTAAAATTAGGCCAAAAAGAAGGTTGCATGCCTTCTTTAACTTTTTTTTTGAGAGGATATGCCTTCTTGAACTTAAGTTCATAGTTGGGACCCTTTTTGTAAAATATTCTTAATATTTTCAGAAAATGACTCAATTTCCACAGGTTAAGAATAAAAAACATTAGAAAAAAGTTTTTAAAAAATGTGCCTTTGTGTCCAACAATGGATCAAATTGGCTCATTTTCAACATTGGTTTTGAAGAAAAATGACCTAGGGTACCCCTCTTGTTGCATGGATGTCTATATCTATGGGCCTTCATCATTGAAAATGGCAATAACCAGTAAAGCAATGATGTGCTAAAAATATCCTAAAAGACAAAAAGAAGCATAATTACTCCATATCATCTTAAATGGGCTCTTTTACCTGTTGCAAACATTATCACTTCCATGTTTTGTCACCCATATTGACATGTATATTGATGGGCGAGAAAATCGTTGCGAAAAGTTTAAGTTTGAGTTATTATAAAATTACAAGAAAATCTGCTACCAAATAAAATTTATAACCGAAACTCTGGTAAGTCCCAAGTTGAACACGGGGAGGCAAACATTTGATTAAAAATCGCGTTTGGAATTATTGTTATAAAGCAAAATAGCTTGTTGAAATTAATCTACGCAAGCTAAACTACTTAAAGAATAAACAATAGAAGAAAGAGAGAGAATAATACAAAGAAAGAGAAAAATAGAGAGAGGATAAACAAATATTGCATTTAAACATTCTAGAGTCTATTACAACTACTTAAAGAAAACAAAACACTAGAAAGCAGTAAAAAGATAGAGGTAAGAAAATCATTCTCGACGACTGCTTAGAGGACAAGCCGTGTTGATGGAGCACCCGGAAGATGATGGTGAGAGGCTACATGAGTGAGGACAAAGCTGGACAATGGAGGACAAAGCAGGGCGACATCGCAACGAGATCCACTTCCCAAATGGTGGCGAGAAGATAACCATGGGATGCTCCATGAAGGGGATGAGAAGATAGACAAAATTTTCTTTTTTAACTCTAGAGGAACATCCTGGGTTTGGGACTAACTCCTTAGAGCTTTGAAGAGGGTGAGAGAAGAAGAGAAAAGATGAAAAATTAGGAGGGGATGTAGGGCCTTTATATAGTTGAGGTTCAAGGACAAAAAGGTCATTTCAAACCTTAAACGTTAATAGCAAGGCCTTTAGTGACGTTTATGAGCATCACTGTAGCTGCACGTCGCTAAAGGTGCACCTCAACGTGAGCCGCTCATCGCCAATCCGATGCCTCTCGTCGCGCCACATCACCGCCGCTTCTTCGGCTGTTCGCGCGCCTAATCAACCTCAATCGTCTGATCGCACGATCGTACGACTTAAAATCACACACAGCGCCTACGTGAGATCACGCGTGTGCGCAGCGCTCTCATCCAGCGTGCCTAGTGCCACCACGTAGCCACGTCCGCAACCGCTCGATGCCAATCCAACAGTGATATTTAGCCTGCACCTCGCTTCAACGGATTTGATCCACCCAAAGGGGATCGATCGCACGTCGCATACTGCGCGTAAGGCGCACGACCACTACGCCATCCTCACTCTTTGGTCAAGTTTTGGTTTTTAGGTGCGCTTGCTCTCGACTATTGAATCTCAATCCAATAGTCGAGATCTCATGGCACGGATGAAGGAGGCCGGTGGCTGTGGAGGACTTAGATGGCACCACGTGGCACCATCTGGACCGTCCATTTTCCAATACTTGTAGATGAGGCCATAGATGTCAAATTAGACTGATTTTTGCACCGTTGGGCTGAGATCGTCAATCCAAACTCATCCGTGCGGTTGGATTTGTCATCTAAGGTACGGATTTGCACCACCTTAGCCCTTGACCTTTGAGCTTCCTCGAACTGCATCTGATACTACGGAAGTCTAATCGGGACGATCTCGGAGGCATTGGACTCCGATCATCACCCTGATCAGATCCGTACGGTTGGATCTTCAATCTGAGACCCAGATAAATATCGACATGTCCCCTCACCACAAAAAAGGTAAATTAACCTATAATTTGTACAATCTATTCTAAATGCAGAATGATGTATGCTATGCAATATTTATAATGCTGAATGCAATTATACGCTTAAGAACACACATAAATAGACAGTTTATGTGAAATAGATGTATCTAAATCATATATTCGTTGCAACATGACAATTTTTTTAGGTTTTTTAAGCTTTGCTCCTATAATTGCGTTCTTTCAACATTTACAGGTTTAGGCGATTACGTGAAATTATTCTTCACTTAATCTGTTTTCAATTGAAAAAGAAAATCTATGAAAAGTATGCCCATTCAAAAAATAAACATTTCCAATCTCAGGTGATTTTTTTTAAGTAAAAGGGCAGTTATCTGGATGATAACCACCCAACTCCACTAATAATAATCAATGAAAGATGGGCATATTTAAGGAATTTCTCCTAGAAAGAAAATAAAGAAGAAATGCAAGTAACAAAATTTTCCAAGTACGAGTGTTCTCCCTTGAAATCACCACATTTCTTCCCAGCCAAATGTCCCAGAGAGCAACCAGAATCCTTGCCTTCTCTTTCTTTGTGCAAAAAGGATCGGGGCCATGTCATTGTCATCCACACCTAAAGAAGCTCCAAAACTCAAGTTCATTGGTGTGATTAATCCACCTAAAATCAAAATGGCACCAAACTTTTGAGAGAAACCACACTCAAGAAATAAATGATTGATGTCCTCCTAACCAGATTGACAAAGAGCACAAGAAGTGATCGCATCGGGAACCCATCTTGACCTCCAACTCTGCATCATGAGCCATCCCCTCCACATAAGCCAGGAAAAAGTCTTAATTTTAAGGGGGTTGGCTGCCGACCACAACAACCTACAATCCCCAAGGAAATCAATATCTAGTAGTTGCGTTATTCCTTCACATAGGCTTCATGAACAAAAAGGTTTCCACTATCCCACAAGAAAGCATCATTTCCAACCTTCGAACAATGAGCTTCAAGAATACCCATCAACTCCGCAAGCTCCTATAATCTTTGGTCAAAGAGATTCACAACAAAGGTAGGTCCCCAACCATTATCCCAGCACTCAATGGCCCATGCAACCTTGTTATCAACCAAAGCACAAAGCCTTCGGAAAAAAGATTTCAAAGATCCTTGACCCATCCAATCATCCATTCAGAAACGAAAATGGTCCTTCACTCCAAGATAGGGTGAGAAAAGTTGTTGCAGTTTAGGAAAGGCAACAACAATTTCCTTAAGGAAAGAAGATGTCCACCTTGGAGGTGAGTCCCTCCACTCCCAATTCAAAAACCATCATAGCAATCAAAGAGAACTGCGTTAAACAGTTCGGCACAGGGTCCCATAACCTTGGCCACTCATTTGACAAGAAAACTGTCATTCATCGTCCAAAGATCTCTTACACCCAAACCCCCTTCCTTGAACGGCCTATAAATCTCCTCCTAGGCTAGCAGCCTTGCTCCCCTAACATTGGACCCATAGTACATCAAGAAAAAGTCTCTCATAAGACCAATCAGGCATCTTCCCACCTTCTATGGCAATCTAAAATTAGTAGTCACCGCTACTAATAATCAGTCCTCCAGGAGTTTTGCTTGACAAAACCCCATTTTTTGACAGGAATAACAGAATAATATTTTTTCCTTTTCCTTTAAATGAGTTAGGGGCAGTTAAAGAAAAGCCCAATGTGCTTCACCGCCCTATGAATGCCATCCATAACTAAAAGTCTATCTCTAACATTGACTGCATTTGCGCACAAATTGCAATCCTATTCCAGCGTGTACCAATGCAACTTAAGCTCCAGCTGCAAATTCATTACCCAGCTACAAATCTACACCGAATAAGGCAGCCATATATTTCAGCAAAATCACACCTGTACATCCAAAAAAGAAAAAAAAACGGATCCGTCACCTACCCTAATTAATCTACCATCCCCCTTGACAAAAGCATAATGTTGGATGCGTATTGCTTTCAATCTCACAAGTATGCCATTGCAGGACACGAATTCTATAACGTGCGAAATCCCCCAAAGCCACTAGAGGTCGAGTAGATTCAAATATGAGCAAAGCAGTTTAGATGCGAGATTTACAGGAACAGGGCAGTTTGCATGTCAATGCAGTTGTGTCTCATTTGCTTAAAACAACAAAACTCTAAACTTGTCAAAGTAGCGCTCTCTTCTAGACAGATACGCCCAATCACCTCAACCAGCATACATCCAGAACCAACGCTCGAAATTGGTTTAGTCCTTTTCCCGAGTCCGCTTAACTCCTATATTACTCTTTTCCTCGCTTATGTTCATGAAAGGGAAGCAGCAAAGAACGAAGCGAGCCAATGATTGTCGCTCTCTCCAAACCACGGTGAAGAGATGATCGTTATACTTGTCGTCAAAAGGAACACGCGAATCAAAACAAGATATATATATATATATATATATATATATATATATATATATAATGGAGGAGGCGAACCTGGCGAGGGCGAAGCAGAGTTGGAAGAACTCGTTGGGGTCGAGGGGGGCGGTGCTCTGAAAGTGCTCGGAGAGGCGTGCGGCGACCTGCACGATGCGCGCCCTATTCACCTCCGACGCCAGCGGCTGCGTCATCCTCGGCGGGGGCGTCACCGCCCTCGGAGGAAGGCGTACTACTCCGGCCATCACAACCGCAACAGCTCTCTCTCTCTCTCTCTCTCTCTCGCACACACACACGCAACACTCTCTGCCGAGGAGGAAAAAGAGTACCAGGCCGGAGAAATTGGAAGGGTAAAAGAAAAAAAGGGTGAAGCAATGCAAAAGCACCGCAAGATCAAAAGAGGAGGGAAAAAAAAATACCTGCACATGTTTTATATGGAATCCTACTAACATTTGAATTATATTTATGGTAATGTTATCTTTAGACACATCCTTGTTGTTTCGTAATATTTTCTTTTATCAAATTCTATTAATATTTTAATAATAATTATTTTATATTTAAATTTATCGTCACTCCCTCCTATCTCCATCATATCAGATACAGAAAAAAAGCAAAAAATAATGACAACATTTTTTTTTTTAATAGTAAGGTAGATATATACTTTGAAATACACTAACAATTTCTTCTAATTTATTATTTTTTTCAAAAGTTTCATCGTTTTTACTTTTTCTACATTAAAATGTTAGATCTTTTAAAAGTGTAAAATAAAGGGATGGAGGTAAAGATAATAATAATAATCAATTTTTAAGGATTTGAACATAAGAAAGAATCTTTATATTTTATTTCATTCAAATGAATTATCACATTTACTTTTGAGTCTCTCAAAATTACTAGTTAGATAAAGATAAGGATAATAGTGGATGCGGGATGAAAGTAGATAAAGATGAGATGAGAATGAACAAGGATAAGGATTGGAATGGATCAGGATAAAAGTGGATAAGGATGAGGATGATAATGAATAAAGATGGAGATGAAAGCAGATCATAAGAATAAAATTATAAATTGATGAGGATAAGAGCTCGATAATAGGTTAGAGATGAGTGAGAGAATCGATGGAGATGAAAATATATGTACGTAAGGGAACAAAGATGTGGTTGAGGGAAAAAAATTGATATTCTTCTACAATCATTAGTTAGGTTGCACATAGGTCTAAAAGTGAGTTAAGAATTTGATATTATTACTTTGAAAAAATAAGGTAATAATATATTACCATCAAAGAATTCTTGAAAATTATTTTTTCATTCTTGGACTAAAGAATAATTTCATTTGGAAAAATCATTAAGGCCACATTTGGAGGCGAGATAAAAAATTGTAGGGATAGCTTAAAATGAAATAAGTGGGGATGGGTGCTTGTTTGGGTGGTGGAATAAGGAAAGGGTTAAGTAGAGGGTTAAAATGATTGGTGTAATAATGTAATGTTAGTTGATATTTATTTAATTATTTTTTTGTATAATAGAAGTTGTTGGATATGATGGTAATTGATGGTTAATATGTGTAAGGTTGTGTTGATTTGAATCCAACCATTGAGAGCCAGTTGATTTCTTCACTTCGAATCTAGCTGTTGAGCGCTAGCCACAGCGTGGATGCCATGCCCGAGGAACCATAAAGGTTGCCAACCCCCTCTCACGTCACGTCACCTCTTCCAAACCTTACCCAAAACCAAATGCCAAACCCCATTATCCCAAAAACCCCCCTTTTAACACCACACCCAAACATGGCCTAAATATATAAGGACCTAAGAAGGCATGGATAATTGGAAGGTCTTTAAAATTTTGACTACAAAAGCTAAAGGATCACTTTCAAGCTATTCAACTATCAACCAGTTGAAGGCTATGAATGACAACTACTCGACACTCATAAAATCCTCCTTGTTGTTGATAATGTTAGAGAAAAGTAATGCTTCTCTCATGGAAAACAAGAACCTAATCTGTCTTATATAGAGAGTAGGGGTAGAAAAATTATATAAAAGATCCAACAGGGATAGAAAAAGAACTAGAACTCTCAAACTTAATTAATACACTGAGACTAAATAAAATAAGACTCTTTACTTACTAAAAATAGACTTAGTCTTAATCCTAATTCTAAAGATTCTAACAACTTTCTCAATACTTTAACACTCCCCCCAAGTTGTAATGTGGATAATAATTACACCTAACTTGCTATGGTAAACAAAATTTGACTTATCCCCCTCGAAAGACATCTTTTGACTGGAGAAGTGATGAGAACCTCATCATGAACCCTAAATAGCACATTTTGACCTAATTAAATGAACAAAAACTCCTACATAACCTAAAGGAAGGCTTAACTCAGGGAATTACCAATCTGAGGAGAGAACATGACACAAGGGGTAAAACTGTAATTTTACCATTGCAGTGCATCAATAGGATTTTTAAGGGTCTAGACATAGGTCTAGTATACTTAATAAGAGAAAAAGTGGGATGGTTTGGTCAGAAAAAAGCTATGACGAAATCTAGGAATTAAACGACATTCTATAACCGTAAAACAAATCCACTTTAATTCATAAGGTTCCAGGCAAGATAAAAATCAACTAAGCACTCTAAAATTCATGTAAAAATATCCCTTAGGGCTTAGAACCTTTAATTTGGCCTTTGGAACCTGTTTTGACCTATATTGGGGTCCATACCCAATTTTTGACCTAATTTAGGCTTTTGTGCAAAATGTCCAGTCAAACGTGGTCAAACCTAAAATCAAACTTCACCATTGGATTCCTTAGGTCCAAATTATGTTTATACCAAAATTTGGACATAAGGGAAGGTCGTCTTGACCTACTTTGCAATTTGGTCCTCAAAATTACTTTCTGACCCTCAACTTTTTAAAACCCTTGCAATTACCCCCTAAGCTTCCTCGTCGTTTTCTTCACTTCGATCCTCTGCCATCCGCAACAGGGGCCATACCTCCAGCGACTTTGCACGGAGGTTTACGCCTCTCCTGCATGGGGAGCCACCCCCAGCTTTGAAAGGGGAGCTCCCTGTGGAGCCCTTACCGCATGGGTTGCTCCCCATGCTCTGAAACTCACCATACCTCTCGTGCGAACGTGCGAGAGGTGTGGGTTTCTAGCCGGCCTTACCTCTGGCGTGGCCTCTCCGTCACCCTCGCGCGCTTCCCACCTTGCCAGTGACTATTTAAGGATGGGCACACCACGCTGCTTCCTCCAAGCTCAATTTGGCCTGAGACTCCCCTCCAATTCGTCTCCTCCCAATTCCGGCTGACTGCCCAAAGCTTCTGGTGACTTCTTCCTCCCTCTCTCGTCGCTCTGCCACCGTACCAGTGGCAGAGCTAGCTCCACCGTCCTCCGTCGCGTCGCACCGTACCAGCGCATGCCCTCCGACCCCCTTCCTCGTCACCGTCTTCTTCCCCTGGGTGCCTTCGTCTCCGGCGACGGTAGGCATCAGCCACTCGCCATCAGCCTTCCCCCTTCACTCTGGACTAGTTAGATAAGTTTCCCTCACTCCCCTCTTCATTTCCCCTCTGATAATTTGTACCTTCGACCCCTCGACACCACAGACCACCATTACCCTCTCCACCTCCGACCACTAACTCCGGCAAGGCCACTCCACCACACAGATCGTTTCACCCCTCGCCAACCGGTCCCTAAGCTTCACCACCTCCCATTTATCACCTTTCGCCCTTCCACTAACCACCATACCCACTGGAACCTCCCCCCAAACACACCCACTTGCACGCACACAGTGTGCCTTAAGCACACACGCACGGCGTTTTCACGCCAAGCTGACCCTCGAGCCACCTTCGCCGTGCTCTGGCGAAGCCTGCTGAGTGTTCTGACAGGGCCGCAAGGCCGTCCTTGTGATTTCAGGGTCGCAGCCCCTCCCGCCATTAGCGTAGAAGCAAGGAGCTTGCTTGAAGCTTCGTTCAGGTCCCAGCACCCTAGGCCTCCAGGTCCAGAAGGCGTGGATTCCCCTCGCGCACCCAACCTGGCCTTCAATTGGCGTCGGGGGCCTTAGCTACAGCTGCAATTGCTCGCGCTATCTACTGCCAGGCGCACGACAGGAAGGTGGGACATTTAGTCCCACCTCGTGAGTTTTCGAGCAGGCGCAGGTAGATCAATTGAAAAAGTGCCAGGGGCTTATCACCTCCTGACACGGGGTGAGGTCCCCTCACCCACTCACCGCATCGTCCGTGCTCACTCCTCCGCAGACCTGGCTGACCTAACCCAATAACCCTACACACCTCGCCTACCACCGCACGCCGGTGGGCCTGGTCCTAAGCGCATATACCCGAGCCGATAACCCCGCTGGCTCTGGGAAAGCTGTGATTTGAGAGAGAAATAAAGAGAGAGAGAGTCGCGGGGAGGGTAGGGGTAGGTTTTGCTTAACCGTGTACCTGTGTAGGGAATAAGGAGGAAGAGGAAGCAGAAGAAGAGGAAGAGGAGAAGAGGCCAATTGAAGAAGAGGAAGAGGCTGAGGACTTAGCTGCGCCAAGGAAGAGGGAGCAGGAGTTGAAGAAGGCAGAGGAAGAAGCACAATGCAGAAGGAAGGGAAGAAAAAGAAGAAGGCAGAGGAAGGAGTTGAAGAGGAAGAAAGAGCCAAAGAGGAAGAGAAGAAAAGAGAAAGAGGGAGCTGTCGCAAAGAAGAAGGCCAAGCAGAAAGGAAAAGAAGAGAAGAAGAAGAAGCCAAGGAGAAGAAGCAGCAGCAGCCAAAGAGAAGAAAGGAAAAAGAAGAAGACGTGCACTGTAGTAAACACCATTTAAGGCGTCTGATTCCTAGAATCAGACGTATGAAGACAGAGAAAAGAAAAGAGAGAGAGCAAAAAAGGAGAGAAAAGAAGAAAAAGAGAAGAAAAATTCTACTTTTAGTCTTTACATTTTTTGTAAAACATTACAGTATTGTGAATTGTGATTTTTCTGCTTCTAAAATCGAATTTGCTCCCTAAGTTTGACCTCGAAATATTTTCAAATTTCGAGTAATAAATAAATTAAATAGATAATCATCAAGAAGCAGGAAACCAGCAAATTGGAGGGGCAGGTAGGCAAATAGTGGAAGACAATCCCAAGAAAAAAATAGTAGTTGTAGAATGATAGACGATCCTAAACAATTAGAGGAAGTAGGCAAAATCAGGAGATGTTCCAAAGTAAGTAGTTGTTGAGAGATGATCTCAAACAAGCAAGGGAGAAAAATCCCAATGTTCAAGGATAAGGAGCTATGTAGGAGACGGAAAAGCTGCAAACGCGAGAATGGGCAAAAGGAACACGTAGATTTGGTGACCCAGTTCCATCACATGAGTGTACATCTAGAAAGGGGATTTAACCCTCAATTGTTCACTAGAGATTTGTGTAATACTGGATAGGAAAAGTCCCCTTTCTCAAATACATGATCCCTCCTTTATAGAAGGTTTTTCCTTGCTATGGAGGCTAGTAATCATTTATTGTTCATGAAGCTCTATTGCCCAATAGGTCACCTCTTCTTCCACTCAATCGCCTCGTTTGCTATGCTAGAGCCTCAATTCACATGTCACTTCGATTCTTATGTTGTCACCTTGACTTCTACACTACCGGTACCTTTCCCACTTAGCATAGTCAGGATCAGTGTAGCGGAAGATTGTGAGGTTGGTGCTAGTCTTTTGTAAAACCGCACCAGTTTGATTATATTTTATTACTCGAATACAAAAATTCTCCAAGTTGAACTCAGGGAGCAAACTTGATTCTAAAAACGTAGATAATCATAATTTATAATATAATATTTTACAAAAAGATTAAAGAGAGAAATAAAAATGTCGCTTCTCTTTTCTTCTCTCTCTCTTCTTTTGTCCTCCTTTTTCTCTATTTTCAAACGTCTGATTCCAAGGATCAGACGCCTTAAGTAGCCACTTGCTACAATGCTGGTGCTTCTTTTTTTTCCTTTCAACTACTGCCGCCGCTGCTGCTTCTTCTTCTTCTTGGCTTCTTTTTCTCTTCTTTTCCCTTCTGTCTCTGCCTTCTTATTTTCTTCTCTTTCTCTGCTGCGCCTTTGATTTCTCTCTTCCTTCTCTTTCTTTGCACTTTCAAGCCTTTCTTCTTCCTTCTTCTGTTGTGCCTTTGCTTTCTCTCTACCATAGCTTCTCTACGACTACAGTGCCATCTTCCTCCTCCTTTGCTGCTCCTGCCTTCAAGTTCTTCCGGAGCTGCCTCCTCCTCCTCCTTTCCCTGCACAGTACAAAGCAAAACCTACCCCTACCCTTCCCCACGTCACTCTCTCTCTATTTCTCTCTTCACTATGCTCTCCCAGAGCCAGGTAGTTGGGTCGGTCGCGTGCCCGGGTCCAGGCGCATCGGCATGGGTGTGGTGCGCGAGGAGTGTTGGGTTAGGTAGTTAGATCGTGGGTGCCAGGTCCACGGGGGAGTGTCGCGGATGAGGCGTGGCAGGGGGCGAGGGACCTCACCCCTATGTGTCTTAAGGCAAATAGCACAATTCACAAAATCAATTTAAACCACGCACCTCGGTTCTGTGTTTCCGAGGTGGGACTAAAAGTCCCACCCGCTTCTACTGGCACCTGCAGGAGGATGTCTTCACGCAATTGACGCAGCTGAAGGGTCCGTAGCTACGACTCTCAACCTGCGTAGCCTGGGGTCCTAAAGCCTGGAGTGCGCAGCCTGAAGTGATGCTTGCGAGCTGCTTCAAGCCGTCGTCAATGGCAGCAAGGGGGGTCGACCTGAAATTCATGCATACGGCCTTGCAGCCTCATCAGAGCACATGGGAAGCTTTGCCGTGTCACGGTGAAGGTGCCTAACTAGGTTGTTGGTTGCGGGGTGGCCTAGGCGTGCGTGCCTAGGTCGCTCTATGGCAATCGTGATGGGTGTGTTCGATGAAGGTGTGGAGCATGTGGCAGAGAGATGGGAGTAGGGGAAAATGGTCAGTGAGGTGTTGCGGAGATCGTAAGGTGGTTAGCGAGGTGGATGGAGGTGTAGAGCAGCGGGAACACCTCGCCGGTGGTCTGCTGGAGGTGGAGATGATGAGGGTGGACAGTGGTGTAGAGGGGTCGAAAGTGTGAATTAAAAGAGGGGAAATGAAGAGGGGGAGAGAAGGAACTTATCTATGAGTCTCTGGACGAAGGGGGGAGGCAGAGGTGGCAAGCAGTTGTGCTGCCGTCACCAGAGACGAAGGTGCCTAGGGGAAGAGACAGCGACGAGGAAGAGGGGCTGGAGGGTGCCTGCTTGTAACGACCCGATTCCCGAGTCCCTACGAGACACGAGAACCGGACCGACTCGACTAATCCCAAGACCTAATCGTCCAACGAGAAACTAACCAAAAGAGCAGTAAAATAAACCACATTCAACATGAAATATAACTAGCAGTAACAAAATACAGCAGTAAGAAAAAGAACTACTACAGCATGTATCACCACAACAGTAGAACAACATTTAACATAACATGAACTACAAGTAAAGAAAAGTACAGAGAGTAACAAGAACTACTTGCTACAGTGGAACAAAAAGGGCACAAAAGAACATTGGTAACTCTACTGGACCCTACTCGACCCAGCGTCCTCTGCAGCCGCTGACCCTGGCTGCTCAACACCTGGTCCTGAAAAGTAATGAGTGTAACACGTCAGCGAAACGCTGAGTAGAGTGGCAGCTAAAGCTAAAGAAGCAGTAAAGTGTACAGTAGTTGTTTTATTTTCTTTCTTCCTTTATTTACGTCTTTCTATTGTTTCACAATTTATCTATTTCTCTGATCCTTCACTTGATCTCGAATGTTCCTCGTGGGAACGATCTTGATTGCAGTCTTTTCCAAACAGTAGAAGTAACACGTGGTGCTCTCCTGGCCGGGAGAGTCCCCCGTGGTGATCCTACTCTCAATCAACCACCCCAAGGTCACTGACAGATGTAACAGTGACTACGGCATGCGCGGTAATTGCACGGGTAACTACCCCACATTGGCACGCGGTCAGTCGTTTCCGTTAACGGGTGCGCCCAAAGCACAGCACGGAACCAGTATAGGGCAGAGCCCTCTCAGTAACAGGGGTCCAACCCCTCCACAGTAACCAAACAGGGGCCTTGCCCCTCCACAGTCCGCGCACCCTCGCCTGACTACCCTGGTTTGCCCAGTGGGCCTAACAAGTCGGTGTAGGTGAGATAGTATAACCCCGGGGCCCATGGGGTAGCTAGTACTCGCCCTACACTAGTAGATCTCCTCGGTACTGTGTACATGAGGGCCAACAAGTCGGTACAAAGTGGCCATACCTAACCCCGGGTCCCTGGGGCGGCTGGCTCCGCTCTGCACTAAGCAGGTAACAGGTGCTTCCCCTGACACTACGTACCCAAGAGACAACGCACCTCCACATCTTTCCTTCTCATTTCCATTTCATTCTCTTTCCAGGAGTTCTACTCCTAATTCCCCGTAGGGTTCCAGCTCTTTTAACTCAGCACATTTAGGTTTCCCCCTTTTCGGTTTCACGTTCATACAACCTATATTCTCAATCATGTTCATTTATTTATAACAGGCAGCTGTTAAAATCAATTTACATGCAGCTATTATTTCCTTTCTACAGTTTCCAAGACTACAATATCTATATTCATTTCACTAGTTTTCCAGTCCTAGGATTCATGCCGTACCCTAGGATCTATCATTCAATCTAGTTTTCCAGCCCTAGGATTCATGCAATACCCTAGGATCTATCATTCAATCTGGTTTCTCATTCCTAGGATTCATGCAATGCCCTAGGTTCTATTAATTGTTCCATAATTGTAACAAATTATGTTAATAATTTCTAAAGCCACTCTACTAGCTACAACGGAAGTACTGGGGGCGTGGTCGGAAATCCCGCGCCCCTCCGCAACCCCCGAGAGTGCAATGGAACGGGGTCCTAACACAAGGATCAAACACAAGGAGTTTCTCAGAACAGTATATAATTACTGTAGACGGGTAGAGGATTTTATTCTGAAAAGAACGCAACTCGAAATGCGGAAAACAGACTCCGAACGGGCCCTAAACGGGTCGAAAACGACGAAACAGTCCAAAATCAGACGTCTGGAACCTCTTCCAGACGTCTTAAAAAGTGGGTCAGATGGTACCTTTGTTCTATGTAGTCTCTCAGACGTCCAGAAGCCTACGGGGGCGTCTAGCCTAGTTCCCAGACGTCCGATGGTCACCCCAGACGTCTGGAAGTCCTTCCCGTCGTCTGGCACTACAGCCAAACATCTGATTCGCGTTGAATGGCGAATCTCAGAGCTTGCACGTACCCACTCATCGTTCTCAGTACAACGGGTTGCAGAAAAGGGCGAAGGACAAAAATAACTTGCCAGACGTCTGGACAGTCCTCCAGACGTCTTCACTGTCGTCTGGTTGGAATCCCAGACGTTTGATTCTGGAAAAATTTCCAAAATCAGAGCTCGACTCGCTCTCCGCCCGCGACGCACGGCCGTGTCGCACCTCGTCCGCCTACTACTCGAGCTGCAGCAGCCCTCCAGCGACGCTCCACGCCCACGGCTCCCCCCACCGGCCGGCTCTAGCTGCCCCGGCAAGCTTGAGCCCTCACGGTCGGGCGTCTCCTCCCTCACGCAACACCTCCTCCCGCAACTCGCCGCGGCTACCGCTGCCGCCGCTCGCTCGCTCTCGCACCGACTGGAAGAAGAAGAAGGGAGCCGAGGGGATGAGAGTGAGGGAGAGGGCGAGGCCTTTTTAAAGCCGTGCAGGGAGAGAGAGGGGGGGCAGCGCTGCGCCTACGGAGGAGAGAGGGGAAAAGAGGCGTCGCAGGTCTGCGCGCGCAGGAGCGCAGACGAAATCGCGCGTGCCACGGAAATCAAATCCCAGACGTCTGGAAGGGGTTCCAGATATCTGGTCAGACGTCTTAAAAGACGTCTTGAAGCCGCATTCGTAACACTGCTGGTACGGCAAGGCGCGACGGAAGATGGCGGAGGTAACCCTGCCATTGGTATGGTGGCAGGACGACGAGAGAGGAGGAGGAGAATCGTCGGAACCTGCGGGCGGATGGCCGGAGGAGGAGACAAAATTGGTGGGATTTCTTCGGCCAAATCAGGCTTGAAGGATGCGGCAAAGGATTTCTCTCCTTAAATAGGCATCGGCAGAGAGAGAATCGCAAAGAGGAGGAGGGAATACCCCATCGGAGGTATGGCCAGAGCAAGACCCATACCTCTCGAGCATTCGCAGGAGAGGTATGGGGGCCGACAGGGCATGGGAGCCGCCCCATGTGGCAGGGGACAACATAGGGAGTCTCCCTTTCAAATCTGGGGTCGGCCCCCTATGCAAGCGTGACGCCATCCTCCACGCAAAGTCACCGGAGGCATGGCCTGCACAGGCATGTGGAAGAGGGACCCGATTGAAGAAGATGACAGGAAAGATAGGGGGGTCCTTGCAAGATTTCAAAAAGCTAAGGGCCAAAAAGTAATTGTTGAGGACCATTTTGTAAAGTGGGTTAAGGCGACCTTCCCTTAGGTCCAAATTTTGGTATAAACTAATTTGGACCTAAGGAACCCAATGGTGAGGTTGGATTTTAGGTTTGACCATGTTTGATCGGATATTTTACACAAAAATCCAAATTTGGTTAAAAATTGGGTATAATTCTCAATCTAGCTCAAGATAGGTTCCAATGGCCAAATTGAATGTTTTAAACCCTAAGGGATAATTTTTTATGAATTTTAGAAGGTTTAATTGATTTTTATTTTTCCTGAAACTTCATGAATTAGAGTGGGTTTGTTCTAGGGTTATAGAATGTCATTTAATTCCCATATTTTGTCATAACCCTTTTCTAACCAAACCATTCCAATTTTTTTTTATTAAGTCCACTTGACCTGTGTCTAGACCCTTAAAAATTCCGTTCATGTACTGCAGTGGTAAAATTACAGTTCTACCCCTTGTGTAATGTTTTATTCTCTGCTCTACAATTTCCTGATTTAGGCCTTCCCTTAGGTTATGTAGGAGCTTTTTGTTCAATTCCTTATGTTAAAATGTGCTAGTTATGGTTCATGATGAGGTTCTCATCATAGGTCTTGACCTCTTAAGCGATCTCTCACCATGCGAAGGTTGAGTAGTCGAGTCGACTGATTGCTCTTAAGTGTTCTAAGAGGGGGGAACTGGTCGGTCAGCTCCACATGGTTCGCCTAAAATAATGGTTTCCCAACCTAGCTGGCAAGGGGCTTGCCTTTTTTTTTTAGTTGCCTAACTCTCTTCCTAGGTTTTGCTTGGGCCTACTTGGCTTCTGAGCCAACCTCTAGGGGGTTCAACTTTCTTTCCCCCATCACCAAAACCAGCAATAATAGTAGCAGTACTAATAGGAAGGCCATTGTAGTAGCAACAATAAACAAACCCACATTTTCCATTGGAACAAGTTAAGGCCTAGCCATGAAGAAACACCCCCGAGGTTTGTACAACATTGAAGAACCTTATTGGAGGCAAAAAAATCAGCAAGGAGACCTCCTCCTGGCTTAGGCACTATACGTGTGCTACACGTAGTCTATGCTCACTAAAATAGAATCAACCAATAAATAGAAACTAGTCCAACCTATTAGACCAATCAAGAGGTGATAAGAGACTCGTCATGGCTCCTAATTTATCTTAATTAGTTAGGTTCCCTAATTAATTATCGGTGAATAACATTAATACATGGTTAATTACACAATTAAGATAAAATAGCAAGGACCTTACAAATAAGTTAAAATAACTTAATTAAGGTTTAATTGGTGTTAATTTAAGTTTAATTAGTTAATAGGACTCAAATAAAACCAAATAGCTATATATAAGGCATTATATATATAATTTATATCTATAATTCTAAATTAACATAATAATGTAATCACTTTAATAATTACAGTTAAAATGGGAAAAAAATGTAATTTCATGGCATAAACATGTTATTTAAATTATTTATAATTATAGAAAAAGTTTAAAAATAAATAAATTAAAATAAGCCATTAAATCCATTATTTACATTTATGCCCTCAACTTTTATGTCAACCGAGTCCTTTTATCTCAGTTAAGTCCTTCACTATTTACAAAGAGGTCCCTGTGTACATTTCTTCTCCAACTTCTTCTTCCTCCTCACGGATGCTCCTCGAGTTCCAGTGACTACACCTTCTTGATCACCACTTATCCGGTGACGCACAACTACACACGTTACCATCTGAGCTCCTAAGTCTTTTCCCTCACTCAATAGAGTGAGATCTCTTTACTTAATTCAGGGCGAACTCAAGTTTGATTCTATGTGAATTTCTTAAATAATTCTTCTTCTTACTGCTTAATTGAGTTAATTGATGTTCTCCTGAGACTATTGATTGTCTTAGGAGTCTATTAAACCTATTCTTAATTATTTAATGCAAATTTGATGTTCAGATATATTTTTCAGCTTTCACCGGAGCTCCAGTGAATCCAAACATGAGCTGCAGCCTTTGAATCTTCCTGCAGAGCTCCAGATTGCTTGTTAGTAATCTAAGGATCTGATTCCAATAGCTAAACTTGAGTTTCATTACTTTTATTCCTCTAATGATCATTGTCTTCCTCAACTTCGACAGAGTTGAGTAGACCTTCTTAGAGTCTTAGACTTTAGCGATAGATCCTAAAGCATATGTAGAGTTTCACATTCTCCTTCAGATAGGTCTAAAAACCTTTCATCCTTTCTAACGACCAACTCCCTTTCGAATCTCAGGCGAAAGTTCCTATGGGCCTACTTAGAATGATTAAAACTCAAATTTGAGGTGATACTTGGATTCACCTTGGGTTGAATTTAGCTAATTTGGATAGTTTCTTTGATCTGAGAATCTTTAAATCACAAAGTCAACTTCTAAGCTTGAGAGGTCAACTTAGATGTGTTCTTGAGGTTTCAAACATCGAAACTTGATTTAAATAGTTGATTTGAGTTATGGGAATCAATGTGAGTTCATTGGAGCTAATTGGGATGTGTTTTATTAGGGTTTACTGTATTTTTAGCTTCTTTCACGGTTTGGGTTCTAAATGAGCTTCAATGGAGTTTTATCCTTTTTAATGAGATTTTGAGCCAATTTTAAGCCAGATGAGTTTGTCTCAAACTTCTAAATTGATCAAGATTGGTTTTGGAGATCTTAATCTATCTATTAGGAAAATTCACAATTGATTTCAGTGTTCTTCGCTAAGGAGCTGAAGCTGTGAAGTTTTGGAGCTTCCCTAAGCTTCCCTAGACCTCAATACGATCCTAATCCTTGTGGAATGGTCTGATGTAGCTGTCTGAGTCTTCAATTGAGAGATTTGACTTAGTCTAATAAGTTTATCGTAGGTTTCCCTCTTTACTGGTCTGCAGCAAAGTGTTCATGACTTCAGGCCATTTTCATGCTTTAATTCCAAGGTTCAAATTTGATCCTTTGATCAAATTGATAGCCACAATCAACAATAAGCACACAGGGCTTTCAATCAAGCCCTTACTTGTAGGATTTGAAGATCTAAGCTGTAAGGAATTGGCTGCTGAAGCTAGAGCTGGACCTAAGTAGCACGCGAAGAAACAAGGGATATATATAATCCTATATCAGATGTTAAAGAGCACCCGTTGCCATATAAAACCAAACGCATCGCATGCCAAAGAAGCCATCAGCGCAGGGTGCACAATTGGCCACATCTTGAGCATTTGAGTGTGTGTGTGTGTGCGGTTAGGCCGCGAGGCTATTGTGGGCCTACATGGGCCTAAAACTGTGCACAAAAATAAACCTAATAATAAAACTATGGGCCCAATTTAGTAGTGGTCAATCCGACCCATTGGATTATTGATTCCGCAAAAAGCCAAGCTCGCCAATCACTAATTTTTGTATAATTGGGCTCTTAATTAGCCTATGTGTTGAGGAGGCTTGTAAGAATTTGGCTAAGTATTGAGCTGCACTCGTTGAAGGCTGAGCTGAAGAGAAAGGGCATTGTGCTAAGTGTTTAATCAGAATTAAATGTGCTTAAGTTGATAATTGTGCTTAATTGTAGTTGTTTCAAAATAACTCTTTTTATGTAATTTTCCTTCTATAATTTAATGGAAATCATTTCTTTTTGTCTATTCTTTTAAGTAGGATGATTGTTTGCCTTATATTATCTATTTTGGATGCAATTATCCATGTGGTTAACATATTAGGTAACTATTAGTTAGTGGTTAACATATTAGGTAACTATTAGTTAATTAAGTCTCTAATTAAGTACTTAGTCTAATTAAGTAAATATTAACATAGTAATCTATAATATAGAGTAATATAAGCTATACTAGTCAAGTGATAATAGTATAGTGATGAGAACCTCATCATGAACCCTAACTAGCATATTTTTGACCTAAATAAGTGTACAAAAGCTCCTACAAAACCTAAGGGAAAACCTAAATCAGGAAATTACAAATTTGAGTATAAAACAATTCACAAGGGGTAAAACTGTAATTTTACCAATGCAGTACATAAATGGGATTTCTAAGGATCTAGACACAGGTCAAATGGACTCAATAAGATAAAAAGTGGGATGATTTGATCAGGAAAGGGTTATGACAAAATTTGAGAATTAAATGACATTCTATAACCCTGAAACAAACCTACTTTAATTCATGAAGTTTCAGGCAAGATAAAAATCAATTAAACCCTTTAAAATTCATGAAAAAATAACACCTAGGGTTTAGAACTTTCAATTTGGCCATTGGAACCTATCTTGACCTAGATTGAGGTCTATACCTAATTTCTGACATAATTTGGGTTTTTATGTAAAATGTCCAGTTAAACGTGACCAAACCTAAAATTCAACTTTACCATTGGGTTCCTTAGGTCAAAATTAGGTTGATACCAAAATTTGGACCTAAGGGAAGGTCGTCTTGACCCACTTTACAAATTGGTCCTCAATAATTACTTTCTAACCCTTAACTTTTTGAACTCTTGCGTTTACCCCCTCAACTTTCCCGTCGTTTTCTTCGGACTGGTCCCTCTGCCACCTGCAGCAGTAGGCCATACCTCTGGCGACTTCGCGTGGAGGATGGCGCCGCGCAGGGCATGGGAGCTGGCCCCAGATTTGAAAGGGAGACTTTCTGCGGAGTCCCCTACCGCATGGACCACCTCCCATGCCCTGCCGGCCGCCATACCTCTAGTGCGAATGCGCAAGAGGTATGGGTCCCCGACTACCCACGTCTCCGACGGGGTTTTCCCCCCCACTCTCGCGTGCCTGCCAGCCTACCCTCGCCTATTTAAGAAGCAGCACGCTCTGTCGCTTCTCCCAAGCTTGACTTGGCCGTAGACCCCCCCCCAGAATTCATCTCCCCTCTCTTCGAAAAAGTAGCCCGCAAGCTCCGGGGATTTTTCCTCCTCCCTCTCGTCGCTCTGCTGCCATACCACCGGCAGGGTTCACTTTGCCTTGTTCTTCTGCGTTGCGCCGCACCGGCGCACGCCTTCCTGTCCTACTCCTCGATGCCGTTATCTCCCCCTCAGGGCCGTCTTCTCCGACGACTGCACAAATGCGTCATTCGTCTCCTCCGCCTCCACTTCGCTCTGAGTACCCCAGATAAGCTCCTCTTCTCCTACTTTCTATTTCCTCTCTATTAATTTAATCTTTCGACTCCCCGACTCCACTGTCCACCATCTCCACCTCCGGCTAGACCTCTGGCGAGGCGTTCCCATCGCTCTACACCTCCATCCGCCTCGCCAACAGATCCCTGAGCATCCCCACCCCCCACTGATCACCCTACGACCCTCCACTGATCGCACCAACCCCTGTCGCCTTCCCCCGACCAAAACCATCTTCACGGCCATAGGGCAACCTAGGCATGCACGCCTAGGTCGCGTCGCGGCCAGCCACCCACCTAGGCACCTTCGCCGTGCCACGGCGAAGGTTTTCCTATGGTCTGACAGGGCCGCAAGGCCGTATTCATGCATTTCAGGTTCCGATGTCCCTCCGCCATTGACGAGGAAGCTTGAAGCAAGCCTGCTGCAGCTTTAGGTCTCTCCGCTCCAGGTGAAGTGCCCCAGGTCACGCGAAAGCCCTTCGTGCACAACCCCAGCCAAGTGATTGGCTTTGAGGACCCTTGCAGCTTCGGCAATTGAACGCAACTCCTGCTGTGAGCGTTCGCGAAATGAAGGTGGGACATTTAGTCCCACCTCGAAAAGTTCTGAGGCGCAACACCTGCATAAGTTGAATTCTTGCTAGTAGCTGTTCGCCTCCGAATCACGAGGTTAGGTCCCTCTCACCCGAACCGAACCAGTCTTGTCCGCGACCCACGCCTCCTCGAACTTGGCCTGACCTGACTACCCGTGCACACCTCGCCCACCACCACACGTCAGTGGGCCTGGTCCCGGGCGCGTACACCTGACCCGTATACTCGAGAAGGCTTTGGGAGAGCTAACCGAAGAGAGAAATGGAAAGAGAGAGAAATGCGGGAAGGGTAGGGGTAGGTTTTGCTTAACTGGGTGCCTGCCTGTGTAGGGAAGCTAAAGAAGAAGGAGGAGGAGGAAGAGGAGGATGAGGCTAAGGACTTAGCCGCATCAAAGAACAGGAGCCGAGGAAGAAGGAAAGGAAGAAAAAGAAGAAGACAAGAGCAAAAGCTGAAGAAAGAGAAGCCAATTGAAGAAGAAGAGGGCACAGTGCAGAAAGAAAAAGGAGGAGGTGCAACTCAACAGTGAAGAAGCCAAGAAGGCCACGTAGGGAAGAAAAGAAGAGAAGAAGAAAAAGTCAAGGAGAAGAAGCAGCACTGCCAAAGAGAAAGGAAGAAGGAAACGAGTACTGTAGCAACCGCTACTTAAAACGTCTGATTCATGGAATCAGACGTCTGAAGACAGAAAGAAAAAGAGAGAAGAAAAGAAAAATTTTATTCCCTCTCTCTCTCATTTTTTTTTGTAAAACAGTATATTGTTGTGAATTGTGATTTTCTATGCTTCTAAAATCAAGTGTTGCTCCCTGAGTTTGACCTCAGAGATTTTCTATTTTCGAGTAATAAAAACAAAAATACGTACTGGTCTCGACCAAACGATCATCGACCACCATATAGTAAGTAAATAAGTTATGTAGAGTAGTAATTAACTTAAGTAGTTAAGAATAAAGATTAATTTATAATAAATGGCAATTAATTAAGCTAATTTAGCCTCTCAACCTGGACTCAACCAGTTAAAAGTAATTTTCTAAATGTTAGGTTATCTTGCACACTATACTATAATTAATAATGATAAATTAATTAAGCAAGATAGCTTAAGCATCATCTTTGGCACTGTTAATTAAGTTAATAACCTTAATTAACTGTGTTGAGAATTTTCATATCAAGAGGTATTCTAAATGAAGTCGATTAAGGAGAACAAATCAAGATTGGATATCCGATATGGAGAGGGAGAATTGGTTTGGATAAGAGAATCAACCGGGACAAGTGTTAATCAGGTGACAGATTAAACCAAAGATCTGTGTGGCAGTGCAGAGTGGTGAAACAAACCAATTTGGGCAAAAATCAAACACACAATTAGGCCTAGCAGTAGGATCCAATCAAGGCAATGGTTTTAGATACAATTAGATGGTTAGATCAGTTGATCATTAACCTAATTGATCCTATGGTTGGGGATGATCCTTGTCGTGACCTGCTCCCGACTCCCTACAGGACCCGGGAACAGCTTGCCTTGACGAACCCCAAGGCTCAATCATCCAACAAGAAAGAACTAAATGCCATAAATATTCTACAACCACACAAGTAATGTAACTAAGCAAAAAAAAATATTTGACTGAAAATAAAGGAAAGAAAATAGCAATCAACTAGTATCTCACATCATACAGTGGAAAGTTACGATTACAAGCATAGCCATCACAACATAACTGGTATAGATATATCATATATATAACTACGAACAATAGGTACTCACTACAACAAAACTTTCTGTAAGAAAGACAGAAGAAAACTACTACTAGGCTCAATTGGGCCCAGCACCCTCAGCAACCGATGGCTCTGGTTGCTCGAATCACTGACCTAAACAAAGTTATAAAATTTTGTGGTCAGCTAACGCTGAGTAGAGTGGTGGTTAAATCATATAATTTAAACGGGCAGGTAACATGCATTTAACATTTTATTTATTATCATTCGTTCCCAATTATTGTCTTTCTGATTCGAGTATTCTAATCCCGTTCCATAATATTTCTCAATCTTCTTGTTCCCTAAGGGAACAATCTTGCTTACAGTTTTCCCATAATGCAGGATGTACACGTGGGACTCCTCTGGTCAAAAGAGTCCCCCGTGGTAGTCCTACACTTGGTCTACTACCTCGACGTCACGGTCGTGACGTAGCGGTGACTATGACACGCGTGATAAGCACACGGGTAACTATCCTGTACTGGCACGCGGTCAGTCGTTCCTACTAGCGGGTATGCCCCAAACGTACAACACGGAATAACACAGGGCCTTGCCATTTCAGAACATAGGTCTAGCCCTCAGAAATAAGGGTCTCACCCCTCGTAGTTTGCGTACCCTCGTTCGACTATCCCGAACTATCCCGGTTTGCCCAACAGGCTAACAAGAGTACGTGTAGGGTGGCCATGCCTAACTCCGGGTCCCATGGGGCAGCTAGCTCCAGCCTACAATAAGTAGCTCACCTCGGTACCATTTGTGTGCGAGGGCCAAACAGGAGTCGATGTAGAGTGGGAAAACCTACTGTTACGAACACGGCTTCAAGACGGTTTTTAAGACGTCTGGGAGGTGGCCCAGACGTCTGACCAGACGTCTGGGATTAAATTTTTGCGGCGTACGGGGTTGCGTCTGCGTGCATGCGCGCGCAGACTTGCAACCACCACCCTCTTTCCTCTTTTTCCCTCTCTCCTCCTGTAGGGCGCAGTGCTCTCTCTCTCTCTCTCTCTCTCCCTGCGTGGCCTTAAAAGGCCCTCGCCCCCTCCCTCACCCTCATCCCCTTCGTGTCCCTCTTCTTCTTCTCCCAGCCGGTGCGAGAGCGAGCGAGCGGCGGCAGCAGCGGCTGCGACAAGTGTGCGGGAGGAGGTGTTGCGCGAGGGAGGAGACGCTCGACCGTGAGGGCTCGAACTTGCTGGGGCAGCTAGAGCCTCCCGGCGGGGGAGCAGCGGGCGTGGAGTGTCGCAGAGGGGCTGCTGTAGCTCGAGCAGCAGGCGGACGGGGCGCGGCGCAGCGCAGCCGTGCGTCGCGGGCGGAGAGCTAGAGGAGCTCCGATTCTGGAATTTTTTCTAGAATCAGACATCTGGGCTTACGACCAGACGACGGTGAAGACGTCTGACAGGTAAGATATTTCATCTTCTTCCTTTTTTCGCGCGTACGGCCATGCAGCCGTCCGCCGCGACTTCGTCTGCAACCCGTCGTACTGAGAACGGGTATGGGTGCTTGCAGGTTCTGCTCGGGAGGGCGCGAGACTCTCCATCCAACGCGAATCGAACATCTAGTCGCATTGCCAGACGACGGAGAGGACTTCCAAACGTCTGGGTTGACCATCGGACGTCTGGGAATTAAGCCAGATGCCCCCGCAGGCTTCTGGACGTCTGAGGGACTACACAGAGCGAAGGTATCATCTGAACCACCTTTTAAGACGTCTGGAAGAAGTTCTAAGCATCTAATTTTGGATTGTTTCGTTGTTTTTGACCCGTTTAGGGCCCGTTCGGAGTCCGTTTTCCGTGTTTCGAGTTGCGTTCTTCCCAGAATAAAATCCTCTACCCGTTTACATTAATTATATACCGTTCTGAGAGACTCCTTGTGTTTGATCCTTGTGTTAGGATCTCGTTCCATTGCAGTCTCGGGGGTTGCGGAGGCGCGCGGGATTTCCGACCACGCCCCCAGTCTCCCGTTGTAGCTGGTAGAGTGGCTTTTAAAATTATTGGCATAATTTGTTACAATTATGGAATAATTAATAGAACCTAGGGCATTGCATGAATCTTAGGAATGAGAAATCAGATTGAATGATAGATCCTAGGGTATTGCATGAATCCTAGGAATGAGAAACTAGATTGAATGATAGATCCTAGGGTACGGCATGAATCCTAGGACTGGAAAACTAGTGATATGTATATAGATATTGCAATCTTGGAAAAGTGGAAAGGAAATAATAGCTGCCTGTAAATTGATTTAACAGCTGCCTGTTATGAATAAATAAACATGATTGAGAACATGGGTTGTATGAACGTGAAACTGGAACGGTGAAACCTAAATGTGCTGAGTTAAAAGAGCTGGAACCCTACGAGGAATTAGGAGTAGAACTCCTGGAAATCGAATGGAATGGAACTGAGAAAGAAAGACGTAGAAGTGTGTTGTCCCTTGGGTACGTAGTGCCAGGGGAAGCACCTGTTAACTGTTTAGTGCAGAGCGGAGCCAGCTGCCCCAAGGACCCGAGGTTAGGTCTGGCCACTTTGTATCGACTTTTAGCCTCGTGTATACAGTACCGAGGAGAGCTACTAGTGTAGAGCGAGTACTAGCTACCCCACGGACCCCGGGGTGCTGCTAGCTCACCTACACCGACTTGTTAGGCCCATTGGGTAAACCAGGGTAGTCAGGCGAGGGTGCGTGGACTGTGGAGGGGCAAGACCCCTGTTTAGTTACTATGGAGGGGCTGGACTCCTGTTACTGAGAGGGCTCTGCCCTATACTAGTTCCGTGCTGTGCTTGGGCGCACCCGTTAACGGAAACGACTGACCGCGTGCCAGTGCGGGGTAGTTACCCGTGCATTTATCGCGCGTGCCGTAGTCACTGTTACGTCTATCAGCGACCTTGGGGTGGTTAACTGAGGGTAGGACCACCACGGGGGACTCTCCCGGTCAGGAGAGCACCACGTGTTACTTCTACTTTTCGGAAAAGACGGCAATCAAGATCGTTCCCAAGAGGAACATTCGAGATCAAGTGAAGGATCTGAGAAATAAATAAATCGTGAACTAATAGAAAGACGTAAATAAAGAAAATAAAACAGCTACTGTACACCTTACTGCTTCTTTAGTTTTAGCTGCTACTCTACTCAGCGTTTCGCTGACATGTTACACTCGTTACTTTTCAGGACCAGGTGTTGAGCAGCCAAGGTCAGCGGCTGCAGAGGACATTGGGCCGAGTAGGGTCCAGTAGAGTTACTGTAGTTCTTTTTGTACCCCTTTTTGTTCCACTGTAGTGAGTAGTTCTTGTTACTCTCTGTACTTTCTTTACTTGTAGTTTCATGTTACGTTATAATTGTTGTTCTACTGTTGTGGTAGTACATACTGTAGTAGTTCCTTTTCTTACTACTGTATTTTGTTACTGCTAGTTATATTCATGCTGAATGTGGTTTATTTTATTGCTCTTTTGGTTACTTTCTCGTTGGACGACTAAGTCTTAGGATTAGTCGAGTCGGTCCGGTTCTCGTGTCTCGTAAGGACTCGGGAATCGGGTCGTTACACCTACCCTGGGTCTCAACCCAAAGGGCGGCAAGCTCCCCTCTACTCAAAAGGGATAGTTGCCCTCCTCTGTATTACGTGCACGAGGGTCAGCTCACTTCCCTTAACCAAGTCCGAACAGCCGCCCGTAGGCGGCATGTTCCAAAACCTGCAGGTTTTTTGTACTACAGTATTCCAGATTTCTTTCTAAATTCCCTGTAGGGTTCATACATGGATTTTTTTATTTCCATATTTGGTTCGTTGTACGTAGGACAGACAACTCAAATTCCATCATCAATTACTTAGTACAAGTATGTATTTTCATTCATGACGTATTTCATTTCAGGCAGCTCATAATTTCATCACGGTGATCCAATCATTTATTAATTACGCATGCATTTCTTCCAACCCTAGTGTTCATGTCACAATGTAGGGTTTGATTGACTATATTGTATGACAACGTGCATTTATCTCTTCCTAGGGTTCATCTCACATCCTAGGTTCAATTTAATTCTACGCATGCAATTTATTAATTCCAAGATTTGGGTGAGAACCACTCTACCAACATAACCAAGAGATGTAGGGGCACAGTTGACGGAGCTTTCAACCCTCGTAGGTTCCGTGCATACCACGGATGAATGATTTACCACATTGACCCATATGTCAAAATGAGCTCGAAACGGCAAGGACAATGTATCATTACTTCGAGAAACTTGAACGGAAACCAATAACATTTCGTTTGTAGAAAATCGACACCGTTTGGGCCCTGAACGGGCCCAAAAACACCAATCCTGACCATAATCAAAGGTTTAGGAAAAGTCTTAGACGTCTTAAATGAACTCGCAGGCATACTTTACTCGAGGCGCCTTTTTCAGATGTCTGGAACTCAGTGAAGATGTCTGAGGGTGTCTTCAGACATCTGGAGACACGTCCGGACGTTTGAGATTATCTCGATCTTCGCACCAGCACGCTTCCCAACCCCTGACATATGCGCATTCACGGTCAGAACTTTGGTAGGAAAATAATCGAAAGAAAAATGCTCTACCAGATGTCTAAGGTTACCTTCGGACATTCGACCCGACGTCTGAAGGTCATTCCGGACGTCTGATTCTATGGAAAAATGATTCCGTAGAATCATTTCTAAATCTTTTCTCGTTGCAGAAATGGCAGCAGCTGCAGCCCTGCCTCTTTCCCTCGCGAGTCCTCCGCTCTTAGCCTTCATCTCCTCTGCTCTCCCTCTCCTTCTTCCCTCGCTCGGCTGCTGGTGTGGGGACGAATGGAGGAGTAGGGGGGTATATATGAAGTTGGGGGATATCGGAGACATCATGGAGGAGGGTGAGGGAGGTGAGGTTGCTGCAAGGGGGGAGAGGTGTGGTGTACGGGATGAGGGGGAGGAGAGGGTGAGCATACGGTGGGAGAGGTGGTGGGGAAATTGCGAGGACACCCCTGCAATTTTTCTCTCCCCCTCACAAATCCCCAAAACAAAAGCTAAAGGGTTTAAAACTACAGAAAAACCCCCATAGATTCTGGAAACGCCAAACAACCTCAGGAAGGGTCATTTCAATCCTATAGATGAGTGATGACTTGTATCGACTTCTAGAGCAATGGTTGATCAGTCCAAAGGTTGGATGTGATAGCAAGAATGAAGATCAAGGCCCTCTGGTGAAGATCAACGAAGAAGAGAAGAATAGAGGGAAAAAGTAAGGAAGGAGAGAGGGATTCTTGGCCTTCTTCCTCCTTCTCCAAGCCCTACTTTAATATCATGTTGGAAAAAAGTAATTTCTCTCTTATTGAAAATAGGAATCCTAATCTCTCTTACATAAGAGAGGAAGGGTAGAAAATATATATGAGACCCAATAGGAATAAGAAATAACTAATAGGAATAGGAAAAGAACTAAGACTCTTAAACTTAACTAAATAGATTAACTCTACTAAACTAGGATTCTTTGTTAATAAGTCCAGATACTCTAAAACTTTTCTAATACTCTAATAGATAAATATCAAAGTAAAGATCATAAGGTTTAAGCTTAGTTGTTTAATTTAATGCTTGAAGTTTAACTGTTACTAGTGAATTAATGAATCCACTTGTAGTTTGACGTTGTCTTCATTTGAATTGTTGTACTACCCATCTCTCTCTTACTTGGATCCTCTGCAAGATACTCATTTAACTACACATATCTTTACACTATATAAGTTAAAAATCTAAGTAAGAGACTAATTCTTTATTTCACTTTTATCACCCAATCTCATTCAAACCTCAAGAGAATTTGTAGTATTTTTTTCATCTTTTAGAAGTAGTTTTTTGCTAGATCAAGGGAACCAAGACAAAGATTAATTGTCTTCATAGGGAGATGCACACTATTTTTTCTCATACTCTTCTAAATTCGATTTCAGGACTAGTTCTCAATTTTGATGTTGCTCCTTTAAGTTAATCATATTTTCTTGTTGATTGTTTTCACCGTAAAACACTATGATCTTTGCACAATAACTTTATTAAAATCTTATATCTTTATCCTACATGTTTTCATTACAACCAAATTCTAAGTATAACCAATTGGTCACTCGACTCATATTGCCATTGATCTACTCTTAGTTAGCTTCCCAGTAACCAAATATAAACCTAGGCCCTTAAGTCCTCTCTAGCATGACAATTTGCTAAGCTTTTCTCAATTTTGATGAATTTCGAAGGAGATATCTTTTGTACTCGTATCGCCTAGGTTCCATAATCCTTGACGTATTATATGGTATGATATTAGTCGAGCCACATTTTTTTTACTTAATCCTCTCTAGAAATTAAATAATCTCAAATTAACTTGGCAATTAAATATTGCTTAAAGCTTTCCAATTAGGTTCTTTGTAGGTTCTTTGTTATGATTGTGAAAGATTTGAAGCTAAACTAGATAAAAATGTAGTATAATTACGATAACCTTTTATTCATCCTATCTAAACTCAGTCCAATTTTGATTTGACTTGGTGGATTGCTTCGACTTGCATGACTGATGATATATTTTGTTACTACATGCATACCTCTTTATATTCATTGAATCTTAGTAACAAATCTTTAGCAAATGATCACATAAAATCAATTCCAAGCAAGGGGATAACAAATCATGCATGAAAGCAACATTTTATATATATATATATATATATATATATATATATATATATATATATATATATATAGAGGTTTGGCTCAAGCATGAGTCAATAGTGAATTTGGCTTGATTGGTTAACGAGTTAAACATGATCCTAGATTCAAGTTCAAAGCCTGAGTCTAGCTTGGCATTGATAAGGATATAATAGTGTATGTATAGGTTATATAATGTATGTACTTGATACTAATACCTTATAATATTTCATTAAAAGTACATTTGTTTCCATCAACCCTCTCCCAACATACCAAAGACCATCGGTCGTTCATTTCAAAATCACAAAATCCTGCTCTATGGATTTGGATGTGGAGCATGGGGGTGGAGTATCCCACATGACAAGGAGTTGGTGAATAGAATCTCAGCAGTAACATAGGTCACACAATTTACGACAATCCAACTTAAGATGTATCAAATCTAATTTACTTCATTTTTCAACAAAATAACAATAATAAATAATCCAACATTAAATATAAAGTAAATAAACAACAACCCTCTCTTTAATTTATATTACATCAACACACAATTTACCATCCATCTATCACATCTACCACTTAATCGATCGCTTACCTCATCTTAACATTTAGAGTCAAGTTCTAACTCACAATCAAACATGGAAGCTCCACTACTGCAACCATCACACCACCCAACATTGTTGTTAAACATTATCATTGGCCACATCCTACCTTACCACCAAAGTCAGATCATGACCTAACGTTACCAAAATTGCATTAGTTGTTAACTTATCAAGTATAACAATGATGTTTTCGATGATTTCAAATATTTTACTTTCATCTTGTTTTCAATTTAATTTATTGTATTTCTAATTTTCTAAATCTATAAATCTTGCATGTAAATTTAAGTTATGGGTGCACATGAAATAAATTAAGTCAAATTTTAATAAATCCATAATCTAATTCACTCTATTTAAATTGAGATTTTTGCTATCCAATCACATTCATTTCAAAGTCTAATTCAATCTACAAAAAATTGGATCGGATAGATTTTTTTCGTTGTTCTTTAAATTGTACATGATTTTTCATTTGTAAATGTAAAGTTTTGGGACCTTTTCTTTTGCAAACCTTTAAATATTAATGATTTATTTCTTGTTATTATTACATGTAATATCTGTGTGTGGACCCAAATGCTATTCTTTTATGGAGTACGGATTAGATCGGATCGGATAACATATATTATAAATTTTATTATGAATCGGATTAGATTGATAAAGATCTCAACCCAAGTTCAATTCAATTAAAATAAATCAAAATTTTTTTCATACAATTCAATCAATTATGATTAATCTAGTCTATGTGTACGTCTAATTTAATATCTTAAGTCCAAACATTAGGTTAGTGAACTTGAGCTTATAAAAAGTTGGGCTTGATAATTAATTTGATAAAGGCTTAAGCTTAATTGAGTTTGAGTTTTAGTTAGCTTTATAGAGCCCCAACCTAAATGGCCTTATTGAGCTTAAGCTTGATCCCAACTTAATTAGCTTCATTAGGCTCAATGGATAGCCTTAGATGTGATTCTTGCATTACTAGCCAATGTAAGCAATGAAGTGGTGGACATTATAGTTATTTCATAGTCAATGCCACTGATATGGTAATGTTTTTGATAGAAAAAGAGGTGAGAGAAATATAAAGAGAACACAAATGACATGGTTACTTCAGTGATTGAGTGTAGCTTAGTAGTTTACTCATTAAATTTGTTGCTACTTGCATGCCTCATGTTGGCTTAATTTGAAAATTGTGTTCTAATTACATGAATTTTCATCAACTAGGGAATTGTGTTTAAGCAAGAATAGCTCTCTAATTGCTATTGACTAAATCCTAACACAATCTTGTGCTTGCAAATCACTCTACTAATAAACAAGTAGCCAAACATTTTAGTTAATAGGCTTATAAAGAGCAGTTAAGGACTTTAATAGACCATTTATCTAGTGATCCTTTGAAAAATTTCTCGTTTCTCACCTATTCCCCACCTCCCACCCTACTTTACCCTAAATCCCTAACGAGTGCCTTTTGGGGCTTCAATTGCTTGGTCGATCTTTGTCGATTAGGGCTCTCCCTTCTTTCCATCACTGTGTTCTACTCTCCTCCACCCTCTCCTCTTCTTGTTGTGCGATTCAGTTACGACTTGTCACTAGAGCTTTGGCAGACATGGTGGTGATGAGATGTGTTGTTGCTGTGAGCTATTCTTGTGGCTCAGGGCGATGATCGACATGGGCATCCGATGGTGTCCATACCATGGTTGGTTAGTAGATTGGCAGTGTAGCTTGATCGTTTGTGGCGGTTATTCCTCCATTGGGATAGTTGCTGAGCTAGTTAATAGGAGCCGCCTTCCATACCTTTTGGCTATAGATCTCCAAATTGGCATACAATGACGAAAACAAATTGATTGGTTTCTACCCATGTGGTCCTTTCAACCAATTATGAGAAACCCAAAACCAATTCTTCTCGCTAATGGTCAATGCAGGTGCGTGTTGATGTGTCTAATCGAATCCTGTTTTTCTGGTTCAGATGCGCAAAGGCTAATTTGTATTTTCTTCTCTTCCTGAAAGATTCCTGAAAAATCCAGTGTTTGGACTCATTGCAACACTTGCAAAAGAAACCAAGAGCTGAGAGCTGGATATATCAGGTGGCACGTGTACCTTGCGGGATATAATCTATCCTTAAAAAATAAATGAATAATCTTTAAAAGCACCGACAACAGTTTTATCTAGATTACAAGAATGGCTTATAATATTACAAGTGTATACAAGGCATCCTCTATTGTGAGGAGAAAATACACGAATTTTAGCTGGACTCTTAAAATTTTGAGTTATATTTGGATGTTATAATAGTTAATTACATAATACCAAGATCAGTTTTGAAGATAAACTAAAAGGAAAATCATCCTCTTTTTCATAAAAACAAAACAAGTTCAAATGTACAAAAATGAATTTTACAATACATTAACGTGACATATTAATTTGTATAGTATAAAGTAAATGAGGGTAATTTTTCATTAATATAAAGTAATTTTTAAGATACTTACATTGATGTAAATTGATTTATAGTGATTTAATTTTATATTAATGTAAAATGATATTAAGTGATTTTATATTGATGTAAATTAATTTTACATGATTTTATCTTAATATAAAATAATTGATGATGATTTTAAGTCAATTAGTTAAAATAAAAAAATTATAAAATCACCTACGTAAGGGACTATTTGGCGAGCGCCAAGAGCAATGTCTGGTCCCAAAAAAAGGCCCTCAAAAGCAGGATTTAGCAAACACGATTTTTCGGCACTTCATGCAGAAACTTTAAGGTTGGGAAAATACGAAGAGGTACATATATATATATATATATGGCGGAGTCAGAATATTTTAATAGAGTGGGCACATAAGTGATAAGACACTGTAACTTTCGTCGCCAACTTGCAACCATAAAAAATTGAACACCTAGAAATTATGTTAAAAATAAAAAATACAAAGCTTGAGAAGAGTTCTTTGAATGTGAATTCAAATTTTTCTTTGTGTATTTCAATTATAATTGCTCCATCATTAATCCTATCAAAGGAATTTTCCCAATGCTCATGAATAATTCTCTAAATTAAGTTATCTTCATCGATGTCCTCTTTCCTTGTATCAAAAGTTTCTATATGTAAATCACTTAAATAAACTCATATTTTGATATAAAATCATAACCCTTGCCCTCCGCTCCTGCCTCTCCTTGCTCTTCTCCTTTCCTCTTCTTCCTCATCTCCACCCGCACTCTTCCTCTGATTGATGACAAGGAAAAAAAAAGTGTTTGAGAGACAAATGTCTTTCCCTTCATCCCTGCTCAATTCACCTTTGCGGAAAAAGTATTCCTCTCCTAATAAAAAAACAGCCTCTTATGTTGACAATCCCAAGTTTCCTACCAAATATGGCATCTCACCTTGCTTGCCGTTCAAATTCTCTTTCCATCCCAAGGAAGAAAAAATCCTTATCTAACATACACTCTCAATTGCTCAGAAGCTCTCGCAAAGGTTGAATGCGTAGAGAACTCCCACCTACCTTCCTCTCCTAATTTACATATTCCTTCTTAGAAAATAATTGTGATTAAAACCTTCCCGTTGTAAGATCCTTCTTCCTGGTGATTTCACAAACCCTCACTCTATGAAAACCGCATCACTTTACAGCATCATTAATTTTCTTCCACAACCCTACCTGAACTACCAGAAATTTGCCATCTTTTTATGATTTAAACCCCCGAACGAATTAAATGTCCTTCCACCCTTTAAAAGTCAAAACGCACCACTAGAGGAAGGCTCTCCTCATTCAACAACAAGTTGATAAGGATTAAACTTGCTTACCTATATTTAATTTATGGATAACAACACTTAACCCTTTTCTTTGATCCCTAACATGATTTACGTCACTTCCAAATAGACACTGATTCCGATTTAACATTAACCTTTACTAGTGTCAAAGAAAATATCCATTGCAATAACAATCACTCTCCATCTGTTACCCCATAGGTATCGATTGATGCTTCTTCTCTCAAGACAGCCGCAATTAATGCATCTGCCTTTCCGAACTCCAATAGATATGCCTCCATTTCGTGGACATGGGAATATTGACAAAGCAATGCTACTTCACTCTCCTAAAATTCTCTTTCCACCAACCCTCACAGAAAATTAAAGAAAAACGTTTCCGCAGCAAAATCCACGCTCTGCTTTATCAAAAAAGGGGATCCTCCTCCGAAAGTTGCAGCCACCCCCGATCTTGGGAAGCCGACGGTGGAGATGTCGTGACGTGGAAAATGACCTAAGAAAATAATCACTGAAAAATAAAAGGGCAAATACATAACTCACCTCCCGATCACAACAAAAAAAATTATTTCACTTTTGTTTCCACCTCTAACTTTCACTTCCAAGGCTTATATTTTGTTTTCATAAAAATTTTTAGTTTAATCTAAGGATAAAGTTATCCTAGGAGAGAGTCTCAAAATACAGGATAAATTTATTTAAGGTAAGAGGTGGGATAAATTTATCCTTCTTCTTGTGAGACGTCAACCTCACTTATCCCCTCAAACACCCCTATTTATCACATGATTTGACCTATACCTCTCCCAAACACCAAATTCAAGTTATCCCAGGTTTATCTCTCAATTCCACAACCTACAAAATTTATCCTATAAAACAAATAGGCCCTTAATTGCAGGCATCTCAGACATCGCAATATGCATTCTTGGATCCCGACCCTTTGCTATACTTGCAAAGATTTTAGTGACATTGATGGATATTTCCCATCCTGGACCCATCCACCTTTTCCTTTTTTTGATGGCCACCTATACACCTTATTATTGCTCCTCCTGCCATCTATGCTCACCTTCTTCCCTCAGCTGGGTTGAATTTGGAGGAGAAATCCTTGAAGTCAGTTGGAGGGTAGACCTCACCATGGACATTGAGTCATCTTGTGTAACCTTAAACAAAGAATGGTTGTCACTCTCAGTTACTTATAAATTTTGATTGACCATCTCAGACTTATCCTTAACTCCAAGTGGTCACATGAGCTCTTCTCTCTGATAAACAAACTCTTTAAGAAGCAATTTCTTGTGGGATTGCCTATCATCTTCGACTTAGATAAGGTGTGCCCTTTCTCATTCAAATCTTGGTTATGACAGCCAAATGGGATCAGGATTTCAGTGCTCATGCTCGTGAATCCACAACTCGTACGTGGATCTATGCTATTGGGATCCCTCTTCATCTTTAAATAAATTATGCCTTTACAAACGTGGTCCAAAAATTCAGGCGACTCCTTGAATACAAAGTCCCATCAATAAATGATGAGGGCACCGACCTATCCCTCATCAAGTTGCTGGTGGATATACTAGATTTCAAAAGAATCCCTTTGGGAATAAAAATTTCGCATTTGATTGCCAAATCCATAGTTGAATTCCACCCCGTTGCCCATTCCTCCTTTGTTAAATTTGTGAAATAATGTCCTACCCAAATCTCAAATGAAACTTCAAGGCTACTACAACTTCCACTTATTGATAGAAAGCGCAAAGTTGAAGGGTGTTATCCCCGCTTAAGACCAATGCTTGGCTCAACCAACCACCTATGGAAGAAAACCTTCATGATCTCCACCCCTTGATGACAATGCTCACAGGGCCAATGTAGATGAATCCTTTTGGAGGTGCCAACTAGTCTCTTTCCAAGATTTTGGTATTAATGATTCAAAAGGAGCCACCTCTCAACATGGAGGTGACCCGAAGTAACAAGCCCTCAGAACCCTGGCCCAAAACGATTTTGATATAACTACGGAGACTTGAATAGCCTCAAATGTGGGAAAATGACCTTGGTTGAACCTGCCTAACCGATGTACCATCTGGATTGCTTGTCAATTATGGTTAATTAATACATTTTAGTATAATGTTGCGATCTAGATGGATGTTATTTTATTTATATATAATTTTTATTGGTTTTATTTTAAGTTGTTCACTGGAGGCAGTTATTAATATACATCACTCTTTATTATCCAAGAATCATCTTTTATTCCAAAATGTTAAATTTATTTACAAATGAATGAATCATGAATGGAAAAATTAAAGAATAAACTAATCTAAGTTAATTTTGTACAACAATGAATTAATTATTTTAATGAGAATGCCTTAAATATATATGCAGGTATAAAGGCACTAAAAATTAATCTGAATTAATCTAGGTTAGTTATGTACATTAATAACTAAGTAATAACTTAATATGGGCACAATATATATATATACACTAAATAATATGCTATACTAACATATAAAACTATGTACACTAACTTCTATAAACGTCACTAAAACATATATATAAAACCTTAAAACATATTCACACTTAGTAAGAGAAAAAGATATATAAATAAATATGTATTTACATGTTAATACTACACTAACCATACATGTGCATATTAACACTTAAACATATACACACGCCTAACACTTAAACACACACATTTAACACATGGAGACACACTAACATAGCACTCACACTTAACACTACACATGCTCTAGACTAACACACAAGACACTGATTAACACTCACAACACACAACACTTAACCATAGTTAGCTTAACTCAATCAAAAATTTGTTCAATGGGCAAGCCCAGCGGTTCGCGAAATCTACAGCTCACGAGAGGTTGGATCGACCACTACTAAGCTGGTCCCTAGCTTATTAATTGTGTGTTTTAGCGCAATTTTGGACCAGCACCGGCCTAACCGCTCGCGGCCTAGCTAGATCGGGCTCCCAACCCACCACATGCTTATAATAGTACAGGGTTCACTAATCTCTATTTGATCCGAACCCTAATCCTAGGACGAAGGATCCATGGGCGTGAAATGTTAAGTACGACTGCAATAACACGTTAGCCCACGATGTGGTACTATTCTAGTGCACCAAACTAGCGCACAGCACGTGGATTTCAACCAACTTCATGACTAAATTAAGCTACTTAATTATTAATTATTTTCAAATTAAAATATATTATTATAAAGTCATACATAGGGCTACTTATTGGTAAATTTATTTACAATAATTAAATTTATAAATATATTTAAAAATCGTTAAAGTTAAAGATAAATACACCTTGATTTCAAGTTTAATTCATTAATTAAAGGGTAAATTAATAAATTAATTGTTCAATTGACTAATAAATTAGTTAATATACATTATTAACTTAGTATTACAGATTTTTAGTTTATTTTTATTCATTTATTTCAATTTATGTACATTTCAATACATGATTTATACATACATATACATTTTGAATACCACTTTACAATGTGAATAAGTTATAAATATACTAAACATACTTTAAACTACAGTATACAAGTATATAACGTAATTTATTTCAATAATTCATTAATTTACTAATTTAAATTATATTAACTTAATAATATACCTAACTAACTTATGAATATAATTATGTATAATATATAGGTAAATAAATAAATATATGGCTACATTACTAAACATTATAATTACATTATGTTATATATACAATTATAATTATCATTACAAGTATAGACATGGTTATTTACAAATATACATACAATATAAATAAATATATAATTATATCATTATACTTTACACTGTATAACTTAATATAAATACCTACTTAAGTAAATAGAATAAGTATATAAGTTATTTACACACTTTATACACATATAAGTTATTATATACAATTAATTTAAGCTTATATACAAGTATAAAGATTATATACAAAGATATTTTTATGGAAATTTAAGTAATTTTCAGATTTTTATTTTATTTTTGAGTTTTATATAGATAAGGGAAGAGAATACAAAGGAGAGAAGAGAAGATGACGCTTTTTGTATTTTTTTGTGTGTTCGTTCTTTTATTTCAATCCACAGAAGATGTAAGCATCTACTGGTTTGTTTTCCAAACTGTAGGATTCGAAACCTAATCTAACTTGACACACACCTAAAACTAAACCTAATCTAACTCAAAACATATTTATTTTATTTTATTTACAATTATTTTTTTATTTTATTTGTATTTACAATTTAGACAAAATAAGGCTCAGTAGATGTTAAAGCCTGAAACTAATGCCTAGAGAACTCATTCAAAGTTGTTGGAATGATAAGATAAAGCAGTGTAAACATCCAGACAATTTAGAACCAAAATCACTCATAGAAACATTTTAATCCCTGAATTACACATGCCAGCCAAAGCTACACCCCTTAGTGCTCTACCTTGTCGCCATTACCAACCACCGGAGCAACCTTTGTCTTCGGCGCCGGCTAATCAAAGCTGGCACCAATTCCTTCCCTTTCCTACAAAATTTAGGTCGTATTCCTTCTCCTCTCTCCCTATATTAGGAATCAACCCTTAGAGCCTAGTTTTGACTCTTGTCCATCTCTTTTCCCCTCCATCTTCCCCAGTGATGGCGACGCCTCTGGCGAAGCCGTGGACCCGCTACACGCCATGAAACTCACCACCACCACCACCAAAACTTCCACCATAGCTTCGCCTTCAAAAGCCCTTTGTCTATTATGAGCTACTCCCACTTGAACACTTCGCCGGCATCGCCGTTCACTACCGTCCAACCACCTTAGATATCTAATCACCACAAGAACACCGCTGTTGAACTCCTCACCTCACGGTGATCCTATTGAACATTCTAATTAGGGTTTTGAGTCCATATTTGTGTTTCAAGTACTTAGTTTGCGACCTCACTTCCATCGCCTCTACGTTTGCCATACTCCGACTGCCATCCATCCTGATACCTCATCCAACAGTTGCAGGCAAGAAACTTGAAGCTTCCCCGGCTTTCACTCAAAACAATAAGACACGGCATTTGCTCCAATTCGACTTAGAGATAACCAGCAACTTCATGCATGTAACGACGCGATTCCCGAGTTCCTACGAGACACCAGAACCGGACCGACTCGACTAATCTCAAGACTTAGTCGTCCAACGAGGAAGTAACCAAAAGAGCAGTAAAATAAGCCACATTCAACATGAAATATAACTAGCAGTAACAAAATACAGCAGTAAGAAAAAGAACTACTACAGCATGTACCACCACAACAGTAGAACAACATTTAACATAACATGAACTACAAGTAAAGAAAAGTATAGAGAGTAACAAGAACTACTCACTACAGTGGAACAAAAAGGGCACAAAAGAACAGTGGTAACTCTATTGGACCCTACTCGGCCCAGCGTCCTCTGCAGCCGCTGACCCTGGCTGCTCAACACCTGATCCTGAAAAGTAACGAGTGTAACAGGTCAGCGAAACGCTGAGTAGAGTGGCAGCTAAAGCTAGAGAGCAGTAAAGTGTACAGAAGCTATTTTATTTTCTTTCTTCCTTTATTTACGTCTTTCTATTGTTTCACAATCTATCTATTTCTCAGATCCTTCACTTGATCTCGAATGTTTCTCGTGGGAACGATCTTGATTGCAGTCTTTTTTAAACAGTAGAAGTAACACGTGGTGCTCTCCTGGCCGGGAGAGTCCCCCGTGGTGATCCTACTCTCAGTCAACCACCCCAAGGTCACTGACAGATGTAACGGTGACTACGGCACGCGCGGTAAACGCACGGGTAGCTACCCCACACTGGCACGCGGTCAATCGTTTCCGTTAACGGGTGCGCCCAAAGCACAACACGGAACCAGTATAGGGCAGAGCCCTCTCAGTAACAGGGGTCCAACCCCTCCACAGTAACCAAACAGGGGCCTTGCCCCTCCACAGTCCGCGCACCCTCGCCTGAGTACCCTGGTTTGCCCAGTGGGCCTAACAAGTTGGTATAGGTGAGTTAGCAAAACCCCGGGGCCTGTGGGGTAGCTAGTACTCACCCTACACTAGTAGCTCTCCTCGGTACTGTGTACACGAGGGCCAACAAGTCGGTACAAAGTGGCCAGACCTAGCCCTAGGTCCCTGGGGCGGCTGGCTCCGCTCTGCACTAAGCAGGTAATAGGTGCTTCCCCTGGCACTACGTACCCAAGAGACAACGCACCTCCACATCTTTCCTTCTCATTTCCATTTCATTCTCTTTCCAGGAGTTCTACTCCTAATTCCCCGTAGGGTTCCAACTCTTTTAACTCAGCACATTCAGGTTTCCCCCTTTTCGGTTTCACGTTCATACAACCTATATTCTCAATCATGTTCATTTATTTATAACAGGCAGCTGTTAAAATCAATTTACATGCCGCTATTATTTCCTTTCCACAGTTTCCAAGACTGCAATATCTATATTCATTTCACTAGTTTTCCAGTCCTAGGATTCATGCCGTACCCTAGGATCTATCATTCAATCTAGTTTTCCAGCCCTAGGATTCATGCAAAACCCTAGGATCTATCATTCAATCGGGTTTCTCATTCCTAGGATTCATGCAATACCCTAGGTTCTATTAATTGTTCCATAATTGGAACAAATTATGTTAATAATTTCTAAAGCCACTCTACCAGCTACAACGGAAGTACTGGGGGCGTGGTCGGAAATCCCGCACGCCTTCGCAATCCCCAAGACTGAAATGGAATGGGGTCCTATCACAAGGATCAAATACAAGGAGTTTCTCAGAACAGTATATAATTACTGGAAACGGGTAGAGGATTTTATTCCGGAAAGAACACAACTCGAAACACGAAAAACGGACTCCGAACGGGCCCTAAACGGGTCGAAAACGACGAAACAGTTCAAAATCAGACATCTGGAACCTCTTCCAGACGTCTTGAAATGTGGGTCAGATGGTACCTTTGTTCTGCGTAGTCTCTCAGACGTCCAGAAGCCTGCGGGGGCATCTGGCCTAGTTCCCAGACGTCCGATGGTCGACCCGGACGTCTAGAAGTCCTTCCAGTCGTCTGGCACTTCGGCCAGACGTCTGATTCGCGTTGGATGGAGAATCTCAGATCCTGCACGTACCCACTCCTCGTGCTCAGTACGAACGGTCGTAGAAAAGGAAGAAGGACGAAAATAACTTACTTGCCAGACGTCTGGACAGTCCTCCAGACGTCTTCACCGTCGTCTGGTTGGAAGACCAAACGTCTGATTCTGGAAAAATTTCCAAAATCAGAGTTCGACTTGCCCTCCACCTGCGACGCACGGCAGCACCGCGCCTCGTCCGCCTGCTGCTTGAGCTGCAGCAGCCCTCCGCGACGCTCCACGCCCGCGGCTCCCCCCGCTGGCCGGCTCTAGCTGCCCCGGCAAGCTCGAGCCCTCTCAGCCGAACGTCTCCTCCCTTGCGCAATGCCTCCTCCTGCACACCCGTCGAGGCTGCCGCTGCTGTCGCTCGCTTACTCTCGCACTGGCTGGAAGAAGAAGAAGGGAGCGGAGGAGATGAGAGTGAGGGAGAGGGCGAGGGCCCTTTTAAAGCCGCGCGGGGAGAGAGAGCGAGAGAGAGGGGCGCAGCTTGAGTTCGCAGGAGGAGAGGGAAAAAGAGGGGCATCTGCAGGTCTGCGCGCGCAGGCACGTAGACGAAATCCACCGTGCCGCATAAATTAAATCCCAGATGTTTGGAAGGGGTTCCAGACGTCTGGTCAGACGTCTGGGCCACCTCCCAAACGTCTTAAAAGTCGTCTTGAAGCTGCGTTCATAACAACGCACAGAGGAGCTGAAGCTTAGTCCAACATTGTGGAGATGAAATTTTGAAAGTTGAATAAATTGGATTGTGCTTGTAGCCTCCGTGCCCAAGACATGGGGGTCGGGTCCCTTTTCACCTCACGCACACCTCACCTGCTATGCACGCCGGCTGGTCTAGTCCCCTACCTGGATCTGATAACCCGACACTGTGTAGACTCGTTTACGCGGTTAAGAAAGGAAAACCATGTAAACTGTCTCCTCCTAAACTGTCTGAGAGTGGGGGAATGTTTTGCACCTTAGGATTCGTGCCCATCCACTCCACACCTAGGTGTTTATAAAGCTTTAAGCTTTGCTTGAGGTTGCTGGTTCTATGAGTCTTTGTTCCGTGTGTTGTTCTGAGGCTTGATGAAATAAGGCGTCTAATGCCCTTGGGCTAACATCTGAGGGTATTGTTGGCTTATTGATCTGACATGGCAAGTGGTTCAAGACCACTGTAGCAACATTTGGATTGGTTGAGTGATAAGGTGTGACTCATCATAGCTAAAATATCCAAGTTAAGCTAGGAACTAGGTTAAACACTACATAATTAACACATGAATAGGGTTAACTGTGAGAAATAACAGAAATGTCCTAAAATAGCAAATTTGTGCTAAAAACTCAAAATTTGGGTATAAAATGAAATATTCTATTCAAAGTATAATATGGTGATCCAAATTGTAAATTGAACACACATTTAGGTTCAAAAGTTCAAATTGAAAGTGAATTCAACCTCCTAAATGTTCAATTATGCTTCAATAAAAACTTGATTGCATTGGGACAACATTAGGACCTTCCTGATGGTAACTCCATCATTATCCATAACTAACTTGAACTAATGGAAATCCAAAGATAAATGCTCTTATATGATCGCCTGAGAGCCGTGATTCCACTCAAGATCCACTATGAGAAGAAAATATTAAAATAGGATTAATTTTGCAGTTTTAACATCATATCATAAATGCAAAGTAACCATGGGGTTTCCAAGGGGGTTAATTGAAGGTCAAATGTGTTGGTGTAAGGGCACCACGACTGATAACTTCGATGATAACAAAACACTTGTATTTAACATTTGCATTTGAAGTCTAATATTTTCGGCTATTTGCAAATGGATACAAGTTTGAAGGTGATGTGTGAAGAGCTCGCATCCATGGTGGAATGGAGGAGCTCGTTGGAGGAGGAGCTGCGCTTGGAGCGAGTGCTATAAGACAGAAGAATAGGATAGATGTTCTCTTGTCTTGTACTCTGTAATTGTTGCTTTTATTCTTTGCTCTTATATTTGTCTAGATAACATGTTAAAAAGCCTCAAAATAACATTATAGTAGTCCTAGGAACACTTACATAAGCCTAGGACACTTAGACAACTCTTAAGGAACATAGAAAACAAAAGTGGCCATCAAACGGCCTGATCTGACGTCTAATTTAGACATTAGACGTCTGACTATTTGATTAGACGTTTAAAACACTTAGGTTGGAGAACTATTTATTGTTTTCCTGTTTTAGACGTCCAGCCCATAGTCCAGACGTCTTAGCAGACGTTTGATGACATTGCCAGAGGTTGAATTAGTGGAACATTGGCTTAGAAATATAATCGTTGAGGATTGACCTCTAATCTTCTATTAAACATCCGTAAAGGACCTTAGATGTCTGATAAATAGACATTAACCCTCAATTAAGCCAAAATCACTTATCTTCAATGTTACGACCCGGTTTCCGGATCCTTACAGGACCCGAGACCGGCTCGCCTCGACTAATCTCAAGACCTAGTCGTCCAACAAGAAATAACCAAAAGCAGGAAAATAAACCATGTTCACACATGCAATATAACAAAGCAGAAGAAAAGTACAAGGCAGTAAAGAAAGTAAAACAACTGTCTCAGTATATGCCACAACAACAACAACAACTAGAAACGGAAAGGAAACAGAAGTGGCGGAAACAGTAAATTAAGTATCCATTACTTACTACAATAGTAAGGAAAACAGGAAGTATTGAAAGAACAACTACTGCTGGGCTTGGCTGGGCCCAGTACCCTCTGCAGCCGGAAACTCAGGCTGCTCAACTCTTTGTCCTGAACAGGGTTACGAAAAAGACAGTTAGCGAATACTGAGTAGAGTGGTGTTTACATTATTTAAGTGCTATTACAGTAAAAACAACAACAGGTTTATTTCTCATTTCTATGTATCTCTTTTATGTGTTTCTATTTCTCAAGTATCCAGGTATTTCTTGATTTTGCATGGTCCTCGTGAGAACGATCTTGATTACATTCTTTTCCATAGAGTAGAAGGTACACGTGGTGCTCTCTTGGCCGGGAGAGTCCCCCGTGGTAGTCCTACACCCAGTCAACCACCCCAGGGTCACTCTCGAGATGCAGCGGTGACTACGGGACGCGTGATAAGTGCACGGGTAGCTACTCTGCACTGACATGCAGTCAGTCGTTTCCGCTAGCGGGTACACCAAAGTACAGTACGGAACGGCATAAGGCCTTGCCCTTTCAGAATAGGGGTCTTGCCCCTCCATAGTCCGCGCACCCTCGTCTTACTACCCCGATTTGCCCAGAGGGCCAAAAAAAAATCGGTGTAGGTTGGCTAGCTTAACCTCGGACCCCGTGGGGTGGCTAGCTCCCTCCCTACACTAGTAGCTCGCCTCGGTATTGCGTACGCCAGGGCTGACAGGAGTCAATGTAGAGTGGGTAATCCTAATCCGGGGTCACAACGTAAGGGAGGCTAGCTTCGCTCTACACTAAAAGGGGACACTTGCTCTCCTTGGTACCATGTACACGAGGACCAGCACACTTCCTGCCTACCATTCCATATTCCATTTATCCGTAGGAGTTCTACTCCTAATTCCCCGTAGGGTTCATGCTCATGCTCACCTCATTTATCCAGATCTAGATCTCATCTTTCATAATTCATTTCTCATCTATATGCAGGCAGCTCGTGTTTTCATGATTCAATTCTCAATACATGCAACTGGTGGTTTCACCGGTACTTATTCATTAAATACAGGCAGCTCATATTCTAATAGGCAACTCGTAATTATAATACAGGCATTTGCTAGCAATTTACCTTAATCATGCATGCAAATAAACCAAACAGTACAACAGGTTAATTCATTTTCTACCCTAGGGTTCATTCCACATCCTGGAGTTCTATTCGGCTATTTCAACCAAGCACATTCTCATTTAACTATTAATAAGTGAACTAAACCACTCTACCGAGTACAATGGGAGGAATGGGGGCCTATGCCGCAGATCTCGTCACCTCTGCAGGTCTCGAACACGCCACTGGTTGGAAACCTATACCTGTGACCAATTACATTAGACGAGGTCAAAACAATAGATACTCAACACGAAAACGTACAGTGACTCGAGTGGAAAACAACGATACTTCGTTTACGAAAATCCGATTCCATTTGGGCCTTAAACAAGCCAAAAATGCGATTTCTGATCAAAATCAGACATCTGGGACTCTTCCCAGATGTCTTAAAAGACGACAAACTCACCTAATGTTCTCTGTAGTTGATTCAGACATTTAGATTCCCTCTGTGGCTGTCTAGGAGCAGTTCCAGACGTCGGACAAGGTCTCCGGTTGTCTGGAAGCACCTCGGGACGTCTGGTGATGTGATCAGACTTCCAAAAGTGCCTGGGAAAGCGCACCGCGTGCCTTCCCAAAGTTTGCCCTGCGTACAAACTACACAATAACCAAATCAGTCCCACAACTCCTTTGCTGAGATACTCTACATGGCAGATATCAGCGGAGGAATGTCTTCGTGCCTCGCTAGACGTCCGGGTGGATATCAAACGTCCGGCCTTAGCTTCGGATGTCTAGGTGCCTCGCTAGACGTCTGCTCCTCACTCCAGATGTTTGATATTGTAAAACTTTTAGTATCAGAAGCTGTTCACAGCTCGCTCCGCTCGCGCCTTCGCCCGCGGTGGCAGCTCCAGCCGTTGGAAGATCTTGGATAGCTCCCCGCCGACGTCCTCGACCCGCGCAGGCACCCTTCGCCGGCCGAGCGAGCTCCGTCGAGCTCCCAAAGGTCCTTCGACCTTCCACGCTCTCTTCCTTCCTCACTCTCGTTCTCCCTTACTCGCCCCCTCTTGTCGCTCTCGTCTAGGCTTGCCGCAGCCGCACAAGAAACTGAAGGTGGTGGTGGTTGTGGTGTGAGAGTGGAGAGGAGAAAGGAGGGGGGTATATATATATTTATATATAGGATAGGGTTTAGGTTTTGGGTGAGGTTGCGGGGAGAAAGAAGGAAGGGCCTCTGAGTGCCGTTCGCGCGCAGAGTGTAAAGCGTAGTACGAAAATTTCTACTTTCAGACGTCCGGGAACGTGTCCAGACGTCTGGACAGACGTCTGATTGAAACTTCAGATGTCTTAAATGGCTAAAAGGTAAAAGGTCATTACATCATAACAAACTTAAAGGAGGTTTCGTCCCCGAAACTTGAACTAGCTAGGGTGCGGAAAAAGGAACATAAAACGCATAACAAACTTAAAGATGACCGAAGTTGCTCCAAAAAGACGTACCCTCAAAAAGCTCCGGGTACCGCTCTCGCATCACCGCATCAGGCTCCCAGGTCGCCTCCTCGTACTGCTGGCTTCTCCATAGGACCTTCACCAGTGGTACCTTCTTCCGTCTCAGACTTTGGACGGCTCTATCTAGTATCTACACTGGTCTCTCGGGGTAGGTCAGGTTGTCACCCACCTCGACGGTCTCGTGGCTCAGAACGTGACTAGGATCAATGGTGTACTTCTTGAGGTTGGACACGTGGAACACGTCGTGCACTCAAGAAAGTTGGGGAGGATGGGCAAGCAAGTAAGCAACGAGTCCTTCCCGCTCAGGACCTTAAAGGGTCCCACAAACCTCGGTGTAAGCTTCCCGTTCACCTCAAAACGCTGTAGGCCCTTCATGGGCGAAACACAGAGAAAGACGTGATCCCAAACCTCGAACAGCACCTCTTTGCGTTTCCGGTCAGCGTAACTCTTCTGCCTGCTCCTGACAGTGTGGAGTCATCTGTGAATCTTCTCTATCACCTTCTGGCTCTACCGGATCAACTTGAGGCCAACCTCCCACTTGGTCTCCACCTCGACCCAACTCAGGGGTGCAGTACACCTCCGTCCGTACAGAGTCTCGTAAGGTGCCACATCGATGCTCGAGGGGTAACTGCTATTGTATGCAAACTCTGCCAGGGCAAATTCTCCTCCCAGGAGCCCCTTCCGTCCAGCACACAAAAGAGCAAAAGGTCCTCAGGTGTCTGTATAGTGTGCTCTGACTGTCTGTCCGTCTGGGGGTGGTAAGCGGTACTGAACCTCGAACGTGTCCCCAAGTCCTGCTGAAACTCAGCCCAGAACTAGAAAGTAAACGGGTATCCTGGTCGGAGACGGTCTCACGTGGAACTCCGTGCGGGCGCACCACATCTTGGATGTATCCTGTAACGACCCGATTCCCGAGTCCCTACGAGACACGAGAACCGGACCGACTCGACTAACCCCAAGACCCAGTCGTCCAAAGAGGAAGTAACCAAAAGACAGTAAAATAAACCACATTCAGCATGAATATAACTAACAGTAAGAAAGTACAGCAGTAAGGAAAGAAACTACTACAGTAGGCACCACCACAACAGTAAAACAACATTTATCATATAACAAAACTGCAGGTAAAGAAAGTACAGCGGAAACAGAAACTACTCACTAGAACAGAAACAAAAAGGGGGTACAAAGCTGTGGTAACTCTACTGGACCCTACTCGACCCAGCGTCCTCTGCAGCCGCCGACCCTGGCTGCTCAACACCTGGTCCTGAAAGAGGTAACGAGTGTAACACGTCAGCAAAACGCTGAGTAGAGTGGCAAACTAACTAAAGGCAACAGTAGAGTGTACAGTAGCTGTTATGTTCTATTACTTCCTTTATTTACATCTTTCAATTTTTCTCACTATTTCATTTACTTCTCAGATCCTTTACTTGATCTCGGATGTCCTCGTAGGACGATCTTGATTGCAGTCTTTTCCAAAAGTAGAAGTAGCACGTGGTGCTCTCCTGGCCGGGAGAGTCCCCCGTGGTGATCCTACCCTCAGTCAACCACCCCAAGGTCGCTGACAGACGTAACGGTGACTACGGCACGCGCGATAAACGCACAGGTAGCTAGCCCGCACTGGCACGCGGTCAGTCGTTTCCGTTAACGGGTGCGCCCAAAGCACAGCACGGAACCAGGGCAGAGCCCTCTCAGTAACAGGGGTCCAACCCCTCCACAGTAACCAAACCGGGGCCTTGCCCCTCCACAGTCCGCGCACCCTCGTCTGACTACCCTGGTTTGCCCTAGTGGGCCTAACAAGTCGGTGAAGGAGGCTAGCAGAACCCCGGGGCCCGTGGGGTAGCTAGTACTCTCCTAACACTACTAGCTCTCCTCGGTACTACGTACACGAGGGCCAACAAGTCGGTACAGAGCGGCCAAGCCTAACCCCGGGTCCCTGGGGCGGCTGGCCCCACTCTGCACTAAAACAGGTACAGGTACTTCCCTTGGTACTGCGTACCCAAGAGACAGTACAAACTACATCTCAGTTCCATTCCTTTTCTTTCCAGGAGTTCCACTCCTAATTCCCCGTAGGGTTCCAGCTCTTTATCTCAGAACATCATATGTTTCACTTTCCAGATTCACGTTCTCACATTCCATGATCTCAACATGATTCTTTATGCATAACAGGCAGCTGTTAATTAAATTTACAGGCAGCTTTATATATATTCCTTTCCATTTTTCCAAGACTGCAGTAATATACATTCCACTAGTTTTTCCATCCTAGGATTCATGCCATATCCTAGGATCTATCATACAATCTAGTTTTCCGGCCCTAGGATTCATGCAACACCTAGGAGCTATCATTCCATATATTTCTCATTCCTAGGATTCATGCAATGCCCTAGGTTCTAGTTATGGTTCCATACTTTAACAGATTTTATTAATACTTAAAGCCACTCTACCAGGTACAACGGGAGTAATGGGGGCGTGATCGGGAATCCCGCGCGCCTCCGCGACTCTCAAGACTGCAACCGAACGAGGTCCTATCACAAGGATCAAACACAATGAGTGTCTCAAAACAGTGTATAGCTACTGTAGGCGGGTAGAGGAATAAATTCTGAAACGAACGCAACTCGAATCGCGGAAAACGGAGCCCAAACGGGCCCTAAACGGGTCGAGAAAGACAATACTGTGCAAAATCAGACGTCTGGAACTCCTTCCAGACGTCTTAAACGGTGGATCAGAGAATTACCTGTTCGGCTTGGTTCCCCGGACGTCCAGAAGTCTGTGGGGACGTCTGCCTAGATCCAAGACGTCCGATGGTCACTCCGGACGTCTGGAGGTCACTCCCGCCGTCTGGTACAAATTCCAGACGTCTGATTCGCAAAGATGACGAATCAGGGAACCTGCGCACAGCCAACACTCCTCCCTCAGTACGGTCAGTCGACAAAAAGAAGAAGAAAGCGGAAACTCACCTTTCAGACGTCTGTATGGTATCACAGACGTCGACCTTGCCGTCTGGATATCAATCCAGACGTCTGATTCTGGAAATTTTTCCAGAATCAGAGCCCTGCTCGGCCTCCGCTCGCGACGCCGCCCGCGTCGCACCTCGCGCGTCCGCTGCTCCGCCCGCAGCAGGTCCCTCTCCGCGACGCTCTGCGCCCCCCTGCGCCCTCCGCCGGCCGGCCAAGCCGCTCCCGGCGAGCTCGCCCTCACGGCAGAGCCCCGCCCTCGCACGCCGCAGCTCCTCCGCGCCTACTGCCGCTGCCGCTGCCGCTGCGCCCTCGCATCCGCTCGCTCTCGCGCACAGGCAGGAGGAGAAGGAGGAAGATGGTGGAGACGGGAGGGGAGGCGCGCCCCCCCTTTTAACGCCGCGCGGAGAGGAGAGAGAAGGCGGTCGCAGTCGCCTGCCGCCGCAGAGAAAGAGGCAGGATCGCAGGTCTGCGCGCACAGGCGCGCAGACGAATATCCCGTGCGAGCATAACTGTTCGCCAGACGTCTGTAAAATATCCCGGACGTCTGGTCAGACGTCTGGATGTGATCCAGACGTCTTTACAGACGTCTGGGCCACCTCCCAGACGTCTTAAAATACGTCTGGGGCACGCGCTCGTTACATATCCTATGCTAACTGCGCTAGTCCCAAGGTGACTCGGATCGACAGAAAACGCTCCGTCTTCGTCATCTTGTCTACTATCACCCAGACTGCATCGTGTCCCCACTGGGTAGTTGGTAGACCCACCACTAAGTCCATGGTGATGCTCTCCCACTTTCACTCTGGCATAAGAAGTGGCTGTAACGGTCCTGCAGACCTCTGAAGCTCAGCCTCCACCTGCTGGCATACCAAACACTACTGCACAAACTCACCAACAACCCGCTTCATCATTCTCCACCAAAAGTTGCGTCTTAAATCAAGATGCATCTTTGTGTTCTCGGAATGTACGATGAACCTGGACCCGTACGCCTCAGCCAGGAGCTCTCTCAACAACTCCTTATCCCTAGGAATGCATAAGCATCTCCTCATGCGCAGTATCTCGTCTATAACGGAAAAGTCTCCTGGGTCCCCTGTCAACACCCTGTGTTGCAGCGTCTATAAGTATGGATCTGTCATCTGCCCTGCGATGATGCGGTCTATCAGCTCTGATCGCATCTGCTGCGTCACTGTCACACAGTACCCCTGTGACTCCCAGGGTTGCCAACTGCCCAACTCCTCCATGAGTCTCGAACTCTGTTCCTGTAAATTGGCCATGTGGGCGGGCGTCTTCCGGCTCAAGGCGTTAGCCACCACATTGGCCTTCCTTGGGTGGTAGGAGATGCTGTAGTTGTAGTCCTTCAGGAGCTTTAACCAATGTCTCTATCTCATTTGAAGCTCCTTTTGGTCAAACAAGTACCTGAGGCTCTTACGATCTGTGAAGATCTTGAAAGTCTCACCGTAAAGGTAGTGCTTCCATGTCTTCGACGCGAAGACAATTGCTGCCAGTCCCAAAAGTTCCGTATCTCGATCATCGTGCATGGCCTCTCCCACCTGAGTTTGGCCTCTACCTTGGCTGGATCCATACCCAATCCATCTCCTGAAATCACGTGGCCCAAGAAAGTCCCCCGCCCCAACCAAAACACGCACTTGCTGTATTTGGTGTGCAACTTGCGTCGCCTCAGGGTGTCCAGGATCATGCGTAAATGCTGCCCATAATGCGCCTGATCCCGCAAGTAAACGAGTACATCGTCGCTGAACACTACCACGAATTGGTCTAAGTACGGCCTGAAAACATGGTTCATCAAATCCATAAAGGCTGCGGGGGCATTAGTCAGCCCAAATGGCATGACCCAGACTCGTAGTGCCCGTACCGAGTACGGAAAGCTGTCTTGGAGACATCGGTCTCCCTGATCTTCAATTGGTGGTAACCCGACCTCAGATCTATCTTGGAGAACACTGTGACGTCTCGCAACTGGTCGAAGAGGTCATCAATCCTCAGTAGCGGATACTAGTTCTTGATGGTGGCCCGATTCAATTGTCGGTAGTCGACACAAAGTCGTAGGGTACCCTCTTTCTTCTTCACAAACAGTACAAGGGCTCCCCACGGGGGCGCGCTGGGCCTCACAAAGCCCTTCTCCAACTGGTATGGTGCAGTAGAAATGGGGTTGGTCCCCAATATTAGTGAGATCTCAAACTCGATCTCACGCTCAGGCGGTAGTCCTGGCAGCTCATCTGGAAAAACATCGGGTTACTCGCAGACCACCGGGATACTTTGAAGGTCAACCACAGGCTAGGCTCTGCCACTACATAGGCCAAGAAGCCCTCACACCCCTGGCTTAAAAGCTTCTCTGCCCGAAGCGCGAAGATGCATCTGAAACCTTCGTCCACCGGCTGTCCGTGAAACTCAAAAGGAGGCAACTCCAGCATGGAGAAAACGATCTTCCTCCCAAAACGGTCCACCAGGACGTGATAGGCGGACAACCAGTTTATCCCCAGTATCACGTCGAAATCCTCCATCTGGATCACAATTAGATCAATAGGGAGGCTGTGTTCCCTTATGCTGACCTCGCAGTCCGTGTAGACCTCCTTGGCTACAACAACTTGCTATCTGGCCTATGATCACAAATAGATCCCCTAACAGAGTGCTATCGGACCCCAAACTAGCGATAAACTTGTGGATCAAAGAAGTACGTTCTACCAGAAACAAGAAAAATACATAATCCAAAAGGCCAGAAATCTTAACCATACTTGCCACCGCAGAAACTGAAGCTCTGGTGTCTCCATGAGTCAAGGCGTTGGGATGCCTCTCAGTCCTGGGTGCAGTCAAAACAGCCAAGCCTGGTGCTGGGTGAGTGACAGCTGGTCTATATCCTCCTCGTGGCTGGTAGCTGCGGCCGCCAGATCGGCCTCCTATACTCGGTACTGGGATTATTTGGTTTGCCTTAGTCTTAAAGGGACAGTCCCTCCTCAGGTGGCCCGGCTGGCCACACAGATAGTAGAGAGAGACACGGCTTCCTCCCTCAGTCTATCCCTACTGGTGACTGGGCGGGGGTCTGATGTTGATAGCTGGTCCCTGTCTGGGGTCCCCAAAGGCCACTGGTGACCCCACAGAATGACTCAACTCTCCTGCGGGCACCGTGTGCCTCCTCTCCCATTGGTCCTGAGAGTAATTCAGCTGGTAGGGCCTCCTTTGATCTTCCCTGACTCGCTTGGCGCTACGATGACTCTGCCGTCCCACGAAAGGCTCCCCTCCGCACCCTCGGAAGGAACATAGGGGGGCGGCGGAGTAGGTGGAAGCTGAAATTCTTCTCGGACGACCTCTTGAATCAACTGGATGAGGTCCTGGGACTGGACTCTCAGGAGGAGAGACGAGGCAGCATTGATCCCAAGCCCGACACGTCTTCCCTTCCGACCTCGTCCACGGCTTGCCTTGGAAACTCTCCGACGAGGCATCTCTTGCAAGGAGGCGCGAAATATAGAACAAGAGTGTTAATGATATCGGATTACATCGAGCTAAGACTCGGAAACGAATATCAAAACGGTCCGTTGTGGTGGCTATCCTAGTTATATGCATGTGAGTGGTTATTCTCAAGCCAATTGGTTCATTTCTCGGGACGACCTTGCCTTGATACCATCTTGTTACAACCTGATTTTCGGATTCTTACAGGACCCGAGACCGGCTCGCCTCGACTAATCCCAAGACCTAGTCGTTCAACAAGAAATAACCAAAAGCAAGAAAATAAGCAACATTCACACATGCAATATAACTAAGCAGAAGGAAAGTACAAAGCAGTAAAGAAAGTAAAACAACTATCTCAGTACATGCCACCACAACAACAACAACTGTAAACGGAAAGGAAACAGAAGTGGTGGAAATAGTAAATTAAGTATCCATTACTTACTACAACAGTAAGGAAAACATGAAGTACTGAAAGAACAACTACGGCTAAGCTCGGCTGAGCCCAGCACCCTCTGCAGTCGGAAACTCGGGCTGCTCAACTCCTGGTCCTAAACAGGGTTACGAAAAAGACAAAGTCAGCGAACGTTGAGTAGAATGGTGCTTACATTATTTAAGTGCTATTACAGTAAAAACAACAATAGGTTTATTTCGCATTTCTATGTATCTCTTTTATGTGTTTCTATTTCTCAAGTATCTAGGTATTTCTTGATCTTTCATGTTCCTTGTGGCAACGATCTTGATTGTAGTCTTTTCCGTAGAGTAGAAGGCACACGTGGTGCTCTCTTGGCCGGGAGAGTCCCCCGTGGTAGTCCTACACCCAGTCAACCACCCTAGGGTCACTCTCAAGCCGTAGCGGTGACTACGGCACGCGTGATAAGCGCATGGGTAGCTACCCCGCACTGACACGCGGTCAATCGTTTCTGCTAGCGGGTACGCCAAAGTACAGCATGGAACGATGTAGGACCTTGCCCTCTTAGAACATGGGTCTTGCCCCTCAGAACCAACAAGGGGTCTTGCCCCTCCACAGTCCGTGTACCCTCGTCTTACTACCCCGATTTTCCCAGAGGGCCAAAAAAAATCGGTGTAGGTTGGTTAGTTTAACCCTAGGCCCCTTGGGGTGGCTAGCTCCCTCCCTACACTAGTAGCTCGCTTTGGTACTACGTATGCGAGGGCCGACAGGAGTCGGTGTAGAGTGGCCAATCCTAACCCCAGGTCACAACCCAAGGGAGGCTAGCTCCGCTCTACACTAAAAGGGGATAGTTGCTCTCCTTGGTACCACGTACACAAGGACCAGCACACTTCCCGTCTACCATTCCATATTCCATTTATCCATAGGAGTTCTACTCGTAATTTCTCGTAGGGTTCATGCTCATGCTCACCTCATTTATCCAGATCCAGATATAATCTAGTCACTGCTTTCGTTCATTGTTGTTGATGTGGTTATTATAGTCGTTGTGGTATATAACAAAAACGGTTACCAGTCTAATACAATTTATTACTCGGAATGAAAAGTTTCCCGAGGTCGAACTCAGGGAACAAACCAAAATTCCAGAAGCATATAAATTCACAATATATATATGGTTTTAGAAAAATTTAAGAGAGAGAGAGAAAGAGAGAGAGGGTAATTGGCTTTTCTTCTTCTCTTTCTTCAGCTGGCTCTTCTCTTCAACTTGTTTTCTTCTTCATTCTTCTTTTCTTCTTCTTTGCTTCCTCTTTCTTCTTCTTCAGCCTGTCTTCTTCTTTGCTTCTTCTTCTCCTTTCTTCTTCTTCAGCCTGTCTTCTTCTTTGCTTCTTCTTCTCCTTTCTTCTTCATCAGCCTGCGGTTCCTCTTTCTTCTTCTTGTCCTTTCTTTTGCTCTGGCAGCTGACTCTCCTTTTTCGCCAACGTCTGATTCAGGTCTCAGATGACTTAACTGCTCGGTTGCTACAGTGCAGCTCCTCTTCTTTTCCTTCAGCTTGTTTCCTTCCTTTCTTTTTCCTTCGCCTGCTTCTTCCTTCTTCTTCCGTCTTTCTTGCGGCTAAGTCCTGACTACTGCTTCTCTTCTTCTTTCTTCTTTCCTGCGCACACACGCAAACATCAGCGCAAAACCTACCCTACCCCTTCCCCACATCTCTCTTTGGATCTCTCTTTAGGAAGCTCTCCCAGAGCTGGGTAATCGGGTCGGGTCACGTGCCCGGGTCCAGGCGCACCGGTGTAGGTGGTGCACAAGGAGTGCATAGGAGGGTGTCGGGTCAGGTCAGATCCACGTGGGTGAGCCGCGGACGAGACCCGGTGATAGGTGAGGGACCTCACCCTGTGTGTAATCGGAGGCGAAGAGCCTATACCAAATTTTCAATTTGAGTGGTGGCGCTCGCTCCTACACTTACGAGGTGGGGCCAAATTCCCACCTCCACTCCGCTCGCCCACCGGCGAGAAGCAGCTGTCAATTGGGCAGCAGCGAAGACTTCGCGCTCCCAATTGATAACTTGGGCGCCTTCGTGGACTTGCCCCACATTTCCTGGAGCCCTCGCCTGGCGTCGAAGAGACCTGAAGCTGCCTGCAAAGAAGCTCTTGCAGCTCGTCAATGGCGGCGAGGAGGGTGAACCCTGAAATCACGAAGACGGCCTCCTGACCACGTCAGATAACACAGGGAGCTTCGCCGGAGCGTGGCGAAGGCGGTGCGAGGGGCGGCGTGTGGTGAGAGTGCCTGTGGGTGTGCCCCTAGGGCAAATTGCTTGCGCGGAAGTTGGTGTGTTTGGGGGGTGCTCAGAGTGTGCAGGGTGATGAATGGAGTAGGGGAATCGCTAGAGTGGTGTGAGGGGGAGCTTCTGGGCTTCTTGGTGAGGGGTGGAAAGGTCTGTGGAAGTGGGGCGATCTCGTCGGAGATGGTGGCCGGAGGCGGAGTAGATGAAGTTGGTCATGGTAGTCAAGGGGTTTAAAATAGTAATTCAAGAGGGGAAAAGTGAGAGGAGAGTAAGGAGAAAATTCCTACCTACTTAGTCGACGAAGAGGGAGAGGAAGACTGCCCGACGCGTGGCTGTCGGAGCTGAGGACGAAGGTGCCCAGGGGAGGAGTGACGGCGACAAGGAAGAGATCTGAGGACGCCAGCTGGTGCGGCCTGGCGTGGGACGACGAGGCAGAGTGGGCTCTGGTGCAGGTATGGCAGCAGAGCGACGAGGAGGAGGAGGAGTGTTTTCCGGAAGCTAGGGCAATATGACCGGAGAGAGGGTAGATGAAAGAGAGGGGTTTTCTCCGCCAGAAATAGCTTGGAGTGGACGGCAGCCCCTGCCGCTCCTTATAAAGGCGCTGGTGCGGAGAGTGGCCCAAGGGAGCGACGTGCGAGGCTCTCCGGAGATGGCCGGAGATGGAGACCCATGCCTTTCGTGTGTTCGCACAAGAGGCATGGGCGGTTGCAGGAGATCGGGGAGGGTCTTTGCGACAGAGGACGATGTAGGGAACCCCCCGTTCATTCTTGAGAACGGGTGCCATCCTCCGTGCAAGGTCGCCGGAGGTATGGAGCCTGCTCAGAGTGGCAGGGAGGACCATTCTGCAAAGAACGATGAGAAAGATAGGGGGCTCAGTGTAAGGGTTTCAAAAGATAAGGGTCAAAAAGTAATACAAGAAGACCAATTTGTAAAGTCGGCCAAGATGGTCTTTTCTTAGGCCCAAATTTTTATACCAGCCTAATTTAAACCTAAGGATTTTAATGGTGAATTTTTATTTTAGGTTTGACCATGTTTGACAGATCAATTTACGCAAAAATCAAAATTAGGTCATAAATTGGGCATGGTTCTCATTTTAGGTCAAAATAGGTTGCAAAGGCCAAATTGAAGGTACTAAATCTTAGGGAATATTTTTCCATGAATTTTAGAGGGTTTAGTGGATTTTTATCCTACCTCGGATCTCGTGAATTAAAGTGGAATTTTTTTAGAGTTACAGAATGTCATTTAATTCTTAGAAGTTGCTATAACCCTTTTCAGATTAGATCATCCCACTTTATTCCTCATTAAGATTATTTGACCTGTGTTTAGACACTTAAATACCCTGTTTGTGTTTGTCATCGGTAAAATTGTAGTTTTACCCCTCGTGATTTGTTTTACTCTTCAATTCAGAGTTCTCTGAGTTAAGCTTCTCTTTAGGTTTTGTAGGAGCTTCTTCACACTTATTTAGATTAAATTGTGCTTGTTAGGGTTCATGATGAGGCTCTCATCATAATCTTTCGTAATTCATTTCTCATCCATATACAGGCAGCTCGTGTTTTCATGATTCAATTCTCAATACATGCAACTGGTGGTTTCACAGGTACTTATTCATTAAATACAGGCATCTCATATTCTAACAGGCAACTCGTAATTATAATACAGGCATTTGCTAGCAATTTACCTTAATCACGCATGCAAATAAACCATACAATATAACATTTTCATTCATTTTCTACCTTAGGGTTCATTCCACATCCTAGAGTTCCATTCGGCTATTTCAACCAAGTTCATTCTCATTTAACTATTAACTGAACTAAACCACTCTTCCGAGTATAACGAGAGGAATGGGGGCCTGTGCTGTAGATCTCGTCACCTCTGCGGGCCCCGAATACGTCAATGGCTGGTAACCTGTACCTGTGACCAATTACATTAAACGAGGTCAAAATAATATATATTCAACACGAAAACGTAGAGGGACTCGCGTGGAAAACAATGATACTTCGTTTGCATAAATCCGATTTCGTTTGAGCCTTAAACTGGCCAAAAACGTAGTTTTTGATCAAAATCAGACATCTGGGACTCTTCCCAGATGTCTTAAAAGACAACAAACTCACCTTATGTTCTTTGTAGCTGATTCAGACGTCGGACAAGGTCTCCGGTCGTCTAAAAGGACCTCAGGATGTCTGGTGATGTGATCAGACTTCCAAAAGTGCCTGGGAAAGCGCACTGCGTGCCTTCCCAAAGTCTACCTTGCGTACAAATGATGGAGGAACCAAATTAGTCCCGTAACTCCTGTGCTGAGATACTTTGCATGGTGGAGATCAGCGCAGGAATGTACAAGCCTTGCATAACTCATGTTTTTTTACGTTTGGCCTTAGCTCCGGACATCTAGGTGCCTCGCCAGACGTCTGCTCCTCACTCCAGACGTTTGGTACTGGAAAACTTCCAATATCAGAACCTACTTGCAGCTCGCTCCGCTCACGCCTTCGCCTGCGGTGGCAGCTCCAACCACTGTAGAAGCTTGGATAGCTCCCTGCCGACGTCCTCCACACGCACATGCACCCGTCACCGGCCATGTGAGCTTCGCCGAGCTCCCGAAGGTCCTCTGACCTTCCACGCTCTCTTCCTTCCTCTCTCTCGTTCTCCCTCGCTCGTCCCCTCTCGCCGCTCCCATCTAGGCTTGTCAAAGCCGCATAAGAAACTGAAGGTGGTGGTGGCTATGGTGTGAGGAGTGGAGAGGGGAAGGGAGGGGGGTATATATATATAGGATAGGGTTTAGGGTTTGGGTGAGGTTGCGGGGAGAAGGAAGGGCCTTTACGTGCTGCTCGTGCGCAAAGCGCAGTACGAAAATTTCTACTTTCAGACATCCGGGAACGTGTCCAGATGTGTGGACAGACGTCTGATGAGAACCTCATCATGAACCCTAATTATCTTACTTTGATCTAATAAAATGAACAAAAGCTCTTGCATAACCTAAAGGAAGGACCAATTAAGGGGATTACTGATCCGAAAAGAATTCCTGAAGAATAGGGTAAAATTGCAATTTTACCATTGTAGTGCATAAACGGGATTTCTCGGGATCTATACATTGGTCAATTGGACATAATAAGAGAAAAAGTGGGATGGTTCAGTTAGAAAAGGGTTATTGTGAAATTTAAGAATTAAATGACATCCTATAACCCTAAAACAAGCCCACTTAAATTCACGAGGTTCCAGGAAAGATAAAAATCAACTCAACCCTCTAAAATTCATGTAAAAATATTCGTTTGGGTTTAGAACCTTCAATTTGGCCTTTGGAACCTGTTTTGACCTAGATTGGGGTCCAAGCTCAATATTTGACCTAACTTGGGTTTTTGTGGAAAATGACCTGTCAAACGTGGTCAAACCTAACATCCAACTTTACCATTGGATTTTTTAGGTCCATATTAGGTTTTTACCAAAATTTGAACCTAAGGGAAGGTTATCTTGACCTACTTTGCAAAATGGTCCACCTAATTACATTCTGGCCCTTAACTTTTGGAAATCCTTGCAAAACCCCCTCAACTTTTTATCACATTCTTCATTCAGGTCCCTCTGCCATTGCAACAGGGACCCATACCTCCTGCGAGGTTTCGAGGCGGTTTTCTCCTCATTTCCCCAGGGAGCTGCTCCGAGATTTGAAAGGGGAGCTCTCTGCGAAACCCCCTACCGCATGAGCAGCTCCCCATGCCCTGAATCGCCGCATACCTCTCATGCGAACGCTCGAGAGGTATGGGTATCACCTCCATCCATGTCTCCGGCGAGGACTTTTGGCCACCTCCTTGCGCCTGATCCTCTGCCGGTGCCTATATATAGAAGCACCAAGTCCGGCCGATGGAGCAAGCTTGTCCTGGCCTGAGAAAACCCCAAAATCTCCTCCATCCTCATCTTCGGTCATACGCCTGCAAGCTCCGACGACCTCCTCTTCCTCGTTTCATCACTCTGCCACCATACCAGTGGTAGAGTCCTCTCCGCCGTGCTCTTCTGCATCGCGCCGTACCCGCACGAGCCTCTCCGAACCCTTCCTCGTCACTGTCATCCACATCTCTGGGCCTGTGTCTTCGACGAAGGCAGGAACGAGTCGTCCGCCTCCTGCCCCCCATTCATCCCTTAAGTGGGTTAGAACTCTTTCTCTCCCTCTACTCTTCATTTTCCCTCATTCAATTTCGTAAAACACCCCTCGTTAGCCACTGACCACCTCCGTTTCCCTCATCTCCGGCAAACCACCGACGAGGCGCAACCATCACTCCACCACTCCATACGCATCGCCACCTACCTCAGAACCTCTGCCATCACTCACTAATCATCCTCCGCCCCTTCACCAACCACCACACATGCCCTACACCCTCACCGAACACACGCACCTTCACGGCCACAGAGCGACCTAGGCACGCATGCCTAGGTCGTCCCACGGCCAGCCAACCCCCATCTCACCTTCGCCGTGACACGGCGAAGGTCCCCATGGCATTTGACAGGTGATGAGAACCTCATCATGAGCCCTAAACTAGCACCATTTAACCCTGTTTTGCAGGAAAAAGCTCCTACATAACCTTAGAAAGGCTTGGCTCAGATAGATTATGAGTTTGCAAAGAAAACAGAAACTGAGGGGTAAAAATGTAATTTCACAAATCCAATCTGAAAACAGGGTAACTCAGGGTCCAAACATCTGTCAAAACAACCTAATAAGAAGGAAAGTGGGATGATCTGATCCAATAAGGGCTACAGCAATTACAAGGAACTAAATGATAATCTGTAACCCTAAAACAAACCCACTTCAATTCACGAGGTTCGAGGAAAATTAAAAATAGAATAAACCCTCTAAAATTCATAGAAAAATAATCTCTAGGGTTTAGAACCTTCAATCTGGCCTTAGGAACCCATTTCGACCTACATTGAGAACCATGCCCAATTAACAACTTAATTTGGGTTTTTGCATAAATTGACCGGTCAAACAAGGTTTAATATAGAAATAAAATTCACCATAAGAATCCTTAGGTCATAATTAGTCATGTATAAAAACTTGGGCCTAAGAAGAAACCTTCTTGACCAACTTTACACTTTGGTCCTCATATATTTACTTTTTGGCCCTCAACTTTTGAACCCTCACATTTTGGCCCCTAACTCTCCTTCGTTCTTTGCATTTAGGTCCCTCCTGCAAAACCTGAGCAGCGCCATGCTCCGGTGACCTTGCGTGGAGCATGGCGCCGCGCAGGGTGAGGGAGGGGCCCTGGCAAGGCAATGGGGGGTACCCTACGTTGTCAGCCACCGCAGGAGCACCCCCCTGAGTGCTGCGACCACCCATACCGCCCATGCGAACGCATGGACGGTATGGGTCTCCTTCCTCCGGCGTCCTCCGGCGAGGGAGACACGTCGTCTCCCTCCGCCCTCCTCTCTGATTCTGCACCTATAAATACCCCCGTCGCTCCGCCGTTCTCCCGAGCTCGGTTCTGACGGAGAAAACCCCCACAACTTTCCTCTCTTCTCACTCCGGCAGACTCCCACCAGCTCCAGCGGTTTCTCCTCCTCCTCCTCGTCGCTCTGCCGCAATACCAGCTGCAGAGACTTCTTCCTGATTCTCCTCCGCGTCGAGCAATACCGGCGCGCGCTGCCTCTACCCCGTACTCGCCGTCGCCCCTTCCTTTGGTTAGTTTCTTCTCCGGCGACAGTCGATACGACTGTAGCCCTGCTCCTCCCCCTTCGTCCCTGCAAGTAAGTTAGAACTACTTCTCTTCCTCCCCCCTTTCTTTTCCATACTGAAAGCCCTTACTGTCGCAACCGATTTCCCACCGATCACCCTCACCTTCTCCACCTCCGGCCAAACTCCGGCGAATCGCTCCCATCGCTCCAGCACCCCACACGGCTCGCCGACCTGTGCATAACCTCCGCCTCCTCACCCTGATCCTCTTCCGCCCCTCCATTTCCCGCCACTCGCCACCTGCAGACCCCCCGAACAAACCCATTCCCCTAGCCACAGTCCGACCTAGGGCAGCCCTTGCACGCTGCCCCACGCCTCGCCACCACCCGCACGAGCTTCGCCGCACTCTGGCGAAGCTCCCGGCACCTTCTGATTAGGCCGAGAGGCTGTTTTGCTGTGAACAGGTCACCCGTCCTCCGCCGCCATTGCTGTGCAGAAGGAGCTGCTTCCGCCTGCAGCTGCAACCTCGCTTCGCCCAGGTCAGACTCCCCAGGACGCAAGGCAACCCTCGCGCACCTTCCCAGGCTCGCAGCTGGGGAGAAAGCTCTGCAAAAGCCGCAACTGCCTGCAGCTTTCTCAGCTGCAGGCGCCAAATTGGGGTGGGACATTTAGTCCCACCTCGGAAGGCTCTGAAGCGACGCGCCGATATAAATTGAAAAAGTGCTATAGGCTTATCGCCTCAGCACACGGGGTGAGGTCCCTCTCACACCGCTTCACCCGGCCCGTCCGCGAGCTCATCACGCGGATCCAGCCGACTCGACCCGACTTGACTGGCACTCCTCGCCCACCACCGCACGCCGGTGGGCTTGGACCCGGGCGCGACCCGCGTACCCGATTACCCGGTTGCTCTGGGAGAGCCTTCCGAAGAGTGAATACTGAGAGAGAGATGCGGGGTGGAGGGTAGAGTAGGTTTTGCCCTCTGACGTGTAAACCATGAAGTGTGTAGGCACAGGTGAAGAAGAAGAAGGACTGCGGAAGAGGAAGAACTTAAGCGACACTGTAGCATCCGCGGGTTAAGTCGTCTGATTGGAAAATCAGACGACGTCTTGAAGACAGGTGAAGACAAAGAAGAAGAAGAAAAGAAGAGAGAAGGAGCAGCCAAGTGAAGAAGCAGAAAGCAGAAGAAGAGAAGCAAGAAGCAAGAAAAGAAGAAGAAGAAGAACGGGAAGAACAAAAGCCAAAGAGGAGAGAAGACAAAGAGGAAGAAAGAAGAGAAGAAGAAGAAGCCAAACTTTCATCTCTCTCTCTCTCTCTATTTTTGTAATAGAACATGTATATCTCTAGAATACGACTTGCTCCCTGAGTTCGACCTCGGGAGAATTGTTATTCCCGAGTAAAAAAAATATATATATTTGAAATGATGGCAATAACTAGCTATACTACAACGCTATAGCAAAACCTAATCATAGTTGTCGCCGACCGTTTCAACAGGGTCGCGAGGCCGTGTGCATACATTTCAGGTTTGCACCTCTGCTGCCATTAGCGAAGGTGTGAAGGAGCTTACAGCAGCGCTCCTGGTTGCGTCCACCCAGGTGCTGTGCTCCAGGTGACGCGCGTTGAGTGCACGAACGCCTCCAGCCAGGTAGCAGGCGTCGTGAGGCACCCAGCTGCGCCAATTGTGCAGACCTTCTTCCTGCGGGCACTAGCAGAAGTGGGTGGGACATTAGTCCCACCTCGGAAACGCCCAGAGCGGGTGAGTGGCTTTTATTGATTTTGTGTTTCTTTCTTAGCGCTTCAAGTAACACGGGGTGAGGTCCCTCGCCCACTCCACCCGCCTCGTCCGCGGCCACTTCTACGCGGACCTGGCTGACCCGATTACCCTGCACTCCTCGTGCACCACCCATGCCGGTGCACCTGGACCCGAGCGCGGGATACCCGATTTGTTTACTCAACTGGCCCTGAAAGGGAGAAGAGAGAAATAGAGAGAGAGTGACACGGGGGATGGTAGGGGTAGGTTTTGCTTTATGCAGGGAAAGGAGTAGGAGGCAGCCGAGGAAGAACTTGAAGGCAGGTGCAGCAAAGGAGAAGAAGGAAGACGGCACTGTAGCCACAGAGAAGTTGAGGCAGAAGAAGAAGGGGGGACTTGGAGGCACAGCTGAAGAAAACAAGGCCAAAGTTGAAGAGGCATGTAGCCACAGAGGTAGAGGTTGAATAAAGAAGAAGGAGAAGGTGCGGTTTGAAGGCAAAGGCAGAAGAAGGAGGAACTCAAGGCAGAGAAGCGACAGAGGCTGAAGAAGAAAAAGAAGAAGAAGGAGGTGCAGAAAGAAGAAAGTAGGAGTGGCCAAGCAAAAGGAAAAGGCAAGGAAAGAAGAAAGAAGAAGAAGCCAAAGAAGGTAGAGGAAGCACAGCCACAGCAGAGAAAGAAGAAGGAGAAGACAACAATCACATCTCAAGCACTGTAGCAATCTGTAAGTTAAGACGTCTGATTCACCAACTCAGATGTCTGATTCACAAGAAAAGAAGACATCGGAGAGAGAAAGGAGAAGAAGAAAGAAGAGAGCATTCAATCTCCTCTTTTTGCATATTTTCTATTTAGCTTTCTTAAACATTGAATTGCATTGATATTTTTGAACATCATCTTTTGAGTAATTTCAAAGTTGTGAATTTAGTTTCTAAAATACCAATTTGCTCCCTAAGTTCGACCTCGAAAATTTTGAATTTCGAGTAATAAAATTATAAATTGTTTATACGACATTTCAAACTATACTGCAACAAATGTCTTTTTAAAGTACGATCTCGTTACATAAACAACGTCTGACTGAAACTTCAGATGTCTTAAAAGGCTAAAAGGTAACGGGTCATTACATTCAGTAATCTAGCCGTTTGTACCTTGGGAAATCCATTCTTGCTGTAATTTAGGTTTCCAGACATCCAGACCTAGTGCCAGACATCCAACCTATCATCTGACCCACTTACGCTAGAACCCTATTTAGGTCTGACTAAATTTGTAAGGGAACCCATCTATTATTAAACGTCTAATTTGATTATCAGACGTCTTATACTTGTTCTCCAAATGTCTGATATTAGATTTAGACGTTTGATAACCCTATCAGAATAATTAATGACCCTGATTTCGGCCCAATTTGCCTTGGGTTTGTTCCCAACGGCTATAGAAGCCTTCCAAGGCCTTCCAAAGTCTTCTAAAGTCATCTATAAATAGGACAAGCCCCTTCCTTTGTGACACACACCAAGATGCACTAAGTAATACTATTTCCACATCCTTTTATGTCCAAGAGAAGTTAGAATCAAAGTAGAAGTGCTCTTGCCATTAGTCTACGTCTTGAGAGCAACATTCCAGCCTTGACTCGCTCTCCTGCTTACGATTATGAGAGTGCCTTTGTGCTGTTGCATGGTTCACGTACTTGCGTCACTTGTCAATGCACTCCCACCAAAGGGAAGATCCTTTACCTATGGTAGTTAGATTTAATTATTCACTTTGTGGCTCTATAGGATCTATGTTGTTTTTATTGTCCCTGGTTGGGTATTCGCTTTGCGAATTTCCATCTCCTTCGAGAGACTAAATGCTCCTCGCGAAGAGGAGGGGTTTAGAGGAACGCTACCCTCGTACATAGTAGCGTGGTTGTATTGAGGTTGAGTCATCCTTGTTTTAAGTGACTCAATTAGTGGATTTGATCGATTCGGTCGATTGGGAAATCCTAGGTCGAGAGACTTAGGTGGGGGTTTTTACCCGGGTTTGGGTTTCCCCCTAAATATCCTTGTGTATTTGTGTAATTGATCTTTTGTGAGATTTTTACTATTATTTCCGCTTATTTTTTGAATCATGCAAATCTCACCCCCTCTGTAGTAGGAAATCTACAAAATGAACATTAAAGTTCAAAGAGTGGGTCCACATAGACAGAAAAAGGTTTCACACATTTCAAGAACAAAATCAGAACACAAAGCCCTAATTTCATGCTCGCTTGAATTAAAGAACTTCTAGTCAGGATAAAATTCAAATAAACCTCTTAAAATTCATAGAAAAATATTGTAAGAGATATGGTAACCTTAGTTTGACCATCTAAATCCATTTTTACCTTGAATAGTCTCAGATAAAATTTTACCCTAATTTGGGCTTCTGTGCAAATTGCCTATTCAAGTGTGGCCAAAAATGACATATAACTTCACCATTAGATTCCTTGGGTCCAAATTAGGTTCAGGCCAAAATTTGGGTCCAATCAGAGTTCATATTGACCTAGTTTGCATTTCAGTCCCTTAATTCTCTATCTCTCTTCGTCAGGCCCCTACCTTTCGATATTCTTTGCAAACATGGCCCTAACTTCTTCATCTTCTTTGCAGAAATACCCCTGCTGGCATTGATAGGTCAACCGACCAAAATGCGTGCTTTGACCATCTCAAAATCGCACCAAATGAACTTTAAATCCCACCAAATTTGGTGGGATTGGTGTTCACACTACAAGGAATCAATTGATCAGGTTCTTGGATCCTAATTTGCATCTTAGAGCTCGAGTGAAGCTCTCAAAATCCGCATGGAACACAAATCAAATTGCGATGAAATTGCAATGAATTCCTCTGAAGAGCTCATCCTTTAGATCTATAAAAGCTTCCCTATGTTCCACCGTCTTCTTTAGCAAGGAAAAGGGCCAAAATTCCTATTCAAACTCTTTCCCTGGCCTCTTCGACCTAGCTCCGGCAAGCCTCCTCGACCTCCTTCCTCCATCCAGTAGATAGACAAATCAAGTTGTCGTCCTTCTTCCTCTCCTTCGTTCATTCCTCGCCATACTAGTCGGGAGCTCTCTGACCCTCTCTTCCTCGCCACTTCTCCCACTAGAGACTTCACCTTACCTGATGCCGGCCAATCAAAGTCGACGTGATCGTTCCCCCTTTCGTCATTAAATTAGGTCGCTTCTCCCCTTCTCTCATCGTAGCTTAGGTTCCACTACTCATCCTATTTCGACCAACGAATCACAGCCTCCCCCTTCATCTTCTCCGACATCGGTTGCACCTCCGATGAGGCCGTGTGACTACTTCACACCACCAAACACCATGCCACCACCTCCATTAGCATCACCACACCTCCACCTTCAAAAGCCCTCTACCTATTTTGCCATCTAGCCACTCTACTCCCTGTTGCGCTCACTTCGATCGTATTTCAAAATGGAATGCGTCGTAGTACAGTTGATTAAAGTGTGTTAACACTAAAAATTTATATTTCTCGAATTATGGGAGCAATCCAAGGTCGTTCGCTAGGAGCAATGAAATGGGCAAATGCGCCTATCTAAATTATGTACAACTGAACCTGTACTAAATGTGAATTTTCAAAATAAATAGGTTCAATTTTTGCACTTGGTTCTATGAATCAAGATATGAACCCAAACTCTCATGCCAAAAAAATTATTCAATTCTCAATAATATAAATCAATCAATTTGTTTCAAAAAAATAATATAAATCAATCAAGTTTGAAAGCAATTAAGCACTAAATACTCTGTTATTAAGAATGTTTGAGCAGGTAATTGCAATAGAAACTTATTTAGAATCAAAATGTGAGTCAATCAACAAAAAATTGTAAATTGGTCCCTATAATATCATGTTTGGGTCCCTACGAAATTACACTTTAGTCCCTGGAGAATGTTTTCTCTTTCAAGTCTACCCTCGGCACCATCAGGTGCTTAAGCTCCTTCACGTTGATGGAGCCTGTTGATGCTTGCCTGAGTGAGGTCAGCTAGGAGATATGGCTGTTGGATGGGGCTTGCAAGAGCTGAAGGTGGTCGTATGGAGATCGTTGACGTGATGGTGGCTTCTGATCATTGGTTGGTGCAGCTTCGACGATGGAAATGGAGATGGTGGTTGCAACTCCGGTGGAGGTTGAGAGAGGTTGTTGATGGATGAAACTCCCTGCTAAGTGTTGTGGAGTATTCACCATGGTTTTGTGGAGCTTCACATGAAGCTTGGCCACACGAGGAGGGTGGAGGTGCGCCTACGTCGGAGAAGATGGGTGTCGCCCGCGGTGGTGGTTCAGCGCAAAAGGCGTCGAAACTTCAATTTGAGGGGACAAGAAGCTTCGCCCGAACCAGCTAGAGGTGTTGGCGGTGGCTATTTGGTGAGAGGAGGCCAGAGGAGGGCCACTGAGATCGGAGAAAGTGGCATCTGCGGGTTGAGTCCGGTGGAGTGAGGGGTGTGTTGAGACCCCAAATAAGTTTGGGGCTTTTGTTCCTTTGGGTGTTGCGAAGGCCATGGAGTGGTCGGTGATGGAGGGTGTCGCACGGAGAAGCGTGGAGGATGTCTCTTGAGCTACGTCGGTCGTCGGCCGTACACAAAGAAGAAGACGATGGGGCAGATGGTGTTTGTGGGTGTTTTCCTAAACTAAAATGCCTAAACTACTCTATAGAAACAGAGAGAGAGGAAGGGGTACCTAGGAGAGGGAGAGCGACGCCAGAGGAGGTCAGGCATTGATCGAATGGACCTTGAGAAGAAGAATACTCCGGCGATGTGATTGGAGTGATGAGGAGAACGAGGAAGTCGGCTTCCTCGTTCTCCTCGTCGCTGGCTTCAATGGTGAGAAGCTTGGCGAGGATTTGGGGAGGATATCCGCAGCCTTTGTTTACGGAGAGGCATAGCGACGAAGGGAGGTTGAGGAGCTCCAATGGCCACGTGAATGGCGGCGTTCGAGGAAGAAGGGGAGAGGTATGCTCGCTAAAAGCTCGACGAATCAAATCGCAAGGGCATGGCCTTACTTTAAAGGAGCTCGGCCACGACAAAGGAGGCAAGATTGCTGCCCAATCAAGATCGAGATGGCATGGCAAAAATGTGCTTTGACGATAACTTTGACCGAGGATTGCGGCTTCCCTAGTTGGCGAAATGAGTTGGAAAAAGCGCGAGGATGTGTAGGAATGGTATGTGTATCATCCTGCCAATTTTGGAGAGATTCTGTTGTGTGAATCGATCGCAATCCATGGCCGAAGTCACGGCTAGAGAGAAGATGTTGCTGCTGCTGGCAAAGACTAAAAAGTGAAGAAGATGAAGTTTTTAGGGGGCTTTTTGCAAGAGATTAAGTTCTGAGGGTGCAAACTACAAACTTGGCTAAGATTAAGTCGGAATAAGTCCAAATTTTTATGGTAACCTAATTTGGATATGGAAAATTTAATGGTGACTTCAATTTTAGGTTTTGATGATGTTTACATGGTCAATTTATGTTTAGACCTAAAATGTATCAAAACCCGCCTAGGTCCCTATTTGAGGTAAAAAAGGGTTGTGATTGTAAAATTGACTGATCCAAACCTTATGGAATATTTTTCCATGATTTTTACATAGTTTAGATTGCATTTATTTTTTTTAGAGCACTGTTAATTTAAGTGGGACTGAAATTAGGATTTTTATTTAAGATTTAGTCTTCAATCTTAATAGAACACTAAACCGGTAAATGAAGGCCCACTTATTGGGAATTTGAGCTCATTTGACCTTCAATTTAGTGTATGTTTTCCTTTTAGTTAATTTGCATTTGTATTAATATGTTAAAACAATAAAATTAACTGGTTTCAATGTCTTTCCTCTCAATTCTTCATGTTGTTAAGTTATACCCTTTTGTTGGTTAATATGATGACTTTATCCTTAAAACTTAGACAAATTGAACTAGTTATGAAGAATGATGGTGTTGCCATCACTCCCCCTCTGAACAGCCCATCCTCCGTCCACCATCGCCAACTCCACCCGGTCACCACAGACCTCCAACCACCACATCGGCACCACCATCGCACTCCACTCCTCACGGCGAAGCTCGTGAAGCTTTTAATGAGGGCTTTTAGCCCATTTTCTGGTCATAGGTACTTCGCTGGATTGCCGACTCTGCCGTCGTCTTCATCAACACCGACCTCTTCCATACGACCACCAATGATTTCATTTCCGCAATCGACAGTAGCGCATTAGCTCCACGAAGTCGTCTGAGGGTTCAATTGACCAAAGGAGCGACAATAGAGCCCCAATTGCTTGGAAGCTTCCACCTGCTACAGACGCGAGAAGTGCATGGGATTTAGTCCCACATTAGGCGTGGATAACCTCTTCTCCGCGTACAAATTGATTTCGTGTCATAGCCTCTTCGCCCTGTACACGGGGGGTCGGGTCCCCCATGCACGCGCTCACCCACTGGTTCACTCCTCACCCGCAATTCATTGCTCGCGGGTCTTGACCCTATCCGGATCAGATTACCCGCCTAAACCCATAACCCGGTTCTGAGATGATGAAAGAGGAGAAATACTGAGGTGGAGGGGGGAGGGCTTTGCTCCAGGGTTCATAGCCTCGAGATGAGTGCATGCTTGCTCTATACTTAGGCATTTCTGAGGATGTGATGTGCCTTACTGGAGGCCTTGTGTTGCTGAGGGTTGGTGATGTTTAAGGCGTCTGGTGTGGGTACATGATGTCTGATTTGGTAGTGTCAGATTATTTGGCTCATGGCTGACGTGAATTAGTGCTTCAAAGGCACTGTTGAGATATTTGATTAAATTGAATGCTTGGGTTATGCTTAAATTGAAGGGATTAATTGGTGATCTAAATCACCACTTTTTTTTAGTTCTTTCTATTCTTTTTTCCCCTTTATTTCTGAGATACAAATTGGGTTATTATTGCATATATTTTCGCCTGTTGATTCTCATATATTATTTGTGCTCATTGATTTAAATTGCAATTAATACGTGAATTCCACATTTGCTCCCTACGAACGACTTTGAACTCACATTGATTTTGAGTTTTATAAATTTAACAGTTTGTTGCGTTTTTTGTCAACTATACTACGACACACATCTCTTAAATCAATGCAAGTCGCCAATAGCACTTGCAATCATTACATTATATCTATGTCCTCAGGTAATAACATTTTCTTCACATAGAAACCATCCAACGACCTGTTTCTAAGTTGCCAGGGACCTTCTTGTGGACTCCAGGGATCACGTTGCAACACTTTCTAGCCACTTATGGGTCTGTATACAAAATTCCTACTGCTTTGACGTTAAAGGGCCCCTTTGTAAATGTACCAACAAACTTGCGGCTCGTGTGCTACAGTGCAGCCTAAGAACACGGGCAATCTCAACCTTTCATCTTGTGCAACCTCGATCCAGTGGCAGATCTTCATCCAATTTGTGCATGCATTTGTGCGTTGCTTCATCGTGCCCTCTAGATCTGATCCTATGGCACATCTTTGATTTGGAACCTCTCACCCTCCTCATTGCTCATCACCATCGTCAAAGCCTTTAACGCCTAATCCTACCCTTACGATGACCATAATCACTAGCACACCTATTTAATTACCTCTTTGGCGTCACGCGCAAAGGATTGACTACCCTCCTACTTCCTTGAGCCAATCCTTTCCTCCCTCTCCAGTATCGACTTACCCCTTCACTCACCGCGCTTGTGATAGGGGCGTGGCTCTTCTTCACCAGTTCCTCCCCGTCAAGCTGGATCTTGTAACACCAGGAGACAACCATGGAGCTCCACTAGAGGGCTCTTCATTCGCTAGAGACCTCCCTCCCTTCTTCCTCCTTAGCCGCCAACTTTGGATCCAGGAAACCCCATTCTTCCTATTAGATAGGATTTCCAGCTTTATAAAGTATCTTAAATTAGTAATTAGAGTTATGTAGATCATGTAGGAGTAGTTTAGATGATGGATTGATGAATGGTTTAGTATAGGTTAGGAGTAGAGTAGAATAGATCCGATTCGCCCTCTCTGATCCATTCAGATTAGAGAGGAGTTTTTTCATGCAATCATCTCGATTCACTAATCTTTTTTTACGCCTCAACAAACCAATTTCACCCATTTCCTTGCATTTTAATCCATAATCCACCTCATTCTCTTGAGCTTGTCTAGATCTAGAATTCTTGGAATTTGTGATCTAGATAGCGCTCACAATCATCTAGGGGTCTCTTCATCCATTTCAGATTGTCACAAGGATCCCTAATCTGATCTTGAATTGAACTAATTTGCTTGATTGACTCGATTTTGGATTTCTCGCATAATTGCAAGATTTTGATCAATTTGACCTTAAATGGTCTTAATTAAGCAAATTGAAGTTGTTTTCATGTAATTGGAACATTTGTGATGATTCTGAGTTGATTTGATGTGACTTTCTTCATTGGATGAGTTTTTTACCTGATTAAAATGATATTTACTATTTTCTGGGTAGTAAGGACCAAGGAAAGTCCATTACATGGATTTGAGGTCGTCACGATGACCTAAGAGTTTTTCGAGGATCGCTTACTCTCTCTGAACTCAAATTAATGGTGTGCAGAAAGAATAGATGATCAGATCATCTTAGCAAACCTAAATTGACAGCCACTTTAGCAACAACTTGACTTCATTGTCAACTTGTTTTAATCTGAGATTTGAAGGTTTGAATGTGGTGGATCAATGTGAGGAAGATATGATGCAGTAATTGAGTAAAATTTGAATGTGGGTTTGGATGTGATCTAAATTCAAAATGATTTTTAAACACTTTGAAGTTTATTTGTGAGGAGAGGGAGGTATATTTTCGTGATTTGATTGGCATTCAAAGTTGTTTTGATTTCAAACTTAGAATTTCAGATCTTGTTTTGTTTTGATATCTCAGATTAAGCTTTGTGGAAAAATTAGATTAAGAGGACTGATTTGAGTGTTTCGATCCAACATTGAGGCGAATTTAATCTCCAATCAGATCTATGTGATCTAATCAAAGCTGCAGTTAAGATAGCAACATAGCAGCAGCTCCCAGCTGCTGGATTTCAGTTGAGAGTGCAGCAGTAGCTGCATTAGTGCTTTAAGACGATAGAGCAATAGCAGCATCATCTGATTTGAAATAGAACAACAGCAGCAGCTATGGGGAAGTTGTGATAGCAGTAGTACTTTCGGTCTGAAAAGAAAGAACTGGGTTGGATTTGAGTTGATTTGGGAGATATATGGAGTTGACATTATGATCGATAGTTAGAACATATTGCATAAGATTTCATGTACTTGAACTTGACTTTGAATTTGAGTGAAATAGCTTGTAGTTCTCATTTAACAGTTTTTGTCAGCATGAGAGTTGCATATCTGTTCAAAATTGTGATTTAATGAAAATCTTGGTGAAAATTATGTTTAATTGATCCAAACATGTTGCATTAGGTGTGTTGGAAGTTGCTGAGTGTTTAGACCCTTTTCTAGCTACTTAGACTAAAAAAGAGACCTTAGGTTCTTTAGTGAAAATCCTTTCAAGGTCAGATTTGTGCTAGATTGTAAAATAAATAAAATTCATAAAAAATTCATAAAAAAAAAAAACCTATCTTGAGTAAGATAAGATATTTGTTTATATGTGTGTAAAATTTCAAATTATTTTGAACCCCCGACTTAGTAGAATATACAAGTCGACAGATTAGTTTACTTGAAAATTTAATAAAAGACCAAGCTTGAAAAACCACAAAAAGAAATCTTTATCTCTATTCCCACTCTTTCTCTCTCATCCCTTACATCCCTTAAACCTATAAAAATTGAAAAAATCCCCAAAAATACCTTATATACTATGTATATACTTGTATATATAAATTAAACCTAAGCTATATGTATATAATGTGTATATAATGATTTATTATATATATAACTTTATTATAGAACTATCTATTAATTTATATTAACTTAAATGTATAGTAGCTTAAGTAATTATATAAACCTATCTATATGTACATAACTTTATCTAATACTGTGCATACATATTTAACTAGGTATTATATATTGTATAATACCAGTAAGTTAATTTAATTAAGTAATTACAGTAAATAATTAAGTTATTAAGTTAACTAAGTAGTTTATTAACTTAAAATAAAATAAATTACTAAGTTAAGCTAATATTGAGATAATTTATAATGTATACTTGTATAATTTGTATTAACTATTTTCAACTTATTTATATTGTATTTATAGTGTATTATAGTATTTATAAATTATTTATGTATAAAACTAATTTAAACATGTAATTAAATATAAATAAATTAAAATAAAGGCTTCTAAAATATATTAAAAATGTATAATAAATAATTTATTATGTATATCAACTTTGTATAAAGTCAATTTTGTAATTAAGTCACTAATTTATACATTAATTAATAAATTAAACTATAATTTAACATGTACAATCAGCCACCTTTATCCAATTTTATTATATTTCTAAATAACTTAGTTTGATAAATAAATTATATATTTAGGTAGCCCTGTGTAAAGTCTTTGTAACCATATAATTTAAATATAATTTAGATTAAATTATGGCCCTCAAATCAAGGGTCAAAATCCTTAATTACTATGCACTGTAGCGCTGCTTGGAATTGAGAGAGCCGCACTGACTGGTGCCACATCGTGATCGCACGACTGCTCAACGTGGCATAAATTATTTTCGTCCAATAGGCCCTGCAGTCATCATGGCGTAGGGTGCCTCTCATCGCATTATCCCTCTCCTTTGGATACTAAGCATATTGTGAGCATATATTGAGCATTTCGAACAGTGGTGGGCTGGGGGCTACGCACTGTGCTAGGCCTGTCGTGGGCTTGAAATTAGATTAAAACACACCTAATTTGAACTAGGGTTGGCTGCTAGTGGAGGTTTGGTCCCACCCTCTTGGGTGCTGAGTATCCCTCGAAAGTGGCTTGCCTTCCAACTTAAAACCAACTTTTGCATTCAGGTGTAGACGTCCGATGAGAGAGGGGACGACTTAAAAATGACTAAGTAAATGAGAAGAAAGGAGAAGGTCGCTCCTGCCACTAAGTGTTTAGAGGCTTTGATTAAGTGTGTCTGTGCTTCTGTGTGTGTGTGTGTATGTATGGTATATATATATAAATAATATAAATTAAGTAAATAATATATATGTATATAACAGTGTATTTGTATATATATGTATAAGTATAGAAGAATAGTACGAGTAGATAGTTGTTTGAGCTATGAGATATGTATATAAATAACATTAGAGCTTTAGTGATTGATATATATGTCACTGTATATATATTTATATGTTAGTATAGATAGTTATTTTGCCTTATGTTATGTACATATGTTACTAAGGCTATAGCGATGTATATTATGTTACTATATATATAATATATGTTGCTAAAGGTATTAGTATGTTAATATAATTTAGTATTGTATACATTATTAGTTATTTTTGTACATATACTTAGGTATTACTTGTAGTAGTTGTATATAATTAACATAATATAGTAGTAGCTAGTTTGTTATACATATGTTTCAGGCATTATAACAATATTAATTGATTCTTTTTGTAAATAATTGACCAATTCATTATTTGTTTGATTCATTCATTTATTTTATAAATAAAATTAATATTTTTGGAATAAAAGAACATTTTTGAACTTAGAAGGTGATGTATATTAATAACTGCCTCCTATTGAATGACATGGAAACAAATTAGTAAAAATTGTAATTAAATAAAATTAATGCGACATTGGTTTGCATTTGTGACACCTATACAACAACAATGTCACAACACAACCTATTTTAGTGCAAATCGGTCGACGATCATATTTTTGGCACCGTTGCTAGAGACAAAATCCTCACAATAGCGCATTATTGTGATTCTTTGATGAATGTCATAGTTTCATGCATTATTGAGAAATCGAGATATTTGGTATGTGCTTAATGGTGGAATAATTTGGCGATTTAAATCACCGTTTTTAGGGTTTTGATCTTTTTATCTCATCAACTTTTGAGATACAATTGCTATTATGCATTGAATATCTTATTATGTTCATTATTTAATATTATAACTAGTGTTTGAATTCAATATTTACTCTCTACGAACGACCTCGGACTCATTCTTGTTTTCGAGATTATAAATTTAAATGTTGTATCAATTTTCGTCACTATACTATATGCGTTTTCCTAAATACGACGAATTTCGACCCAACATTTTGGCGCCGTTGTCGGGGATGTGCAATTCGCCAGTAGTCATATTTGATTGACCTGATTACCAACTTGCCCTATTTGTTTTGCTGTGTTTTGCGAGGTACATCACTACAAGATCTTTTGCACAATTAACCACACTAGGGGTAGGTAAAATTTCTCTTCTTCCCTAATTATCTCTTAATCTTGGGAAAGAGAAAAGTGAAATAAATCAATTAGGATCCACTTGCCTTACTTTCATAGTAATTATCATTTAAAGGCAAAGGTTTCTTGATTTACGAAAATTAATTGAAATCTAATTGAATTTGGGGCAATTTGATTGGAGATTTCCTATATTGATTTCCTAAACCAATTAGGGATTTGCGCTAAATTTCACAACATCTTGGACTACTCACTTTCTTGTTTGAGTCCAAGGTGTTACATTTGAAATCAAATTGGAATTGAAAAAGAGCGAATTAGGGTTTCCATATCAAGATTTTGAAGTGTTAGTGCACATTTGCCTAAAAGGCAATTCAGGGTGATTTAGGTTTTGACCCAAAACTTCATCCTCAACCATAGGGCAAGTCAGGTGAAGTTGGTTCACTCTGTGAATCAATCAACCTACAAATTAGGTCACAATTGAAATACCTGCTAAATCAAGTGAAATTCAGGACACAAATTAAGACTAAAATTGGTAGACTTAGGTCTCAATTCATATATTCTGGTTTACTTGGAATCACAGTGACAAGGAAGATCAGGTGGGGGAAACCCTGTAACCCATGGGGTCGCTCTACCGTGTAGGGTTCTTTGCAGGACTCTCCTTTCCTGGCTGCCCAAGTAATGATCGAGTGTGTGAATTTTTGATTTAGAGGAATCATCCGCCTCGAAATAGACTTAGTCTTCAAAATATTTTTGGGTGCCTTGATTGGGTCCAATACACATCCAATCTCTCATCTATTTTATAGTACACATACACAGAAAAGGTCCGTAGGTCTGACCTAGAGGCCTCCATTAGAATCAATCTTTTTGGGAAAATCTGATCTGATCAATTCATTCTAAACTTAAATTTGATTCTACATCCTGATCCACCACTTGATTTTAAAATGCAACCTGACAACATAACAAAAATGTTTAGGAAACCTAAATCCCATATGAGTATCAAGGAGAAAATGATTGTGGCTGCTCTTAGACATCATGATGAGTATTAAAAATTCTCAAATCCCTTTAGAAGCATTCGGGTTAATGTGTCAGAAATTACAACCCACATTACGAACTGTGCCCATCAGATGTTGACACAAATGATTAATGGTACCACTCAGGATGCTCTCATGACAGAATACGCTGAATTAGAGAGATTACATAATACTGAGCATATACAATGCTTGACAAATCCGTCACTTTGGGAAATACACCAAGATGACATTGAGAAATGTGGGAATTCACTAAATTTGGTGAAACAAGCCATTGATAAAAAATACCCATATCTCTACTAAAAATCTGATGATGAATCTTGGAGTAATGTTGATAATCAATATGATTTCCCAGAACCCATGTTCAAAAATGGAGGTTGTTATGGACCCCTAACCCCAATGGAACCAGATGTGAATTTTGTGCAGAATGACCTACTTGATCATAATGTGGGTTGGGTGGATCAAGTTGTAGGTGCTCCCGATTGAGTTAGCCATAGGTAGTTGTGAACCTGGTCCATCGAGCCTAGATTTTCCAAACACCTGTGATGCAAACACGTTTATATTACATAAGCTGTCTATTTATACATGTTCTTAGGCATAGAGTTGCATCATGCATTATAAATATTGCATAACATGCAACATCTTGCATTTATGTTAGATTGTATAAAGTTTAGGTTAATTTTCTCCTTTTGTGGCTAGGGACAGGGCGACATCTTATCGGGGCCTCGGATGGAAGATCCAACCATATGGATCTGATCAGGGTGATGATTGGAGTTTAACAACTCCAAGATCGTTCTGATTGGACTTCCGTAGTATCAGATATTGCCTGAGGAAAATCGTAGGTCAAAGGCCAAGATGGTGTAAATCCACACCATAGATGACAAATCCGACCACATGGATGGGTTCAGATCGACGATTGCAATCCGACAGTGCAAAAATCGATCCAATCCGACATCCGTGGCACCTTCTACATGTCATAGAAGATGGACGGCTAAGATGGTGCCACATGGCACCATCTCAGCTACCTAAATCAGGCAAAGTCAACCGTTGCTCTCTCTCTCCTCTTGCACCTATCAGATCTGGACTGAGGATGCATGAACATTAAATCAAAAGCTCGCCTCAAGTGGAAACGCAATGCAGTGGGCGAGTGCCTCTTCGCGAGCGAAGGGCGCGAGTTCAATACGTGCTTCGCTTCAAATGAAGCAAACACGTGGATCTGACTCAATTGAGCCGTTGGATGGAGATCGGGCGGCGGTGAAGGTGACACGTGGTGAGCCCAGATGCGAGGAGCGCGAACGCACCATCAGATGCACTTTTGTGAAGGTGATCATTCGTGCATCCTGAGCCATTGATCTTCGATCCAACGACGATGGAGGCTGCATCGCCTCTATATAGGTGTTGAAGGAGATTGGACGCGATGCGTTTAAAACATCCGATCTCGCGATCGAATGGCTTATAACTCACATTCGTGGTTAAGCATTGGGCATGGGGAGGCGAGGGGGCGTGTGGACTTTAGCCACGATCGGGCTTTAGTGACGAATAAATCCGTCACTAAAGACCCCTAGTTTATTGTTTTGAACTTGAAATGACCTTTTTGCCCCCAACCTCTACACCTATAAAAAGGCCTACACCCCTCACATTTCAATCATCCCTTTCTCTCTTCTCTCACCCTCTCCAAAGCTCTAAGAGCTTGTCCCAAACCTGGGATGCTCCATTAGAGTTAAAATTATAATTTTTCCACCTTTTCATCCCCTTTGTGGAGCATTTCGCGGTGGTCCTCTCACCGCCATTCGAGAAGCGGATCTCGCTGCGACGTCGTCCTGCCCCGTTCTCCGTCGTCCCTGGTCGTTCTCTTTCATCCTACATCTCACCATCTTCGTCCTGGCGCTCCGTTGTTGCGGCTCATCTCCATGTAATAGTCGAGGAGGATAACTTCTCTCTACTTTCTCTTTTACCACTTTCTAGTGTAGATTTCCCTCTTTCTGGTGTAGATTTCCTGCTTTCTAGTGTAGTGAGTAGTTGTAATTGTAATGAACATCAGCTTGTGTTAATGAAATCCATATTTATTCTATCTCTATTTTCTTTTTATTTGTAATATTTTCTCTCTTTCTTCTATTATTTATTCTTTAAGTAGATAGCTGGTTTAGGTTCAATTCGACCAGCTAATCTGCTTCGTGACAAATAAAACAAATGTGGTTTCTAATCAAATGTCCGCCTCCTTGTGTTTGACCCGAAATTGTTTCGAGTTTCGATAAATTTATCTATTGACGAATTTCTTCGCAAATCATACTACATCGACGAGTTTTCAAAACTCAATCCCGTTTGCGTAGATTTTCCTCCTCAACAACCCATGAAGAATCAAACTCAAAACTTCTTGAGGATACTCCCACACCTTATCCTGTTAAGGTAGTCCTCGAGGATGATTCTAACATCCCAATAGAACCAAGTCCAGATTCTAGCCATCCCATTCATACCCCTGACCTAGAATCTAGATCTGAGCCTATTTGCGATGATCATGAGGCCCAATGTGATGAGAATCAGATTTTAGATCTAACCTATGATTTTTGGCTTGTATTTGATGAGTATTCCTCTTTAGACTCCTCAGAAGGATGAATTGATTTTTTGGAAGTCACACCAATTTACGATACAGAAATAGAGGAGTTGGAAGAATTGAGATTTGATTGGATCTACCCTAGGTGCCCAGAACCCAAGCCTGTGCCTAATAAGGACATCCCTAAGAGCTTGGAATATAAGATTAGGTTAAACCAAAGTCAGGTTGATAATGCCATGCATCATGATTTGCTTAGTGGTGGAAATCTCAATCTTGAATCAGGTTCAGAAGCTGATTGTCACAAATTCTCCGATGATTTTTAATCATACTCTGATTTCAGAGAACCATATTTCTAGATGATTATGAACCAGTTTATGACCTCAGTATCCACGATCCGTTCTTTGATTCTGATTCTGAGGTCGATGATTTGGAACTCGAAGTAGCCACACCTCCTACAGAGCCTTTCAAAACCCGATCCCAACCCTGACCTACCACCGGAATCAATTTCTACTCTAACTCACCTCTTTTTGATCCCGTTGCATATGATTCACCTCCATCTTTTGATCGAGAATCGGACACTGCGTAGGATCTAAAGGACACAAGCATACTAGAAGGGGGGATGAATAATGTGGTAAAAAATTACTACAAATAAAACAAACCACAAAAATAGGACACCAAATATATAGTGGTTCCCCTCACTTGAGTACTCCACTAACTATGTCTCCTGACTTAGGAGTTTTAACTCGATTCCTAGAACCCAGAGGGAATCAATTTACGCAAAATGATGTAATTAACAGGTTATGTCAACTCAATTACAAGAGCAACTATAAACAAAATATAATACGTGTAAGCAAGAAAATACAGCAGGTTACAACTCAAATCTTAAGTCTCCAACAAGAATTAGTTTAGCAAATGTTTGATAGAAATATCTAGCGAAAAATGATAATGCACAAAAAAATGATTTTACAAGAACAACTAGATGCGCCAAATGAACTTGTTGCGAAATGATCTTATTGACGGATGGATGCAACAAGCCTATCACTCTTGCAACTAGAATTGAGAGAAATGAAAACTAGAGCAAGGAGTATTTTTTATATTCTTGACATCTTTGAAAAAGGCAGTCACAAGGTATTTTTATAGGCCACTAATCAACCCCACTACGCTTCCTAGCCGTTTAGGTCAAAATAAGAAGGTTAGGAATAAGATTAATTGCAAAATAGTCATTCAGATCAGGCACAACGGTTAGTTGGTACTGGTGCTAAAGTTGTGGTACCGGTATTAACTGCTCATAATTATCCAGCAGCCAGCCCAACAGGGCTTGGGTATCTGTACTCAGTGTTCACAGGTGAGTACCAACTAAGTCACTAGGTACCGGTACCCATTATGAGTACCGATACTTGCGATTCACAGCTTTGGGACAAGTCAAAAATTGTGACCTACATGTTCCGGTACTAGTAATTAGTATTGGTACTTGTAAGGTCCAGGCACTACCACTGTTGTTACGAATGCAGCTTCAGACATCTTTTAAGACGTCTGGGAGGTGGCCCAGACGTCTGAACAGACATCTGGAACCCCTTCCAGACGTCTGGGATTTTATTTGGGTGGCACGCGGGGCTGCGTCTGCGCGCAGGTGAGCGCAGACCCGCAACCTCCGCACCTCTCTCTTTTTCGCTCTCTCCTCCTGCGACCGCAGTCTGTCTGTCTGTCTCTCTCTCTCTCCCCGCTCTCATCACCTCCGCTCCCTTCCTCTTCTCCTTCCAGCCGGTGCGCGAGTGCGAGCATGAGCGAGCGGCGGCATCGACAGCCGCGGTGAGTGCGGGAGGAGGTGTTGCGCGAGGGAGGAGGCGCTCGGTCGTGAGGGTTCGAGCTTGTCGGGGCTGTTAGAGCCGGCCGGCGGGGGTACAGCTGGCGAGGAGTGACGCGGGAGGTCTACTGCAGCTCGAGCAGCAGGCGGACGAGGAGCGGCGCGGCCGTGCGTCGCGGGCGGAGGGCGAGTAGCGCTCTGGTTCTGGAAGCTTTTCCAGAATCAGACGTCTGGTCTTCCAACCAGACGACGGTTAAGATGTTTGGAGGACTATCCAGACGTTTGTCAAGTAAGTTATTTTTCGTCTTCTTCCTTTTCTGCGACCGTCCGTACTGAGAACGATGAGTGGGTACATGCAGGTTCTGAGATTCGCATACAACGAGAATCAGACGTCTGGTAGCGGTGCCAGACGACTGGAAGGACTTCCAGACGTCCGGGGTGACCATCGGATGTCTGGGAACTAGGCCAGACGCCCCCGCAGGCTTCTAGACGTCTGAGAGACTACGCAGGACAAGGTATCATCTGATCCCCATTTTTAAGACGTCTGGAAGAAGTTCCAGACGTCTGATTTTGCACTGTTTCGTCGTTTTCGACCCGTTTAGGGCCCGTTCGGAGTCCGTTTTCCGCGTTTCGAGTTGCGTCCTTTTCGGAATAAAATCTTCTACCCGTCTACAGTGATTAGATACTGTTTTGAGAAACTCCTTGTGTTTGATCCTTGTGATAGGACCCCGTTCCGTTGCAGTCTCAGGGGTTGCGGAGGCACGCGGGATTCCCGACCACGCCCCTAGTGCTCCTGTTGTAACTGGTAGAGTGGCTTTTAAGTTTATTAGTATAATCTGTTAAATTATGGAACCATAAATAGAACCTAGGACATTGCATGAATCCTAGGAATGAGAAACTAAAATGAATGGTAGATCCTAGGGTGTTGCATGAATCCTAGGGCTGGAGAACTAGATTGTATGATAGATCCTAGGGTATGGCATGAATCCTAAGATGGAAAAACTAGTGGAATATATGAATACTGCAGTCTTGGAAAATGTGGAAAGGAAATAATAGCTACCTGTAAATTGATTTAATAGCTGCCTGTTATGAATAAATGAACATGATTGAGAATATGGGATGTATGAACGTGAAACTGGAAAGGTGAAACCTGAATGTGCTGAGTTAAAAGAGCTGGAACCCTACGGGGAATTAGGAGTAGAACTCCTGGAAAGTGAATGGAATAGAATTGGGGAAGTGAGCTGGCCCTTGAGTACGGAGTACCAAGGAGAGCGACTGTCCCCCTATTTAGTGCAGAGCGGAGCTAGCCGCTCCAGGGACCCGAGGTTAGGTTTGGCCACTTTGTACCGACTTGCTGGCCCTTGTGTACGCAGTACCGAGGAGAGCTACTAGTGTAGGGCGAGTACTAGCTACCCCACTGTCCCCGGGGTTCTGCTAGCTCAACTACACCGACTTGTTAGGCCCACTGGGCAAACCAGGGTAGTCAGGCGAGGGTGCGCGGACTGTAGATGGGCAAGGCCCCTGTTTGGTTACTGTGGAGGGGTTGGACCCCTGTTACTGAGAGGGCTCTGCCCTGTACTGGTTCCGTGCTGTGCTTTGGGCGCACCCGTTAACGGAAACGACTGACCGCGTGCCAGTGTGGGTTAGCTACCTGTGCGTTTATCGCACGTGCCGTAGTCACCGTTACGTCTGTCTGTGACCTTGGGGTGGTTGACTGAGAGTAGGATCACCACGGGGGACTCTCCCGGCCAGGAGAGCACCACGTGCTACTTCTACTGTTCGGAAAAGACTGCAATCAAGATCGTTCCCACGAGGAACATTCGAGATCAAGTGAAGGATCTGAGAAATAGATAAATTGTGAAACAATAGAAAGACGTAAATAAAGGAAGAAAGAAAATAAAACAGCTACTATACACTTTACTGTTTCTTTAGTTTAGCTGCCACTCTACTCAGCGTTTCGCTGACGTGTTACACTCGTTACTTTTCAAGATCAGGTGTTGAGCAGCTAGGGTCAGTGGCTGCAGAGAACGCTGGGCCGAGTAGGGTCCAGTAGGGTTACCACTGTTCTTTTGTACCCCTTTTATTTCCACTGTAGTGAGTAGTTTTTGTTACTCTCTGTACTTTTCTTTGCTCGCAGTTCTTGTTATGTTATAAATGTTGTTCTACTGTTGTGGTGGTACATGCTGTAGTAGTTCTTTTTCTTACTGCTGTATTTTGTTACTGCTAGTTATATTTCATGTTAAATGTGGTTTATTTTACTGCTCTTTTGGTTACTTCCTCGTTGGACGACTAGGTCTTGGGATTAGTCGAGTCGGTCCGGTTCTCGTGTCTCGTAGGGACTCGGGAATCGGGTCGTTACAACTGTCGACAAACTATGATCACCTGGAACCAGTACTCATAACGAGTACTGATACTTATTTTTCACAATTTGAGACCAGGGCTCAAACCTGTGTCTTGCATGTACCAGTACTTGCAACAAGTACCTTGAATTAACTATTTTAATCAATTTTAGTGCTATTCAAACTTAATTACACAATTAATATTACCAAGAAATGATTTTGATTTTTCAAACGGATAATTAAACGTGGGTTTGATACCTAATTTTCTCTATTTTGATTTTACTACCTAAATTCATTTTTCTTGTTTAGGAGACATACAAATTTCTAGATTACAACTGATGGGAACACCATCATGAGCCATAACTAGCTCATTTTGATCTAATTAAGTCAGTAAATGCTCCTACATAATTGCTAGAGGGTCATATTTCACTGCAAAGTCATTATGAGGGAAAGACAAGAAAATAGGGTTAAAACTGCAGTTTGACCATCATATCGTGAATGCAGTACAATCACAGGTTTTCCTAGGAGGTAATCAAGGGTCAAATGATCCTAAAAAGCTAACAAGTGGGTTAAAACAGACAGAAAAGGGCTTGCACGTGCTTTGAGAAGTAAATGACATCTTAAACCATAAAAACAGACTCGCTTAATTAATTGAGGTTCTGGTCAGGATAAAATTCACCTAAATCCCCTAAAATTCATATAAAAATATTCTCTATGGTTTGGAACTTTCAATTTGACCATCAGAACTCGTCTTGACCCAAAATAGAGTCTCAGACAGATACTTGCCCTAATTTGGATTTTTGCATAAATTATCCAGTCAAATTTGGTCAAAACCAAAATATAACTTCACCATTGGATTCCTTGAATCCAAATTAGGTTTCTAGCAAAATTTGGGCCCAATCTAAGATCATCTTGACCAAGTTTGCATTTTGGTCCAGTCAGACTCTTTCTCTCTCATTCAGACCCTTAACTTTTGATTTCTATTACAAATACCCCCCAACTTCTTTGTCTTCTTCACAAGTAGGGCCCTACGTCATTTTTGGAAGGTTAAACCTTCACCGTCGAGTTTTGAGTGAGGATTTCTTGCTCGATGCTCAATCAATCAATCCCAGATTTGAAACACAGATTTCTTAGGAAGTTACCTTCGATTTGAGCCATTCCTTGGGCTCTAAGTCTTTCCTAAAAGGCCATGCGAACCTTTCAAAGGTTTGGGCATCCTACTTCGCAAGAACCTTCAAAGCTTGAAAGCTTCTGATGTAAACATGTTTACAGTACTTAAGATGTCTATTTATGCATGTTCTTAAGCTTAGGATTACATTGCATACTATAAATATTGCATAACATGCATCATCTTGCATTTAGATTAGTTTGAATAAAATGGAGGTTAATTATCTCCTCTTATGTTCGTGGATAGGGCAAAATTTTTTTTGGGGCCTCGGATCGAAGATCCAACCGTACAGATGTGATTAGGGCGACGATTGAAGTTCAACGACTCCAAGATCACCCTAATCAGACATCTGTAGCATCAGATAGAAATCGGGGAACCCTAGAAGATCAAGGGCCAAGATGGTGTGAATCCGTACTTCAAACGACAAATTCGACCGCACGGATGGATTCAGATCGACGATCACAGCCTAACGATGCGAAAATCGACTCAATCCGACAACCGTGGCATCATCTACACCATCCAGAAGATGGACGGCCAAGATGGCGCCACGTGGTGCCATCTCAGCTGCCCAACCGGCCGTTGCACTCGTCGCACCATCTCTTCTTTGTTGCTTCTCCGCCGTTGGATGCGCATCCAACGGTTGTGGATGCGCGCGCCTGAATTCGTCTCCGTGACACAAGAGCCTTCGTAACACAATGGGTGGTGGCCTTATCGCGAGCGGGCGGCGCACCTTCAAGTCGCGGTGAGCGGCTGCTGGGGTGCGGTGAGCAGGCGGATTGACCGCTTGATCGCGATTGAGCGGTCGCGCACGCACAATTGCCCTCACGCCGTATCGCACGCCCGCGCCTCACGCAAGATCGCATGCGGGTGGGCGTGCACTGAGGAGCAGGTGGAGGCGCAAGATAAGCCGTCTGATCTTGCGATCGGACGGCTGAAATCAGCTGAGCGTGAATGCACGTTACACGCGCGAGCAGGCGAGTGGGCGCGTGCACTCCACCACATGTCGCCCAGAATGGGGCTTTAGCGACGATTTTATCCGTCACTAAAGACCCCTTATTTAATGTTTTGAGATTTAAAAGACCAATTTGCCCTCATTCCTTGGAACTATAAAAGGAGATCCCTCCACACGAAATTCTCATCCCTTCATTCTCTTCTCTCCCTCTCCAAAGCTCAAGAGAAGTTTGTCTCACACCCGGGATGCTTCTCGCGAGATAAAGTCCAATTTTCGTCCCTCTTTCGGAAGTGGATCCCATGACGATGACGACGTGCTGCCCCGTTCCCGTTCTTCCTGCTTCGCCCTCCTTCGTCCAGACGTCATCCCGTTCGACTCGTCCTCCAAGTGACCGTCGAAGAGGATACCTCTCTCCCCATTCTTTTTACTGCTTTTTAGAATAGATTTACTGCTTTCTAGAGTAGATTTACTGCTTTCTAGTTTAATTATTTTCCCGCTTTCTAGTATAATGAACAATCTTTCTGATGATGAAATTCCATATTCATTCTACATCTCTTTTTGGTTTTTGTTTGTAATATTCTCTCTCTCTCTCTTATTCTCTCTCTCTCTTTTATTTATTGTAAATAGTTAGATAGTTTCTAATCAATTAATCTACTTCATGACAAATAAAACAAATGTGTGTTTTTAAATCAAACGTCTGTCTCCCTGTGTTCGACTCGGGATTTCCATTCCGGTATAAATTTTATTTGTTGAATATGAGTTCTTCGCTTTTATACTACGACGACAGGTTTTCAAAACCAAACACGTTAGCATAGCAACTCAAGCGTTCAACAGCTTCTTTCCAAGCTTGGAAGGGCTTCCTTTGGCCTATCAAGGAGACACCATCACACGACCATGCTTTTCAGCAAGTCTTGGCTCGTCTAACGGCCAAAAAACCCATCTTCGACCATCGAAGACCCCTGCTCCAACGACCCCCCTGGATCTCCCTCCTCCGGCCGTCCAACCATCAAATTGGACGGCCTAAACTCCTCTATTTGTCGCGACCCTCTTCAGCCAAAGGGAGGGCGCATCTCCATCTACATCACCGTCCCCACTTCGTCGCATCTCCCTCCTTCTTTGGCTCTGGTCGATCAACACCGGAGCCCTTCGCTTCCCTATCCTCTCGCTAAGCCCCTCTTTAACTCTCTCTCTCTTTTTATTTCGCTTTGCCACTCTCTACACATATGCACAACCACCACTTCTCCCTCACCGCACTTCACCTTTTCTGCCTCTGGCCAAGCTCCGGCGATGCCTACACACTGCTCCACTACTCGAAACTTGCCACTGCCACCTCCATTAGCTCTGCCGTGATCCACAGACCAAAACCCCTCAAGAAATTGAGGGATTTGGTCCCTCACTCGCTTCGCCGAACACCGCACCTACGCAATTTATTCTCCAATGTCGACCGTCCACTTCACACACGTTCACCCCTCACTGACACCGCCGTTGCACTCGCCACATCAAAGTGAAACTTCTGAGCGTATTGACTGGGACGTTTGGCCTGTATTCATCTTCTTCAGGTCTCGATACACAGTGCCATTTGAGGAGCTCCTTCGAAGATCTCCAGGTGCTGTTCTTGCATCTTCAGTTCTAGGTGTTGCGCCCAGGTCGAGCGGAAGATTTGCAAGAAGAAGTTCAAGGCGACAATTGAAGTCGCTAGACCCTGCTGCTGACTTAATTCGAGCCATCTCCAATGTAGCTACGGACGCGCGAAGAAAGGTGGGACTTTAGTCCCACCTCAGAAGCTGAAGAGTGCGTGCGGACGCATAAATTGAAAAAGTGTCTGGGGCTTATCGCCTCAGACACTTGGGGGTGAGGTCCCCCGCTTACAGATCACCTGCACCTCGCCCGTGACCCATCCCTCCCGGGACATGCGCAGACCCGACTCGCTTAACCCGACTCCACTCCTCAGCTGAGATCATGCCTGCAGCCCTAGACTCGGGTGCACTCTATGTTCGAAACCCGATAACCCGGTACTGTTAGAAGCTCTGGGAGAGCGTGACCCAAGGAGAGAAAGAGAGGATCGTGTGTGGGAGCAGGGGGTTTTGCTCTGAGAGGATTTTGCTGACACTTAGCCAAAATTGAGGAACCTTCCCCCTTTGCGTGATGATGAAGAGAAGAGAAGCAGAGAAGAGAAAGAAAGGAGAAGCAGAGGATAAAAGGAGAGCCACATAGGAAGAAAGATAGAAGAAGAAAGAAGAAGAAAGGTAGAAGAGAGAAGAAGCGGAGAAAGAAGAAGAAGGCCACAGAAGAAAGAAAGAAGAAGGAAGAAGGCCTTAGAAGAAAGAAGGAGAGCAGCACAGATAGGAAGAAGAAGCTAGCCAATGTACACCCCTTAACGCTCTTCCTCGTTGCTGTTACCAACCATCGGAGCAACCTTCGTTCTAGAAGTTGGCCAATCAAAGCCAGCGCCAATTCCTTTCCTTTCATCCAATATTTAGGTCCTATTCCTTCTCCTCTCTCCCTAGATTAGAAATCAACCTTTAGGTCTTAGTTTTGATTGCTGTCCATCTCCTTTCCCCTTCGTCTTCCCCAACAACGGCGACGCTTCCGGTGATGCTGCACACCAGCTACGCGTCACGAAACTCATCACCACCACCACCAAAACTTCCACCACAGCTCCACCTTCAAAAGCCCTCTATCTATTGTGAGCTACACCTACTCGAACTTCTGGCTGGACACAACCACCTTCACCATCGCTATTCACTATCGTCCGGCCACCTTAGAGCTCCAATCACCACAAGAACATCGCCATTGAACTCCTCACCTCATGACGATCCTATTGAATGTTCTAATTGGGGCTTTGAGCCCATATTTGTGTTTCAGGTACTTAGCTGGTGACCTCACTTTCGCCGCTACTACATCCACCCTACTTCGACTGCTATCCATCCTGATACCTCGTCTAACAGCTGCGGGCGAGAATTGCAAAGCTTCCCAGGCTTTCACTCGAAACAATATGCCACAGCATTTGCTCCAATTCGACGAAGAGATAACCAGCAACTTCACGCACAAAGGAGCCGAAGCTTAGTCCCACATCGTGGGGATGAAATTTTGAAAGTCAAATAAATTGGATTATGCCCGTAGCCTCTGTGGCCAAGACACGAGGGTCGGGTCCACTTTCACCTCACCCGTTATGTATGCTGGCGGGTTTGGTCCCCTACCTTGATCCGATAACCTAACACTGTGTAGACCCGTTTACACAGTTAAGAGAGGAAGAATTTCTTAGGAAGGTAGGGGAAGGTTTTGTACCTTGGGATTCATGCCCATCCACACCCACACTTAGGTGTTTCTAAAGCCTTAAGCTTTGCTTGAGGTTACTGGTTCTATGAGGCTTTGTTCCTCGTGTTGTTCTGAGGTTACTGTTTCTATGAGGCTCTCTGCCTCTCCAAAGCTCAAGAGAAGTTTGTCTCACACCCGGGATGCTTCTCGCGAGATAAAGTCCAATTTTCGTCCCTCTTTCGGAAGTGGATCCCACGACGACGACGATGTGCTGCCCCGTTCCCGTTCTTCCTGCTTCACCCTCCTTCGTCCTACTCCGTCCTCCTTCGTCCAGACGTCATCCCGTTCGACTCGTCCTCCAAGCGACCGTCGAGGAGGATACCTCTCTCCCTATTCTTTTTACTGCTTTTTAGAATAGATTTACTGCTTTCTAGAGTAGATTTACTGCTTTCTAGTTTAATCATTTTCCCGCTTTCTAGTATAATGAACAATCTTTCTGATGATGAAATTCCATGTTCATTCTACATCTCTTTTTGATTTTTGTTTGTAATATTCTCTCTCTCTCTCTTATTCTCTCTCTCTCTTTTATTTATTGTAAATAGTTAGATAGTTTCTAATCAATTAATCTACTTCATGACAAATAAAACAAATGCGTGTTTTTAAATCAAACGTCTGTCTCCCTATGTTCGACTCGGGATTTCCATTCCGGTATAAATTTTATTTGTTGAATATGAGTTCTTCGCTTTTATACTATGATGACAGGTTTTCAAAACCAAACACGTTAGCATAGCAACTCAAGCGTTCAACAGCTTCTTTCCGAGCTTGGAAGGGCTTCCTTTGGCCTATAAAGGAGACACCATCACACGACCATGCTTTTCAGCAAGTCTTGGCTCGTCTAACGGCCAAAAAACCCATCTTCGACCATCGAAGACCCCTGCTCCAGCGACCCCCCTGGATCTCCCTCCTCCGGCCGTCCAACCATCAAATTGGACGGCCTAAACTCCTCTCTTTGTCGCGACCCTCTTCAGCCAAAGGGAGGGCGCATCTCCATCTACATCACCGTCCCCACTTCGTCGCATCTCCCTCCTTCTTTGGCTCTGGTCGATCAACACCGGAGCCCTTCGCTTCCCTATCCTCTCGCTAAGCCCCTCTTTAACTCTCTCTCTCTTTTTATTTTGCTTTGCCACTCTCTACACATATGCACAACCACCACTTCTCCCTCACCGTACTTCACCTTTTCTGCCTCTGGCCAAGCTCCGGCGATGCCTACACACTGCTCCACTACTCGAAACTTGCCACTGCCACCTCCATCAGCTCCGCCGTGATCCACAGACCAAAACCCCTCAAGAAATTGAGGGATTTGATCCCTCACTCGCTTCGCCGAACACCGCACCTACGCAATTTATTCTCCAACGTCAACCGTCCACTTCACACACGTTCACCCCTCACTGACACCGCCGTTGCACTCGCCACATCAAAGCGAAACTTCTGAGCGTATTGACTGGGACGTTTGGCCCGTATTCATCTTCTTCAAGTCTCGATACACAGCGCCATTTGAGGAGCTCCTTCGAAGGCCTCCAGGTGCTGTTCTTGCATCTTCAGTTCCACGTGTTGCGCCCAGGTCGAGCGGAAGATTTACAAGAAGAAGTTCAAGGCGACAATTGAAGTCGCTAGACCCTGCTGCTGACTTAATTTGAGCCATCTCCAATGTAGCTACGGACGCGCGAAGAAAGGTGGGACTGAAGAGTGCGTGCGGACGCATAAATTGAAAAAGTGTCCGGGGCTTATCGCCTCAGACACTTGGGGGTGAGGTCCCCCGCTTACAGATCACCTGCACCTCGCCCGTGACCCGTCCCTCGCAGGACATGCGCAGACCCGACTCGCTTAACCCGACTCCACTCCTCAGCCGCGATCATGACTGCAGCCCTAGACTCGGGTGCACTCTAGGTTCGAAACCCGATAACCCGGTGCTGTTAGAAGCTCTGGGAGAGCGTGACCCAAGGAGAGAAAGAGAGGATCGTGTGTGGGAGCAGGGGGTTTTGCTCTGAGAGGATTTTGCTGACACTTAGCCAAAATTGAGGAACCTTCCCCCTTTGCGTGAAGATGAAGAGAAGAGAAGCAGAGAAGAGAAAGAAAGGAGAAGCAGAGGATAAAAGAAGGAGAGCCACATAGGAAGAAAGGCAGAAGAAGAAATAAGAAGAAAGGTAGAAGAGAGAAGAAGCGGAGAAAGAAGAAGAAGGCCACAGAAGAAAGAAAGAAGAAGGAAGAAGGCCTTAGAAGAAAGAAGGAGAGCAGCACAGATAGGAAGAAGAAGCTAGCCAATGTACACCCCTTAACGCTCTTCCTCGTTGCTGTTACCAACCACCGGAGCAACCTTCGTTCTAGAAGTTAGCCAATCAAAGACAGCGTCAATTCCTTTCCTTTCATCCAATATTTAGGTCCTATTCCTTCTCCTCTCTCCCTAGATTAGAAATCAACCTTTAGGTCTTAGTTTGATTGCTGTCCATCTCCTTTCCCCTTCGTCTTCCCCAACAACGGCGACGCTTCTGGTGATGCTGCACACCAGCTACGCGTCACGAAACTCATCACCACCACCACCAAAACTTCCACCACAGCTCCACCTTCAAAAGCCCTCTATCTATTGTGAGCTACACCTACTCGAACTTTTGGCTGGACACAACCACCTTCACCATCGCTATTCACTATCGTCCGGCCACCTTAGAGCTCCAATCACCACAAGAACATCGCCATTGAACTCCTCACCTCATGACGATCCTATTGAATGTTCTAATTGGGGCTTTGAGCCCATATTTGTGTTTCAGGTACTTAGCTGGTGACCTCACTTTCGCCGCTACTACATCCACCCTACTTCGACTGCTATCCATCCTGATACCTCGTCTAACAGCTGCGGGCGAGAATTGCAAAGCTTCCCAGGCTTTCACTCGAAACAATATGCCACAGCATTTGCTCCAATTCGACGAAGAGATAACCAGCAACTTCACGCACAAAGGAGCCGAAGCTTAGTCCCACATCGTGGGGATGAAATTTTGAAAGTCAAATAAATTGGATTATGCCCGTAGCCTCTGTGGCCAAGACACGAGGGTCGGGTCCACTTTCACCTCACCCGTTATGTATGCTGGCGGGTCTGGTCCCCTACCTTGATCCGATAACCTAACACTGTGTAGACCCGTTTACACAGTTAAGAGAGGAAGAATTTCTGAGGAAGGTAGGGGAAGGTTTTGCACCTTGGGATTCATGCCCATCCACACCCACACTTAGGTGTTTCTAAAGCCTTAAGCTTTGCTTGAGGTTACTGGTTCTATGAGGCTCTGTTCCTCGTGTTGTTCTGAGGCTTGATGAAATAAGGCATCTGATGCCCATGGGATGACGTTTGAGGGTACTGTTGGCTTATTGGTTTGACGTAGCAAGTGGTTCAAGACCACTCTAGTGGTATTTGAATTGGATGAGCAATTGAGATATTTAGTATATGTGCTTAATGGTGGAATAATTTAGTGATTCAAATCACAATTTTTAGGATTTTGATCTTTTTTTTATCCCATCAACTTTTGAGATACAATTGCTATTATTGAAGATTATTTTGAGTAAATCTCTATTATTCATTGAATATCTTATGTTCATTGTTTAATATTGCAATTAGTTTATGAATTCCATATTTACTCGTTACGAACGACCTCAGACTTATTCTTAGTTTCAAGATTATAAATTTAAATGTTGTATTGATTTTCGTCATATAATACGAAGCATTTTCCTAAATATGATGAATTTTGACTCGACATTGCAGTTACCGACAAAGACCAATTAAATCAGAATCAACACTCAAACACTTCTAAAATCAATCTAATGAATTGTATAAACATCTAGAATTCTATGCAGACTTCTACAACTCATCAGAATTGAATAAAAACCCTCAAACTCTCATATAGACATGGGAACTAGATGTATGATTTGAAAATCTCATATCTAAGTTTAAAGATTTAAAACTCCATGCTAAATGATGGCAAATAATCAATCTAAAATCCTATTAAAACCAAATATGAGAGTCAAAGGACCCTAGGAACCCTAAAAAGCCTAATTAATCATATAGGCAGCTGGTATCAACAATAACTTTAGATGGACTTTTTTATGTTTTAGAGTAGGCAGGTGCCCACCGTCATTTAAGTTTGCCTCCGTCAATGCAGGCAATCCAACTGCCCCACCAAGAAAAGGGCATCCCATAACTCGATCCAGCTACATTTTATGGAGTCTGCTTTATTATCCATCAGATGGATTTATTATATATACGGCGCCCATAAATCCATAAAAGAGCCACGCAAACGAAGTAGAGACTAGAGGGTCTAAACTCTAAACCTACATCCTCTACGTAGGGTCGACCTTAGAAATCAAGAGAAAAATAAGTTGAAAAATAGCAAGAAACAAATCAACTTAGGTCTCATTCGGCAACGTTATAATTAAAGATTTATTATTCGAAAGTGAGAAAAATATCAGAGGAATAAATTTCAGATCAAACGAATTGAAGTTATCATATCCCATTAAATTAATATTAACATCTATTAAATATATATATATATATATATATATATAATTTTCAAATTTTCCCATTGCATCTATATATATATTAAAGTATATCTACACCAATATATATATATATATTCACACCTATAAAATAATAATAAAAAATCATCTACTAACATCGATCGTATCATCGTACAATCATTTTTATTACGCTACTTATTTGAGATAAATATCCTTTTTAATTTATCCCTTTCTTATTCTATCTCAAGTAAAAAAGTTATCCCGGCGAGGTGGATTATCTACGTGGACAAGCATCGTTGCCCAGTACTTGGCATGTGATGACGTATAGGGGACCCTATCTTGCCTCACCATGTGCATCAATGAGTACCCAGAGGGGGATTCATAAGGCAGGTCAAAATGTTGGCTGAGTTTAGTCTTGACACAGTCGGGAGTAGGCAGTTATCCCTCTCTTACGCCTTTGGTAAGGTAGACGCAGTGGCAGCAGCCAGCAGCACTGACGGATGGAGGTGGAAATTATCTCATATTCTGTTCGTATCAAGTTTTTGTTGCTTGTAGTGTGGCAGCAAGAGATATGGGTAATGCTAGCTTGTGGAAGGTGGCGAGCTATCTTTTCTGATCCCATCAATCCCGTAAGACAAATTCTTACCCTTCAGTAACTGAATTGGAAATCGTGCAGTATTGTTCTTCTGTGTTTACATCTTATGCTGGTTTTTCCTTGTTGAAGGTGGATAGATGTGAGGTTCGGTCAGCTCATATGTTGGCTCGGTATTATCTATGACGTAATCTAAAAGGAAGCTAGGTTCCTTCCCTCGTGACTTTTAAGGCTGCTTAACAATGTTGTTTTTCACCCACAAAAAGGAAAAAGAGAAAAAAGTTGGCAGAGTTGATGTGGATCTGGACAACCAAAAACTGGTTTCACCTGATTTCCAAAAAGCTGGATAAGTTGATGAACCTGCGCGCAATGAAATCATACACCATTTAGGCTAACAGTGCATGCATTGCACTATAAAGCTGCAGCTTTGTCTTACTCGGGAGGAGTGTGCAAATCTCGTTGAACACGCTAATTAAATCCTTGGTTACATTTTTCCACTTGGTGCAAATTTGTTGTTGAAGAGTCGGACAGGACAAACCTGGAGGCCCTGCATATTTTTCTTACACAGAGGAAGTTTATTTCTTTTATGAATGCCAGTTCTTCGTCTCCGTCATTTAAAACCCAAATTTTCTAACTAGCAGACGTGTCTCATGATTGTTAAGGTCGAACCAACCGTTCACATCGCTTGACCGGAAATTTATTTCAGCAAAAATCTATATTTCTTAGACGATAAACAACGTTTAGCTCACTTACATACAAAGGTTATGGGTAGCTTATTTAATATTTTTATGTAGGACTAATATTTGAAAAACAAAAATTGGATACTGTGATCATTAAAATAAAAGGTATTTTTATGTTGTAATATTTGACATGATGTATGTATCCTTGAGTTTTTCAATATTACATCAATACCCCTTAAATCTTGTCCCTATTTACCTGAGATGTCTTTGAATTAACTTCCATTAATTTTAACCTTAAACGTTGTTAGTGGTGAGTTGAATTAATGTTTTCCCATGAGGGAATTTTTACATAAATACTTTCATAATTTTTTGATGATACATATCCCTAGGTTTATGGAGATTATATAAATACCTTTGAAATTTTACCCCTATTTACATGGGATATGCTTGAGGTAACCTCCATTAATTTTAACCTTAACAATCATTACCTGTGGATCAAATTAACATTTTTGTCCCTCAAGTGGCTACAAAGCTATCCATTTCGTTCCAACCTCCAACAATCATTGACAATACAACGACAACCTTCAACGTTGCCAAGAAGACTGGTTCAAGCAATCGAATAATTTGTTGGAATCCTCATCCCATTACTTACAATGAATCCATCCATTTTTATTAGATAGCAACACACTACGATGATCATAAGTGTCGCAACCTTTCTATCTGTAATGTCGGTGAGAACAACGACTAATAGCAACAAATGATGATGGCACGACCTCCCACTTGAATTGCACCTCCAACCCCTCCCCCGAAGCATCATCAATGTTTCCACCTTCTTTATCCCCTTCCAACACCACCATCACCACCTTCTCCTGACCATTTGCTAATTCCGCACCTCCCTCCTCAACGCTCTCATCACTACTGCTGCTTGCATCAAAATTGACCTCATTTCCATCCTTTCCACGCTTCGACGCACGAAACTTCTTCATGACCATCTCCTATCTCCTGCTCTTGGTCCTGGCAACCACCTTGCCCCTTTCTTACTTCTAATCCTCCCAACATCGCTCCTTTCCGGCGAGACCGTGCTCCTGTGGACAAAACTCGAAATGGGTATCCCTCTCTTCTCCAATCCGAGCAACTCAAGGGGTTTTGCCTCCCTCCCCTCCCCTCTTTGCCTCACCCAAGAGAGCACCTGCACTCCTAGGTATTCGAGGAGAAGGAGGAAGAAGGCGAAGAGCATGATGTTGAGGATGAACTACTTGGTGCAGATAGGGAGAGCCATCACGAGAACCACCTTGGCCTGGTGCAAAGCCCCTTGCTCGGGATGGTGATGGGGGCTCCCCCTCATGCCAAGATCTGACCTTTTCACTCCCACAAAGCTAGTGGCGTCCTACGTGGCCTCTTCCATGGCAATCTCGGGGGAAGGGGATGTGTCCATCATATGGGTTGAACTGCCACCATGGAGATCTCAGAGATGTGAGAGACAGAGGCAACGAGGGAGAAGCAAGGTGGATGGACCTTGACAATGAGATCGGCAAGGGAGGTGGGAAAGTTGAACTAGACAAGGGAGGAGTCACCGATGGCACAATGCACAGTGGTGTGATGGAGTCACTAACAAGAGGGAGGGTTAGCATTTGGTTTGCCCAATTGGGGTTGTTAGAAAGGCATTAAGAGGGCATGGTAGGAGGTGTGGGGGTACTATGGCTCGAGATGTGTGTAGAGTCGGTGGATGATTGAGATTTTTCTTGTATTTTCAGATAACAAATCCACCATTAAAGTTAACCAAAGGTTATGGATACTGCAATTAAGTTCGAATAGACTCTGGTTAAATTGCTAACAACACATTAACGAAAGTTCATATCTATTGATGAAGACAAGAATTAAAGGTTATTTATGCAATATCTAAAAATCTAAGGGTATGTATATAATATCAAAAGATTATATGAACATGTAAGTAAAAGTCCCTTAAGAACCATTGAAGTTAATCATAGGCCATGATGCCACAATTAAGCTCACACAAACTCCAATTAAATTGCTAACAACACTCTAACAGAAGGTTATATCTGTTAACAGAGATAAAAATTAATGGTTATTTATGTAATATCTAAGAATCCAAGAATATATATGTAATATCAAAATAATATAAGAACATATATGTAAGAATCCCTTAATAAAAATATAAAATATATCAAATTTCATCGAGATTTGACGACCATGACGTCTTCATCAAAGAAAAGTAAGTTTCTCAATTTGTAAACCATTGAAATTGACCTTCTTTCAACGTAGAGGGTAGGATCGACTTAAAATTTTAAACATAACAGGCTCGTAATAAGTGATTTTAATATTCAAAATTTAATTTCAAACAATTTCCCATACTAAACAATATTAACTAAGCTCTGAAAATTTATGTTAGCTAAGCTTGGCATTTCCTTTCTTGCATTTATCGTATCAGTTGAATGAAATGTTAAACTTCATCAATTATTAGAATGGTGCATCAGCTATTAAATATACACCCAACATTCTTAAGTGCTCGTTCATATATACTCTTTCATACTCAAAAGAGGACTGCTGTTTTATGAATAGTCTAAAAACCTTTTTAACGTCATCATATGATTTTATCTGATGACTCTATTTGCATTTAACTCCATTCTTGAGTAAACTCATGCATTCTTAGATTAATTTCTTACCATAAAACCCAGAAGTAACATTCAAGTTTACATCTAGCAATGTGTCGGAACTTAGTGGATAGACATAAGTGTGTGGTAAGGTTAGAACATTATTTTTAGTAAATTATTGTTAGCTTGTCGTTACTTTTAGAAGTTAAACTGAGAACGCTATTGCGGGTAGTCACTCCCTCTACCTTCTAGTTTCTCTTGAGAATTATCTATCGAAACCTTCGACGTTAGTCCTTTCCAATCATCAGGTTCTCATTGTTTGCCCCCTCAACTTAAATTCCTAAGCTTCACTTCTGATAAATTCCCACTGCATGCCATAGCTAACATGCAACGATCGATAGAAGCCCTAAAATTAGAGATTTTCAAGAGGCATTCCGGGTGTAAGTCGTAATTTCCCCTAGGGGTAAGATTGAACGGTGCAAATGCGATTCTTAATAAATCACTTCTTGTCGTATAGTTCCTCTAAAGTCTTTACTGATGTATATATTTTCTGAATTGAAGGGCATCCGAACCTAAAAGTCAAAAGCTGATATTAGACCTTTTTTAAAGTTAAAGTCTAATATCAATCAATACTGATCTTGGACCGTTAGACTAAGAGTCTAAATCGAAGTTATCCTAGATCCATATCCAAGATCATGATCAGGCATTCTCATACGAGGCTCTAAGCTTAGATCCTAAATTGGGAATTGAGAGAGAGAGTTTAGTCTAACCCTTTAAATGTTCTTAGTAGACTTCCAATCAATTACCCTATTACATCTGACCCTCATCAAACTACGGATGGAATCGTAAGATCATTTAAATCAATACCGTAAATTCTCTTTCGGGAATTCTTGAAGCTTCCCCTCGTATTTTTTAAGGATGTAGATTGGAAAATGTAAAAGAGACGTAGAATTGACATATAGTAGCATAAATGTGATCTCAACGTATGTTTTTTTTTATACAAAAAAAGTGTTGACACGTGGTGAGATCCATCACTGTTGAAATCGATAATAAATCATTTTGATACAGGTACAAATTATCTTTAGAATCATTTTGTACTAGCGTAAAACCACTTTACACGTGTGCAATCTTATTTTGCATCTGTGCAAAATCATTTTGCAACTTGAAAGTAATTTTGCACTGGTGCAAAGTAAGATTGTACCCGTGTAATGTACAAAGTAAGATTACACCAGTAAAATCTTACTTTAAATTATTTGGCATCGGTACAATTTTACTTTATTTTACTTTAAACTACTTTGTACCGATGCAATCTTACTTTGCACCTATGCAAAGTAAGATTGTACAAGTGCAAAATTAAATTCTAAGTGTTTCTTCACCTATGACAAGTGATTTTACATTTGAAAGATGATTTTTCACCTTAAAATTTAAGGTATAGGATTTTGGGTTTACACTAAACCGTAAACCCTAACGTGAAAAATCACTTCTCCTACGTGAATTACTTTTCATAAACCTAAATCCTAAAATCTTAGGTCAAAATTACTTTGTAATGTGAAGCTATCCTTAGAATAATTTTACACTGATGCAAAATTAGTTTGCACCGATGGAAAGATACTTTAGAATAATTTATCATCAATGCAAAATCCTTTTCTATCGATGTAAAATCATCCAGAATAATTTATCACCGATGTAAAATAATTTATCACCGGTATAAATTTATTTATCATCTGTACATTTTAAGTTAAAATGATGTGATGATTTTTTTAAAAATAATAAAAATAATCGTATAATAAATTTTACGTTTGTTTATTTTTTTTATATTAAATATTAATTATCAATTAGATCCACATTTTTAATACTACTTAAAATCACATAACTTTTTTATGTCAACACCTACGATTTCGTACTACATTTCCCAAAGCTAACAAAGACTCCTCGTACATCCAAGGAAAATAACAATATATCTAGTATTCCTCCTTTATAATTTCTCCTCCGAAGAGTTCACCTAGCTACGGATCTTTCATCATCTTAACATGTCATCGATCTAATCACATCATGATCTCGCCGTTTTAAGGATCTTCAACTTTTCCCACTAGCATAGACATTACAGACGTCAAAAAGTCAAACATAAGGTAAATTTGTGCCATTCTTGGTTGTCATGTATAACCCACGCTATATCTATCCACGCGGTTGGATCATCGGATCCTAAAAGATGCATGCCACAATCCAATAGCAAAACGTGAAAAATTCACGGCTCATTCAAACGGATCGTCCTCAAAGTCGCTGACCACATGGTCCACGTAGCCTACTCAATTATTTAATCATCAAAAGGCGGACTTTTGAAGCAAATATATTAGTGGTGGGCCTCAACATCTTTGGAAATCCCCCCTTTACACGTCGATTTATTTGTAAAGAAGAAGAGGGCCCCACTTAGTGGGTAGGATACAAAAAATGAGAGTAACACGTGGACCCCATATATATTCTTTGAACAGTGGTAAATACGCACGTGGCTCCCACCGAAAATTTTACTTATGAAATCTGAGAAATTTATAAAGGATAATGAGATAAAATAAACTTAGATTTTGTAGGTAAAATTTTAGATGAGACAAGAGAATGGCAATTGGTTGTAATCCGTAACCCACGTCGATCCAAAGCGACGTTCCTTTCGTCCACATTCCATCCCATTCGTCCTCTACTCCCCATAGATGTTGAATCGCACATCACACTTCTTCCATGGAAGTATCTTCAATTGTTTACAGACATATATATCCCTGGGATTGGGATATGCTCGCTTGTGGGGTTAGGCTCTGGCGTAATCTGGACGTCGTTCTTGACTTCCTCGTAAGAGTTTCTTAACCATCTCTTATTCTGGGAAAAGGCGTACTCTAAATAAAGTAGATGTATCCAAAGTTCACCAGATCTCTAGTTCTGTTTTTTGGAGAAGTCAAGCACTGATTTCGCAGTTGCGGTTCAAAGAAATACGGACTTAAGAACGCTTGTTTGCATGCGAGGTGGAATTAATGGCACATGAGACCTTTTGCTTGAATGCCCCGATGAGTATGGGTAACGTGCGTGTGATCCCTGACTTATTCAAATTTACGTGATATGAGGAATGTCAAAAAAAAAAAAAAAAAAAATCGAATCATTTTGGTGACATCTTACTTCCTCGTTCCCTTTCCTCCGACCAATGATAGTGTGCCGCTGTCAAATACCACCATTGTGTTTAATAATTTACGTTTAAGTATTTTTGGATAATTCCTTGGATGGATCCCATCCGTACTCAACAAATTATTAAAATTATTATTTTTTAATTAAATTTAAATTTAAACATGAGTCATTACAATAAATATATATATATACACACACATATATCGTATATGTTTTAATATGCAGCTATGTAAAGACCCATGGAAGATATTATTTTTATTCTTGGTCCTTTCTGCGGCCAACTTGAGCGAACATCACAAGTTATCTCCATCCTTCCAACTTTATGTCACTTCTTCCATTCAACTTTTCGGTCAACAAATGTAAAGTTTTCAAAGGAGAGGAATATACCAATTTAATGTGATTTTTTTTTGTTAACGACCGGAGAAGGAGATCGACAAAGTAGGAACCATTAAGGGATCACCTTGATTATGGTGAACATGGTTGAGAGTTGGATTAAGAGGGAAAAGGATTAATGATAAGATAAATCCTTAATAAATTAATGGGGTTTTATTTATGTGAAAATAATTTTTTCTTACTCTTTTCTCTTTTTTTTTTAATTTTTCTGAGTAGCCGATCAAAAAATATAATCATGTGCATGCATGGAAAAGAGCAATCCATTGCATTAAGCTCTCACCATGTGGGTTCATGCAGATTGTTTCGACAATTCGAACTCGCTACCTACAAGTTACGTAAAGAAAACTCTTACCATTGCACAGGTTATTTACTTCAAAAAGTAGATCATGACATTTTCTCCTTGTAAAGCAAGAGATTTTGATGGATACTATGGCAAAAGCACAATAGATCCTTACTACTATTTTTCATGCTTTCCAAGATCTTTTGAGAATTTCCTTTCGAAAATAATATCTGTATTAGGTTTGATAATCTCTTCTTCCAAATTCATATAATTAATTACCCCAATGTCCTTTCTATACATTCAAGTTATTTTTTGTAAGAAAAATTATTAGGATGAATAAAATTTTAAAATAAAAGTAATGAAGATATTAAAAATTTTTATCTCATTGGAGTGTTTAGTTGAGTTTATTATCTTACCAAAATAATTAAAGAGTTATTTTACTTAGGATGTTTGGTAAAATAAATGAGTAAAATAAAGGGAAAATTGATTTAAAAAATAAGTAAATAAAATTAACAAATGAAATTTAATAATTCCACAGGAGAAGTGAAATTGCCAAAAGCCTCCTGTTACGCTTTCAATTTTAAAATGACATAATTTCATAAATAATAAGTATCAAATATAAAATGAAAATAAAATTAACGGTAATTTTACCTACCAAACAACATCCAAATAAGAGCGATGCGTTATCGTGCATCCTCAAAAAAGAACAAAGGAAAAAAAAAAAACAATCGTGTGTCTAGATGAGTTTCTCTCCGAGAGACGCGGTTTCTTGATAAATGCTATGCCCACTAACACAAGAGTACGTTGCAGGAACTCTGGCATACGATTTAGAGCCGTCGCCCGTGCGAAAGGTTCCTTGCCATCACTTTAACGGTGGCAAATTAACCGAAGAAAGGCACTGACGCTGAGATGTCACGTCGTACCCATACTCAATAAATGTACAATTTAATGTAAAAATTGATAAATAGTAGTATAAACGCTATGTTAACTTATGTTTTCTTTGATATAAAAAAAAGTGATGATATATGATGATCAATGATCATTGAAATTATTTAAGTAAATGACTTAAATTATCTATAAAATTATTTTATTTTGGTGTAAAATCATCTTATACGAATGTAATATTATTTTACATCTATTTAAAATCATTTTACACTTTCAAAATAATTTTATATGAGTGTAAAATAAGATTACAACGGTACAATCTTACTTTTTTGAACTACATTGCATCCGTACAATTTTATTTTATATGGGTATAAAATTAAATTTTAAGTAATTTTTTACCTATGATAATTAATTTTACACTTGAAATGTGATTTTTACCATAAACACTAAATCTTAAATCTTAAACCTTAAGGTGAAAAATCATTTCTTATATGAAAATCACTTTTCATAAATCTAAACCGTAAACCTCAAATTCTAAACTCATAAGTCAAAATCACATTGTACGAGTGTAAAATCACTTTGGACAGGTGAAACTATCCTTAGAGTAATTTTATACCGATACAAAATGAGATTACACCGGTTCAAAGATATCTTAGAATAATTAATCATCGACGAAAAATCCTTTTACACCGGTGCAAAATAACCAAGAATAATTTATCACCGGTGTAAATTAGTTTATCACTGTTACAAAGTTATTTATTATATGTGTGTTTTAAGTTAAAGTGATGTGATGATTTTTTGAATGTTGTGGAAACTATTATTTAACAAATCTTACGTTCTTTTATTTTTTTATATTAATATCATTTATCAAGTAGTTCCACATTCTTAATGCTGTGTGAAATACAAATACAACATCCCGCATCATTTTTTTATGTTAATACTTATATTTCCCTAGTTTTTAACACTCAATGATTAATCAGGCAGCAGAATGATATAGATTGTTGACAATGACTCTGCAATTTTTTGACCTCAACCAAAATAATTTTAGGATTTTCAAGCTAATGATAAAATGGATAAGAAGGAAGAAATATACATTACAATGAAAAATGAGACGTAAAAATAAAAATCACCTCAAGCATCTTCCTTATGTCAACGATGTATTTCAAATATCTTCAAAAGAAATAATGCAAGTACGGTTAGGTGATGTTATCCACCAATGTTAAAAAAATAATCATCAATTTTGAATTATTTTATATTAATGTAAAAATATTTTATTTTATTTTTAAATTATTTTACACCAATATATTTTAATTTAAAATTAAATTATATCAGTATAAAATTAAAAATAATCAAAAAATTTATTCACTTACTACTAATGACAACTATTTAAGTGATGATAAATCTCATCGTATAATGTTACTTACATTGCTTTTGATGTAGGTAACTTACTCAACAAATTTAGGCGTTAGATATTAACATGTACGGTATGATGGTAGACTTTACCGTGCGACAGTAGTTGGATTTCCTTTTCCATGCGAAGGCCACACGTGAGGTGATCTCTTCGTCTTTGCAATATTTACATTACGGAGCGCGTCACTTTTTACATTTTTTTTATATATTTTCACTAATAAAATATACCAAAGCTTGGCCATCTAAAATAGCTCAACTCTTCGTAAGATGTGTAACTTGGATCTCCACGAGAGCATTCTCAACTTATTCACCAATTTCGTTTATCCTTAGATTTTTGATTTTTTGGTCGTATAAAAGTACATGTGTTCAGTGCCAACATGCATCGTCTTACGATTCTGATGACCCTTCTCTTTAACAATATTAAGGTAGGAATTCGCATTAATCGATGGAAAATGACATGGAAACATTAATAGCAAATTAAAAGACCAAACTTCCGTACAGGTTGACTAGTAGTCGTGGTCCAGGCTCGGGATATGGTCCACGGTCGGGATATGGTCCATGCGAGCTGCAAGACTCGACTGTGGAAAAGAATTGCTTCGTCTTCAATTATCTGTCGGTCAATTCTGGTCGACATTGCCTTCCTACACTACTTTGACCGTCTTACTAAATTTAATAACCAGCGATGTTACCTCCCTTAAAGGTCGCTGCACGAGTTTTAAAAAGAAAAAGGTAAGGTAGATACAAGCGTTTAAATGTTGATTTTGATAACATTTTAATAAATTTTTAGGTACATATTTTAGAGGTATTTTGATAGTATCATGTGAAAATAATCATATTTCGATATTGGATTTTGAAAATGTTAATGTCTAAAATTCTCCTCCAATGTGCATTCCATCCTACACTTTTCCTTTTTTATTTTTGTTTCTAACTGTAGTAATTTTTATTTTAGTTATAATTTGTGAATTTAGTTTAGCTCTCTAATAAAATAAAAAAAATTCACTTAATAATTTAGTTGCCTGAATCTTATTATTACATTTGATTTATATGCACATTTTCATTAATGTAACTTTTAGATACTTACACTTCTTAAATTTATTTCATAATTTTCGTGTACTCAAAAATTTCAAAAAAATTACCATAGGCTTTTGTATATTATGTTTAATTCTCTTCCAAGTTTTGTTTAAAAAATCATTCCAGAAAAAAATTAAAGAATCATTTACGTTTAATCCTTTCATTGTTGCAATTTAATTCCTATATTTTATTTTCAAATTTACTGTGCTTTTTCTAGACGTTAGTTTTATGTGAAATTTGTAGGAATATTAGTTAGCTAGTAAAGTATCTTCATTACTTTAGAATTTTTACATTTTTGAAAATTTAACTTCACATGAATTATGTATAGGTCCCTATTAATACGTTTTAGTCACTATCCTTAGTTTCCATAGACTTATCCCTTCTTTAAAACACCAAAAAAATTCAAAAAACTTAAAAGTACCAAAAATAAGTTAATTAGAATAGTAGGAAGTCAGTCGAATGGTTTGTTTTCCCGTGAGACTACTCGGACTCTCGTTTTACTTGATTTAATCTCATTTAGGGGTTTGAAAAAATTTTAAACAATCATTATTTCATGCTACAACGTCACGATCTTATTTCTTAGCGAATTACATGATCAAAACTATCGATCCATAACTAAGCAACAAGCTTTAGAAGTGTAGCTCTCCTGATAGATGGCTTGATGCAGTAAACACAAGGTGATAAAGAACTCAGATAAGGCCACTCGCATCTGATTAGTAATAGGGTCCAACAACTACTTTAGAAGAGGTTGCTCCTCCATCTCGGCCTCCAAATACCATAGTGCCTGGTAGAAGCAACGCCTTTCCTACTTTAGGAAAACTTTTTCTAACTACCCTACTCATCACCAATGTGTTGCCCCACGACATCGATTTCTGAAAATAGGTCACAAGAAGGGAATGCATCAAGTGACCTAGAATGAATAAAATTACGCGTGTAAACAAAAGAGATAGGTAGTGTATCAGTATTTACACTATAAGCTAAGCAACTAACTAATCCCAAACCCAACTGACACCCCTTTGGTTATTATTTAGTGTGCTCTTGCTCGCCTTATAGGTTATGTTACGTTAAACCATTCCTCTCTAAAGAGGTGATCGGGATGTATCACTTTCGTGAACTCATAGAGTCGAGAGTCTCTACTTGATTTGGGGAGAGACAATCAATACTAGTGGTCCTCAAGTGAGGCATACCCATTATTGACATACGAGAACGTTGCTGACGTTATTCACAAGAGTTGGCCCTTTCAGTAGCTACCCAGGCCAATGCATCGATTTCTTAAGCATATAACTTGGCTTAGATCAATCGAGGTCAGGTCAATGATCATTCAGATCTTTCGTGGTGGGAGATAGACAGATTAGTTTGGCCACATCGATGCTCTCAATATGAGCAAGATGGTCTAAGTGTGGTTACTTAGTCCAGCCTCAGATAAGATCTAATCTAATCACCCCTTTGTTATCTAGGTGTAATTCATGCATGTGGGTGCCTATAAAGCTTTTACTATGAGTAGGGGTCATCAGGAGTTGTGGACACCTACAAAGCTTTCGCTATGAGTACCTAATTTTGGCAATTGGATCGGAACACAACCTGTCACCATAATTGGAAACTCTCAAAGTTCCAAGGTTAACCACTGGTAGTTGCTGTAAAGACTTGTTCTGTCCTGAACCTTTTAAGATGTCTGAACTGTCAGTCAGACGTCTGGAAATTGAAAATTTTGTATGCATACTCGCGTCTGTGCGCTAGCTGCGTGTAGACAGACCCCTTCCTTCTTTCTCTCTCTCTTCTCTCCCCCACTAGAACCCTAGCGCACTCCCCATATAACCCCTCTCCCCCTTCCTCTCTTCCCCACTCCACCACAGCCACCTTCCTTCCTTCCTCTCCATTGCAGCGAGAAGGGCGAGCGCGAGAGCGAGCGACGAGGAGGAGAAGCGGCATGACGAGAGGAAGAAGAGCTTGAGCTTGAGAGCTCGTGGGAGCTCGCTGGAGGACGCACAACCGGAGCGGCGTGCGCGGGAGGAGGAGCGCGTCAGGGGAGACGTCCCCGACACTTTGCTGCAGTCGGAGCTGCAGGCGAGGAGGAGAGGCTGTGGCTACGCATGGAGAGAGGAGAAGGAGGTTGGTTTGTGATAGTTGTGGCTGGCTGTCCAGCTTGTTTACGTTTGTTATATGTTAAGTTACAGTCGTTGTAGTAATAAGACAGCTACCAGGTTATCATTACAAAAATTTTTTACTCGGAAATAGTTTTCCCGAGGTCGAACTCAGGGAGCTACTGGAATTCTAGAAATACAAAGGTCTTTATTAGATTACAAAAATAAGAGAGAGAGAGAGTTTGTCTTGGCTTCTTCTTCTTCTCTTCTCCTTTTCCTTCTCCTTCTTTCTTCTTTCTTTTCTTCTTCTTCTGTTCTTCTTTTTCTTTCTCCGTCCTTCTCTTTCTTTTTCTCTGGCGGCTATGTCTTCTTCTGTTCTTCTTTCTTCTTTTTCTTCAGCCTTCTTCTTCTTTCTTCTTTCTTCTTCTCCTTTCTTCTCTTACTTTATCTCCTCTGGCCGCTGCTCAACCATCGTCTGATGCGGCGGTCAGACGACTTAATTGTAGGTTTGCTACAGTGCTTCTCTTCTTCTTCTGTTTCTTCTCTCTTGCTTCTCCTTCTTCTTTCTTTCTTCTGAGCGGCTAAAGCTTCGACCTCCTTCCTTCCATCTTCTTCTTCCTTCCTTCTTCTCCTTCTGCTCCTGCACGATCACATAAGGATTAGAAAGTAAAACCTACCCCTACCCTTCCCCGCGTCTCTCTCTTTCTCAGATTTCTCTCATAGGATCGCTCTCCCAGAGCCGGGTATTCGGGCACGGGTATTACGCCCGAGACCAGGCCCACCGGCGTGCGGTGGTGGGCGAGGAGTGAGCGGTTTTCGGTAATCGGATCCGGCCCAGACTCGCGGGGCGTGAGCGCTAGCGAGGGCGAGCGCGTGGCGCGCGGCATGCGTGAGGGACCTGACCCCTGTGTTCGAAGGCGAATAGCCTTGAACACTTTTCAAATTTATGTGCGGGCGTTTAGCTACGCACCTCCGAGGTGGGACTAAAGTCCCACTTCCCAGATTGGCACCCGCAGCTGAGGAAGCTGCAGGCAATTGCAGCAGCGTGCGAGGCCTTCGCCCCAGTTGCATACCTGGGATGCTTCGCGGAGGCAAGCCGCGTGTCCTGGGGCGTGAGCTTGGGCGAGAGAGCACCTGCAGCTGCAGGTGAAGTAGCTGCAGAAGCTCGGTAATGGCGGTGAAGGGGCGTCGACCTGGAAACAAGAATATGGCCTCTCGGCCCAATCAGAGGATGCAGGGAGCTTCGCCGGAGTGCGGTGAAGGCAGTGCGGGTGGTGGCGAGGCGTGAGGCGGCGTATGGTGGTAGCCCTAGGTCGGACTGTGGTTGGAGAGGTGGGTTTGTTCGGGGGTCATCGGGTGGCGTTTGGCAGTGAATGGGAAAGGGGGATCTGTTGAGTGGAGTGAGGGGAAGCTTTTAGGGTAGTCGGTGAGGGGTGAGAAGGTCTGTGGCGGTGGGATGAGCTCGTCGGAGAGGGTGGTCGGAGACGGAGCAGGTGGAGGTGGAAGTCGTGTGCGGTGAGGCGAAAAGATAAATTGAGAAAGGGAAAATGTAAGGGAGGAGGAGAGGAAGCTAGTTACCTAGGTTTTGGACGAAGGGGGACAGCGGAGCCACCGGCTCGTACTTGCCGGAGCTGGGGAAGAAAGGGCCTTGGAGGAGGAGTGCGATGACGAGGAAGCAGGCGGAGGGTGCCGGCGGGTACAGCACGGCACAGACGAGAGGGCAAGGAGAACCCTGCTGCAGGTAAGGCGGCAGAGCGACGAGGAGGAAGAGGAGGGAGTCGCCGGAAGCTGTGGGTCGTCTGACAGAGGAGGAGGGGATGAAGTGGGGGGGTGTTCTCCGTCAAAGAGAGCTTACTGGAGCCGGCAGGGTGTGAGGGTTCTTATAAAGGGGCTGGCGCAGAGGGACGTGGTCGGAAGGTGCACCCATACCTTCCGCACGTTCGCACGGATGGTATGGGGGCCGGTAGGGAGCATGGCTAGGTCCCTGCGACAGAGGATGTCGCAAGGAACCCCACGTCTGTTTTGCAGGGCAGTCACCCCTCTCTGAGCGGCGCCATGCTCCGCGCAAAGTCGCCGTAGTATGGTGTTGCGCAGAGTTTTGAAGGAGGGACCGTTCTGAAAGAATGAAGAAAAAGTTGGGGGCCAAAATGCAAGGGTTTCGAAAGATGAGGGTCGAAAAGTAAATGAAGAGGACCAAATTGCAAAGTTGGTCAAGGAGGTCTCTTCTTAGGCTCAAGTTTTTATACACGACTAATTTGAACCTAAGGATTTTAATGGTGAATTTTATTTCTAGGTTGGACCATGTTTGACCGGCCAATTTACGTAAAAACCCAGATCAAGTCATTAATTGGGCATGGTTCTCTTTGTAGGTCAAAATGGGTTTCTAAGGCCAAATTGAAGGTTCTAAACCCTAGAGATTATTTTTCTATGAATTTTAGAGGGTTTAGTTGATTTTTATCTTACCTCGAACCTCTTGAATTGAAGTGGGTTTGTTTTAGGGTTACAGAATGTCATTTAATTTCTTGAAGTTGCTATAACCCTTTCTAGATCAGATCATCCCACTTTCCTTCTTATTAGGCTTGTTTGACCTGTGTTTGGACCCTTAATTACCCTGTTTGTAAACTACATTGGTGAAATTACAGTTTTACCCCTTATGATTTGTTTTCTTCTCAAACTCAGAATTCTCTGAGTTAAGCCTTTCTTTGGGTTATGTAGGAGCTTTTTCTTACATATCTGGGTTAGATTGTGCTAGTTAGGGTTCATGATGAGGTTTTCATCATACCCCCATGCCTAGCTTTTGCTAGTCCCTTAGCAAAAACTTAAGGTTGCAACCCTTGTTCTAGACCATGAAGTTCTTAATGATTTCAGATAAGTGCTTTTTCATTTGAAACCTAGATTAGTTTAGAATGCTAACCATAGGCCTAAAAGATACTCTAGTACCAACCAAGATCCAGATCTGTCTAGCCTCAGCCTTAGTCCTTAGCAAAAGTTTTTAAGGCCTACAAGAACTAACCTAAGGTTTATTGACTTTGAGGTTAAAGCACTCGTGCTTGATATAATTTTAGCCCTGGCTCAGTTCGTAGTGCATTTTGTAAGAAAGAGAGATAGAAGATTTATCTGTTTGGAGAGTTTTTTCTCTCTTTTCTTTTTAATTCTAGCTTAGGATTGGCTTTTCAACACGGTCTGTATCAGATTCCTTGTCCCCATCATCAATCCTCAAGGGTTCTTGGCAGTCGATGCTTCGAGATAGCATTGCCCATGGTAACCCCCGAAACCCTAGCTATTGAGATTTCAAGATAATCCCATCCATGGTGTTCCGTGGCCTAATCCAGACCCTGGCAACTGACACTTCGTGATAATGCCATCATGGAATCTGAACCAGCAGAGTGCTTACATGCCCCTAGTAGGATATGTAAATATCTTAAGAGACAAGCATCGAGGAGATGATATTTTGTTACGCATCTTCGAGGGGAATTTCCCACCTCTCTGCGCTGGAAACTCGTCCAAATCAACTTGTATTGATCGGCCGCTCCTACTCTAGGTGTTATTTTCAGAATTTTGCGACGCTTCTGCGTGATTTTGATTTTTACGCTTACTGAACCAGGCTGTGTGTGGGGTTAGGGTGCTTAGGTGACTGATTCCCGTAAACTAGAAGTTAGTTAACGAGGCCAAATACTTCCTAAGCCTTGGACCTAATGCTTAAGCTTTTCATTTTCCTCAACCTCTTGAGGAATGTCCAGATCTTAATGGGTACTAAGAGTCTATCCAAGAATGCCTAAGGTTTGCGTTCTTACTAATCTTACTGTGCACTTTTCAATTCTTTTCTTGAATGAGGTCTGGAACTTAGGTTAATTCCTTAGTTTCTTACTAATGACTATCACTTTTTTCTCTCATTTTTGTGCTCCTTTTTCATTTTGTTTCTTTTTCCTTCCTCCACAAAATTTCTTTCCTCTTCTTTTATTATTATTATTATTTACTAAATTTTTTTTTAATTTTTATGGTGTTTTCTTTTTTGGCAAATGTGAATTTTTTTTGTTTAAAACCTTTTCTTACAGGTTTTGTGCTTTCATACCCCCCATGCCTAAGATTTGCAATGTCCTCATTGTGACTTAGGGGGTTTTTATTCAACTTAGTTCATTCCTTAGGACAGGTATTTTGGTGAGTGAATGGGTCGGGGTGATTGTTGCGGACGATTTCTAATCTCAGATGCAAGCACCTGAGGTGGAGTCGGCTGTCTTAAAGGGTGAACCTTAAGGGTGTCAGAAAAGGTTTCAGGTTTTCAAAGAGAATGACGGGCTGCCTCCCGTTGAGCGCTGAATTTTACGCCATCGGCTTGGCGCAATAAGCTCATGGGGAATGGAGGATATAAGATGATTCAGCCAAATCAGTAGAAGTTACATCAATGAACGGTTTGAGTCTCTGACCGTTCACGATGAAAGGTTCGGAATCATGGCTGAGTAGACTGATCTCGACGGCTCCATTTCCAAAAACCTGTCGGACCAAATATGGTCCGACCCACTTGGATCGCAGCTTCCCAGGGAAAAGTTTGAGTCGGGCATCTAAGAGTAGGACCTCTGACCAGGATAAAAGATCTTTCTAGAGATATGCTTGTCATGGAAGGCTTTAACCCGCTCCTTGTAGATTCGCGAGTTCTCGTACGCATCAAGGCGTAATTCATCGATCTCGCTGATTTGAAGCTTTCTGTGGGTTCCAGCCTTGGAAAGATCTAGATTACAATTCCGTATTACCCGATAGACTTTGTGCTCCAGTTCGACGGGAAGGTGACACGCCTTCCCGTACACCAGTCTAAAGGGAGACATGCCTAATTGGGTTTTGTGGGCGGTCCTATAGGCCCACAAGGCTTTCGGAAGTCGGGACGACCAGTCCTTCCTGTCAGGCCAAACAGTGACCTGCAAGATTTTCTTGATCTCTCGGTTTGAGAGCTCAGCTAGACCATTAGTCTGGGGGTGATAAGGAGTAGAGATTCGGTGAGACACCCCGTATTTGGACATCAGTGACCTAAATTGAGCATTTGTGAAATGGGTCCCCCCGTCTGAGATGATAGCACGAGGAATCCCGAACTGTGAGAAGATATTGTGATGAATGAATTTGAGAACGATTTTGTGATCACAGGTTCGGGTCGGTATGGCTTTGATCCATTTGGACACGTAGTCCACAGCCAACAGAATGTGTTCGAAACCGTCCGAAACAGGAAAGGGGCCCATAAAATCAATCCCCAAAACATCAAAGATTTCGCATACGAGAATCGGCTGCAAAGGCATCATGTCGCGATGGCTCATGTTGCCCAAGCTTTGGCAATGACTGCATGCCTTGCAGTGACTGTATGCATCTTTGAACAGTGTGGGCCAGTAGAAGCCACACTGGAGGATTTTCTATGCGGTTTTGTGCCTAGAGAAATGGCCACCGCATGCCTGGTCATGACAGAAGGAAAGAATATCACTGACTTCATCTTCCGGGACACATCTCCGGATGATTTGGTCAGCACCTATGCGGAAGAGGTACGGATATTCCCAAATGTAATACTTGGCATCAGAGCGTAATTTGTCTTTCTTGGCCTTCGGCCAATCTGACGGGATATGATGAGATGCCAAGTAGTTTACTATATCAGCAAACCATGGAAGTCTAGTACCGATAGTCAACAGGTGCTCATCAGGGAAATGCTCCGTGATGGGTCCGGAAGGATTGATAATCTTAGAAGGAAGGTGGGACAAATGGTCAGCTACCACATTTTTTCTTCTCGCCTTGTCGCGAATCTCGAGGTCGAACTCTTGCAATAGCAAGATCCATCGGATTAGTCGGGGCTTCTCATCCTTCTTTACAAGGAGATGTCTCACAGCTGTGTGATCCGAGTAGATGATGACGTGGGAACCCAGGAGATAAGATCGAAAATTTTCAAGGGCAAATACTACGGCTAGCATCTCTTTCTCCGTAACTATATAGTTACGTTAAGCCTCGTCAAGTGTCTTGCTAGTGTAGTAGATGACCACGGGTTTCCCGTTAGCTTTCTGCCCCAGAACCGCTCCTACAGCGAAATCTGACGCATTGCACATGATCTCAAAGGGTCGAGACCAGTCAGGGGATTGTAGGATCGGAGCCTAGGTGACTCGTTCATGAAGGTTTTCAAAGGCTAGAGTGCATTCCTTGGAGATTTCAAAGGGTACATCCTTAGAGAGGAGAGTCGTCAGAGGGTGCACGATTTTCGAGAAATCGGGAATGAAACGACAGTAAAAATCGACGTGCCTCAGAAAAGAACGGATGTCCCTGATCGAGCTAGGCATAGGAAGGCGAGAGATTAGATTAACCTTAGCTCAATCCACTTGGATGCCTTTTTCAGAAATCAGATGTCCTAGGACGATCTCCTCAGGCAGCATAAAGTGGCTCTTTTCCCAGGAAAGAACCAAATTAACGTCGATGCAGCACCTGAGTATATGAACCAAGTGCTGGAGGCAATCATCAAATGATGCCCCGAAAACTGAAAAGTCATCCATGAAGACTTCCAGATAATCACCTACCATATCAGAGAATATGGCAAGCATGCACCGCTGAAAAGTCACACGTGCATTGCAGAGACCGAACGGCATCCTTCGGAATGCATATGTTCCGAAGGGGCAGGTGAACATGGTCTTCTCTTGATCTTCAGGATGAATAGCTACCTGGTTATAACCGGAGTACCCATCAAGAAAGCAGAAGAATCGATTTTCCTCTAATTTCTCGAGAATCTGATCAATGAAAGGTAGTGGGAAATGATCCTTCTTCGTGGAGGAATTGAGTCATCGGTAATCTATGCAGACTCTCCATGAGTTGGCTAATCAGGTAGGTATGACTTCTCCGATTTCAGTCGTTATGGTGGTGAGCCCTGCCTTTTTAGGCACAACCTAGATTGGGCTCACCCAACGACTGTCGGAGATCGGGTAGATGATCCCTGCATCTAACCACTTGATGATCTCCTTTTTCACGACCTCCTGCAGATTGGGGTTCAAACATCTCTGCATTTCACGAGAAGGTCGTGCGCCCTCTTCTGAGTAAATATGGTGTGCGCAATAAGACGGACTTATTCCAGTCAAATCATCGAGAGTCCCCTCCAATGGCTTTGCGATGTTGCTGGAGAACATCAATCAGATGGGATTCCTATTCGGGATTAAGCTTGGAATTTATAATCACAGGAAGGGTTTGATTAGAACCTAGAAAGATGTATTTCAGATGATTGGGAAGGGGTTTCAGTTCAAGGATGGGGTTATTAGCAGCAGCGGGTGGTTCAGGGTAGATGTGAGGTTCAAGGGTAGAGCTATTGGTCTGTCTAAATCTGGAATTGACTCCTCTGATTGCGGTTCACGATCTTTCTGCGGTTGATGAGGTATAATCAGGTCATTTTCAAAATGCGTTTCATCAACCAAAGCCCTGATATCACAAATCTGTTCGATGACACAACAATTGATTCCTTGCTGGGCCTTAAATATATCAATTTTTAGGGTTTGATTTTCAAATTTGAGCTCTATTTGACCCTCCTCACAGCTGATGTTGGCTCTAGCAGTAGCCAAGAAAGGTTTCCCTGGAATGATTGGTGTATCCCTAGGATTTTCTGGGGCATCCATGTCCAAGACTATAAAGTCTATAGGGAAATAGAAATCCCGCACTCTTACAATAACATCCTCGAGAATCCCTTTTGGTGACTTTATAGATCGATCTGCTAATTGTAATGTCACCTCAGTCGGTTTTAGCTTAGATTCTTCTAGGTGGTTAAGGATGTGGGTATTAGATTTATGGAAGCACCCAAGTCTAGCAATGCCCTATCGAATTGGGTATCACTTATCTTGCAGGAAATCAGGGGAGTACCAGGATCTTTAGCCTTGGGTGGGAGTCTGCTTAGGATTACAGAGCTGGCTTGCTCTGACAGTACAACTGGACTCCCACTCTTGGTTCGCGGCTTACGCTGGGGTGTACACACATTCTTTAAGAATCGTGCGTAAGCCGGTACGTGGCGAATCGCATCCATCAAGGGGATGTTTATTTGGACCTGCTCAAAGAGCTTGACTAGGTCCTCCTCAGGTGCCACGGGCTTGGTAGTCTTCTTTCCCTTGGTCAAGGCCTCGGGAAATGGGACCTTGGTTGGTTCTTCTAGGATAGGTCCAGGTCGTTGGTCTGGGACAGGGATAGGAACGTCCTGGATTACTATCCTAGGGTTGGGATCACTATTAGGCTTGGAGTGGTTTAGATAGGGTGGATCGTGGGTTTCCTTACCACTACGGGTTGTTACAGAATTTAGCCCTGCCTTGTTTTGGTTGGGGTTGGGTAAGATGGGTTGCTGCTGATAGCCCGCATAGGAATTGGAAGCTTCCGTCCCGTCGGGTGAAGGAACAGAGGGGGCTTGATAAATCATGTGTGCTTGGCCCGGGTTTGGGTTCATAACGTACCACTGTGTTGGCACGTTATTTGGGTTAGGAAGAGGTTGGGAAGGAAGTGTGCCCGGTTGGCGAGAATTAGCCAACTGGGCCAGTTGATTTCGAACCTCTGTAAGTTTGTCCTTGTGTTTCTTTTGAATAGCCGCATTTGTTCTTTGAATGTCAGCCAGTGTCTGGAGGATGAGAGACATTTGGTCCTGATTTGGCCTTGATGGATAGGTAGGGTTGGGCCGAGGCTGAGGCGGCTGGTAAGGACGAGGGGTTTGTGGACGGGGCTGAAAGGGTGGTCTTTGGGTCTGGGAATTTCCCGTCCACTAGAAGTTGGGATGGTTTCGCCATCCAGGGTTATAGGTGTTGGAGAATGGGTCATTTTGGATGGCGTTAAGGTCCTTGCGAGTCTGAGAAACCTCTAAAGAATCAGAGAAAGGGGGAATGGAATTCCCCGGACTGGTATAGAAAGGATCGGATGACCCTCCGATCCGAGAATCAGCAGGGGGTGGATATGGATCCATCCCAGGAGAAGATCGGTGGAGAATGTTTTGCATGGTTTCCCGTGTGGAAGGAGGCTATGCAAAGGAGCTATGCGCAGAGGTGGCTCGTTGCAAGTGCTGGGTCAGCTCGTCCACCTTCTTCTCAATGATGGAGACCTTGTCCAATCGACTGGCCATTAATTCCAGGTCGACTGATGCGGACAGGCCTTGCGTCTCGTGTGCTCCCCTAAGGTTCGTCGATGCGCTGGTATTCGTCCTGTCAAATAATCCCATGGAGTCATTGTTGATGGAGTTCTCGCACATGTTTTCGAGAATCTCCCACGCGGTGTCCTCATGTTGACCCATGATATTCCCTCCGCAAGTTGCATTGACGAAAAGCCTGATATCCTCACGGAGTCCCTGGTAAAAAGACTGGACTTGTTCCCATTTAGGGACACCGTGATGGGGGCACTTTCTCGTGAGATCCTGAAAGCGATCCCATGCCTCATGGAGAGGTTCTCCCGTTTGCTGAGTGAAGTGAGTAATCTGATGGCGCAAGGCATTGGTCCGACCAACGGGAAAGAACTTCAAAAATTCGGATTGAAGTTCTTCCCAATTGTTGATCGGCTGGGTCTGAGTTTGGTACCAATGAGCAGCCTTGTCCATAAGGGAGAAGGAGAACATCTTCATGCGGAGAATGTCCCGATTTTAATGGCTTAGGCACACTTCTTTTCTGAATAGGTATATTCAATCAATGGCTTAGGCACACTTCTTTTGGGATTTCTCAATTCTTGATTAAGTAGTGTGTCTCTAAAACCCTGGTGTTAATTCCTACGTTGGCTCTACTTGGTCCAATTAACTTCTTGTTGGGAAATTATGGCTGAGGCAAGAAGATGTTAGCCCTTAATTACCCTTAGTAGTGTGTGCAGGAATAGTGGTTTTGAAAAAATATGCAGCTGTTACTAGGTATGAAGGGCAGGTGATACCTATATTGCTTATTCTTTTCTTTTTCTTCCTCTTTAGAATTTAGGGGTTATTAGTGAGAGGATAGAAGTTACCTGTCCTTGGAGTGGGTGTTGTGCAGCTGCTTCTTGATTTTCTTGTACCTGCACACAACAAGAAAAGAGATTATTAGAAACTTAATAGAGAATTTATGACTTCTAGAATAGCCGTTGCTCCCTGGCAACGACGCCAAGAAATGATAGCTATGGCTGGCTGTCCGACTTGTTTACGTTTGTTATATGTTAAGTTACAGTCGTTGTAGTAATAAGACAGCTACCAGGTTATCATTACAAAAATTTTTTACTCGGAAATAGTTTTCCCGAGGTCGAACTCAGGGAGCTACTGGAATTCTAGAAATACAAAGGTCTCTATTAGATTACAAAAATAAGAGAGAGAGAGAGAGTTTGTCTTGGCTTCTTCTTCTTCTCTTCTCCTTTTCCTTCTCCTTCTTTCTTCTTTCTTTTCTTCTTCTTCTGTTCTTCCTTTTCTTTCGATAGAAGTTACCTGTCCTTCGCCGGAAGCTGCGGGCCGTCTGACGGAGGAGGGGATGAAGTGGGGGGGTGTTCTTCGTCAAAGGGTGATTACTAGAGCCGACAGGGGGTGAGGGTTCTTATAAAGGGGCTGGCGCAGAGGGAGGAGTGGGCTAGTGACGTGCCAGCCTCGCCGGAACATGGTCAGAAGGTGCACCCATACCTTCCGTGCGTTCGCACGGACGGTATGGGGGCCGGCAAGGAGCATGGCCGGCTCCCTGCGACAGAGGACGTCGCAGGGAACCCCGCGTCTGTTTTGCAGGGCGGTCACCCCTCTTTGCGCAACGCCATACTCCGCGCAAAGTCTCCGGAGTATGGTGTTGCACAGAGTTTTGAAGGAGGGGCCGTTCTGCAAAGAATGAAGAAAAAGTTGGGGGCCAAAATGCAAGGATTTCGAAAGATGAGGGTCAAAAAGTATATGAAGAGGACCAAATTGCAAAGTCGGTCAAGGAGGTCTCTTCTTAGGCTTAAGTTTTTATACACGACTAATTTGAACCTAAGGATTTTAATGGTGAATTTTATTTCTAGGTTGGACCATGTTTGACTAGCCAATTTACGTAAAAACCCAGATCAAGTCATTAATTGGGCATGGTTCTCTTTGTAGGTCAAAATGGGTTTCTAAGGCCAAATTGAAGGTTCTAAAGCTTAGAGATTATTTTCTATGAATTTTAGAGGATTTAGTTGATTTTTATCTTGCCTCGAACCTCGTGAATTGAAGTGGGTTTGTTTTAGGGTTACAGAATGTCATTTAATTTCTTGAAGTTGTTATAACTCTTTTTAGATCAGATCATCCCACTTTCCTTCTTATTAGGCTTGTTTGACCTGTGTTTGGACCCTTAATTACCCTGTTTGAAAATTATGTTAGTGAAATTACAGTTTTACCCCTTATGATTTGTTTTCTTCTCAAACTCAGAATTCTCTGAGTTAGGCCTTTCTTTGGGTTATGTAGAAGCTTTTTCTTACATATCTGGGTTAGATTGTGCTAGTTAGGGTTCATGATGAGGTTCTCATCAGTCTGGTTCTGAGATTTTCCCAGAATCAGACGTGTGGCGGGACATCCAGACGATAGTTTGGACGTCTGGTGACGACGGTTTGGAGATTTGGTGATGACACCGGACGTCTGAAAGTAGTGTTTTGCGAAGGTATGTTCCTCTTGCGGTTACAGCCATGCAGGTTGCACCGCAGCTTTGATCTGCATGGCTAAAAGTGGGTGATTCTCCTGTTGTGTGTAGAGATAGCTTCGGGAAGGCGCGGGGCATGCCCTCCCACGCATTTCGGACATCTGGACAGCTTACCAGACGATCGGAAGCACTCTCAGACAACTGGAGGAGAGGTCGGATGTCTGGAGCTGGGTCTAAACGGTCAAGTAGGGGTTCTGGATGTCTGAAGTCGACGTAGGAACCTGAGGTGAGACTCTGATTCCTTTTAAGACGTCTGGACCTTGTGCCAGATGTCTAATTTAGGTTTGCAGTCCTGTTTTGACTCGTTTAGGATCCGTTTGAGGTCTGTTTTACGCAAACAAGATATCGGTGGATTCCTTACTAGTTCCTCTACTTGATAGAAGGCCTTTTATACTGTTTTGAACATTCCATTATGTTACGTTCCTTAGTATAGGATTTCAATCTGTTGCGTGTTCGGGGCCTACAGAGGCATGTGAGGCTGCCGTTCGAGCCCTCAATGCTCTCGGATTGTCTGGTAGAGTGGTTTCCCCCTATTTTAATTATAAAATCTCAATGCATATGTGAAATTGGATAACTAGAAACCTAGGATGTGGCATAAATCCTAGGACGAGAAGTACTTGCACTGTTTGTATGCGTGTTTGAGATTGCATTCTTATATGAATGAATAGAAATGTGAACAACTGCCTATTAATAAACAAGAGCTGCCTGTGAAATATGAAATGCTTGTGCTAGTTAGACAGATACCCGTGGCATTTCTTGTGTATATGCAAATTGTGGAAATACGAGCTGCATGTGTAAAATCTGAGAATGGAAATGATGAAACCTAATATGGAATAACATGGGGAATACGAGCATGAACCCTACGAGGAATTAGGAGTAGAGCTCCTGTGGATAAATGGAATGGATCTGGAAATGTGAGTGGGAAGTGTGCTGGCCCTTGAGTACGTGGTACCAAGGAGAGTGACTGTCCCCTGTTTAGTGTAGAGCGGAGCTAACTGGCCTTGGGTTGGGACCCGGGGTTAGGATTAGCTACTCTACACAGACTTCTTTGGCCCTTGTGTACACTGTACCGGGTAGAGCTACTAATGTAGGGAGAGAGATAACCACCTCACGGGGCCTGGGGTTCAGCTAGCCACCCTACACCGACTTGTTAGGCTCACTAGGTAAACCAGGATGTCAGATGAGGGTGCGTGGACTGTGGAGGGGCGAGGCCCCTATTTGGTTCTGAGGGGCTAGATCCCTATTACTGAGAGGGCTAGGCCCTATACTGTTCTGTGCTGTACTTTGGGCGTACCCGCTAGCGGAAACGATTGACCGCGTGCTAGTGCAGGATAGTTACCCGTGCGCTTATCGCGCGTGATGTAGTCACCGTTATGTCTATCCGTGACCTCGGGGTGGTTGACTGGGTGTAGGATCACCACGGGGGACTCTCCCGTACTCTTCGGAAAAGACTGTAATCAAGATCGTTCCCACGAGGAACATGGGAGATTAAGAAAGAGATCTGAAAAGTAAACCAATGGATGAAAAGGAATGACTTGTAAAATAAAATAATTGGAAAAGATAAATTACCTGTTAGCTTTTACTGCTTTAGTTAGTTTGGTTACCACTCTACTCAGCGTTTGCTGATTTCATTTTCTCATACCCCTTTACAAGTCCAGGAGTTGAGCAGCCCGAGTCGCCGGATGCAGAGGGTGCTGGGCTCAGTCGAGCCTAGCAGTAGTTTCTTGTTGGCATACTTCCTTTATGTTAGTAAGTTCAGACTATTGTTCCCGTTTTGCTTCTGTACTTTGTATCCACTTTACTGTTGTGGTGGCGATATGTACTTTTAGCAGCTTTTACTTTCTTTATTACTGTACTCTTTTACTGTTAGTTACTTAGCGTAGTGAATGTGGTTTACTTTCTTGCTTTTTGGTTATTTCCTGTTGGACGACTGGGTCTTGGGATTAGTCGAGTTGAGCCGGTCTCGTGTCCTATAGGGATTTGGGAACTGGGTCGTAACAGTTGCCAGCTACCACATTTCTTCTTGTCTCCAACTCGCTACGATGAACTCTTCTCAATTCACAAGGTTATGGTGTTGTATTCTATGGATTCACCTATCATAACCTAATCACCTTGATTTATTAAATTTGTTGGTTCTTAGTAGGGATAGTCACGAACTTACGGACCAAATGGGTTTCTTCGGGTTTACATCTGCCCTAGAACCTAGGAAATATTCGTTAGACTCTTGATAGGAGTCTATAATTGCACTCATTCAGCAATTACATCATTACTTAGCCATTTAGTGTAAACTTTTAGGCCTATTGTGAATAGCTTTTAGACCCTTCATGGATATTTATTACAAGTGAGATTAGGGTCATAGATATCCCTTTTTATAGTCCTTAGACACAGAGTTAATTACCCTTCTGATGAACGACCGATAACTAGGTTTTGTTATAGAAATAGCGTTGTAGTACAGCTAGTTATTGCCATCATTACATATATATTTTTTTTACTCGGAAAATAAAGTTCTCCCGAGGTCGAACTCAGGGAGCAAGTCGTATTCTAGGGGTACAAAGTTTTTATTACAAAAATAAAGAGAGAGAGAGAGATAGAGATGGAAATTTGGTGGCTTCTTCTTCTTCTCTTCTTTCTTCCTCTTTGTCTCTTCTTTCTTCTCTTCCTGTTCTTCTTGTCTTCTCTCTTCTTGGCTCTTGAATCTTTCTTTCTTTTGCTTGCTTCAGATCTTCTTCTCGTGTTCTTCTTCTTCTTTTCTTGCTTCTTCTCTTCTTTCTTTTTCTTCAGAGCTTCTTCTTCTCTTTCTCCTCGTGTTTTGCTTTTCTTCTTTGTCTTCTTCTTTTCTGTTCTTCTTTTTCTTCTTCATTGCGGTCCTGCTCGTCTTTTCTTCTCCTTCTTCTTCGTCCTTAGAGCGTCGTCTGATTGTTCAATCAGACGACTTAAGTAACCCGTTGCTACAGTGCGTTCTCCTTCCTTCTTTCTTCTCCTGTGCCTGCACGCTCAAGGGTTCAGAGTCAGAGGGCAAAACCTACTCTACCCTCCCCCCGCGTCTCTCTCTGAATTCGCTCTTAGGAAAGCTCTCCCAGAGCAACCGGTTAATCGGGTACGCAGGTCGCGCCCGGGTCCAGGCCCACCGGCGTGCGGTGGTGGGCGAGGAGTGCAGGTCGGGCTAATCGGGTCGGGGCCAGGTCCCGGGGCGTGAGCGCGGACGAGGCCGGGTAATCGGGCGGGTGAAGGGGACCTCACCTCATGATCTGAGGCAAACATCTTAAGGCACTTTTTGCCTCTAAGCGCTTGCTTGCCTCGGTGAGTTTCCGAGGTGGGACTAAATGTCCCACCTCAATTGGACGCCCGCGCGGAGGAGGCAGCGCCCAATCGAGGCTCACCGCGATGGCTTTGCCCCAACTGCAGCCTGGGACTTCTTTGCGGAGATGCCCCGCGCAGCCTGGGAGCCTGACCTGGGCGTGGCGCGCCTGGAGGAGCAGGTTGAGGAAGCTGCTTCACTCGGCAATGGCGGCGGCGAGTGAAGTACCTGCTCACAGGGAAACGGCCTCTCGGCCTAATCAGATACGCGGAGGACCTTCGCCGTAGCACGGCGAAGGTGATCGGGGGGTCTGCAGGTGGTGGGGCGGAGCCTAAGGGCCGCCCTAGGTCAAACTGCAGGTGGCGAGATGGGTTCGGTCGATGGGTCTGCAGAGGGCGATTGGTGGGAAGTGGAAGGGCGGAGGTTGATCAGGGTGAGGAGGCGGAGGTTCTGTGAGGGTCGGCGAGCAGTGTGGGGTGGTGGAATGACGGGAGCGAGTCGCCGGAGTTTGGCCGGAGATGGGGAAGGTGAGAGTGTTTGGGCGAGGTCGAGGGCAACAGTAAAGATTTACAGTGAGAAAAAGAAAGAGGGGAGGAAGAGGAGAGCTTATACCTACTTAGCGGGAGGGGGGGCTGGAGCAGGCGACAGCCGTATTGACTGTCGCCGGAGAAGAAACTGCCCAGATGAAGGGGCGATGGCGAGGAGAGGGCCGGAGAAGCGCGCGCTGGGTGCGGCGCTGCGCGGGAAGAGCGAGGGAAGGCAACCCTGCTACTGGTAGTGCGGTAGGGCGACGAGGAGGAGGAGGAGAAGCCGCCGGAGCAAGGGGGCGTCTGTCGGAGTGGGAAGAGAGGAAGTGAGGGGGTATCTTCGTCAGATCCGAGCTGGGAAGAACGGCGGAGCGACGGGGGTATTTATAGGGGCAGAACCAGAGAGGAGGGCGGAGGGAGACGACGTGTCTCCCTCGCCGGAGGAAGGAGACCCATACCGTCCGTGCGTTCGCACGGCCGGTATGGGTGGTTGCAGCGCTCATGGGGGTGCTCCTGCGACGGCTGACGACGCAGGGCACCCCCGTTTGACCTGGCAGGCTCCCTCCCTTACCCTGCGCGGCGCCATGCTCCGCGCAAGGTCGCCGGAGCATGGTGCTACTCAGGTTTTGCAGAAGGGACCTGAACGCAAAGAACGAAGGAGGGTTAGGGGTCAAAATGTGAGGGTTCAAAAGTTGAGGGCCAAAAAGTTAATATATGAGGACCAAAGTGTAAAGTTGGTCAAGAAGGTTTCTTCTTAGGCTCAAGTTTTTATACATGACTAATTAGGACCTAAGGATTCTGATGGTGAATTTTATTTCTAGGTTAAACCTTGTTTGATCGGTCAATTTACGTAAAAACCCAAATTAAGTTGTTAATTGGGCATGATTCTCAATGTAGGTCAAAATAGGTTTCTAAGGCCAAATTGAAGGTTCTAAACCCTAGATATTATTTTTATATGAATTTTAGAGGGTTTAGTTGATTTTTTATCTACCTCGAACCTCGTGTATTTAAGTGGGTTTATTTTTAGGGTTACAGGATGCTATTTAATTCTTTGGAGTTGCTGTAGCCCTTGTTAAGTCATTTCATCCCACTTTTCTTCTTATTAGGTTGTTTTGACCTATGTTTGGACCCTGAGTTACCCTATTTTCAGATTGGATTGGTGAAATTACATTTTTACCCCTCAGTTTATGTTTTCTTTGCAAACTCAGAATCTCTCTGAGCCAAGCCTTTCTAAGGTTATGTAGGAGCTTTTTCTTGCAAATCAGGGTTAAATGGTGCTAGTTTAGGGTTTGTGACGAGGTTCTCATCACACCCCCATGCCTAGCTTTTGCTAGTCCCTTAGCAAAAACCTAAGGTTTTAACCTTTGGTCTAGACCATGATATTCATAACCATTTCAGATAAGTGCCTTTTCATTTGAACATAGATTAGGTTAGAATGCTGACCACAGGCTTAAAAGGTACTTCTAGTACCAACCAAGATCCAGATCTGTCTAGCCTTAGCCTCAGTCTTTGGCAAAGGTTTTTAAGACACACAAGAACTAACCTAAGGTTTATTGGACTTTGTGGTTAAAGCACCCCGTGCTTGAAATGATTTTTGCCTTGGTTTAGTTCGCAGAGCATTTTGCAAGAGAGAGAGAAGTAGAAAGTATTTTTGTTTGGAGAGTTTCTCTCTCTTTTTCTTTTTAGTTCTAGCCTCGGATTGGCTTTTCAACATGGTCTGTATCAGATTCATTGCTCCCATCATCAATCCTCAAGGGTTCCTGGCGATCGATGCTTTGGGATAGCACCGCCCATGGCAACCCCTAGAACCCTGGTTATTGAGATTTCGAGATAATACCATCCATGGTGTTCCGTGGCCGAATTCAGACCCTGGCAGTTGACATTTCGTGATAATGCCATCCATGGAATCTAAACCAGCAGGGTGCTTACATGCCCCCAGTAGGATATGTGAATATCCTAAGAGACAAGCACCGAGGAGATGATATTTTGTTACGCGTCTTCGAGGGGATTTCTCGCCTCTCCGCGTTGGGAACTCGTCCAAATCAACTTGTGTTGATCCGCCGCTCCTATTCTAGGTGTATTTTTCAGAGTTTTTGTGACGCTTCTGCGTGGTTTTGAATTTTTATGCTTACTGAACCAGGCTGTGTGTGGGGTTGGGGTGCTTAGGTTACTGAGTCCCGTAAATCAGAGGCTAGTTAGTGAGGTCAAATACTCCCTCAGCTTTGGACCTAGTACTTAAGCTTTTCATTTTCCTCAACCTCTTGAGGATTATCTAGATCTTAATGGGTACTAAGAGTCTATCAAGAATGCCTAAGGTTTACGTTCTTACTAATCTTACCATGCACTTTTCATTTCTTTTCTTGAAAAATGGTCTAGAGCTTAGGTTAATTCCTTAGCTTCTTATTAATGACTATTACTCTTTTCTTTCATCTTTTTGTGCTCCTTTTCCTTTTGTTTCTTTTCCTTCTCCACAAAATTTCCTTTCTCCTCTTATTCTTCTTTTGAAAAAAAAAATTTACTTTTTATGGTGTTTTTGACATATGTGAATTTTTTTGTTTTAAAACCTTTTCTTACAAGTTTTGCACTTTTATACCCCCCCATGCCTAAGGTTTGCAATGTCCTCATTGTGATTTTAGGGGTTTTTATTTACTTAGTTCATTCCTTAAGACAATTGTTTTTGTGAGTGAATGGGTCGGGATGAATTTTGCGGACTATTTCTAATCTCAGATGCAAGCATCTGAGGTGGAGTCGGCTGTTTTGAAGGGTGAACCTTAAGTGCACCAAGGTGTCAGAAAAAAGGTTTTAGATTTTCAGAGGGAATGATGGGCTACCTCCCGTTAAGCGCTGAGTTTTACGCCATCGGCTGGGCGCAGTAAGCTCACGGAGAATGGAGGATGAGAGATGACTCAGCCAAATCAGTAGAAGTCACATCAATGAACGGTTTGAGTCTCTGACCGTTCACGATGAAAGGTTCGGAATCGTGGCTGAGTGGACTGATTTCAATTGCTCCATTTCCAAAAACCTGTCGGACTAAATATGGTCCTACCCACTTGGATTGCAGTTTTCCCGGGAAAAGTTTAAATCGGGCATCAAAGAGTAGGACCTTTTGACCAGGATGAAAGATCTTCCTCAAGATATGCTTGTCATGGAAGGCTTTAACCCGCTCCTTGTAGATTCGCGAGTTCTCATACGCGTCTAGGCGTAATTCATCGATCTCGCTGATTTGGAGTTTTCTGTGGGTTCCAGCCTTGGAAAGATCTAGATTACAATTCCGTACTGCCCAATAGGCTTTATGCTCCAGTTCTACAGGAAGGTGACATGCCTTTCCGTACACCAGTCTAAAGGGAGACATGCCTAATTGGGTCTTGTGGGCGGTCCTATAGGCCCACAATGCTTCTGGAAGTCGGGACAACCAGTCCTTCCTGTCAGGCCGAATAGTGACTTGCATGATTTTCTTGATCTCCCGATTTGACAGCTCAGCTAGACCATTTGTTTGGGGGTGGTAAGGAGTAGAGATTCGGTGGGATACCCCAAATTTGGCCATCAGTGATCTAAACTGAGCATTTATAAAATGGGTCCCCCCATCAGAGATTATAGCACGGGGAATCCCGAACCTTGAGAAAATGTTTTGATGAATAAACTTAAGAACAATCTTGTGATCAGAGGTTCAGGTTGGTATGGCTTCGATCCATTTGGACACGTAGTCCACAGCAAGCAAAATGTACTCGAAACCATCCGAAACAGGAAAGGGGCCCATAAAATCAATCCCCCAAACATCAAAGATTTAGCATACGAGAATTGGCTGCAAAGGCATCATGTCGCGACGGTTCATGTTGCCCAAAGTCTGGCAACGACTGCATGCCTTGCAGTGACTGTATGCATCTTTGAAAAGTGTAGGTCAGTAGAAGCCACACTGGAGGACTTTTGATGCGGTTTTATGCCCTGAGAAATGGCCACCGCATGCCTGGTCATGGCAGAAAGAGAGGATATTGCAGACCTCCTCTTCCGGGACACATCTCCGAATAATTTGATCAGCACCTATGTGGAAAAGGTACGGATCTTCCCAAATGTAATACTTGGTATCAGAACGCAATTTGTCTTTCTTGGCCTTCGGCCAATCAGACGGGGTCTGATGAGATGCCAAGTAGTTCACTATATCAGCAAACCATGGAAGTCTAGTACCAACAGTAAGCAGGTGCTCATCAGGAAAGTGTTCCGTGATGGGTCCGGAAGGGTCGATGATCTCAGAAGGAAGACGGGACAAATGGTCGGCTACCACATTCTACCTTCCTGCCTTGTCGCGAATCTCAAGATCGAATTCTTGCAACAGCAAGATCCAACGGATTAGTCGGGGCTTCGCGTCCTTCTTGGCAAGGAGATGCCTTACAGCCGTGTGATCCGAGTAAATGATGACATGGGAACCCAGAAGATACGATCGGAATTTTTCAAGGGCAAATACTATGGCTAGCAGTTCTTTCTCCGTAACCGTATAGTTACGCTGAGCCTCGTCAAGTGTCTTGCTAGCGTAGTATATAACCACGGGTTTCCCGTCAGCTTTCTGCCCCAGGACCGCTCCTACAGCGAAATCAGATGCATCGCACATGATCTCAAAGGGTTGAGACCAATCAGGGGATTGTAGGATAGGTGCCTGGGTGACTCGGTCACGCAGGTTTTCAAAGGCTAGCGTGCATTCCTTGGAGATTTCAAAGGGTACATCCTTAGAGAGAAGAGAAGTCAAGGGGCGTGCGATTTTCGAGAAATCTGGAATGAAATGGCGGTAAAAATCGACGTGCCCTAAAAAAGAACGGATGTCCCTGATCGAGCCAGGCATAGGAAGGCGAGATATCAGATCCACCTTAGCTCGATCCACCTGGATGCCTTTTTCTGAAATTAGATGTCCCAGGACAATTCCCTCAGGCACCATGAAATGGCTCTTTTCCCAGGAAAGAACCAAGTTCACCTCAATGCATCGCCTGAGTATCTGGACCAAGTGTTGGAGGCAATCATCAAAAGATTCTCCAAAGACTGAAAAGTCATCCATGAAGACTTCCAGGAAATCACCTACCATATCTGAGAATATGGCAAGCATGCACCGCTGAAAGGTAGCAGGTGCATTGCAAAGTCCGAAAGGCATCCTTCGGAAAGCGTACATTCTGAAGGGGCAGGTGAACGTGGTCTTTTCTTGGTCCTCAGGATGGATTGCCACCTGGTTATAACCGAAGTACCCGTCAAGAAAGCAGAAGAACCTATTTCCCGCTAGTTTCTCGAGAATTTGATCAATGAAGGGTAGTGGGAAATGATCCTTCTTCGTGGAGGAATTGAGTCAGCGGTAATCTATACAGACTCTCCATGCATTGGCTAATCGAGTAGGAATGATTTCTCCGGTTTCAGTCGTTATGGTGGTGAGTCCTGCCTTCTTAGGCACAACCTGAATTGGGCTCACCCAACGACTATGGGAGATCGGGTAGATGATCCCGGCATCTAACCACTTGATGATCTCCTTTTTCACGACCTCCTGCAGATTAGGGTTTAAATGTCTCTTCATTTCATGAGAAGGTCGTGCGCCCTCTTCTGAATAGATATGATGAGTACAATAAGAGGAGCTTATTCCAGTTAAATCATCGAGAGTCCACCCGATGGCTCTGCGATGTTGCTGGAGGACAGCAATCAGACGGGATTCCTGTTCAGGATTGAGGTTGGAATTGATAATCACAGGGAGGGTCTGATTGGAACCCAAAAAGATGTATTTCAAGTGAGCAGGAAGAGGCTTTAACTCGAGGATAGGGTTATCAGCAGCAGCGGGTGGTTCAGTATAGATGTGAGGTTCAAGGGTAGGAGTTACTGGGTTGTTTCTATCTGGATTCAACTCCTCTGTTTGTGGGTCAAGATCCTTCTGTGGTTGATGAAGCATAATCGAGTCATTCTGGAGGTGTGATTCATCAACCAAAATGCTAACGTCACAAATCTGTTCGATGACACCGCAATTAATTCCTTGTTGGGCCTCCTCATAGCTGATGTTGGCTCTAGCAGTAGCCAAGAAAGGTCTCCCTAGAATGATTGGTGTATCCCTAGGGTTTTTAGGCGCGTCCATATCTAAGACTATAAAGTCCACTGGGAAATAGAAATCCCGCACTCTTACGATAACATCCTCGAGAATCCCTTTTGGTGACTTTATAGATCGATCTGCTAATTGTAATGTCACCTCGGTTGGTTTTAGCTCAGATTCTTCTAGATGGTTAAGTAAGGATGTGGGTATCAGGTTTATGGATGCACCTAAGTCTAGCAAAGCTCTATCAAATTGGGTATCAACTATCTTGCAGGAAATCAGGGGAGTACCAGGATCTTTTGCCTTGGGTGGGAGTCTATTGAGGATTACAGAGTTGGCTTGCTCTGACAGAACAATTGGGCTCCCACCCTTGGTTCGCGGCTTACGCTGGGGTGTACACACATTCTTTAAAAATCGTGCGTAAGCTGGTACGTGGCGGATTGCATCCATCAAAGGGATGTTTATGTGGACCTGCTCAAAGAGCTTGACCAGGTCCTCCTCAGGTGCCACGGGCTTGGTGGTCTTCTTTCCCTTGGTCAAGGCCTCGGGAAACGGGATCTTGGTTGGTTCTTCTAGGATAGGTCCAGGTTGTGGATCTGGGATAGGGGTGGGGACGTCCTGGGTTACTGTCCTAGGCTGGGGATCACTACCAGGCTTGGAGTGGTTCGGATGAGGTGGGTCTTGGGTTTCCTTACCACTATGGGTTGTTACGGAATTAAGTCCTGCCTGGTTTTGGTTAGGATTGGGTAAGATAGCTTGCTGCTGGTAACCTGTAAAGGAAGTGGAGGCCTCTATCCCGTCGGGTGAAGGAACAGAGGGGGCCTGATAAATCATATGGGCATGGCCCGGGTTTGGGTTCATAACGCGCCGCTGGGTTGGCACGTTATTAGGATTAGGCAGAGGTTGGGAAGGAAGAGTACCTGGTTGGCGAGAGTTTGCCAACTGGGTCAATTGGTTTCGGACCTCTGTAAGTTCGTCCTTATGTTATTTTTGGATAGCCGCATTCGTTCTTTGAATGTCAGCCAGGGTCTGAAGGATAAGGGACATTTGATCTTGATTCTGCCCAGATGGGTAAGTAGGGTTGGGCCGAGGCTGAGGCGGCTGGTAAGGACGAGGAGGTTGTGGGCGGGGTTGGAAGGATGGTCTTTGGGTTTGGGAATTTCCCGCCCACTGAAAGTTAGGATTGTTTCGCCATCCAGGATTATAGGTGTTGGAGAACGGGTCGTTCTGGATGGCGTTGAGGTCCTCGCAGGTCTGAGGAACCTCCAGAGGGTTAGAGAAAGAGGGAATGGAATTCCCCTGGCAGGTGTAGAAGGAATCGGAAGGACCTCCGGGCAAAGATTCGGATGATGGGTCCATCCTAGGAGAAGATCGATGGAGAATGTTTTGCACAGTTTCCCTTATGGAAGGAGGCTGTGCGAAAGGATTATGCGCAGAGGTGGCTTGCTGCAGATGCTGAGTCAGCTCATCCACCTTCTTTTCGATAATCGAGACCTTATCCAATCGACTGGCCATTAATTCCAGGTCGACTGATGCGGACAGGCCCTACGTCTCATGTGCTCCCCTAAGATTCGTCGATGCGCGGGTATTCGTCCTGTCGAATAATCCCATGGAGTCATTGTTGATGGAGTTCTCACACATGTTTTCGAGAATCTCCCACACGGTGTCTTCATGTTGACCCATGATATTTCCTCCGCAGGTTGCATTGACGAAAAGACGGATGTCCTCACGGAGTCCCTGGTAAAAAGATTGGACCTGTTCCCATTTAGGAACTCCATAATGGGGGCACTTTCTCATGAGATCCTGAAAACGATCCCATGCCTCATGGAGAGGTTCCCCTGTTTGTTGGGTGAAATGTGTAATCTGATGGCGCAAGGCGTTGGTCCGTCCAACAGGGAAGAACTTTTTCAAGAACTCGGACTGAAGTTCTTCCCAATTGTTGATCGACCGGGTCTGAGTTTGATACCAATGGGTGGCCTTGTCCATAAGAGAAAAGGAGAACATCTTCATGAGAAGAATATCCCGATTTTGTGCGTCTGACCCGAAAGTTTGGGCCAGATGCTTTAGCTGTTTGATGTGCTGGAAGGGGTCTTCAGAATTAAGCCCATGGAATTTAGGTATAGCATGAATCATATTGGGCTTTAATTTAGAATCAGGTCCTCCAGTCGGGATTCTGACTCGAGGCTCGATGGCCACCGCAGCAGGATTATAATGGTCCCGCATCATGGGACGCTGCGGTGGGTGCACAAAGTTTTGGAAGAGGTCGTTGAGTCGCTGGAGCTGGTGCTCCAGATTATTTTCTTCCTCAACTGGCTGAGCCATGATAGAAGGGTTTGATTCAGAATCAGAAGAGAGAATGATGGGGTTAGGTTGCTGTTCAAACACGGGAGTCAAGGCTGGGCCTTGACGAGAGTGAATTCTTAAAGGAGATCTTAAGGGTGGTCTTAAGGATCTCCTACCGTTCATGCACTGTTGGAGTGGAAGAGGTTAGAAAGTGCTGGACCCAATCAAGGCACCCAAAAAATGTGTTGGGTGACTATAGAGGTGCGGGGCAGATGGACCCCTTGATCAGAAAGATCGTCCACCTGGGAATTACCTGGGCAGCCAGAGAGGGTGAGTCCCGCGAAGACCCCTACACGGTAGAGCGTCCCCACGGGTTACAGGGTTTCCCCCACCCGACCTCTCTTGTCACTGCGGTTCCAGGTAGACCAGAATGGGGATCTTGACCTCTTAAGTCTACCACTTTTAGTTTAAGATCAGGGTGCTTGAGGTTTCACTTGAACTTTAGGCTTTTTGAGTGCAAAGAGTGACCTAAGTTGAAGGTTGGTTGACCCAAGTGGTCAACTTTACCTGCTAGTTCTGTTTATTAGGTGTTGTCTTTTAGGGTTCAAGTGTCTTTAAAGAGCCAATTTGTTTTAGGGTTTTCTTTGAATAGGTATTTTCAGACAATGGCTTGGGCACACTCCTTTTGGGATTTCTCAATTCTTGCTTAAAAAGTGTGTCTCTAAATCCCTAATGTTGATTCTTATGTTGGCTCTATTTGGTCCAGTTAGTTCTTTGTTGGGGTAAGTAGGGCTCAGGCAAGAAGGTGTTAGCCCTTAAATATGCTTAATAGTGTGCAGGAATAATGGGTTGAAAACATGCAACTTTTTATGGTTTACTAAGTAGAGAAGACAGGTTAGACCTATATTGCTTGTTCTTTTCTTTTCTTCCTCTTTAGAATTTAAGGGTTGAGAGGATAGAAAATTACCTGTCCTCGGAGTGGTTGTCGTGCGATTGCTTGTCTTCTCGATTTTCCTGTATCTGCACAAAAGAGGAGATTATTAGAAATTTAAAAACAGGAATTTAATTACCTCTAGAATAGCCGTTGCTCCCCGGCAACGGCGCCAAAGTGATGAACGGCCGATAGCTAGGTTTTGTTATAGAAATAGCGTTGTAGTACAGCTAGTTATTGCCATCATTACATATATATTTTTTTTACTCAGAAAATAAAGTTCTCCCGAGGTCGAACTCAGGGAGCAAGTCGTATTCTAGGGGTACAAAGTTTTTATTACAAAAATAGAGAGAGAGAGAGAGATAGAGATGGAAATTTGGTGGCTTCTTCTTCTTCTCTTCTTTCTTCCTCTTTGTCTCTTCTTTCTTCTCTTCCTGTTCTTCTTGTCTTCTCTCTTCTTGGCTCTTGAATCTTTCTTTCTTTTGCTTGCTTCAGATCTTCTTCTCGTGTTCTTCTTCTTCTTTTCTTTCTTCTTCTCTTCTTTCTTTTTCTTCAGAGCTTCTTCTTCTCTTTCTCCTCATGTTTTGCTTTTCTTCTTTGTCTTCTTTTCTGTTCTTCTTTTTCTTCTTCGTTGCGGTCCTGCTCGTCTTTTCTTCTCCTTCTTCTTCGTCCTCAGAGCGTTGTCTGATTGTTCAATCAGACGACTTAAGTAACGCGCTGCTACAGTGCGTCCTCCTTCCTTCTTTCTTCTCCTGTGCCTGCACGCTCAAGGGTTCAGAGTCAGAGGGCAAAACCTACTCTACCCTCCCCCCGCGTCTCTCTCTGAATTCGCTCTTAGGAAAGCTCTCCCAGAGCAACCGGTTAATCGGGTACGCAGGTCGCGCCCGGGTCCAGGCCCACCGGCGTGCGGTGGTAGGCGAGGAGTGCAGGTCGGGCTAATCGGGTCGGGGCCAGGTCCGCAGGGCGTGAGCGCGGACGAGGCCGGGTAATCGGGCGGGTGAAGGGGACCTCACCCCGTGATCTGAGGCAAACAGCTTAAGGCACTTTTTGCCTTTAAGCGCTTGCGTGCCTCGGTGAGTTTCCGAGGTGGGACTAAATGTCCCACCTCAATTGGACGCCCGCGCGGAGGTGGTAGCGCCCAATCGAGGCTCACCGCGATGGCTTTGCCCCAACTGCAGCCTGGGACTTCTTTGCGGAGATGCCCCGCGCAGCCTGGGAGCCTGACCTGGGCGTGGCGCGCCTGGAGGAGCAGGTTGAGGAAGCTGCTTCACTCGGCAATGGGGGCGGCGAGCGAAGTACCTGCTCACAGGGAAACGGCCTCTCGGCCTAATCAGATACGCGGAGGACCTTCGCCGTAGCACGGCGAAGGTGATTGGGGGGTCTGCAGGTGGCGGGGCGGAGCCTAAGGGCCACCCTAGGTCAAACTGCAGGTGGCGAGATGGGTTTGGTCGGTGGGTCTGCAGAGGGAGATTGGTGGGAAGTGGAAGGGCGGAGGTTGATCAGGGTGAGGAGGCGGAGGTTCTGTGAGGGTCGGCGAGCCGTGTGGGGTGGTGGAATGACGGGAGCGAGTCGCCGGAGTTTGGCCGGAGATGGGGAAGTTGAGAGTGTTTGGGCGAGGTCGAGGGCAACAGTAAAGATTTACAGTGAGAAAAAGAAAGAGGGGAGGAAGAGGAGAGCTTATACCTACTTAGCGGGATGAGGGGGGGCTGGAGCAGGCGACGGCCGTATCGACTGTCGCCGGAGAAGAAACTGCCCAGATGAAGGGGCGACGGCGAGGAGAGGGCTGGAGAAGCGCGCGCTGGGTGCGGCGCGGCGCGGGAAGAGCGAGGGAAGGAAACCCTACTGCTGGTAGTGCGGTAGGGCGACGAGGAGGAGGAGGAGAAGCCGCCGGAGCAAGGGGGCGTCTGTCGGAGTGGGAAGAGAGGAAGTGAGGGGTATCTCCGTCAGATCCGAGCTGGGAAGAACGGCGGAGCGACGGGGGTATTTATAGGGGCAGAACCAGAGAGGAGGGCGGAGGGAGACGACGTGTCTCCCTCGCCGGAGGAAGGAGACCCATACCGTCCGTACGTTCGCACGGCCGGTATGGGTGGTTGTAGCGCTCATGGGGGTGCTCCTGCGACGGCTGACGATGCAGGGCACCCCCGTTTGACCTAGCAGGCTCCCTCCCTTACCCTACGCGGCGCCATGCTCCGCGCAAGGTCGCCGGAGCATGGTGCTGCTCAGGTTTTGCAGGAGGGACCTAAACGCAAAGAACGAAGGAGAGTTAGGGGTCAAAATGTGAGGGTTCAAAAGTTGAGGGCCAAAAAGTAAATATATGAGGACCAAAGTGTAAAGTTGGTCAAGAAGGTTTCTTCTTAGGCTCAAGCTTTTATACATGACTAATTAGGACCTAAGGATTCTGGTGGTGAATTTTATTTCTAGGTTAAACCTTGTTTGACTGGTCAATTTACGTAAAAACCCAAATTAAGTTGTTAATTGGGCATGGTTCTCAATGTAGGTCAAAATAGGTTTCTAAGGCCAAATTGAAGGTTCTAAACCCTAGATATTATTTTTCTATGAATTTTAGAGGATTTATTTGATTTTTTCTCTGCCTCGAACCTCGTGTATTTAAGTGGGTTTGTTTTTAGGGTTATAGGATGTCATTTAATTCTTCGGAGTTGCTGTAGCCCTTGTTGAGTCATTTCATCCCACTTTTCTTCTTATTAGGTTATTTTGACCTATGTTTGGACCCTGAGTTACCCTGTTTTGAGATTGGATTGGTGAAATTACATTTTTACCCCTCAGTTTATGTTTTCTTTGCAAACTCAGAATCTCTCTGAGCCAAGCCTTTCTAAGGTTATGTAGGAGCTTTTTCTTGCAAATCAGGGCTAAATGGTGCTAGTTTAGGGTTTGTGATGATGTTCTCATCACCTTCCAAGCAGCTTCCATGGTTAGTACTCACTTTGGGTTCGTGATGGGGTTGAGTATAGCTATTAAGGCTTAGTACTGGTACTAGTCAGGCCCAGTATAGGTACTAAGCTTTTTGTGTCGGTACTTGGTGCCTGGTAGCCTCAAGTAGTAGCTCAGGTTAGTATCTGTTCTAAGGTTTAGCTTGATACTTGGCTATTGTTGTACAATTGTTTTGGCTGCAATTAGCCAAAAAGGAACTCAAAAAGACAAAGCCTTACAACACCTTAACACTATTTTAGGACATTCTTAAGCATGTCAAGAACATCTAAAACATGAAGATTCTCTAATGAAACCTAATTAGATGATAAAAATATCAATACCACATTAACACTCCTCAACCTGCTCATATGAGTTACATGCAAGAAAGAACTAACAGGTGCACTGATTAAATTAGCTTGCATGCTACCCCATTTCCACATCCCTAGCCATAAATACTAAGGGAATCAAAGATTCACAAAGCTAGGAGATCCTCACCTTGATATTGAGTCTTGAACTCCTATTTGATCTTATTGTTGCAGGATGACCCCGACCTTGTTCTTCTCATCCTTCCTCTTAGCTCTCTTTCTCCTGGTGGCCCTCCTAGGGTCGATTTCTCACCTCCAGCTACACCAACAAGGCCTTCCTTCTCCTTCTCTTCTTTTTGGATAGCTTTTAGAACCTAAATAGATGGAGGGATTAGGAGGAAATTAAAGTTAAAGGCTATTTTGGGGGTGATACTCACCAAATGGCTCCCCTTGAAGGCCTCATTTTCCTCCTTAACTGTAGGTATTGAAGAAGAAGAAGGAGAGGAAGAGGAGTCGATGAAGGAATGGAGGGGAGGAGTATTTTACGTTGCGGTTGCAAGAGAAGCATCTCTTTGAATTGCAACTTTTATATTAAGTAAGACTTTTGGTAAGTATGTCCTTGTTGACAGAGCGAAATTGATGTTTATAAATGCTGTGTCATAGTATAGGTCGAAATCGCTTGAAAACAGATATAATTTTATTACTCGAATGGAAGTCCGAGGTCGAACAAAGGGTGCAATTGGCAAAAATACTTCTCAAGATTGCAATTCAACACAAATATATAAGCAATAGAATTCCAAGCAAATATGAATGAAAGTGAATGTCAAATAATGTAACAAGAATGGAGTAAAATGGTGATTTGAATCACGAATTACCCCTCACAATTATATCAAATAACTCAATAATACTAATCAATTAAATGCCACGTAGGATAAGTGGTTCTGTTGAATCTCAGAAGTCTACTTCAGCTAATCAGACGGCTTAAATCACTCTGCTCTTCTTCTTCTTCTGCGTCACCTTCTTCTCTTCTTCTTCTTCTGCGCCTTCTCCTTCTTCTCTACTTTGTAGCTTCTTCTCCCTCTTTCTCTTCACGTACAAGGGGAAGGGCTTCTTAAACGGCTAAGTGTCAGCCGGTTGAATCACAGAGCAAAACCCCCCTACCCCCACATGCTTTCCGATCCTTCTCTCTCTAGGATCTGCCCTCTCAAGGCCTCGAGTTATTGGGTATTCGGGTAGAGTGCACCCGGGACTAGGCTCACCAGTGTGGATGGTGAGCAAGGAGTGCTTAGGTTAGGCGGGTATACGGATTTGCCAGACCCGCGTGTATGGTGTCGCAGGTGAGGCACGTGAGGGGCGCGGGGACCTCACCCCCTGTGCGTGCTGAGGTAAACAGCTTCAAGGACAAAAACAATTTATGCCTCTTCGGGTGCTTGTGAGTTTACGATGTGCGACTAAAGTCCCACCCTTCTTTCTACATGCAGCTGCAAGGGATGACGCCTTTGATTGCTGTTGTAGGGGCCTCAGTGTCTCCAATTAGCAGCCTGGGAGCTCTCCTGGGAGTAAGCCGCACTGCCTGGGACTTCACCTGTGTTACGACTTGGTTCCTGAATCCCTCCAGGACCTGAGACCGGCTCAACTCGACTAATCCCAAGACCTAGTCGTCCAACAAGAAATAATCGAAAAACAGGAAAATAAACCACATTCACTATGCAAGGTAACTAACAGTAAAAGCGTACAAGTAGTAAAGGAAGTAAAAGCTACTAATTAGTACATACCACCACAACAACAGGAAAGTAGAACAAAAGTATAGTAACAGGAACAGTAACCAAAGTCTGAAACTCACTAACAGAAAGGAAGTACAACAATAGTAGGAACTACAGCTAGGCTCGACTAGGCCCAGCACCCTCTGCAGTTGGTAACTCAGGCTGCTCAACTCCTGGACCTGTAAAGGGTTATGAGAAACGGAGTCAGCGAATGCTGAGTAGAGTGGTAACCAACTATCTAAAGCAGTAAAAGCGAACAGGTAAATTTATCTTTTCTAATTATTTTAGTTCATAAGTAATTCCTTTTCACCCATTGGTTTACTTTCAGATTTCTTTCTTGATCTCGGATGTTCCTCGTGGGAAAGATCTTGATTGAAGTCTTTTCCGAAGAGTAGAGGGCACATGTGGTGCTCTCTTAGTCGAGAGAGTCCCCGATGATAATTCTACACCCAGTCAACCACCCTGGGGTCACAGACAGACGTAGCGGTGACTACGGCCCGCGCGATAAGCTCATGAGTAGCTACCCCGCACTAACACGCGGTCAGTCGTTTCCGCTAGCAGGTACGCCCAAAGTACAGCACGGAACAGTATAGGGCCTAGCCCTCTCAGAAACAGGGGTCTAGCCCTTCAGAACCAAACAGGGGTCTCGCCCCTCCACAGTCAGCGCACCCTCGTCTGACTACCCCGGTTTGCCCAATGAGCCTAGCAAGTCGGTGTAGGGTGGCTAGCTGAACCCTGAGCCCCGTGGGGTGGCTAGCTCTCTCCCTGCACTAGTAGCTCTCCCTGGTACGGTGTACGCGAGGGCCAATAGAAGTCGGTGTAGAGTGGCCAATCCTAACCCCAGGTCCCAACCCAAGGGCGACTAGCTCCGCTTTACACTAAAAAGGGGACAGTCGCTCTCCTTGATACCGCGTACTCAAGGGCCAGCACACTTTCCACTCACATTCCCAGACCTTTCCATTCACCCATAGGAGCTCTACTCCTAACTTCCCTAGGGTTCATGCTCATATTCACCATATTATTCCATACCAGGTTTCATCATTCACAATTCCATTCTCGTGTTATACCCATGCGGCTCGTATTTCCACGATTAAACATATGCAACAAGTGATATCGTAGGTAACTGTTTAGTTATCTCAGGCATTTCATATTCTAATAGGCAGCTCATATTTATTAATAGGCAGTTGTTTACAATTCAGTTCATTCTTTTATGATTGCAATCTCAATCACGCATAGAAATAGTGCAACTATTTCTCATCCTAGGATTCATGCCACATCTTAGGTTTCTAGTTACCTAATTATCATGACTGCATTCATGTTTTATAATTAGAACAGGGGGAAACCACTCTACCAGACAATTCGGGAGTACTGGGGGCTCGAACTGCAGGCTCATGTGCCACTGCAAGCCCCAGACAAGCAGCTGGTTGAAGTCCTATACCAAGAAACATAACACAACAGAATGTTCAGAATAGTATATAAAAGTTTCTACTATGTAAAGGAACTCATAAGGAAACCATAGATATTTCGTTTGCGTAAAATGGATTCCGATCGGATCCTAAACGGGTCAAAAACAAGTCTGCAGACCCAAATCAGACGTCTGGAACCAAGTCCAGGCGTCTTAAAAGTCACTAGAGTCTCACCTCAAGTCCTTGTGTCGACCTCAGATGTCCAGGACTCCTCCGCAACTGTCTGGACCCAACTCCAGACGTCCGACCTGCCCTCCGGTCATTTGGGTGTGCCTTCGGTCGTCTGGTAAGCTGTCACGTGCCTTCCCAAAGCTGCTCCAGTGCATGACAGAGTAGCAGTCCATTTTTAGCGAAACAAATCGCCTATGTAGTGCGGCCTACATGGCTGTAATCGCGAGGAAGACGTACCTGCCCGAAAACCCTCTTTTAGACGTCCGGTGTCGTCACCAGACGTCCAGCCTGTCGTCTGGAAGGCACTCCGGGCATCTGATATTGGAAAAACTCCAGTACCAGAACGCGCTCCCACCTCTCTCGCCGCGCTCCGCTGCGACTCCTCCTGCTTAGCTGCATCTTCGACCGCTGCAGGAAGCCGGGGACGACACCCCGACGCTCTCCTCTTCTCGCACGTGTTGCGGCGGCAGTGCAACCCTCCAGCGAGCCTCCACGAGCTTGCGACGTTGGCTTCCTCCTCCTCCTCACACCGCTCCCCTTCCTCGCTCTTGCTCCCTCTCTTTCGCGCGTCTCACTCATGGCAGTGGAGGGGGAAGGAAGGTGGTGGTGGAGTGGAGAGGAGAGGAAGGGGGAGGCTCTTATATAGGCAACTGGGTTAGGGTTCGGCGAGGGGGAGAAAAATAAGAAGAGAGAGAGAAGGAGAACGAACTGCGCACAGCAAGCAAATGCGCGTACAGGTTTTTCAATTTTCAGACGTCTGTGAAGGGGTCCAGACGTCTGGCTAGACGTCTGACTGACTGTACAGACATCTTAAAAGGATTAAAATAGAACGAGTCTTTACAACCTGGGACTCGCGGCGACAAGAAACCTTCTTCAAGCTCCTCAAAGGAGCGCTGTTAATGGTGACGAAGGTGAATACCTGAAAATCAGAATACAGCCTTGTGGCCCAATTAAACAAGATTAGGAGCTTCGCCATAGGGTGTGGAGTGCATCGGTGGTGTTTTCGTGTCTTGTGGAGGTGTGTGGTGGTTTGTCGGAGTCGAGGAAGGGAACTGGTGTTGGGTTTGTTCGGTGGTGTGATTGGGTGGATGAGAAAGTGAATGGAGGGGTTTTGAATAGTGGAGCATGGCGGAGGTTGTGAGGTGGTCGGCGAGGCGGATGGAGTTGTGTAGCAGTGGAATCGTCTCGTTGGAGGAGCGATTAGAGATGGAGAAGATGGGGATGAGTGGCGTAGTCGAGGGTTATTTTTGGGATTTTTGGATAGGAATCTAAACTAGGAATCTGAGCTAACAAATCTAACCTAGTCTAAATGGACAAAAGGGGGGAGAATCTGCACCGGGGGTATGTCGGTGACTGAGAAGACGAAGTGCTCCGGTGAGGGTAGGAACGGTGATGACAACAGGAAGGAGGCTCCTGCTGGTACGGCCAAGAGCAGACGAGAGAGAGGAAGGAATCTGGTCACTAGTATTGTGGACGGATGACGAAGGAGGTCAGGAGGAATCGCCGGAGCTTGCGGAGCTTTGCGACCGGAGCAGAGAGGGCAAAGGAGGGGTTTCATGGATGGAATCGAGTTTAGGAAGTTTGGCCTGATCTAGGGGTTCTTTTCATGGTTGGAATGCTTGCCGGAGGTTGGAATTCCAAGCTACCATAATCTCTCATGCGTTCGGATGAGAGATTGGGAAAGTTTTAGGGCCTAGGAATTGGCCCAAAAGGAAGCGAATTCCTTGACGAACTTCCCATTCAAATCTGAGAGGGATTCGTCAAGGAATCAAGGAGAACATGCCATATTCGATGTCTGAAGTGGCTTTGAAGGTGAGAGTCTTTTTCAGCTTTGGCTCTAGTGTATCCTTTTTCTTCTACTTCAACTTTTTCTCGTAGGCCATTAGATTGCCTAGGAGATCCTCCATGTTGAGCTCCTCCTCCACGTTCGCCTCCTCGATGGCGATAATCTTCTGCTCCCATTCCGGTCTGTTGGGAGAAATCGTAGATCGCGTTTTTGATAAAAGCGTCATAGTATAGTTGCGAAATACGATACAACAAAGATATTGTTTTGTAAAAAATAACGAGACTTTAAGTCCCGGTCGTTCGTCTCTGAGAGGCGTTGTTTTCATTTTTGAAATTGATCTTCTATTGCTCTACTTTGTTTAGAATCACATGCCGGTTCGTGATTATTACGTAGTTAAGTATGACATGCTTAGTTTCGAGAATATTAGGAGTTAGAAACATGCAACTTGAATCACGCAAATATAATATTAATAAATAAGCTCATGGTGATTTCAAACACACACACACACACACACACACATATATATATATCTGCATTTTCTTTCATTCATTGGGGAGAGTTGTTTGCACAGGAAATTTAGAGGAAAGCTTATACATGAATGCTTGAAACGGAAATCTAACTACCAGAAAATGACTGCATACAAGAATCTATGGGGGGATTTCGCGTGCATCATTGGGGGAGAAGTAAGACTACACTACTAAGCAGTAAATAAAAGCAATAAATATACGAAGAGCTAAGCTACTAATCTAGCAGAAGGAAGGGAATTCGGAGGTGGTCTCCGATGGCCTTTGAGTGGCTGAGAGAAGGAGGGGCGGCCAATGGAGCTTACGTCGGCCCTTGAAGAGAGGTTGGGGAGCTGATCCAACTTCCTGGCGAGGAGATGGTGGCCTCCATGGTGGTGCTCAACTCGTGGAGGTGGAGTGGAGATGGAAGTGGCTAGCCTAAGTGGAATGAATGCCAAGGAAGTGAATGGGTGCAAATGGCCACCCATTGGGTCTTTTTATAGACCTAAGGGAAGCTCTCTAGAGAATTATGGAATTCTCTAGAGAGGCCTATGGTGGGAGCTCGTGGGAGAGAGTGAGAGAGAGGGTGGATGGTGGTTTTTAGATCCACCAAATGTGGATCTAAAAATTGAATGGCTCTTGGTTGCTATTTTTGGCAACCAAGGCAACCACACATGGTAGAGAGTTCTAGAGAACTCTAGGCTAGGTATTTTCGTGTGGATGGTGTGTGTGGGTCGAAACTTAGGTGGCTAGGTTGATTAGGTTAGGTTCTAGTGGGTTTAGGTCAAGGTATGTCACAAATGAGGGTTATAAACCCTAATTCATTAAGGTAAAGTGCAGTTAAACTTAATACAAGTTTAATTGGGTGTGTGAAAACTTAATTGAGAGTAAAACAACTCAATTAATTTAGGTCTAGGTTAAATGGACTCTCACTGAGTCCAATTGGACAGTGTGTGTTGAGATTAGGGCTCAATTGGACTCAATGTGTCCAATTGAATAAGCTGATTTAATTGACTAAGATCCAAGTCAATTAGGTTTAGTGAGGACCTAATTAGGTCCTTAGGAAGGTCTAGAGGTGATGTACTAGGGTTAGGGCACCTTAATTTAGGTTCCTATGGGGTTGGAATTGGGTTTAGGGACCTAGAGATCCAAGATCAAGGCTTAAATCTCAAAACAGGAATTGGAGAGCAGTATCAGACGTCTTATACTCAAAAATCAGAAGACCAGGCTTGTTGTCTGGACTTCCAATCAGAGTCAGGAAGGATTTCGGGTTCTGTTTTGGGTATTCTGCAGAAATTGGACGTCTGACAAAGTGTCTGGACGTCCAATAATACTGCAGAAGTGGGTTTGAAGTGTGCAGGAGTTGGCTAAGGGTCCTGAATGTGCTAAAACTTATCTGGACATCCAGAGAAGGGTTGGAACTAGGGTTTTAGGGCTTCCTAGGGTGCGGTGACCTAATCTAAGGGTGGCTAAGGCTTGGGGAAGTTTCTAGGCTATCCTAGAGCTAGGATGGACCTAAGCTCTTCACATTTTACTGCTTTATTTCTACTTAATAGAATAGAAAACCTTTAACCCCCTTACATTATTATTCCTACATCTAAACTAGGCCTTTTGCTCCAGCTCTGCTGCAACTCCTGTTATTTCTGATCCAGCTTCAGATCCAGCTCCTGATCAGCTTATTCCTTGCAATCGACATAATATACTTAATCAGCACATTATAACATTATTTTATGCATAGCTAAATTAAAGTAGTAAAGATGCAGATAATGCTTATGCGTGCATGAATTTTCCTAACTTATGCTAAGTTCTAGCCTAATCTAGGTCAATTAAGACCTATGATTGCTGCGCAATCACAGTCCAAGGGAACGGAGTAGCTTTCCTGGAAGCTCCCTCTTAATGAAGGTCTTCCCTAAAGCTTTCAAATTATTTATTGGTCACGCTGATTTTCGTCTTTATGGTTATTATAGTCGTTGTGGTATATGACAAAACAGTTATCAGTTTAATACAATTTTTTACTCGGAATGACAAGTTTCCCAAGGTCGAACTCAGGGAGAAACTATAATTCTAGAAACATAAAAGTTTACGATATATAAGGTTTTACAAGAATTAAGAGAGAGAGAGAGAGAGAAAGAAGGGGTGATTGGCTTCTTTCTTCAGCCGGCTCTCTTCTTTCTTCTTCTTCTTTTCTTCTTCTCTGCTTCTATGGTTCCTCTTTCTCCTTTCTTCCTTTTTGATTTTCTTCTCTTCTTCTTCCTTGCGACTACAGAGGCTTCTACCTTCTCTTTTCTTCTTCAGCTGCTAAGTCTTTCTCCTTTCTTCCTCTCTGATTTTCTTCTCTTTTTCTTCTTTCTTCTTCTTCTTCTTTCTGCTCTGGTAGTTCCTCTTCTTTCTTTCTTTCTTTCCTGTCTTCTTCTTTTTCTTCTCTACGTCTTCTTTCTTTCTTCTTCAACCTGCCTTCTTCTGCTCTGGCTGCTGCCCTTCCGACGTCTGACTCGACGCTCAGACGGCTTAATTGTGCGTTTGCTACAGTGCGGCTCCTTTTCTTCTCCTTCAGTTCCTTTCCTTCCTTTCTTCTTCAGCAGCTGCTCAGAGCAGCTAAGTCTTCAGCCGCTCCTCCTCCTCTCTTCTCCTTCCTTCTTTTCTTCCTTCTTCCCTGCGTGCACACACAACTATCAGTGCAAAACCTACCCCTACCCCTTCCTCGTGTCTCTCTCTCTCTGAATCTCTCTCTTTGGGAAAGCTCTCCCAGAGCCGGGTAATCGGGTTCGGGTTGCGCGCACGGGACCAGGCCCACCGGCGTGCGGTGGTGGGCGAGGAGTCCTTGGTCGGGTAGTCAGGTTCGGCCCAGGCCCGCGGGGCATGAGCGCGGGCTAGGGCGGGTGCGAGCGCGTGGCGAGCTACGTGCGTGGGTGTGGGACCTGACCCCTGTGTATCGAAGGCGAACAGCTGAATTCACAAAATCAATTTAAGTGTGGGCGCGAGGCCACACACTTATGAGGTGGGACTAAAGTCCCACCTCTGCTCCGCGCGCCCGCAGGCGAGAAGGCGCTGCTAATTGGGGCAGCAGCGAAGGCTCACGACCCCAAACGCAAACCTGGGCGCACTCACGGAAGCACCCCGCGTTGCTTGGAGCTCACGCCTGTGCTGGAGTGGTCCTGGAGCTGCCTGCGAAGAAGCTTCAGCAGCTCGTCAATGGTGGTAAGGAGGTGGAGACCTGAAATCACAAAGACGGCCTCACGGCCACATCAGACAATGCAGGGAGCCTCGCCGGAGTGTGGCGAAGGTAGTGCGAGGGTCGGCGAGGCGCAAGAGCACCTGTGTCCATGTGCCTAGGGCAGACTGTGTGTGCAGAAGTGGGTGTGTTCGGGGAGTGGTTGGGAGATGAAGGGCGGTGAATGGAGTGGGGGAAACGTTTGAGTGGAGCGAGGGGGAGCTTCTGGGCTTGTCGGCGAGGGGTGAAATGGTCTGTGGAGGTGGAGCGACGTCGCCGGAGATGGTGACCGAAGGTGAAGCAGATGGGGGTGGTAGTGGCAGTCGAGGGGTTTGAAATGCTAATTGAATAAGGGAAAAGTGAGAGGAGGGTAAGGGGAAGATTCCTACCTACTTAGTCGACGAAGAGGGAGAGGAAGACGTTCGGCTCGTGCTTGCCGGGGCTGGGGACGAAGGTGCCCAGAGGAGGAGTAACGGTGACGAGGAGGGGATCCGGAGACACCGGCTGGTGCGGCCTGGCGTGGGAAGACGGGGCAGAGTAGGCTCTACTATAGGAATGGCAGCAGAGCGACGAGGAGGAGGAGGGAGGATCGCCGGAAGCTAGGGCACTTTGACCGGAGAGGGGAGAGACGAAATCGAGGGTTTTTCTTCGCCAGAAGTAGCTTGAAGGAGACGACAGACCTTGCCGCTCCTTATAAAGGCACTGGCGTGGAGTGGGGACCGAGGAGGTGATGTGCCGTGCTCGTAGGAGATGGCCGGAAATGGACACCCATGACTTTCATGCATTCGCACGAGAGGCATGGCCGGTTACAGAGGTCAGGGGAGGGTCCTTGCGACAGAGGACGACGTAAGGAACCCCCCGCTCATTCTTGAGGACTAGCGCCTTGCCCTGCGCGGCGCCATCCTCCGCGCAAGGTCGCCGAAGGTATGGCACTGCGTAGAAATGGCAGGGAAGACCATTCTGCAAAGAACGACGAGAAAGATAGGGGGCCATTTGCAAGGGTTTCAAAAGTCAAAGGTCAAAAAGTAATTTGAGAGGACCAATTTGTAAAGTCGGTCAAGATGGTCTTTTCTTAGGCCCAAATTTTTATACCTGCCTAATTTGAACCTAAGGATTTTAATGGTGAAATTTGATTTTAGGTTGGATCATGTTTGACCGGTCAATTTGCACAAAAACCCAAATTAAGTCATAAATTGGGCATGGTTCTCATTTTAGGTCAAAATAGGTTTGAAAGGCCAAATCGAAGGTTCTAAACCCTAGGGAATATTTTTATATGAATTTTAGAGAGTTTATTTGATTTTTATCTGGCGAAACGGTAGCAGAAACTAGGTTTTCTTAAGTCGTTGTAGTACAGATGGTTATTGCCATCATTTGCTAATATTTGTTACTCGGAAAATACAGTTCTCCCGAGGTCGAACTCAGGGAGCAAGTCGTATTATAGCGGTATACAGTTTCTATTACAAAAAATAAAGAGAGAGAGAGATGAAAATTTGGCTTCTTCTTCTCTTCTTTCTTCCTCTTTGTTTTCTCTTCTCTTTGGCTTTTGGTTTCTTCTTCTTTGTTTATCTCCTTGTGGTCTTCTTCTTCTGCCTTCTGTTCTTCAGATCTTCTTTTTACTTCTTTCTTCTGATCTCCTTCTCGTGCTCTTCTTCTGCTTTTGCTGTCAGGACGTTGTCTCTCCTTCTTTCTTCTTTTTCTTTCTGTCTTCTTTTCTTCTTCGTTGCGGTCCTGCTCGTCTTTTCTTCTCCTTCTTCTTCGTCCTCAGAGCGTCGTCTGATTGTTCAATCAGATGACTTAAGTAACCCACTGCTACAGTGCGTCCTTGGTGCTCCTCCTTCTTCCTTCAGTCTTTCTTCGTCGGTCTTCTTCTTCTCTGCCTCGGCTTGCTCCTGCACACACCACAGCCAACGCAAAACCTACCCCTTTCCCTCTACCCGCATGTCTCTCTCTTTCTCAGACTTCGCTCGTAGGATAGCTCTCCCAGAGTCGCCGGATAATCGGGTCGGGCTTCGTACCCGTGACCAGGTGTACCGGTGTGAGTGGTACACGAGGAGTGCGTAGGTGGGGTGTCGAGTCGGGTCCGCCGGATCCGCGTGGTGAGCTCGCGTATCGGGCGGGTGAGTGGGCGCGGGACCTCACCCCGGTGCGTTCGGAGGCGATAAGGCTTATTCACAAAAATAATTTAAACGGTGAAAGCGTTGCGAGGCTTACCGATGTGGGACTAAACTGACGCCTCTCCTCGCGTGCGCCTGCTGGAAGACCGCGGCCTTGCTTCTGCAGCTGCAGCTTCGATTTTCGTCGGTTGCTGGCTGGCTGCCTTCGCAGGAGTCTCCTTAATCCGCAACAGCTAGAAACCTGGAGTCCTCAAGGCTGGAGCGCGGGAGAAGCTACTTCAATGTGGCGTCAATGGCGGTCGAGCCTCAGAACCTGTCGGACATGAATATGGCCTCTCGGCCTAATCAAACTACTGGGGAACCTTCGCCGTGGCACGGCGAAGGTGTTGAACTGTGCGGCAAGCCGCAAGGCGGTGTCTGGCGGCAGCCCTAGGTCGGACTGCAACCGGAGAAATGGGTTTGTTTGGGGGAGCGTTATGGAGGTGTTTAGTGGCAGTGGAGGGGTGGGGGGTGTTCAGTGTGATGAGGCGGAGGTTCGGTGAGGGTCGGCAAGGCGTGTGAGGCTGTGGAGCGATGGGGGCGTCTCGCCAGAGGGTAGCCGGAGACGAAGGGGGTGACGGTGGTCAGGGTCGGTCGAGGGCTTAATTGAACAAATTGAAATAGGGAAAAGAAAGAGGAGAGGAAGGGAAGTAGTTCTAACTTACTTGCAGGGACGAAGGGGGAGGAGCAGGGCGATAGCCGTATCGACTGTCGCCGGAGAAGAAGATGCCCAGGGGAAGGGGCGGCGGCGAGGAGAGGGCCGGAGAGGCGCCAGCTGGGTGCGGCGTGGCGCGGGAAGAGCGAGGGAGGGCAACCCTGCAGCTGGTAGTGCGGCAGAGCGACGAGGAGGAAGAGGGAAAAATCGCCGGAGCTGGAGGGCTTCCTGTCGGAGTGGGAAGAGAGGAAGTGGGGGTTTTTCTCCGTCAGGACCGAGCTGCCCAGAACGGTGGAGCGACGGGGGATATTTATAGGGGCCGAAACAGAGAGGAGGGCGGAGGGAGACGACGTGTCTCCCTCGCCGGAGGACGCCGGAGTTAACATACCCATACCGTCCGTGCGTTCGCACGGCCGGTATGGGTGGGTACAGTGCATAGGGGGGTGTCCCTGCAGTGGCTGACGACGCAGGGCACCCCCATTGACTTGCCAGAGTCCCTCCCTCACCCTGCACGGCGCCATACTCCGCGCAAGGTCGCCGGAGTATGGTGCCGTGCAGGTTTTGGCAGGAGGGACCTGAATGCAAAGAACGAAGGAGAGTCAGGGGCAGAAATGTGAGGGTTCAAAAGTTGAGGGCCAAAAAGTAAATAAATGAGGACCAAAGTGTAAAGTTGGTCAAGAAGGTTTCCTCTTAGGCTCAAGTTTTTATACATGACTAATTGGGACCTAAGGATTATGATGGTGAATTTTATTTCCATATTAAACCTTGTTTGATCGGTCAATTTATGCAAAAACCCAAATTAAGTTGTTAATTGGGCATGGTTCTCAATGTAGGTCAAAATTGGTTCCTAAGGCCAAATTGAAGGTTCTAAACCCTAGAGATTATTTTTCTATGAATTTTAGAGGGTTTAGTTGATTTTTTTGTCTTCCTCGAACCTCGTGTTTTTAAGTGGGTTTGTTTTTAGGGTTACAGGATGTTATTTAATTCCTTGTAGTTGCTGCAGCCCTTATTGAATCATCTCATCCCACTTTTCTTCTTATTAGGTTGCTTTGACCTATGTTTGGACCCTGAGTTACCCTGTTTTCAGATTGGATTGGTGAAATTGCATTTTTACCCCTTAGTTTCTGTTTTCTTTACGAATTCAGAATCTCTCTGAGTTAAGCCTTTCCTTGAGTTATGTAGGAGCTTTTATCCTTTGTATTAGGTCAAAATGAGCTAGTTATGGCTCATGATGAGGTTCTCATCATACCCCCATGCCTAGCTTTTGCTAGTCCCTTAGCAAAAACTTAAGGTTTCAACCCTTGTTCTAGACCATGAAGTTCTTAATAGCTTCAGGTAAGTGCTTTTTCATTTGAGCTTAGATTAGGTTAGAATGCTGACCATAGGCCTAAAAGGTACTCTAGTACCAATCAAGATCCAAATCTGTCTAGCCTCAGCCTTAGTCCTTAGCAAAGGTTTTTAAGGCCCACAAGAACTGACCTAAGGTTTATTAGACTTTGTGGTTAAAGCACCCGTGCTTGAAATGATTTTAGCCCTGGCTCAGTTCGCAGTGCATTTTGTAAGAGAGAGAGATAGAAAATTTTTCTGTTTGGAGAGTTTTTTCTCTCTTTTTCTTTTTAGTTCTAGCCTAGGATTGGCTTTTCAACACGGTCTGTATCAGATTCCTTGCTCCCATCATCAATCCTCAAGGGTTCCTAGCAATCGATGCTTCGAGATAGCACCGCCCATGGCAACCCCCGGAACCCTGGCTGTTGAGATTTCGAGATAATCCCATCCATGGTGTTCCGTGGCCGAATCCAGACCCTGGCAATTGACACTTCGAGATAATGCCATCCATGGAATCTGAACCAGCAGAGTGCTTACATGCCCCCAGTAGGATATGTAAATATCCTAAGAGACAAGTATCGAGGAGATGATATTTTGTTACGCATCTTCGAGGGAATTTCCCGCCTCTCCGCGCTGGGAACTCGTCCAAATCAACTTGTGTTGATCGGCCGCTCCTACTCTAGGTGTTCTTTTCAGAATTTTGCGACGCTTCTGCGTGATTTTGATTTTTACGCTTACTGAACCAGGCTGTGTGTGAGGTTAGGGTGCTTAGGTTACTAAGTCCCGTAAACCAAAAATTAGTTAACGAGACCAAATACTCCCTAAGCCTTAGACCTAATACTTCAGCTTTTCATTTTCCTCAACCTCTTGAGGAGTGTCCAGATCTTAATGGGTACTAAGAGTTTATTCAAGAATGCCTAAGGTTTGCGTTCTTACTAATCTCATTATGCACTTTTCATTTCTTTTCTTGAAAAAAATGGTCTAGAGCTTAGGTCAATTCCTTAGCTTCTTACTAATGACTATTACTTTTTTCTTTAATCTTTTTATGCTCCTTTTTCATTTTGTTTCTTTTCTCCTCTCCTTCACAAAATTTCCTTCTCCTCTTTTCCTCTTATTCTTTTTCAAATTTTTTTTTAATTTTTATGGTGTTTTTGGCATATGTGAATTTTTTGTTTGAAACCTTTTCTTACAAGTTTTGCACTTTCATACCCCCTCATGCCTAAGATTTGCAATGTCCTCATTGTAACCTAGGGGGTTTTTATTCAACTTAGTTCATTCCTTAAGACAGAAATTTGGATGAGTGAATGGGTCGGGTTGAATTTTGCAGACGATTTCTAATCATAGATGCAAGCATCTGAGGTGGGGTTGGCTGTCTACAAGGGTGAACCTTAAGTGCAAAAAGGTGTCAGAAAAAGTTTTGGATTTTTTTTTTGGAAAATGACGGGTTGCCTCCCGTTGAGCGCTAAATTTGATGCCTTCAGCCAAGCAGGAAATGCGATGGAGAGGGGATGATCAAATCAGCAGAGTTTTGTAAGACAAGCACCTTGATTAAGAGCCTGGTTGGTCCAACCAGGTGCTTGTTCAGATCGACAGGCTGATGATGCAACCCAAACCCAATCAATCTGGTGGGTTGATAGATGTAGATCAAAAGGTGTGGAACCCACCATATACTATGAAGCTCAGATGGATGTGGAAGTGTGAATGCAGGGTTTGGCTGAGTCGAATCAGCCTGGTCAGGGTAGGGACCCATAGAATAATCAGTGATTGATGCAGGAACCCTACAGGGGTGATCAGAGAATGATAGAGCATGGTATGTAGTCTGATCAATGTTCGAAACCCGATGTGGAAATGCAATCGGCTCAGTGAGAGGTGAATCTGAATAGAAATTAAGTCCGGCTGCGGGTCGGGGTTGGGAAGAGGTTTTGATTAGTTCTGTGTGTGCAGACGAGGTGGCAACTGTGTATGAGGGCTCTTCTAGAAAGGAATGACAGGTGGTTTTCTGTAGAGAGTCCTCCGGGTAACTATCAAATGCCTGAAGAGTGTCTGTAGGATGAAAGAAATCTGAATTGAGAAAAGATTTGAATTCTGGGTTGCAATCACTCTTGGCATTTTCTATTTTTGGTTCCTGAGGATCAAAAAGGAATGATTCTGTGTTATCAGTGATCTCGGGAATCAGGACCTCAGAGTCAGAGTCAGGGTCATGTGAACTGAGGTCGTAGATGGGCCTGGCGTGTTCAGGAAGGAGAGTCTCTCCGCAATTATAGTCGGATTTGAAGTTGTCGGAGAGTTTGTGAAAATGAGATTCATGATCATGAATTCCACCACAGCAAAAATTATTAGATGTGGAATCAGCAGCCTGACTGGGGTCTAGCTTATATGTCAATTCTGGGCTTATAAAGGTATTCTGTCTAAGCTCAAGCTTAAACCTGGTAGGATAGACCCAATTGAAATCCAACTCGTCCAACTCCTCAGTCTCTGTATCATAAATTGGTATGACTTTTGAAAAATCGATCAGATTTTCTGAAGATGTTGGAGAGGGGTATTCATCAAATAGAGGCCCGGAATCATATTCTGTAAAAATTTGATCTTGCTCATAGGGGGCCTCATAATCTTCCCAATAAGTTTTAGATCTAGGTTCTAGGCTTAGGATGTAGGTAGAATTATTAGAACCTAAGTCCGAATAACCTTCGAGGGCCACCTTATCAAAATAAGGGGCGGAATTTATACCCTCAAAAGGTTCAGTTCTGATCTCATTATTGCAGGAGTTTTGGAATTCTAGGCTTGGCAATTCATGGTCTAAGTTTGGCTCATCATTGTGTTCTCCTGCAATATCCCAACCTAATTCAACATTGTCTTCTATCTGGGTTGGGATTCCACAACCACTTTGTGCCTCAATCCCGAGATCTGGGAAACTGGATTGTTCCTTAATACTGTTCCAAGATGGTTCACCCTCTATTTCTGGTATATACGGGTATTTCTGGTTGATAATTTGTTCTACTGATTTCATCATTTCTACCCGTTTTATAAGGGCATCTTGGTGTTGTTCCCAAAGTACAGGATTTGTCAAGCATTGAAGGTATTCAGATTGGTGTAATTTTTCTATCTCAATGTATCCTGTCATGAGCATATCTCGGGTTGATCCTTTTGTAACTTCTGTCAATAGAATTTGGGCACAGTTTATGATGAAAGCTGTGGTTGTTGGGACATCAACCTGAATGTTTTCTATTGGTATTGAGGGTTTATATTTGATTTCATAGAATTCAAGGGCATCCTCAATCATCTTATCTTTCATGGATCTCAGATATTCAGGTTTTTTACATGGTAGTCTTGCTAGGTAATTAGGCTGCATCTTTGAATCAGGTGGTGGAATCAAGATATAGAATCAGAAGTTTGAATCAATGGAAGAAGGGGACTTTGTTCAGAATCAGAGGAAAGAGGGGCTATGCGAAAGATTGGTTGCACAAACAAGGGCAGCGAGGCTTAGCCTTGGGGAGAGTGAATTTCTATAGGAGGTTCCAAGGACCTCCTGCAAAATACTGAAGGACTGGATGAGATAAGCAGGTGCTGGACCCAATCAAGACACCCAAAAATGTGTTGGGTGACTATAGAGGTGCGGGGCAGATGGACCCCTTGATCAGAAAGACCGTCCACCTGAGAATTACCTGGGCAGCCAGAGAGGGAGAGTCCCGCGAAGTCCCCTACACGGTAGAGCGTCCCCACGGGTTACAGGGTTTCCCCCACTCGACCTCTCTTGTCACTGCGGGTCCAGGTAGACCAGAATGGGGATCTTGACCTCTTAAGTCTACCAATTTTTACTTTAAGATCAGGGTGCTTAAGGTTTCACTTGAACTTTTAGTTCTTTGAGTGCAAAGAGTGACCTAATTTAAGGTTGGTTGACCCAAGGGGGCAACTTTACCTCTTGTTTCCTTTGAGAGTTTTTGGGTCTTGTCTTTTAGGGTTCAAGTGTTTAGAGAGCCAATTGTTTTAGGTTTTCTTTGAATAGGTATTTTCAGACAAGGGCTTGGGCACACTTCATTTGGTTTTCTCAATTCTTGCTTAAGGAGTGCGTCTCTAAATCCCTAGTGTTGAATCTTAGGTTGGCTCTACTTGGTCTAGTTAGCTCTTTGTTGGGTAATTAGGGCTCAGTCAAGAAGGTGTTAGCCCTTAGGTACCCTTAATAGTGTGCAGGAATATTGGGTTGAAAACATGCAACTTTTGATGGTTTACCAAGTATGGAAGACATGTTAGCCCTATATTGCTTGTTCTTTTCTTTTTCTCCTCTTTAGAGTTTAGGGGTTAATAGCGAGAGGAAAAAAAAAATACCTGTCCTCGGAGTGGTTGTCGTGCGGTTGCTTGTCTTCTTGATTTCCTGTAGCTGCACAAAAGAGAGGAGATTATCAGAAACTAAAAGAAACAGGAATGTTTACCTCTAGAATAGCCGTTGCTCCCCGGCAACGGCGCCAACTGGCGAAACGGTGGCAGCAATTAGCTTTTCTTAAGTCGTTGTAGTACAGATAGTTATTGCCATCATTTGCTAATATTTGTTACTCGGAAAATACAGTTCTCCCGAGGTCGAACTCAGGGAGCAAGTCGTATTCTAGCGGTATACAGTTTCTATTACAAAAAATAAAGAGAGAGAGAGATGAAAATTTGGCTTCTTCTTCTCTTCTTTCTTCCTCTTTGTTTTCTCTTCTCTTTGGCTTTTGGTTTCTTCTTCTTTGTTTATCTCCTTGTGGTCTTCTTCTTCTGCCTTCTGTTCTTCAGATCTTCTTTTTACTTCTTTCTTCTGATCTCCTTCTCGTGCTCTTCTTCTGCTTTTGCTGTCAGGACGTTGTCTCTCCTTCTTTCTTCTTTTTCTTTCTGTCTTCTTTTCTTCTTCGTTGCGGTCCTGCTCGTCTTTTCTTCTCCTTCTTCTTCGTCCTCAGAGCGTCGTCTGATTGTTCAATCAGATGACTTAAGTAACCCACTGCTACAGTGCGTCCTTGGTGCTCCTCCTTCTTCCTTCAGTCTTTCTTCGTCGGTCTTCTTCTTCTCTGCCTCGGCTTGCTCCTGCACACACCACAGCCAACGCAAAACCTACCCCTTTCCCTCTACCTGCACGTCTCTCTCTTTCTTAGACTTCGCTCGTAGGATAGCTCTCCCAGAGTCGCCGGATAATCGGGTCGGGCTTCGTACCCGTGACCAGGTGTACCGGTGTGAGTGGTACACGAGGAGTGCGTAGGTGGCGTGTCGAGTCGGGTCCGCCGGATCCGCGTGGTGAGCTCGCGTATCGGGCAGGTGAGTGGGCGCGGGACCTCACCCCGGTGCGTTCGGAGGCGATAAGGCTTATTCACAAAAACAATTTAAACGGTGAAAGCGTTGCGAGGCTTACCGATGTGGGACTAAACTGACGCCTCTCCTCGCGTGCGCCTGCTGGAAGACCGCGGCCTTGCTTCTGCAGCTGCAGCTTCGATTTTCGTCGGTTGCTGGCTAGCTGCCTTCGCAGGAGTCTCCTTAATCCGCAGCAGCTGGAAACCTGGAGTCCTCAAGGCTGGAGCGCGGGAGAAGCTACTTCAATGTGGCGTCAATGGCGGTCGAGCCTCAGAACCTGTCAGACACGAATATGGCCTCTCGGCCTAATCAAACTATTGGGGAACCTTCGCCGTGGCACGGCGAAGGTGTTGAGCTGTGCGGCAAGCCGCAAGGCGGTGTCTGGCGGCAGCCCTAGGTCGGACTGCAACCAGAGAAATGGGTTTGTTTGGGGGAGCGTTATGGAGGTGTGGAGTGGCAGTGGAGGGGTGGGGGGTGTTCAGTGTGATGAGGCGGAGGTTCGGTGAGGGTCGGCAAGGCGTGTGAGGCTGTAGAGCGATGGGGGCGTCTCGCCGGAGGGTAGCCGGAGACGAAGGGGGTGACGGTGGTCAGGGTCGTTCGAGGGCTTAATTGAACAAATTGAAATAGGGAAAAGAAAGAGGAGAGGAAGGGAAGTAGTTCTAACTTACTTGCAGGGACGAAGGGGGAGGAGCAGGGCGACAGTCGTATCGACTGTCGCCGGAGAAGAAGATGCCCAGGGGAAGGGGCGGCGGCGAGGAGAGGGCAGGAGAGGCGCCAGCTGGGTGCGGCGTGGCGCGGGAAGAGCGAGGGAGGGCAACCCTGCAGCTGGTAGTGTGGCAAAGCAACGAGGAGGAAGAGGGAAAAATCGCCGGAGCTGGAGGGCTTCCTGTCGGAGTGGGAAGAGAGGAAGTGGGGGTCTTTCTCCGTCAGGACCGAGCTGCCCAGAACGGTGGAGCGACGGGGGATATTTATAGGGGCCGAAACAGAGAGGAGGGCGGAGGGAGACGACGTGTCTCCCTCGCCGGAGGACGCCGGAGTTAACATACCCATACCGTCCGTGCGTTCGCACGGCCGGTATGGGTGGGTACAGTGCATAGGGGGTGTCCCTGCAGTGGCTGACGACGCAGGGCACCCCCCATTGACTTGCCAGAGTCCCTCCCTCACCCTGCACGGCGCCATACTCCGCGCAAGGTCGCCGGAGTATGGTGCCGTGCAGGTTTTGGCAGGAGGGACCTGAATGCAAAGAACGAAGGAGAGTCAGGGGCAGAAATGTGAGGGTTCAAAAGTTGAGGGCCAAAAAGTAAATAAATGAGGACCAAAGTGTAAAGTTGGTCAAGAAGGTTTCCTCTTAGGCTCAAGTTTTTATACATGACGAATTGGGACCTAAGGATTATGATGGTGAATTTTATTTCCATATTAAACCTTGTTTGACCGGTCAATTTACGCAAAAACCCAAATTAAGTTGTTAATTGGGCATGGTTCTCAATGTAGGTCAAAATGGGTTCCTAAGGCCAAATTGAAGGTTCTAAACTCTAGAGATTATTTTTCTATGAATTTTAGAGGGTTTAGTTGATTTTTTTGTCTACCTCGAACCTCGTGTTTTTAAGTGGGTTTGTTTTTAGGGTTACAGGATGTTATTTAATTCCTTGGAGTTGCTGTAGCCCTTATTGAATCATCTCGTCCCACTTTTCTTCTTATTAGGTTGCTTTGACCTATGTTTGGATCCTGAGTTACCCTGTTTTCAGATTGGATTGGTGAAATTACATTTTTACCCCTTAGTTTCTGTTTTCTTTACGAACTCAGAATCTCTCTGAGTTAAGCCTTTCCTTGAGTTATGTAGGAGCTTTTATCCTTTGTATTAGGTCAAAATGAGCTAGTTATGGCTCATGATGAGGTTCTCATCATATCCTACCTCGAATCTCGTGAATTAAAGTAGGTTTGTTTTAGGGTTACAGGATGTCATTTAATTCTTAGAAGTTGCTATAACCCTTTTCAGATCAGATCATCCCACTTCCCTCCTTATTAAGCTCATTTGACCTGTGTTTAGACCCTTAATTACCCTGTTTGCATACTGTATTGGTAAAATTACAGTTTTACCCCTTATGATTTGTCTTATTCTTTAACTCAGAATTCTCTGAGTTAAGCCTCTCTTTAGGTTTTGTAGGAGCTTCTTCACACTTATTTAGATTAAATTGTGCTAGTTAGGGTTTGTAATGAGGCTCTCATCATTTACTATGAGAGTAAACCTAATGTTCATCTCACTCAAAGTTTCGTTAGTCTTCATTGAAAATGATTCAATTTCTTGAGAAAGTAGGTTGAGTTTAGAAGACTTTACCTTAGAGGTACCCTCGTGGGTTACCCTAAGTGTGTGCCAAATCTCTTATGCGGTGGTGCATTGCGAGATTCTGTTGAATTCCTCCATGCTGAGCACATAGTAGAGGGCATTCATAGTCTTCACGTTGAGCGAGAGTTCTCGGATCTGCGGCTGTGAGTATCTTGCGGCGGGTCTCTCCGGGATGATGAACAGTGTCTCGCATTTGGCCCAGATGATGAAGTCATTGGCTTGTAGCCAAGTCTTCATCCGCAGCTTCCAATAGAGGTAGTTGCTTCTGTCAAAGAATGACGGTCGAGTGGTAGACTCCCTGACCTGAACAAGGTTATAAAATTTCCGGAGTCAGTGAATGCTGAGTAGAGTGATAATTTAGCCATTTAGATGTAATTAAGATAAGAAATTAATTAATACAATTAAGTAATTATCCATTCTCATTTAGTTTAATCAAGTACTTCTAATTTGTTGTTCCATAATTCACTCAAATCATTTCTTGATCTGGCCTGTTCCTCATGGGAACGATCTTGATTGCTGTCTTTTCCATGGTGTAGGAGGTACACGTGGTGCTCTCCTACCCAGGAGAGTTCCCCATGGTAGTCCTACACCCAATCAACCACCTCAAGGTCATGATCGTGATGTAGCGGTGACTACGACACGCATGATAAGTGAGCAGGTAGCTATCCCGTACTGACACGCGGTCAGTCGTTTCCGTTAGCGGGTACGCCTAAGGGTACAGCACGGAATAGTACAGGACCTTACCCTCTCAGGACAGGGGCGTCGCCCCTCAGAACAGAACAGGGGTCTCACCCCTCCACAGTCCCCGTACTCTCGTCCAACTACCCTGGTTTGCCTAGTGGGCCTAACAAGAGTCGGTGTAGGGCGTCTAGTCCTAACCCTGGACGCCCTAGGGTGGCTAGCTCCCTTCCTACAATAAGTAGCTCACCTCGGTACCACGTACATGAGGAACAAACAAAGTCACTGTAGAGTGACTAGGCTTGACCCAGGGACTCAACCCAACGGGCGACTAGTACCCCTCTACACTAAAGAGACAATTGCTCTCCTTGGTACCGCGTACACAAGAGCTAGCTCACTTCCCGTCTACAGGAGTTCTCCTACTAATTCCCCGAAGTGTTCATGCTGGTATTCCTTTCATTTTATATTCCAAACTTTCAGATCTCTCTATTTACATTACTGGTTTCATTCTTAAACCAGGCAGCTTATGATTTTCTAACTGACAAGGTATCACATTAAAATAACCAATACAGTTGCTAGCATTTAAAGTTTTACATGCATCTCAAGTAAACAGTGTAGCTCAACCATACTCATTTGTTCCTGCCCTAGGGTTCATTCAAGTTATTCTAAACATGCAGTTCATTTATTAAATCATAATATTAACGTAAACCACTCTACCGGAAAACACGTGAGGAATGGGGGCTCGGACCCCAGATCCCGTTGCCTCCGTGAGTCCCGCATACTCAACTGGTTGGAGACCTATACAATTGATCACCACATCAAATGAGTCCAAAATTGTACACAAGTGACACTAACTCGTAAAGGAACTCAAGCGAAAAACAATGGTAGTTTGTTTACAGAAATCCAATTTCGTTTGGGCCTTAAACGGGCAAAAAACACACACAGTGTCCAAAATCAAACGTCTGCGACTAGTCTTAGACGTCTTAAAATACGTCAGTACTCACCCTGGGCTTCCTGCAGCTTCCTTGAACGTTTGGATCCTTCCGCGATAGTCTGAGGTGAGTTCCAGATGTCGGACTTGTTGGTGCTAGAGCACCACGATCGTTTATTTTGATAATAACAAAGCACGTGTTTTTTAACATTTGCTTTTGAGTTTTAGTTTTCAGGTCAAAATACAAATTGAGACAGGAGTTTAGACGAAAGTCACGCTCGCATCCATGGCAAATTGGAGGAGCAGGACAGAGGCGAAGGAGCTTCGCGAGGAGCGATAGCTTGAAGAAGGAAGGAAATGAAGAATAAGATAGACTTCCTTTTATCTTGTGCTATGTAATTTTGTTTCTTTGCTTCTCTCTTTATTTCTTTCTTAGATCTTATGTTAAAGAGCCTCAAAGAACCCTTAAAGTAGCCCTAGGAACACCTGCACTACCCTAGAATACTTAGGATTTTTGTAAAGAACTTAGAGAACCAAAATAGGGTTCAGACAACCTTATCAGACGTCAAATCTGGAAATCAGACGTCTGATATTGACTTTTAAGACGTCTGACTGTTTGATCAGACATCCAAAACATCTAGGCTGGACTTAATAGGTTTTGTCTGTTAGAATCAATCGTCCAGACCTTAGTCCAGACGTCTTAGGAGACGTCTGAAGCCTTTGGCAGACGTCCAATTAGTGGAACGTTGGCTGCCCTCATAAACATTGGGGAAATGACCGTTAACCTTGTATCAGACATCCGTAGAGGACCCCAGACGTCTGATATATGACCGTTTTTCCTTGGCTGACCCAAAATCTCCTTTCAGAGATGTTCTAGCCGTTGTAATTCCTTGGGAATCCATTTCCGCAGAATAATAGGTTTCCAGACATCCAGATCTTGTGCCAGACGTCTTGTATGTCGTCTGATGGACATATACTAGAACTCTGTTTAGGTCTGATTCAAGTCAGCAAGGAAACCTGCCTAGAATCAGACGTTTGACTTAGTTCCTAGATGTCTTAAACAAGTTTCCCAGACGTCTAATGCCAGGACCAGACGTCTGGTAACCTTGTCAGAGTCATGACTGATTCTGACTACGGCCTGATTTGCCTTGGATTTGCACCCAACGGCTATGGAAGCCTTCCTAGGCCCTCTATAAATAGAGAACCCTTGCCACTCAAATATACACCCTTGCAAAAACATTTACACTCTCTTGTGTCAAAAAGAAGTAGAAGATCAAATAGAAGAAGATCTATGATGAGAACCTCATCATAAGCCATAACTAGCTCATTTTGACCTAATACAGAGACTAAAAGCTCCTACATAACCTTAGAAAGGCTTGGCTCGGAGAGATTCTAAGTTTGCAAAGAAAACATAAACTGAGGGGTAAAAATGCAATTTCACCAATCCAATCTGAAAACAGGGTAACTCAGGGTCCAAACATAGGTCAAAACAACCTAATAAGAAGAAAAGTGGGATGAAATGACTCAACAAGGGCTACAGCAACTCCGAAGAATTAAATGACATCCAGTAACCCTAAAAACAAATCCACTTAAATACACGATGTTCGAGGCAAAGTAAAAATAGAATAAACCCTCTGAAATTCATAGAAAAATAATATCTAGGGTTTAGAACCTTCAATTTGGCCTTAGGAACCCATTTTGACCTACATTGAGAACCATGCCCAATTAACAACTTAATTTAGGTTTTTGCGTAAATTGATCGGTCAAACAAGGTTTAATCTAGAAATAAAATTCACCATCAGAATACTTAGGTCCTAATTAGTCATGTATAAAAACTCGAGCCTAATAAGAAACCTTCTTGACCAACTTTACACTTTGGTCCTCATGCATTTACTTTCTGGCCCTCAACTTTTGAACCCTCACATTTTGGCCCCTAACTCTCCTTCGTTCTTTTCGTTTAGGTCCCTCCTGCAAAACCTGAGCAGCACCATGCTCCGGCGACCTTGCGCGGAGCATGGCGCCGCGCAAGGTAAGGGAGGGGGCCTGCCAAGTCAAATGGGGGTGCCCTGCGTCGTCAGCCACCGCAGGAGCACCCCCCTGAGTGCTGCGACCGCCCATACCCCCGTGCGAACGCACGGACGGTATGGGTCTCCTTCCTCCGGCATCCTCCGGCGAAGGAGACACGTCGTCTCCCTCTACCCTCCTCTTTGATTCTGCCCCTATAAATACCCCCGTCGCTCCGCCGTTCTCCCGAGCACGAATCTGACGGAGATACCCCCTCACTTCCTCTCTTCCCACTCCGACAGACACCCCCGTTGCTCCGGCGGCTTCTCCTCCTCCTCCTTGTCGCTCTGCCGCAATACCAGCAGCAGAGACTTCTTCCTGATTCTCCTCCGCGTCGAGCAATACCGGCGCGCGCTGCCTCTGTCCCGTCCTCGCCGTCGCCCCTTCCTCTGGGCAGTTTCTTCTCCGGCGACAGTCGATACGACTGTCGCCCTGCTCCTCCCCCTTCGTCCCAGCAAGTAAGTTAGAACTACTTCCCTTCATCTCCTCTTTCTTTTCCTTATTTCAATTTGTTCAATTAAGCCCTCGACCGACCCTGACCACCGTCACCCCCTTCGTCTCCGGCTACCCTCCGGCGAGACACCCCCATCGCTCCACAGCCTCACACGCCTCGCCGACCCTCACATAACCTTCGCCTCCTCACCCTGATCCTCTTCTGCCCCTCCATTTCCCGCCACTCGCCACCTGCAGACCCCCCGAACAAACCCATTCCCCCAGCCACAGTCCGACCTAGGGCAGCCCTTGCACGCCGCCCCACGCCTCGCCACCACCCGCACGAGCTTCGCCGCACTCTGGCGAAGCTCCCGGCACCTTCTGATTAGGCCGAGAGGCCGTTTTGCTGTGAACAGGTCACCCGTCCTCCGCCGCCATTGCTGTGCAGAAGGAGCTGCTTCCGCCTGCAGCTGCAGCCTCGCTTCGCCCAGGTCAGACTCCCCAGGACGCAAGGCAGCCCTCGCGCTCCTGCCCAGGCTCGCAGCTGGGGAGAAAGCTCCGCAAAAGCCGCAACTGCCTGCAGCTTTCTCAGCTGCAGGCGCCAAATTGTGGTGGGACATTTAGTCCCACCTCAGAAGGCTCTGAAGCGGCGTGCCGATATAAATTGAAAAAGTGTTGTAGGCTTATCGCCTCAGCACACGGGGTGAGGTCCCTCTCACACCGCTTCACCCGGCCCGTCCGTGAGCTCATCACGCGGATCCGGCCGACCCGACCCGACTTGACTGGCACTCCTCGCCCACCACCGCACGCCGGTGGGCCTGGACCCGGGCGCGACCCGCGTACCCGATTACCCGGTTGCTCTGGGAGAGCCTTCCGAAGAGTGAATACTGAGAGAGAGACGCGGGGGGGGAGGGTAGAGTAGGTTTTGCCCTCTGATGTGTAAACCGTGAAGTGTGCAGGCACAGGTGAAGAAGGACTTCGGAAGAAAAAGGAGAAGAAGAAGAGAACACAAAGCAGAAGAAGAAGGAAGCTGAGGAAGACACTGTAGCAGCACCGGTTTAAGTCGTCTTATTGCAAATTCAGACGACGTTTGAAAGGCAAGGAAGAAGAAGAAAAGAAGAAGCAGGACCGCGGCAAAGAAGAGGAAAGACAAGAAAGAAGAAAAGAAGATCTGAAGAAAAAACAAAGAAAGAAAACAAGGAAGAACAAAAGACAGAAGAAGAAGAGCACGAGGGGAAGATCCGAAGATCAGAAGAAGAAGAAGAGCACGAGAGGAAGAGAAGAGAAGACAAAGAGGAAGAAAGAAGAGAAAAAGGAGAAGCCAAATTTTCATCTCTCTCTCTCTCTCTCTTTATTTTTGTAATAAGAATTTGTACTTCCAGAATACGACTTGCTCCCTGAGTTCGACCTCGGTAACTCTTTTATTTTCGGAGTAAAAAAATATATCTGTAATGATGGCAATAACTAGCTGTACTACAACGCTATTTCTATAACAAAAGCTAGTCGTCAAAGCCGTCGTCACTCTACCTCTACAAGAACTCATTTCACACCTAAGAGCTATTGGTGCTAGAGCACTGCGATCGTTTGTTTCAATGATAATAAAACGCGTGTTATTTAACATTTGTACTTGGAGTCGTAGATTTCAGGTCAATTGCAAATGGAGACATGTTTAGATGGAGTTCGAGCTCGCATCCATGGTGGATTGGAGGAGCTTGACGGAGAACAGAGGAGCTTCGCAAGGAGCGATGGCGTGAAGAAGGAAAGAGATGAAGAATATGATAGATTTCCTTTCCTTGTAATCTTTGTACTTTTGTTTCTTTTGTTGCTCTTTCTTTTTGTTTCTTAAATTTTAGTTAAAAAGCCTCAAAGAACCCTAATAGTAGTCCTAGGAACACTTGCACGACCCTAGGATACTTAGGTTTTCTGTAGAGAACTTAGAAAACCAAACTAGGGGTCAAGCAACATTTTCAGACGTCTAATCTGAAAATCAGACGTCTGATAAATACTTTTAAGACGTGTGACTGTTGACTCAGACGTCCGATTATGTCTAGGTTGGACTTAGTTAGCTCTGTCTGATGAAATCAGACGTCCAGACCTTAGTCCAGACATCTTAGAAGACGTCTGATTGTTTTGCCAGACATCCAATTAGTTGACCGTTGGCTGCCTTGAAAAACACTGAAGGAAATGACCATTAGAGCCTTATCAGACGTCCGTAAGTGTTCCCAGACATCTGATAAATGGTCGTTTTGCCTCGGCTGACCCGAAATCCCTTCTCAGAGATTTTCTAACCGTTGCACTCTCTTGGAATCCATTCCCGCAGAAAAGTAGGTTTCCAGACGTTTAGACTTAGTGTCGGACATCATGTGCGTTGTCTGATAGACTTTCACTAGAACCTTGTTTCGATCTTATTCAAGTTAGGAAGGAAACCCGCCTAAAATCAGGCGTCTGACAGTGTTCCCAGACGTCTTAAACTGGTTTTCCAGACGTCCGATGCCAGGATCAGACATCTGATAACATTGTCAGTGTAATGATTAATCCTGATTTCGGCCTGATTTTCTTGGGGCTTGCACCCAACGGCTATGGAAGCCTTCTAAGGCCTTCCAAAGCCTTCTTAAGGCCAGTATAAATAGAGGGGAACCTTTGCCACTCAAACACACACCTAGACACACACAAGACACCTTGAATAGCATTTTCATATCTCTTGTGTCAAAAGGACGTAGAATATCATCTAGTTGAAGCTCTAGCTCTACAAGCACTCTTCACACCTAAGAGCTTCATCCTGTTGCGCACCTGCTCTCCCGCCGATGATTATGAGAGCGACGAAGCACTACCGCCTGTTTCACGCATCCACTTCAAGTCGACGCACTTCCATCAAAGGGAGGTTTCCTAATTCTTATAGAAGCTAGGTTCAAATATTTGTGGCTCTATAGGATTTTTGTTATTTTACTTTGTTCTTTGGTTGGGTATTCACGTTGCGAGTTCCTGTCTCCATCGAGGGACAAAATCCTTCTCGTGAAGAGAAGGGGTTGAGGAACGCTACCCTCGTACTTGTAGCGTTGTTATATTTGAGGTTGTACTACCCTCGTTTAAGTAGTACGTTAGTGGATTTGATCAACTTGGTTAATCGGAAAATCCTAACTCGAGAGGCTTAGGTGGTGGTTTTCACCCGATTTGGATTTCCACCTAAAAATAATTATGTTCATTGAGTGATTGTCATTTTGTGAGATTGTTACATTTTTTATTCCGCACTTTATTGCGTCACATCCTCCTACCAGGGAAAGTACAATTGGTATCAGAGCAGGTTCTTGCTAATCGGAGTAACACCCAGCAAGAGATCCAATGGAGGGGAGCATCTCTGCCATCAGACTCATTGAGGGCAGTCCACCGCCTGCCCTCCCTACTTCAACGGGAGTGACTACGAGTATTGGATGCTCAGGATGAAGACGTGGCTACAAGCCACTAAGTTCGAGATATGGGGATGTTGCAAAACCCCAAACAAGATCCTAAAGCGACCCCAAGGAGGCTACTCGCAGCCGCAGATTCGAGAGCTTTCACTCAACGCAAAGGCAATGAATGCCTTGTATTGCACGTTGAGTCCGAAAGAGTTTGAGCAAATCCAAGAGTGCACTACCGCTCACGAGATATGGAGGAAGTTAGAAGACACTCATGAAGAGACGAGCTCGGAGGAAGAAGAAGAATCAGAGAAAAAGAATGAAACCGCTTGCATGGGTTTCATGGCAATCGGAGAAAGCGACATCGACAGCGAAAGCGACTTCGACAATGAGGTAAACCCGGATTTACAAGATGCTTTTAATGAGCTTTTTGAAGTTAGTAAATCACTTAAAATAGAAAATAAAAATGTTAAAAAGAACCTTAGTTTTCTTAAAAATGAAAATGATAGGTTAGAAAAATAACTCAAGGATTTAGAACCTAATCCTAAGGATAATAACTTGCTATTAGAAAATAAAAATTTAATCAATGAAAATACTAAATTGATTGAAGAAAATGCTAGTCTAAAGTTAGAAATTTCTAATTTAAAGACTAAGATGCATATTATAGAAAAAGAAATTGCATGTCTTAGGGAAAATTCTAACAAATTAATCAACAAAGTAGAAGATTTGCATAGCCCTAAGGTCGAGAAAGGATCTTAATCAAGGAGACCCTCTAATAGATCCAGATCCAAGCTCACTTGGATACCGAAGAAAGATTTGAAATCTTGTTTTGTAGGTTTCAGGGATGACTACAACACAATGGACTGGACCTACTAGCTCAAGGCTGGTCAGCTCGTGTTGAGAGAACCAAGGAGTAGACCAAGGAGGAGAACGAGAAGATCGACAAGACTGCGAACAAACGATGGACCCACCACACGTCGATTGCCAGATTGGAGACCGGCGCCGATGCCCGGGCTTCCAAGCTACGAATGGGAGCCCCATCCGATGTGGCATCCACCACCTCCATTTGGGCCATTTTATTGGCCATGGTAGGTGAAGTAAAACCCTTTACCTTATCTCTTTTATCATTAGCATAGAGATAGGGGGAGTTAAATTATGAGCTAATTGTCAATTGTTAAGGGTTAGATGTAAGTTAGCTATATTTCCTTTAGTAAGGGGGAGAAAAATAATAGCAATCTGGTTGTTACAAAAATGGGGAAGACATTACTCTTGTTAAAAGAAATTCAACTTATTCACAGAAGAGCACGTTTTAAGGGGGAGTTATAGAAAATTTAAAATCAATTAAACCTTTTTGATAATGTCAAAAAGGGGGAGATTGTTGGTGCTAGTGCACCGCGATCGTTTGTTTTGATGATAACAAAACACGTGTCATTTAACATTTGCACTTCGAGTCTTAGATTTCAGGTCAATTGCAAATGGAGACGTGTTTAGATGGAGTTCGAGCTCGCATCCATGGCGGATTGAAGGAGCTTGACGGAGAACAGAGGAGCTTCGCGAGGAGCGATGGCTTGAAGAAAGAAGGAGATGAAAAATATGATAAATTTCCTTTCCTTGTAATCTTTTTACTTTTCTTTCTTTTATTACTCTTTATTTTTGTTTCTTAGATTCATGTTAAAGAGCCTCAAAGAATCCTAACAGTAGTCCTAGGAACACCTGTACAACCCTAGGATACTTAGGTTTTCTGTAGAGAACTTAGAAAACCAAAATAGATATCAAATAGCCTTTTCAGACGTCTAATCTGAAAATCAGACGTCTGATAAATACTTTTAAGAAGTCTTATTGTTGACTCAGACATCCGATTATGTCTAGACTGGACTTAGTTAGTTCTGTCTGATGAAATCAGATGTCCAGACCTTAGTCCAGATGTCTTAGAAGACGTTTGATGATTTTGCCAAATGTCTGATGATTTTGCTAGACGTCCAATTAGTGGACCGTTGCCTGCCTTGCAAAACACTGAAGGAAATGACCGTTAGAGCCTTATCAGACGTTCGTAAGTGTTCCTAAACATCTGATAAATGGCCGTTTTGCCTCGGCTGACCCAAATTCTCTTCTCAGAGATTTTCTAGCTGTTGCACTCTCTTGGAAATCCATTCCCGCAGAAAAGTAGACTTCTAGATGTCTAGACTTAGTGCCAGACATCCTGTGTGTCGTCTGATAAACTTCCACTAGAACCCTGTTTCGATCTGATTCAAGTTAGGAAGGAAACCCGCCCAAAATCAGACGTCTGACTTTGTTCCCAGATGTCTTAAACTAGTTTTCCAGACGTCCGATGCTAGGATCAGACGTCTGATAACCTTGTCAGTGTAATGATTAATCCTGATTTCGGCCTGATTTTCTTGGAGCTTGCACCCAACGGCTATGGAAGCCTTCCAAGGCCTTCCAAAGCCTTCTTAAGGCCTCTAGAAATAGAGGGGAATCTTTGCCACTCAAACACACACCTAGACACACACAAGACACCTTGAATAGCATTTTCACATCTCTTGTGTCAAAAAGAGGTAGAATATCATCTAGTTGAAGCTCTAGCTCTACAAGCACTCTTCACACCTAAGAGCTTGATCCTGTTGCACACCCGCTCTCCCGCCGACGATTACGAGAGCGACAAAGCACTACCGCATGGTTCACGCATCCACTTCAAGCCGACGCACTTCCATCAAAGGGAAGTTTCCTAATTCTTATAGAAGTTAGGTTCAAATATTTGTGGCTCTATAGGATTGTTGTTATTTTACTTTGTTCTTTGGTTGGGTATTTGCGTTGCGAATTCCCGTCTCCATCGAGGGACAAAATACTTCTCGTGAAGAGAAGGGGTTGAGGAACGCTACCCTCGCACTTGTAGCATAGCTGTATTTGAGGTGGTACTACCCTCGTTTAAGTAGTACATTAGTGGATTTGATCAACTTGGTTGATCGGAAAATCCTAACTTGAGAGGGTTAGGTGGTGGTTTTCACCCGGTTCGGGTTTCCACCTAAAAATAATTATGTTCATTATGTGATTGTCATTTTGTGAGATTGTTATATTTTTTATTCCGCACTTTATTACGCCACCCCCTCCTACCAGGGAAACTACAAGAGCTTCGTCCTGCTGTGCACCCGCTCTCCTGCCAACATTACGAGAGCGCTGTTGTGCCAAAGCGTGGTTCATGCACCCGCGTCAATCCGACGCACTTCCACTAAAGGGAAGTTTCCTAACTCCTATAGAAGCTATGTTTAAATATTTGTGGCTTTATAAGATTGTTGTACATTTTATTGTCATTGGTTCGGTATCCGCTTTGCAAATTCCCGTCTCCTTCGGAAGACAAAATCCTTCTTATGAAGAGAAGGGGTTTTGAGGAATACTACCCTCGGTCTAAGTATTGTGGTTGTAATTGAGGTTCAGTCACCCTCATTCAAGTGACTGGGTTTAGTGGATTTGGTCAACTAGGTCGATCGGGAAATCCTAATTCCAGAGGGTTAGGTGGTGATTTTCACCCGGTTTGGGTTTCCACCAAAACATACTTATGCCTATTGTATGATTGCATATTTTTGTGAGATTTTCTATTTTAATTCCGCACTTTATATTTCATCACGCATATCTCACCCCCTCCAAGTAGGGAATTACAGGACTTTCCTTTCAGTCGTCTGGAAGTACGGTTAGACATCTGGCGACGTGTCCAGACATCCAAAAACACCTCGAAGGGCGCACCTCGCACCTTTCCAACTCTCTGCCCCCTGTGTACGTGCGCGCAGACCAAAAAACGATTGGATAAATCCCTACTGTAAGGCCTACATGGCCGTAAACCGCACTGAAGCACGTACCTTGGCACTGAGCGTGCTTTCAGATGTCCGGCTTCAGCTCCGGACGTCCTACTACTCCAGACATCTGGGAGATGCTTCAAACGTCTGATATTGGTGAATATCCAGTCCATAGAACTCTCCTGCAAGCTGCCTCCTTCGTGAGCTCACTCGTAGGAGTTGCAGCAGTGCCTCCAGCGGCTGCAGGAGGCCAAGGCTTCTGCTTGCAAGTTCCTCCTCGCCCGCGCCCTCAACTCCTCCCACACAAGCTCTCGCGACTCCCTCGTGAGCTCCTCCTCTCGAGCCCCTCCCACGCTCTTGCTCCCCTCTCCTCCTCCTCAGTGTCTCGTCTCTCTCTTCTTCCTCTCCACTCGCCTTGCTGGTGACTGGGAGGAAGGTGCAGTAGGCAGGAGGGAAAGATGGAGGTGGTGGCTAGTGGGGATGGAAAAAGTGGTGTGGGGGTTTAAATAGGAAGGGTTAGGGTTTAGGATGATGATAGAGGGGGGTGTGCATGTGCAATGCACGCATGGAAAAAAAAACAAGGTACGATTCTCTTGCTTTCAGATGTCTGACCCTCTATGTAGACGTCTGATAACTCATCTAGACGTCTTAACCAATCCAAAAAGATAAAAGATCATTTCACCATGGGGTTACCCAGTAGGTGTCGTACATTGTACGATCCTTTGGTTAAGTTCCATACATAAAAGACAAGATATCATCTAATATGGCCATTGAAGTAATTATTACCAAATTTGTGCATTAATTTCGAGCATCCAATATTGAAATTGTCCAGAACCAAAATTCATATATACTAATTAAAACAAATGATTGTGACGACTTAGTAACTCTTGGGGCAGCATACATTATGCTTAAATCGAAGTTGGAAGGTATCTTTTATAATCTAGACGCATTCGGGTAATGGTGTTATTCTTATTTCAGCTGTGTAGTTATTGGACGCATGTCCACGGCTTTTATTTGCTTGGAAACATGCACACTCTATTTTTTAAATGTTAAAAGGTAAAAATATATATTTTTGATGTATTTTTAAACATGTAAAATGAGAGTATTAATTTTAAATGATATATTTTAATTTTTTATCGATTAAAATTATTTTTTATAAATGATGAATTATTTTTCAAGTGAAAATTATTTACCATTAATATAAATATCAAATATATCGGTGTTATTTTAATTTTTAATAGATATATTTTTATTTTCTAATTGATTAAAAATTATTTTAAACTGATATATTTTAATTTATTAAATTTTTAATTAATTAATTTTAATCTCAATCGATTGATTTTAATTTTTAATCTATATCCATGTCCCTTGCATATGGCATTTCAGCCGATGTAATTGTAATTCTTAATGGCCAAAATCCACAGAATTGCCTTGCTGCGAAAAGTTGGCGACAGTGGCAATTTTAGAAATATTAAGTAGCTAGGAAACAATTTATCCTAAAAAAAAAAAATCATCCCTCCAAAGCAATGGAAGAATAATAAAAGGAGGTATCAAATTCTTTTCCATAGCAAAAGAACTCGTCGACGAAAAACCTGCCATCAATGATGGCGGAACGGTTGCAAAATGACATGCTCTCTAGTAACGTAGTTAAGTAGATCAAGTTGCCAATTAAACGGGGCCATTGCTTGGTCCAAGCTAAAACCACAGCAAAAGGTTCTAAATCTGTGGGTGCTGGAAAACTTGGCAGGTAACACCTGCCTCATGCCACGATAAAAAATTATTATTACAGAAAAAATAAATAAAAATAGTTAACTACCACTCGTTATCTTTTTCATAAACTTTTTATATAGATGTCCTTCAAAACTTTCGATCAACAACAACAACAACAATCAAGTCTTTTCCTATATTAAGTGGGGTCAATTATATGGATTCTTTATCTCCATACAGATCGATTTTTAGCTATTTCAGGATTTAAATTAAAGTAATTGAGGTCATACTTAGTAGTTTCCTCCCAACACTTGTTTGGTCTTCCTCGTCCTCTCTTAACGGTTCAGCCTCAAACTTTTCGCATCTCCTAACTGGAGCATCTAGTGGCCTACTTTGTAAATCCAAGTCACCTTAGACGTACCTCTCTCATTTTATTCTCTGTCAGTGACACCCTAACCTTTTTTCTAATAATCTCATTTGAAATATGGTCCTTTCTTATATGACCACACATCCATCTTAACATCTTCATTTTTGCCACAGATATTTTCTGTACATGCCTATAGTCTATAGCCCAGCATTCAGAACCGTACAACATGGCTGGTCTTACCATAGTTCGATAGTATTTTCCTTTAACTTTTAAAGGAACCCTCTTATCACAGAGAACACCAGATGCACCCCTCAATTTCAACCACCGTCTTCCCTTCTTCATTCCTAACACCAAAACCATGATTTCTATGCACTTCTGCATACTATAAAGCATCTTTTCCCACATGCTCATTTAAATCTCCACCCAAGAAAATCATTTCTCTCTATGGGATTCCTTGAATTATCATATCAAGCTCTCCCTAAAATTTGTTCTTTATTCTTTCCTCCAGACCAACTTGAGGTGCATAAACTGAAATGACATTTAAGATCTCTTCTTCTAAGACTAATTTTATTAAAATAATTCGATCACCCAATCTCTTAACCTCAACCATACTCTCCTTTAAATCCTTATGAATTATAATGCTCACGCCGTTTCTATCTTTGTCCCTTTCTGAATATCATAGTTTGAAACATGTTCTTTCGATTTCCTTTACTTTTTCTCCAACCCACTTAATCTCTTGAAGATAAAGAATTTGAATCCTTCTCCTTACCATTGTATCCACAATCTTCATGAGCTTGCTGGTCAAAGTACCAATATTCCAACTACTGAATCTCAACATTCTTTGTGACATACTTCGATGGCGAAGTGGTGGAACTAGTTTCTTTACTCGCATGCGTTCCTCATTCAAGAATCATTGCTCATTTTGGACTACATCCAGGCGGCGATGTAGCAGAATTAACTTCTTTACTCGCATGTATTCCTCATGCGAGAACCCTTACTCATTTTGGACTATATTCTAGCGGCGATGTAGCGGAACTAACTTCTTTACTTGCATGCGTTCCTCATGCGAAAACTCTTACTCATTTATCACTACACCCGGGTGTCGATGCAACGTGTCGAACGCCCCAACGAAATCTAAGTGTTTGCTAGAATCCATGTTTAAAGATCCGACAAATTTTACGTTAGCTGTCGACTATATAACGTAACCCTCCTCCTTTACCTAGGCTTGAGATCGACAATGAAAAGGTACATAAAACTCAACATAGGTGAAATTACTTCAAAACTTTCAATATCATAGAGAAATATCGATGAATATTTTTTGGCTTAGATGCACGTGGCACGTTTCATTTTCATGCAAGTTGTGCTATCCTCGTTAGTTAAGAACCTACTTAATACATCAATTCGACAAATTTATATTAAGAAGAAACCATTTTCATACTTCACCTCTCATGACCATATGCATGAGTTAATGCGTTGTAGTGTGTTCAGCAAATGTCCTGGAAAGCTACACTTTTGTCCCTGGAGTTTAGTGTAAGCGTTGTTTTGCGGAAAGGTACGCTAACACAAAAATTTAGGCATCCTCAATGATAATATTTAGTCGTGAATAAAATTATATCCATGCATGTTTTGATTTTAAAATATATTACAGTAGTGATTTTTTAGTTATGAGTTAAATAATTAACATCCATGTAATACAATTAAATAATACTGGAGGTATTTATTTTTAAAAGACGCTTAATCTTTTGTGTGTATTTCCGTGCGAACAAACCACGATCCCTTTAGTTTTTCACACAGAGACTCATATAAGATAACTCTTTCCATTAATTCTTTCTACCCCACCAACCGGCAGCCGAGCAACTCAAACAACTCGTCCCCCACTTCGTACTTACTCCATATTTAACGGAAACCGCTATTAATTAATGGAAGTCTGGATCGAGAGGCCTATTAAAGTTTACTTCCAACTGGGGGTATGTTATTGGGCTTAAATTATGGGGAAAGGACGACCAGGAATCATACCTTTTCCTTCGATTAGAGATGACCGAAGTGCATGCTTGGAACTATTGTATAATTCTGCCAAACAAGAGGGTGAAGTGGAGGAATTAATAATCCTCCAACATCAACTTTGGAATAATATAGGATTGTGACTTGAAGTCGGATCTATTTAATTGTAGTCAGTGATTCCCACTCACTGAAATGTACCCTGACAGATACCAGTGCGTGGATTGACACATTCACACATATTACTTAACATTTGTTAGGTTAGTTTTGAGGTCTTTATTTCGTTTGTGTTATCTGATATTGCAATTTTAAATATCAATGTATAGCACGAGATTAAGTTAAATGAGCTTAAATCTAATGTTTGATAGATCTAGGTTTTTATGGTTATTTAGTCGTCATGCAGTAGTAAATGGTAACGTGAGCTCATGGCCATCCTAGCAGGGCAGTTAAAAAATGTTGAATTTGAAACGCTCATCTAGGACTTGACCTAACAAGGACTTGTGAGCCTAGATCAACGAGTTGAAGTTGAATCAAAACATTAGCCTCAATAGTTGACTTGAAAAGGATTTGGGCATGACAAGGATAGTTAATTATGCATGTATTCATGCATGCCTCTGCTAATAGCAAATCCTACAAGTACCCTATACGTTTGAATTTCATTCATGACATCTAATTTTTTTTTTACATAAGTAGCGTTGTCATGTGTAGTTATGTATGTTACCATAAAATATATGACATCGCTAACCTAAAGGTACCTATGACTATGATACACCTAATGCTCGTTGAACTTTCTTTGCACAGAAACTATATTCAGTGGTATCAAAAAAATATTAGGCTCGATAAATTGGATCAAGCTCAAGTTCAACGAGGACTTTCCAAAATCCAAGTTTGCCAGCTTAATTAATGGAGCCTGACTAAGCTGATGCTACATAGCAATAATTGGGATATGCTAAGAGGCAACTCCTGCATATTTTGTGGAGGGTTACCTAATGTTGTGTGCAATGCAAACAAAGCTTGAAAACTCAGGTATTTGAATAAAGAAATGAAAAAGAAGAAACTGTAAGATGAATAATAATAAAATAAAATTAGGAGAGGAATTTGATACTTATTTATTTTGGATGAAAAATTATAATTAAATTGGATGTTTTGGAAAAAAAAAATCATATTATAGAATTATTTATAAAATAATTTTAAAATTAAGAGTTAGTCTTTGCATCAAAGAGCAAAATCGCACGAATGGGGGGCTTTTGAGTAATTGTCTTTACTCGGAAAGTCTCCAACCTGCGAAGTGAGGCGGTTTCTATACATTCCCCATTCCCGAACGAGATGACGGTGCAAAAGCGAAACATGTACGTAAGATAGAAATGGGATGCACGAAGGAATTGCACACACCATACATAGAAATTTCCAAAATTCACATTAAATTTGTCTGTGGTTTAATTCAATTCGATTACTTACTTGCTCGGCAGAGTTTTATAATGGCACATTGCAATTGGTTGCTCGAGAGTAGTTTCTTAGCACATACATCTCATGAGACATGCATGCATCTACGGTATATAAAAGCATTGACAAAGAGCAATATTTGCATTTCCTCTGGTTACGTAAATTGACATTGACTCTCTCCGTGGATATCTATATTCGTTATTTTCACTGGTTCTCATGCATGGATTGCTTCCCATCGTCACCATTTTGGCGTGGTTGAATCCGTACGTGCATCTCAACAAAGTCATGCCAACTAATATCGAAGAAACATAGAAAAGACTTCCAAGATTTATTCTCCTTCCTTTTAGATGTACATTACTTGACTGGTTGTGCCCAAGTGGGATTGACTTGAAGGTTACGAGTCATTCCCTTCTTAATGATTGAATCATGAGATCGTTAACATCTCCTACGATATTCACAATCAAGATCCATGTAACCTATACATATCTTGATTGTGCAAGAAAGAAAGGTTAAACAATATGATAGAAATGATTATCAGGGAGTTTCATTTGTATTCACTATTAAAACTAGTGAAATTTAAAATTTATCATCTCTTCTTAGATGTAATCTTTTCGAATAAAATTAGACCAACAATTCTCTATATCATTACACTTGTGATTATCGAAAGATCTCGATCAAATACCAAGCAAAGCATTGTTGTATAGCCCCATATTTATATGTGGGGATGACCCTCTTGTACTTCCCAATATCTCATCCAAATTATAACTAATTATTCTAAGCATCGTTAGGCGTGGGAATATTTCCTCATCGTCCAATTCTAAACACCACTTTATGATAAAAGCATGAACAGGTCCCTGCTTGTCTCTCTTCAACTTATCCTACCAAACACATATAATAAGTTTTATCCCCTCACCCTCTGCTTCACACATATAATTTTATATTTGTTATCGTCCTTCAAACTTAGTCTTTGCTAATCCAAACAAAGGAACAAGCTGATTCTCCTATTAATTATCAAACCGGTACTTTTGCAAGGATGGGAGAGGTAAAAGAAAGGCAGAGTCCAAGATAGAGAAAGTGTTGGGAGAAGGTGATCAACATTATATATAGCATGTAGGATCATTTAAACCAAATAAATTTTCACGACATTTAAGCCCAAAACCTAATGAAAACAAGACAAAACTAGATAACAATGGAAAAGCAATTCTAATTGGTGAGTTAATTAAATATTGTACCTATGTGATTCGTGATTAACATAGTCCATGTCTAACGCAGAGTCTTTAACACAGGAAACAACTCCAACTCTAATACATTCATCAGATGCGAAAAAAATTAATTCTCAGGAATCCCCCCCAAAGGTCATGAATTATTTGGACATCGTCCTTGCATGATTTCTACGTATCCCAAAGTGCTCCCCACAGGTATGACAGATAAAGAATGGAGACGACAAAACGTTCTAATTCTATCCAAGATAGAGAGAGGGGAGGAGGAGGCAGAGAGATGGGAATGACTGAGAATCTAGTTCCCTTTCTCTAGTAGCTGCACAACCTTCTGCTTATGATGGAGAACTTCGTACCACAATAGATTGATGCAATCACCCTACTTAAACATTACAAATAATGTGAGATAGACGCCTTCCAAGGAAACGAAATGACCCAGTGATTGACAAATTATCGCTTTCTCAATCAAACAAACGCTTATAATTTAATCTCTCTAAATTACAAGGCATCTTGCATGCGTTATTCATCATTAAGATCTTTTGGGCAAACCTAGAGCATTTATGATGAGGTTTTTTTTTCTCTCTCTCTCTAATTTAAGTAATGGTAATGTATTTACAATTAGGAATAATATTTAGGTTAAACCCATGTCTAGTCAATACCACTGAATGTTCATTACACAACTCTATAGCAAGGGATGATGGTCGTTAGATGATTAATATATTTATCATCTCACGATATATACTGTGATATTCGGTAGTAGTCGGTTCATTTCCTCAAAAATATATATATTTATCCCCACATGATTTATGTACTATATATATCTAGCATATGTCCCCGATGAAAGGAAATATGTTCGAAAGACAACTTGTTTAATGAATTGTTTCTGTTTGGGAGGATAAATATATAGCTTATTCAAATTTATTTAGTTTTTATTTTTTTATTTAGATGTATCTTTTATGACAACCTCAATGGTGATAGAGTTATAACCCTATCAAATATTTCAAGTTGCATGATTACCTCCCAAAAAAAGCATGCATATCCTTAATTATTTTAACGAGGGAAGAAATTACCCTCTGCTAAGCTCAAGAGGCTCACAATTAACCCAGCATGATTCTAGCCAGTCTAACTTCACTATCCATTTAAGAAGATGAAGAAGCATGAGACAAGAGTCCATTACACTTTCTTGATCGTTTACTTCTCTAAAAAAGTAACTGCCATTTTGTAGTCAATAAAAGGGCCTCCTTGTATATTGTGAAGGGGGGATGGAGGAGGAGAAGGAAAGAAAAGATAAAAATTTGTTATTTTTTTCTCTATCATTTCAAATATAGTGAATATGTTGAGAGTTAAATCATCCATACAGACATATATCCATGAAGGGAGAAACTCAATCACCAATGTCTTATATGTTTTGTGAGGATACTTGCTAATTTTTCTCTTTTTTTCTTCAATCTTTCACACTTTTCCTATTATACAAATTCATTAGTGACTTTTGAGGTATCGACAACAACTTACTTGCCACATCTTTAGGTAACATGCTATTCTCGCTCCAAGAAAGGAACTCTTTATGAGAGAAGTCACTTTAATGGCAATTGTAAGGGCTCATGGCCCATTTGCTATTCTCCATCCTGTATGAATTAAACTGACAGCATGGAAAAATATCTCAATAAATATTATGTTATTGCCATTGCTTGCTCATAGAATGGGTGATAAATCAGCAATGACTCACCCTCTAAGAAATCTTTAATGGCCACCTACCTTCCAAAGGACCTCTGGGCCACGACGTTGTCCCATTTGAAAATTCCCCAATCACGAGGGTAAGGGGAGGCAACTCCGGAGGGCAACCACCTTCTAGAAGTCCTCTTGTGGCAGCCTACCTCGGCACCCTTGTTTGGTCGGTGGGCATGGAGTCCCCAGCCACTTTCATTTGACTCCAGCTCAGCAACCAAGTCCACCTCACTCGCCCAGCCTCCTCGCAACTATTGACGGCAAGATGATGGTCCTTGTTAGCTCCACCAGACCTCCCCTTCCTGTGGGATCTCTCAGGTAATGAAGGTTCCCCAGCAAACCTCTCGAGGGGCGAGGGCTCCTCGACAATTCTCTTTGGTGGAGAGGGTTACCTTCCTGCCAAATCTCCTCATTGGCTAAGACCGCGCAACAATTCTCTCGGGCGACGGGGGTGCCCAACCCAGTTCGACACAAGGTTTACACGTGCAAGCCTAGCTGCTTAATCATGCTTCATGAGGTTCCCCTTCCGCCAAAGGTGGGAGGCACGCCGACGTTCCCTCCACGGGGTTCACTTTCACCTTCGTTGTCCTGAGGGAGCCCATTTGCCAATTCAAAAAAACTAAAGAAAAGCATTCAGGCGAAAGTGACATTTGCAAGTTTACAGGGGAGGTCGGTGAAGCATTTGGACATGTGATGAACTTCAACCATATCAAGTGGCCATGGCCTCGAGCGGCCTTCTAAATATCAAGTCCAACTACTAGTGCCGATAGGGGCCCCCTCCCCCACCTCCAGAGCCTCCTCCCTCTCCCAGGCCATGAGCTTCGACGATTGGAGACTCTTGCGGACATGCACGGCCACTGGTCATTTATTGTGAATTGCCTGTGGTCGTCATACATCACCTGAGATAGCAGCTCAACACACATGGTCGTCGTTTGCCGTTTGTTGTTCGCGGGTTGCTCAATGATCATTGATCGAGGTCTCGATCATGGTCGAAGGCAGCTGTGGCGGTCTCTCGCTTTCGCCGATTGCTCTCGCTGGTCGAGTTTCATTGTTATTTTTCAGATGCCGTCGTCGATCGTGGTCGGTGGTGGTCGCTCGTCGACTGAGGCTCCTCGCTAGTATCTCGCGTCAAGCATTCCTGCTCTCATCAGCCAGCAACCGCGGCTAGCATGCGACTATGGTTGACGGATGATGAGATCCGCGGCTAGCAGCCAGCAACCGTGGCTAGCTCGACATGGTGGGGATCATCGGTTCACATTGAGATCGAGGCACGATGCAAGGCGGTTCGTGTTTTGGCTTGCCTGAGGTCTTGTGGCGGATTGCGGAGATTGAGGTGCTGATGACGATGAAGCGGGATTGGTGTTTGTCTTTGTGGGTTATTTGCGTTTGCAGGAGTTGTACGGCCTTCTTTTTCTTTTTTAGTGTAGTTTTGTTTTGTTTAGGGACCATGTGTGATCTCGTACTTAATCCGATAGAATTCCCTTTACGCGGTTGAGGGGTTACTTGTTGACATTTTGAAAGTTTTACAAGCGTAGGATCAGGAGATCGTTTAGTTCTCGATCTTGGGATGCTTCTTTTTCTTTTTTCTTTGTTTCTTATTTTGTCGTTTTATGTTTTGACGTTCCCTCGTTCTACGAGATATTTTTTATTTCCTTTTTGAGGATTAGGTATTTCTATCTTTTACTCTAACTCTCTTGTATCATGTTCTTTTTCTTTTAATAAAAAAATAATTTTCACGAAAAAGAAAAAACCTAGAAAGGTACGGTACATCAAGATATCTCTGGCAACTAAACCACTCTTAACCCCTTCCCGCCTCAAACCATACTGCCACGGCCGATGGCTAGAAAAGTTGATACTCAAACAAAAAAAATAAAACGAAATGTGGATGGTTGGTGTATCTTATTCCCGCTGGGGTAAGCGGCGACGTCCGCTTGGTCCCTCCACCGGCTACTACTGGGCACGAATCACGGGACTTCCAACGATTAACAATAAAACATATGTCACAATTCCTTATTTATTTTAAAAATAAGGCCCGCATTTTCTTATGTGTGATGGTGCAGTGCACGTTACATCAAAATACACTCGTATTTGTACCAGGCTGCAGTATTAAATTTGAATTCTACTCATCCCTTTGCGCGAGAAATGTTGGCCTGCTGACGTGGGTTACCTTATAAAGTGATTTTGGGAAGAACTTAAGTGTTTTAGTATCGTCAGCTCAGTGAGTGGGTTGAGATTAAGTCAATCAAGTGTTAAGTGTGTTTAACTTAAGACACTTTGGTTGTTCATTTGTACCTTGACATACATTATTGCGAGCTTTCTAACTATTTGGCTTTTCCAAAAAGGTACGATAGTGGGTAAGATCTTAAAGACATCATATGAGTGGCTACGTAGATTAACGGTCAAAGAAACAACACCCACTCCCAGGAAGGAAAAACTTGTAACACCCCCCCTTCCCTGCCCCCACACACAGAGAGAACCTACTAATAAAGATACATTTAATTAGGGTAAGCTATCTATTTATATATGTTTCTATACTTAGATATGTATTTTATATTATAAATATTTCATAACATGCATCATTCTTATTTAAAGTAGTTGTATATATTTTAGATTAATTGTGTCCTTTTTGTAGTCAAGAGGGAAGGAGATTTATTTCAGAGCCTCAGATTGATGATTTGACCGTACAGATCTAATCAGGATGACGATAAGAGTCTGACGCCTCTAAAATTGTCCAAATCGGAATCCCATAGCACCATATGAAGTCCGAATAAGATCAATGGCAAGGGGGCAATGCGACATCCCTACAGGATTTGGATGAAAAATTCGACCATACGGATGGATCCGGAGAAACGATCGTAGATCGGCAATGTGGAAACCATCTCGATCCGAGCACCGTAGCACCTTCTGCAATAGAAAGAAGATGGATGGCCCAGATGGCGCCACCCAACACCGGCCATCAGCAACCATAGACGCTCCCTCATCATCAGAGATCTCGCACCACATCCGTTGGATAAAAATCCACTGGCAGAGGTTCATTCGTGCCCGCAGCTTCCATGCCCTCCTCGCGACATGAAGGCAGACATGGTACATTGGTAGTGCGCTTGGTTTCTAAGGGAGGGGCGCGGGTTCGAGACCCACGGACCCCCATAAATCAAGAATTAGACGGATGCAGACAAGGGCGCATTGGCCCACGCACGCACATAGACGCGCGCACACTAGCCCGAGCACCTGCATTGCAGCACGTAGCAATGCAACGCCAACCTACGACACAGCATGTGATGGGCGCGCAAGCATAGCAGCAGTTAGCGTGAGTTGGTGCAGATCTTCAGCAATAGTTGGGTGGATCTTCTGCGACGATTGCAGCTGCCACTAATGCCCTATACACGAATTGTCCTCTCCCTTCCACTATAAAAGAACCTACAACTATCCATTCTTCATCATCTCTTCCTTTCTTCTCCTCACCACCTCCAAGACTCTAGAGAGAGCTTGTCCCAAGCCCGGGATGCTCTTCTAGAGTAGAATTAAATATTTTCCCGCCTCTCATCTCCCTCCGTGGAGCATCTGGTGATTGTCCTCTCACCTCCTGTAGGAAGAAAATGCTCGTTGCGACGACGTCCTGCCCCATCCTCCTTCCTCCGCCGTTGTTCTCCTTTGTCCTCCTTACCACTTTCTTCAGGGTGCCGTCAGAGCGAGCCGTCTTCCAAGTGACTGTCGAGGGGGATTCTTCTCACCTATCTCTATTTTTGCACTTTTGTAGTATAGTTTTCCCACTTTCATAGTTGTAAAAATATTTGTTCATAAATATGTGATTGTTCATCTCTCTCTCTGCATTATTTTTGAAGTAGATAAAGTTTTCATCGACTTAATCCCTTGCTTGATAAAAATACCAAACAAAAAAGAAAAGATAAAAGCGATGAAAGCAAATAAAAGTAAAACATGAAATTTTCAAATCAAATGTTTGCCTCCCCATGTTCGACCCAAGACTCACCTTTCGAGTTTTAGTTATAAATATTATCTGATAAACGGATTTTCTTGCGAATCGAACTACGATGACAGGCTTTCGAAGCTCAAACCTTTTTGCGATGAATTTCCACCGCATCATTTTTTGCATTATTGCCTGGGAGGCAACGCTTTTTGATTTTTCTCACATTTTTCCTCCTTACCTAACATCTATTTCATGTTTTCTCAGACCTTACTATGATTGTAGGTACTCTTCCGAGGCTAGCCAGAGCGATTAGATCGAAAAAAAGTGAGGATGAAGGTTCTGTAGGTTTATCCCCCCACCCACCCACTAGATTTCCATTCCATCACTTAATAACTCAAACCAAAATCAACTTAGGTGCTTTTATAAACCCTAGGATAAATTTGGTTCTTTGATTGTCACTTCACCTTGTTGGTGCTAGAGCACCACGATCATTTGTTTTGATGATAACAAAACACGTGTTATTTAACATTTGCAATTTGAGTCCTAGATTTCAGGTCAATTGCAAATGTGGACGTGTTTAAACGGAGTTCGAGCTCGCATCCAGGACGGATTGGAGGAGCTTGACGGAAAACAGAGGAGGTTCGCGTGGAGCGAAAGATTGAAGATGGAAGGAAATGAAGAATAGGATAGATTTCCTTCTTTTGTACTTGTTGTATTTTTCGTTTCTTTTGTTGCTCTTTATTTCCTTAGATATTTCTTGTTAAAAAGCCTCAAAGAACCCTAACAGTAGTCCTAGGAACACCGGCACAACCCTAGGATACTTAGGTTTTCTGTAGAATACTTAGAAAACCAATATAGGGTTCAAACAGACTTTCCAGACGTCTAATTCCCAAATCAGACGTCTGATAATGTATTTTAAGACGTCTGACTGTTGTTTCAGACGTCTGATAACTGTTAGGCTGGACATAGTTAGTTTTATCTGATTAAATCAGACGTCCAGACCTTAGACCAGACGTCTTAGGAGACGTTTGATGACTTTGCCAGACGTCCAATTAGTGGACCGTTGGTTGGCTTCGCAAACACTCCGATTATGACCGTTAGAGCCTTATCAGACGTCCTTGGGCCTGTCCAGACGTCTGATAAATGACCGTTTTTCCTCGGCTGACCCAAAATCTCTTCTCAGAGATTTTCTAGCCGTTGCAACATTTGGAAATCAATTCCCACAGTAAAAGTAGGTTTCCAGACGTCCAGACATAGTGCCAGACGTCCTGTATGTCGTCTGATGGACTTGCGTAAAAACCCTGTTTAGATCTGATCCAAGTCAGGGAGAGACCCGCCCAAAATCAGACGTCTGACCTTTGAATCAGACGTCTTATAGTGAAATTCCAGACGTCTGATGCTAGAATTAGACGTCTGATAAGCCTGTCAGAACAATGATTGTTCCTGATTTTGGGCTGATTCACTTGGGCTTTGTTTCCAACGGCTATAGAACCTTTCTTAAGCCTTCCAAAGCCTTCCTAAGGCCTCTATAAATAGAGGAGAGCCTTTACACACCAAGACACACCTAGAGAGACCAAGACACACTAAGAAAGACACAAGATACACTTAGCTACACACTTTCACACTCTTTTGTGTCCAGAAAAGATCTTGCTCTCTAAGCTTAAGCTCCATTCTCTTGAGAGCATCATTCCCTTCGCGCACCCGCTCTCCCGCCGTTGTCTACGAGAGCGACATTGCGCCGTTGCGTGGCTCACGCACCCGCGTCATCGTCGACGCACTCCTTGCAAAGGGGAGTTTCCTAATTCATATAGAAGCTTAGGTTTATTACTTTGTTGGCTCTATAGGTTTGTTGTTTTATTTTATCTTTGTCTTTTGGTTGGGTATTCGCTTTGCGAATTCCCGTCTCCTTCGAGGGACAAAATCCTTCTCGTGGAGAGAAGGGGTTGAGGAACGCTACCCTCGTACTTGTAGCGTGGTTGTACTGAGGTTGAATCACCCTCGTTTTAAAGTGATTCGGTTAGTGGATTTGATCAACTAGGTTGATCGGAAAATCCTAACTCGAGAGGGTTAGGTGGTGGTTATCACCCGGTTTGGGTTTCCACCTAAAATTACTTGTGTACATTTTGTGATTGCTTATTTTGTGAGATTGCTTTATATATTTTATTTCCGCAATTATTATGTCTCCCCTCCTGGTAGGGCCAAACCCACAATTGGTATCAGAGCAGGTTTTCCGCCGACAGGAGTAACATCCGCGGAAAGATCACATGGAGGGAAGCTGTTCCACAAGCAGGATTTCCGAGGGGCAGTCCACAACCCGTCCGCCGTTCTTCGACGGGAGCAACTACCCCTACTGGAAGTTGCGGATGAAGACGTGGCTTCAAGCCACCGACTTCACAGTCTGGGCCAGGTGCGAGACCCCCTTCGACATCCCAGAGAAACCCGCCGGAGGATACTCGCAGCAATAGATCCGGGAGCTCTCTCTCAACGCGAAAACAATGAACGCGTTGTATTGCGTGCTCAGCCCGGAGGAATTCAACAGAATCTCGCAATGCGCCACCGCACACGAGATCTGGCACACACTCGAGGTAACTCATGAAGGTACCTCTAAGGTAAAAACTTCTAAACTCAATTTACTTTCACAAGAATTTGAGGCTTTTTCTATGAAAACTAACGAAACTTTAAGTGAGATGAACACTAGGTTCACTCTCATAGTAAATAACTTGAAAGCTTTAGGGAAGACTTTCATCAAGGGGGAGCTTCAAGGGAAGCTTCTTCGTTCCCTTGGACCGGAATGGGAACAGAAAGTCACCGCCATCGAAAAGGCGAACGAAATGGAGGAGCTCAACATGGAAGATCTCCTAGGCAATCTGATGGCCTACGAGACTAAGTTGAAGCAGAAGAAGAAGGATACACCGGAGCCTAAACTAAAGAAGATTCTCACCTTCAGAGCCGCGTCGGATAGCGAGGTAAGTTCCGACGACGAAGACTTTAGAATTTTACTTAAAAATTTTTCCAAGTTTTGTAGGGAATTAAAGAAAGAGAAAAAGGAGAAGAAGGAAAGCCCGAGACGTTGCTACCATTGCAACGGGAAAGGGCATCTGCGACCAGAATGCCCTCTTCTCAAAAAGGAGAAGAAGAAGGAAAAGGAGAAGAAATCTAAGAAGAAGGCGTTCCAAGCCACTTGGGACGATTCTAGCTCGGAGGAAGAAGAAGAAAAGACCATAGAAGAAGAAACCGCTTGCTTCGGCTTCATGGCCAGAGGAAGCGACAGCGAAAGCGAAAGCGACTCAGACAACGAGGTAAATCTCGATCTTTAAGAAGCTTTTAATGAACTTTTTGAGATTAATAAATCACTTAGGATAGAAAATAAAAGCATTAAAAAGAACCTTAGTTTTCTTAAAAATGAAAATGATAGGTTAGAAATAAAACTTAAGGGTCTAGAAACTTGTCCTAAAAATGATAACCTATTATTAGAAAATCATAACCTCATCAATGAAAATAATAAGTTGATTGAGGAAAATGATAGTCTAAAGTTAGAAATCGATGATTTAAAGACTAAGATGCAAAATATAGAAAAAGAAATTGCATGTCTTAGGGAAAATTCTAACAAATTAATCAACAAAGTTGATAATTTTTATAGTCCTAAGGTTGAGAAAGGATCTCCATCAATGGGACCTTCTAACAAATCCGGATCCAAGCCCACTTGGATACCGAAAAAAGAATTAGAATCTTGTTTTGTAGGGTTCAGGGATAATTACAACATAAGGGACTGGACCTACAAGCTCAAGGCTGGTCAACTCAAGTTAGGGGAACCAAGGAGTAGACCAAGGAGGAGAACAAGAAGACCGACGAGACGGCGAACAAACGACGGACCCGCCGCACGTCGACCACCAGATTGGAGACCGGCGCCAATGCCCGGGCCTCCAAGCTACGGATGGGAGCCCCATCCGATGTGGCATCCACCACCACCATTCGGGCCATTTTATTGGCCATGGTAGGTGAGGTAAAATTTTTAACCCTGTCTTTTTATAAGCATTTAGATAGGGGGAGTTAAAAATTAATGAGCTAATTGTCAATTTTTAAGGGGGAGATATAAGGTAGCTAAATTTCCTTTAGAAAGGGGGAGAAAAATAATAGCTATCTCATTGTTACAAAAAGGGGGAGGACATTACCTTTGTCAAAAGAAACTCATAGAAGAGCATGTTTTAAGGGGGAGTTATAGGAATTTTAAACCAATCAAACCTTTTTGATAATGTCAAAAAGGGGGAGGATTTTTATGTATTATTATTTACGGTTTTGTCATCATCAAAAAGGGGGAGATTGTTGGTGCTAGAGCACCACGATCATTTATTTTGATGATAACAAAACACGTGTTATTTAACATTTGCAATTTGAGTCCTAGATTTCAGGTCAATTGCAAATGTGGACGTGTTTAGACGGAGTTCGAGCTCGCATCCAGGACGGATTGGAGGAGCTTGACGGAAAACAGAGGAGGTTCGCGTGGAGCGAAAGATTGAAGATGGAAGGAAATGAAGAATAGGATAGATTTCCTTCTTTTGTACTTGTTGTATTTTTCGTTTCTTTTGTTGCTCTTTATTTCCTTAGATATTTCTTGTTAAAGAGCCTCAAAGAACCCTAACAGTAGTCCTAGGAACACCGGCACAACCCTAGGATACTTAGGTTTTCTGTAGAATACTTAGAAAACCAATATAGGGTTCAAACAGACTTTCCAGACGTCTAATTCCCAAATCAGACGTCTGATAATGTATTTTAAGACGTCTGACTGTTGTTTTAGACGTCTGATAACTGTTAAGCTGGACATAGTTAGTTCTGTCTGATGAAATCAGACGTCCAGACCTTAGACCAGACGTCTTAGGAGACGTCTGATGACTTTGCCAGACGTCCAATTAGTGGACCGTTGGCTGGCTTCGCAAACACTCCGATTATGACCGTTAGAGCCTTATCAGACGTCCTTAGGCCTGTCTAGACGTCTGATAAATGACCGTTTTCCCTCGGCTGACCCAAAATCTCTTCTCAGAGATTTTCTAGCCGTTGCAACGTTTGGAAATCAATTCCCACAGTAAAAGTAGGTTTCCAGACGTCTAGACATAGTGCCAGACGTCTTGTATGTCGTCTGATGGACTTGCGTAAAAACCCTATTTAGATCTGATCCAAGTCAGGGAGAGACCCGCCCAAAATCAGACGTCTGACCTTTGAATCAGACGTCTGATGCTAGAATTAGACGTCTGATAAGCCTGTCAGAACAATGATTGTTCCTGATTTCGGGCTGACTCACTTGGACTTTGTTCCCAACGGCATAGAACCTTTCTTAAGCCTTCCAAAGCCTTCCTAAGGCCTCTATAAATAGAGGGGAGCCTTTACAGACCAAGACACACCTAGAAAGACCAAGACACACTAAGAAAGACACAAGATACACTTAGCTACACACTTTCACACTCTTTTGTGTCCAGAAAAGATCTTGCTCTCCAAGCTTAAGCTCCATTCTCTTGAGAGCATCATTCCCTTCGCGCACCCGCTCTCCCGCCGTTGTCTACGAGAGCGACATTGCGCCGTTGCGTGGCTCACGCACCCGCGTCATCGTCGACGCACTCCTTGCAAAGGGGAGTTTCCTAATTCCTATAGAAGCTTAGGTTTATTACTTTGTTGGCTCTATAGGTTTGTTGTTTTATTTTATCTTTGTCTTTTGGTTGGGTATTCGCTTTGCGAATTCCCGTCTCCTTCGAGGGACAAAATCCTTCTCGTGGAGAGAAGGGGTTGAGGAACGCTACCCTCGTACTTGTAGCGTGGTTGTACTGAGGTAGAATCACCCTCGTTTTAAAGTGATTCAGTTAGTGGATTTGATCAACTAGGTTGATCGGAAAATCCTAACTCGAGAGGGTTAGGTGGTGGTTTTCACCCAGTTTGGGTTTCCACCTAAAATTACTTGTGTACATTTTGTGATTGCTTATTTTGTGAGATTGCTTTATATATTTTATTTCCGCAATTATTACGTCTCCCCTCCTGGTAGGGCCAAACCCACACACCTCACCTCACCCTTCCGCATAAATTAAAAATACAAAAAAATTCTTCTCTTCTTGTGAAATTAACTTAAAAGAGACACTCAACACCACAATTTGGAATCCTAAGGTGCACAATCACTTTAATTCTACCACTTAACCCAGGATCTAACCTGTGGACCCTATACACTTCAATGTAACACTCAAATAAGTGAGTAGAATATTTGAATATGTTAAATATTTTGTGTGCCTGAATCAAGTGGCGCAACAGGCCAATTGATTGAGTTGTTTGAGTTGCACCCGTTAAGATAAAAGTGATTCGTCAAGTACCTTGCCACTTAGGGTTGATTGTTAGGGCTGAACCAGGCACTCCACATTTTTTTCTGATTTCTAAAGAAAAATATCAACACTAGTGCTTTCAAAGCTAGGAGTGTTCTACTGAACCTTAATTGAATACATCTAAAGATTAAACCCTAAAAGCTACTAAAAAATGTTAAACCCTAAAAGACACATCAGCAAATAACCTTGTTTGCAAACCCTGGTTGTGCACACACACACATTTGAATTGATGATTAAGGGCAGAACCCATCTAAAGGGCCCATCACATTTCAAGAATGCAATCATCTCAAGTCTAATTAGAATTGAGTAGACGTTGGCCTTAATGATTGATTCGCTCTTTAGGGCTTAGATTAAGATTTTTTTTCGATTAATCTGCTTCTACTGATCCGTCTAATGTCTAGCTAGGGGAGTAGTGTCAAACGACCGTGGTTGGGGTGATCAAAGGAACCGGAGGCACAAACCAAATGAAGAACCTTCTCCCCAACCCCTTCCTTTAACTGGTTGGATTGATCGAATAGAAGTAGATCAAATAGTTTCTATCATCTCAAGACAGGTCTTGGGAGTCTATAGGTCTTTAGGCTACCCACACAAGGATAGGTTTGGTTGCTTGTATTACAAGGCTCCTTTCTCTTCTCTATTTTCCCTCCTACTGTACTATGTATCCTTCTACATCTAATACACATTTCCCATCCTACCCTCCTACTACTACCTATCCTCAAGATGATTGCTATCCCAATACGACTTATGACAACCCATCCCTTAGCCGGGGCAACATTGATTGGGGATATGAATCCGGACCTCAGTGTCCATGGTCTAATCTTGGACAACAACACTGTGATTACTATCCTTCCCTGAGCTACAATGATTATAGATCTCCACCCAATGATGACCAAACCAACACAATCTACAATCAGGAAGGATATGATGATTATAACACCTACCCTCCCCAGTATTCCACTGAATATAGGTCACCATCATTCTTTAAACAACCTGAAATGACTTAATATCAGGGAAGACCTCGAGAACCTCAATTTCTTAACTCCCCAAAATTTAACCCGAACCCACCCAATCCTGAATCGAACTATTCGGTTAAGGTGAACCAAGTCCAAGACAGGGTGTTGGCTAACTTTAGGAACATCATACAATCTTTAGAAGTTCAGCCAACACCAAGCACTGAAGCATTGGAGCATATGGTCAAAATGATTGATGAGCTTAATAGTTATTTATTGGATTTACTCCAAAATGTTGGAGATAAAGGCCTAGGTGAGTTTTTACTTGAGAAATTGTAAAGATTGAGGATGAAATTCGTGGTTGCCTAAGTCCAATCTTAGGATGATTCTCAAGATGAACCCCCTTCAAGAGAGCCAATGTCTGAACCCACTCAGGTGCCTATCGGGGGGGATACATGTTCTGAGACTAGAGATGACCAAGCTGGTCTAGAGAAACTGATTGAGGATGAACCGATTGCCTCATCCGAGATACCCGAGCCATGGAACGACCAAAAATGTCTCCATGGACCATGAAATGACATATTATTTTGAGACATATATAAATGAGGATTAAGAGTTCTGTAATTCTAAGGGTGATGAATCTCTGAGTAACGTCTCACTTGAAGTTAAGAAAATTGATTTTAGTGAGACAAATGGGCTCGAGTATGTTGAACCATTTAATAGCCCGATTATTGAAGATTGTGATCTGGTTGGGGCTAACTTGGAGGATCTAAATCCTCATTTACTAGATGATTCAATCAATGGCCCCTTTCCTCGACCGCACCCCAAAGAGATGAATGATCATATTTTTGATATTATTGTGCCCAAGTCAATCCTGATTTAGCCATAACTGTTGAAGTTATAAATTTTAGATGGGGTGTACAACGATCTAGAGGTCCCGAAACCTAAACACTTGATGTTGGAGGATAGGAATTTAGAAATGAAAATATGGGAGGCTAATTCTGTGGGAAGTACAATGTTGGATCTAAGGGTTCTTATTGATCTAAAACCACTAACCTTTTATTAGGACTCTTATGATATCTTTGCCATGCAACCCAAGTACAGAATAAATGATTATCTTTCTGAGTGGAACTCTAAGTGGACACACGAATCTACTGACCAGATCTACTCTTTGACCGCCACTTTAGTCTTAGGTTGCGCATCACCAAACCACAGGTTTGGCCCTGCAAGCACAACAATCTCTGATTTTAGGTGATTTTCATCCAGAACCTTAGAACCACTCGACTCTGGGGCATGGGTCTACACCACAACTTGGTCTACATTTGTGGACATCTTCTGCTGTTGAGTTTTAGGATCAATCTTTTAATGCTGATCCCGACCCGCACTTGTGAATTCTTAATTTCTTCTTTGTTTGTTTATTATGCCTAGCTAAAACTAATTAACTTAGCATGTGTGTATACTGCTGTTAAGACCCTGTTCCCGAATCCCTACAGGACACGAGACCGGACCGACTCGACTGATCCCAAGACCCAGTCGTCCAATGAGCAAGTAACCAAAAAGTAATAAAATAAATCACATTCACCATATAAGCAACTAACAGTAACAAAAGTACAGCAGTAAAGAAGCAAACTACTACACTACGCGCCACCACAACAATAAGCAAGTAAACTAGTACAGGAATATAAATGCACAATAAAAGAGTACAGAAGTGTAACAAATTACTCACTACAATAGGAAATGGAGTACAACAAAAGGCTACAACTACTGGGCTCTACTAATCCTAGCACCCTCTGCAGCCGTAGGCTCTGGCTGCTCTACACCTGGACTTGAGAAAGGTTATGAGTACAAAACGTCAGCGAATGCTGAGTAGAGTGGCAACTAGCTAACTAAAACAGTAAAGGTGGACAGGTAGCTGTTGTTTTCAATTTCTTTCTTTATTTAACTAATTATTCTTTCTTTCATAACTTGGTTTATTTATCAGGTCTCTTTCTTGATCTCGAATGTTCCTCATGGGAACAATCTTGATTGCAGTCTTTTCCGAAGAGTAGAAGTAGCACGTGGAGCTCTCCTGGCCGGAAATCCCCCGTGGTGGTCCTACACTTAGTCAACCACCCCAAGGTCACTAACAGACGTAACGATGACTACGGCACACGTGATAAACACACGGGTAGCTACCCCGCACTAGCACGCGGTCAGTCGTTTCCGTTAACGGGTGCGCCCAAAGCACAGCATGGAACCAGTATAGGGCATAGCCCTCTTGGTAACAAGAGTCTAGCTCCTATGAAGCAAACAGGGGTCTCACCCCTTCACAGTCCGCGCACCCTCGCCTGACTACCCTGGTTTGCCTAGTGGGCCTAGCAAGTCGATGTAAGGCGGTTAGCTGAACCTCGAGCCCCATGGGGTGGCTAGCTCTCTCCTTACTCTAGTAGCTCTCCCCAGTACTGTGTACGCGAGGGCCAACAAGTCATTACAAAGTGGTCAATCCTAATCCCGGGTCTCAACCCTAGGGCGGCTAGCTCTACTCTACACTAAGCAGGAGGAACAGTCGCTCTCCTTGGTACTCTGTACTCAAGGGCTAACTCACTTCCCCATTCACATTTTCAATTCTATTCCATTTATTTCCAGGAGCTCTATTCCTAATTCCCCGTAGGGTTCATGCTCATATTTCTCAGGCTAAGCCATACTAAGCTTCATCATTTCTATTTCCATTTCTCAGGTTCTACACGTGTAGCATATAACTTTATTATTCACATTCCAGGTTTATTTGCAGGTAGCCCGTGTTTCCAACATTCAATCTTCCATTTCCAGTTCATATACAGGCAGCTCGTATTTGATCGTAAACAATAGAAATTTACATGCAACAGTTTGCTAACAACAGTACTCTACATTTCACAGAAAGCTGTTATCATTTACAGGCAATTGTTATTATTCCATTTACTCATCCAAGACTGCAATTCATACATTCCATACAGCTATTCCAGTGCTTCTAGTCTTAGGATTCATGCCATACCCTAGGATCTAACATTCATTCCAAATATGCATTCATGTTGGTAATTAAATTAGGGGAAGCCACTCTACCAATAAACCAAGAGTAATGGGGGCATGATCGGTAGATCCACGTGCCTCAGCAAACCCCAAATCCACAATAGAATGAGATCCTATCACAAGGATCAATCACAAGAGACCACACAGAACATGATAGAGGTATTCCAACAACGGAATCTTAATTGCGGAAATCGGACCTCAAACGGATCCTAAACGGGTCAAAAACAGTAATCCTGATTCATATCAGATGTCTGGAACACCTTCCAAACATCTTAAAAAAAATCCAGAACCATAACTCAACTCTACGCTACTCCTCAGACGTCCAGGGACTCTACTGAATCGTCTGGACCTGGTTCCAGATGTTCGACCACCTCTCTAGACGTCTGGAGACGCTTCTTGTCATTTGGTGCCTCGCCAAGACGTCTAAACTGCGTGGGAGAGCGTGTCCCGCGCCTTACCAAAGCGAATCCTACACGCGGCAACACAAAATCTCCTCAAAATGGCATGGAACAGTGCCTCGGCGGAACGGCCTACATGGTCGTATCTGCAAAGGGAGGTGTACGTCGTGGGATTTACCTCTCAGTCGTCTGGAGCCTCTTCCAGACGTTGTCTACGTCGTCTGGATGTAGATCCAGACGACTGATTCTGGGAAAACCCCAGAACCAGGGACTGCCTTCGCCTTCTCGCGCCGCGCCCGCTCGACCGCTGCTCTGGCTGCAGCAGTGTCGGGGAGGACCTCCCCGACGCAACTCTCTGCCTTGCACACGCCCGACCGGCCGTGAGCTCTCCGGCGAACTCCCTCACGAGCTCGCATGCTCTCCTCTCTTTCCCTTGCTGCTCCTCTCCTCCCACACCGCTCACGCTCGCTGCCTGCTGCACTCGCTGGAGACAGGAGAAGGGTGGATGGAAGTGGGGTGGTGTGAGTGAGAGGAGGGAGGTTTAATTAGGCGTGGTTTAGGGTTTCATCGGCAAGAGGAGAGAGAATAAAATGCAGCTGCGTACTGTCTGCGCACAGCATGTGATCAGACGCAAGGACGTACACGAAAAAATTGATTTCTAGACGTTTGGGAAGGTGTCTAGACGTCTGACCAGACGTATGACCCAAATCCCAAACGTCTTAGAGGGCTTTAATAGCACGGGTCTTAACAACTGCTTTCTTTCTGCGGAGTCATCTGGATTGTCACGAAATTCAAGTGATATTCTGTATATTCCGCCTTTTTCATATCTTTATTCTTACAATCAGGACATTGCATCATTTAGGCATGGGGGTGGATACTTAATCATGAAATAATTTTATTTGCTCTGTGAAATTTCTTTTACTTCTTTAAAAAAATTAAAATTAAAAAAAAAAAGAATTAGGAGAAGAGAACTTAGGCGTTAGGCATTGTTTGTAGGAACTAAAAGGCACAAGCACACTAGAAAGAGGGATGAATAGTGTGATAGATAAAAATATGCAAGCAAATCAAACCATAAAAAATAACACCATATTTATAATTGTTCCCCTCTCTTAGGTACTCCACTACCTAAGTCTTCCGACTTAAGATTCTTTACCCAATTCCCAAAACTTGGAGGGAATCAATCCGCTATAAATGGAGGTAATTAACAGGTTACCTTAACCTAATTACAAGATAGAATAAGAGCAAAAAGATATAGGTGTAAGCAATTAGCAATAAAGCTTACAACTAAATTCCTAAGTCTCCAACATGAATTTGCTTAATAAAATGATTATATACTAATCTAATAAGAGCATAATAAAGCAAAAGATTTTACGACGAAGAATGAGATCACTTGAAAGAGGTTTGTTGCATAGAGTATCTCCTTGATAAAAGCAACAATCAACAATCCTTGCTGCTAGGAATGTGTAATCTGGGAATTAGGAGCAAGGAGACAATATTTACTTGTTGTTATGTGCAAATGACACGCACAAAGTATTTTGTAAGCCACTTGTTCGTCACGCTAAATCGGGTTTTAAAAAGTATTGCGTTGTAGTACAGCCGAAAAAGCGTTCAAAACAGATATAATTTTATTACTCGAAAAGATTTCCGAGGTCGAACACAGGGAGCAAATTGGTATTTAAAAATCAAGATCACAATTTAAACTTGAAAGAAATTATAATAGTAGTAGTATCAGAGTGCAAAAATATGGGAGTAAAATGGTGATGTAGATCACCAACTACTCCTACAATATCACCAACTGATTCAATATGTAGATATGTAATAAGGCTAAAATCTGTCATATGATTCTTTAATCAAACGACTTAAAGTGTCTGATTGCTTTTCCCTTTCTCTGCCTCTATCTTCTCCCTCCTTCTTCTTCTTCTTTGGCTTTCTACGATCCTTCTCTTTTCTCTTTAGCTTTCTCTATCTTCTGCCTTTCTCTTCTCATTCCTCTTCCTTCCTTTTCTGCCTGACCTCCTCCTCTTCTTCTTCCTTTTCTGCTTGACCTCCCCTTCTTCTTCTCTGAATTGGCTAAGTGTTGGAACAATCTCTTCAAAGCAAAACCCCCCTTCTCCTGCGTAGCTTTCCTCTCTTTCTCTCTTCTATATTTCAGAGCCGCTCTCCTAGTGCCTTCAATTGGTCGGGCAATTAAACCTAACGCAGACCCAGGTCGAGGCTCACCGGCGTGTGTGGTGAGCGAGGAGTGGATAGGTCAGGTAGTCGGGTCATGGCCAGGTCAAAGTATTAGGTGTCGCGGACGAGTCCGTGAGATGGGGGAGGAGGACCTCACCCTTAGTGTTGAAGGCGAAGAGCCTCTAACACAAAATCAATTTATGCGACATCGAGTACCTTGCCACTTCCAAGATGGGACTAAATGTCCCACTTGTCTTCCGCGCGCCGCAGCAGTAGATGGCTTCGTCAATTGGCAAGGCTGCAAGGGCATTCGACCCCAACAGAGAGCCTAGATGTGTGCGCACCTCAAGTCCACACCGCCTAGGACTATCACCTGGAACAGCAATGCCTGGAGCGTAGCTTCAAACTCGGCAGAGATGGCGGCCGGTGGCTGGATACCTAAAATCAAGAACAAGGGCTTTATGGCCGCATCAGAACGTTCAGCATGGTCGTCAAGGCATGGTGAATGGAATGGTGGTCGTGGCGAGGAGCTGTAACGACCCGAATCCTAAGTCCCTACGAGACACGAGAACCGGACCAACTCGACTAATCCCAAGACCCAGTCGTCCAACGAGGAAGTAACCAAAAGAGCAGTAAAATAAACCACATTCAGCATGAATATAACTAACAGTAAGGAAATACAACAGTAAGGAAAGAAACCACTACAGTATATACCACCACAACAGTAGAACAACATTCATAACATAATATGAACTGCAGGTAAAGAAAAGTACAGCGGAAATAAGAACTACTCACTATAACGGAACAAAAAGAGGTACAAGAGAACAGTGGTAACTCTACTGGACCCTACTCGGCCCAGCGTCCTCTGCAGCCGCAGACCCTCGCTGCTCAACACCTGGTCCTGAAAAGTAACGAGTGTAACACGTCAGCAAAACGCTGAGTAGAGTGGCAGCTAAACTAAAGAAACAATAAAGTGTACAGTAGCTGTTTTAAATTTTCTTTCTTCCTTTATTTACGTCTTTTTATTGTTTCACAATTTATCTATTTTTCAGATCCTTCACTTGATCTCGAATGTTCCTCGTGGGAAATATCTTGATTGCAGTCTTTTCCGAACAGTAGAAGTAGCACGTGGTGCTCTCCTGGCCGGGAGAGTCCCAAGTGGTGATCCTACTCTCAGTCAACCACCCCAAGGTCACTAACAGACGTAATGGTGACTACAGCACGCGCGGTAAACGCACGAGTAGCAAACCCGCACTGGCACGCGGTCAGTCATTTCCGTTAACGGGTGCGCCCAAAGCACAGCACGGAATCAGTACAGGGCAGAGCCCTCTCAGTAACAGGGGTCCAACCCCTCCACAGTAACCAAACAGGGGCCTTGCCCCTCCACAGTCCGCGCACTCTCGCCTGACTACCCTGGTTTGCCCCAGTGGGCCTAACAAGTCGGTGTGGGAGGATAGCAGAACCCCGGGGCCCGTGGGGTAGCTAGTACCACCCTACACTAGTAGCTCTCCTCGGTACTACGTACACGAGGGCCAGCAAGTCGGTACAGAGTGGCCAGTCCTAACCCCGGGTCCCTGGGGCGGCTGGCTCCGCTCTGCACTAAACAGGGGGGACAGTCGCTCTCCTTGGTACTCCGTACTCAAGGGCCAGCTCACTTCTCCAATTCTATTCCATTCACTTTCCAGGAGTTCTACTCCTAATTCCCCGTAGGGTTCCAGCTCTTTTAACTCAGAACATCCAGGTTTCACTTTCCAGCTTCACGTTCTTACAATCCATATTCTCAATCATGTTTATTTATTCATAACAGGCAGCTGTTAATTCAATTCACAGGCAGCTAGTATTTCCTTTCCACATTTTCCAAGACTGCAGTATTCATACATTCCACTAGTTTTCCCATCCTAGGATTCATGCTATATCCTAGGATCTATCATACAATCTAGTTTTCTAGCCATAGGATTCATGCAACACCTTAGGAATCTACCATTCAATCTATTTCTCATTCCTAGGATTCATGCAATGTCCTAGGTTCTATTTATGGTTTCATAATTTAATAGATTATACTTAAAGCCACTCTACCGGTTACAACAGGCGAACTGGGGGCGTGGTCGGGAATCCCGCGAGCCTCTGCAACCCCCGGGACTGCAACGGAATGGGGTCCTATCACAAGAACCAAACACAAGGAGTGTCTCAAAACAGTGTATATCTACTATAGACGGGTAGAGGATTTAATTCCGAAAAGGACGCAACTCGAAATGCGGAAAACGGAACCCGAACGGGCCCTAAACGGGTCGAAAACGACGAAACAGTGCAAAATCAGACGTTTGGAACTTCTTCCAGACGTCTTAAAAAGTGGATCATGAATTACCTTGCTCTGCGTGGGCTCTCAGACGTCCAGTAGCCTGCGGGGGCGTCTGGCCTAGTTCCCAGACGTCCGATGGTCACCCAGGACGTCTGGAAGTCGTTCCCGCCGTCTGGCACTGCAGCCAGACGTCTGATTCGCGTTGGATGCGAATCTCCGACCCTGCGCGTACCCATTTCCTCTCCCTCTTAGTACGGTCAATCGAAGGGAAGGAAGAAGACGAAAAATCTCACCTTTCAGATGTCTGGACAGTCTTCTAGACGTCGTTCCTGTCGTCTGTCTAGAAGCACAGACGTTTGATTCTGGAAAATTTTCTAGAACCAGGGCACGACTCGCCCTCCGCTCGCGACGCCTGGCCGCGTCGCGCCTCGTGGGCCTGCTGCTCAAGCCGCAGCAGTCCCCCCCCCCACGTCGCCTCGCGCCCGCTACGCCCCCCGCCGGTCGGCCCTAGCAGCCCCGGCGAGCTCGCCCTCATGGCCGAGCGCCTCTCCCACGCGCAGTATCTCCTCCCACGCTCACCGCGGCTGTCGCTGCCGCTGCACCCTCGCGCTCGCTCTCGCACACTGGCTAAAGGAGAAGAGGAAGGAGGCGGAGGTGACTGGAGTGAGGGAGAGGCGTGGCCCTTTTAAGGCCGCGCAAGGAGGAGAGAGAGAATGCGGCAGAGGCGTCTGCGGCCGCAGGAGAGAGGGAAAAAGAGGGAGAGAGAGAGAAAACGCAGGTCTGCGCGCTCAAGCGCGCAGACGAACAGTAGGGTGCCAAAATAACCGATTTCCAGACGTCTAGAAATGATCCAAGACGTCTGGGCAGATGTCTGTAAGTGATTCAAGACGTCTGGTACGACGTCTGGGCCACCTCCCAGACGTCTTAAAAGACGTCTGGAGCGCCCGTTCGTAACAATATAACAAACTCAAAGTAAGTTTCATCCCCGAAACTTACGCTAACTAGGGTGCGGGAAAACGTCATAAAAACCATAACAAACTCAAAGAGGACCGAAGTCGGTCCGAAAAGACGTACCTGCGAAGAGTTTCGGGTACCGCTCCCGCATTGCCACCTCAGGCTCCCAGGTAGCCTCCTCGTACCGCTGGCTCCTCCACGAAACCTTTACCAGGGGTACTTGCTTTCGTCTCAAATTGCGGACGGCACGATCTAGAATCTGCACTAGCCGCTCGGGGTAGGTCAGGTCGTCGCCCACCTCGACGCTCTCGTGACTCAGTACGTGACTGGGATCGGCTACGTACCTCCTGAGGTTGGACACGTGGAACACGCCGCGGACACCAGAAAGCTGCGGGGGGAGGGCAAGCCTGTAAGCAACGGGTCCAACCCGCTCCAGGACCTCAAAGGGCCCCACAAACCTCGGCGCGAGCTTCCCCCTCACCCCAAACCGCTGCAGGCCCTTCATGGGTGAAACACGAAGGAAGACGTGGTCCCCAACCTCAAACTGCACCTCTCTGCGTCTTTGATCCGTGTAGCTCTTCTGTCTGCTCTTGACAGTGCGGAGTCGCCTGTGGATCTGCTCGACTACCTCCTGACTCTACCGGATCAACCTGGGGCCAACCTCCCACTTGGTCCCCACCTCAACCCAACTCAAGGGTGCCATACACTTCCGTTCGTACAGAGCCTCATAGGGAGCCATGCGGATGCTCGAGTGGTAACTGTTGTTGTATGCAAACTCCGCCAGGGGCAGGTGCTCCTCCCAAGAGCCCCTCCAGTCCAGTACACAGGCACGCAAAAGGTCCTCAAGTGTCTGTATCGTGCGCTCAGACTGTCCTTCCGTCTGGGGGTGGTAAGCTGTACTAAACCTCAACCGCGTCCCCAAGGCCTGCTGAAACTCAGCCCAAAACTGGGACGTAAAGCGGGTATCCCGGTCGGATACGATCTCCCGCGGAACTCCGTGTAGTCGTACCACATCTCGGATATACCTCTCTGCCAACTGTGCTGGTCCCAAAGTAACTAGGATCGGCAAGAATCGTGCCATCTTCGTCAGTCTATCCACTATTACCCAGACTGCATCGTGTCCCCGCTGGGTAACAGGTAAGCCCACCACCAAGTCCATGGTGATGCTCTCCCACTTCCACTCTGGCACTGGAAGCGGCTGTAGCGACCCTGCCGGCCTCTGATGCTCGGCTTTCACCTGCTGGCACACTAAGCACTGTTGCACGAATTCACCCACATCCCGCTTCATCCCCCTCCCCCAAAACTCGCGTCTCAAGTCGTGGTACATCTTCGTGTTTCCAGGATGTATGGTGAATCTGGAACCGTGTGCCTCAGTCAGGAGCTCTCTCAACAGCTCCTCGTCTCTGGGAATGCACAACCGTCCCCTCAAGCGCAGCACCTGGTCTGGTCTGTCGTGTCACCGTCACTGCCCCACAGTGCCCTCGCAACTCTAGAGGTCGCCAACTGCCCACCTCCTCCAAAAGGCTCCAACTCTGTAACTGTAAACTGGCCAAGTGCGCGGGCACCTTACGGCTCAAGGCATCAGCCACCACATTGGCCTTTCCCGGGTGGTAGGAGATGCTGCAGTCGTAGTCCTTCAGGAGCTCCAACCAACGTCTCTGTCTCATGTTGAGCTCCTTCTGATCAAAAAGGTATTTGAGGCTCTTGTGATCTGTGAAAATTTCGAAGGTCTCACTGTACAAGTAGTGCCTCCAAGTCTTCAGCGCGAAGACAACAGCTGCCAACTCTAGGTCGTGGGTAGGGTAGGTATGCTCATGGGGCTTCAGTTGCCGCGAAGCGTAAGCGACAACGTGACCCCTCTGCATGAGCACACCTCCTGACCCCTGCAAGGAGGCGTCCGTGTACACAACGAACCCGCCACTCCTGTCAAGGATGGTGAGCACGGGAGCCGAGGTCAACCTCTCCTTCAGCTCCAGAAAACACGCCTCACAAGCGTATGTCCAAGCGAAGGGCACGTCCTTCCGGGTCAACTGTGTCATAGGACGTGCAATCTGTGAAAAACCTCTGATGAATCGTCTGTAGTAGCCTGCCAGTCCCAGGAAACTACGAATCTCAGTGACTGAACGCGGTCTCTCCCACCTGAGTACTGCCTTAACCTTGGCTGGGTCCACCGCCAAGCCGTCTCCAGAGATCACATGACCTAAGAAGGTCACCTCCCTCAACCAGAACTCGCACTTGCTGTATTTGGTGTACAGCCTACGTCGTCTCAGAGTGTCCAGAACCATCCGCAAGTGCTGTCCATGCTGCGTCTGATCTCTAGAATAGATGAGTACATCATCTATGAAAACCACCACGAACTGGTCCAAGTACGGTCTAAACACCCGGTTCATCAAGTCCATGAAAGCAGCGGGGGCATTGGTCAGCCCAAACGGCATGACCAAAAACTCGTAGTGTCCGTACCGGGTGCGGAAAGCTGTCTTGGAGACGTCAGTCTCCCTGATCCTCAACTGGTGGTATCCAGACCTCAGGTCGATCTTGGAAAACACCGTGGCACCCCGCAACTGGTCAAATAAGTCGTTGATCCTCGGCAGCGGATATCTGTTCTTGATGGTGACCCTATTTAGCTGTCGGTAGTCCACACAAAGGCGTAGGGTACCATCCTTCTTCTTCACAAACAGTACCGGGGCTCCCCAGGGAGACGCACTGGGCCTCACGAAACCCTTCTCCAAAAGGTCCTGCAACTGGGACTTGAGCTCTCGTAGCTCAAGCGGTGCCATCCTGTATGGCGCGGGGAAGATGGGGCTGGTTCCTGGTACTAGTGAGATCTCAAATTCGATCTCACGCTCGGGTGGTAGTCCTGGTAACTCGTCTGGAAACACATCAGGGTACTCTCTGACCACTGGGATACTCTGGAAGTCTGCCACAGGGCTGGGCTCTGCCACCACACAAGCTAGGAAGCCCTCACACCCCTGGCTCAAAAGTCTCGCCGCCCGAAGTGCCGAAATGCACCTGAAACCTCCGTCCACTGGCTGTCCGTGAAACTCGAAAGAAGGCAACTCCGGCATGGAGAAGACAATCTTCCTCTCAAAACAGTCCACCAAGGCGTGGTAAGCGGACAGCCAATCCATCCCCAGAATCACTCCAAAGTCCTCCATCTGTATCATAATCAGGTCAGCTGGCAGGCTATGTCCCCCGACGCTGACCTCGCAATCCATGTACACCTCCTCAGCTATAAACAGCTGACCACTCGGACCTCTGATTACGAACAGATTTTCTAATGCTGTATAATCCTGGTCCAAACTAACTGCGAAACTGGCTGCGACAAACAAGTGCGTAGCGCCGGAATCGAAAAGCGTGTAAACGAGTCTGCCGGAAACTGGAACCATACCTGCTACCACCGATCCCGAAGCTTTGGCGTCCTTGTGTGTTAGGGCGTTGATATGACCCTCAGCCCTAGGTGCGGACGAAGCAGCCAAACTCTGCGTCGGACGGGTAGGTGCTGGCCGGTACCGTCCTCGCGACTGCTATCCTCCTCCTCGCGCCTGGGAACCGCGGCCTCTTGCACGTCCTCCAGTGCTCTGCGCGGGAAGTATCTGCTGACCTCCTGCCCTAGACGGGTAGTCCCTCCTGATGTGGCCCGGCTGGCCACACTGGTAATAGAGGGGAACTCGACTTCCACCCTCTGTGGGTCCCTGCTGTTGGCTGGGCGAGGGTCCGGTGCTGGCGACTGGCCCCTGTCGAGGGCCCCCAAAGGCCACTGATGGCCCTGTAAAACGTGACGCCACATGTCTCCTTTGAGTTCTCCTAGCACGCCTAGTGTGACGGCGGAAATCTCGTTCCACCACCAACTCCCCTGTCGTATGCTCAGAAGGGGGAGGAGGGGGTGGCGATGTGGATGGAAGCTGAAATTCTTCACGAACCACCCCTCGAATTAGTTGGACGAGGTCCGGAGACGGTATGCTCAGGAGAAGAGGAGGGGTAGTATGTACTCCAAGCCCGACACATCTGTCCCTCGGGCCTCGACCTCGGCCGCACCCGCGGCCCACCCTCCTAGTTCCACGACGAGGCATCTCCTGCAAGGAGACGCGAGACAAAACGGAACACGTCACTACGGAACGATACCGAGCGGAAATGTCTAAGAGCTCATGTCAAAAGATATGTTGTGGTGGCTACTCTAGTTATAGACATGTGAATTGGTTATTTTCCAGTCAGTTGATTCACTTCTCGGGACGACCTTGCTCTGATACCATCTTGTAACGACCCTATTCCCAAGTCCCTACAAGACACGAGAACCAGACCGACTCGACTAATCCCAAGACCCAATCGTCCAACGACGAAGTAACCAAAAGAGCAGTAAAATAAACCACATTTAGCATGAATATAACTAACAGTAAGGAAATACAGCAGTAAGGAAAGAAACTACTATAGTATATACCACCACAACAGTAGAACAACATTCATAACATAATATGAACTGCAGGTAAAGAAAAGTACAGCGGAAATAAGAACTACTCACTATAACGGAACAAAAAGAGGTACAAGAGAACAGTGGTAACTCTACTGGACCCTACTCGGCCCAGCGTCCTCTGCAGCCGCTGACCCTGGATGCTCAACACCTGGTCCTGAAAGGTAACGAGTGTAACACGTCAGCAAAACGCTGAGTAGAGTGACAGCTAAACTAAAGAAACAGTAAAGTGTACAGTAGCTGTTTTAAATTTTCTTCCTTTATTTACGTCTTTCTATTGTTTCACAATTTATCTATTTCTCAGATCCTTCACTTGATCTCGAATGTTCCTCGTGGGAGCAATCTTGATTGTAGTCTTTTCCGAACAGTAGAAGTAGCACGTAGTGCTCTCCTGTCCGGGAGAGTCCCACGTGGTGATCCTACTCTCAGTCAACCACCCCAAGGTCACTGACAGACGTAACGGTGACTACGGCACGCGCGGTATACGCACGGGTAGCTAACCTGCACTGGCACGCGGTCAGTCGTTTCCGTTAACGGGTGCGCCCAAAGCACAGCACTGAACCAGTACAGGGCAGAGCCCTCTCAGTAACAGGGGTCCAACCCCTCCACAGTAACCAAACAGGGGCCTTGCCCCTCCACAGTCCGCACACCTACGCCTGACTACCCTGGTTTGCCCCAGTGGGCCTAACAAGTCGGTGTGGGAGGCTAGCAGAACCCCGGGGCCCGTGGGGTAGCTAGTACCTCCCTACACTAGTAGCTCTCCTTGGTACTACGTACACGAGGGCCAGCAAGTCGGTATAGAGTGGCCAGTCCTAACCCCGGGTCCCTGGGGCGGCTGGCTCCGCTCTGCGCTAAACAGGGGGGACAGTCGCTCTCCTTGGTACTCCGTACTCAAGGGCCAGCTCACTTCTCCAATTCTATTCCATTCACTTTCCAGGAGTTCTACTCCTAATTCCCCGTAGGGTTCCAGCTCTTTTAACTCAGAACATCCAGGTTTCACTTTCCAGTTTCACGTTCTTACAATCCATATTCTCAATCATGTTTATTTATTCATAACAGGCAGCTGTTAATTCAATTCACAGGCAGCTAGTATTTCCTTTCCACATTTTCCAAGACTGCAGTATTCATACATTCCACTAGTTTTCCCATCCTAGGATTCATGCCATATCTTAGGATCTATCATACAATCTAGTTTTCCAGCCATAGGATTCATGCAACACCCTAGGAATCAACCATTCAATCTATTTCTCATTCCTAGGATTCATGCAATGTCCTAGGTTCTATTTATGGTTTCATAATTTAACAGATTATACTTAAAGCCACTCTACCGGTTACAACAGGCGAACTGGGGGCGTGGTCGGGAATCCCGCGTGCCTCCGCAACCTCGGGACTGCAACGGAACGGGGTCCTATCACAAGAATCAAACACAAGGAGTGTCTCAAAATAGTGTATGGCTACTGTAGACAGGTAGAGGATTTAATTCCGAAAAGAACGCAACTCGAAACGCGGAAAATGAAACCCGAACGGGCCCTAAACGGGTCGAAAACGACGAAACAGTGTAAAATCAGACGTCTGGAACTTCTTCCAGACGTCTTAAAAAGTGAATCATGAATTACCTTGCTCTGCGTGGGCTCTCAGATGTTCAGAAGCCTGTGGGGGCGTTTGGCCGAGTTCCCAGACGTCCGATTGTCACCTAGGACGTCTGGAAGTCATTCCCGCCGTCTGGCACTGCAGCCAGACGTCTGATTCGCGTTGGATGCGAATCTCCGACCCTGCGCGTACCCATTTCCTCTCTCTCTTAGTACGGTCAATCGAAGGGAAGGAAGAAGACGGAAAATCTCACCTTTTAGACGTCTGGACAGTCTTCCAGACGTCGTTCCCGTCGTCTGTCTAGAAGCACAGACGTCTGATTCTGGAAAATTTTCCAGAACCAGGGCGCCACTCGACCTCCGCTCGCGACGCCTGGCCGCGTCGCGCCTCGTGCGCCTGCTGCTCGAGCTGTAGCAGTCCCCCCCCCCCCCGCGTCACCTCGCGCCCGCTGCGCCCCCCGCCGGCCGGCCCTAGCAGCCCCGGCAAGCTCTCCCTCACGGCCGAGCGCCTCTCCCACGCACAGCACCTCCTCCCACTCTCACCGTGGCTATCGCTGCCGCTGCACCCTCACGCTCGCTCTCGCGCACTGGCTGAAGGAGAAGAGGAAGGAGGCGGAGGTGACGGGAGTGAGGGAGAGGCGTGGCCCTTTTAAGGCCGCACGAGGAGGAGAGAGAGAACGCGGTAGAGGCATCTGCGGCCGCAGGCGAGAGGGAAAAAGAGGGAGAGAGAGAGAGAAAATGCAGGTCTGCGCGCTCAGGCGCGCTGACGAACAGTAGGGTGCCAAAATAACCGATTTTCAGACGTCTGGAAATGATCCCAGACGTCAGGTCAGACGTCTGTAAGTGATTTAAGACGTCTGGTACGACGTCTGGGCCACCTCCCAGACGTCTTAAATGACGTCTGGAGCGCCCGTTCGTAACAGGAGCGAAGGTGGCTATGGTGGTGTGTTTAGGGCTTACTGTGGTTGTGTTGATGAGAGCCTCATCATGAACCCTAACAAGCGCAATTTAATCTAAATAAGTGGGAAGAAGCTCCTACAAAACCTAAAGAGAGGCTTAACTCAGAGAATTCTGAGTTAAAGAATAAGACAAATCATAAGGGGTAAAACTGCAATTTCACCAATGTAGTGCGCAAACAGGATAATTAAGGGCCTAAACAAAGGTCAAATGAGCTTAATGAGGGAAGTGGGATGATCTGATCTGGAAAGGGTTATAGTAACTTTTAGGAATTAAATGACATTCTATAACCCTAAAACAAACCCACTTTAATTCACGAGGTTTGAGGTAATATAAAAATCAACTAAACCCTCTAAAATTCATGGAAAAATATTCCCTAGGGTTTAGAACCTTCAATTTGGCCTTTGCAACCTATGTTGACCTAAAATGAGAACCATGCCCATTTTATGACCTAATTTAGGTTTTTACGCAAATTGACCGGTCAAACATGGTCCAACCTAAAATCAAATTTCACCATTTTGACCGACTTTACAAATTGGTCCTCTTGAATTACTTTTTGACCCTTATCTTTTGAAACCCTTGCACATTGCCCCTATCTTTCTCGTCGTTCTTTGCAAAACGGTCCTCCATGCCATTCTGAGCAGTGCCATACCTCCGGCAACCTTGCGAGGAGGATGGCACCGCATAGGGCATGGCGCCCGCTCTCAGGAACGAACGGGAGGTTCCCTACATCGTCCTCTGTCGCAGGGACCCTCCCCTGTGTCCTGCAACCACCCATGCCTCTCGTGCGAATGCATGAAAGGCATGGGTCTCCTTCTCCGGCCATCTCCAGCGTGCGCTGCACGTCTCTCCCTCGGTCCGCTCTCCTCGCCAGCGCCTTTATAAGGAGCGGGAGGGGCTTCCGTCCAAGGGAAGCTAGTTTTGGCCGAGAAACCCCCCTCCGTCGTCTCCTCTCTCTCTGGTCAGATTGTCCAAGCTTTCGACGAACTCTCCTCCTCCTCGTCGCTCTGCTGCCATACCTGCAGCAGAGCCCACTCTGCCCCGTCTTCCCACGCCAGGCCACACCAACTAGCATCCTCGGATCTCCTTCTCGTCGCCGATAAACCCCTCTTGGGCACCTTCGTCCTTAGCGCCGGCAGGAACGCGCCGAGTGCCACCTCTCTCCCTCTTCATCAATTAGGCAGGTAGAAACCTTCCCCTCTCTCTCCCTCTTAGTTCCCCCTTCTTAATTTACCATTTTAACCACCAACCGCCACTGTTCATCACCATCTTCCCCATCTCCGACCGCTCTCCAGCGAGGCGTTCTCGCCACTCCACGCCGCCATCCGCCTCGCCAACTACGCCTTAAGCTCCTCACCACCTCACTGACACCGAATCCACCCTCCATTCCCTTCCTAGCACCTCCAGACCACCCCCCAAACTCACCCACTCTCACGCACGCAGTGTGCCCTAGGCGCACGGCCACAGGCACGCTCACGTCTCACCGACCCTCGCACCACCTTCGCCGTCCTCTGGCGAAGCTCACTGCATTGTCTGATGTGGCCGTGAGGCTGTCTTCGTGATTTCAGGTCTCCGCCTCCTCGCCGCCATTGACAGCAGGTTGGAGCTGCTTCGCAGGCAGCTCCAGACTTCTTCAGCCCCAGGCGCAGGACCTAGGTAGTGCGGGGCACTTCTGCAGAGACACCCAGGTTCTCAATTGGGGTCGCGAGCCTTTGCTGCTGCCCCCATTGCGCGAAGTCTTCTCCCACGGGCGCCTGAGACTGGAGGTGGGACTTTTGTCCCACCTCGTAAGTGTGTGGCCTCGCACCCACACTTAAATTGATTTTGTGATATTAGCCGATTACCTCCGATACACACGGGGTGAGGTCCCTCACCTATCACCGCCCTCGTCCGTGAGCTCACCACACGGATCAGGCGCGATCCGACCCGACACTCCTGTGCACTCCTCGCGCACCACCCACGCCGGTGTGCCTGGACCCGGGCACGCAACCTGACCCGATTACCCAGCTCTGGGAGAGCTTTCCAAAGAGAAATCCAGAGAGAGAGAGACACAGGAAAGGGGTAGGGGTAGGTTTTGCACTGATAGTTGTGTGTGCGCACAAGATAGAAGGAAGAAGAAGGAAGAAGCAGGCAAAGAAAGAAGAAAGGAAGGAAAGGAGCTAAAGGAAAAGAAGAGGAGCCGCACTGTAGCAACCTGACAGTTAAGCCGTCTGAGCGCTGAATCAGACGTCAGAGGGTCAGCAGCTACAGCAGAGAAGAAGAAGACAGGAATGGAGTGAAAGAAAGAAGATGAAGGGCCAGAGCAGAAGAAAAGAAGGAAAAAGGAGAGAAGAAAATCAGAGAGGAAGAAAGGAGAAAGACTTAGCAGCTGAAGAAGAAAAGAGAAGGCAGAAGCCTCTGCAGCCGCAAGGAAGAAGAAGAAAAGAAAATCAGAGAGAAGAAAAGAGAAAGAGAAAGAGGAACCACAGAAGCAGAGAAGAAGAGAAGAAGAAGAAGAAAGAAGAGAGTCGGCTGAAGACAGAGAAGAAGCCAATCACCTTCTCTCTCTCTCTCTCTTAATTTTTGTAAAACCTTATATTGTGAATTTATAAGCTTCTAGAATTATAGTTTGCTCCCTGAGTTCGACCTCGGGAAACTCTTCATTCCGAGTAATAAATTGTATTAGACTGGTAACCATTTTATTATATACCACAACGACTATAATAACTATATAGACAAAAAGGGCCACCATGTGTAAAGACCCGTTCTGTCCTTAGCCTTTTAAGACGTCTGGACTATCGGTTAGACGTCTGGTCAGACGTCTAGACACCTTCCCAAACGTCTGGAAATCAAAATTTTTGGGTACGAGCTTCACGTCTGCATGCGTGCTGCGCGCAGACAGTACGCTTCTTCTCTCTCCTTCCCTCTTCTCTCCACATAAACTCTAACGCACCTCTTTATAAACCCCACTTCACCTCTCTCGTTCTTCCCACTCCACAGCCACCTTCTTCCCTTCCTCTCCACCGCAGTGAGAGGAGCGAGCGTGAGAGTGGCCACGAGGAGGAGAGGTGGCGTGTGGGAGCTCACCGGAGGGCGCACGGCTGGAGCAGCACATGCGGGAGGAGGAGAGCGTCGGGGGAGTCATCCCCAACACTGATGTAGCCGGAGCTGCAGGCGAGGAGGCGAGGCGAGTTTGCGCCCGGTGAGGGCGAGTAGGAGGAGGTCCTGATTCTGGGTTTTTCCCAGAATCAGACATCTGGAATGACGTCCAGACGACGGAGTGGACGTCTGGAGACGACTCCAGACGTCTGAAGATAGATATTTACGAAGGTGCATTCCCTTTGCGGATACGACCATGTTGGCCGCTCTGCAGCTACGCTTTACATGGCTAATTTTAGGAGATTTTGTCGTCGCATGCAGGGATTACTTCGGGAAGACGCGGGACACACCCTCCCACGCGTTTTAAAGGTCTGGGCAGCTTACCAGACAGCTGGAGGCACTGCCATACGTTCGGAGAGGAGGTCGGACGTCTGGAGCTTGGTCCAGACGGCCCAGAGGAGGTCCTGGACGTCTGAGGTCGACGCGGAGCCTGAGGTGCGTTCTTGGACACTTTTAAGACATCTGGACATTGTGCCAGACATCTGATTTGAGTCAGCAACTCTGTTTTTGACCCTCTTAGGGTCCGTTTGAGGTCTGTTTTACGCAAACAAGATATCGGTGTTTTCATTGTGAGTTCCTCTACTTGTTAGAAGACTTTCTATACTATTCTGAATCTTCCATTGTGATTGTTCCATGTTATATGACTTCATTCCGTTGCGAGTTCGGGACTTGCTGAGACACGTGAGCCTGCTGTTCGAGCCCCAATACTCCTAGGTTGTTTGATAAAGTGGCTTCCCCTAATTTAATTATAAACCTGAATGCATGTGTGGAATGAATGATTATAACCTAGGATATGGCATGAATCCTAGGACGAGGAACACTTGAAATGTCTGTATGCGTGATTGAATTGCAGTCTTGAATGAGCAGATAGAAACCAACTGCCTGTTAATGAACAAGAGCTGCCTGTGAAATATGAATTAGCCGTGCTAGTTAAACAGTTACATGTGACCTTACCTGTTTTATACGTTAAATGCTAGAATAGGAGCTGCATGTGTATAACCTGAGAATGGAAACGTGAATGATAGAGATATGAGCTGCATGTGTATAACCTGAGAATGGAAACGTGAATGATAGAGATTTGAGCTGCATGTGTATAACCTGAGAATGGAAATGTGAATGATAGAGATATGAGCTGCATGTGTATAACCTAAGAACGGAAATGTGCATGATGAAACCTGGTATGGAATGGCATGAGAAATATGAGCATGAACCCTACAGGGAATTAGGAGTAGAGTTCCTGGAAATAAAAGAAATGGATCTGGAAATGTGAGCAGGAAGTGTGCTGGCCCTTGAGTACATGGTACCAAGGAGAGCGACTGTCCCCTATTTAGTGTAGAGCGGAGCTAGCCGCCTGTGGGTTGGGACCCAGGGTGAGGATTGGCCACTCTACACCTACTTCTTGGCCCTCATGTACACTGTACCGGGGAGAGCTATTAGTGTATGGGGAGAGCTAAACACCCCACGGGGCCTGGGGTTCAGCTAGCCACCCTACACCGACTTGTTAGGCCCACTGGGCATACCAGGGTAGTCAGACAAGGGTGCACGGACTGTGGAAGGGCGGGACCCCTGTTTGGATCTGAGGGCTAGACCCCTGTTACTGAGAGGGCTAGGTCCTATACTGTTCCATGCCGTACTTTGAGCATACCCATTAGCGGAAATGATTGACTACGTGCAAGTGCAAGGTAGCTACTTGTGCGCTTATCGCGCGTGCCGTAGTCACCGTTACGTCTGTCCGTGACCTTGGGGTGGTTGACTGAGTGTAGGACCACCACGAGGGACTCCCAACCAGGAGAGCACTACGTGCGACTTCTACTCTTCGAAAAAGACTGCAATCAAGATCATTCCCACGAGGAACATTCGAGATCAAGAAAGAGATCTGGAAAATAAACCAATGAGTGAAAAGGAATAACTTGTAAAATAAAGTAATTGGAATAGACAGTTACCTGTTCACTTATACTACTTTAGTTAGTTGGTTGCCACACTACTTAGCGTTCGCTGACTTTGTGTACTCATAACCCCTTTTAGGTCCAAGTGTTGAGCAGTTCGAGTCTCTAGCTGCAGAGGGTGCTGGGCCCAGTAAAGCCCAGTAGCAATAGTCTTCTTTTGTAGTACTTTCTATGTAGTGAGTTCAGACTCTTGTACCTTTACGTTCCTGTACCTTGTTACTGTTTTACTGTTGTGGTGGTAATATGTTCTGTTAGCAGCTTTTCTTCCCTACTACATGTACTCTTTTTACTGTTAGTTGCATAGCATTGTGAATGTGGTTTATTTTCCTGCTTTTTGGTTCTTTTTTGCTGGACGACTGGGTCTTGGGATCAGTCGAGTAGGACCGGTCTCGTGTCCTATAGGGATTTGGGAACCGGGTCGTAACAAGATGGTATCAGAGCAAGGTCGTCCTGAGAAATGAACCAACTAGCTTGAGAATAACCAATTCACATGCATGTAACTAGAGTAACCACCACAACATACCTTTTGACACTTGTTCTGAGGTTCTTTTGCTGAATGTCCGTTAGAGTTGACGTCCTTTTGTTCTATTTTACGTGTCTCCTTGCAGGAGATGCCTCGACGTGGAGTTCTTGAGGCGGGCCGCGGATGTGGCCGTGGATGAGGTCGGAGGGGCGAACGTGCTGGGCCTGAGGTTTCAGTGGACCAACCACTTCTTCCAAGCATTCAGGCCTAGGACCTCACCCAGTTGATACGGGAGATAATACGAGAGAAGCTCCACCCGCCTCCACAAGCGCCTCTCCCTGGGGACGTGGAGGGGGAGTCTTCTGTGGGACCACGAGACTGACGCAACGTTGGATGTGGGGGAGAAGGTGGTCCTCCACCGCCCCCACCGCACTCTAAGACTTCCGAGCATGAACCCTCCCTGCCTGGAGGCATGCCGTTCCCCCACTACAGCGACACTACGAGATTTTCGGACAGTTCTGGAAGCTAAAGCCCACCTTCTTCAAGGGGGATGAGGACCCGATTGAGGCGAAGGACTGGTTGGAGCAGATCGAGAAGATGTTTGACACCCTTCGCCCCCTGCGGATGCCGCGTGGCCTTTGCCACGTACCAGCTGGAGAGCGCAGCACACAGGTGTGGTGGAGGGCAGTCAGAGGCCAGGAGAGGGCAGAGCCGATGTGGGACCAGTTTGTGACCCTCTTCTTCGAGCAATACTTCCCGCAGATGTGGCAGGATCAGAGGTGGTGGGAGTTCCACACTCTCCGCCAGGGGACGATGCTTGTTAGTGCGTATCGTACGTGTTTTCTGGAGCTGTCACGTTTCGCTGCGACAGCTGTGGCTACTGAGGAGGAGCGCCTGTGGAGGTTCACTGAGGGGCTCCGGCAGACCATTCGGGGGTATGTCAAACCCCTAAAGCTGCCCACGTTCTCTAGAGTGATGGTGGCAGCTATGACGTATGAGGAGACCAATCTGGCCGCACGAGACACTGACAGCAGACAAAAGAGGCCCTACCAGCCAGAGTACTCACAGGTCCGGTGAGAGAGGAGGCACGTTGCACCTGCAGGAGAGCCATCTCACTTTGCGAGGCCGTCAGTGGCCTTTGGAGGTCCCCGACAGGGGCCAACTGCCAGCACTAGACCCCCGCCCAGCCGTCAGTAGGGACCTACCGAGGGCGGGACTCGAGCTCCCCTCTGCTACCAGTGTGGCCAGCTAGGCCACATCAAGAGGGACTGCCCATTTAGGATCGGAGAGCAGCAAATGCTCCCCACACCGAGCGCGGGAGGCCGAGTAGGTGGTCCTGGTTCCCGGGCGCTGGTGGAGGACGGCAGTCATGGGGAGGGTACCAGCCAACGGCTACCCATCCGACGTAGAGTGTGGCTTTTTCTTCCACACCGAGGGTTGAGAGGCATATCAACGTCCCGACACACAGAGATGCCAGGGCATCAGGTTCAGTGGTGGCAGGTATGGTTACAGTTTCCAGCAGAGTAGTTTACATACTTTTTGATTCCGACGCCACACACTCGTTTGTTGCTGCGAGTTTTGCTGTCAGTTTGGGACATGACTGTATGTTGTTAGAGGATACTTTTGTGATCAGAGGTCCGGGTGATCAGCTGTTTGTAACTGAGGAGTCTACACAAACTGTGAGGTCAATGTTGGGGGACACAGCCTCCCCGCTGACCTGATTGTGATACCGATGGAGGATTTTGGCATGATTCTGGGAATGGATTGGTTGTCTGCTTACCACGCTTTTCTGGACTATTTTGAGAGGAAGATCGTCTTCTTCATACCGGAGATGCCTTCTTTTGAGTTTCACGGGCAGCCGGTGGACGGAGGCTTCAGGTGCATTTCTGCACTTCGGGCGGTGAGACTTTTGGGCCAGGTGTGTGAGGGCTTTCTGGCTTGTGTAGTGGCAGAGCCCAGCCCCGTGGCAGACTTTCAGAGCATCCCGGTGGTCAGAGAGTACCCCGACGTATTTTTAGAGGAGCTGCCAGGACTATCGCCTGAGCGTGAGATCAAGTTTGAGATCTCACTGGTATCAGGGACCAGCCACATTTCTATGGCACCATACAGGATGGCACCACTTGAGCTATGAGAAATCAAGCCCCAGTTGCAGGACCTGTTAGAGAAGGGCTTTGTGAGGCCCAGTGCGTCTCTGTAGGGAGCCCTAGTGTTATTTGTGAAGAAGAAGGATGGTACCCTACACCTTTATGTGGACTACAGATAGCTGGATAGGGTCACCATCAAGAACAGGTTTCCACTGCCGAGTATCGATGATTTGTTTGATCAGTTGCAAGGTGCTATGGTATTCTCCAAGATAGATTTGAGATCTGGCTACCACCAGTTGAGGATCAGGGAGACCGACGTCTCCAAGACAGCTTTCTACACCCGATACGGACACTACGAGTTTTTGGTCATGCCATTTGGGTTGACCAACGCCCCCGCTGCCTTCATGGATCTGATGAATCTGGTGTTTAGACCGTATCTAGATCAGTTTGTGGTGGTGTTTATCGATGATGTGCTCATTTACTCGTAAAAGAGAAGTTTTGTGAACACCAAAACATCAAAGAGAAGTGAAACTAGGTTTCAACAATCTCTCTCTTTTTGGTGTTGACAAAACAATAGAAATACCTATATTTAAAATAATAGAAACCTCATAAGAGAGAATACAAAAAACTCCACTAGGAGTGAAACCTCCCCCTCAAACTAAGCTTCCTTATTTTAAATACAATGTATCTACCATTTCTCCCCTTTTTTGTCAATCAAACAAAAAAACTATAACAATGACTAGGCATGAAATAAGATTGTAGAGAAACAATCGTAAGAAGAAAACAAGCATATTAAAAGTCATAATAACCATAATTGAAGTCATACATCATTAAAAGACAAAATAACCAAGCAAAACATGTTCAAATGTTCAATACATGAAAATATAGACTAAAACTAATTGCGAGGACATTTTCCAGTAGACTTTTGAGCATGTTTGCTTCTAGTTCTACCGCCATCATCACCATCATCATCATCAGTTTCATTATCTTCATCATCATCTTCATCATCAGCATCTTCATCATCACTTTCATCATAAGAAACCTCTTCTTCATCTTCATTGTCTTCTTCCTCATCATTATCATGAAGAATAGGTTCTTCCACCATTGGAGATAAGACATAAGATGGGTCTTGAAAATGCTTTTGGCATCTCTCACTGTATTCTTTGGGCGCTTTTGGTTGAGTGCACTTTCTTTGCTTAGGATGTTGAGTGGAAGAAGAAAAATGGGAAGACTCAACGGAAAGTAAAAGATCATAGAACTTGTGTTCCATATGACAAAAAGCAAAGTTGAGATTTGAAAAATTTTGTCCAATATAATTAAAAGTGCTAATCATATTGGGATTAGTCTAGACACATTAGACAAATTTACCCAAGGAGTTTCAGCTTTTGGATATGGATAAGTTATAGGAACAAAAGCTGATGATGATTTAGGAGGTGGATGAGAAGAAGATTGAGCATTCGGATCAACTTCATCTTCTTCTTCACTAGATAATTCCTCTCTAGCTAGTTCTACTCTCATTTTTCAGAGAGTGGGCCACTTGAAGTTGACCAGTTTTCTAAGCAAAGTAAAGCTAGAGAGATCATTTTACTCTTGATAAGAATGTGAGATACAAGAATATCAAGAGGAAGAGCTGAAGCACGGTAATAAGGTCATAAGACATGAATAAATACTGTGTTTCAATTTACAGGAAAACTTGTTATAATAGCATAGATTAAGGGTAAAATGTCTATAGGGATTTTGTGAAATCCCGAGTATTTGACACTAAGGTTCCTTGCTAAAATTCTGAATAGAACTCTAGCAAATAAGGTCATGTTTGGAGCAACCAAAGCTTTTCCCTGACAGTTAGGAAGCAAGAATGTTTCATGAATTTTTGAAGTGGAGAATTTCTCCTTAAGAGCATCAAAAGTACGACCTTCATTAGGACATTGGGTTATGGTGGATAGGAATTTGGGTGTAATAATTATCTTTTGATCAAAAATGTTTGAAGTTAAGACATGTTGACCTCGATTGTCTTATTCTTAGAGATTTGCAAAAAATAAACAATTAACATCAGGATAAACTCTAGGAACATCAACAAAGAATGATTCATCAAAGAAATGCATGAGGTTTTGTTCAGATAAATGAGTGGTAAAGTTAAAAAGCTGTAAAGAAAAGTCTTTCCACTCAAATGGCCTACATTGGTGAAGCTTTAGGCCCTTATACCAATCAAACTTTGATTTGGCATCCTCATTGATGCAAAATTTGTAAAATGCATCTTGAGGTGCCTTTCCCTTACTCTTAGATTTTGGTGCCATCTGAAAAATATGCAACAGGAGTAGGACAAATAATGAGTAAATCAAAATATTTCATTTAATGTGTGCATTCAAAAACACACTTAAGCCTTCATGTACCGATACTGGTGATTAGTACCGGTATTGGTTGGTTTCAGTTCCAACTAGAAAATCGAGCGAGTACCGATACCGATCATTATTACCAGTACCTGCTGTCAAAAGCAGGCTTTGCTGCACCCAGCTAGTACCGGTACTAGTGATAGGTACCGGTACCATCTGGTACCCGACGTGAAATAAAATGGAGCAGCAGGGGTGATTTAGGGGAAAGAGAAAACAAGTTATAGAAAGAATCAAGATATAAAGATATACAAAGAGGATGAGAAAATACCTAGAGTTGTGTCTTGGAGGAGATCCTTCTTCTTCTCTTTAGCTAGGGTTTGGAGAAGGTCTTGGAGAGAATGAGAAATAGGTTTTGGAAGGAACAAAATGAGACAAGTGTTTGCACTTAACCTCTTTCATATGGGATGAGTTATGTGTTAATCACATGACCACTTACGTGGTTGAGAGAAATATCAATAAACAACTTAGTTATTGAAAAATAATGTAATCAATAACCTAAGTTTAAGCAATCATATTGCAAACAAAACCCTGATATTTCTAGAAATATGGAAATATTACAATATACCACTATTTAAAAAAGTGGGTAAATTGCACATAGGCCCTCAGGGATTTGTATAATTGCAAATTTAAAAAGCAATTAAACTTTTAATTTTGAACTTATTTAATTGTACACAATCCCAATTTTATTTTTATAAAACAGAATCACTCTACTGCAAGAGGTTTTGTAAAGATGTTTGCCAATTGGTTTTGTGTATCTATAAATTCTAATTGAATAACACCTTGCAGCACACTGTCTCTAAGAAAATGGTGTCGAACATCTCTATATTTGGTACATGAATGATGTACTGAATTTTTGGATAAATTAATTGCACTTTTACTATCACATAGAATTTTAGATTGTGCAAAACAACAACAATAACCAAGCTTTCTCCCACATTAAGTGGGGTCAGTTATATGAATTCTTTGCCACCACATAGAACAATTTTCAACCATTTCTCAACTTAAATTAAAGTAATTGAGATCATACTTAGTAGTTTCCTTCCAACATTTGTTTGGTCTTCCTCACCCCATCTTAGCAGGTTCAGCCTCCAACTTCTCGCATCTCCTAACTGGAGCATCTAGTGGCCTTCTTTGTAAATGTCCAAACCACCTTAGATGTGACTCACGAATTCTATCCTCTATCGGTGCCACCCTAACCTTTTTTTTAATAATCTCATTTGAAAAACGGTCCCTTCTTGTATAACCACACATCCATCTTAACAACTTCATTTCTGCCATAGACATCTTTTGTATAAGTCTATAGTTGATAGCCCAGTATTCAGAACCGTACAACATAGTTGGTCTTACCGCAGTTTGATAGTATTTTTCTTTGACTTGTAAAGGAACCCTCTTATCATAGAAAAAACCAGATGCACCCCTCCATTTCAACCACCCTACATTAATTTTATGTATAACATCTCCATCAATTCCACCATCTTGTTGCGCAAAAGATAATCCAAAATCGGACAAAGTCTGTTTCATCCAAATGACCTGAGAGCTAGTAAGTGAAGCAGCAATATATTCTTCTTCGGTCGTGGAAAGTGAAACACGTGTCTGTTTTTTAGAGAACCATGAAACAAGAAATTCTCCAATAAAATGATAGGTGCCATTGGTGCTCTTTCGGTCTGTTCAACTCCCTGCATAATTTGCATCACTATAGGATAATAAATCGAAGGTCTGTGCTTTAGGGTAAAAGAGACCAAGATCTCTTGTGTTATTTACGTATCTAAATATTCTTTTTACTGCGTTTAAAAGAGATTCCTTAGGTTCGGATTAGAATCTTGCACATAAACATGTAGCAAAAAGAATATCAGGCCTAGGAGTTGGAAGGTACAGTAGTGATCCTAACATACACCCGGTATTTTTTTTCATCTGCCTTCTTGCCGGATAGATCTTCACCAAGAGAAGTAGATGGAGCAATTGAAGTCTCTTTTCGATTTACTTTTTCAATGTCAAACTTCTTGAGAATTTCAAGAATATATTTTGTTTGACTAATGTAAATACCTGTGTCTAATTGTTGGATTTGGAGACCTAAAAAGAATCTGAGTTCTCCCATCATACTCATTTCAAACCAGTCTTCATAGTCTCACAAAAATGCTGACACAGGAACTCCTTGGTTGATCCAAATATAATATCGTCGACGTATATTTGAACTAACAAGATGTCATTTCCTTCTTTCTTTACAAAAAGAGTTGAATTAACAACTCCAATTCTATATCCATGTTGAAGAAGAAAGGACCTAAGTCTATCATACCAAGCTTTAGGAGCTTATTTAAGCCCATATAATGCCTTGTTGAGCTTAAATACATGATCTGGGTGTGCTGGGTCCTCTAACCCGGGAGGCTGATGAACATAAATTTCTTCCTTAATATAACCATTAAGAAAAGCGCTCTTGACATCCATTTGAAATAACTTGAAGCCCTTTGCACTTGCAAAAGCAAGTAGCATCCGTATGGACTCTAAGCGAGCAACAGGAGCAAATGTCTAATCAAAGTCAATTTCCTCCTGTTGGTTATAGCCTTGAGCTACGAGTCTAGCCTTATTCCTGATTACTAAACCAGATTCATCCAATTTATTTCCAAACACCCACTTGGTTCCAATAATGGAATTACCCTCAATAGCGGGTACGAAATCCCATGCATTATTCCTTGTAAATTGGAGTAGCTCCACCTGCATAGCTACAACCCATGATTCATCCTTTAATGCCCTATCAACTTTCTTGGGTTCAACTTGAGAAACAAAGGCATTAAGGACAAAATCGGCTCTAAAATGAGATTGAGTGTTTATACCTTGTTCAATATCACCTATAATTTGACCTTGAGAGTGATCCGTGTGGTGTACCCATTCTTTTGGAAGATCATGTATATTTCGTGTATCTTCTATTTTTGATACATCGATGAAGGCAGTATCTTCATCATCGGAATCCAGATGGTTTGGCTTCGGTTCTCCTAAAGTTGTTTCATCAAATAAAACATGTAGGGATTCTTCAACAACAAAAGTCCATTTATTAAAGACTCGATAAGCTTTGCTTCTTGTTGAAAATCCAATAAAAATACCTTCATCACCTTTAGTGTCATGGTTTTTGTTAACGAGCGAAATCGAGGTTTATAAATGCTGTGTTATAGTATAGGTTGAAATCGCTTGAAAACAAATAGAATTTATTACTCGAATAAAAGTCCGAGTTCAACACAGGGAGCCATTGGCAAAAGCGATTCTCAAGATTGTAATTCAACACAAATATATAAGCAATAGAATTCCAAGCAATAATATTTTGAATGAAAGCGTATGTCAAAGAGTGCAAAAAGAATGGGGTAACATGGTGATTTGAATCACCAATTACCCCTCACAGTTATATCAAATAACTCAAAAGTACTAAGAAATTAAATACCACGTAGGATAAGTCCACAGTGCACTTCAAACGACTGTTCAGCCGGTTAGACGGCTTAAATAGCTCAAAGGTACTGTTCTTCTTCTTCTTCTTTCTCTTCATGCAAAAGGGGAAGGCGCTCTCAAATTTGGCTAAGTGTCATAGGGAGCAAAACCCCCTACCCCCGTGCGCTTTCTCACCTTCTCTCTCTGGGATTTGCCCTCCTAGGGCCTCGGCTTTCAAGTGTTCGAGTAGAGCACACCCGGGACCAGGCTAATCGGCAGTGGGTGGTGAGTGAGGTGTGAACAGGACTTAGGTGGGTAATCAGATGCACCAGACCCGTGTGAGCAGTGTCACGGGTGAGGCACGTGAAGGGCGCGGGGTCCTCACCCCCTGTTCAGTTGAGGCGAACAGCCTGTGGCAGGAATTCAATTTATTCGGTTGCGGGTACCCTTCAGCTTCCGTGGTGGGACTAATCAATCCTCCTTCTTCGCGTGCGTAGCTGTTACAGTTCCTTCATTCAATTCACGCAAGATGGTAGTCAAAGGCTCCAATTGCTGGTCCTCTCAGACTCCTGGAACGATTCCGTGTGAACTGGGGTCGACACCTAGAGCTGAATCTGTTGGAGCGAGTTTCAAGCTTCGCTCAAAGCTTTGGTAATGGCAAAGGAGGACCTGCTATCTGAAAATCAGAGTACGGCCTCTCGGCCTCGTTAAATAGGTTCAAGAGCTTTGCAAGGATGTGGCGAGGGTGTGGATGGTGGTGGCGAGCTACGAAGGTGGTCATAGGTGACTGGTGAAGGCAGAGATGAAGGTCTGGAGGTGGGTTGTTTGGTGAGGAGGTGGAGTGGGAAATAGGCCTGGAAAGGTTAGGGCTTTTACTCTAGGGAACACGGCGGAGGTTTTGGCGAGGTATTTGGGATAGTGGAGTGGGCGGAGACCTCACCAGAGGTCTGGTCGGAGCGGAGGACGATGGAGGTGAACGGTAGCGTGGAGGGTCAAAATTGGGATATGGAGAGTAGGAAAAGATAGTGTTGTAACGAGCGCGTGCCCCAGACGCCTTTTAAGACGTCTGGGAGGTGGCCCAGACGTCTGTCAAGACGTCTGGGATCACATCCAGACGTCTGACCAGACGTCCGGGATAGTTTACAGACGTCTGGCGAACAGTTATGCTCGCACGGGATATTCGTCTGCGCGCCTGTGCGCGCAGACCTGCGTTCTGCCCTCTTTCTCTGCGGCTGCAGGCGGCTGCGACCGCCTTCTCTCTCCTCTCCGCGCGGCGTTAAAAGGGGGGGGCGCGCCTCCCCTCCCGTCTCCACCATCTTCCTCCTTCTTCTCCTGCCTGTGCGCGAGAGCGAGCGGACGCGAGGGCGCAGCCGCAGTGAGCGCGGAGGAGCAGCGGCGTGCGAGGGCGGGGCTCTGCCGTGAGGGCGAGCTCGCCAGGAGCGGCTTGGCCGGCCGGCGGAGGGCGCAGGGGGCGCAGAGCGTCGCGGAGAGGGACCTGCTGCGGGCGGAGCAGCGTACGCGCGAGGTGCGACGCGGGCGGCGTCGCGAGCGGAGGCCGAGCAGGGCTCTGATTCTGGAAAAAATTTCCAGAATCAGACGTCTGGATTGATATCCAGACGGCAAGGTCGACGCCTGTGAGATCATACAGACGTCTGAAAGGTGAGTTTCCGCTTTCTTCTTCCTTTTTGTCGACTGACCGTACTGAGGGAGGGGGGTTGGCTGTGCGCAGGTGTTCTGATTCGTCATCCTTTGCGAATCAGACGTCTGGAAGTTGTACCAGACGGCGGGAGTGACCTCCAGACGTCCAAAGTGACCATCGGACGTCTGGGATCTAAGAAAGACGTCCCTGCAGACTTCTGGACGTCCGGGGAACCAAGCCGAACAGGTAATTCTCTTATCCACCGTTTAAGACGTCTGGAAGGAGTTCCAGACGTCTGATTTTGCACAGTATTGTCTTTCTCGACCCGTTTAGGGCCCGTTTGGGCTCCGTTTTCCGCGATTCGAGTTGCGTTCGTTTCAGAATTAATTCCTCTACCCGCCTACAGTAGCTATACACTGTTCTGAGACACTCCTTGTGTTTGATCCTTGTGATAGGACCTCGTTCGGTTGCAGTCTTGAGAGTCGCGGAGGCACGCGGGATTCCCGATCACGCCCCCATTACTCCCGTTGTACCTGGTAGAGTGGCTTTAAGTATTAATAAAATCTGTTAAAGTATGGAACCATAACTAGAACCTAGGGCATTGCATGAATCCTAGGAATGAGAAATATATGGAATGATAGCTCCTAGGTGTTGCATGAATCCTAGGGCCGGAAAACTAGATTGTATGATAGATCCTAGGATATGGCATGAATCTTAGGGTGGAAAAACTAGTGGAATGTATATTACTGCAGTCTTGGAAAATTGGAAAGGAATATAGATAAAGCTGCCTGTAAAATTAATTAACAGCTGCCTGTTACGAATAAAGAAACATGTTGAGATCATGGATTTCGAGAATGTGAATCTGGAAAGTGAAACATATGATGTTCTGAGATAAAGAGCTGGAACCCTACGGGGAATTAGGAGTGGAACTCCTGGAAAGAAAAAGGAATGGAACTGAGATGTAGTTTGTCCTGTCTCTTGGGTACGTAGTACCAAGGGAAGTACCTGTACCTGTTTAGTGCAGAGTGGGGCCAGCCGCCCCAGGGACCCGGGGTTAGGATTGGCCGCTCTGTACCGACTTGTTGGCCCTCGTGTATGTAGTACCGAGGAGAGCTAGTAGTGTTAGGAGAGTACTAGCTACCCCACGGGCCCCGGGGTTCTGCTAGCCTCCTTCACCGACTTGTTAGGCCCACTAGGGCAAACCAGGGTAGTCAGGCGAGGGTGCGCGGACTGTGGAGGGGCAAGGCCCCGGTTTGGTTACTGTAGAGGGGTTGGACCCCTGTTACTGAGAGGGCTCTGCCCTGGTTCCGTGCTGTGCTTTGGGCGCACCCGTTAACGGAAACGACTGACCGCGTGCCAGTGCGGGCTAGCTACCTGTGCGTTTATCGCGCGTGCCGTAGTCACCGTTACGTCTGTCAGTGACCTTGGGGTGGTTGACTGAGGGTAGGATCACCACGGGGGACTCTCCCGGCCAGGAGAGCACCACGTGCTACTTCTACTTTTGGAAAAGACTGCAATCAAGATCGTTCCCACGAGGACATTCGAGATCAAGTAAAGGATCTGAGAAATAAATGAAATAGTAAGAAAAATTGAAAGATGTGAATAAAGGAAGTAATAGAACATAACTCTACTGTACACTCTACTGTTTCCTTTAGTTAGTTTGCCACTCTACTCAGCGTTTTGCTGACGTGTTACACTCGTTACCTTTTTCAGGACCAGGTGTTGAGCAGCCAGGGTCGGCGGCTGCAGAGGACGCTGGGCCGAGTAGGGTCCAGTAGAGTTACCACAGCTTTGTACCCCTTTTGTTTCTGTTCTAGTGAGTAGTTTTTGTTTCCGCTGTACCTTCTTTACCTGCAGTTTTTGTTATATGATAAATGTTGTTTTACTGTTGTGGTGGTGCCTACTGTAGTAGTTTCTTTCCTTACTGCTGTACTTTCTTACTGTTAGTTATATTCATGCTGAATGTGGTTTATTTTACTGTCTTTTGGTTACTTCCTCGTTGGACGACTGGGTCTTGGGATTAGTCGAGTCGGTCCGGTTCTCGTGTCTCGTAGGGACTCGGGAACCGGGTCGTTACAAGTGTTAACCTAACTAAGCCTAACAAACCTATTCTAAATGGACGAAAGGGGGAAGAATTCACTCTGGGGGAACGTCGGCGATGGAGAAGATGAAGTACTCCGGTGAGGGTAGGAACGGCGATGACGACGAGAAGGATGCTCCTGCTGGTGTGGCCAAGAACGGATGGGAGAGAGCAAGGGAATCCGACCACTGGTATTGTGGACAAACGACGAAGGAGGGAAGGAGGAATCACCGAAGCTTTTGGAGCTTCTCGGTCAGAGTAGAGAGAGGAAGTAAGGGGTTTCACGGTTGGAATCAAGCTTGAGATATTTGGTTTGATCTGGGGATCCTTTTATAGGCCCCTGGATGGTGTTTGGGTTTGAGAAGCAAGCTTCCCAAGCTAGGAAAGCTCATCGAAGATAGGAATTTCGAGATACCATAATCTCTCATGTGTTTACATGAGAGATTGGGAAGGTTTTAGAGCTTAGGAATTAGCTCAAAAGGAAGGAAATTCCTTGACAAACTTTCCTTTCAAATCTGAGAGGGATTCGTCAAGGAATCAAGGAGAACATGTCATTTTAAGGTTTTCGAAGTTTCTCGGATTACGATTCATGGAGGTAGGGACCTTTTTGTGAAGAAGATAAAGAAGCTGGGGGCCTATTTGTAAGATATTTAAAAACTTAAGGATCTGAATGAGATAAAAAGAGTCTGACTATACCGAAATGCAAACTTAGTCAAGGTGATCTCAAATTGGACCCAAATTCTGGTATGAACATAATTTAGACCTAAGGAATCCAATGGTGAAGTTAGATTTAGGTTTTGATCTCGTTTGACTAGGTGATTTATGTAAAAATCAAAATTAGGGTAAATATCTGGCTAAGACTCTATTTTGGGTTAAGACGGGTTCTGATGGTCAAATTGACGATACCAAACCATAGAGAATATTTTTATATGAATTTTAGAGGGTTTAGGTGGATTTTATCCTGACCAAACCCTCAGTTAACTAAGCGGGTCTGTTTTTAGGGTTTCAAAAGTCCATTAATTCTTGTAACGCATGAAAACCCTTTTGTCGGTTCTAACCTACTTATTACACTCTTAAGACCATTTGACCCTTATTCAACCCCTAATATAACCTACGGTTATTCTTTTTTTGTGATTGAATGGTAATTTTTTCAGAAATAACCCTGTATTCTTATTTTCTTTTCAAATCAATGTTTTATGCCCTTAAGACCTTTTGAACGATAAGTAGGACCTTTCATTGATTTAATCAAATCAAACTGAGTTAGTTGTGGTTCATGATGGTGTTTCCATCATACCCCATGCCTAACTTTTGCTAGTCCGTTAGCAAGATCTCATGAAATTAACTCAAATTCTAGACCATGCCTTTTTACGCTCAGATTTCTGTTGTGTGCTTTCTTTTGTAGAATAGGTTTGAATGCCGATAGTAGGCCTAGAGGTACTCAAGTACCAACCAAGATCTGGACCTGACCAGGTCTAGCCTCAGGAACTAACCTAAGGTTCGTTGAACACCGCAGTTAAAGCACCCGTGCTTAAAACATGTTTAGTCTCGGTTCAGTTTGCAGTGCGATTTTGTAAGAGAGAGATAGAAGATTTTTTTATTTTTGGAGAGTTTTTTCTCTTTTCTATCTTTATTTCTGACTTCGGATTGACTTTACAACATGATCTGTATCGAATTCCTATCTCCCACCATCAATCCTCGTAAGGTCCCTAGCAATCGATGCTTCGAGATAGCACCGCCCATGGCAGCCCCCAGAACCTTGGCTTTCGAGATTTCGGGATAATCCCGCCCATGGCATTCTGTAGCTAAATCCAGACCCTGGCAATCGACATTTCGTGGTAATGCCGCCCATTGCATCTGAACCAGCATAAGGTACTTACATGCCTGCGATAGATATTTAGATATCCTAGGAGACAAGCACCGAGGAGACAGTATGTTATTGCACATCTTCGAACGGAATTTCCCACCTCTCTGCGTCAGGAAATCCTCCAAATCAACCTGTGTTGATAAGCCACTCCTAATCTAGGTACCTTTTTCATAACAGAATTAACACATTTGCGTGATTTTGATAATTAAGCACACTAAACCAGACTGTGTGTGGATTAAGGTGCTTAGGTTACCGAGTCCCGCAAATCAAAGGTCAGTTAATGCGGCTGAATAATTCCTAAGCCTTAGACCGAATACTTAAACTTCGTATTTTCCCTAACCCTTTGAGGACTATCAAGATCTGAAAGAATACTTGAAATTTTAGGCCTAAACACAAGCCCAAGAGACCTAAGATCAGCGTTCATACTAATCTCTTTTTATCTCTTAACACTTTTATTTCTTTTATTTCCTTCTTTTAATTTGGTCTAGAACTAATTAGATTCTTTAATCTTTTACTAATGACTATCTCTTTTTATTTCAAATTGTTACACCTTTTTGACATTTAGATCACCTCCCCTTTTCCTCCTCAAAAATGGTAAGCAAATTAATCTTTCAAATTTTCCTCCCTTCTTCATTTTTTTCTCTTTTTCAGTTTTTTTATTTTTTTGGTTTTTTGAATATGTAATTTTTTTTTATGAAACCCTTACTTGTGAAGCAATTCTCACAGCGTTTTACACTTTAATTCCCCCCGATGCCTACGATTTGCAATGTCCTCATTGTAAATTAGGTGGGTTCGAATTCAGCTTAGATCGTACATTAGAACAGGTTCTAGGTGGGTGGATGGGTCGGAATGACTATTGTGGATGATTTCAAACTCGGGTACGGGTATCAGAGGTGGAGTCGACTGTTCTAATAGACTAACCCTAAAGTGCAATATCAGTTTAGCACGGGATGTGTCAAGAAGGGTTTCGATTTTTTCAAAAAGATGACGGGTTGCCTCTCGTTAAGCACTGAGTTTAACTCCATTGGCCAGGCGTAATGAGCTAAGGGAGAATGGAGATCAAAAGATACTCAGCCAAGTTCGTATCAGTGAGTTCAATGAACGGCTTAAGTCGCTGGCCATTCACAATAAAAGGTTCAGAATCAAGGCTAGATTGATTGATTTCAACAGCTTCATTTCCAAAAATCCGTCGGATAAGGTATGGTCCAATCCATTCTGATCTGAGTTTTCCTAGGAACAATTTGAGTTTGGCATCAAAGAGTTGGACTTTCTTATCAGGGTGAAAGATTTTTCTGGATATGTGCTTGTCTTGAAAGGCCTTCACTTGCTCTTTGTAAATTCGCGAGTTCTTGTACGCATCATTGCGTAGTCCATTGATCTCGCTCATTTGAAGCTATCTGTGGGTTCCTGCATTACAAAGATCTAGATTACACTTCCGTATAGCCCAATAGACTTTGTGCTCCAACTTGACTGGGAGGTGACATGTCTTCCCGTACACCACTCTGAAAGAAGACATGCCTAGTTGGGTTTTGTGGGTGGTCCTATAAGCCCATAAGGCTTCCGAAAGTCGGGATGACCAATCTTTCCTGTCAGGTCGGACAGTGACTTGAAGGATTTTCTTGATATTCCGATTCGAGAGCTCAGCCAGACCATTAGTTTGGGTATGATAAGGAGTAGAGATTCGGTGAGATACACTGTACTTGGTAATTGGTGATCTGAACTGAGCATTTGTGAAATGGGCCCCTCCATCAAAGATAATGGCACGTGGAATCCCGAATCGAGAAAAGATGTTCTGATGAATGAATTTTATTACCACCTTATGATCGTTGGTTCGGGTCGGGATGGCCTCAATCCATTTGGACACGTAGTCAATAGCAAGAAGAATTTACTCGAAGCCATCTAAGATAGGGAAGGGTCCCATGAAATCAATCCCCCAGATATCTAAGATTTCACATATGAGAATCAGCTATAAAGGCATCATATTGCAGCGGCTCATGTTGCCTAAGGTCTGACAACAAGTGCATGCCTTACAGTGATCATATGTGTCCTTGAAAATCGTGGGACAGTAAAAGCTACACTAGAAGACTTTTGATGCGATTTTATGTCCGGAGAAGTGTCCGCCGCAAACCTAGTCATGGCAGAAGGACAAAATGTCCTGAATTTTTTCTTCTAGGATGAATCGTCTGATGATCTAATCAGCACTAAGGCGGAAAAGGTACGGTCTTTCCAGATGTAGTACTTGACATCAGAAAGTGACGTGCCTTCGTGCGTGTGTGTTAAGAGGTGTCGTTATAGTTGCACTTGATACGTCGGTTTTAAAAGAAGTAAACGGAGGTGAGTCCGAGTGTCGATCTCAGGGAGGCGTGGAAATCGGATTTTGTTTACCACTTGTTGTCACGAAAAAGGCGGAGTTTTGCTTGCGAAAGAAACGGTTTTGAAGAGCGAGGGATAGAGAGAGTTTAGGGTTAGAAAGCTCTTGGTTTTGATCATGCACTTTAAACAGAAATTAAAAAGGCAACTAAATGAAAAACAATTTCATTAAACATGCATTCATAGTTCATGGTTTACAACATTAAATACATGCTTCAACAAAAGTAAATGAAAGCTTAAAAGAGAGAGAGAGAGGTAGAGAGAGAGTGGAGAGCGACGAGGCAGCCACGGCGGTGGAGGAGGCTCCGTCGGCGGCTCGTCGTCTCCGGCGATTACAAGAGTGCCTAAGACTAGCTAGGAGAGGAGTGGAGTAGTTGCAAGTGGGAGAGGATGCCTTGAATGGTGGTAGAAGGGGGTTTAAATAGAGTTAAGGGCTTCCTAAAAGAAGAATGTGCTTTAGCGACATCCAGAACGTCGCTAAAACCGCTTCCATATACGTCGGTGAAGGCCTTCTGCCGCCGGTCAGCCGCCCGCCCCTCTCTCTCTTCAGGCGCGATCCGTGGCTGTCGAACGAGAGCCGTCCGATTGATGATCGGACGGCTGAGATCCTCCCGCGCCTGCGCTAGGATCGCGCTTCGGGCGCGCGTGCGCGCGCGCGTTTCCGCCCGGCGTGCGCGCGCGCGTGGGAGGTGGGGCGTTGTCGTCGCGCCGCGTGGCGCGATCCTAGCCGCTCGCTTCTGATCGCGCGGCTCAATTTTGCCGCGCCCTTCGCCCGCAGACGATTTTTGCTCCGCGCGAATCGAACGCGCGTCGCCGCGACGCGGGCGTGCGCGCTAACCGTTGCGCCACGCCCGCGCTTTGTCGCGGCGACCGCGGGCGAGCGCGCGGATCTCGGCCGTTCGATCGAAGATCAACGGCCGAGATGCGTCCTTGGCTGGCTTGGGGGCGTGCGGGCGGCGGGGGCGGGGCGACGTGGCGCGTTCTAGGCCGTTGATCTCCAGATCAACGGTCAGGATTTCTTGGGCCCATTGTGGGAGCTCCGGATGTCGGATTTGGCCGATTTTGAGTCCGTTAGACTCCGTTCGTCGTCCTGAATCCATCCGTGCGGTCCGATTGCTCATCTGAGGCCTGCTTTGACAAATGCTTTACACAAATGGCCATTAATACAGTTTATAAGCAATCTTGGTACTTGATGCATGCAATGCTCCTATTCTACTTTATGTTGTGCCTTTTATTCTAAAGATGGGCCATATTCAACCTAATTACTACCCCCTTGCATGGTGTTATCATACCCCCATGCTTACTCCTTGCTAGTCCCTAGCAAGGTTTATTCTAGCCTTTATTTCTTTGGCGAATTCAAGAAGTAATTGCTTAGGCACTTCGTTACTTGTCAATAAGAGGAACTATACGAAGATCTTAATCTACAAAGACTAAGCAGCGCCCGGGTGTCTGCCAAAATACGAATCGCCCGAATCCTTGCTTTGTATATATAACTATACTTATGTATACGTATATATCTATATATGTCTTTTTAGAATTTTTAGAATTCAGTGTGGGTTGGTAACTTTTTACGGCTACCCAACCCACCCAAAACTCGGTCAAAACCCTAAGTGCTAAGCATCTTGGTGTGAATGTTGTGATAGACTTACTTAACGGTAATTGAGACAGACTTCGAGTTTCTACGCCTCTAGGTGACCGGAAAAGAAAATAAATTTTTGCCTGAAGGTGTATTTGTTCGATTGGTAGCTTTCTCCCTGCGTTCATTTTACTTGGTGTCAACACAAGGATTTTCCAGTGTATATCTCCCCGGCTTGTACTACTTCCCCGCTTCTTCCTTAGGTGTTTTTGGTCTTCTTTTTTTGTGCAATTATTGAGCTGGGCTCTGGACAACCGACCAATGGGCTGTTACCCACGATCACTTGCCAGCCATACTTGTGCGGTGAAGTGTGGTTTATTTTCTTTTCTTCTTTTCCCTTTTTTTTTTTTTTTTTAATTATTATTTTTTTTTTTACGTAGGTGGCTTCCCTAATCTCAAATGTACCTAGAGGCAGTGAAAAAGAAATGGCCTGTGGCTGGGTTCTGGACAACTTGCCAATGGGCTGTTACCCACGACAACTTGCCAGCCATACCACCCTAGAGAGTTCATTAGCTACCCAATTTCTGTCAAAATCTCCGAGAAGTGAGTCTGTGCAAAAATGTGTGTAGATGCTTAGACTCAAAGTTTTCCTGAGTTAGAGGGTGAGTTGATAAGTCGTATACTTATTACCTTATTTATTAGGTGGATTAGAATAGCTTAAAGTTGCAAGGGTTCGCCGCTAAATCCATATTTTAATGGACACCAGGGCTAATTAAGCTTGAAGGCCTGAAAAGTCTAAGTGTTTAAGTTCTTTTTGTATTATTTCCCACTATTGACAAGTTTCTAATGCCTAAGTTTTTCTTCCTAAATTCATTTTTTTTTTTTTTTTTAATCAATTAATTTATTCATTCAGACTGATTAATTAAGCTCAGGATTATGCAGTTTGCCATCCCCCCCATGCTTAAGTTGGACAATGTCCTCATTGGCAGATGCATGGATGCAAAAGGGTTCAAAAAGATAGTACCTGAGTGACGTAAACTACCAGATCAGTCTGAATCCGCTGGGTTGCCTCCCAGGAAGCGCTGAGTTTAACGCCTCCAGCTGGGCGGTGCACAAACAGGAATGACTTGGGTCAAGAAGGTATGTTCAAAATTAACCAGACCCAAAATCAGAAGTCCACAGATGCGGATAAGGTTGTGGTGGAGTCCCGTTCCTAAGGGGCGGGAATTCTGTAACAGATATATCATGCATGCCCGTGTCAGATCCTCTCTTAGTTTGTGGGCATGCAAACAAGTTGCTGTGGACGAACGCACCCCAAATATGACATGCCAAACACTAAAGATGTAGGTCTTATATTCAGCTTGTGTCCCCGTAAAATTGTAATCCATCGAAAGTGTATCAATTCTAGTGCATTCGGGTTGCGGGATCTTTATTCTGGTTGGGCAGGTAACAAAGTCCAGAGTTTCATAATGAGCCCTACAACCAAGCATCAGTCTTCTCTTCAAAGACGAATCCATCTCTTCCGCAACTATGATTTCATTGCTCATTCCCTCCAAGCCCTTGATCTCAAGAATATTTTCTTCAACCTCCTTTGTATCAGATTCACTGTTTGGGGTTGCATTAGAGGTAGGGTCAATTTCATCCTCTAGATCATATTCTTTCTCTCGGCCCTCCTCCAAATTTGTGATGGGGATTCTAACCAATTCATAATCAATTTCTTTGAAATTGTAACTCCATTCTCCATTTCCGACGTTGGCTGCTACTCCCACCGGATTACTTGTCTTGAGCTGATTAGATTCAGATTCCAAGGTCTCTCCCCTCACCTTCTCAGTTTCCTCCTGATGTTTGTTCTCAATGCTCCCCAAATTGTGCTCCAAGGAATCCTTACTTTCCTTATCCACTGAGCTATCCAACTCCTGAGGGGTATCAATGGTGGACTGAACCAAATCAGGATGACTAGGTGTAGTCCAATTGATCATGGTAGGTCCTTGCTTTATGAATTCCATGAATGGCGTTGTATGCAACAGCTTTCTTTGGCCTTCTTCCCCCAATTGTTGGAACAACTCCAACATGGCATGTTGCCCTTTAACCAATTCTTGATTCTGTCTGTGTAGTTCTAACTGGAGGTTATCAAGAATTGACATGGTGTCATTTGGTGTCCTTTGGATTTCCTCCTTGAAATCCAGGTTAAGAGAGTATGGTTGAGGTTGTGGATCAGAATCCATATTGGTGTTTAGGTTCTTGGGTGGGTCCTCTATTCTGTCATGTTCAGGGTCCAGTTCTTCAAGAGGAACCATTCTCTGTTTGGTCCTACTCCAGAATAGTTGAGGTTCTAAGTCTTCCTCCCAGTCAGATTCTTCATCAGGGGACCAAATCAGAGGTTGATGATCCTGGGCTTGCCTAGATTTCTGATCATTTTCTGATTTCCATTTGTCTAGAACTCCTTCTAATCCAAAGGTCAAGTAGGCAAGGTTGTTGAATTCAGATGACCTTTCTTGGTTATTATCTTGAGATGGGTAGGGTTCTTGGTGTTCTCCTAAAGTGTAGGTCCTATCACAGTAGAGCGGGTCGGACCTAAATGAGGAGGCATCGTGAGGACAATCGAGATATGGAGCCCCATGATTTGAATCGTACCCTTGGGTGGCTATGTTGGGTGTATTCCAATAAGAGGTTGGTGTGGTTTGGTCATAGTTGGGCCAAGAGGGATATTCCAGGTTGCATCCCCAACTTGGTGGTTGGTTAGCCCAAGTCGGCTGTGGGTATGGTCTACTTGGGTTAGCATACAAATCCTGTTGGGGGTAATTTGGGTAAGATGGATAGGCATTGAAATCCATGGAAGAAATGGAGGGATGCGGGAAGAACAGATGCGAGAGAGTTGTGTCCTCAACCAAGCAAACAAGCCTAGTCCTTATGGTGTACTCCTTAGGAGACCTGGAAATCTCACAAAGGTTGATTAAGTTCGTAAGCACTGGACTCCCCTTCCCCAGGCTAATCTGGCCAGGTTGATTACGAGGGGATTGCAGGGAAGGTTCTTCCTTTGGCTTGCGCCTCCGGTTCCATAGACCCCACAACCGCGGTCGTTTGACACTGCCCCGCAGCCTAGCCACCAGATTCTACCAAGGGAATGAAAGCCAAGTGCCTAGCGAACAAAACCTCACCTTTTGAGACTTAACTCAGTCCTGCCTAGGGCACGTCTACTCAGTTTTAACGGGTTAGGATAGTGCTTGTGCTTAGGGTAATGTGATGAGGCGTTGATTGGGGTGGTGCCTCTTAATTTTCCACTTTTTAAGGTGTGTGCTTCTATAAAACAGGGTTTTCAAGCAAGAATTTTTTAGGGTGTGGTGTCTTTTAATGTTTCATCCTTACTTAAGTACTTTTTAGGGTTGACGTGTCTTAATTTTTTCAAACAAGTTTCAGTGGGCACGTCAAGTTCTGCACACAACTTAGTGAAAGTAGATTTCCTCTTATTTTGTAGAGGCTCTGAAAACCCTAGTGTACTCATCCTAAAGATCGTGCAGCTTCTATTAGATGAGTTAGTTTTAGGGTTGAGTAGTGCGGCCCAGGTCAACTCACGGTGGCTTCGCAAACACCACTCAAGAGAGAAAGAAAAGAACACTCCAAGAATTTGTCCAGTATATTAGAGTGTACATTTTTTTTGTAGGGTGGTGTGTTAAGAATGTGGGTCAAGCAATCATTCGCCACGCCAATTTTTTTTCAATTTTTATGATTTTTTTTTTTTAGCTTTTTCACGCAAGCAAACAATGAGAGAGAGAGAGTACTCACTATCGGTCCTCGAGGCGTCTACTTCCTTGCTACCATAGTGGAATGCGTCGCTTCGCCGTCCATGCGCCGAATTCCTGCAACCATCAAGTAAAAAGGAAAATAGGGCATTAGACGATATGAGAATGAAGGTGGAATGGAGGTGATAAAACAAATCCGTTGCCTCCCCGGCAGCGGCGCCAAAAACTGACGTGCCTTCGTGCGTGTGTGTTAAGAGGTGTCGTTATAGTTGCACTTGATACGTCGGTTTTAAAAGAAGTAAACGGAGGTGAGTCCGAGTGTCGATCTCAGGGAGGCGTGGAAATCGGATTTTGTTTACCACTTGTTGTCACGAAAAAGGCGGAGTTTTGCTTGCGAAAGAAACGGTTTTGAAGAGCGAGGGATAGAGAGAGTTTAGGGTTAGAAAGCTCTTGGTTTTGATCATGCACTTTAAACAGAAATTAAAAAGGCAACTAAATGAAAAACAATTTCATTAAACATGCATTCATAGTTCATGGTTTACAACATTAAATACATGCTTCAACAAAAGTAAATGAAAGCTTAAAAGAGAGAGAGAGAGGTAGAGAGAGAGTGGAGAGCGACGAGGCAGCCACGGCGGTGGAGGAGGCTCCGTCGGCGGCTCGTCGTCTCCGGCGATTACAAGAGTGCCTAAGACTAGCTAGGAGAGGAGTGGAGTAGTTGCAAGTGGGAGAGGATGCCTTGAATGGTGGTAGAAGGGGGTTTAAATAGAGTTAAGGGCTTCCTAAAAGAAGAATGTGCTTTAGCGACATCCAGAACGTCGCTAAAACCGCTTCCATATACGTCGGTGAAGGCCTTCTGCCGCCGGTCAGCCGCCCGCCCCTCTCTCTCTTCAGGCGCGATCCGTGGCTGTCGAACGAGAGCCGTCCGATTGATGATCGGACGGCTGAGATCCTCCCGCGCCTGCGCTAGGATCGCGCTTCGGGCGCGCGTGCGCGCGCGCGTTTCCGCCCGGCGTGCGCGCGCGCGTGGGAGGTGGGGCGTTGTCGTCGCGCCGCGTGGCGCGATCCTAGCCGCTCGCTTCTGATCGCGCGGCTCAATTTTGCCGCGCCCTTCGCCCGCAGACGATTTTTGCTCCGCGCGAATCGAACGCGCGTCGCCGCGACGCGGGCGTGCGCGCTAACCGTTGCGCCACGCCCGCGCTTTGTCGCGGCGACCGCGGGCGAGCGCGCGGATCTCGGCCGTTCGATCGAAGATCAACGGCCGAGATGCGTCCTTGGCTGGCTTGGGGGCGTGCGGGCGGCGGGGGCGGGGCGACGTGGCGCGTTCTAGGCCGTTGATCTCCAGATCAACGGTCAGGATTTCTTGGGCCCATTGTGGGAGCTCCGGATGTCGGATTTGGCCGATTTTGAGTCCGTTAGACTCCGTTCGTCGTCCTGAATCCATCCGTGCGGTCCGATTGCTCATCTGAGGCCTGCTTTGACAAATGCTTTACACAAATGGCCATTAATACAGTTTATAAGCAATCTTGGTACTTGATGCATGCAATGCTCCTATTCTACTTTATGTTGTGCCTTTTATTCTAAAGATGGGCCATATTCAACCTAATTACTACCCCCTTTGCGTGGTGTTATCAGAAAGCAATTTGTCTTTCTTAGCCTACAGCCAATCGAACGAGATCTAATGTGCAAATTGAAGGTACCAAACCCTAGAGAATATTTTTCTATGAATTTTACAGGGTTTAGTTGAATTTTATCCTGACCAGACCCTCAGTTAATTAAGCGGGTCTATTTTTATGGTTTCAGAAGTCCATTAATTCCTGTAACACATGAAAATCCTTTTCTATCTGTTCTAACCCACTTATTAGACTCTTAAGACCATTTGACCTTTGTTCAACCCCTGATAGAACCCACGGTTATTCTGTTTTTGTGATAGAATGGTAATTTTGCATAAATAACCATGTATTATTATTTTCTTCTCAAATCAATGTTTTATGCGCTTAAGACCTTCTAATGGATAAGTAGGAGCTTTTATTGACTTAATCAAATCAAACTGAGCTAGTTGTGGTTCATGATGGTATTCCCATCACTTATCAAGTTGATGTCAGGTATTTAATAAATAACATCGACTTCCAAATACCCTAAAATTTAAAATCCTATGAGACTTCTCATAATAAAGCTCATATGAAGTTTTATTAATAATAGGCCTTAAGAGAGTTCTATTAAGAGCATAACATGCCGTATTAATAGCTTCAAAATAGAAATATTTTTGAAGCCCAGACTCCAAGAGCAAGGTTCGGGTGCATTCTTGTAGAGTGAGATTCTTACGGTCTACAACTCCATTTTGAGATGGTGCCCGAGAAAATGAAAATTCATGGGATATGCCAGAATTGACATAAAAACTTGAAAACTTTTCATTTTCAAATTTACCCCCATGATCAATCCTAAGTCTAAGGATTGAATATGATTTTTCCTTTTGAAGTCTTCAAACAAGACTTAAGGAGGAGTCAAATGAGTCACCCTTATGCTTCAGGAAGATGACCCAAGTGAACCTCGAGAAGTCATCAACAATAACTAGACAAAATTTTGATCCATTTAGGCTCACAAATCGTGTTGGCCCAAATAGATCAAGGTGTAACAACTCTAAGGGACGTGTAGTTAAGATTAAGTCTTTCAGTTTAAAAGAAACTTTGTGCATTTTTCCAAGTTCACAGGATTTACACAATGCATCTTTTTGTAAATTAGTTTGGGTAGGCCCCTTACTCATGTTTGGCTAACTTATTTAGATGTTTGTGATTTATGTGACCTAACTTACGGTGCCATAAATCTACTTCAACATGAGAGGCAAGCAGAAATTTTACAAATTTCTCTTGTGAAAAATGAAGAGCATAGATATTTTCATATCTAAATCCTTCAATTAAAATTACATTAGTTTCTTCTTTTAGTATTTTAAAATCAGTTTTAGCAAACAATACATCACATCCATTATCACATATTTGACTAACACTAAGCAGGTTATGTTTTAGATTTTCTCCTAAAAGAATATTTCGTACCTACTTAGAGGAATTACCTATGGTACCTTCACCAATCATGCGAAAACGTTTGTTGTTGCCCAACTTGATGTGTCCTTCAACTTGTATTCTCGTCCATTTGATAAAGAGGTTGGAGTGTCCCATCATATTCTTAGAACACCCACTGTCTAGGAGTCACTTGTCTTTCTTGACCTACAAAACAGTTTAATACATCTTATTTAGGTACTCATTTTCTTTTGGGTCCTTGATGGTTAGTTCCCTTCGAATCCTTAGATTTATAGATCACTCTTGTGTTGGATCTATAATTTTTTGGATTCTTGACCTTTTGATAAATCCATGCATGTTTAGATGCAGGTGATTTATTTTGTGTATTTTTTTATTATGAAATTTTGCTCTTAAGTTATTACAAATTTCTATATTTAACCTAGTTGTTGTTTTAAAATTATTTAAAGTTTCCTCTAATTCTACTATCTTTACATGCAGTTGTGAGTGTTGGTGCTAGAGCACCACGATAATTTATTTTGATGATAACAAAACACATGTCATTTAATATTTGCACTTGGAGTCTTAGATATCAGGTCAATTGCAAATGGAGACGTGATTAGACGGAGTTCAAGCTTGCATCCAGGACGGATTGGAGGAGCTTGATGGAGAACAGAGGAGATTCGCGAGGAGCGATAGATTGAAGAAGGAAGGAGATGAAGAATATGATAGATTTCCTTCTCTTGTACTCGTTGTATTTTTCGTTTGTTTTGTTGCACTTTATTTTTGTTACTTAGATTCATGTTAAAGAGCCTCAAAGTACCCTAACAGTAGTCCTAGGAACACCGGCACAACCCTAGGATACTTAGGTTTTCTGTAGAAAACTTAGAAAACCAATATAGGGTTCAAACAACATTTTCAGACGTCTAATTCCAAGATCAGACGTCTGATAATATGTTTTAAGACGTCTGACTGTTGATTCAGACGTCTGATAACAATTAGGCTAGACCTAGCTTTTCTGTTTGATGAAATCAGATGTCCAGACCTTAGTCCAGACGTCCAAATAGTGGACCGTTGGCTGGCTTAATAAACACTAAAGATCTGACCATTAGAGCCATATCAGACGTCCTTAAGCTTTTCCAGACGTCTGATAAATGACCGTTTTGCCTCGGCTGACCCAAAATCTCTTCTCAGAGATTTTCTAGCCGTTGCACTCTCTTGGAAATCCATTCCCACGAAAAAATAGGTTTCCAGACGTCCAGACATAGTGCCAGACATCCTATATGTCATCTGATGGACTTGCACTAGAGCCCTGTTTAGATCTGATTCAAGTCAGGAAGAGACCCGCCCAAAATCAGACGTCTGACCTTATTTTCAGACATCTTAAAGTGATCTTCCAAACATCTGATGCCAGGATCAAATGTCTGATAACCCTGTCAGTGCAATCATTGTTCCTGATTTCGGCCTGATTTTCTTGGGCTTTGTACCCAACGGCTATGGAACTTTCCAAAGCCTTCCAAAGCTTTCCTAAGGCCTCTATAAATAGAGAGGAACCTCTTGCACACCAAAACACACTTTGTAATACACTTTCAAACCATTTTGTGTCTCTTGATCCTAAGAAGAAAAGCTTTTTCTCTCCAAGCTCTAATTCTTCATCTAGAGAGCATCAAGCATTTGCGCATCCGCTCTCCCGCCGTAGTTCACGAGGGCGACGTTGCGCCGTCGCGTGGCTCACGCACCTGTGTCATCGATTCGACGCACTCCTTGCAAAGGGAAGCATCTTAATTCCTATAGAAGCTAGGTTTAAATTACTTTGTTGGCTCTATAGGATTGTTGTTTCTTTATCTTTGTTATTTGGTTGGGTATTCGCTTTGCGAACTCCCGTCTCCTTCGTGAGACAAAATCCTTCTCGTGAAGAGAAGGGGTTTGAGGTACGCTACCCTCGTATAAAGTAGCGTGGTTGTAATTGAGGTTGAATCACCCTCGTTTAAGTGATTCGGTTAGTGGATTTGATCAACTTTGTTGATCGGAAAATTCTAACTCGAAAGAGTTAGGTGGTGGTTTTCACCCGGTTTGGGTTTCCACCTAAAAATCTTTGTGTACTTTGTGTGATTGGATTTTGTGAGATTGTTTATTATCTTTTCCGCAATTTTTTACATCACGCTGATCTCACCCCCTCCGAGTAAGGAATTACAATTGGTATCAGAAAAGGTTCTTGCGAGATCGGAGTAACACCCGGCAAGAAGATCATGGAGGGGAGCATAGCCGCAATCAGAATCTCCGAAGGGCAGTCCACTGTTCGACCACCCTATTTCGACGGGAGGGACTTCGGATATTGGAAGTTGAGGATGAAGACGTGGCTCCAAGCCACTGAGTTTGAGATATGGGGATGTTGCGAAACCCCATACGAGATCCTGAAGCGACCCTAAGGAGGCTACTTGCAGCTGCATATTCGAGAGCTTTCACTCAACGTAAAGGCAATGAATGCCCTGTATTGCGCGTTGAGTCCAAAAGAGTTCGAGCAAATCCAAGAGTGCACTACCACCCATGAGATATGGAGGAAGTTAGAAGACACTCATGAAGAGATGAGCTCAGAGGAAGAAGAAGAATCGGAGAAAAAGAATGAAACCGCTTGCATGGGTTTCATGGCAATCGGAGAAAGCGACATCGACAGCGAAAGTGATTTCGACAATGAGGTAAACCCGGATTTACAAGACGCTTTTAATGAGCTTTTTGAAGTTAGTAAATCACTAAAAAGAGAAAACAATAGCATGAAAAAGAATCTTAGTTTTCTTAGAAGTGAAAATGATAGGTTGGAAATAAAACTTAAGGATCTAGAAAGTAGCTCTAGTCCTAAGGATAATAACCTGTTATTAGAAAATAAAGATTTAATCAATGAAAATACTAAATTGATTGAGGAAAATGCTAGTCTAAAATTATAAATTTCTGATTTAAAGACTAAGATGAATATTATAGAAAATGAACTTGCTTGTCTTAGAGAGAAATCAAATAAATTGATAAATAGGGTAGATAACCTATATAGCCCTAAGGTTGAGAAAGGATCTCCATCAAGGAGACCCGCTAATAGATCCGAATCCAAGCCCACTTGGATACCGAAGAAAGAATTAGGATCTTGTTTTGTAGGTTTCAGGGATAACTACAACACAAAGGACTAGACCTACAAACTCAAGGTTGGTCAACTCGAGTTGGGAGAACCAAGGAGGAGAACAAGAAGACCGACGAGACGGCGAACAAACGATGGACCCGCCGCACGTCGACCACCAGACTGGAGACCGACACCAATGCCCGGGCCTCCAAGCTACGGATGGGAGCCCCATCCAATGTGGCATCCACCACCACCATTTGGGCCATTTTATTGGCCATGATAGGTGAGGTAAAAATTCTTAACCCTATCTTTTTATCATTAGCATTTAGATAGGGGGAGTTAAAAAAATTTTATAAGCTATTTGTCAATTTTTAAGGGGGAGTTGCAAGTTAGATAAATTTCCTTTAGTAAGGGGGAGAAAAATAATAGCTATCTTGTTGTTACAAAAAAAAGGAGGACATTACTCTTGTTTAAAAGAAATTCATAGAAGAGCATGTTTTAAGGAGAAGTTATAAGAAATTTAAAGTCAATCAAACCTTTTTGATAATGTCAAAAAGGGGGAGGATTTTTTGCATTATTATTTATGATTTTGTTATCATCAAAAAGGGGGAGATTGTTGGTGCTAGAGTACCACGATCATTTGTTTTGATGATAACAAAACACGTGTCATTTAACATTTGCACTTGGAGTCTTAGATATTAGGTCAATTGCAAATGGAGACGTGATTAGAAGGAGTTCGAGCTCGCATCCAGGACAGATTGGAGGAGCTTGATGGAGAACAGAGGAGATTCGCGAGGAGCAGTGGATTGAAGAAGGAAGGAGACAAAGAATATGATAGATTTCCTTCTCTTGTACTCGTTGTATTTTTCGTTTGTTTTGTTGCTCTTTATTTTTGTTACTTAGATTCATGTTAAAGAACCTCAAAGTACCCTAACAGTAGTCCTACGAACACCGGCACAACCCTAGGATACTTAGGTTTTCTATAGAAAACTTAGAAAACCAATATAGGGTTCAAACAGCATTTCCAGAGGTCTAATTCCAAGATCAGACGTCTGATAATATGTTTTAAGATGTCTGACTATTGACTCAGACGTCTGATAATAATTAGGCTGGACTTAGCTATTCTGTCTGATGAAATCAGATGTCCAGACCTTAGTCCAGACTTCTGGCAAATTCATCAGACATCTTAGAAGACGTTTGATGAATTTGCCAGACGTCCAAATAGTGGACCATTGGCTGGCTTAACAAGCACTGAAGATCTGACCGTTAGAGCCTTATCAGACGTCCTTAAGCCTTTCCAAACGTCTGATAAATGACCGTTTTGCCGCGGCTGACCCAAAATCTCTTCTCAGAGATTTTCTAGCCATTGCACTCTCTTAGAAATCCATTCTCAAGAAAAAGTAGGTTTCCAGACGTCCAGACATAGTGCCAGACGTCCTATATGTCGTCTGATGGACTTGCACTAGAGCCCTGTTTAGATCTGATTCAAGTCAGGAAGAGACTCGCCCAAAATCAGACGTCTGACCTTATTTTCAGACGTCTTAAAGTGATCTTCCAGACGTCTGATGCCAGGATCAAACGTCTGATAACCCTGTCAGTACAATCATTGTTCCTGATTTCGGCCTGATTCTCTTGGGCTTTGCACCCAACGGCTATGGAAACTTTCCAAAGCCTTCCAATGCTTTCCTAAGGCCTCTATAAATAGAGAGGAACCTCTTGCACACCAAAACACACTTTGTGATACACTTTCAAACCATTTTGTGCCTCTTGATCCTAAGAAGAAAAGCTTTTTCTCTCCAAGTTCTAATTCTTCATCTAGAGAGCATCAAGCATTTGCGCATCCGCTCTCCCGCCGTAGTTCACGAGAGCAACGTTGCGCCATCTCGTGGCTCACGCACCCGTGTCATCGATTCGACGCACTCCTTGCAAAGGGAAGCATCTTAATTCCTATAGAAGCTAGGTTTAAATTACTTTGTTGGCTCTATAGGATTGTTGTTTCTTTATCTTTATTATTTGGTTGGGTATTCGCTTTGCTAATTCCCATCTCCTTCGTGAGACAAAATCCTTCTCGTGAAGAGAAGGGGTTTGAGGTATGCTACCCTCGTATAAACTAGCGTGGTTGTAATTGAAGTTGAATCACCCTCGTTTAAGTGATTCGGTTAGTGGATTTGATCAACTTTGTTGATCGGAAAATCCTAACTCGAGAGGGTTAGGTGGTGGTTTTCACCCGGTTTGGGTTTCCACCTAAAAATCTTTGTGTACTTTGTGTGATTGAATTTTGTGAGATTGTTTATTATCTTTTCCGCAATTTTTTACGTCACGCTGATCTCACCCCCTCCGAGTAAGGAATTACAGTGAGTTAGCATCTTTTGCTATGTCTAACTCTATTTCTAAACATGATTTTTCTATCTCTAAAGTCTTATAACTATCATGCAAGACTTTATTTCCTTTTTTAATCAACTTAGCTTTGTGATACAAGTCTTCATATGCTTGTAGCAACTCATTAAATGTGACTTCAGAATCTACCTCATTTTCCGAGCTGTCGTTGTTTGCCATCAAACATAGATGTGCAACCTTAGTTTCTTCGGATTCTTCAGAGGATGATTCGGTGCCAGAATCACTGTCATCCCAGGTTGACTTATACGCCTTTCTTGAGATCTTCTTCTTCCAATCAACTTCTTTGTCTTTCTTCTTTTCTTCCTTCTACTTCTTGATCATTGGATAATTTTTTTGTGCGTGTCCCCTTTTCTTGCATTCAAAACACAGTAGGGCATTTGAAAATTTATTCACTTTCTTACCTTGCTTTCGGATGAACCGTCGAAATTGTCTTGTTAGAAGAGTAAGCTCTTCTTCGTCAAAGTCAGAATCGTCGAAGTTTGAATCCTCCTTTAGAGCTTTAAAAGCAAGCACTTTCTTCTTACTTGCTAATTTCTCTTCATTCTTCTTCATGTTCTCCATTCTTCATCATCTCTTCCTTTCTTCTCCTCACCACCTCTAAGGCTCTAGAGAGAGCTTGTCCCAAGCTGGAGATGCTCCTCTAGAGTAGAATCAAATATTTTCCCGCCTCTCATCCTCATTCGTGGAGCTTCCCGCAGCCGCCTTCTCACCTCCTTCGGGATGAAGATCCTCACTACGACGACGACTTGCCCCATCCTTCTTCCTCCACCGTCATTCTCCTTCGTCCCGCTCCTCACCACCTTCTTCGAGGCGCCGTCAGAGCGAGCCATCCTCCAAGCAACCGTCGAGGGGGATTCTTGTTACGACCCGATTCCCGAATCCCTACAAGACACGAGAATCGGACCGACTCGACTGATCCCAAGACCCAGTCGTCCAACAAGAAAGTAACCAAAAGAGAAGTAAAATAAACCACATTCACCATGTATATAACTAGCAGTAGCAAAAGTACAGCATTAAAGAAAAGAACTATACAGTACACACCACCACAACAGTAGAGCATTAAATCGGTACATAAACATGATGCTTACAATAAAAGAGTACAGTGGTACAGAAAATACTCACTACAACAGAAGAAATGGTACAATAGGTACTACACAAGTAAAACTACTAGGCTCTACTAGGCCCAGCACCCTCTGCAGCCGCCGACTCTGGCTACTTAACACTTGGTCCTGAAAAGGTGACAAAGGTGACACATCAGCAAAACGTTAAGTAGAGTGGCAACCAAAAGCTAAGAAAAACAGTAAGGTGGACAAGTAGCTGTTATTTTTAATCTCTTTCTTTATTTTTCCATTTACTCATTCTTGAATTATTCCTCAGATCTTTCTCTTGATCTCGAATGTTCCTCGTGGGAACGATCTTGATTGCAGTCTTTTCCGAAAAGTAGAAGTATCACGTGGTACTCTCCTGGCCGGGAGAGTCTCCCGTGGTGGTCCTACCATCAGTCAACCACCCCAAGGTCACTGACAGACGTAACGGTGACTACGGCACACGCGATAAACGCACGGGTAGCTACCCCGCATTGGCACGCGGTCAGTCGTTTCCGTTAACGGGTACGCCCCAAAGCATAGAACGGAACTAGTATAGGGTAGAGCCCTCTCAGTGACAGCGGTCTAGCCCCTTCACAGTAACCAAACAGGGGTCTTGCCCCTTCACAGTCTGCGCACCCTCGCCTGACTACCCTGGTTTGCCCAGTGGGCTTAACAAGTCGGTGTAGGAAGGCTAGCAGAACCCCAGGACTCGTGGGGTGGCTACTGCTTTCCCTACACTAGTAGCTCTCCCCGGTACTGTGTACGCGAGGGCCAAAAGTCGGTACAAAGTGGCCAGACCTAACCCTGGGTCCCTGGGGTGGCTAGCTCCGCTCTGCAGTAAACAGGGGGAACAGTCTCTCTCCTTGGTACTCTGTACTCAAGGGCGAGCTCACTTTTCCAATTCTATTCCATTCACTTCTCAGGAGCTCTACTCCTAATTCCCCGTAGGGTTCATACTCATATTTCTTCAACTAAGCCAATTTAGGTTTCATCATTTCAGTTTTATCTTCATATAGCTCATGTTTTCAACAGCTAATATTCATTCATAAACAAGTAACTGTTATCCAATTACAGGCAATTTTCATTTTTCTTTCTACTTTTCCAAGACTGCAATTTACATATTCACGACATTCGTTTTGGTGTTTCTGCTCCTAGGATTCATGCCGCACCCTAGGATCTATCATTCAATCTAGTTTTCCAGTCCTAGGATTCATGTCATACCTTAGGATCTATCATTCAATCTAATTTTCCAATCGTAGGATTCATGCCATATCTTAGAATATATTAATTATCTCACAAGTGCATAATTGTTGATAAAATAATTAAAGGGAGCCACTCTACCCACAAAATCGGGAGTACTAGGGGTGTGATCGGCAGGTCCGCGCACCTCCGCAACCCTCAGAGCCGCAACGAAATGGGGTCCTAACACAATGATCAAATACAAGAAACTACTCAGAACATGATACAAATACTGCAAACAAGTAGAGGAACTAATTCTGAGAAGAATTAAACTTGAAATGCGAAAAACGGACTTTGAACGGACCCTAAACAGGTCAAAAATGATAAGTCTGGCCTAAATCAGACGTCTGGAACATCTTCCAAACGTCTTAAACGATGGTTCAGGTCATACCTTGTTTCTGTGCGGTTCTTCAGACATCCAGAATCCCGCTGAACCATCTGGACTTAGTTCCAGACGTCCGACTGTCACTGCGGATGTCTGGAGACCCTCTCCGCCATCTGGTGCTATGCCCAGACATCCGATCTGTGTGGGAGGGCGTGCCCTTACGTCTTCCCGAATGAAACCTACACGCGTAAGCAACCGACCTGAACATGAAAATGAGGCAGAACCCTTCAGCGGAACGGCCTGCATGGCCGTACACGCGAAAGGAAGAAGAAATGGAAAATCGTACCTTTCAGACGTCTGGATCTTCCTCCAGACGTCTCCTGCGTTGTCTGGACGTAGGTCCAAACGTCTGATTCTGGGAAGTTTTCCCAGAATCAGGACCTACTCGCCCTCCGCCTGCTGCGCACAGCCGTGCCGCGTCTCGTTCGCCTGCTGCCTGAGCTGCAGCAGCACCTCCCGAGCGCCACGCTCCCGCTGCACGACCGCCGGCCGGCACTGGCTGCTCCGGCGAGCTCGCACTCTTGCGCTCTAACTCTTCTCCCGCTCGCTGCAACTCCTCTTCCTCGCGCACACACGGCAGCAGCTGCTGCCCTCGCCCTCTCACTCTCACGCTAACAGGAAGAAGAAGAAGGAGACGGTGGAGTGATGGTGAGGGAGAGGAGAGGGGGAGGTATTTGAAGGCGCCGTGGGGAGAGAGAGAGAGGAAGAAAGCTACACCTGCGGAACGGGGAGGAAAGAGAGAGAAGAAAAGAGGGCGGCGGGTCAGTCTGCGCGTGCATGCGTGCAAACGCGAAATCGTACGCCACAAAAATTAATTTCCAGATGTCTGGGAAGGCTTCCAGACATCTGACCAGACATCTGGACCAACTCCCAGACGTCTTAAAAGGCGTTTGATGTCGGGGTCTTAACAATTCTTCTCACCAATCTTTATCTTTTTACTTTTGTAGTGTAGTTTTCCCGCTTTCATAGTTGTAGAAACATTTGTTCGTAAATATATGGTTGTTCCTCTCTCTCTCTCTTTCTCTATGCATTATTGTTGCAAGTAGGTAAGGTTTTCATCGACCTAATCTATTGCTTGATAAAAATATCAAAAAAAAAAAAAGGTAAAAATGATAAAAACAAATAAAAGCGAAACGTGAAATTTTCAAACCAAACATTCGCCTCCTCATGTTCGACCCAGAACTTACTTTTCAAGTTTCAGTTATGAATATTATCTGATCGACGGATTTTTCAAACTCAACCCTTTTTGCGACGAATTTCTACCGCATCACTTACCCCAAAAGTACTAAGTAGTAGCTGTTGGGGGTAAGGAAAACCCTCGAACAGGGGCACAAAAAAAAAAGAGAAAATTTTATTGTCGCAATTGACACAATCGAATTACAAGAGTGAAGTCATCTGATGAGATAAAAAATTACCTCACAAAATAAGTCCAAGAGACTCACAATCAACCCAGCATGATTATAGTCAATTTGATCTTGCCATCCACTTAGGTAGACAAAGAGGCACGAGATAAGGGTCCACTTTTCTAAAAAAAAATCTCATATTTTGCACTCAAAAAAAAAGCCCCATGTACATTGAGAAGGGGAGACCCAGTAGAAGGGAAAAAAAGAGATATATGTTTTTTTTTTCTCTATCATTTCATATATGGTGGATAAGTGTTACATTCGCTCCTCAGATGTATACCTATTAGAGGTGGAATGGGATCACTAATGTCTTATTTCTTTATCAGAATGTTTACTCTTCCCAAGAAAAAAAAAACATCAAATGGTATCGTTTGTTGGGGTCATGTAACAGAATCCAGAGAATATGTTATTTAGAGGAACAAGTGTCTCCTGTTGTTCCCGCCCATATAAAGAAACTCACGATAAAATAAGTCACCTTATCTTTCTTTCCTTTTTAAAAGAAAAAAAAAAGATATCAGTGGCCGTTGTGAGGGCATGTAGCCCCCTTTGTTAGTGCCCATTTTGCATGAATTAAAATGACAACGTGTGAACATATCTCACTAAATATTTTATTATTACCATCACTCTTACAATGGATGATTAATTAGCAGCAACCCATCCTCCAGAGGTTCTTCAATGGCTGCTCACCAACCAAACCACCTCTTCGCCACAACATTGTCTCATATAGAAATTCCCCACTCATGTGGGTGCGGAGCCCACCACTCCTACGTCCGGAAGGGATAAATAAAGAGGAGGGAAATGGAGAGGCCCTACGGACTTCTATTTGGTTGAAGGAATAATTAAAAATAATAAAAAAAGATATAAAAGAATATAAAAGATTAAAATTTTTTATTTTATTTAAGTATTTAATTATATTTATTAGCACATCAAAATATTTTATTTCACCTGAATTATCTAGTAAGAAAAATAAACGAATTTTATATGATAAAATTGAAAAAAAGAAGATAAAAAAGGTAAAATAAATCAACAAAATAAACAAATTTTATCTCTTCAACAAAATTTATTTATTCAAAAATCCAACCTTCAATTTCAAAATTCACCATTATCAAAGTAAAAATTACCAAACATAAAATTCGACACTAATTTTTTCGCTGTTCCACCAACCAAATAAACCCCAGTTGCATCCGCCCGCTCGCTGGAAGTCCGCCTTCGGACTCAGCACCTTCTTCTGGTCGGAGGGCGCGAATTATCCATTAATATATTCATCAATATAGATTTATCGTACCACATGAATCCATTCACACACATGTTATCCACTGACATCATATTGATATATTAATTATTTAAGCAAACAGCGATACACAACCGATGGTACGACCTTTCCAGGCAAAGATCGTCTACCGTCAGATCTTTAAAACAAACAAATGAAAGCGCAGCCTCTACTTCCGGAAATGACGCCCCTGATTTTGTGACGGGAAGGGCGTAGATTCTGCCATGAAAATAGCAGTGGCTTTTCAAATTTTCTAATCATTTTATCCTATCTCTTGTTCCAACGTCTTAACGAACATCCCTTCTCATTTATCTCTAAATACTTAATTTCTTCCAAGGTAACACTTATTCCGACGCCTAAGTGCAGCCTCAAGTTTGATTTGCTTGGACATATATCTGTCAACAGCTTCTTTCCCATACAGACAAAATCCGTAATACAACTTGACCACTTACCTCGCTCAAACACGGATTCGAACTAGCAGTAGGTAGATTTGGTCCTTTATATGTAGTGTTTATTTATGTGCTAATTATTTAACGTGTCACTTAAAATATCTAAAAAAATATAATTGATTAAATAGATTTAATATAGATTAAAGTTATTTTATTTTTTTTAGAATATCTTTAACATAGGGAGACATTCAAATAAATTAACTTATTTATTTCATTTTTTTATATTTTTAATTATTTTATAAATTTATTTTCCTAGACATCAATGTCTACGAACCTACATCCAGAAAGTTTAATTTTGTTAGCTTGTAACCTTAATCCTACATGAATCGTATACGATATATGTGATCTCCAAGCCCCAATGAAATGAGCATTACTTAAAAGCATGGTTCGTTAGTCGCCTCACAGTTCCACGAGTTGCTTACTCTTCAGTTTTTGGAGGCTTAACCAACAAAGAAAATTGATACGATTCACCATCTCTGGCTAAAAGTCCTAGGCGGCAATTCTCTATGATGCCTACATATGAGCGGAAGCTTCATATCTATTGGTTTTAGAGATCCGTTTTTTTGTTTCTTTCCTCTTCTAAGATCGTCCCGTCTAATATTCCAAAGTACAACGAATCTATTTGGACGTTAAACGACAAAAGTTTCAATTCATGTGATCAATATGGCATGGGCCAACTACGACTTTAACATGACGTGATTTTTTGTGTTCTTGGATCTACTGGATCAGTTTTTGTAAACTGAGTAAAGTTAAACATACGTAGCCAGTAAACATATATGAGGTTACATGTGATATTTTGCATAATTATTCATTTAAAATCTTCGTAATTAAAAAAATAAACAGAGAGAAACACGCGCAATACGGTGTTCAACTGATACAACAACCACAATGATATTCTTCTCATCTTCTTTGTCACGAGATTGCCGGACTATTCGAGCCTATCGACTGCGGCCCAAAGGTCGCCGAACCAGCCGGTTGCATCCGAGCTTTCCAACAAAGAGATTCTGCCTATCGTACTATTGCAAAAGAAAGGACACTCCAAAAAACATGCGTTTTGGGATTTATTTTGTGCTACGGTTAATATTTCAATTCGTTAGGATTATTTTTATAACTACCGTGGAAATTGATTTTATTTTTCCACGGAAGTGGTTTGGTGGAGTGAAATTTTATGTAATTGACGATAACTTCCTGGCCATCGTCGCTAGCAATTGAGGATTATTTTTTATTTACCGTAGTGAAAAATTATGTGAAACTTTTATTTTGCACATGAGAGGAAAAATTTTTAATGAATTCAGCCGTTGGATTTTGAAAATTGTCATCGACAATCATATTTAATTAATTTAATAATATATGTGGCGACGGTTATTTAGAAACCACCGTCATTGATGATATATTAGGTCCTACTGTGCCTACTACACCCGACTCTTATATCCTCTTCCTCAACCTCTCCCTTCCCCCACCCTCCCCCCCCCCTCCCCCTCTGAGCCGCCACCCCCCTCTGATCACCTTGTCCTCCTCCATCTACCAATACCCCCTCCTCCACCACCAACCACCACCCCTCTCCCCCCTTACCTCGTCCTCCTCCACCCCCTACCCCCTCCTCCTACACATACAACCCCCTACCCCCTCCTCCCAGTCACCTCCACCCCCTACTCCTGTAGCTCTATTTTTTTTTCTTACTATTTTTTAATTTAATTACATGTCTAATGTTGAAAATAAGCTATTGTATATAACAGGTGTCCTTCACTATGTTTATTTTTTATGTATTTATTTTCTAATATATGGTTAATTGTATGGATTTTTTGTAATTTTGTAGACTAGAGTCTATAATCAAATGATGACGTCGGTTAAAGATTTATGATTCTTCAGTGATAATAGGCAAGTTATAATAAAAAGAAGCTTACTTGAAAATGAGTAAAAAATAGGGAACAAGATAAATAATCTTTCTTTGAGATAAATATATACATGCAAAGCATGCATTGTAGAATCAATTGTGGATTCTCTATTAGGAGAGGGTGACGTAAAAAATTACGGAATAGAATATAAATAATCTCACAAAAAAAATTCAATCACACAATGTACACAATTATTTTTAGATGGAAATCCAAACTGGATGAAAACCACCACCTAACACTCTTGAGTTAGGATTTTCCAATCAACCAAGTTGATCAAATCCACTAAACGAATCACTTAAACGAGGGTGATTCAACCTCAACTACAACCACGCTACTTTATATGAGGGTAGCGTACCTCAAACCCCTTCTCTTCACGAGAAGGATTTTGTCTCACGAAGGAGACGACAATTCGCAAAGCGAATACCCAACCAAAGTAATAAAGATAAATAACTACAATCCTATAGAGCCAACAAAGATTTAAACTTAGCTTCTATAGGAATTAGGAAACGCTCCTTTGATGGAAATGCGTCGAATCGATGACGTGGGTACGTGACCCACGCAACGGCGCAACATCACTCTCGTGAACTACGACGGGAGAGTGGATGCGCAAAGGCTTGATACTCTCTAGATGAAGAACTTGGGCTTGGAGAGCAAAGGCTTCTCTTGGACACAAAAGAGTGGAAATGCTTGTTCTTGGTGTGTCTAGGTGTGTCTTTGAGTGGCAAAGGTTCCCTTCTATTTATAGAGGCCTTAGGAAGGCTTTGGAAGGCTTTGGAGAGCTTCCATAGCCGTTTGGTGCAAAGCCCAAGAGAATCAGGCCGAAATCAGGATCAATCATTGCACTGACAGGGTTGTCAGACGCCTAATCCTGGCATCAGACGTCTGGGAAACTAGTTTAAGACGTCTGGGAACAAAATCAGACGTCTGATTTTAGGTGGATTTCCTTCCTGACTTGAATCAGTTCTAAACAGGGTTCTAGTGTAAGTCCATCAGACGACATATAGGACGTCTAGAACTATGTCTGGACGTCTGGAAACCTACTTTTCTGCGGAAATGGATTTCCAAGAGATTGCAACAGCTAGAAAATCTCTGAGAAGATATTTTCGGGTCAGCCGAGGCAAAATGGTCATGTATCAGACGTCTAGAAACGCTTACGGACGTCTGATAAGGCTCTAACGGCCATATCCTTCAGTGTTTGTTAAGGCAGCCAATGGTCCACTAATTGGACATCTAGCAAAATCATCAAACGTCTGGACTAAGGTCTGGACGTCTGATTTCATCAGACAGAACTAACTAAGTCCAGCCTAAATGTTATCGGACATCTAAATCAACAGTCAGACGTCTTAAAACTCATTATCGGACGTCTGATTTTCAGATTAGACGTCTGAAAAGGCTGTTTGAACCCTATATTGGTTTTCTAAGTTCTCTATAGAAAACCTAAGTATCCTAGGGTTTTGCAGGTGTTCCTAGGACATCTGTTAGGGTACTTTGAGGCTCTTTAACATGATGTTCTAGGGAACAAAAAGAGCAAGGAAATAAAGATAAAAGTATATGAAAGAAATAAACAGAATTCTATCATATTCTTCTTTTCCTTCCATGCTCCTCGCGAATCTCTTCTGTTCTCCATTAAGCTCCTCTAATCCGTCCTGGATGCGAGCTCGAACTCCGTCTAATCACGTCTCCATTTGCAATTGACGTGAAATCTAAGACTCCAAGTGCAAATGTTAAATGACACATGTTTTGTTATCATCAAAATAAACGATCGTGGTGCTCTAGCACCAACAATCTCCCCCTTTTTGATAATAACAAAACCATAATAACTCAAAAGTATTCTCCCCCTTTTTGACATTATTAAAAAGGTTTAATTGATTTTAAATTATCTATAACTCCCCCTTAAAACATGCTCTACTACGAATTTCTTTTAACAAAAGTAATGTCCTCCCCTTTTTTGTAACAACAAGATAGCTGTTATTTTTCTCCCCTTTACTAAAGGAAATTTAGCTAACTTACATCTTCCCCAAAATAATTGACAATTAGCTCATAATTTTTAACTCCGCCTATCTAAATGCTAATGATAAACAAAGATAGGGTCAACAATTTTTACCTTACCTATCATGGCCAATAAAATGGCCCAAATGGTGGTGGTGGATGCCACATCGGATGGGGCTCCCATCCGTAGCTTGGAGGCTTGAGCATTGGTGCCGGTCTCCAGTCTGGTGGTCGACGTGCAGCGGGTCCATCGTTTATTCGCCATCTCGTCTGCCTTCTCGTTCTCCTCCTCGGTCTACTCCTTGGTTCTCCCAACTCGAGTTGACCAGCCTTGAGCTTGTAGGACCAGTCCTTTGTGTTATAGTTATCCCTGAAAACTACAAAACAAGATTCCAATTCTTTCTTCGGTATCCAAGTGAGCTTGGATCCAGATTTGTTAGCGAGTCTCCTTGACGGAGATCCTTTCTCAACCTTAGGGCTATAAAAATTATCTACTTTGTTGATTAATTTGTTAGAGTTTTCCCTAAGACATGCAATTTTTTTTCTATAATATGCATCTTAGTCTTTAAATCAGAAATTTCTAACTTTAAACTATCATTTTCTTCAATCAATTTAGTATTTTCATTGATTAAATTTTTATTTTCTAATAACAGGTTATTATCCTTAGGACTAGTTTCTATGTCCTTGAGTTATTTTTCTAACCTATCATTTTCATTTTTAAGAAAATTAGGATTTTTTTTAATGTTTTTATTTTCTATTTTAAGTGCTTTACTAACTTCAAAAAGCTCATTAAATGCATCTTGTAAATCAAAATTTACCTCGTTGTCGGAGTCGCTTCCGCTTTCGCTGTCGCTATCACTTCCTCTAGCCATGAAACCAAAGCAAGTGGTTTCTTCTTCTATAGACTTTTCTTCTTCTTCTTCCTCCGAGCTCGAATTGTCCCAAGTGGCTTGGAACACCTTCTTCTTAGATTTCTTCTCCTTTTCCTTCTTCTTCTCCTTTTTGAGAAGAGGGCACTCTGGCCGTAGGTGCCCTTTCTCGTTGCAGTGATAGCAACGTCTCGGGCTTTCCTTCTTCTCATTTTTCTCTTTCTTTGATTCCCAACAAAACTAGGAAATTTTCTTAAGTAAAATTTTAAAGTCCTCGTCGTCGGAACTTACCTCGCTATTCGACGCGGCTCTGAAGGCGAGAGTCTTCTTCGATTTAGGCTCCGGTGTATCCTTCTTCTCCTTCAACTTTGTCTCGTAGGCCATTAGATTGCCTAGGAGATCTTCCATGTTGAGCTCCTCCACTTCGTTTGCCTCCTCGATGGCGGTGACTTTCTGTTTTCACTCCGGTCCGAGGGAACGAAGAAACTTCCCTTGAAGTTCCCCCTTCATGAAAGTCTTCCCTAAAGCTTTCAAATTATTTACAATGAGAGTGAACCTAGTGTTCATCTCACTTAAAGATTCGTTAGGTTTCATAGAAAAAGATTCAAATTCTTGAGAAAGTAAATTTATTTTAGAAGTTTTTACCTTAGAGGTACATTCGTGAGTTACCTCAAGTGTATGCCAAATCTCGTATGCGGTGGCGCATTGCGAGATTCTGTTGAACTCCTCTGGGCTGAGTGCGCAATACAATGCGTTCATTATTTTCACGTTGAGTGAGAGTTCCCGAATCTACTGCTGCGAGTATCTTGCGGTGGGTTTTTCTGGGATGTCGAAGGGGGTCTCGCACCTGGCCCAAATCGTGAAGTCGGTGGCTTGAAGCCACGTCTTCATCCGTAGCTTCCAGTAGTGGTAGTTGCTCTCGTCGAAGAACGGTGGACGAGTCGTAGACTGGCCCTCGGAAATCCTACTCGCGGAACTGCTCCCCTCCATGATCTTCTTGCCCGGGTGTTACTCCGATTAGCAAGAACTTGCTTTGATACCAATTGTAGATTCCCTACTAGGAGGGGGTGACGTAAAAAATTACGGAATAGAATATAAACAATCTTACAAAAAAAAATTCAATCACATAATGTACACAATTATTTTTAGGTGGAAACCCAAATTGGGTGAAAACCACCACCTAACCCTCTCGAGTTAAGATTTTCCGATCAACCAAGTTGATCAAATCCATTAAACGAATCACTTAAACGAGGGTGATTCAACCTCAATTACAACCATGCTACTTTATACGAGGGTAACGTACCTTAAACCCCTTCTCTTCAGGAGAAGGATTTTTTCTCACGAAGGAGACGGGAATTCGCAAAGTGAATACCCAACCAAAGTAATAAAGATAAATAACAACAATCTTATAGAGCCAACAAAGATTTAAACCTAGCTTCTATAGGAATTAGGAAACTCCCCTTTGATGGAAGTGCGTCGAATCGATGACGCAGGTGCGTGACCCATGCAACGGCGCAACGTCACTCTCGTGAACTATGGCGGGAGAGTGGGTGCGCAAAGGCTTGATGCTCTCCAGATGAAAAACTTGAGCTTGGAGAGTAAGGGCTTCTCTTGGACACAAAAGAGTGGAAATGCTTGTTCTTGGTGTGTCTAGGTGTGTCTTTGAGTGGCAAAGGTTCCCTTCTATTTATAGAGGCCTTAGGAAGGCTTTGGAAGGCTTTAGAGAGTTTCCATCGCCGTTGGGTGCAAAGCCTAAGAGAATCAGGTCGAAATCAGGATCAATGATTGCACTGACAGGGTTGTCAGACGTCTGATCCTGGCATCAGACGTCTGGAAAACCAGTTTAAGATGTCTGGGAACAAAGTCAGACGTCTAATTTTAGGCGGGTTTCCTTCCTAACTTAAATCAGTTCTAAACAGGGTTCTAGTGCAAGTCCATCAGAAGACATACAGGACGTCTAGAACTATGTCTGGACGTCTGGAAACCTACTTTTCTACGGGAATGGATTTCCAAGATATTGCAACGGCTAGAAAATCTCTGAGAAGAGATTTTCAGGTCAGCCAAGTTAAAACGGTCATGTATCAGACATCTGGAAATGCTTACGGACGTCTGATAAGGCTCTAACGGCCATATCCTTCAGTGTTTGTTAAGGCAGCCAACGGTCCACTAATTGGACGTCTGGCAAAATCATTAGACGACTGGACTAAGGTATGGACGTCTGATTTCATCAGATAGAACTAACTAAGTTCAGCCTAAATGTTATCGGACGTCTGAATCAACAGTCAGACGTCTTAAAACTCATTATCTGACGTCTGATTTTCGAATTAGATGTTTGAAAAGGCTGTTTGAACCCTATATTGGTTTTCTAAGTTCTCTATAGAAAACCTAAGTATCTTAGGGTTGTGCAGGTGTTCCTAGGACTTCTGTTATGGTACTTTGAGGCTCTTTAACATGATGTTCTAAGGAACAAAAAGAGCAAGGAAATAAAGATAAAAGTATATGAAAGAAATAAATAGAATTCTATCATATTCTTCTTGTCCTTCCATGCTCCTCACGAATCTCCTCTGTTCTCCATCAAGCTCCTCCAATCTGTCTCGGATGCGAGTTCGAACTCCATCTAATCACGTTTCCATTTTCAATTGACCTGAAATCTAAGACTCCAAGTGCAAATGTTAAATGACACGTGTTTTGTTATCATCAAAACAAACGATTGTGGTGCTCTAGCACCAACACTAATGTACTTCCATATGAATGTGATTTTTGAAGCATCCTTTTAGTTTAAATGACGAATCAATCTACTTCGATATGATTAAATCTAGAAACCTAGATAGAAGAAGATAAGATACAAAAGAATGTTGTACTACTGAAATTTAATTTGGAGGAGTTTAAGATTTAAGTTTGTTTAATTATGTGGTTAGGGTTAGGGTTAGGGCTTCGATTTTATGGCTTAGGGTTTAGGATACAAGGTTAGGGTTAGGTTTAATATTTATGATTTAATTAGGATTTAAGAGTTAGGATTTAGTCGAGTTACTAACAAACTCAAAGAAACATGTAAAAAACTTAACTCATTTCCTTCTTATTTTATTAAATTAATTCTTCAAGTTATTAATAACATAACAGTTAGTTATTTAATGTATTTTGTGCTTTTAAAATTACAGGTTATCTGCGATATTCACCCTTGGAGGCTTTTGAGGCATAATTGAAAATTTTCCTAACAATTTTTCTACCATTTTAGGATAATGTTAAATGGGGGATGTGCGCACTTTTATGTTTTCTGAATGTAATTTTAGGATTGTATTAGATGTGAGCTATGCCCACATATTGGTTTTTAATTGAATGGATGGTGAGGGGTGCCACATATACGGTTTTTTATCGCATTTGCTATTTTCTTTGTTACAAATTTTATGTGGGGTGTGTGCACTTTTATAGGTTTGTGTGGTATAATATTTTGAAATGCAGGCTTATGGGAAAATATTGAATATTTAAGGGGAAACTCTGTCGAAATTATTTTAAAATTCATTAATGTGGAGTTAAATTGTGATGCACAAATTTATTATAATTGTTAAATACGCACTTATACAAATTTAGATGCACATTAGGCAAAACACTAGGTATTCTTACCCCTACGGTAAAAGTTATGGAGTCAAATTATATCAAAATACTTACCCGTCAAGACTTATAATCATGTTGTACGAAAAATGTAGAGTGTGCATAAACCTCACTTACATGCACAACATTTTATCTTTATACCATGCCATAAGAGTCGTTGTCCTTAGTTCAGAAAAGATTTGAACCAAGGAGAGTCCTTGAAGATTTAATGACAACTTAGGGTTATTTCTTACATGAAACCAATGTCTGGAAGAATCTCGGTAGTAACTTTCCACTTTTCTCTGGTATACTAATTGATCTTAACTACGTTCCTAAAGCACCCTTAAACGGAAGTTATTAAGAATGTAGTTAAGGTTAGTCTTTGGGGGTACATTGGAGAAGTGCGAGGAAATGCTACCAAAATTTCTCCAGACACCGGTTAGAAGTAACGTTGTGATTAAATCTTCAAGGATGGGTTATCAAGTGAAAACCTTCATTAAAATTAACACACATCATCCCTACATTCGTTTCTAAATTGGTCGTGGTTTATTATAAATTATAGGTTACCATGGATAACTCGCAGATTAGTTTGAGGGCCTTGAATTACACTCAATATAAGAGTAGAGTCTTTTCATTTTTAGATTGAGTCGTCCATGAGGATAAGAAACAATATACACGAGGAGAACATCTGGAGAAGATATTTTCTCCATGTAGGAAGTATTTAAATGGATTTATTCAGGATAGAAACACTGTGTTTAAGCACGTGATCTACAATGGTTGGTGGAAGCATTACATGAAATGGACAACGCATCGAGAGGAACAGACTGAGGAGGTCACAAGAAATGCAATGGAAGTTAATGGATCCAATTAAGATATCGAAGGGAATCAAATTGATGAGATGCTGAATGAGATGAGAGCGGATGATGCTAAGATTGGAAACGAGGAAGAAACATTGAGAGGCTATAATCAATTTTATGAAGCAATGAAGGCTGCAGAAGAACCAATTGCACTCGGAATTAGTTCCATGACCCGGTTATCGCTCCCGTTGAAGTTATTTTAGATGAAAGTTATGAATAGAGCAACGATGAAATTAATGTCTGAGGTACTTGATTTCATACGAGAGTTGTTGAATACTCACGGTGGTTTTCCTGAGTCATGGTATGAAGAGTAGAAGTAGATTTGAGGGCTGGGTTTGAATTGTAAGAAGATTCATGCATGTCCGAATGATTGTGCCTTATACAGAAAAGAGTATGCAAGGCTGAGTTCCTGCCCGAACTGTGGCAAAGAAAGATATAAAAGAGATAAGAAACAAGCAAGAAAGGTTCTTCGATACTTTCCTTTGATTCCAAGGTTACAACGACTATTTATGTCGAGTAAAACAAGAACGTGGATGGCATGGCATGCAAACAACAAGTCACAGGACGATCGTATTTGTCATCTAGGAGATTCTGAAGAGTAGAAAAAATTTGACAGCATACATTTTTTCTTTGTTGGGGATTTGCGTAATGTTCGGTTGGGACTTGAAAGTGACGAATTTAATCAGTTCAAGAACATATATTCATCATATTCCATTTGGGTAGTCGTGTTGGTTACTTATAACTTACCTCCTTGACTTTGTATGCGATCCTCATTTATGATGATGACACTTCTCATCCCAGGTCCTACGTAACTGGGAAATGCAATTGACGTGTATTTACACTCGCTAGTAGATGAATTAAAAGAACTATGGGAGGATGGAATTCAAACTTTCGACAATAATAAGAAAATTTTTCAAGATGTACGCAATACTGTTATGAACTATAAATGACTTCCCAGTGTATGTAAACTTCTCAGAATGGAGTACGAAAGGAAGTTAGCATGTCCAATTTGCATGGATGATACACATCATTTGCATCTACCTGAAAGTAACAAATTTTGTTACATAGGACACCAAAGATTTCTTCCTATTGAGAACAGATGGCGAACATCACAGTTCAAAGAAAGATTTGATAGCAAAAGTTGTCGGTATTCGAGTAGGAATCCGAGAAATATGCCGAGAACGGATTCCATCAGGTTGTCTGGATTTGAAGTAATGGAGAAGTTACAAAATTTTGGCAACATTCGATTAGGTTGTACATTCGAGGACCTTATGGCTTTGAAAGATTCAGGTTTCAAAAAAACTAGCATCTTCTTCATGGAGCTCCCCTATTAGAAAGATCTTACAATCCATCACAACTTTGACGTAATGCATATTGAGAAGAATGTCATGGACAACATCTTAAACGTGTTAAACTTAACAGATAACCTAAAAGACACGTTAAGAACGAGAAATGACATGAAGAAATTGGGTATTCATCCTAAATTACATGTTACTGAGGGAGATGATTTCCCATCAGCTATGTATAGTTTGAATCAAGATCAGAGGGAAAGGCTATTCTCCTTCTTGAAGGGAATAAGGGTTCCTGACAGGTACTCTTCACAGCTTTTGCGCTGTGTGAATGAAGTTCAAAAGAAAATCACTGGGTTAAAAAGTCAAGATTCTCATGTTACATGCAGATTTTGTTCCCAGTTGCTATTTATGGAGTTCTGCCCGATCCAGTTGTTCATACTTTCACCAAGATGTGCTATTTCCTAAAAGTTGTATGTTCGAAGAGTTTGGATTATGAACTCTTAGATTACTAGAATGAACAAATTGTTATCACATTATGCAAGATGGAACATGAAATGACCCATTCCTAGGGTCGTTTGGCGTTTCCAGGATTCATAAGGGTTTTTTAGCAGTTTTAAACCCCTTAGGTTTTGTTTTGGGGCTTTTAAGGGGGAAAGGAAAATTTACAAGGGCATCCCCGTAATTTTCCCCACCACTCCCCTACCCACGCGCACCCTCTCCTCCCCCCCACCCCTACGCACGTCGCACCACCCCCCTGCGACACCCTCACCTTCCCCATACCATCCCCCATGCCTCTTCCATCTTTATATACCCCTCCTCCTCCTCCTCCTCCCTTCGTCCCCACACCAACAGCTGAGCGAGAGAAGGAGAGGGAGAGCGGAGAGCAGAGGAGTTCGGTGACAAGAGCGGAGGACTCGCGAGGGTGAGGTGGTGTTGTAGCTTCTACGACTTCTGTAATGAGAAAAAGGCTCGCAAATGGTTCTGCGGAATAATTTTACACAGAATCAAACATCCGGGGTAACCCCCAGACATTGGGTCAGACGTCCGTAGGTAATTCTCAGACGTCTGATAGCACGTATTTTGTTCATTTTCCCTCCAAAAGTCTGACCATGCACGTGCTTATGTCAGAGGATTGGGAAGCATGCCGGTGGGAAGACCGAGGTAGATTCAGATGTCCGGAAGGGTCTCTAAACGTCTGAAGACACCCTCAAACGTCTACATGGAGTTCTAGACATCCAGAAAAGGCTCCTCGAGCAAGGTGAGTCCCTGAGATCATTTAAGATGTCTAGGACTATTCCCAGACGTTTGATTTTGATCAGGGTTGGTGTTTTTGGGCCCGTTCAGGGTCCAAACGGAATCGGCTTTCCGTAAATGAAACGTGGTTGGTTTCCATTCGAGTTTCCCTATGTATTGGTATAATGTCTATACAGTTCTGAGCTCATTTAGATCTATGGGTCAATGTGATAGGTCGTTCGTTTGTGGTGTGCACGGAACCTACGAGGATTGCAAGCTCCGTCGACTGTGACCCCACATCTCCCAATTATCCTGGTAGAGTGGTTCCCACACTAATCTCAAAATTTATAATTACATTGCATGCATAGAATTAACTAAACCTACGTTGTGAGATGAACACTAGGACTAAAAAGAGGTAAATGCATGCTGCTATAGAATCGAACCCTAGGATTGTAAAATGAACCCTAGGGCTGAAAGAAAAGAATGTACATTTAGTGAATGATTAAACTATTGTTTCCTAAAAAGAAATGAACCATGAGTTGCTTGTAAATGAACTACGTTATGCCTACTAAGTAATTGATGGTAGAATTTGAGTTGCCTGTTTTCATACCATGAACCAGTTACGGGAATAAGAAAGTCCATGTACGAACCATACGGGGAATTTAGAAAGAAACCAGAAATACTGTAATACGGAAAACCTACGAGTTTTGGAACATGTCGCTTACGGACGGCTGTTCAGACATGGTTAAGGGAAGTAAGCTGGCCCTCGTGTACGTAGTACCGAGAAGAGCAACTATCTCTTTTAAGTAGAGAGGAGCTTGCCGCCCCTTGGGTTGAGAGCCAGGGTGGGTTTGGCCACTGTACGTCGACTCCTGTTTGGCCCTCGTGTACGTGGTACCGAGGTGAGATACCTAGTATAGGGAGGGAACTAGCCGCTCCATGGGGCCTGGGGTTAGGACTAGCCACCCTACACCGACTCTTGTTAGCCCGTTGGGCAAACTGGGATAGTCAGACGAGGGTACGCGGGCAGTGACAAGCGAGACCCCTATTCTGAGAGGGCAAGGCCCTGTACTGTTCCATGCTGTACGTTTGGGCATACCCGTTAGCGGAAATAACAAACGGCATGCTAGTACGGGGTAGCTACCCGTGAGCTTATCACGTGTGCCATAGTCACCGCTATGTCACGATCGTGACCTCGGAGTAGTAGACCAGGTTAGGACTACCACGGGGGACTCTTCTGGCCAGAAGAATGGCACATGTACATCTTACATCGCGGGAAAACTACAAGCAAGATCGTTCCCTTAGGGAATAAGAAGATTGAGAAATGTTATGGAACCTGATTAGAATACTAGGATCAGAAAAACGATAATTGGAATCAGATGATAATAAATAAATTGTTAAATGCATATTTAGTTAGCTACCTATGTACATTTTATGATTTAACCACTACTTTACTCAGCATTAGCTGACCATAGATTTTATAACCTTGTTCAGATCAGGGAATTGAGCATCTAGAGCCACCGGCTGCTGAGGGCGTTGGGCCTAGTCGAGCACAGCTGTAGCTTCCTTCCATTTCTTTTACGAAGTATTTTGTAGTAGTGAGTACCTGTAGCTCATAGTTATATTTTGTTATATCTGTATCAGTTTCCGTTGTGACGACTATGCTTGTATTCATACTTTCCGCTGTATAATGTGAGATATTAGTGGTTTGTTGTTTCCCTTCCTTTATTTTCAGTCACATATTTTTTTTCTGCTTAGTTACATTACTTGTGTGGTTGTGGAATGATTATGGCATTTGGTTCTTTCTCGTTGGATGACTGGGTCTTAGGATTCGTTGAGGCGAGCTGTTCTCGAGTCTTGTAGGGAACCGGGAGCGAGTCGCAACAAAATAGATATTCCCTCCGGCCTTCTTTAACGTTATGGTACATCTTACACTCCATCTTGCAAATGAAGCAAGAGTTGGGGGAGTTGTATAATACAGATGGATGTATCTAGTTGAACGATTCTTAAAAAGTTGAAAGATTATGTTCTAAACAGGGTGAAGCTTGAAGGCTCAATTATCGAATGATATCTTCTTAAGGAATGCATAAACTTTTATGCAATGTATATGGATGATCCAGATAACAGATTTAATCGACTTAAAAGAAATTTTGATGGAGGATACAATGGAAATGAAGAAGATTCTCTCTCCATTTTTGATACAAAGGGAAGGCCAATCCGACTGACAGAGTATAAATTGATTTTAGAAATGGATCGGAAGTTAGCGTATTTATACATTTTAAAGTAGATTCCTGAAGTTGATCCATTCTATACGGAATTCAAACAGTCTTTGCATCAATCTATTCAAGAGTTGGATTTCTTTGATTCGTTTAAGGAGCGTGCAAAATAGATCGAAGAAAACAACCCTAGGTGGGTCAAAGATTTCGATGTCATTAGTGAGATCCCATTAAATTACGGATATGATCACTCAAAATTTATAATAAATGGCTTCAAAATTACGGATAAGATCAATTGATTATGAGAAGACAATGCAACATGCTGGAGTCATTGTCAGCTGCGATACGATGACTGGTTGTTATGGCTACTATGGCCAAATCATTGAAATTGTGGAGATGAGCTTTAGATACGACCACTGAGTAGTCTTGTTTAAGCATGACTGGATCCAAGAAAGATGTTAAATGCGGTTTCTTAAGTTTAAATATGGACCGCCGTATTTTTCAAATAGTAAAACCATTCACCTTAGCATATCAAGTGTCACAAGAATTTTACATGTCCGATAATAGTAAGAATGGATGGGTAATACTTATCAGATCATGTCGAGTGAATATTTTGATGCAGAGGACATTGATCTTGATTTTAAATCTGAAGCTTATCAAGAAATTCCAGAAGAAGGACAAGTAGTCGAAGCGTTAGACAAGACATATAGGGTATACCATTTATTTCAAAAAGCTTGTATTTCAATCATTAGTTCATTATTTCCTACTGGTCGGGCTTTTTTTCGCTTGGCAGAAATAATGTATTAGAAAGATATGTCGACGTAGTGAATCACGTGGTGGAAAATCCCGATCGAAAATATTTTAATAAAACTAACCACGAAAAGTTAAGATGTCGTATCCACAGGGAGAAATAGATCAATAAATTCACGAATATTTTTCCCTTGTATTCGTCCAATCGAATGCGAAATGCATGGTCAAATCCGACGTGAAACGCGATAACAAGAAGAAGACGCACAATAACTCGGGAATATAAGGGTATATGTGCAATTCTTCCTCAATAAAATATTTAATAAATATGTGATCAATCTATGTAATTTTCAATTGCACATGTACTAGAGAAATTGTGTAAATTTTAATCCAAATTCAATATGAAATGATGCACATAACATAAGTTAAGTCAATTCAAGAAAATGTAAGCGCATAGTTGCAATTTTACCCAATATATCAAATATTAAAATAAAAAATCAGAGTTTGGCAATGTCACTCAATGTAAATACTAATTAACCCTTTACTGTAGAGAAACTGGGGACTTCGTTCCTCTCATTGGCATGTGGAGAGGGAACCACGATCGACGGTGCGAAGCTCGGAGGAGGTTGCCGGGGTGAGGGTATCCCGATGGCGGTGACCCCGTCGACGGCGGTGGCCAAAGCCAACTAGACGGCGAGGAGATGCTCGTCGGCGGTGGTGGTGTCCACCCGTGCACGTGGGTCACAGACGACGTATCTGATGGCATGGTCAAGCCCATGGCATCGAGGCGAGGTGAATGGCGTCGATGGAGCGAAGTGTGGTGGCCGAATGAGGCGATTGCGTGTGGAGATGAATGGCCGACGTTGGGTTCTTCTTGGAGAAGAAGAACAGTGCACGAAGCGGAGGGGAAGGCTGGCTTCTACTGCTGTGGCACGCTTTCGTGGATGGCGCACACAAGGGCGCGTGGGGCTGCTGTGCTGAAGGGCCACGCGTGATGAGGGCGCGTTGGAGGAGTTGGCGCACGGAGGAAAGGGCGGAGGCACGGCTCTGTTGAGGAGGAAGACGAAGGAGAGGAGGCCGTGCATAAGTCCTGGTGCAAGCGCGCAAGGGCACGCAGCTGCTGCGTGGAAGGGCCACACGTGATGAGGGCGCGTTGGAGGAGTTGGCGTTAGTGTTGGGTTCCTCCTCCCTGTTGACGAAGAAGAAGAGCAGGAGGTGGTGATGATGGTGATGAAAGTGGTGACGGCAGTGAAGGTGGATGGAACGAATGATGGTGATGGAGGTTGATGGCAGTGGAGAATGCCTACGCCACAGTGTTCGTCATGGCCACAGGGAAGACTTGTTGCACAGTCATGTCAATGGCCGCCCTCCCTGCAACTCGAAGGGAAGATCCTTTAGCTTGTTCCAAATCCACAACGTCCGCCTCTCCCTTCGCATGCGCAATTGCTGGATTTAAACGTTGGCGGAGGGAGTGGCGGTGATGGATAATTATGGGCATACCCTCTTTCAAATGCTAATTATATTCATGTCCAGCCACTTATTATTTTTTTCTCTCTACATGCACATATCAAATAAGGAGCATAAATGTATGTATTAGAATGTAAAAAAAATATTCATAAGCTAAGATTAATTACTACTTAGCTTAGGTCATTAAACTATAAAGAAATGTATTCCATATATACTTAAGCCAAATAAATATCTAATAAATTAGACTTATCACCTACTATAATTTAATATAAGATTTGGAACCTACCAAATTAAATAATTTCGATCCACATAAATGGTTAACAACACATGCTATATGACATTATTTTTTTGGATGCGATGTAATAAATATTTTTTTAAAGGAATGCAATAAATCAACAATCACTTCGTAAAAAACTAAAAATGGTAGAACCAGAATTTTTTCTTTTCTTTTTGAAATAATTTGTGAAAAACAAGTCAATAGCTACAACAATCAAGACTTATCCCACATAACAATCAGGGAATGTTATGACTTTCTTTCCTTTGTGATGGAAAATTTACTTGTTTGATGCTATACGATGATGTATATCTTCTCATCTATATTATTACATGTGATATCGAATGGGTGGTGTGCCCTCAAATTTTGTTTTTGCATTACATGTTTATAATTCCATTCTTATATATCTTCTCTTGCATAGGTTTTTTGAAAAATTCAATAATATAGAGGAAATGCTGCTGAAATTTTTATGGATTTTTTTATATTTATCGCTAATTAATGGTAATTTCATGTACAGATTAATGTTAAAAGGAAGACCTCTAGGGAGAATCAGAAGGCAGCAATCAGGGAGGATGAAGCTCATAGTCGGCCTTTAGTCTCGCAGCCTCCTCTTTCTTCTTAGCCTCCACCATGGCCCCAGACCTCCACATTACCTTCCTAGTTGATGTACGGATTTCTATCCCTGGCGACGATGCCAAAAAGATGTAATGGAAATTCGTAGTGAAAAGATTTGAGTTTTGAAAACCCTACTGTCTAGTGCAATTTGTGAGAATATCCGTCAATTAGATAATTTTTTACCGAAACTCAAAATGAATCCTGGGTTGAACACGGGGAGGCTACGTCGATTCGAAATTCACAATTATATTTTTTGTAATTTTTGTTTATAAAGGATACATTCACAATTATCGCTATTCTACTTGCAATATAAACACTAAAACTTGAGAAAGATAGAGAAAGAAAGAGAGAGAGAGAGAAACAACTTTTATACTAAAAATAATATCATTACAGCTACACTTACAAAGTGGGAAAGCTAATCTAGCAAACGATAAAGAGAAGGGAGTGGGAAGTTATCATCCTCAACGACTGCTTGGAGGATGAGTCGGATAGATGTCACCTGGAAGAAGGAAAGCGAAGATGGAGGATGGATCGGGAAGAACCGGGGGTGAGGCAGGGCGTCAGGATCGTAGGATCCACTTCTAGAACGGGGGTGAGAAGATAGCTGGCGAGAGCTTCGCGAAGGGGATGAGAGGTGAAAAAAATTATTTTTAACTCTAACGAGGCTTCTCGTAGCTTGGGAGCATTAGAGCGAGCTTTAGAACTTGAGTTCTTAGTTCTTAGAGAGGGAGGGAGATGATGGAAGGGGGTGTTGCCGCCGCCGCTTACTCGCGCTCGCTCTCGCGCACTGGCTGGAAGGAGAAGAGGAAGGGGGTGGAGGTGACGGGAGTGAGGGAGAGGGTGTGGCCTTTTAAGGCCACGCGAGGAGGAGAGAGAGAGCGGACAGGGTGGGTCTGCAGCCGTAGGAGAGAGGGAAAAAGAGAGGGAGAGAGAGCGTACGCAGGTCTGCGCGCTTAGGCGCGCAGACGAATCACGCGTGCCAAAAATAATCGATTCCCAGACGTCTGGAAGTGGTTCCAGACGTCTGGTCAGACGTCTGGGCCACCTCCCAGACGTCTTAAAAGACGTCTGAAGCACGCGTTCGTTACAATATAACAAACTCAAAGGAAGTTTCGTCCCCGAAACTTGCGCTACCTAGGGTGCGGGAAAGCGTCATAAATACCATAACAAACTCAAAGAGGATCGAAGCCGGTCCGAAAAGACGTACCGCGAAGTGTTCCGGGTACCGCTCCCGCATTGCCGCCTCAAGCTCCCAAGTAGCCTCCTCGTATACCTGGCTCCTCCACAAAACCTTTACCAGGGGCACTTGCTTTCGTCTCAAACTGCGGACGGCTCGGTCTAGAATCTGCACTGGCCGCTCGGGGTAGGTCAGGTCGTTGCCCACCTCGACGCTCTCGTGACTCAGTACGTGACTGGGATCGGCTACGTACTTCCTGAGGTTGGACACGTGGAACACGTCGTGCACACCAGAAAGCTGCGGGGGGAGGGTAAGTCTGTAAGCAACGGGTCCAACCTGCTCCAGGACCTCAAAGGGCCCCACGAACATCGGCGCGAGCTTCCCTCTCACCCCAAACCGCTGCAGGCCCTTCATGGGCGAAACACGAAGAAAGACGTGATCCCCAACCTCGAACTGCACCTCTCTACGTTTCTGATCCGCGTAGCTCTTCTATCTGCTCCTGACAATGCGGAGTCGCCTATGGATCTGCTCAACTACCTCCTGACTCTGCCGGATCAACCTGGGGCCAACCTCCCACTTGGTCCCCACCTCAACCCAACTCAAGGGTGCCGTACACCTCCGTCCATACAGAGCCTCGTAGGGAGCCATGCCGATGCTTGAGTGATAGCTGTTGTTGTATGCAAACTCCGCCTGTTCCTCCCAAGAGCCCCTCCAGTCCAGTACACAGGCACACAAAAGGTCCTCAAGTGTCTGTATCGTGCGCTCGGACTGTCCGTCAGTCTGGGGGTGGTAAGATGTACTAAACCTCAACCGCGTCCCCAGGGCCTGCTGAAACTCAGCCCAAAACTGGAACGTAAAGCGGGTATCCCGGTCGGATACGATCTCCTGCAGAACTCCGTGTAGTCATACCACGTCGCGGATATACCTCTCTGCCAACTGTGCTGGTCCCAAAGTGACTCGGATCGGCAGGAATCGTGCCATCTTCGTCAGTCTATCCACAATTACCCAGACAGCGTCGTGCCCTCGCTGGGTAACAGGTAAGCCCACCACCAAGTCCATGGTGATGCTCTCCCACTTCCACTCTGGCACTGGAAGCGGCTGTAGCGGCCCTGCAGGCCTCTGATGCTCGGCTTTCACCTGCTGGCACACTAAGCACTGCTGCACGAATTCACTCACATCCCGCTTCATCCCCCTCCACCAAAACTCGTGTCTCAAGTCATGGTACATCTTCATGTTTCCGGGATGTATGGTGAACCTGGAACCGTGTGCCTCAGTCAGGAGCTCTCTCAACAGCTCCTCGTCTCTGGGAACGCACAACCGTCCCCTCAGACGCAGCACCTGGTCTGTGAAAGAGAAGTCCCCTGGGTCTCCTGACAGTACTCTGTCGCATAAGGACTGCAAGTATGGATCGGCCATCTGTCCTGTGATGATGCGGTCTATCAGCTCTGGCCTGGTCTGCCGTGTCACAGTCACTGCCCCACAGTACCCCCGTAATTCTAGAGGTCGCCAGCTGCCCACCTCCTCCAAAAGGCTCCAACTCTGTAACTATAAACTAGCCAAGTGTGCGGGCGCCTTACGGCTCAAGGCGTCAGCCACCACATTGACCTTTCCCGGGTGGTAGGAGATGCTGCAGTCGTAGTCCTTCAGGAGCTCCAACCAACGTCTCTGTCTCATGTTGAGCTCCTTCTGATCAAAAAGGTATCTGAGGCTCTTGTGATCTGTGAAAATTTCGAAGGTCTCACTGTACAAGTAGTGCCTCCAAGTCTTCAGCGCGAAGACAACAGCTGCCAACTATAGGTCGTGGGTAGGGTAGGTATGCTCATGGGGCTTCAGCTGCCGCGAAACGTAAGCGACAACGTGACCACTCTGCATGAGCACACCTCCTAACCCCTGCAAGGAGGCGTCCGTGTACACAACGAACCCGCCACTGCTGTCAGGGATGGTGAGCATGGGAGCCGAGGTCAACCTCTCCTTCAGCTCCAGAAAACACGCCTCACAAGCGTCTGTCCAAGCGAAGGGCACGTCCTTCCGGGTCAACTGTGTCATAGGACGCGCAATCTGTGAAAAACCTCTGATGAATCGTCTGTAGTAGCCTGCCAGTCCCAGGAAACTGCGAATCTCAGTGACTGAACGCGGTCTCTCCCACCTGAGTACTGCCTCGACCATGGCTGGGTCCACCGCCAAGCCATCTCCCGAGATCACATGACCTAAGAAGGTCACCTCCCTCAACCAGAACTCGCACTTGCTATATTTGGCGTACAGCCTACGTCGTCTCAGAGTGTCCAGAACCACCCGCAAGTGTTGTCCGTGCTGCGTCTGATCTCGAGAATAAATGAGTACATCATCTATGAAAACCACCACGAACTGGTCCAAGTACGGTCTAAACACCCGGTTCATCAGATCCATGAAAGCAGCGGGGGCATTGGTCAGCCCAAACGGCATGACCAAAAACTCGTAGTGTCCGTACCGGGTGCGGAAAGCTGTCTTGGAGACGTCGGTCTCCCTGATCCTCAACTGGTGGTATCCCGACCTCAAGTCGATCTTGGAGAACACTGTGGCACCCCGCAATTGGTCAAACAAGTCATCGATCCTCAGCAATGGATATCTGTTCTTGATGGTGACCCTATTCAGCTGTCGGTAGTCCACACAAAGGCATAAGGTCCCATCCTTCTTCTTCACAAACAGTACCGGGGCTCCCCAGGGAGACGCACTGGGCCTCACGAAACCTTTCTCCAAAAGGTCCTGCAACTGAGACTTGAGCTCTCGTAGCTCAAGCGGTGCCATCCTGTATGGCGCAGTGGAGATGGGGCTGGTCCCTGGTACTAGTGAGATCTCAAACTCGATCTCACGCTCAGGCGGTAGTCCTGGTAACTCGTCTGGAAACATGTCAGGGTACTCTCTGACCACCGGGATGTTCTGGAAGTTTGCCACAAGGCTGGGCTCTGCCACTACACAAGCTAGGAAACCCTCACACCCCTGGCTCAAAAGTCTCGCCGCCCGAAGTGCCGAAATGCACCTGAAGCCTCTATCCACTGGCTGTCCGTGAAACTCGAAAGAAGGCAACTCCGGAATGGAGAAGATGATCTTCCTCTCAAAACAGTCCACCAAGGCGTGGTAAGCGGACAGCCAATCCATCCCCAGAATCACTCCAAAGTCCTCTATCTGTATCATAATCAGGTCAACTGGCAGGCTATGTCCCCCGACGCTGACCTCGCAATCCGTGTACACCTCCTTAGCTACAAACAACTGACTACTCGGACCTCTGATTACGAACGGATTCTCTAACAGTGTATAATCCTGGTCCAAACTAACTGCGAAACTGGCTGCGACAATCGAGTGCGTAGCGCCGGAATCGAAAAGTGTGTAAACGAGTCTGCCGGAAACTGAAACCATACCTGCTACCACCGATCCCGAAGCTCTGGCGTCCCTGTGTGTCAGGGCGTTGATACGCCCCTCTGCTCTAGGTGCGGACGAAGCAGCCACACTCTGCGTCGGACGGGTAGGTGCTGGCCGGTACCCGCCTCATGACTGCTGTCCTCCTCGCGCCTGGAAACCGCGGCCTCCTGCTCGCCCTCCAGTGCTCTACGTGGGGAGTATCTGCTAACCTCCTGCCCTAGACAGGCAGTCCCTCCTAATGTGGCTCGGCTGGCCACACTGGTAACAGAGGGGAACCCGGCTCCCGCCCTCAGTGGGTCCCTGCTGTCGGCTGGGCGGGGGTCCGGTGCTGGCGACTGGCCCCTGTCGAGGGCCCCCAAAGGCCACTGATGGCCCTGTAAAACGTGACGGCTCTCCTGCGGACGCCATGTGTCTCCTCTCTCACCGGCCCTATGAAAAGTCTGGCTGAAAGGGCCTCTTCCGCCCGCCCTCAGTGTCTCACCCGGACGGGTTGGTCTCCTCGTAAGTCATGGCTGCCTCCACCACCCTCGAAAACGTAGGCAGCTTCAGAGGTTTGACATACCCCCAAATCGTAGGCCGGAGCCCCTCGGTGAACCTCCAAAGGCGCTCCTCCTCTGTGGCTACTGCTGTCACTGTAAAGCGGGATAGCTCCAAGAAACGCGTGCGGTACACTCTCACAGTCATCGTCCCTTGGCGGAGAGTGTGGAACTCCCGCCTCCTCTGGTCCTGCTACGTCTGGGGAAAGTACTGCTCGCAGAAGAGGGTGACGAACTAGTCCCAGGTCGGCTCGTCCCTCTCCTGTCCCCGGACTGCCCTCCACCACCTGTGTGTCGCACTCTCCAGATGGTACGTGGCAAAGGCCACGCGACACTCCACCGGGGGGCGAAGGGTGTCGAAGATCTTCTCCAACTGCTTAAGCCAGTCCTCTGCCTTGGTCGGGTCCTCATCCCCCTTGAAGGAGGGGGGCTTCAGCTTCCGGAACTGTCCGAAGAGCTCGGAGTAGCGCTGCAGTGGGGATGCTGGTCCACCCCCAGGCAACGGTGCCTCATGCACAGAAGTATCGGAGGAAGGTGGGGGCTGCGGCGGCCCATCCCCTCCCCCGTGTCCAGCGCCGCGTCCGTCGAGTGGTCCCACAGAGGACTCCCCCTCCACAGCCCCAGGGTGAGGCGCTCGGGGCGGTGGGTGGAGCTCCTCTCGTACAATGTCTCGTATCAGCCGAGCGAGGTCCTGGGCCTGGACGCCCGGGAGTAGTGGCTGGTCCACTGGGGCGTCGACAACGGTACACCCACCTTGCCGACCTCATCCTCGGCCGCGCCCGCGGCCCGCCTCACTGGTCCCACGACGAGGCATCTCCTGCAAGGAGACGCGAAACAAAATGGAACACGTCACTACGGAACGATACCTAACAGAAACGTCTAAGAACTCATGTCAAAAGATATGTTGTGGTGACTACTCTAGTTATAGACATGTGAATTGGTTATTTTCCAGTCAGTTGATTCACTTCTCGGGACGATCATGCTCTGATACCATCTTGTAACGACCCGATTCCCGAGTCCCTACGAGACACAAGAACCGGACCGACTCGACTAAACCCAAGACCTGGTCGTCCAACGAGGAAGTAACTAAAAGAGCAGTAAAATAAATCACATTCAACATGAATATAACTAACAGTAAGAAAATACAGCAGTAAGGAAAGAAACCACTACAGTATGTACCACCAAAACAGTAGAACAGGATTCATAACATAATATGAACTGCAGGTAAAGAAAAGTACAGCGGAAACAAGAACTACTCACTACAGTGGAACCAAAAAGAAAGTGGTACAAGAGAACAGTGGTAACTCTACTGGACCCTACTCGGCCCAGCGTCCTTTGCAGCCGCTGACTCTGGCTGCTCAACACCTGGTCCTGAAAGGTAACGAGTGTAACATGTCAGCAAAATGCTGAGTAGAGTGGCAGCTAAACTAAAGAAACAGTAAAGTGTACAGTAGCTGTTTTAATTTTCTTTCTTCCTTTATTTACGTCTTTCTATTGTTTCACAATTTATCTATTTCTCAGATCCTTCACTTGATCTCGAATGTTCCTCGTGGGAACGATCTTGATTGCAGTCTTTTCCGAACAGTAGAAGTAGCACGTGGTGTTCTCCTGGCTGGGAGAGTCCCCCGTGGTGATCCTACTCTCAGTCAACCACCCCAAGGTCACGGACAGGCGTAACGGTGACTACGACACGCGCGATAAACGCACTAGCACGCGGTCAGTTGTTTCCGCACAGCACGGAACCAGTACAGGGCAGAGCCCTCTCAGTAACAGGGGTCCAACCCCTCCACATTAACCAAACAGGGGCCTTGCCCCTCCACAGTCCGCGCACCCTTGCCTGACTACCCTGGTTTGCCTAGTGGGCCTAACAAGTCGGTGTAGGAGGCTAGCAGAACCCCAGGGCCCGTGGGGTAGCTAGTACCTCTCTACACTAGTAGCTCTCCTCGGTACTACGTACACGAGGGCCAGCAAGTCGGTACAAAGTGGCCAGTCCTAACCCCGGGTCCCTGGGGCGGCTAGCTCCGCTCTGCACTAAAAAGGGGGACAGTCGCTCTCCTTGGTACTCCGTACTCAAGGGCCATCTCACTTCCCCAATTCTATTCCATTCACCTTCCAGGAGTTCTACTCCTAATTCCCCGTAGGGTTCCAGCTCTTTTAACTCAACACAATCAGGTTTCACCTTTCCAGTTTCATGTTCATACAATCCATGTTCTCAATCACGTTTATTTATTCATAGCAGGCAGCTGTTAATTCAATTCACAGGCAGCTATTAATCCCTTTCCACATTTTCCAAGACTGCAGTATTCATACATTCCACTAGTTTTCCCGTCCTAGGATTCATGCCATATCCTAGGATCTGTCATACAATCTAGTTTTCCAGCCCTAGGATTCATTCAACACCCTAGGATCTACCATTCAATCTATTTCTCATTTCTAGGATTCATGCAATGTCCTAGGTTCTATTTATGGTTTCATAATTTAACATATTATACTTAAAGCCACTCTACCGGTTACAACAGGTGAACTGGGGGCGTAGTCGGGAATCCCGCGTGCCTCTGCAACCCCCGAGACTGCAACGGAACGGGGTCCTATCACAAGGATTAAACACAAGGAATTTCTCAAAATAGTATACAGCTACTGTAGATAGGTAGAGGATTTAATTCCGAAAAGAACGCAACTCGAAACGCGGAAAATGGAACCCGAACGGGCCCTCAACGGGTCGAAAATGACGAAACAGTGCAAAATCAGACATCTGGAACTTATTCTAGACGTCTTAAAAAGTGGATCAGGGGTTACCTTTGCTCTGCGTGGTCTCTCAGACGTCCAGAAGCTTGCGGGGGCGTCTGGCCTAGTTCCCAGACGTCCGATGGTCACCCAGGACGTCTGTAAGTCGCTCCCGTCGTCTGGCACTTCAGCCAGACGTCTGATTCGCGTTGGATGCGAATCTCAGACCCTGCGCGTACCCATTTCCTCTCTCTCTTAGTACGGTCAATCGAAGAAAACGAAGAAGACGGAATAACTCACCTTTCAGACGTCTGAACAGTCCTCCAGACTTCCTCCCCGTCGTCTGGCTAGACTCCAAGACGTCTGATTCTGGAAAAGTTTCCAGAATCAGGGCGCCACTCGCCCTCCGCTCGCGACGCTCGGCCGCGCCACTCTCTTTATTGTAAGCTTCATGTTATGTACATGTTTATTTCTCTTCTGTTGTGGTGGTGTATACTGTAGTATTTCCTTTCTTTACTGCTGTATTTTGTTACTGCTAGTTATATACATGGTGAATGTGGTTTATTTTACTACTCTTTTGGTTACTTTCTCGTTGGACGATTGGGTCTTGGGATTAGTTGAGTCAATCCGATTCTCGTGTCTCGTAGGGATTCGGGAATCGGGTCGTTATAGTATAGGAGTAGGAGGAGGTATAGCAGGAGATACAAGGGGAGGTGCCTACTACGACTGAGGTAGGCACTAGTACTGGTAAATAATTCCATCATCTTTTAACATAAATTTGCATTCCTTGAATTTATAATTTATTTATCTTGTAATTTACTTTCTGATAATTTGATATAATTTGTTTTTTGGTAAGAAAACAAGGGGTCCTACTTGGAATCTCGGCCCAGATAGACTAAATGCAAGCACTAAGATCCCAATCAAGATTAATCCTTCGAGGGAAGTGAAGAATTACCCAAAGTTCACTAGTCGACTGGCGACCATTGCTAAGTCGGTAGTGCCCCTTTCATCCTTCGACTGGAGGAAATTGTCGAAGGACATTAAGGCAGCACTAATTCACGAGCTGTAGGTAAATAAATCTCAAATACCATAATGTTGATTGACGGACGACTATGCTATCGAAATTGGTTTTGAAAACTTGTCGTTGTAGTTCAAGTAGCGAAGAAATCCGTTCAACAAATAAAATTTATATCAAAAAATCTATAAAGAAATCCCGGATCGAACACAGGGAGGCTACGTCGATCAAAATTCACAATTATATTTTTATGTTTTTATTTAAAGGGTGAAATAATCACAATGGAATGGAATCAATATAGATAATAAAAGAGAGAAAGAGAGAGAGAGAGCAATCACTTAATATTGCAAAATGTTTTTACAACTAAGAAAGTGAGAAATTATTACAACTAGAAAGCAGGAAAATTCTACTCTAGAAAGCAGTAAAAAGAATGGGAGAGAGAAATTATCTTCCTCAACGATCGCTTGGAGGACGAGCCGGACGGGACAACGCCTGGAAGACGAGGAATGTAGCAGAAGGAGGACGAAGCAGGAGGAATGGGAACGAGGTAGCATGTCGTCGTCGTCACGGGATCCACTTCCGAAATGGGGGTGAAAACTTGGTTTTAGCTCTTGAGGAGCATCCTGGGTGTGGGATAAGCTTCTTTTGAGCTTTGGAGAGGAAGGGAAGAGAAGAAAGGGATGAGAAATCCGTATGGTAGGGGTCTCCTTTTATAGTTGCAAGGAGTGGGGGCATTTTGAACATTACAACATGAAAAACATTAATTCAGGACGACGTGCGTGTCGCTCGCGCACCCCCTCTCCTCCATGCTCTTCAACGCTCGCGCACGTTCGCGTGCGCTCAACCGTCCGATTAAAAGACCAGACGGCTTAAAGTACCTATGCCCTCGCCGCGCGCCCGCATGCGATTGCGCGTTTGCGCCGCGCGTCTGATCGCGCGTGGGCACTATCGGTCGATTAGCGCCATTCGATGTGCATCGCGCGACTCCAATCACGCGCCCACTCGCAGCGGATGCGGGCCTGAACACGCGCCATCCACCTCCGCAGCACCTTAACCGCTGTGCTACGCGTAAGGTTGAGGTGCATTGAGGAATTTGCACACGATCGATCGCGCCCATTGGATCTTCATCCGACGATCGAGATCAAGTGTTGCTTGCGCCTTCAGAAGAGGAGAGAGCTGGATGAGTGGTGGCATGGTGCGATCTCGGCCGTTGGATAGGCATCTAACGGCTGAGATTTGTCAAGCGGGTGAGGAAGAAAAGCTGCGGCCGGTGCTGGGAGGCTATGATGGCACCACGTGGCACCTTCTAGGTCGTCCATCTTCTGAGTGTTGTGGATGGTGCCAAGGGTGTCGGATTGGACCGATTTTCGCTCTGTTAGGTTGCGATCGTCGATCCGAACCCATCCGTGCGGTCAGATTTGTTGTCTGAGGTGCAAATTAACACCATCTTGGCCCTTGCTCTTTAGGATTCCTCGATCTCTATCTGGTGTTACGGATGTCCGATTAAGGCGATCTTGGAGTCGTTGAACTCCAATTGTCGCCTTGATCAAATCAATACAGTTGGATCTTCGATTCAAGGCCCTAATAAAAAGTCACCCTGTCCCTGGACAATTACTATACAATTTATACAACTTGATCTAAATACATGATTATGCATGTTATGCACTATTTATAATGTATAATGCTAATGTGACACTAAGAACATGCATTAATAGATATTTTAGGTTAATCAGATGTTTGCACATCGCATAATATAAAAATCTTAATTTCTTTTATATATTATTTCAAATTGTATGCGATATTTGATTGGGGGAACAATTTGAACGTTCCCAAATATATTTTGAAGCATGCAAATAAGATCCACCACGAGTAGAAAGTTGAGCTCAAGAGTACGGTAAGATATATTTAACGATTTAATTTTACGAGATTTATAATATTTCTTTAAAAGGTTCATAACGATTTATTTAAATATTTCAGCACTTTAGGAATAGGTTATTTGAGGAAGCATTAAGGAATGTGCCTCCAATGGTTACGTGTAACGACCCGGTTCCCGAGCCCCTACGAGACACGAGAACTGGACCGACTCAATTAATCCCAAGACCTAGTCGTCCAACGAGGAAGTAACCAAAAGAGCAGTAAAATAAACCACATTCAACATGAATATAACTAACAGTAAGAAAATACAGCAGCAAGGAAAGAAACTACTACAGTATATACCACCACAACAGTAGAACAACATTCATAACTAAATATGAACTGCAGGTAAAGAAAAGTACAGCGGAAACAAGAACTACTCACTATAACGGAACAAAAAGAGGTACAAGAAACAGTGGTAACTCTACTGGACCCTACTCGGCCCAGCATCCTCTGCAGCCGCTGACCCTGGCTGCTCAACACCTGGTCCTGAAAGGTAACGAGTGTAACACGTCAGCAAAACGCTGAGCAGAGTGGCAACTAAAACTAAAGAAACAGTAGAGTGTACAGTAGTTGTTAAGTTCTGTTACTTTCTTTATTTAAGTCTTTCAATTATCTCACGATTTATCTATTTCTCAGATCTTTCACTTGATCTCGAATGTTCCTCGTGGGAACGATCTTGATTGCAGTCTTTTCCGAACAGTAGAAGTAGCACGTGGTGCTCTCCTGGCCGGGAGAGTCCCCCGTGGTGATCCTACTCTCAGTCAACCACCCCAAGGTCACTGACACACGTAACGGTGACTACAGTACACGCGGTAAACGCACAGGTAGCTAACCCGCACTGGCATGCGGTCAGTCATTTCCGTTAACGGGTGCGCCCAAAGAACAACATGAAACCAGTATAGGGCGAAGCCCTCTCAATAACAGGGGTCCAACCCCTCCACAGTAACAAAACAGGGGCCTTGCCCCTCCACAGTCCGCGCACCCTCGCCTGACTACCCTGGTTTGCCCCAGCGGGCCTAACAAGTCGGTGTGAGAGGCTAGCAGAATCCCGGGGCCCGTGAGGTAGCTAGTACCTCCCTACACTAGTAGCTCTCCTCGGTACTACATACGCGAGGGCTAGCAAGTCGGTACAGAGTGGCCAGTCCTAACCCCGGGTCCCTGGGGCGGCTGGCTCCGCTCTGCACTAAACAGGGGGACAGTCGCTCTCCTTGGTACTCCGTACTCAAGGGCCAGCTCACTTCCCCAAATTCTATTCCATTCACTTTCCAGGAGTTCTAATCCTACTTCCCCGTAGGGTTCCAGCTCAGAACGTCTAAGTTTCACCTTCCAGTTTCACGTTATCACAATCCATGTTCTCAAACACGTTTATTTATTCAACAAGAAGCTATTTGTTCCTTTTCATATTTCCAAGACTGCAGTATTCATCTGTTCCACTAGTTTTCCCGTCCTAGGATTCATGCCGTATCCTAGAATCTATTATACAATCTAGTTTTCCAGCCCTAGGATTCATGCAACACCTAGGATCTATCATTCAATCTGTTTTTCATTCCTAGGATTCATGCAATGTCCTAGGTTCTATTTATGATTCCACAATTTAACAGGTTATACTTAAAAGCCACTCTACCAGGTACGACGGGAGTAATGGGGGCGTGATCGGGAATCCCGCGTGCCTCCGCGACCCCCAAGACTGCAACGAAACGAGGTCCTATCACAAGGATCAAACACAAGGAGTGTCTCAAAACAGTGTATAGCTACTGTAGACAGGTAGAGGATTTAATTCCGGAAAGAACGCAACTCAAAACGCGGAAAACGGAACCCGAACGGGCCCTCAACGGGTCGAAAACGACGACACTGTGCAAAATCAGACGTCTGGAACTTCTTCCAGACATCTTAAAAAGTGGATCAGAGAATTACCTTGTTCTGCGTGGTTTCTCAGACGTCCAGAAGCCTACGGGGACGTCTGGCCTAGTTCCCAGTCGTCCGATGGTCACCCCGGACGTCTGGAGGTCACTCCCGCCGTCTGGTACTACAGCCAGACGTCTGATTCGCGTTGGATGGCGAATCACCGAGCCTGTGCACACCCATCTCCCTCCCTCAGTACGGTCAGTCGACAAGAAGGAAGAAGAAGACGGAAAACTCACCTTTCAGACGTCGACCTCGCCGTCTGGCTATCAGCACAGACGTCTGATTCTGGAAATTTTTCCAGAACCAGGGCGCGACTCGCCCTCCGCTCGCGACGCTGCCCGCGTCGCACCTCGTGCGCCTGCTGCTCGAGCCGCAGCAGGCCTCCCTCGTCGTTCAGCGCCCGCTGCGCTCCCCGCCGGCAGGCCCTGACAGCCCCGGCGAGCTCACCCTCACGGCTGAGCGTCGCTCTCGCACGCAGCACCCCCTCCGCGCTCACTGCGGCCGTCGCCGCCGCAGCAACCCCACGCCCGCTCTCGCGCACTGGAAGGAGAAGAGGAAAGGGGTGGAGGCGACGGGAGAGAGCGCGTGGCCTTTTAAGGTCGCGCGAGGAGGAGAGAGAGAGACTGCAGCGGCGAGAATCTGCAGTCGCAGGAGCGAATATGCGGTCTGCGCGCTCAGGCGCGCAGACGACCCGCGCGTGTCGAAAATAACCGATTTTCAGACGTCTGGAAACGATCCCAGACGTCTGGTAAGACGTCTGGAAGTGACCCCAGACGTCTGGTCCGACGTCTGGGCCACCTCCCAGACGTCTGGGGTGTGCGTTCGTTACATTACGCCTGACATTTGGCGGGAGGCATGCGAGCATTGGAGTGGTCCTACTATAGAGGGAAACAATTATTTCCTTATATATTTTAGTTGAAATTATTATATTCTTATTTACTAATAATTTCTTGTAAGAGCAAGCTAAAAGAAATAAAGCCAATAGGAGTCAAGCTCCACCACAGAACCATTGTTTGGGTCGAATGAGCATTAACACTTTATGACTCAAATATGTAAGTAAAATTATTTATTTAAGTTCATTATTTTCATAAAATTATATGTAACCTAATCATTTATCCTTTATTAATATTTTTAGGCTAATACGCACGAGTGCGTTGAGTTGGATCGGGTCGGAGTTTATGAGCACACTCACAATAAGTAGACACTCAATGGCCCTCGTGCATATATTCATTAGACATATCAGGAGAGACATGTAAGTATCACGAATTTATATACTTCTAATTTACTTAATTTATTAAATATTTGAAGAATTACAAATGTATATACTTACAAACTTGTATGATGGACTTTATCCATCCTCATGAGGTCATGGACAGGAACTTCGCGACCATTCCCCAGGTGCCTTCAATGACACCAGAGGAGGCATATAAGCATGCGATGCCTCTGGAGCACGGAGGCTTTGTTCGTAGCAGAGGGAGGAGCGCGACTATCTCTTCCTGGTATGGGAGGAAAGGATTGGCGTCGTCCACATCTCAAGTGAACAATCTTACTCAGAAGATGGAGATAATGGAACGCTGAGAGATGGAGAGGGAGAAGAGACTGGAGGATATGACCTTGAAACTGCAAGTAGCCACTGACAAGATGTAGCGACAGGATTAGTTACTGGAGCAACAGAGCCAGCAGTTGAGAGAGTTGATGGCATTCCTACGAGGATCTGGAGGATCAGAGCATTTGACATTTCATGAGACTCCACCATGGAACGACAACGATAGGGGTGGACCAGGTGCTAGTGGCATAGGTACCCCAGCATAGTTAAACTCTTTTAATATGTTCACCCTAGTGTAGTTATTATGTTCACCTTTTGTAATAGTTAAACTCTTTATATATATATATAATGCAATTGAAGAAGAAATCATTTAAGCTGACCATCTGCTCGCGTGCGCTCCATCGACCTCCTCTCCTACTTTCTTGAGGCGATCCCTTCATCCCCTGCAACTCTCCTTATCCTGTTCAGTCGCCACATCAATAACAATGGTGTGGTTTTCCACCACCAATTCCACCTCGCTGCTAGGGGTGACATACGCCTGAGGATGACCTTGAAGCTCCTCTTGTGGGCTTTTCCTTCTCTGGATATCTCCCCCCATTCTTCCTCCTTAGCCACCGACTTTGGATCTAGGAGAGTCCCCTTCATCTAATTAGATTAGTATTTCCTGCTTTGTTAGAGTAGTTTAGATTAGCAAGCAATATACAATAGCTTAGTTAGGAGTAGATCAGTTAGTGAATCTATTGGTTTAATCGTTAGCTTAGAAGTAGATTAGAGTATAATTCACACGCCCACCTCCTTTGATCAATTCAGATCAGAGGAGATGAATTGATTTCGTCCATTTGATCATTCATCTCCCCCCTCACAATAGAATTTGATATTCTGAATTTCCCGTCATTTTATTTCCCAAATCACCCACTCATCAGAGCATCAAATCAGATCTAATGCTCTTGGGCATTCAAATCTAATTTGAGTGCTCACAATCCATTTGAGGGACTCTCCATTCATTCCATTATTCCATAAAGTCCCTCCACTGATTTTGAATGTGAAATCTGATGATTTGGGTTTGTTTTCAGTGGTTTGTATTGTGAGATTTAGACACTCTCTTCGTGTTGTCTATGGCACAAGAGAGAGGATGAACTAGCTGTTTATATGGTTTTCAAGCTTCCCTCAAGAGGGAATGAATCCCAAATTTTTCAAAGTTTATTTGAGATACACTTTATGTGGTTTTCTTGCATTGAAATTCTAAGTCATAATCTTAGCTTACATTGTCTATAATGTAAGGTGAGGTGCACACTAGGATTTCAAAATATTTTTGGGGAAAGATTGATCTGAATTTCTCTTGGTATTCTCGTTAATTAGAAGAGTTTTCAAAATTAATTCGTGAGTTTCTGAAGTGTTGACGATGATTGCATTGCTTGGATTTACTTTTGAATGAGTTTCCATACTGATTATGTTTTAAATGGTTGCTTGAATTTGTGATTTTAGAGTTAAAATCTCCCCATTTCGGGACATAAAAACGCTGCATAGCAACAACATTTTCTTCGGTCGATTTCTGACTTCAAGCATTTTATGATTGGAGCATGTTTTCAATGGATTTTAAGTTCTAATTTAATCCTTTTCTCTATGTTGTCTATAGCATGAGAGGAGGAATAGATTGGAGTTTTTTTTCTTCTAATTGATAGATTTGATTTGGTGTTTTGGTCCCTATATTGTCTAATGTGTAAGGGATAAAAACCCAATGAAGAATCATTTTGCTCCTTGAGTTTTGAGTGAAATTGTATTAAATCATGAATTTATAGGGAAGATGGGTGAACCTTTAGGATCCGAATAACTAATTTTAAATTACTCTCTTGTGTTTTCTGTAACACAAGAGAGTGGATTAATTAATTGTTTAGATCCTCTAGGAGTGATGATAATTTGGTCTGATCAGAGATTTTGACTGTTGTAGCATCTGAGATATGTTTAATACGTCTGGAGAAGCTTAAGAGTTGCTGATCCAAACACTAGAGCTGCTGCAGTTGCTGCTACTGCTCTACTGAATCCCAGCAGTAGTGTTGCTATTGTTGTTTGAAGCTGATACTGCAGCTGTTGCTGCTGTTGAATGATCTGAATTAATAGGGCAGTGAACTTGGTTTTGAAGTGAATTAAAAAGCTAACATGTTTTATATGTTGTATACTATTTGTACAAGCATTCATATATCTGATAGGATATTTAAATCTCATTTAAATAGCTTGTAATCTCATTTTTAATTTCTTTGTCAGCTAGCATATGTGTAATCTACCCAATTTGGAAAATTAATGAGAAATGTATGGAAAATCTTGTTCACTGTTTATACATCTTCCATATCATGTGTTGAACACATCTGAACCCCTTTACTACCATTTTAGCCCACACATCTCATTCTTAGGCCTTAGGTTCTTAGATAAACACTTTTTAAGGCCTAAAAAGTGTTTCACTTGTAAATAAATAAAAACCTTAAAAAATTCAAAAAAAATAAAATAAATGTGCAGAGAGTAATATTAGATATATTTTTAAGTGTATGCAAAGTCTTTATGTCATCTAAACCTCCGGCATGATAGAACATACCAGCTAACAATTCAGTATACCTTAAAACTCAATCAAAGAACTCAACTTGAAAAAAATCCAAAAACACTCTATTCATCTCATCTCTCTCTTTCTCTCTAATCTCCTAACTCTATAAAACATATAAAACACATAGAAATCATGAAAAATCCCAAAAATGCCCAAAAATACTATGTAAACTATGTATATACATATATCTCTATAAGGTATATATTAAGCTATTAATGTAAATAATGTAAAATAGGTTTATAAATTGTAGAAATAACTTATGTATATATTATTTAATGTAAATTAAGTATTTAAGATAAATTAAATCATATATAACTTATCTGTATAATTATTTATTAATTTAATTAACTTATATGTACTATAAACTGCATAAAATAATAAACCCCTGTAAATAACCTCATTTATTAATGATACTGTAAATATATAATTATATGTATATAATTTATATTAAGACACCTGTAAAATAATTTAATTATATTTGTATAATAAATAATTAATTTAATAAGTTATTAGCTAATTTACTAAATTAAATTCAAATAAATTAGTAAATTAAGTTATAACTGAACTAATTTATATTGTATATTTTTATTATAGTATTTTAAGTAATTTAAATTAAGTTAACTGTATTTATAATGTATTATATTATTTATATATAATTTCTATGTATAACACACATTGAAATCAGATATTTAATGTATATAAATTAAAAGAAATCGTGTAAAATACCATAAAAATCTGTAATAAATACTTTAATATGTATAATAACTCTGTACAGGGTCAATTAGGCCATTAATTGACTATTTTAAACATTAATTAAGAAATTAACCCAAATATCAATGTGTATAAAGTGTAAACTTTAGCTAATTAACTTATATAGTAAATATAATTATTTTTGTAAATAAATTGTATAATTAAGTAGTGCTAAGTTAGAGCTTCAAAATTATATAATTCAATTTTAATTTACAATAAAATATGTCCCTCGAATCGAGGGCCAAATCAAGCAATTCAGGACACATTCTACGTAAGTAGTAGCATCTAGTGGAGCGGCACAATAGTGCCACATCGGTAACACTGGAGCGCCCGCATCCCCTTATTAATGTTTTCTGCACTGGATGCTCCAGTCGTCGTGTGTGCTCGACGCCTCCCTCACACATATCCCCATCCCTTCTGAGCATATGGCATGAGATTATGAAATGAAATGTATGTACGATGCATGGTTGGGAGTTGTGTACTATTCGTGGTCTGATTAGGCCTAGTAATGAGCCGTAAATCAGTTAAAATGTAACTAATTAAGGATTAGGGCGGCTCAAGTAGAGGCCTGGTCTCACCTTTAAGGGTGCTGTGTATCCTTCGAAAAGGTCGTTCGCAAATTAAACCAATTTCTAGTTAAAAGTTGGTTTGAACCGATTGTGAACCGATCTGAAAAGAAGAGAACCAGAGAGCCTCTAAGTCCTTGAGAAGCTAAAGTGAAGAGGCTTAAAAATTTGGCTAAGGGCTAGCTCGGCCTGAGGAGCATCTGTGCCTTGTGTAGTGTATACCTTAGTGAGTGCCTTAGTGTATACTGCGTGAATTGTGTGTGTGTTGTGAGTTGTGTGAATTGCTTGTGTGTTAAGTGTTATGTGTTGTGTGTGTTTGTATATATATGTAAAGTATATAGTATAGACTTATATTGTGAATATATATAGTATATATGTAAATAGCATAAGTAATATGCATATAACTATACTTAAAGTATAGTAGAATTGTTTGAGCTATATATATATAAATAAGCTATAGCTTTGGTGACAGATATATTTGTCGCTGTACATAGTAATATATGTTAGTATAAATAATAGTTTTTATTTTAGTTTAAGTATATAGGTTTTCTAAGGTTGTAGTGACACTTTTATATGTCACTGTAGATACATTATATGTTACTGTAGATATTAGTAAGTTAAGTTAAGTTTGTATAGTACATATTATTACTTATTATTGTATATATATCTAAGTATTATTATTATAAGTTATAAATAGATAATATAGAGTATTTATTTATGATTTTTTATACTTGTTTGTATATAATTATTTTAAAGCATTGTAATGATTTCTAATTCATTCTTTTGTATATAATTAATTCATTCTTCGATTCTTTAATTCATTCATTCATTCTTGCATATAAAATCAATCATTTTAGAATTAAAAAATATTATTGAACTTAGAGAGTGATGTATATCAATAACTGCCTCCCAGTGAATGACCTGCAATAAACCAGTAAAAATTAAGTATATAAATAAAATTAACGCGACAACGGTTTGTATTTATTACATATACTACAACAATAACATTTTAAAATCCTTTTTAGTACGAACCAATAGTCAGGGATCATATTTTTTGGCATCATTGCCGAGAATAAAAACCCGACAACGCTTTATTGTAATTGTTTGACGAATGTTGCAAAAAAGTCAATTAAGTAACATGTTTTGGCGACGGAATTTGGTGATGGTTGTAAGATATTTGGCAACGGTTTTGAACCGTCGCAAGTCATGCCTCTTCCTGTAGTTGGAAAGGAAGAATAAGAGGTGTAGGCATATGAGAGGCATCTGCAATTGCCCTTGCCCGTACTAAAATCCGAATCAGGCGCATGGATGGGGAAGTAGAGTTTGAAGGTAAAGTGGTGATGACGAGGGAATAAAATTCTCCTGTCAATAAACGATCTAATAGGTCTAATCTATGCCTTAGTAGGTGATCGGACCTCTAAGTAATTGGATGGTTCGACTCAACAAAAATCGAGCAAGCAATCACAAGAAAGATGAAAGGATGAGTGACCCAGTTCCACCGCAAGGAGTGTACGTCTGGAGGGATAGCGATGCTCCATAATATGTACTAATAAACAATGGTAATACAATCTCTCGTTTCTCTCGGATTGCACCCGAAGGAGCCTCAGGGGCCGCTCTTTACTATTTTTAGTGCCGGAAGGAGATCTCATCATAAGATCTTCTGTAAGGGCATGTCCGTTGTTAAAGCACGTCTGCTGTCAGACTATTAATGACGCTGGTAATGTCATTGTTACCGCCAACGTGGGCATCAAGAACTTTTTCCATCGCCTTTTTGACCTCGGCGAAATCGAATCCTCTGGCGAGTTGGATCTATTTGGAATCACCTAGAGGTGGGTGGATCTAGATTCATTTGTGCGTAGATGGGTCAAGTAAAATCGGATCCACCTGATTACTCGGGATCTAGGTAGTCGGATCCTTTCTCAGCCTTCCTGTGGAGTTTTGAATCCGAGGGCGCTTTTTACCCCTCATCAGTAGTTTTGATAAAACGCCTTTGGCTCATTATGGAATGAGGACATCTTTCCATACCAGTGAAGTGTGTAAATCACGTTCATACGAAAGCGAGTGAGGAAGGTTCATCTGATAGGATAGCCTTATTAGGCAAGTACTAGCCAATCAGACTGGAAAATACCTACCTGACTAACTTTACCGGTCCGGCAAGATAAGCCCACCCAGCAAATCTAGCCAAGTTGCCGAAATGCTTACCCAACAAGCTCGGATCGACAAGTAATAATAGTTGGTAAGTCCAACACGCCTGACTGGAAAGTTAGGTGTTTTCCTTTCTTAGGTGGAAACGTGGTGGCTAGTTTAATATCCTCGAACCTTATTCTTCGATGGTTGTGGATTTGTGGAGTTTAACTCAAAGCGCCTGCTCACAAGACCACAATCTCTATTTCTCATGTTTCCAAGAGTATGTCACAAGGATTGTTCGTGAGCTCAGTCAATAAATATAGAAATTATTGGAAAAAATGAATGCCTACATAGTAGAGAAGTGAACACAAATTATATTCTATGTAATATTGAATACTCAGTGAAATTTGAGAGTCTCATTACTCTCCGAAGATATAGACTATTTGCGATGGAACTGGGCAATTAACTTCTTTATTTCTTTAGTGTAATTGCTTGACTAAGCGGATCTATTCCTATTCTTGAATCCGAATAAGGTCCATCTAAATAGGCTCCAATCAAGTGCATGGGGGAATGGATCAACCAGGAGTTGGTCTAATGTTAAGACTCTTTATTTTGACTGGAGAAATCCATATTCAATTATCTATCTTTTCATTGCTTTAAAGTGTCCGATGTGTGGAGTGAAGGATGATAAATTTCTCTCGAGTTTGATCGAATGAAATTAAGTGAGGATTTGGTGGATAGGTTAAGTATATTTACGTCAAATTAATTATTTAACCCACGTTTCATTTACGTTGTGTTAATTAAATTTAACATGAGTTAAATTTATTTTACTCTTTTTATGAAATAATTTTAATTTATCAAAATATCCACACAGATTAAATTAATTAGTCTAATATTTATTCTACTCCTTCCCTAATTTTCTATTTATTCTATAAACTTAGTTCATTTACCAAATCGGCCTAATAATACTACTTGCCTAAGAAAAAAAATCTTCGAAGCTGGTTCTCTTTATTAGTCGGAAGAAAACCCTGGCCAGCAATCATTCGATCATTCTCCTCGGGAAGAAAGCCACGTTGCACTTAATAAAGCGTCCCATATACTGACACCCCCACCCCACCACACCCAGGAGGGGACCCAATCGCAAAATCCAGAAATTGATACCGACATGCGCCCTTCCACACAAAACTTCCAGTACTCCCGCGCACATTCTCCCTTCCCGGAGGGGTATCGCCGCAATTATAAATCCTCCTCCCCAAGCATAAAAGGACTCGCACCTCAAGCATAAGCAGTCTCCCCACACACACACCCACACGACAAAAACCGAGAGGGAGAGGGAGAGGGAGAGGGAGAGAGGGGAGAACACGAACTAAGTACACGCCCATACACCATGGCGGATCAGGAGAAGGAACCACAGCATCAGAGGCCCCCCAAGGTCACCCCAACCCAGCACGGCAGCAGCAGCAGCGACGAGGAAAGCCCCGCCCTGTGGGCCCCACCCAGCCCGGACAAGTCGACCAACCACGACCCCCACCCCCGCGGCTGCCACCGCCGACGTCGCCGCCTCGTGGTCGTCCTCGGCGGCCTCGCCGCCGGGACCGTCCTCATCGCCGTCATCCTCGTCATCCTCGCCTTCACCCTCTACAAGGTCTGTGAGCCACAGATGACCGTCCAGTCCATCACCATCGTCCGCAGAGACGGCACCCAGGGCGGCAACGCCCTCGTGGACCTCTTCGGGAACTCGACGGTCAAGATCGTCGCGATGGTTCGTAACCCGAACCGGGTCACGTACTACTACGACAGGAGCACCACGTCCATTTACTACGACGGCAGCCTCCTCACCGAGGCGCCTGGGCCTACCGGAAAGGCCAAGCCCCGGCGCACATTGAGGTAAGCAAGTAAATAAATATTTTTCTCTTCGTCGTGAAATCCGCCCCCAAAAACTATCCCCCTCCTGTAATTGGAAAATAAATGAATTAATAAATAATTTGTTTTCGTTAGTTACTAGGTGTCGGAGGATCGGCTTCTTCTCTCGGATGATTGCTACCTGTTTGTGGATTTCCGCGAGGGCCTCCACTTCCGCGAGATTCTAAAAATTCGTGGAAATAGTTGATTTTCTTTAGACAGTCTTCGTCACCTGATGTGATCTCTCCTTGATTAGATGTATACTGTCACGTCCGTTTAACCTCTTTGGAATATTTTAGCTCTCTCTAATTAATTACTATGTATTAATTATTCTTGAAAAGCTGAGGATGACCACGTTTTAGTCACTATAGTATAATTTAGACTACTTAAGAATACAGGTGCTAGTTTTTTTTTTTTTTTTCTAGCGGCAGGAGTTTGGGCTGTTGAGGAATTAAAAAAAAATTGTGGGAAGGTATGGGCTTTTTTTTCGATTCTGAAGGGGTTCCAATTATTGCTTTGCCCTTTCGAAATCGTGGGAGTTATTCTCAGGGACATTGTCTTTTTTCACCGCAGAGAAAGAAACACATTTTCCCACAATCGAGAAATCGTGGGATGCCTGCGGTAAAGTTGCGGGAAGAATCGTGCGATGTGACGGAAGGCAGAGTAGTGGTTGCGCCTGGAACGGCGAAATTATTGCTTCCGAATTAATTTGGTCCGCAACAAATGCTTTGACGCTACTTCCATTTTTAAGGCTTATTTTACGGGTGAGGTTAACCGTTAGATATTGTTAACATGGGTTATTTTAATTTAAATTCGAAGGGAGTTAAGATAATCTTCTTTTCAACCTCCATTCTCTCTCTCTCTCTCTCTCTCTCTCTCAGCAGCAACGCTTCTGCGATCTATTTTTCAAGTTACCCTCCACTCTCGTGTTCTTTCTCTTTCCCTTGGGAGGGGGAGGGGGAGGAGGGGGTTGGTTACCCAAATTTTATAACCATCCTTTTTTTTTCTCTTGTCTATTTTTCATATAAAAATACTAAGGTTTCCTCGTTATTTACCTCAAGTTTTGCCAATATTAACAATACAACTCCATTTAAATTCGTGAATATTATTTTAGTCAAGACAGTTGGAATATATTTCTTACTTATGAAAACAAGGAAGAAAGAACGATATATGAAACTTCAGGTTGTTGTGGCATGAAGAAGAACAAATATGACTTATAATGATCAACTTGAGATGTACTTGCATTTGGTATGTAGTTCATATGTGCCTCTATCATGAATGACCGTTAATTTCCATAGTCAAATTGATATGTAGATATAAGTAGTGAACACAATTAGCTATTTTGATTTTTTTACTTCCCTTGGTTTGCTTTAATTGTGGACATTGACCTAATTTAACATACAGTTAACTCATAATTTAATCAAATACTTTACACAATTATGCATAGTTATTTTAATTCTTTTTAAAAAAATTACTTCGACTAACTTACTTATCATTCGAAGGACAAACATGTTTTTTATCATCTTATCTCTCATTCTAACCTTCATTCTTAAATAAATATCTACCTTTCACACCATAGATTAACCTTCACTCCTAATCCTCATTTAGTAAATGCAAATAAAGGTTAACCCTTATTTGCAAGTAAACAAAAATAAAAGTTAATACATTCCAACTTTACCAACTAAAGTTAATTAACTTGCACCATAAATTAACCCTAAGTCATATCATTGCCTTAGCAGATTAGATGCCCTTTCTATTTGGATACAATAAAGCTTAGAATCTTCGAAAGCTGAAGTAGGTTTTGGTTAACCGCTCAAACTAATTTTTCTGCGGATTGGTTTGCGGCAGGCTAACTGTCATGGTAAAAGTCTCTAACTTCCACATCAACGACACCATGATTGCGAAGGCGCTCACCCAGAGTGTGGCGGACGTCGACGCCTCAACGATGGTCGACGGCCATGTGAAGCTGTTTGGGCTGGTGAAGCACCGTGTAGATGTGCTGCTGAATTGCACGGTGGCGCTAGCCGTGGCCAATTTCTCCATAATGGGCCAAACGTGTCACCAACATGTGTGGGCCTAAAGCACTGGTTTAATACCGGTTCACCTTTCGCGGTGACCGTGTTGCAATGCATGAAAATCAGGAATGTGAAAAAGTCCTTAAAAATGTCAGGGTGGAGAATATGGTTTATTGGTGCTTTTTCCTACTATTTTCTTCCTTTTTTTAATTGTAGTCAATGCCTTGAAACTCTTGTCCATGTGGAAGTTAACTGCTACGAGACATTGTATCTCGTGTGGAAACATCCACAGAAGATAAGGAGATGCCGCAGGCACATACCTTTGTCCAGAAATAATATTAGCTAGCGTTGTTATATCTGCTTGAAGTCAAAATTGTAGCACCAATAGTAAATGTGTACTTTTTTCCCAACAACTTGTTTTGTAATAGAAAATAGGTCGAGTAAATGTACTTGAATAGTCAGATGCATATCTTTGTTTTGGCTATTTCTAGGATATTCTTGATCCCCGCCCTCGCATATCTTATTGATTATCGATATGATCAAATACGAGATGTCCAGTTGTTACGTAAATAATAAATGTGTGCTTTCCCCAAAATAGGTTCCGTAATATAAAATATAGCCGGTAAATCTACTTGAATGGTTTAATGGCTTCTTTCCCCTTTGTCCCCACATTTCTTGAATGTTTTAGATCTCCCTTTTATAGATTTTATTGAGCAGCAATAACAAAATCACACATGAGCTGTCCACTTGTTCCATCACCAATAACGAATGTGTATTTTTCTCCCCCCAAAGATTTGTTTCCTTTTTAATATAAAGAAGATCGAGTAACACATCTGGATGGTTTTAGTTTGTCTCTTTTTCCTTTTTCCGTTTCTAAATGGGCGAAGTCCTCTTACTTCGAACCCTATCGAATTCTCAGGTAAGAAGAGGGTCCACTCGAATGAAACGAGAACAGGCAATCACGTATAAAGACAAGTGAGGTTTGGTGACCTAAATTTACATTTTATATGTATACATGTGGAAAGAATATGTAAGTCCTCTAATTTGCATTAAGTATAGCGACTTGGGTATAGAAATACTCTTTTTTCTATCTTGCATTATGCGTGTGTGCCTCCTATATATACAAGGGCAATGGCTCACTTATATAGTATAATTTTTTTGTAATGTAGGCATTGGTTACCTTACAAGATCCTTGGAATCTTATTGTAATGACCGGTCAAATTAATATCACATTGCACATGTTTTGATGCAAGTCAGCCATGTTTCTCAAAAGTCATGACATTGGAGTAACGAATGTGGTAATCGTTGCCCAGCAAACATCTACCTGATAAGGTTATCCGTCCGTTCTCGCGATGTTGTAGTTGGCTAGAACGTCCAAATAGATTATCCGTCTGTTATACACTCAGGTAAGTTATTTAGCTAACCGTATATTTCTTTAATTAGCCAGATTATCGGGTCTAGATCTACCTCATCGAATGGATATTTATCTAATCCTTTTTTAGTGTAAATGTATCTTATAATATTGGACTTTTTGTCTCGTCTCATTCTATTGGAGGTGCTTAAGTGGGCTTTTTCTCCGGCGTTTGTGAGATCTTTTTTTATTGGATTCATATTATGATTTTTCTTTCCTTGTGGATCACCCTTTAACTTTATTGATCTTCCATATAATCCCACACGAGCTGTCCAGTTATTACATTACATCCACATGAAGTCAAAATTGCAGAACCGAATGATAAATGTTTGTGCTTCTGCAGCAATTTGTTTTGTAATATAAAATAGATCGGGCAAATCTATACCTAAATGGTCAGACCTCTTTTCATGCCCTTACTCTTGAATGAGATCCGGATTCTATTGATCATCAACTATATAATCATACACGACCTGTCCAGTGTATGGATCAAAAGGTTGCCAGCATTGACCACACATGTTATAACTCGAATATTACTATCGAGCCGCCTACGCAACTGTCCATAAAGTCATTTTTTCGTGATCGAGAATCTCCAGTTCTGCAGCTACTTTATGACCAGAGATGCATGATAAATTGGAAGAAAGAAAGGCTAGTGGGCCTCACAGTTAGATTCATAGATAAAATAGGGCTAAGCCAATAAGATATGATCATAATCCAACAAATAGGTTAACCATGGATTCATTCTTTTCATGAGGAGTTCCCTGCACTTCTCAGAAACTGCATCTTTCAAAGGCTCTATCTGAAGTCTCCCTCCTCCTTCGTGGCCTCCGACCACTGGGCCATGTTCTAACAAGTGCATATATAGCCAATATATTGCTATCTAAATTTGGTTGGCCTGACCTTGGGCAACAGAAACTAAATTATATTTCATTAAATATAAAGAAACCAAATTGTACACGCATCTGTGTATGCATTTTCCACCGTGCTGTCCATGCAAGCATCCACATTAACATCATTTCACTTTTGAGTTGTTTGAAACATGTGCTTGCGAGGTTATAATAGAGAAGGGAGTGACGACCTGAGACAGTTACAGGTGTGACTTCAAGTAGAGAAGCCAGATTAGAGAACTCCTTACTGATCACAGGAACTATTATATATGCTCATCTCCGGATCCCCTGCCATATATATACAGCAAGTGCTAGCTGTACTACAGTAGGGCTTTGTGGATCAAGATCCAAGAGCCGAAAACCCTTGTCATATTAAAAAATGCTGCATTACAACAGTTGCTGTATACAACAGCGAATTCGGCCTTCATGGTCTCCCAAGTTATCCCCCATTTTACTTAGCTTTTCGGATTGCAAATGTGGTTGAAGGTCTCAATGTATATATATACATATATATAATGAATCCAGCACCAGAAAAGTCGACAGCATTCTTCCAAATATTGCAGCCTCAGCAACCAATTCGATGAAGCCGCAATCAATGAAACACATATAGGACAAAGGTAATGAATGCAACAGCTACTGTTGACCAAATTAATGTGCTTGCTTCTTGTGTAGATCGTGCATATATAAAAGGGTGACCGGTGATGCAGGGCAAATTAAACAAGAGGAGACGTGACTGCACCGCAAGTCTCCACCCAAGGTGACGTGTGCGCTGGTCAGCCACCTTCGGGCAATTCCTTTCCTTGGTGAACGGCTCCAACCAGCCTACAATATTGTGGTGCTTAACTTTCCATATCCTTCACTTCCTTCCCTCTCAAGGAATTCCTTTTTTGTGCCCTTGCAACCAATCCTTTCACGATCCCATTAATGTGGACTTGAACCAAAGATAAGCTCCGCACAAGTAACAGTTTGAAGTGAAATTTTGATAATAGTAATCACCTTCGATGTGTATGCGATAGTATATCAGATTGCACGTACATCACCGATTAACTTCGACAGCTGGAGAATTGGAAACTTCCGCAAGTTGATGCCCCCACTAATCCCCCACCGAGCCCGTACGGCCTCCACCTCCCTTGCCTTTGGGGCCACCGATCTGCCCCGAACAGAGACCATCGGGGACCCCCATCCTTCCCTCTGTGCTGCCTACTTCATCTATCTCCACTCTCTACCATTTAGGTGGAGATCTACTTTATTCCGTTGCTGCAGCTATTGCCTGCACCACCTCCCCCCTCATAGCCGATCGATCTGCAAGCCTACGTCCTCTAGCCTCGAACGTCTTCGCCTCTGTTGGACCCGTCCCATTTGTTGAAGGACCGGTTTGCTTTGATGATCCGTGTGGGTTTCATCTGGGAGTGTTGGTGGGTCTAGTATTCGCCCCCATTCCAACTTGATCCGATCGATCTAATCTCAAGTGAGTTATGATATGAATCGACCCATTCATGTAAAAATTCAATAGATATTTTGTTAAATTGAACCATGGGTATATGTGGGGGTACTCGATTTACTAATTTAATTAAAAAATAAAAATGTAAAGATATGAAATATAATTTAAAAAAATTATATAAATATATATATATGATAATATTTATTAAAATTATAAAATACTTTCATAAATATTTAAAAATATATATAATATTTATTAAAATAATTTTATGTAAAATATAAATTTAACAAGAAAAATGTTATTAAATAAAAGTAATTTTAAAAATATTAAATATTAAATATAAAAATAAATCTCATACCAATAAATCTTAACGACCAGTGGCAATCATTTCTTACTTTCAAATAAAAAAAATGAAAACTTTAAACATGTAACAATGTCTTCAAGAGGGGATCGGGGGGAATGCACACGGCTATCAGACTATGCACGCACTAGCGATAATGGGAAATAGCGTACGAGCATAATGCGTTGCTGGGAAGACGTGTGTGACAGATGACGGCAAAGAGTGAGTTTGTTGCATTGAAGGATCGAGGAAGGAAAGAAAGCATCGAAGCACTGAAGCCATTGTGGCGAGACCCTCTCCGATAGCCACGTCACGTTCCATATCTTCACCTACTTTCAATCTGAGTTCCATAACCTCAAGTGCCTCCAAGTTCAACCACGTCCGCGACCTTACAAGTTGAATTGAGTCTAGATCCGTTGACCCGGGGAACCTTGACGTTGCCTCCGTCGACGTCAACTACGACACGACCTCCTCCTCCACCTCTCGACTCTCAGCCCCCGTTAGCAACCGCCTCTCACCGATTCGCCTAAAGGGATAAGGGTTGTAATGGCCAATGGGTTAGAATTGAGTTATAAACACTGTGAGAACTGATGAAAGGGAGGTCGTAAATTAGCTTAGTTGGATTACGAGATTAGTAATATTAATGGATCATGAACGGGTCATATGACGAATCAGTTAATGGATACCTATAAATGTCTTGACTGATATCCAAATAGAAACTCGAGAAGTAATGGGTTATATTTAATAGGTATCCGACTCATATTTTTGAACACCCTTAATTTCATTCTTGAACTTCATGCCTTCCCTACCCGTTGGGATCATGCATCATAATGTACCTACAAACAATCGGCCAAATATAGTCAATTGCTTGGATTCTCGTCAACGTAAATCTAGATTTGATCATATAGATCAATTCTGGGGTCTTTTTAGGTGACGTTGATGTGATGCATTTTTCATTCCTCCATTATTGTTACGGGGAGCATCTTCTCCTCTCTCGCAAGGAAAGGTATCTTTGTCTCTACCTTTCTCGTCCCTTGAGGTGGCATTTTGATATTGTAAAATTCAACGCCTTGTTATTGAGTGGTTGAGTGTTTGATTTGGATGAAATTTGAAACAAATCTCTCTTAAGAATCACCTTGTGGAGGATTATTATTAGAAGCCATAATTAAATCTAACATAAATATAGGCTCCGAATAGTAAAATAAATGTTACAATATATTTTATAAATCAGAATATATCAGTTAAAAATTAAAATATACAAATTAAAAGTTAAAATCTACTTGTAGAAAAGTAAATAGTTTGATTAGAAATTAAAATACACTGAATGAAAGTGATTTTTCACTAATTAAAAATAAAAATATATTAATATATTTTATCTTTCAATTGATTTTGGTTAAAAATTAAAATTGATCAATTAAAAATAAAAGATACATTTATGTAAATTAATTTTCACCGACTAAAAATAAAAACATAACAATTAAAATTACATTATCTCACTTCACATATTACAAAATATGATGCTACCGATATTTTTTTACTTCTTCGCATTAAAATATATAAGTAGGAGTTCGACACAATAAGAAAGTTTAAAATATAGGCTATAGTTTAATAGATTTCCTTCACCTATGTTTATATGCCGTTCGAGTTGGACTTCAATGCTCAAGTTAAATCGTCGGTGATTGTTTGACGACAATTTCAAATACGTCACGGTAGGTTAAAAATGAAGTCCACTGTCATTGATTCATTTTGTTTGCATGGTTCTCATTATTTTATAAGTTAAAAATCAATAAATGTAAATGTATAGTCCAATAGGGTACATATTATAATTCGAATCAATATAAATATATATCAATATTCTACATAGTGGAGGGTAAGGGATAGTACAATTGGTGTCTCTGCCCCTCATTAGGTGATGCTTTCGAGGCGTGAGAGATTGAATCCTGGCTTACTGATACTTGAATGGTACTGTGAGGGATTGGCAGCAGCTGTGGTCGTTTGCTGCATCTGCTACGTTGAGGATACAAATTTGAGTAAACAGGTCAAGGCTTTTCAACATTTACCTCACAAGAGATTTTCCCGTTATAAGAAATAAATACGATACATACTATATTTGTATATATAGTATATATCTATAGGACTATGTACTATAGTATATACCATACTATATTTGTATCACCAGTCAAATACATTTATTTTCACATTCAATTTTTGAATTTTAAATTGAAGTGCCATCTTGTACTTACTTTTGTTGGAAGAAATTTTTTCTGGTCATTAGCCGACGAATAGCAGGACTCAAAAATGTCCAGCTCATTAGCAACCACGCCAATCTGCTTATATTTTTCGAAGAAAAAAAAAAAAACTTTGATTAGAGATGTTTGTCGGGAAAATGAGGATCATCGATTTCCAACCGAAAACAATAGTTAATGCGAGTATTGCAATCTATCTGATAAAACCTTAGACATATTAGCAATTACAATTTGCGCTTCTGAGGATTTAACATTAGCTTGTGCCCCAACTATCTTTCTATCTCAAACTTTCACTCCTCTCCAATTCTCACCCTTTTCTTATCTCTGTCCTTTTCGATCTCTAGAGACCGAAAAGCAAGTTATTATATAAAATGACATGGTGGAATTTGCTTTTACAGTGAACCAAGTCTAATAAGCTCAGTTGTTTCTCTTTCTTCTTATCCATAAAAGAAAATATTGAATTCCTTTTAGAAGTTACAAAAAATTCAATAAAATTCATAACAGCATCGATAATATCTAGCTTAATTTGCAAGAATCCATCCAATTTATGTTAACGCATAGAGGCCTAGATTCATCGGCTAAAGTTTTCTAAAGCTTGATCTTAGTTGGATACCATCAATTAGAATGCTAACCTAAGCGTGTGCAAAGAGTAGTGGACCTTAGTAGTTAAAGGGCAAAGGTTGCATCATTTGGTAAGTCGAGTGAGGTTAATTGCCTATAATTTGGCATTTCATTACCTTCATATATACTTATTCTAAATTAGATGTAAAAGTTTGATTAGAATAAGTTGATTTTGTTGCAGGATATGGCCATGTATCTCTTACTTGATGAATTTTATCGCGAGCACAGGTAAGGAAATGTGCATTGCATTGAATTTTGCAATGCACATTCATCACTTAACAAAATATATTAATGTATTTTGATTTTTAATTGATGTGTTTTGCTGTTCTATCAGTTGAAAATTAAAAATACTAATTTAAAATGAAAATATATTGGTGTATTTTGATTTTCAATCACTTTTTCATTTATGCAAAGTAGTTTTTTACCTTAGATTTAGGATTTAGGTTCCCTCAACTCTAAATACTAAACCTTAAATCCTAAGGTAAAAAATTACTTTCCAAATAAAAAATCACTTTTCATAAATCTTAAACTTTAAATCCTAAATCCTAAGGACCTAAACCCTAAATTCTAAATCCTAAATCCAAAATTCATAGGTGAAAACGTATTTTCTACTTCCAAAGTGAAAATCCATTTTCCATCAATGAAAATATGTAAAATATATTTCATTTTCGGTAGGTGTATTTTGATTTTCAAATTCAAAACACATCAATTGAAATCATCATACGTTGCAAAACATGTTGCAATGTGTGTTTCTTTACTTTTTCACTTTTATCTTGGGATAAAGTTGCCCCAAGATGAGGGGAGATATCTTGGGGATAATTTATTCCATTAAATATCTCTACTTATCCCCATAATTTGACCCACACCTCTCCTAAATATCAAAATCAAGTTATCCCTTGTTACGACCCGGTTCCCGAATCCCTACAGGGCACGAGACCGGACAGACTCGACTGATCCCAAGACCCAGTCGTCCAACGAGAAAGTAACTAAAAAGCACCAAAATAAACCACATTCACCATGCAAGCAACTAACAATAACAAAAGTACAATAGTAAGGAAGTAAACTACTACAGTACACACCACCACAACAGTAAGGAAGTAAACTAGTACAGGAATATAAGTTCACAATAAAAAAGTACAGAAGTGTAACAAATTACTCACTACAACAGGAAATGGAGTACAACAAAACCTACAACTACTGGGCTCTACTGGGCCCAGTACCCTCTGCAGCTATAGGCTCTGGCTGCTCAACACCTGGACCTGAAAAAAGGTTATGAGTACAAAACGTCAGCGAACGCTGAGTAGAGTGGCAACCAGCTAACTAAAACAGTAAAGGTGGATAGATAGCCGTTGTTTTCAATTTTTTTCTTTCTTTAACTAATTATTCTTTCTTTCATCACTTGGTTTATTTATTAGGTCTCTTTCTTGATCTCGAATGTTTCTCGTGAGAACGATCTTGATTGTAGTCTTTTCCGAAGAGTAGAAGTAGCACGTGGTGCTCTCCTGGCCAGGAGAGTCCCCCGTGGTGGTCCTACACTCAGTCAACCACCCCAAGGTCACTTACAGACGTAATGGTGACTACGGCACGCGCGATAAACGCACGGGTAGCTACCCCACATTGGCACGTGGTCAGTTGTTTCCGTTAACGGGTGCACCCAAAGCGCAACACGGAACCTGTATAAGGCATAGCCCTCTCAGTAGCAGGGGTCTAGCCCCTAAGAACCAAACAGGGGTCTCGCCACTCCATACTCCACGCACCCTCACCTGACTACCCTGGTTTGCCCAGTAGGCCTAACAAGTCGATGTAAGGTGGCTAGCTGAACCTCGGGCCCTGTGGGGTGGCTAGCTCTCCCCCTACACTAGTAGTAGCTCTCCCCGGTACTGTGTACGCAAGGGCCAAAAAGTCGGTACAAAGTGATCTATCCTAACCCCGTGTCTTAACCCTAGGGTGGCTAGCTCTGCTCTGTACTAAAAAGGGGACAGTCTCCCTCCTTGGTACTCCATACTCAAGGGCTAGCTCACTCCCCCGTTCACATTTCCAGTTCCATTCCATTTATTTCCATGAGCTCTACTCCTAATTTCCCGTCGGGTTCATACTCATGTTTCTCAGGCCAAGCCATACTAGATTTCATCATTTCTATTTCCATTTCTCAAGTACTACACATGTAGCATGTAACTTTATTATTCACATGCCAGGTTTATTCGCAGGTAGCTCGTGTTTCCGACATTCAATCTTCCATTTCTAGTTCATATACAGGCAGCTCGTATTTAATCGTAAACAACAAGAATTTACATGCAACAGTTTGCTAACAACAGTACTTTACACTTCACAGGCAGCTGTTATCCATTTACAGGCAATTATTATTATCCTATTTACTCTTCCAAGACTGCAATTCATACATTCCATACAGCTATTCCAGTGTTTGTAGTCCTAGGATTCATGCCATACCCTAGGATCTAACACTCATTCCACATATGCATTCATGTTTGTACTTAAACTAGGGGAAGCCACTCTACCAGTAAACCCAGGAGTAATGGGGGCTTGATCGGCAGGTCTACGTGCCTCAGCAAACCCCAAATTCGTAATTGAACGAGATCCTATCACAAGGATCAATCACAAGAAACCACTCAAAATAAGATAAAAGTATTCCAACAAGTAGATGAACTTATACGGAGAACAGCGGAATCTTAATTGCGGAAATCGAACCTCAAACGGATCCTAAACGGGTCAAAAACAATAATTCTGATTCATATCAGACTTCTAGAGCACCTTCCAGACGTCTTAAAAGAGTCCAAAACCATACCTCAACTCCTGTGCCACTCCTCAGACGTCCAGGAACTCTACTGGACCATCTGGACACAGTTCCAGACGTCCAACCACTTCTCCGGAAGTCTGGAAACACTTCCTGCCGTCTGGTGCCTCTCCCAGACGTCTGAACTGCGTGGGAGGGTGTGTCCTACTCCTTCCCGAAGCGAATCCTACACGCAGTGACGCAAATCTCCTCAATATGGCACGGAACAGTATCTCGGCGGAACGGCCTGCATGGCCGTATCCGCAAGGAAGGTGTACGTCGCGAGATTTACCTCTCAGTCGTCTGGAACCTCCTCCAGACGTCGTCTGCGTCGTCTGGATGTCGATCCAGATGTCTGATTCTGGGAAAATCCTAGAATTAAAAGCTGTCTTCACCTTCTCGTGCCGCGCGCGGCCGCACTGCACCCGCTCGTCTGCTTCTCCGGCTGCAGCGGTGTCAGGGAGGACCTCCCAGACGCACCTCTCCGCCTCGCATACGCGCCGACCGGCCGTGAGCTCTCCGGCGAGCTCCCACATGAGCTTGTGTGCGTGCTCTCCTCCCTTCCCCTTGCTGCTCCTCCTCTCCTCCCACACCGCTCACGCCCGCTGCTCGCTACTCGCCGCTCACCGCTCTTGCTGGAGGAAGAAGAAGGGTGGTTGAAGGTGAGGTGAACGAGGGAGAGGAGGGGGGTTTAAGTAGGCGCTGGGTTAGGGTTGCATCTGCGAGAAGAGAGAGAAGGAGAGAAGAAAATGAGGCTGTGTACTGTCTGCGCGCAGCACACGCGTAGACTCGAGGACGTACACAAAAAATTTGATTTCCAGACGTCTGGGAAGGTATCCAGACGTGTTACGACCCGGTTCCCAAATTCCTACAGGACACGAGACTGAACCGATTCGACTGATCCCAAGACCCAGTCGTCCAACGAGGAAGTAACCAAAAAGTAGTAAAATAAACCACATTCACCATGCAAGCAACTAATAGTAACAAAAGTATAGCAGTAAAGAAGTAAACTACTACAGTACACACCACCTCAGCAGTAGAAAATTAAACAGGTACAGGAATATAAAGTTCACAATAAAAGAGTACAGAAGTGTAACAACTACTCACTACAATAGGAAACGGAGTACAACAGAAAGCTACAACTACTGGGCTTTACTGGGCCCAGCACCCTCCGCAGCCGTAGGCTCTGGCTGCTCAACACCTGGACCTGAAAAAGGTTATAAGTACAAAACGTCAGCGAACGCTGAGTAGAGTGGCAGCCAGCTAACTAAAACAACAAAAGTGGACAGGTAACTATTGTTTTCAATTTCTTTCTTTCTTTAACTAATCATTTTTTCTTTCATCACTTGGTTTATTTATCAAGTCTCATTCTTGATCTTGAATGTTCCTCGTGGGAACGATCTTGATTGCAGTCTTTTCCGAAGAGTAGAAGTAGCACGTGGTGCTTTCCTGGCCAGAAGAGTCCCCCGTGGTGGTCCTACACTCAGTCAACCACCCCAAGGTCACTGACAGACGTAATGGTGACTACAGCATGCGCGATAAACGCATGGGTAGCTACCCCGCACTGGCATGCGGTCAGTCATTTCCATTAATGAGTGCGCCCAAAGCACAGCACGGAACCAGTATAGGGCATAGCCCTCTCAGTAGCAGGGGTCTTGCCCCTCCACAGTCCGCGCACCCTCGCCTGATTACCTTGGTTTGCCCAGTGGGCCTAACAAGTCGGTGTAGGTCGGCTAGCTGAACCCCGGGCCCTGTGGGGTGGCTAGCTCTCTCCCTACACTAGTAGCTCTCCCCGGTACTGTTTACGTGAGGGCCAAAAAGTCAGTACAAAGTGGCCAATCCTAACCCCCGGTCCCAACCCTAGGGTGGCTAGCTCCGCTCTGCAGTAAGAAGGGGGATAGTCGCTCTCCTTGGTACTCCGTACTCAAGGGCCAGCTCACTTCCCCATTCACATTTCCAGTTCCATTCCCATTTATTCCCAAAGGGTTCATGCTCATGTTTCTCAGGCCAAGCCGTACTAGGTTTCATCATTTCTATTTCCCTTTCTCAAGTTCTACACATGTAGCATGTAACTTTATTATTCACATTTCCAAGTTTATTCGCAAGTAGCTCGTGTTTCCAACATTTAGTCTTCCATTTCCAATTCATATACAGGTAGCTCGTATTTAATTGTAAACAATAGGAATTTACATGCAACAATTGCTAACAACAATACTTTACATTTCACAGGCAGCTGTTATCCAGTTACAGGTAATTATTATTATTTTATTTACACATCCAAGACTGCAATTCATACATCCCATATAACTATTCCAGTGTTTCTAGTCCTAGGATTCATGCCATACCCTAGGATCTAACATTTATTCCAGATATGCATTCATGTTTGTAACTAAACTAAAGGAAGCCACTCTACCAGTAAACCCAGGAGTAATAGGGGCTTGATCGGCAGGTCCACGTGCCTCAGCAAATTCCAAATCCGTAACAGAACGAGGTCCTATCACAAGGATAAATCACAAGAGACCACTCAAAACATGATAAAAGTTTTACAACAAGTAGAGGAACTTATACGAAGAACAACGGAAACTTAATTGCAGAAATCAGACCTCAAACGGACACTAAACGGGTCAAAAACAATAATCCTGATTTATATCAGACATCTGGAACACCTTCCAGACGTCTTGAAAAAAGTCCAGAACCATACCTCAACTCTGCGCTACTCCTCAGACGTCTAGGGACTCTGCTGAACCGTCTGGACCTAGTTCCAGACGTCCGACCACCCCTCCGGACGTCTGGAGATGTTTCTCGCCGTCTGGTGCCTCTCCCAGACGTCTGAACTACGTGGGAGGGCATGTCCCACGCCTTCCCGAAGCGAATCATGCACGCGCGACACAAAATCTCCTCAATATGGTACGGAACAGTGCCTCGGCGGATGGCCTGCATGGCCGTATCCGCAAAGGGAGGTGTACGTCGCGAGATTTACCTCTCATTCATCTGGAGCCTCCTATAGACGTCGTCTACGTCGTCTGGATGTAGATCCAAACGTCTGATTCTGGGAAAATCCCAGAACTAGGGACTGCCCTCGCCTTCTCGCGCCGCTCGCAGCCGCAGCACGCCCACTCGACTGCTGCCCTAGCTGCAGCAGTGTCAAAGAGGACCTCCTCGACACAACTCTCCGCCTCGTGCACGCATCGACCGGCTGTGAGCTCTCCGGCGAACTCCCGTACGAGCTCGCGCGATCTCCTCTCTCCCCCTCGCTGCTCCTCTCCTCCCAGAACGCTCACTCTCGCCGTTCGCTGCCTGCTGCTCACCTCTCTCGCTGGGGAAGAAGAAGGGTGGATGGAAGTAGGGAGGCGTGAGGGAGAGGAAGGAGGTTTATAAGGGTGAGGTTTAGGGTTTCATCGGTGATGAGAACCTCATTATGAACCCTAGCTAGCACAATCTAACCTAGATATGCAAGAAAAAGCTCCTACATAACTTATAGAAAGGCTTGACTCAGAGAATTCTGAGTTTGTGAAGAAAATATGTCATAAGGGGTAAAAATGTAATTTCACCAACACAATCAGTAAACAGGGTAACTTAGGGTCCAAACATAGGTCAAACTAACCTAATAAGAAGGAAAGTGGGATGATTTGATCCAACAAGGGCTACAGCAACTCTAAGGAATTAAATGATATTCTGTAACCCTAAAACAAACTCACTTCAATTCACGAGGTTCGAGGCAAAGTAAAAATCGACTAAATCCTCTAAAATTCATAGAAAAATAATCTCTAGGGTTTAGAACCTTCAATTTGGCCTTGGGAACCCATTTTAACCTACATTGAGAACCATGCCCAATTAATGATTTAATTTGGGTTTTTACATAAATTGATCGGTCAAACAAGGTATGATCTAGAAATAAAATTCACCATTATAATCCTTAGGTCCCATTTAGTCATGCATAAAAACTTGAGCCTAAGAAGAGACCTTCTTGACCGACTTTGCATTTTGGTCCTCATCTATTACTTTTTGACCCTCAACTTTCGAAACCCTCGCATTTTGGCCCCTAGGTTCTTCATCGTTCTTTGCACTTAGGTCCTCCCTGCAAAACTCTGGGCAGCGCCATGCTCCGGCGACTTTGCACAGAGTATGGCGCTGCGCAGGGTGAGGGAGGCCCTCTGCCCGTTGAACCGGGTGTTCCCTGCGACGTCTGCTGTCGCAGGGACACCACCATGATCTCTGCCATCGCCCACACCTTCCGTGCGAATGCGCGGAAGGTATGGGCTTCTGCTCCGACCATTCTTCGGTGAGGGAGGCACGTCGCCTCCCTACGCCCACCCCCCCGCCTTCGCCTTTATAAAGATCACCGTCACCAGCCGAAGGAGGCAAGCTGTCTCTAACGGAGAATAACCCCCCACTTCATCCTCTCCAACTCCGACAGATGGCCTGCAGCTTTCGGCGACCAACTCCTCCTCCTCGTCGCTCTGCTGCCTTACCTGTAGTAGGGCTCCCCTAACCCTTTCGTCTGTGTCGTGCTGCACCCACCGACACCCTCCGCCTGCCTCCTCGTCACCGATCTCCCCTTCCAGGGCCTCTTCTTCCTCAGCTCCGGCAGGCACGAGCCAGTGGCTCCGCCCTCCCCCCTTCGTCCAAAACTTAGGTAAAAGCTTCTGATGAGAGCCTCATCATGAGTCATAACTAGCTCATTTTGACCCAATAAAGAAGATAAAAGCTCCTACATAACCTAGAAGAAGGCTTAACTGAAGGAACAAGTGCTCTGAGAAGAAAACATGAAATAAAGGTTAAAACTGTAATTTTACCATTGCAGTACATAAACGGGATTTCTCAGAAGCAAAACATAGGTCAAATGGTCCAAATAAGATAAAAAGAGGGTTGAGTCAATCAGAAATGGGTTTATGTGCAATCTAAGAATTAAATGACACTTGGTAACCCTAAAACAGATCCGCTTAAATTAACAAGGTTCCGGTCAGGATAAAAATCAAGTAAACCCTCTAAAAATCATGGAAAAACATCCTCTAGGGTTTAGAACACTTAATTTGGCCTTTGGAACCTAGTCTGACCTAGATTAGGATCTTAACTCCTCAATTAACCAAATTTGGATTTTTACGCAAAATATCCAGTCAAACGAGGTCAAACCTGAAATACAACTTCGCCATTGGATTCCTTAGGTCCAAATTAGGTTTATACCAAAATTTGGACCTAAGGGGAGGTCATCTTGACCTACTTTGCAATTTAGTACACCCAAATCACAAATAGGTCCCTATCTTTTGAATATCCTTGCAAAGAGCCCCCCAAGTTCTTCGCCCCCTTTGCAATCCGATCCTGCCGCCATTGTTAGGGCAGAACCGAGCTCCGGCGAGGTTCAGAGAGGGATTGCTCTCTAATCCCTCAGAGATTCCCTCCCAGAAATGGAAGGGGGATTCTCTGAGGAATTCCCTCCCAGAGCACGAGAGATTTGGGTATCCACCTTCCTTCCAACTCCGGCGAGCCGGCAGACCTAATTGCGTGCTCTCCACGCGCTGATAGGAGCGGCCAGCACCTATAAAACACCCCCCAGACCCTGCCACAGAACCCAAGCTTGATTTTGACGGAGATCCCCTCCAAATTCCCTCTCTCCCATCTCCGGCCAAACGACCCGCAAGCTCCAGCGACCTCCTCCCCTCCTTCTCGTCGCTCTGCTGCCATACCAGCAGCAGAGTCCTCTCCGCCTCTTCCTCCCGCGTCGCGCTTTACCCCGCGCACGTGCTCCTGACCTCATCTTCGTCGCCGCTTCCTCCCTCAGGGTCTTTCTTCCCCGACGACGGCAGTTACGAGCCGTCCTCTCCACCACCTCCCTTCCTTCCAGACAACCCCAGATACATTCTCCATCCTCTCCTCTCTCTTTCCCCCTACTATTTTACTTGATTACCCCTCGACAGTACCTAACCACCTCCATCGTTCTCGCCTCCGACCGCCCTCCGGCGAGCTGCCCACACCACTCCGCCCCTCCACACGGCTCGCCAACCCCCTTGTGAGCTTCGCCTCACCACCAGGAACCCATTCCACCCCATCACTGCCACTCCAGACCTCCACAAGCACCCCCCGACCAACCCACCATCTCCGCCCACAGGTTGACCTAGGCACGCACGCCTAGGCCAACCTGCAACCTGCAGCATCGCCCACCTTCTTCACCGTGCTACGGCGAACGTTTCCAGCTATTCTGATTGGGCCAATAGGCCGTTCTGTTGGATGTCAGGTGTACGCTCCGGCCGCCATTAACAGCCGAAGCAGCAGGGAGCTTGGTGCAGCTTCGGGCATCAGGCTTCCCAGGCTGCAGGTGCAGCAGACTCTCGCGAAGGTCGCGAAGCGAACGAGGCCAGCCAGTCGCACAGAGGAGCCATCAGCTTGGGCAATCGAGTGACAAAAGCTCTGCGGGCGCGCGTGAAGGCAAGACCGACCAGATAGTCCCACATCATGGGATTGCAAAACTCAGGTATCATATAAATTGTTTTTGTGTTTTCTTCTTACTGCCTCCGTGAGCACAGGGGTGAGGTCCCTCACTGCCCCCACACGCCGGCTTGACCACGCGGATCTGGCGGGATCCGACCCGACCTAAACCTACGCACTCCTCGCGCATCACCACTTGCCGGTGCGCCTGGTCCCGGGTGCGAATCCGACCCGACTACCCGTGTGGCTCTGGGAGAGAGTGCTTGAGTGAACTGCTTGAGAAAAAGAGAGACCGCTTGGGTAGAGGGACGGGGGTAGGTTTTTGCTACTGTGTGGTGTGTGCAGGAAGGAAGAAGTGACCGAGGCAGTGAACACTTAGCAGCTGAAGAACAGGAAGAGAAGAAAGAAGAGGCTGTGTAGCAGTGAAAGAAGTCTTCGCCGTGAAGAAGAAGAAGAAGAAGGAAGACAAGGCAGAAGAGAGAGAAGAACAAAGAAGAGGCCAAGTGAATACTGCAAAGAGATCAGAAGAAAAAGAAGAAGAAAGAAGAAAGGCAAGGCAGGAGAAGAAGGAAGATACAGAAGCAGAAAGGAGAAGAAGAGAGAAAGAGAGATCACATTTAAGGCGTCTGATACAGAAATCAGACGTCCAATTCTATTTTTTTTTCACAAATCCTTTTAAAATTCTCTCTTTGAATCAATTATATTTTCATTTAACAGTTGTATTCTCTGGTTTTACAAAGTACTGAGATTGCTCCCCGTGTTCAACCTCAGATACTCTAGTTGTTCGAGTAATAAAATTCTTTATATTTGTTTAAACGTTTTGTCGGTTATACTACAACGTAATACGCTTTAAATCTGCACAAAATCGTTGAGAACAGCTTCCTCTCCTCCTTTAAATTTCCCCTCTGTCAATTTATATTTTCGCGCCCCCACACGCAACTTCCACCTCCGCCTGCTCCATCTCCGACCACCCTCTCCGGCGAGCCCATTCCACCTCCACAGACCTCCTCACTCCTTGCCGATCACCGCAGAAGCTTCCCCTCACTCCACTCCATAGCCTCCCCCTTTTCATTCCCTGCCACACGCCACCTAAAGACCCCCCAAACAGACCCATTTTTCCAACCACAGTCCGACCTAGGCCTACCACCGTACACCACCTCACGCCTCGCCACCACCAGCACTGGCTTCACCGTACTCCGGCGAAGCTCCCTGCATCTTCTAACTAGGCCGAGAGCCCGTATTTCTTTGTTTAGGTCACGCCCCCTTCGCCGCCATTGCTGAGCAGGTGAAGCTCCTTCACCTGCAGCTGTAGCTTCGACCTCGCCCAGGCGCTGGTCCCAGGTTGCGCAGAGTGTCTCCGCGAAGACTCCAAGGTCTGCAGTTGAGGCAAACCCCTCGCGAGCTGCTGCAATTGCCGCGAGCTCCTCACATGCGGGCACCAGTCTGGGAGGTGGGACTTTAGTCCCACCTCAGAAGTGCGCGGCTTATTTATCGCGCTCGATCGGGTTTTAAAAGATAACACGTTGTAATATAGCCGACAAAGCGTTCAAACAAATAGAGAATTTTATTACTCGAAAATCGGAGTATCCGAGGTCGAACATAGGGAGCAATCGGAATTTACTACTAATCTCAAATGTAATTGAACACTCTAATTTACTCAAAAGTTTAATTCAAATGTAAATGCATGAGTTTGAAAGGCAATTATGGTAAAAAGAAAGAATTGGACGTCTGATCATGAGATCAGACGTCTTAAAAGATGTCTTTCCCTTCTTTGATTCTTCTTCCTTTCTTCTTTCTCTGCAGTGCCTTGCTTTTCTTCTGCAGCCTTCACTTTGCTTCTTTCTCTTATGTCTTCTTCTTCTCAGCAGTCTCTCCTTCTTCCTTGTCTTCTCTCTTCTGCGAAGGCTTCTTCTCTGCCTTTGCTTCTTTGGCTAAGTTTCTTCTCTTCAACGCCCGGCCTGCCTGCACAGAGAGCAAAACCTACCCCTTTCCCTCTACCCGCACGTCTCTCTCTCTCTCTACAATTCACTCAAAGGACGCTCTCCCAGAGCCGCGGGTAATCGGGTCAGATTTCGCACCCGGGACCAGGCGCACCGGCGAGTGGGTGATGCGCGAGGAGTGCTCAGAATGGGTCGGGTCGGAGCCCGCCAGATATGCGAGATGAAGTCGCGGACGAGGCGAGCATGCGTTGGGTGAGGGACCTCACCCCTATGTGATCGGAGGCGAAGAGCTAATAACACAAAATCAATTTATACCTCTTCAGCCGCTTGTAACTTCACGATGTGGGACTATTAGTCCCGCCTTGCTCTCGCGCACGCCCGCAGAAGACCTTCGTGCAATCGCCACAGCTGCAGCCTCAGCTGGTGTTGATTACTGGATCAGATGGCTTCGCAGTGCTTGCCCGAGTCCGCTACACCTGAAGGCTGAAGGCCCTGAAGCCTGGAGCTGCTCCGAAGCTGCTTCAACCGTCAATGGCGGCAGGGGCTGAAATAATGTCAAACACAAAACAAGCCTCTCGGCTTAATCAGACCGGCTGAGGACCTTCGCCGTGGCACGGTGAAGCAGGCCGCGGGACGGCCTAGGCGTGCGTGCCTAGGTCGTCCTATGACCGGCGGTGTGGGTGTGTTCGGGGGGTTGTTGTGGAGGCGTAGAGGGATGGTGGATGGGCGGAGAGTGTTCCTTGTGGTGAGGCGGAGCTTATGAGACGGTTGGCGAGGCGTATGGAGGGGTGGAATGGTGGGGGCGACTCGCCGGAGGTCGGTCGGAGGCGAGGAAGATGGCGGTGGTCAGCGACGGTCGAGGGGCAATCAATTGAAATAAAATCAGGAAAAGAAAGAGGGGAGGTTGTGGAACAATTCTAACCTACTTACAGGGACGAAGGGGACGAAGAGGCAGACAGCTGTACCTGCTGCTGCCGGAGAAGAAGCTACCTAGTGGAGGAGGACGGCGGCAACAACAGGGCTGAGGCGACGTGCGCGGGTATTGCGCGACACGGAGGAGAATCAGGAAGAAGTCTCTGCCACTGGTTTTGTGGCAGAGCGAAGAGGGAGGGGAGGGTGGCTCGCCGGAGCTCGCTGGGTCCTTGGTCGGAGAAGAAAGAGAAGAATTTGAGGTGGAAGTCCGACCAAGTCAAGCTGAAATTGGGCGGCCGGGTTTGGAGGTTCTTTTATAGGCACGGGGCCATGCTTTCAGAGCGTGGAGGGCACGCCATTACCTCCGCCGGCTCACCGGAGAAGGAAAGAGGGTGGATACCCAAATCCCTTATGCGTTCGCACGAGAGATTGGGTCACACCAGAGATCGTGATTGGCCTTAGATGGAAGGGAGTTCGTCAGAGAATCTCGCTTCCATTTCTGGGAGGGGATCTCTGAGGAATCAGAGAGTATTCCCTCTCTAATCCTCGCCGGAGCAGGATTCTGCCCCAATAATGGCGGAAGGACCTGATTGCAAAGGTGGCGAGGAAGTTAGGGGGCTCTCTGCGATGATTTTCAAAAGATAGGGACTAAAATGTGATTTAGGTGTACTAAATTGCAAAGTAGGTCAAGATGACCTCCCCTTAGGTCCAAATTTCTGTACAAACCTAATTTGGACCTAAGGAATCCAATGGTGAAGTTGTATTTTAGGTTTGACTACGTTTGGATGAACATTTTGTGTAAAAACCCAAATTAGGTTAATTGATGAGCTAGGACCCTAATCTAGGTCAAACTGGGTTCCAAAGGCCAAATTAAGTGTTCTAAACCCTAGGGCATATTTTTCCATGATTTTTAGAGGATTTACTTGATTTTTATCCTGACCGAAACCTTGTTGAATTAAGCGGGTCTATTTTAGGGTTACCAAATGTCATTTAATTCCTAGATTGCACATAAACCCATGTCTGATTGATTCAACCCACTTTTTATCTCATTTATACCATTTGACCTATGTTTTGCCTCTGAGAAATCTCGTTTATCTACTGCAATGGTAAAATTACAGTTTTAACCTTTATTTCATGTTTTCTTCTCAGAGTACTTATTCCTTCATTTAGGCCTTCTACTAGGTTATGTAGGAGCTTTTATTCTCTTTATTGGGTAAAAATGAGCTAGTTATGGCTCATTTTGAGGCTCTCATCATACCCCCATGCCTAGCTTTTGTTAGTCCCTTAGCAAAATTTCAAGGTTTTAACTTCTATTCTAGACCCTGAGTGTAAGTGCTTTTCTTTTTCTTTTGTGATTAGGTTAGAATGTCGACAATAGACCAAGAGGTATTCAAGTACCAACCAAAATCCGAACCTGTTCCGCTTTAGTCTCAGTCCTCCGCAAAGGTTTTTAAGGCCCACAGAAACTACCCTAGGGTTTGTTGGACTCCGCGGTTAAAGCACCCGTGCTTGAGACATTTTTAGCCTAGGTTTAGTTTGCAGTGTGTTTTTGTAAGAGAGATAGAAGATTTATTTGTTTGGAGAGCTTTTCTCTCTCTTTTCTTTTTATTTCTAGCTTCGGATTAGCTTCTCAACATGGTCTGTATCGGATTCCTTGTCCCCATCATCAATCCTCAAGGGTTCCTGGCTATCGATGCTTCGAGATAGCACTGCCCATGGCAACCCCCAGAACCCTGGCTTTCAAGATTTTGAGATAATCCCGCCCATGGCATTCCGTGGCCGAATTCAGACCCTGGCGATCGACATTTCATGATAATACTGCCCATGGTATCTGAACCAGCAGAGTGCTTACATGCCCCTGGTAGGAAATTTAAATATCCTAAGAGACAAGCACCGAGGAGATGATATGTTGTTTTACATCTTCGAGGGGAATTTCCCGCCTCTCCGTGCTGGGAACTCGTCCAAATCAAGTTGTGTTGATTGGCCTCTCCTAATCTAGGTGGCTTTTGTAGAACATTAATCGCTTTTGCGTGATTTGGATGTTTATGCGCACTGAACCAGCCTGTGTGTGAATATTGGGTGCTTAGGTTACCGAATCCTGCAAACCAGAGGTCAGTTAACGAGGCCGAATACTTCCTAAGCCTTAGACCTAATACTCAAGCTTCGCATTTTCCTCAACCTCTTGAGGATTATCCTGATTTTAACGGATACGTGAATTTTTAAGCTAACAAATCTAGCCCAAGAGGCCTAAGACCAGCGTTCCCACTAATCTCTTGTTATGTCTCCTTAGCACTTTTCTTTTATTTCTTTTCTTGATCTGGTCTAGAACTTTAGTTAATTCCTTAATCTTTTACTAATGACTAGTTCTTTTTCTTTTTCATTTTGTGCTCATTTTGTCATTTTTGCTCTTTTTCTCCTCCTGAATATGTGGCTCACAAAATTTCCTCCCTCCCCCATTTTTTTGTTCTTTTTCATAATTTTTCATTTTTTTTTGTGTTTTTGACATATGCAAAAATTTTTTTGTGTGTGAATCCTTCTGATTTTTTCTTGGTTCGGTATGTATGCACTTTATCACCCCCCCATGCCTAAGTTTTGCAATGTCCTAATTGTAAACGAAGGGTGTGAAATAGTGTTGAGGTCAGGGACTTAGAACAGGATACATCGGGTGGGTGAATGGGTCGAAAATGAATGATGCGGATGATTTCAAGCTCTGTTACGTGTACCAGAGGTGGGATCAACTGTCTAAGGCTGAACTCAAGGTGCAATAGACGTGGAGTACGGACGGATAATCAGACGGGTCTCTGTTTTTGGGATGACAGGTTGCCTCCCGTTAGGCGCTAAATTTGATGCCTTCAACCGAGCGGAAAATGGGGTGGAGAGGAAGTGGTCAAATCAGCGGAATTTTGTAAAACAAGCACCTTGATTAAGAGCCTGGTTGGTCTGACCAGGTGCTTGTTCAGATCAGTGGGCTGATGATGCAGCCCAAACCCAATGAGTCTGGTGGGTTGATAGATGTAGATTAACAAATGCGGAACCCACCATATGTAGTGAAGTTCTGATGAATATGGAAGTGAAAACTCAGGTTTAGGCTGAGTCGAATCAGCCTGGTCAGAGTAGGGTTCCGAAAAATAATCAATGTAAGGTGTGGAATCCCTACAGGGGTGATCACAGAATGACGGCTCCTGCTTTTCGATCTGATCAATGCTCGATACCCGGTATAGATATGGAGTTGAATTATCTGCAAACGGCTCAGTGAGAGGTGAATCGGAATAGAAATTGAGTCCGGTTGCGGGTCGAGGTAGAGAACGGGTTTTGATTGGTTCTGTATATGTGGAGCAGGTGGCTTCAAAGAAGATTGGCTTGTTATAATCAGGAAGCAGATTTTCTCCAATGTTATGGTCAGATTCGAAATCGTCGGAGAGTTTGCGAAAATCAAAGTCTGAATGAGATTCCAGATCATGAGTTCCACCATAGAATAAATCATATGTTGTATACTCAGCAGCCTGACTAAGGTCTAGCCTAAATGTTAATTCTGAGCTTAAAAGGGTGTCCCTATTTGGTAGAGGCTCAGGTTCAAAGTTAGTAGGGCAGACCCAATCGAAACCCCACTCGTCCAACTCCTCGGTTTCTATGTTGTAGATTGGCATGACTTCCTAAAAATCGATTAGTTCCTCTGAGGATGTTGGCGAGGGATATTCATCAAATCGAGGCCCAAAATCATATTCTTCAGTAAAAGATTGATCTTCTTCATATGGGGCCTTGAAATCTTCAAAATAGGTTTTAAATCTAGATTCTAGGCTTTGGATGTGGGTTGAATTACTAGAATCTAGGTCTGAATAACCTTCGAGGGTCACCTTATCAGAATAAGGGACGGAATTTATACCCTCGAGAGGTTCAGCTCTGCCTTCATTATTGTAGGAGTCTTGGGATTCTAAAATGGGCTCAACATTGTATTTTCCTGCATTTGGAGCTTCCCAACCTTCTTCAATATTAGGCACATTGTATTCTATTTGGGTTGGGAATCCACAACCATTTTGTGCCTCAAACCCGAGATCAGATATATCCTCAATGTTGTCCCAAGATAGTTCCTCCTCTGTTTGTGGTATATACGGGTATTTCTGGTCAATAACTTGTTTTACTAATCTCAGTATCTCTTCCCGTTTTTCAAGACTATCTTGGTGTTGCTTCCAAAGTCGATGATTTGTCATACATTGAAGGTATTCAATATTGTGCAGTTTTTCTATCTCAATGTATCCACTAATGAGCAAGTCACAGGTTGATCCTTTTGTAGCTCCTGTTAATAGTACTTGGGCACAAGTTATGATAAAGGTTATGGTTGTTGGGACATCAACCTGAATGTTTTCTACTGGTGTTGAGGTTTCTTCATTTTCATAGAATTTCACGGCATCCTCAATCATTTTATCTCTCATGGATCTCCGATATTCAGGTTTCTTTGAGTGGTAGTCCTAGGTGTTTTGGCTGCATTTTTGGATCAGGTGGTGGAATCCAGATGTAGAATCAGAGTTTGAATCAAGATGTAGAATCAAGTTATGAAACGATCAGATCTGAATAACGAGTCCCACTGAAAATATGTATGTGTGCTCTAAAGAGAAAAGATGAGGGACTGGAGATGTTTTTGACCCAATCAAGACACCCAAAGACGTTTGGATGACTATAGAGGTTCGGGGCGGATGGACCCCTAGATCAGAAGATCGTCCACCTGAGAATTACCTGGGCAGCCAGAGAGGGAGAGTCCCGCAAAGACCCCTACACGGTAGAGCGTCCCCACGGGTTACAGGGTTTCCCCCACCCGACCTCTCTTGTCACTGAGATTCCAGGTAGACCAGAATGGGGACCTTGACCTCTTAAGTCTACCACTTTTATTTCACAGGTGCTTTAGGGTTCTCACTTGAACTTTAGATGTTTTGATATTGTGACCTAATTTAGAGGTTGGTTGACCCAAGGGGTCAACTTCACCTGACCTGTCCTATAGATGGCAGAATGATTCTAGGTTTGGAGCCTAGAGATCACCCTGAGTTGACTCCCAGTTTATTAGGTCCAAAAATTTTAAGATTCAAGTGATTTTAAAGCTTCTTTTTCTCTTAGGGTTTGTCTTGTTTAGATCACTTCAATCGAGGTCTTCGGTGACACACTGATGCGGGAAGGTTTATTTCCTTTTATGCAGGCGTGTGTGACTAACACTCCAAGATTCACTGTAGAAACCCTAATTTGGTTCTATTTCCAATCCTTTTTTCTTTTTCACAAAAATTCTCTTTGGACTTGAAAGCAAGAAGAGTGTTGTCCGTAGAGATTAAGCGTTATTTCTATTGGGCACATGAATTTGTGGGATGGACTCTAAAAAATTGCCCCAACTTCAAGAACATTTGAAAAAATTTTCGCAAAATTAGGAAACGTTTGCCTTAAAGATGGCAATTACTATATAAAGAAGGCAATTGATTCCTAAATTGATTTTCTTCCTTTTGTGTTTTTAGAATTAGGGGATGATTAAGGAAGAAAAGAAATTACCTACCCTGGAGTGGTTGACTTGCGGAAGGGATTTTCTCGTGGAATACCTGCAAGATCAAAACAAAGCAAAATAGGGCAAGTTAGTATTCAATATGATAAAAAGAATGTAGAGACTAGTGGTAAATTGCGTGTTATTCCCCGGCAACGGCGCCAAAATGTTTATTGCGCTCAATCGAGTTTTAAAAGATAACACGTTGTAATATAGCCGACAAAGCGTTCAAACAAATAGAGAATTTTATTACTCGAAAATCGGAGTATCCAAGGTCGAACACAGGGAGCAATCGGAATTTACTACTAATCTCAAATGTAATTGAACACTCTAATTTACTCAAAAGTTTAATTCAAATGTAAATGCATGAGTTTGAAAAGCAATTATGGTAAAAAGAAAGAATTGGACGTCTGATCATGAGATCAGACGTCTTAAAAGATGTCTTTCCCTTCTTTGATTCTTCTTCCTTTCTTCTTTCTCTGCAGTGCCTTGCTTTTCTTCTGCCTTCTTTCTTTCTTCTGCAGCCTTCACTTTGCTTCTTTCTCTTATGTCTTCTTCTTCTCAGCAGTCTCTCCTTCTTCCTTGTCTTCTCTCTTCTGCGAAGGCTTCTTCTCTGCCTTTGCTTCTTTGACTAAGTTTCTTCTCTTCAACGCCCGGCCTGCCTGCATAGAGAGCAAAACCTACCCCTTTCCCTCTACCCGCACGCCTCTCTCTCTCTCTCTCTGCAATTCACTCAAAGGACGCTCTCCCAGAGTTGCGGGTAATCGGGTCGGATTTCGCACCTGGGACCAGGCGCACCGACGAGTGGGTGATGCGCGAGGAGTGCTCAGAATGGGTCGAGTCAGAGCCCGCCAGATCCGCGAGATGAAGCCGCGGACGAGGCGAGCGTGCGTTGGGTGAGGGACCTCACCCCTATGCGATCGGAGGCGAAGAGCTAATAACACAAAATCAATTTATACCTCTTCAGCTGCTTGTAACTTCACGATGTGGGACTATTAGTCCCGCCTTGCTCTCGCGCACGCCCGCAGAAGACCTTCGTGCAATCGCCACAACTGCAGCCTCAGTTGGTGTTGATTACTGGATCAGATGGCTTCGCAGTGCTTGCCCGAGTCCGCTACACCTGAAGGCTGAAGGTCCTGAAGCCTGGAGCTGCTCCGAAGCTGCTTCAACCGTCAATGGCAGCAGGGGATGAAATAATGTCAAACACAAAACAAGCCTCTCAGCTTAATCAGACCGGCTGGGGACCTTCGTTGTGGCACGGTGAAGCAGGCCGCGGGACGGCCTAGGCGTGCGTGCCTAGGTCGTCCTATGACCGGCGGTGTGGGTGTGTTCGGGGGGCTGTTGTGGAGGCATAGAGGGATGGTGGATGGGCGGAGAGTGTTCCTTGTGGTGAGGCGGAGCTTATGAGACGGTTGGCGAGGCGTATGGAGGGGTGGAATGGTGGGGGCGACTCGCCGGAGGTCGATCGGAGGCGAGGAAGATGGCGGTGGTCAACGACGATCGAGGGGCAATCAATTGAAATAAAATCGGGAAAAGAAAGAGGGGAGGTTGTGGAACAATTCTAACCTACCTACAGGGACGAAGGGGACGAAGAGGCGGACAGCTGTACCTGCTGCTGCCGGAGAAGAAGCTGCCCAGTGGAGGAGGACGGCGGCAACGACAGGGCTGAGGCGGCGTGCGCGGGTATTGCGCGACACGGAGGAGAATCAGGAAGAAGTCTCTGCCACTGGTTTTGTGGCAGAGCGAAGAGGGAGGGGAGGGTGGCTCGCCGGAGCTCGCTGGGTCCTTGGTCGGAGAAGAAAGAGAAGAATTTGAGGTGGAAGTTCGACCAAGTCAAGCTGAAATTGGGCGGCCGGGTTTGGAGGTTCTTTTATAGGCACGGGGCCATGCTTTCAGAGCGTGGAGGGCACGCCATTACCTCCGCCGGCTCGCCGGAGAAGGAAAGAGGGTGGATACCCAAATCCCTTATGCGTTCGCACGAGAGATTTGGTCACACCAGAGATCGTGATTGGCCTTAGATGGAAGGGAGTTCCTCAGAGAATCTCGCTTCCATTTCTGGGAGGGGATCTCTGAGGAATCAGAGAGTATTCCCTCTCTAATCCTCGCCGGAGCAGGATTCTGCCCCAATAATTGCGGAAGGACCTGATTGCAAAGGTGGCGAGGAAGTTAGGGGGCTCTCTGCGATGATTTTCAAAAGATAGGGACCAAAATGTGATTTAGGTGTACTAAATTACAAAGTAGGTCAAGATGACCTCCCCTTAGGTCCAAATTTCGGTACAAACCTAATTTGGACCTAAGGAATCCAATGGTGAAGTTGTATTTTAGGTTTGACTACGTTTGAATGGACATTTTGTGTAAAAACCCAAATTAGGTTAATTGATGAGCTAGGACCCTAATCTAGGTCAAACTGGGTTCCAAAGGCCAAATTAAGTGTTCTAAACCCTAGGGCATATTTTTCCATGATTTTTAGAGGATTTACTTGATTTTTATCCTAACCGAAACCTTGTTGAATTAAGCGGGTCTGTTTTAGGGTTACCAAATGTCATTTAATTCCTAGATTGCACATAAACCCATGTCTGATTGATTCAACCCATTTTTTATCTCATTTAGACCATTTGACCCATGTTTTGCCTCTGAGAAATCCTGTTTATGTACTACAATGGTAAAATTACAGTTTTAACCTTTATTTCATGTTTTCTTCTCAGAGTACTTATTCCTTCATTTAGGCCTTCTACTAGGTTATGTAGGAGCTTTTATTCTCTTTATTGGTAAAAATGAGCTAGTTATGGCTCATTTTGAGGCTCTCATCATACCCCCATGCCTAGCTTTTGTTAGTCCCTTAGCAAAATTTCAAGGTTTTAACTTCTGTTCTAGACCCTGAGTGTAAGTGCTTTTCTTTTTCTTTTGTGATTAGGTTAGAATGTCGACAATAGACCTAGAGGTATTCAAGTACCAACCAAAATCCGGACCTGTTCCGCTTTAGTCTCAGTCCTCCGCAAAGGTTTTTAAGGCCCACAGAAACTACCCTAGGGTTTGTTGGACTCCGCGGTTAAAGCACCCGTGCTTGAGACATTTTTAGCCTAGGTTCAGTTTGCAGTGTATTTTTGTAAGAGAGATAGAAGATTTATTTGTTTGGAGAGCTTTTCTCTCTCTTTTCTTTTTATTTCTAGCTTCGGATTAGCTTCTCAACACGGTCTGTATCGGATTCCTCGTCCCCTTCATCAATCCTCAAGGGTTCCTGGCTATCGATGCTTCGAGATAGCATCGCCCATGGCAACCCCCAGAACCCTGACTTTCGAGATTTCGAGATAATCCCGCCCATGGCAGTTATTTGCCTCTGAGAAATCCCGTTTATGTACTGCAATGGTAAAATTGCAGTTTTAACCTTTATTTCATGTTTTCTTCTCAGAGCACTTATTCCTTCATTTAGGCCTTCTACTAGGTTATGTAGGAGCTTGTATTCTCTTTATTGGGCCAAAATGAGCTAGTAATGGCTCATGATGAGGGTCTCATCACGGCTCAGAGCCCGCACTTAAATTGAAAACTTGTTCGAGGCTATTCGCCTTCGAACACAGGGGTCAGGTCCCTTACGCACGAGTGCCCCACGTGCTTGCCCTCGCCCGCGCTCACGCCCCGCGGGTTTAGGCCGGATACAAATACCCGACACTGCGCACACCTTGCCCACCACCGCACGCCGATGGACCTGGTCCCGGGCGCGATACCCGTACCCGAATACCCGGCTCTGGGAGAGCAATCCTATGAGAGAAATCTGAGAAAGAGGGAGACGCGGGAAAGGGTAGGGGTAGGTTTTGCTCTGACCAGTTGTGTGAGTGTGTAGGCAGAGAAGAAGGAAGAAGGTGGCCGAAGCCTTGGCCGCTCAAAGAAAGAGGAAGAAGAAGAAGACCGCAAGAAGAAGGAAAAAGAAAGAGGAGGAAGAAGAAGACCGTAGGAGCAAGAAGAAGAAGAAGCACAAAGGAAGCACTGTAGCAGACACCACTTAAGACGTCTGATTGAGAAATCAAACGACGGATGAAGCTCTACAGACAAAGTAAAGAAGAAGAGAAGAGAAGGTGCCGCACCTGAAAGCAAAGAAAAGAAGGAAGAAAAGAGAAGAAGAATAAAGAAGAAGAGAAGATAAAGAAAGAAGAAGAAAAACTGAAGAAGATCAAGCAAAGAGAAGAAAGAAGAGAAAAAGAAGACAAGACAAGAGAGAAAGAAGAGAAGAAGAAAAAGCCAAGAAACAAATCTACCTCTCTACCTCTCTCTCCCTCTCTCTTATTTTTGTAATAAAAGCATTGTACTTCTAGAATTCTATTAGCTCCCTGAGTTTGACCTCGGGAAAATTATTTCCGAGTAAAAAAATTTTCTATGGTAATGACAACTGGAGCTGTCTTATCTTATACTATAACGACTATACTATAATAAAGACACAAAAGTAGCGCTGCGGTTTGCCACCTTACCATTTTCTGGTGTCATTGCCGAGGAGCAACGGCTATTCTAGAAGTTATAAAATTTCTATTTGTGAGTTTCTAATAATCTCTTCTCTCTTTTGCGCAGGTACAGGAAAAAATATTAGGACGCAGCCGCACCACAGCCACTCCAAGGACAGGTAACTTCTATCCTCTCACTATTAAACCCTAAAATTTTAAAGAGGAAGAAAAAGAAAGAAAAAATAGGTATAACCTATCTTTCATACGTAGTAATAGCTGCATGTTCTCAAAACTACTATTCCTGCACACACTATTAAAGGTAATTAAGGGCTAACACCTTCTTGCCTGAGCCCTAATTACCCAACAAGGAGTTAACTAGACCAAGTAGAGCCAACATAATATCAAACATTAGGGTTTCAGAGACATACCCCTTAATAAAGAATTGAGAAAATCAAAAAGAAGTGTGCCTAAGCCATTAATTGAAAATACCTATTCAAAGAAACTCTAAACAATTGGCTCTCTAAACACTTGAACCCTAAAAAAAAACAAGGCCTAAATTTTCAAAGGAATCACTAGGTGAAGTTGACCCCTAGGGTCAACCAACCTTTAAATTAGGCCACCTTGTTCACAAAAATACCTAAGAGTTCAAGTGAAACCTTAAGCACCTTGATCTTAAAATAAAAGAGGTAGACTTAAGAGGTCAAGATCCCCATTCTGGTCTACCTGGAACCGCAGTGACAAGAGAAGTCGGGTGGGGGAAACCCTCTAACCCGTGGGGACGCTCTACCGTGTAGGGGTCTTCGCGGGACTCACCCTCTCTGGCTGCCCAGGTAATTCTCAGGTGGACGATCTTTCTGATCAAGGGGTCCATCTGCCCCGCACCTCTGTAGTCACACAACACATTTTTGGGTGTCTTGATTGGGTCCAGCACCTTCTAAACTCATCTATTCCAACAGTGCATGAACGGTAGGAGATTCTTAAGACCACCCTTAAGATCTCCTTTAGGAATTCACTCTCGTCAAGGCCAAGCCTCGACGCCCGTGTTTGCACAGCAACCCTACCCCATCATTCTCTCATTTGATTCTGAACCAAGCTCTCCTTCTTCCCCCATCATGGCTCAGCCAGTTAAGGAAGAAAACAATCTGGAGCATCAGCTCCAGCGACTCAATGACCTCTTCCAAAACTTTGTGCACCCACCGCAGCGTCCTATGATGCGGGACCATTATAATCCTGCTGCGGTGGCCATTGAGCCTCGAGTCAGAATCCCGACTGGAGGACCTGATTCCGAATTAAAACCCAATATGATTCATGCTATACTTAAATTCCATGGGCTTAATTCCGAAGATCCCTTCTAGCACATCAAACAGCTAAAGCATCTGGCCTAAACTTTTGGGTCAGATGCGCAAAATCGGGATATTCTTCTCATGAAGATGTTCTCCTTTTCTCTTATGGACAAGGTCGCTCATTGGTATCAAACTCAGACCCGGCCGATCAACACTTGGGAAGAACTTCAGTCCGAATTTTTGAAAAAGTTCTTTCCCGTTGGTCGGACCAATGCCTTGCGCCATCAGATTACTCACTTCACTCAGCAAACAGGGGAACCTCTCCATGAGGCATGGGATAGCTTTCAGGATCTCATGAGAAAGTGCCCCCATCACGGAGTTCCTAAATGGGAATAGGTCCAACCTTTTTACCAGGAACTCCGTGAGGACATCCGTCTTTTCGTCAATGCAACCTGCGGAGGAAATATCATGGGTCAACATGAGGACACCATGTGGGAGATTCTCGAAAACATGTGCGAGAACTCCATCAACAATGGCTCCATGGGATTATTCGACAGGACGAATACCTGCGCATCGACGAATCTTAGGGGAGCACATGAGACGCAGGGCCTGTCCGCATCAGTCGACCTGGAATTAATGGCCATTCGATTGGATAAGGTCTCAATCATTGAAAAGAAGGTGGATGAGTTGACTCATCACCTGCAGCGAGCCACCTCTGCGCATAGCCCCTTTGCACAGCCTCCTTCCACAAGGGAAACTGTGTAAAACATTCTCCATAGATCTTCTCCTAGGATGGACCCATATCCATCATCTGATTCTCGGACTGGAGGTCCATCCAATCCTTTCTACACCAGCCCGGGGAATTCCATCCCCCCTTTCTCTGACTCTCTGGAGGTTCCTCAAACCTGCGAGGACCTCAACGCCATCCAGAATGACCCGTTCTCCAACACCTATAACCCTGGATGGCGAAACCATCCCAACTTTCAATGGGCGGGAAATTCCCAAACCCAAAGACCACCCTTTCAGCCCCGCCCACAACCCCCTCGTCCTTACTAGCCACCTCAGCCTCAGCCCAACCCTACTTATCCATCAGGGCCAAATCAGGATCAAATGTCCCTTATCCTTCAAACTTTGGCTGACATTCAAAGAACGAATGCGGCTATTCAAAAGCAACACAAGGACGAACTTACAGAGGTCTGAAATCAACTAGCCCAGTTGGCAAACTCTCGCCAACCAGGCACTCTTCCTTCCCAACCTCTTCCTAACTCGAATAACGTGCCAACCCAGCGGCGCATTATGAACCCAAACCCGGGCCAAGCCCATATGATTTATCATGCCCCCTCTATTCCTTCACCCGACGGGATAGAGGCCTCCACTTCTTTTGCAAGCAACCAGCAGCAACCCATCTTACCCAATCCCAACCAAAACCAGGCAGGACTTAATTCCATAACAACCCGTAGTGGTAAGGAAACCCAAGATCCACCTCATCCAAACCACTCCAAGCCTGGTAGTGATCCCAAGCCTAGGACGGTAATCCAGGACGTTCCTACCCCTGTCCCAGATCCAAGACCTGGACCTATCCTAGAAGAACCAACCAAGATCCCGTTTCCCGAGGCCTTGACCAAGGGAAAGAAGACCACCAAGCCTGTGGCACCTGAGGAGGACCTGGTCAAGCTCTTTGAGCAGGTCCACATAAACATCCCCTTGATGGATGCAATCCGCCACGTACCGACTTACGCACGATTCTTAAAGAATGTGTGTACACCCCAGCGTAAGCTGCGAACCAAGAGTGGGAGTCCAATTGTTCTGTCAAAGCAAGCCAGCTCTGTAATCCTAAGCAGACTCCCACCCAAGGCTAAAGATCCTGGTACTCCCCTGATTTCTTGCAAGATAGGTGATACCCAATTTGATAGAGCCTTGCTAGACTTGGGTGCTTCCATAAATCTGATACCGACATCCTTACTTGACCATCTAGAAGAATCTAAGCTAAGATCAACCGAGGTGACATTACAATTAGTAGATCGATCTATAAGGTCACCAAAAGGGATTCTCGAGGATGTTATTGTGAGGGTACGGGATTTCTACTTTCCTGTAGACTTCATAGTCTTAGACATGGATGTACCTAAGAACCCTAGGGATACACCAATCATTTTAGGGAGACTGATGAGAACCTCATCATGAGCCATAACTAGCTCATTTTGACCCAATACAAAGGATAAAAGCTCCTACATATCTCAAGGAAAGGCGTAACTCAGAGAATTCTGAGTTTGAGAAGAAAACAAGTCATAAGGGGTAAAAGTGCAATTTTACCAGTATAATCTGCATACAGGGTAATTCAGGGCCCAAACATAGGTCAAAACAGCTTAATAAGAATAAAAGTGGGATGAAATGATCTAGCAAGGGCTACAGCACTTCCAAGGAACCAAATGATAATCTGTAACCCTAAAACAACCCACTTCAATTCACAAGGTTCGAGGCAAAGTAAAAATAGAATAAACCCTCTAAAATTCATAGAAAAATAATCTCTAGGGTTTAGAACCTTCAATTTGGCCTTTAGAATCCATTTTGACCTACATTGAGAACCATGCCCAATTAATAACTTAATTTGGGTTTTTGCGCAAATTGACCGGTCAAACAAGGTTTAATATGAAAATAAAATTCACCATCAGATTCCTCAGGTCCTAATTAGTCATGTATAAAAACTTGAGCCTAAGAAGAAACCTCCTTGACCGACTTCACACTTTGGTCATCATATATTTACTCTTTGGCCCTCAACTTTTGAACCCTCGCATTTTGCCCCCTAACTCTCCTTCGTTCTTTGCAATCAGGTCCCTCCTGCAAAACCCTGCCAGCACCATGCTCCGGCGACCTTGCACGGAGCATGGCGCCGCGCAGGGTGAGGTAAGGGACCTGGCAAGTAAACCGGGGGTGCCCTGCGTCGTCAGCCGTCGCAGGAGCACCCCCCTGGTCATTGTAGGCCACCATACCGGCCGTGCGAACGCACGGACGGTATGGGTTCATGTTCCGACCATTCTCCGGCGAGGGAGACACGTCGTCTCCCTCCGCCTTCCTCCCTGCTTCATCCCTATAAATACCCCCCCGCCGCTCCACCGACGAGGGCAGCTTGGATCTGACGGAGAAATCCCCAACTTCCTTCTCTTCTTTCTCCGGTAGACGCTCACCAGCTCCGGCGGCTTCCTCCCCCTCCACCTCTTCGCTCTGCCGCAATACCAGCAGCAGAGACTTCCTCCCCTGCTCTTCCCGCGCCACGCCGCACCCAGCTGGCGCCTCTCCGGCTCTCTGCTCGCCGCCGCCCCTCTCCCTGAGCATCGTCTTCTCCGGCGACAGTCGATACGACTGTCGCCCTGTTCCTCCCCCTTCGTCCCTGCAAGTAAGCTAGAGTTACTCCCCTTCTCCTCATCTTTCTTTTCCCGCTTTCAATTTAGTCAATTAAGCCCTCTACCGACCCTGTTCACCCTCACCCTCTTCGCCTCCGACCACCCTCCGGCGAGCCGCTCCCATCACCTCAGCGACCCACACGGCTCGCCGACCACCGCAGAACCTCCGCCTCCTCACCCTGATCCTCTTCCGCCCCTCCACTTCCCACCAAACACCCTCTGCAGATCCACCGAACACACCCACTTCTTCGCTCACAGTTTGACCTAGGACGACCTGTTGGCTCCATCACGCCCCCTGCAGACCCCCTGACCACCTTCGCCGTGCCACGGCGAAGGTCCCCCGCCTGTCTGATTTGGCCGAGAGGCCGTTCTTCTGTGACCAGGTGACTCGCCCGCCGTCGCCATTACTGCGCAGGCAGAGCTGCTTCACCTGCAGGTGCAGGCACGCCTTCGCCCAGGTTTGACTCCCAGGTTGCGCAGGGACTCTCCGCGAAACGTCCCTGGTTCACAGATGGAGCGAAGGCCGCGCGGGAAGCCACGATCGCCCACTGCTCCATCCGCGACGCGCGCTCAATTGGGGTGGGACATTTAGTCCCACCTCGGAACTTCTCGGAGGGGCGCGGACGCATAAAGGCAAAAAGTGCCTTATGCTGTCTGCCTCCTGACCACGGGGTGAGGTCCCTCTCACCTGACCCGGCCTCGTCCGTGACCACGCTCCGCGGACCTGGCCCGACCCGATTAGACCGACCTGCACTCCTCGCCCACCACCGCACGCCGGTGGGCCTGGACCCGGGCCTGACCCGAACCCGATTACCCGGTAGCTCTGGGAGAGCTGTCCGAAGAGTGGTTTCAGAGAGAAAGAGAGACGCGGGGGGGGGAGGGTAGAGTAGGTTTTGCCTCTTGACGAAAAACTCTGAAGTGTGCAGGCCAAAGAAGAAGAAGAAGACCCGCGGAAGAAGAAGTGCAGGCGAAGACGAAGGAGCTGCACTGTAGCAAATGCTCAGTTAAGTCGTCGAAGCACCGGGCCAGACGACGGAAAGTCAGCAGCCAGAGCAACACAGAAGGCAGGCTGAAGAAGAAGGAAGGGAGACTTAGTAGTCGAAGGCAGAAGCACCACGATTGCAGAAGAAGAAGAAGAGAGGTCAAGGCAGAAAACCAAAGAAGAAGAACAAGGAGCTCTGAAGAAAGAAAAACATCACCAACGCAGGAACAGCAGGAAGAAGAAGAGCATCACCATTGCAGAAGAAGATTATCACCATAGCAGAAACCAAGGAAGAAGAAGAAGGAGATCTGAAGAAAGAGAAAGAAAGAAGAACATCACAACAAATTCTTTCCCTTTCTCTTTATTTTGTAAAAGAAACATGTATATCTCTAGAATACGACTTGCTCCCTGAGTTCGACCTCGGGAACTCTTTCATTTTCCGAGTAAAAAAAATTTATATTTGAAATGTTGGTAATAACCGGCTTTACTACAACGTTATAACAAAACTCACAAACCCGGTGAAAAAAAAACCCACGTCTCAATTTGGCGCCGTTGCCGGGGAGCAACGGCCATTCTAGAGGTAAACATTCCTGTATCTTTTAATTTCTGATAATCTCCTTTCTTTTGTGCAGCTACAGGAACTCAAGAAGACAAGCAACCACACAACCACTCCGAAGACAGGTAAATCTTTTCTCTCACTATTAACCCCTACACTCTAAAGAGGAAGAAAAGAAAAGAACAAAGCAATATAGGGCTAACCTGTCTTCCATACTTAGTAACCATAAAAAGTTGCATGTTTTCAACTCATCACTCCTGCACACTATTAAGGGTATTTAAGGGCTAACACATTCTTGCTTGAGCCCTAATTGCCCAACAAAGAGTTAAATGGACCAAGTAGAGCCAACATAAGGTCAAACATTAGGATTTCAGTAGAGACACACCCCTTAATCAAGAATTGAGGAAATCCAAAAGAGGTGTGCCCAAGCCATTGATTGAAAATAATTAACAAGAAAAATCCTAAACAATTGGCTCTCTCTAAACACTTGAACCCTAAAAGACAGGACCTAAAAGCTCTTAAAGAAAACAATAGGTAAAGTTGACCCCTTTGGGTTAACCAACCTTAAATTAGGTCACTCTTTGCACTTAAAAAGACTAAAGTTCAAGTGAAACCTTAAGCACCCTGATCTTAAAATTGGTAGACTTAAGAGGTCAAGATCCCCATTCTGGTCTACCTGGAACCGCAGTGACAAGAGAGGTCGGGTGGGGGAAACCCTGTAACCCGTGGGGACGCTCTACCGTGTAGGGGTCTTCGCGGGACTCTCCCTCTCTGGCTGCCCAGGTAATTCTCAGGTGGACGATCTTTCTGATCAAGGGGTCCATCTGCCCCGCACCTCTATAGTCACCCAACACATTTTTGGGTGTCTTGATTGGGTCCAGCACCTTCTAAACTTACCTCTCCCAACTGTGCATGTACGGAAGGAGGTCTCTAAGACCACCCTTAAGACCTCCATTAGAAATTCGCTCTCGTCAAGGCCACACCTCGACGCCCGTATTCGTGCAGCAACACCCTCACATTATTCTCTCTTCTGATTCAGAACCAAGTTCTTCTTCTTCCCCCATCATGGCTCAGCCAGTTGAGGAAGAAAATAATCTGGAACACCAGCTCCAGCGACTCAATGACCTCTTCCAAAACTTCGTGCACCCACCGCAGCGTCCTATGATGCGGGACCACTACAATCCTGCTGCGGTGGCCATTGAGCCTCGAGTCAGAATCCCGATTGGAGGACCTGATTCCGAACTAAAGCCCAACATGATTCATGCTATACCTAAATTCCATGGGCTTAATTCTGAAGATCCCTTCCAGCACATCAAACAGCTTAAGCATCTGGCCCACACTTTTGGATCAGATGCGCAAAACCGGGATATTCTTCTCATGAAGATGTTCTCCTTTTCTCTTATGGACAAGGCCGCCCATTGGTATCAAACTCAGACCCGGCCGATCAACACTTGGGAAGAACTTCAATCCGAGTTTTTGAAAAAGTTCTTTCCTGTTGGTCGAACCAACGCCTTGCGCCATCAGATTACACACTTCACTCAACAATCAGGAGAACCTCTCCATGAGGCATGGGATCGTTTTCAGGATCTCATGAGGAAGTGCCCCCATCACGGAATTCCTAAATGGGAACAAGTCCAATCTTTTTACCAGGGACTCCGTGAGGACATCCGCCTTTTCGTCAATGCAACCTGCGGAGGAAACATCATGGGGCAACATGAAGACACCGTATGGGAGATTCTCGAAAACATGTGCGAGAACTCCATCAACAATGACTCCATGGGATTATTCGACAGGACGAATACCCGCGCAGCGACGAATCTTAAGGGAGCACATGAGACGCAGGGCCTGTCCGCATCAGTCGACCTGGAATTAATGGCCAGTCGATTGGACAAGGTCTCAATCATTGAAAAGAAGGTGGATGAGCTGACTCAGCACTTGCAGCGAGCCACCTCTGCGCGTAACTCCTTTGCACAACCTCCTTCCACACAGGAGACTGTGCAAAACATCCTACACCGATCCTCCCCTGGGATGGATCCATATCCATCCCCATCTGATTCTTGGACTGGAAGATCAGGAACACCCGATCCTTTCTTCACCAGCCAGGGGAACTCCATTCCTCCTTTCCCTGATTCTCAGGAGGTTCCTCAGACCTGCGAGGACCTCAACGCCATCCAGAACGACCCATTCTCCAACACTTACAACCCTGGATGGCGAAACCATCCCAATTTTCAGTGGGCGGGAAATGCCCAAACCCAAAGACCACCTTTTCAGTCCCGCCCACAGCCCTCTCATCACTACCAGCCGCCTCAGCCTCGGCCCAACCCTACTTATCCATCAGGGCCAAATCAAGATCAAATGTCCTTAATCCTTCAGACTCTGGCTGACATTCAAAAATCGAATGCGGCCATTCAAAAACAGCACAAGGACGAGCTTACTGAAGTTAAAACTCAGCTGGCCCAGTTGGCAAATTCTCGCCAGCCAGGCACACTCCCTTCCCAACCTCTTCCTAACCCAAATAACGTGCCAACCCAGAAGCGCGTTATGAATCCAAATTTAGGCCACGCTCAATGGATTTATCAGGCCCCTACTGCTCCATCTCCAGACGAGATGGAAGCCTCTACTTCTCGTGCGGGATTTCAGCAGCAGCCACCCCTCCTACCTAACCCAAGCCAAAATCAGGCCGGATTAAATTCTGTAACAACACGTAGTGGTAAGACAACTCAGGACCCGCATTATCCAAACCACTCCCAGCCTGATAACCATGACCCTAGGATAGTTAGCCAAGGTACCGCTGTTCCAGACCCACAACCTGGACCTATCCTAGAAGAACCAACCAAGATCCCGTTTCCCGAGGCCCTGACCAAGGGAAAGAAGACCACCAAACCCGTGGCCCCTGAGGAGGACCTGGTCAAGCTATTTGAGCAGGTCCACATAAACATCCCCTTGATGGATGCAATCCGCCACGTACCAGCTTACGCACGATTTCTAAAGAATATATGTACACCCCAGCGTAAGCCGCGAACCAAGGGAGGGAGCCCAATTGTTCTGTCAGAGCAAGCCAGCTCTGTAATCCTTAGTAGACTCCCACCCAAGGCAAAAGATCCTGGAACTCCCCTGATCTCCTGTAAGATAGGTGGTACCCAATTTGATAGAGCATTGTTAGACTTAGGTGCATCTATAAATCTGATACCCACATCCTTACTTGACCATCTGGAAGAATCTGAGCTGAAACCAACCGAGGTGACATTACAATTAGCAGATCGATCTATAAAATCACCAAAAGGGATTCTCGAGGATGTTATCGTGAGAGTGCGGGATTTCTATTTTCCAGTGGACTTTATAGTCTTAGACATGGATGCACCTGAGAACCCTAGGGATACACCAATCATCCTAGGGAGACCTTTCTTGGCTACTGCTAGAGCCAACATCAGCTGTGAGGAGGGCCAAATAGAGCTTAAGTTTGGAGATCAAACACTGAAAATTGATATATTTAAGGCCCAACAAGGAATTAATTGCGGCGTCATCGAGCAAATTTGTGACATCAAGACTTTGGTTGATGAATCACACCTCCAGAATGACTTGAGTATTCCTCATCAACCACAGAAGGATCTTGACCCACAAAAAGAGGAGTCAAATCCAGATGTGAACAACCCAGTAACTCCCACCCTTGAACCTCACATCTATACTGAACCACCCGCTGCTGCTGAAAACCCCATCCTTGAACTGAAACCCCTTCCTGCTCATTTGAAATACATCTTTTTGGGTTCTAATCAGACCCTTCCTGTGATCATCAATTCCAACCTCAGTCCTGAACAGGAATCCCGTCTGATTGTTGTCCTCCAGCAACATCGCAGAGCCATCGGATGGACTCTCGATGATTTAACTGGAATAAGTCCCTCTTATTGTACTCATCATATCTATTCAGAAGAGGGCACACGACCTTCTCGTGAAATGCAGAGACGCTTAAACCCCAATCTGCAGGAGGTCGTGAAAAAGGAGATCATCAAGTGGTTAGATGCCGGGATCATCTACCCGATCTCCGATAGTCGTTGGGTGAGCCCAATTCAGGTCGTGCCTAAGAAGGCAGGACTCACCACTATAACGACTGCGACCGGAGAAATCATTCCTACCCGATTAGCCAACTCGTGGAGAGTCTGTATAGATTACCGTCGACTCAATTCCTCCACGAAGAAGGATCATTTCCCACTACCCTTCATTGATCAAATTCTCGAAAAACTAGCGGGAAATAGGTTCTTCTGCTTTCTTGACGGGTACTCCGGTTATAACCAGGTGGCAATCCATCCTGAGGACCAAGAAAAGACCACGTTCACCTGCCCCTTCGGAACATACGCTTTCCGAAGGATGCCTTTCGGTCTTTGCAATGCACCCGCTACTTTTCAGCGATGCATGCTTGCCATATTCTCAGATATGGTAGGTGATTATCTGGAAGTCTTCATGGATGACTTTTCAGTTTTCGGAGCATCATTCGACGATTGCCTCCAACACTTGGTCCAGATACTCAGGCGGTGCATCGACGTGAATTTGGTTCTTTCCTGGGAAAAGAGCCATTTCATGGTGCCTGAGGGAATTGTCCTGGGACACTCAATTTCGGAGAAAGGTATCCAAGTGGATCGAGCTAAGGTTAATCTGATTTCTCACCTTCCTATGCCTAGCTCGATCAGGGACATCCGATCCTTTTTAGGGCATGTCGGTTTTTATCGACGATTTATCCCTGATTTTTCAAAAATCGCACGCCCCCTGACCACTCTTCTCTCCAAGGATGTTCCCTTCGAAATCTCCAAGGAATGCACTCAAGCATTTGAAATCCTGCGTGACCGAGTCACCCAAGCCCCGATCCTACAGTCCCCTGATTGGTCTCAACCCTTTGAGATCATGTGTGATGCATCCGACTTCGCTGTAGGAGCGGTTTTGGGGCAGAAAAATGACAAGAAACCTGTGGTCATTTACTACGCCAGCAAAACACTCGATGAGGCTCAGCGTAACTATACAGTTACTGAGAAAGAGCTACTAGCTGTAGTATTTGCCCTAGAGAAGTTCAGATCGTACCTTCTGGGTTCCCATGTCATCATATACTCGGATCACACGGCTGTGAGGCATCTCCTTGCAAAGAAGGACGCGAAGCCTCGATTGATCCGATGGATCTTGCTGTTGCAAGAATTTGACCTCGAGATTCGCGATAAAGCGGGAAAACAAAACGTGGTAGCTGATCACTTGTCCCGTCTTCCTTCGGAAATAATTGACCCCTCCGGACCCATCACGGAGCATTTTCCCGATGAGCACCTGCTGACTATTGGTACTAGCCTTCCATGGTTCGCTAATATTGTAAATTACTTGGCATCTCATCAGACCCCGTCCGATTGGCCGAAGGCCAAGAAAGACAAATTACGCTCCGATGCCAAGTATTACATTTGGGAAGACCCGTACCTCTTCCGCATAGGTGCCGATCAGATCATCCGGAGATGTGTCCCGGAAGGGGAAGTCAACAATATCCTCTCTTTCTGCCATGACCAGGCATGCGGTGGCCATTTTGCCGGGCATAAAACCGCATCAAAAGTCCTCCAGTGCGGCTTTTACTGGCCCACACTGTTCAAAGACGCATACAGTCATTGCAAGGCATGCAGTCGTTGCCAGACTTTGGGCAACATGAGCCATCGCGACATGATGCCTATGCAACCGATTCTAGTATGCGAAATCTTTGATGTTTGGGGGATTGATTTTATGGGCCCCTTTCCTGTTTCGGATGGTTTCGAATACATTATGTTGGCTGTGGACTACGTGTCCAAATGGATCGAAGCCATACCGACCCGAACCTGTGATCACAAAATCGTTCTCAAATTTATTCATCAACACATTTTCTCAAGGTTCGGGATTCCTCGTGCAATAATCTCTGATGGGGGGACCCATTTCACAAATGCTCAGTTTAGGTCACTGATGACCAAATACGGGGTGTCTCACCGAATCTCTACTCCTTACCACCCCCAAACTAATGGTCTAGCTGAGCTGTCTAATCGGGAGATCAAGAAAATCCTGCAAGTCACTGTTCGACCTGACAGGAAGGACTGGTCGTCCCGACTTCCGGAAGCATTGTGGGCCCATAGGACCGCCCACAAGACCCAATTAGGCATGTCTCCCTTTAGACTGGTGTACGGAAAGGCATGCCACCTTCCCGTCGAACTGGAGCATAAAGCCTATTGGGCAGTACGGAACTGTAATCTGGATCTTTCTAAGGCTGGTACCCACAGAAAACTCCAAATCAGCGAGATCGATGAATTACGCATAGACGCGTACGAGAACTCGCAAATCTACAAGGAGCGGGTTAAAGCCTTCCACGACAAACACATCTCGAGAAAGATCTTTCATCCTGGTCAAAAGGTCCTACTCTTTGATGCCCGACTCAAACTCTTCCCAGGAAAACTGAGATCTAAGTGGGTCGGACCATATTTGGTCCGACAGGTTTTTGGAAATGGAGCAATCGAAATCAGTCCACTCAGCCACGATTCTGAACCTTTCATCGTGAACGGTCAGAGACTCAAGCTGTTCATTGATGTAACTTCTACTGATTTGGCTGAGGCATCTTATATCCTCCTTTCCCCTTGAGCTTATTGCGCCCAGCCGATGGCGTAAAACTCAGCGCTTAACGGGAGGCAGCCCGTCATTCTCTTTGAAAACCTGAAACTTGTTCTGACACCTTTCAGCACTTGAAGTTCACCCTTGTAGACAGCCGACCCCAACTCAGATGTTTGCATCTGGGATTTGAAATCGTCCGCAAAAATTCAACCCGACCCATCCACTCACCCAAATTTCTGTCTTAAGGAATGAACTAAGACCCCCTAGGTTACAATGAGGACATTGCAAATCTTAGGCATGGGGGGGAAGGAAAGTGCAAAAACTTGTAAGAAAAGGTTTCAAACAAAAAATTCACATATGCCAAAAATACCATAAAAATTAAAAATTTTTTTCGAAAAAGAATAAGAGGAAAAGAGGAGAAGGAAAATTTTGTGAAGAAACAAAATGAAAAAGGAGCACAAAATTATGAGAAAAAGTGATAGTCATTAGTAAGGAACTAAGGAATTAACCTAAGTTCTAGACCTCATTCAAGAAAATAACTGAAAAGTGCACAATGAGATTAGTAAGAATGCAAACCTTAGGCATTCTTGAATAGACTCTTAGTACCCATTAAGATCTGGACACTCCTCAAGAGGTTGAGGAAAATGAAAAGCTGAAGTATTAGGTCCAAGGCTTAGGAAGTATTCGGCCTCGTTAACAAATTTTTGGTTTACGGGACTCAGTAACCTAAGCACCCTAATCTCACACACAGCCTGGTTCAGTAAGCGTAAAAATCAGAATCACGCAGAAGCGTCGCAAAAATCTGAAAAGAACACCTAGAATAGGAGCGGCCGATCAACACAAGTTGATTTGGACGAGTTCCCAGCGCAGAGAGGCGGGAAATCCCCTCGAAGACGCGTAACAAAATATCATCTCCTCAGTGCTTGTCTCTTAGGATATTTACATATCCTACGGGGGGCATGTAAGCACTCTGCTGGTTCAGATTCCATGGATGGCATTATCTCGAAGTGTCAATTGCCAGGGTCTGGATTCGGCCACGGAATACCATGGATGGGATTATCTCGAAATCTCAATAGCCAGGGTTCCGGGGGTTGCCATGGGCGGTGCTATCTCGAAGCATCGATCGCCAGGAACCCTTGAGGATTGATGATGGGAGCAAGGAATCTGATACAGACCGTGTTGAAAAGCCAATCCTAGGCTAGAACTAAAAAGAAAAAGAGAGAGAAAACTCTCCAAACAGAAAAACTTTCTATCTCTCTCTTACAAAACGCACTGCGAACCGAGCCAGGGCTAAAATCATTTTAAGCACGGGTGCTTTAACCACGAAGTCCAATAAACCTTAGGTTAGTTCTTGTGGGCCTTAAAAACCTTTGCTAAAAGACTGAGGCTAAGGCTAGACAGATTTGGATCTTGATTGGTACTAGAGTACCTTTTAGGCCTATGATCAGCATTCTAACCTAATCTATGAAGGCACTTATCTAAAACTATTGAAAACTTCATGGTCTAGAACAAGGGTTGAAACCTTAAGTTTTTTTTGCTAAGGGACTAGCAAAAGCTAGGCATGGGGGTATGATGAGAACCTCATCATGAGCCATAACTAGCTCATTTTGACCCAATACAAAGGATAAAAGCTCCTACATATCTCAAGGAAAGGCGTAACTCAGAGAATTCTGAGTTTGAGAAGAAAACAAGTCATAAGGGGTAAAAGTGCAATTTTACCAGTATAATCTGCATACAGGGTAATTCAGGGCCCAAACATAGGTCAAAACAGCTTAATAAGAATAAAAGTGGGATGAAATGATCTAGCAAGGGCTACAGCACTTCCAAGGAACCAAATGATAATCTGTAACCCTAAAACAACCCACTTCAATTCACAAGGTTCGAGGCAAAGTAAAAATATAATAAACCCTCTAAAATTCATAGAAAAATAATCTCTAGGGTTTAGAACCTTCAATTTGGCCTTTAGAACCCATTTTGACCTACATTGAGAACCATGCCCAATTAATAACTTAATTTGGGTTTTTGCGCAAATTGACCGGTCAAACAAGGTTTAATATGAAAATAAAATTCACCATCAGATTCCTTAGGTCCTAATTAGTCATGTATAAAAACTTGAGCCTAAGAAGAAACCTCCTTGACCGACTTCACACTTTGGTCCTCATATATTTACTCTTTGGCCCTCAACTTTTGAACCCTCGCATTTTGGCCCCTAACTCTCCTTCGTTCTTTGCAATCAGGTCCCTCCTGCAAAACCCTGCCAGCACCATGCTCCGGCGACCTTGCGCGGAGCATGGCGCCGCGCAGGGTGAGGTAAGGGACCTGGCAAGTAAACCGGGGGTGCCCTGCGTCGTCAGCCGTCGCAGGAGCACCCCCCTGGTCATTGTAGGCCACCATACCGGCCGTGCGAACGCACGGACGGTATGGGTTCATGTTCCGACCATTCTCCGGCGAGGGAGACACGTCGTCTCCCTCCGCCTTCCTCCCTGCTTCATCCCTATAAATACCCCCCCGCCGCTCCACCGACGAGGGCAGCTTGGATCTGACGGAGAAATCCCCAACTTCCTTCTCTTCTTTCTCCGGTAGACGCTCACCAGCTCCGGCGGCTTCCTCCCCCTCCACCTCTTCGCTCTGCCGCAATACCAGCAGCAGAGACTTCCTCCCCTGCTCTTCCCGCGCCACGTCGCACCCAGCTGGCGCCTCTCCGGCTCTCTGCTCGCCGCCGCCCCTCTCCCTGAGCATCGTCTTCTCCGGCGACAGTCGATACGACTGTCGCCCTGTTCCTCCCCCTTCGTCCCTGCAAGTAAGCTAGAGTTACTCCCCTTCTCCTCATCTTTCTTTTCCCGCTTTCAATTTAGTCAATTAAGCCCTCTACCGACCCTGTTCACCCTCACCCTCTTCGCCTCCGACCACCCTCCGGCGAGCCGCTCCCATCACCTCAGCGACCCACACGGCTCGCCGACCACCGCAGAACCTCCGCCTCCTCACCCTGATCCTCTTCCGCCCCTCCACTTCCCACCAAACACCCTCTGCAGATCCACCGAACACACCCACTTCTTCGCTCACAGTTTGACCTAGGACGACCTGTTGGCTCCATCACGCCCCCTGCAGACCCCCTGACCACCTTCGCCGTGCCACGGCGAAGGTCCCCCGCCTGTCTGATTTGGCCGAGAGGCCGTTCTTCTGTGACCAGGTGACTCGCCCGCCGTCGCCATTACTGCGCAGGCAGAGCTGCTTCACCTGCAGGTGCAGGCACGCCTTCGCCCAGGTTTGACTCCCAGGTTGCGCAGGGACTCTCCGCGAAACGTCCCTGGTTCACAGATGGAGCGAAGGCCGCGCGGGAAGCCACAATCGCCCACTGCTCCATCCGCGACGCGCGCTCAATTGGGGTGGGACATTTAGTCCCACCTCGGAACTTCTCGGAGGGGCGCGGACGCATAAAGGCAAAAAGTGCCTTATGCTGTCTGCCTCCTGACCGGGGTGAGGTCCCTCTCACCCGACCCGGCCTCGTCCGTGACCACGCTCCGCGGACCTGGCCCGACCCGATTAGACCGACCTGCACTCCTCGCCCACCACCGCACGCCGGTGGGCCTGGACCCGGGCCTGACCCGAACCCGATTACCCGGTAGCTCTGGGAGAGCTGTCCGAAGAGTGGTTTCAGAGAGAAAGAGAGACGCGGGGGGGGGGAGGGTAGAGTAGGTTTTGCCTCTTGACGAAAAACTCTGAAGTGTGCAGGCCAAAGAAGAAGAAGAAGACCCGCGGAAGAAGAAGTGCAGGCGAAGACGAAGGAGCTGCACTGTAGCAAATGCTCAGTTAAGTCGTCGAAGCACCGGGCCAGACGACGGAAAGTCAGCAGCCAGAGCAACACAGAAGGCAGGCTGAAGAAGAAGGAAGGGAGACTTAGTAGTCGAAGGCAGAAGCACCACGATTGCAGAAGAAGAAGAAGAGAGGTCAAGGCAGAAAACCAAAGAAGAAGAACAAGGAGCTCTGAAGAAAGAAAAACATCACCAACGCAGGAACAGCAGGAAGAAGAAGAGCATCACCATTGCAGAAGAAGATTATCACCATAGCAGAAACCAAGGAAGAAGAAGAAGGAGATCTGAAGAAAGAGAAAGAAAGAAGAACATCACAACAAATTCTTTCCCTTTCTCTTTATTTTGTAAAAGAAACATGTATATCTCTAGAATACGACTTGCTCCCTGAGTTCGACCTCGGGAACTCTTTCATTTTCCGAGTAAAAAAAATTTATATTTGAAATGTTGGTAATAACCGGCTTTACTACAACGTTATAACAAAACTCACAAACCCGGTGAAAAAAAAACCCACGTCTCAGAGACCTTTCTTGGCTACTGCTAGAGCCAACATTAGCTGTGAGGAGGGCCAAATAGGGCTCAAATTTGAGAATCAAACCCTGAAAATTGATATATTTAAGGCCCAACAAGGAATCAATTGCTGTGTCATCGAACAAATTTGTGACATTAGGGCTTTGGTTGACGAAACACACTTCCAGAATGACCTGATTACACCTCATCAACAGCAGAAAGATCTTAACCCACAAACAGAGGAGTCAAATCCAGATTTGAACAACCCAGTAACTCCTAACCTTGAACCTCACGTCTATGCTGAACCACCCGCCGCTGCTAATAACCCCATCCTCGATCTAAAGCCCCTTCCTGCTCACTTGAAATACATCTTTTTGGGTTCTAATTAGACCCTTCCTGGGATCATCAATTCCAACCTCAATCCCGAACAGGAATCCTGTCTGATTACTGTCCTCTAGCAACATCGCAGAGCCATCAGGTGGACTCTCGATGATTTGACTGGAATAAGTCCCTCTTATTGTACTCATCATATCTATTCAGAAGAGGGCGCACGACCTTCTCGTGAAATGCAGAGACGTTTGAACCCTAATCTGCAGGAGGTCATGAAAAAGGAGATCATCAAGTGGTTAGATGCCGGAATCATCTACCCGATCTCCGATAGTCGTTGGGTGAGCCCAATTCAGGTTGTGCCTAAAAAGGCAGGACTCACCACTATAACGACTGAGACCAGAGAAATCATTCCTACCCGATTAGCCAACGCGTGGAGAGTCTATATAGATTACCGCCGACTCAATTCCTCCACGAAGAAGGATCATTTCCCACTACCTTTCATTGAACAAATTCTCGAGAAACTAGCAGGAAATAGGTTCTTCTGCTTTCTTGACGGGTACTCCGGTTACAACCAGGTGGCAATCCATCCTGAGGACCAAGAAAAGACCATGTTCACCTGCCCCTTCGGAACATACGCTTTCCGAAGGATGCCTTTCGGTCTTTGCAATGCACCCGCTACTTTTCAGCGGTGCATGCTTGCCATATTCTCAGATATGGTAGGTGACTATCTGGAAGTCTTCATGGATGACTTTTCAGTTTTTGGAGCATCATTTGACGATTGCCTCCAACACTTGGCCCAAATACTCAGGCGATGCATCGATGTGAATTTGGTTCTTTCCTGGGAAAAGAGCCATTTCATGGTGCCTGAGGGAATTGTCCTAGGACACTTAATTTCGGAAAAAGGCATCCAAGTGGATCGAGCTAAGGTTGATATGATCTCTCGCCTTCCTATGCCTAGCTCGATCAAGGACATCCGTTCTTTTCTGGGGCACGTCGGTTTTTACCGTTGTTTCATTCCGGATTTCTCGAAAATCGCGTGCCCCTTGACTTCTCTTCTCTCTAAGGATGTACCCTTTGAAATCTCCAAGGAATGGACACTAGCCTTTGAAAACCTTCGTGACCGAGTCACCCAGGCACCTATCCTACAATCTCCTGACTGGTCTCAACCCTTTGAGATCATGTGCGATGCGTCTGATTTCGCTGTAGGAGCGGTCCTGGGGCAGAAAGCTGACGGGAAACCCGTGGTCATCTACTACGCTAGCAAGACACTTGACGTGGCTCAGCGTAACTATACGGTTACAGAGAAAGAGATGCTAGCCATAGTATTTGCCCTTGAAAAGTTTCGATCGTATCTCCTGGGTTCCCATGTCATCATCTACTCGGATCACACGGCTGTAAGGCATCTCCTTGCCAAGAAGGATGTGAAGCCCTGACTAATTCGTTGGATCTTGCTGTTGCAAGAATTCGATCAAGAGATTCGCGACAAGTCGGGAAGGCAGAATGTGATAGCCGACCATCTGTCCCGTCTTCCTTCTGAGATTATCAACCCTTCCGGACCCATCACGGAACATTTTCCTGATGAGCACCTGCTAACTATCGGTACTAGACTTCTATGGTTTGCTGATATAGTAAACTACTTGGCATCTCATCAGATCCCGTCTGATTGGCCGAAGGCCAAGAAAGACAAATTGCGTTCTGATACTAAGTATTACATCTGGGAAGACTCGTACCTTTTCCGCATAGGTGTTGATCAAGTCATCCGGAGATGTGCCCCGGAGGAGGAAATCAACAATATCCTCTCTTTCTGCCATGACCAGGCATGAGGTGGCCATTTCTCCGGGCATAAAACCGCATCAAAAGTCCTCCAGTGTGGCTTTTACTGGCCCACATTGTTCAAAGACGCATACGGTCACTGCAAGGCATGCAGTCGTTGCCAGACTTTGGACAACATGAGCCGTCGCGACATGATGCCTTTGCAGCCGATTCTCGTATGCGAAATCTTTGATGTTTGGGGGATTGATTTTATGGGCCCCTTTCCGGCTTCGGATGGTTTCGAATACATTCTGCTTGTTGTGGACTACGTGTCCAAATGGATCGAAGCCATACCGACCAGAACCTGTGATCACAAAATCGTTCTCAAATTCATTCATCAAAACATTTTCTCAAGGTTCAGGATTTCTCGTGCTATAATCTCTGATGGGGGGACCCATTTCACAAACGCTCAGTTTAGATCACTAATGACCAAATACGGGATGTCTCACCGAATCTCTACTCCTTACCACCCCCAAACTAATGGTCTAGCTGAGCTGTCAAATCGGGAGATCAAGAAAATCCTACAGGTCACTGTTCGGCCTGATAGGAAGGATTGGTCGTCCCGACTTCCGGAAGCATTGTGGGCCTATAGGATCCCCCACAAAACCCAATTAGGCATGTCTCCCTTTAGACTGGTGTACGGGAAGGCGTGTCACCTTCCCTTAGAACTAGAGCATAAAGCCTATTGGGCAGTACGAAACTGCAATCTAGATCTTTCAAAGGCTGAAACCCACAGAAAACTTCAAATCAGCGAGATCGATGAATTACGCCTAGATGCGTACGAGAACTCGCGAATCTACAAGGAGCAGGTTAAAGCCTTCCATGACAAGCATATCTCGAGAAAGATCTTTCATCCTGGTCAGAAGGTCCTACTCTTTGATGCCCGACTCAAACTTTTCCTGGGAAAGTTGCGATCCAAGTCGGTCGGACCATATTTAGTCCGACAGGTTTTTGGAAATGGCACCATTGAAATCAGTCCGCTCAGCCACGATTCCAAACCTTTCATTGTGAACGGTCAGAGACTCAAGCCATTCATTGATGTGACTTCTACTGATTTGGCTGAATCATCTTATATCCTCCATTCCCCTAAAGCTCATTGCGCCCAGCCGATGGCGTAAAACTCAGCGCTTAACGGGAGGCAGCCCGTCATTTTTCCTGAAAATCTAAAACATTTTTCACACCTTTGTGCACTTATGATTCGCCCTTATAGACAGCTGACTCCACCTCAGATGCTTGCATCTAGGATTAGAAATCGTCCGCAACAATCATCCCGACCCATTCACTCATCAAAACATCTGTCTTAAGGAATGAACTAAGTAAATAAAAATCCCCTAAGTCACAATGAGGACATTGCAAACCTTAGGCATGGGGGGGTATAAAAGTGCAAAACTTGTAAGAAAATGTTTTAAACAAAAATTCACATATGCCAAAAACACCATAAAAATTAAAAAAAAAATTCAAAAAAAAAAAAAAGAGAATAAGAGGAGAAAGGAAATTTTGTGGGAGAAGGACAAGAAACAAAATGAAAAAGGAGCGCAAAAATGAAAGAAAAGAGTGATAGTTGTTAGTAAGAAACTAAGGAATTGACCTAAGTTCTAGACCTTATTCAAGAAAAGAAATGAAAAGTGCATGGTAAGATTAGTAAGAACGCAAACTTTAGGAATTCTTGGATAGGCTCTTAGTACCCATTAAGATCTAGACATTCCTCAAGAGGTTGAGGAAAATGAAAAGCTTAAGTATTAGGTCCAAGGCTTAGGGAGTATTTGACCTCATTAACTAACTTCTGGTTTACGGGACTCAGTAACCTAAGCACCCTAACCTCACACACAGCTTGGTTCAGTAAGCGTAAAAATCAAAAATCACGCAGAAGCGTCAAAAATTCTAAAAAGTACACCTAGAGTAGGAGCGGCCAATCAACACAAGTTGATTTGGACGAGTTCCCAGCGCGGAGAGGCGGGAAATCCCCTCGAAGATGCATAACAAAATATCATCTCCTCGGTGCTTGTCTCTTAGGATATTTACATATCCTATGGGGGCATGTAAGCACTCTGCTGGTTCAGATTCCATGGATGGCATTATCAACAAGTGTCAATTGCCAGGGTCTGGATTCGGCCACGGAACACCATGGATGGGATTATCTCGAAATCTCAATAGCCAGGGTTCCAGGGGTTGCCATGGGCGGTGTTATCTCGAAGCATAGATTGCCAGGAACCCTTGAGGATTGATGATGGGAGCAAGGAATCTGATACAGACCGTGTTGAAAAGCCAATCCTAGGCTAGAACTAAAAAGAAAAAGAGAGAGAAAACTCTCCAAATAGAAAAACTTTCTATCTCTCTCTCTTACAAAACGCACTGCGAACTGAACCAGGGCTACAATCATTTCAAGCACAGGTGCTTTAACCACAAAGTCCAATAGACCTTAGGTTAGTTCTTGTGGGTCTTAAAAACCTTTGCCAAAGACTGAGGCTGAGGCAAGACAGATCTGTATCTTGATTGGTACTAGAGTACCTTTTAGGCCTATAGTCAGCATTCTAACCTAATCTAAGTTCAAATGAAAAAGCACTTATCTGAAGTTATTAAAAACATCATGGTCTAGAACAAAGGTTAAGACCTTAAGTTTTTACTAAGGGACTAGCAAAAGCTAGGCATGGGGGCATGATGAGAACCTCGTCATAAACCCTAAACTAGCACCATCTAACCTAGATTTGTAAGAAAAAGCTCTTACATAACTTATAGAAAGGCTTGACTCAGAGAATTCTGAATTTGTGAAAAAAATAGGAACTAAAGGGTAAAAATGCAATTTCACCAACACAATCAGTAAACAGGGTAACTCAGGGTCCAAACTTAGGTCAAACTAACCTAATAAGAAGGAAAATGGGACGATTTAATCCAACAAGGGCTACAACAACTCTAAGGAATTAAATGACATCCTGTAACCCTAAAACAAATCCACTTCAATTCACGAGGTTTGAGGCAAATAAAAAATTGAATAAACCCTCTAAAATTCATATAAAAATAATCTCTATGGTTTAGAACCTTCAATTTAGCCTTGGGAACCCACTTTGACCTACATTGAGAACCATGCCCAATTAATGATTTAATTTGGGTTTTTATGTAAATTGACTGGTCAAACAAGGTCTAACCTAGAAATAATATTCACCATTAGAATCCTTAGGTCCCATTTAGTCATGCATAAAAACTTGAGCCTAAGAAGAGACCTTCTTGACCGACTTTGCATTTTGGTCCTCATCTATTACTTTTTGACCCTCAACTTTCGAAACCCTCTCATTTTGGCCCCTAAGATCTTTGTCATTCTTTACACTTAGGTCCTCCCTGTAAAACTCTGAGCAGCGCCATGCTCTGGCGACTTTGCGCGGAGCATGGCGCCGCGCAGGGTGAGGGAGGCCCTCTGCCCGTTGAACCGGGTGTTTCCTGCGACGTCTGCTGTCGCAAGGACACCACCATGATCTCTGCCATCGCCCACACCTTCCGTACGAACGCGCGGAAGGTATGGGCTTCTGCTCTGACCATTCTACGGCGAGGGAGGCACGTCGCCTCCCTGCGCCCACCCCTCCGCCTTCGCCTTTATAAAGACCGCCGTCGCCAGCCGAAGGAGGCAAGCTGTCTCTGACGGAGAATAACCCCCCACTTCATCCTCTCCTGCTCCGACAGACGGCCTGCAGCTTCCGACGACCAACTCCTCCTCCTCCTCGTCGCTCTGCTGCCTTACCTACAGCAGGGTTCCCCTAACCCTTTCGTCTGTGTCGTGCTGCACCCACCGACACCCTCCGCCTACCTCCTCGTCGCCGATCTCCCCTTCCAGGGCCTCTTCTTCCTCAGCTCCGGCAGGCACGAGCTGGTGGCTCCGCCCTCCCCCCTTCGTCCAAAACTTAGGTAAAAGCTTCCTCTCCTCCTCCTTTAAATTTCCCCTCTGTCAATTTATATTTTCGCACCCCCACACACAACTTCCACCTCTGCCTGCTCCATCTTCGACCACCCTCTCCGACGAGCCCATTCCACCTCCACAGACCTCCTCACTCCTCGCCGATCACCTCAGAAGCTTCCCCTCACTCTACTCCACAGCCTCCCCCTTTTCATTCCCTGCCACACGCCACCTAAAGACCCCTCGAACAGACCCATTTTTCCAACCAAAGTTCGACCTAGGGCTGCCACCGTACACCGCCTCACGCCTCGCCACCACCCGCACTGGCTTCACTGTACTCTGGCGAAGCTCCCTACATCTTCTGACTAGGCCAAGAGGCCGTATTTCTGTGTTCAGGTCACGCCCCCTTCGCAGCCATTGCTGAGCAGGTGAAGCTCCTTCACCTGCAGCTGCAGCTTCGACCTCGCCCAGGCGCTGGTCCTAGGTTGCGCGAAGTGTCTCCGTGAAGACTCCAAGGTCTGCAGTTGAGGCAAACCCCTCGCGAGCTGCTGCAATTGCTGCGAGCTCCTCACCTGCGAGCGCCAGTCTGGGAGGTGGGACTTTAGTCCCACCTCGGAAGTGCGTGGCTCAGAGCCCGCACTTAAATTGAAAAAGTGTTCGAGGCTATTCGCCTTCGAACACAGGGGTCAGGTCCCTTACGCACGAGCGCCCCACGTGCTTGCCCTCGCCCGCGCTCACGCCCCGCGGATCTGGGCTGGATCCGGATACTCGACACTACGCACACCTCGCCCACCACCGCACGCCGGTGGGCCTGGTCTCGGGCGCGATACCCGTACCCGAATACCCAGCTCTGGGAGAGCGATCCTATGAGAGAAATCTGAGACAGAGAGAGAGACGCGGGAAAGGGTAGGGGTAGGTTTTGCTCTGACCAGTTGTGTGAGTGTGCAGGCAGAGAAGAAGGAAGAAGGTGGCCAAAGCCTTGGCCGCTCAAAGAAAGAGGAAGAAGAAGAAGACCGCAGGAGCAAGAAGAAGAAGAAGAAGAACAAAGGAAGCACTGTAGCAGACACCATTTAAGCCGTCTGATTGAGAAATCAGACGACGGATGAAGCTCTGTAGACAAAGGAAAGAAGAAGAAGAGAAGAGAAGGTGCTGCGGCTGAAAGCAAAGAAAAGAAGGAAGAAAAGAGAAGAAGAATAAAGAAGAGAAGATAAAGAAAGAAGAAGAAGAACTGAAGAAGATCAAGCAAAGAGAAGAAAGAAGAGAAAAAGACGACAAGAGAGAAAGAAGAGAAGAAGAAAAAGCCAAGAAACAAATCTACCTCTTTACCTCTCTCTCTCGCTCTCTTATTTTTGTAATAAAAGCATTGTACTTCTAGAATTCTAGTAGCTCCCTGAGTTCGACCTCAGGAAAACTATTTCCGAGTAAAAAAATTTTCTATGGTAATGACAACCGGAGCTGTCTTATCTTATACTATAACGACTATACTATAATAAAGACACAAAAGCAGTGCCACGGTTTGCCACCTTACCAATCGGCGAGAGGAGAGAGAAGAAAATGCGGCTGCGTACTGTCTGCACGCAGCACGTACGCAGACGTGAGGACGTACACAAAAAATTTGATTTCCAAACGTCTGGGAAGGTGTCCAGACGTCTGACCAGACGTCTGACCCATGTCCCAGACGTCTTAAAGTGTTTTAACAGTACGGGTCTTAATAACATAACAAACTCAAAGGACGTTTCGTCCCCGAAACTTGCGCTAGCTAGGGTGAGGAAAAAGAGCAACATACGCATAACAAACTCAAAGACGACCGAAGCCGGTCCGAAAAGACGTCTGCTGTCGCAGGGACACCTCCATGATCACTGCTGCAGTGCATACCAGAGGTGGGCGGAAGGTATGGGTCCCTACTCCGACCGTCCTCCGGCGAGGGAGGCACGTCGCCTCCTTCCGCCCACCTCTCCGCTTTCGCCTCTATAAAAGCCTCCTCCGCCTGCAGAAGAGGGGAGCTCGGTCCTGACGGAGAAACACCCCCATCTTTCCTCTCTTCCCACTCCGACAGAAGCCCTCCAACTCCGGCGGTTCTTCCTCCCCCTCCTCGTCGCTCTGCTGCAATACCAGCAGCAGAGCCACCCTCGCCCGCTCTTCCCGCGTCGAGCCGTACCCAGCGCACGCCCTCCCGCTCTCTCCTCGCCGCCGCCCTCTCCCTCTGGGCATCTTCTTCTCCGGCGACAGTCGAAACGACTGCCGCCTTGCTCCGGCCCCCTTCGTCTCTACAACTAGGTCAGAACTTCTCCCCACCTCCCCCTCTTTCTTTTCCTCACTATTTTACATTCAATTAAGCCCTCGACCACTCCTGACCACCGTCACCCCCTTCGTCTCCGGCTACCCTCCGGCGAGATGCCCCATCGCTCCACAGCCCCACACGCCTCGCCGACCCTCACAGAACCTCTGCCTCACCACACTGAGCAACCTCCGCCCACCCATTACCGCTTCACACCCCCACCACACTCCATCGAACAGACCCATTTTTCCGGTCGTTGTTCGACCTAGCCCTGCCGCCAGACGCCGTCCCATGACCTGCCACACCCCGCACCACCTTCGTCGTGCCACAGCGAAGGTCCCCCACTTGTTTTATTAGGCCGAAGGGTCGTGTTTCTGTCTAACAGGTTCACTGCTCCAGCCGCCATTAACGATGACTGAAGTAGCTTCGAGGCAAGCTCCAGGACCTGCAGCCCCAGATTCCCAGGTGCTGCAGGTTGGGGCGAAGTCCGCGAAGACTCCTGCCTCATCAGTTGGCACCGACACCAGCTGCAGCTGATCAGAGGGCGAGGTGGAGTCGTCCTGTGGGTGCACGAGAAGACAGCACAGAAGATAGTCTCACATCGTGGTATTTCGAAGCCGCGCCTGCGCATAAATTGTAAAAGTGACTAAGGCTTATCGCCTCAGTCACACAGGGTGAGGTCCCTCTCACCCGCTTACCCGGCCTCGTCCACGACCACCCCCCGCGGACCTGGCCCGACCCGTATACCCGACCTGCACTCCTCGCCCACCACCACACGTCGATGGGCCTGGTCCCGGGCACGAATCCGTACCCGAATAACCAGCTCTGGGAGAGCGATCCTACGAGCGAAATCTGAGAGAGAGAGACGCGGGAGAGGGTAGGGTTAGGTTTTTGCTCTGACTAGGCTATGTGAGTGTGCAGGCAGAAGAAGAAGGAGAAGAAGAAAGAAGACCGCAGAAGAGGAAGGATTGCAAGAAGAAGAAGAAGAAAGAAGCAGAAGAAGGAGCACCAAGGAAGCACTGTAGCAGGTGCTACTTAAGTCGTCTGATTGAGAAATCAGATGACGCTTTGAAGGAAAAGAAAAGAAGAAGGAAAGAAGAACAGGCGCCGCAGCTAAAAGCAAAAAGAAAGAAAAGAAGAAGAACAGAAGATAAAGAGTTGAAGAAGATCAAAGAGAGAAGAAGGAAAGAAAAAGAAAGAAGGTAAAGAAGAAGAAGAACTAAGGACGATCAAGCAAAGAGAAGAGAAGAGAAAGAAGAAGACAGACAAGAGAGAAAGAAGAGAAGAAGAAAAAGCCAAGAGACCAATCTACCTCTCTCTCTCTCTTATTTTTGTAATAAAAATATTGTACTTCTAGAATTATAGTTTACTCCCTGAGTTCGACCTCGAGAAACCTTTTATTTCCGAGTAAAATTGTAATAGTGGCAATGACTAACTGTATTACAACGCCATTTCTATAATAAACAACAAAACCTAGTCATACCGCCATTATTCTTGGCGCCGTTGCTGGGGAGCAACGGCTATTCTAGAAGTTATATTTGTAAGTTTCTAATAATCTCTCTCTCTCTTGTGCAGGTATAGAAAGAAAAAGACGCAGCCGCACCATAGCCACTCCAAGGACAGGTAACTTCCTATTAAACCCTAAAATTTTAAAGAGGAAAAAGAAAGAAAAAAAAAATAGGTATAACCTGTCTTTTATACATAGTAATAGCTGCATATTCTCAAAAATTATTATTCCTGCACACAATATTAAAGGTAATTAAGGGCTAACACTTTCTTGCCTGAGCCCTAATTACCCAGGAAAGAATTAACTGGACCAAGTAAAGCCAACATAAGGTCAAACATTAGGATTTCAGAGACACACCCCTTAATCAAGAATTGAGGAAATCCAAAAGAAGTGTGCCCAAGCCATTGATTGAAAATACCTAATAAGAAAAACCCTAAACAATTGGCTCTCTAAACACTTGAACCCTAAAAAGAAACAAGGCCTAAATTCTCAAAGGAATCACAAGGTAAAGTTGACTCCTAGGGTCAACCAACCTTCAAATTAGGCCACCTTGTTCACAAAAACACCTAAGAGTTCAAGTGAAACCTTAAGCACCTTGATATTAAAGTAAAAGAGGTAGACTTAAGAGGTCAAGATCCCCATTCTGGTCTACCTGGAACCGCAGTGACAAGAGAGGTCGGGTGGGGGGAACCCTCTAACCCGTGGGGACGCTCTACCGTGTAGGGGTCTTCGCGGGACTCACCCTCTCTGGCTGCCCAGGTAATTCTCAGGTGGACGATCTTTCTGATCAAGGGGTCCATCTGCCCCGCACCTCTATAGTCACCCAACACATTTTTTGGGTGTCTTGATTGGGTCCAGCACCTTCTAAACTCATCTATTCCAACAGTGCATGAACGGTAGGAGATCTTTAAGACCACCCTTAAGATCTCCTTTAGGAATTCACTCTCGTCAAGGCCAAGCCTCGACGCCGTGTTTGCATAGCAACCCTACCCCATCATTTTCTCATCTGATTTTGAACCAAGCTCTTCTTCCCCCATCATGGCTCAGCCTGTTGAGGAAGAAAACAATCTGGAGCACCAGCTCCAGCGACTCAATGACCTCTTCCAAAACTTTGTGCACCCAACTTAGCATCCTATGATGCGGGACCATTATAATCCTGCTACGGTGGCCATCGAGCCTCGAGTTAGAATCCCGACTGGAGGACCTAATTCCGAATTGAAGCCCAACATGATTCATGCTATACCTAAATTCCATGGGCTTAATTCCGAAGATCCCTTCCAACACATCAAACAGCCAAAACATTTGGCCCAAACTTTTGGGTTAGATGCACAAAATCGGGATATTCTTCTAATGAAGATGTTCTCCTTTTCTCTTATGGACAAGGCCGCTCATTGGTATCAAACTCAGACCCGGCCGATTAACACTTGGGAAGAACTTCAGTCCAAGTTTTTGAAAAAGTTCTTCCCCGTTGGTCAGACCAACGCCTTGCGCCATCAGATTACTCACTTCACTCAACAAACAGGGGAACCTCTCCATAAGGCATGGGATCGTTTTCAAGATCTCATGAGAAAGTGCCCCCATCACGAAGTTCCTAAATGGGAACAGGTCCAATCATTTTACCAGGGACTCCGTGAGGACATCCGTCTTTTCGTCAATGCAACCTGCGGAGGAAATATCATGGGTCAACATGAGGACACCGTGTGGGAGATTCTCGAAAACATGTGCGAGAACTCCATCAACAATGACGCCATGGGATTATTCGACAGGACGAATACCCACACATCGACAAATCTTCGGGGAGCACATGAGACGCAAGGCCTGTCCGCATCAGTCGACCTGGAATTAATGGCCAGTCGATTGGACAAGGTCTCGATCATTGAAAAGAAGGTGGATGAGCTGACTCAGCACCTGCAGCGAGCCACCTCTGCGCATAACCCCTTTGCACAGCCTCCTTCCACAAGAGAAACTGTGCAAAACATTCTCCATCGATCTTATCCTAGGATGGATCCATATCTGCCATCTGATTCTCTGACCGGAGGTCCATCCGATCCTTGCTACACCAGCCCGGGGAATTCCATCCCCTCTTTCTCTGACTCTCTGGAGGTTTCTCAGACCTGCGAGGACCTCAACGCCATCCAGAATGACCCATTCTCCAACACTTATAACCCTGGATGGCGAAACCATCCCAACTTTCAGTGGGCGGGAAATTCCCAAACCCAAAGACCACCCTTTCAGCCTCGCCCACAACCCCCTCGTCGTTACCAACCGCCTCAGTCTCGGCCCAACCCTACTTATCCATTAGGGCCAAATCAAGATCAAATGTCCCTTATCCTTCATACTTTGGCTGACATTCAAAGAACGAATGAGGCTATTCAAAAGCAACACAAGGACGAACTTACAAAGGTCCGAAACCAATTGGCCCAGTTGGCAAACTCTCGCCAGCCAGGCACTCTTCCTTCCCAACCTCTTCCTAATCCGAATAACGTACCAACCCAGCGGCGCGTTATGAACCCAAACCTAGGCCAAGCCCATATGATTTATAAGGCCCTGATGATGCGTCGCAATAACTAGGTTTTGTTATAGAAATAGCGTTGTAGTACAGCTAGTTATTGCCATCATTACATGTATTTTTTTACTCGGAAAATAAAAGAGTTCCCGAGGTCGAACTCAGGGAGCAAGTCGTATTCTAGAAGTACAAATTATTCATTACAAAAATAAAGAGAGAGAGAGAGATGAAAAATTTGACTTCTTCTTCTCTTATTTCTTCCTCTGTCTTCTCTTTGGCTCTTGGTTTCTTCTTCTTTCTTCTCTTCTGCCTTCTGTTATTCCTTGTTTTCTCTTCTTCTTCTTCTGTTCTTCAGATCTTCCTCTCGTGCTCTTCTTCTTCTGTCTTCTGTTCTTCCTTGTTTTCTCTTCTTCTTTCTTTTTCTTCAGATCTTCTTCTTCTTCTTTTTCTTCTTTCTTCCTCTGTCTTCTCCTCTTTGGCTCTTGGTTTCTTCTTCTTTCTTCTCTTCTGCCTTTGTTCTTCCTTGTTTTCTCTTCTTCTTCTTCTGTTCTTCAGATCTTCCTCTCGTGCTCTTCTTCTTCTGTCTTCTGTTCTTCCTTGTTTTCTCTTCTTCTTTCTTTTTCTTCAGATCTTCTTCTTCTTCTATTTCTTCTTTTCTTGTCTTTCCTCTTCCTTAACGCGGTCCTGCTTCTTCTTTTCTTCTTCTTCCTTGTGTTCAAGACGTCGTCTGATTTTGCAATCAGACGACTTAAACCGCTGCTGCTACAGTGTCTCCCTTAGCTTCCGTCTTCTTCTTCTTCTTCTTCCGCAGTCCTTCTTCTTCTTCTTCTTCACCTGTGCCTGCACACTTCAAGGTTTTCGTCAAAGGGCAAAACCTACTCTACCCTCCCCCCCCCCGCGTCTCTCTCTCTCAGAATTCGCTCTTAGGAAAGCTCTCCCAGAGCAACCGGGTAATCGGGTACGCGGGTCGCGCCCGGGTCCAGGCCCACAGGCGTGCGGTAGTGGGCGAGGAGTGCAGGTCGGGCTAATCGGATCGGAGCCAGGTCCGCGGGGCGTGAGAGCGAACGAGGCCGGGTAATCGGGCGGGTGAAGGGGACCTCACCCCGTGATCTGAGGCAAACAGCTTAAGGCACTTTTTGCCTTTAAGCGCCCGTTCGCCTCAGTGGGTTTCCGAGGTGGGACTAAATGTCCCACCTCAATTGGACGCCTGTGCGAAGGAAGCAGCGGCGGTCGAGGCTTCGCACGAGGGCTTCGCGCGAGGGCTTCGCCTCAACTGCAGCCTGGCGCTTCGCGAAAATACCTCGCACAGCCTAGGAGCGTGACCTGGGCACGGCGCGCCTGAAGCAGCAGGTCGAAGGAGCTTCTTCACCTCAGCAATGGCGACGGCGAGGACGGGGCAGAGGCAGCGCGCGCCGGTATTGCGCGACGCGGAGGAGAATCAGGAAGAAGTCTCTGCTGCTGGTATTACGGCAGAGCGAAGAGGAGGAGGAGGAACCGCCGGAGCTGGAGGGCTTCTGCCGGAGTGGGAAGAGAGGAAAGTTGTGGGGGTATCTCTGTCAGATCCGAGCTGGGAAGAACGGCGGAGCGACGGGGGTATTTATAGGGGCAGAACCAGAGAGGAGGGCGGAGGGAGACGACATGTCTCCCTCGCCGGAGGACACCGGAGGAAGGATACCCATACCGTCCGTGCATTCGCACGGCCGGTATGGGTGGTTGCAGCCATCAGGGGGGTGTTCCTGCGGTGGCTGACGACGCAGGGCACCCCCATTTGACCTGGTAGGCTCCCTCCCTCACCCTGCGCGACGCCATGCTCCGCGCAAGGTCGCCGGAGCATGGTGCTGGTCAGGTTTTGCAGGAGGGACCTGAAAAAAAAGAACGAAGGAGAGTTAGGGGCCAAAATGTGAGCTTCAAGAGTTGAGGGTAAAAAGTAAATATATGAGGACCAAAGTGTAAAGTTGGTCAAGAAGGTTTCTTTTTAGGCTCAAGTTTTTATACATGACTAATTAGGACCTAAGGAATCTGATGGTGAATTTTATTTCTAGATTAAACCTTGTTTGACCGGTCAATTTAGGCAAAAACCCAAATTAAGTTGTTAATTGGGATGGTTCTCAATGTAGGTCAAAATGGGTTCCTAAGGCCAGATTGAAGGTTCTAAACCCTAGAGATTATTTTTCTATGAATTTTAGAGGGCTTATTATATTTTTACTTTGCCTCGAACCTCGTGAATTGAAGTGGGTTTGTTTTAGGGTTACAGATTATCATTTAGTTCCTTGGAATTGCTGTAGCCCTTATTGGATCAGATCATCCCACTTTCCTTCTTATTAGGTTGTTTTGACCTATGTTTGGACCCTGAGTTACCTTATTTTCAGATTGATTTGGTGAAATTACATTTTTACCCCTCAGTTTCTGTTTTCTTTGCAAACTCAGAATCTCTCTGAGCCAAGCCTTTTTAAGGTTATGTAGGAGCTTTTTCTTGCAAATCAGGGTTAAATGGTGCTAGTTTAGGGCTCATGATGAGGTTCTCATCAGGCCCCCTCTGTTCCTTCACCCGATGGGATAGAGGCTTCCACTTCTTTTGCAGGCTACCAGCAGCAACCCATCTTACCCAATCCCAACCAAAACCAGGCAGGACTTAATTCCATAACAACCCGTAGTGGTAAAGAAACCCAAGACCCACCTCATCCAAACCACTCCAAGCCTGGTAGTGATCCCAAGCCTAGGACGGTAATCCAGGATGTTCCTACCCCTATCCCAGATCCAAGACCTGGACCTATCCTAGAAGAACCAACCAAGATCCCGTTTCCCGAGGCCTTGACCAAGGGAAAGAAGACCACCAAGCCTGTGGCACCTGAGGAGGACCTGGTCAAACTCTTTGAGCAGGTCCACATAAACATCCCCTTGATGGATGCAATCCGCCACATACCGACTTACGCACGATTCTTAAAGAATGTGTGTACACCCCAGCGTAAGCCGCGAACCAAGAGTGGGAGTCCAATTGTTCTGTCAGAGCAAGCCAACTCTGTAATCCTAAGCAGACTCCCACCCAAGGCTAAAGATCCTGGTACTCCCCTAATTTCCTGCAAGATAGGTGATACCCAACTTGATAGAGCCTTGCTAGACTTGGGTGCATCCATAAATCTGATACCCACATCCTTTCTTGACCATTTAGAAGAATCTGAGCTAAAACCAACCGAGGTTACATTACAATTAGAGATAGATCTATAAAGTCACCAAAAGGGATTCTCGAGGATGTTATTGTGAGGATACGGGATTTCTACTTTCCTGTAGACTTCATAGTCTTAGACATGGACGTACCTGAAAACCCTAGGGATACACCAATCATTTTAGGGAGACCTTTCTTGGCTACTGCTAGAGCCAACATTAGCTGTGAGGAGGGCCAAATAGAGCTCAAATTTGGGAATCAAACCCTGAAAATTGATATATTTAAGGCCCAACAAGGAATCAATTGCTGTGTCATCGAACAGATTTGTGACATTAGGGCTTTGGTTGACGAAACACACTTCCAGAATGACCTGATTACACCTCATCAACCGCAGAAAGATCTTAACCCGCAAACAGAGGAGTCAAATCCAGATTTGAACAACCCAGTAACTCCTAACCTTGAACCTCACGTCTATACTGAACCACCTGCCGCTGCTGATAACCCTATCCTCGAGCTGAAGCCCCTTCCTGCTCACTTGAAATACATCTTTTTGGGTTCTAATCAGACTCTCCCTGCGATTATCAATTCCAACCTCAATCCCGAACAGGAATCCCGTCTGATTACTGTCCTCCAGCAACATCGCAAAGCCATCGGGTGGACTCTCGAAGATTTGAATGGAATAAGTCCCTCTTATTGTATTCATCATATCTATTCAGAAGAGGGCGCACAACCTTCTCGTGAAATGCAGATACGTTCGAACCCTAATCTGCAGGAGGTCGTGAAAAAGGAGATCATCAAGTGGTTAGATGCCGGAATCATCTACCCGATCTCCGATAGTCGTTGGGTGAGCCCAATTCAGGTTGTGCCTAAGAAGGCAGGACTCACCACTATAACGACTGAGACCGGAGAAATCATTCCTACCCGATTAGCTAACGCGTGGAGAGTCTGTATAGATTACCGCTGACTAAATTCCTCCACGAAGAAGGATCATTTCCCACTACCTTTCATTGATCAGATTCTCGAGAAACTAGCGGGAAATAGGTTCTTCTGCTTTCTTGACGGGTACTCCGGTTACAACCAGGTGTCAATCCATCCTGAGGACCAAGAAAAGACCACGTTCACCTGCCCCTTCGGAACATACGCTTTCCGAAAGATGCCTTTCGGTCTTTGCAATGCACCCGCTACTTTTCAGCGGTGCATGCTTGCCATATTCTCAGATATGGTAGGTGACTATCTGGAAGTCTTCATGGATGACTTTTCAGTTTTTGGAGCATCATTTGACGATTGCCTCCAACACTTGGTCCAAATACTCAGGCGATGCATCGATGTGAATTTGGTTATTTCCTGGGAAAAGAGCCATTTCATGGTGCCTGAGGGAATTGTCCTAGGACACTTAATTTCGGAAAAAGGCATCCAAGTGGATCGAGCTAAGGTTGATCTGATCTCTCTCCTTCCTATGCCTAGCTCGATCAAGGACATCCATTCTTTTCTGGGGCACGTCGATTTTTACCGTCGTTTCATTCCAGATTTCTCCAAAATCGCATGCCCCTTGACTTCTCTTCTCTCTAAGGATGTACCCTTTGAAATCTCCAAGGAATGCACACTAGCCTTTGAAACCTTCGTGACCGAGTCACCCAGGCACCTATCCTACAATCCCCTGACTGGTCTCAACCCTTTGAGATCATGTGCAATGAGTCTGATTTCGCTGTAGGAGCGATCCTGGGGCAGAAAGCTGACAGGAAACCAGTGGTCATCTACTACGCTAGCAAGACACTTGACAAGGCTCAGTGTAACCATACGGTTACGGAGAAAGAGCTGCTAGCCGTAGTATTTTCCCGAAAAGTTTCGATCGTATCTCCTGGGTTCCCATGTCATCATCTACTCGGATCACACGGCTGTAAGGCATCTCCTTGCCAAGAAGGACGCGAAGCCCTGACTAATTCGTTGGATCTTACTGATGCAAGAATTCGACCTTGAGATTAGCGACAAGGCGGGAAGGTAGAATGTGGTAGCCGACCATCTGTCCCGTCTTCCTTCTGAGATTATCAACCCTTCCGGACCCATCACAGAACATTTTCCTGATGAGCACCTACTGACTATCGGTACTAGACTTCCATGGTTTGCTAATATAGTAAACTACTTGGCATCTCATCAGATCCCATCTGATTGGCCGAAGGCCAAGAAAGACAAATTGCGTTCTGATACCAAGTATTACATCTGGGAAGACCCGTACCTTTTCCGCATAGGTGCTGATCAAGTCATCCGGAGATGTGTCCCGGAGGAGGAAATCAGCAATATCCTCTCTTTCTGCCATGACCAGGCATGCGGTGGCCATTTCTCTGGGCATAAAACCGCATCAAAAGTATTCCAGTGTGGCTTTTACTAGCCCACGCTATTCAAAGACGCATACAGTCACTACAAGGCATGCAGTCGTTGCCAGACTTTGGGCAACATGAGCCGTCGCGACATGATGCCTTTGCAGCCGATTCTCGTATGTGAAATCTTTGATGTTTGGGGGATTGATTTTATGGGCCCCTTTCCTGCTTCGGATGGTTTCGAATACATTCTGCTTGCTGTGGACTACGTGTCCAAATGGATCGAAGCCATACTGACCAGAACTTGTGATTACAAAATCGTTCTCAAATTCATTCATAAAAACATTTTCTCAAGGTTCAGGATTCCTCGTGCTATAATCTCTGATGGGGGGACCCATTTCACAAACGCTCAGTTTAGATTACTGATGACCAAATACGGGGTGTCTCACCGAATCTCTACTCCTTACCACCCCCAAACTAATGGTCTAGCTGAGCTGTCAAATCGGGAGATCAAGAAAATCCTACAGGTCACTGTTCGGCCTGATAGGAAGGATTGGTCGTCCCGACTTCCGGAAGCATTGTGGGCCTATAGGACCACCCACAAAACCCAATTAGGCATGTCTCCCTTTAGACTGGTATACGGGAAGGCGTGTACGAAACTGCAATCTAGATCTTTCGAAGGCTGAAACCCACAAAAAACTTCAAATCAGCGAGATCGATGAATTACGCCTAGATGCGTACGAGAACTCGCGAATCTACAAGGAGCAGGTTAAAGCCTTCCATGACAAGCATATCTCGAGAAAGATCTTTCATCCTGGTCAGAAGGTCCTACTCTTTGATGCCCGACTCAAACTTTTCCTGGGAAAGTTGCGATCCAAGTCGGTCGGACCATATTTAGTCCGACAGGTTCTTGGAAATGGCGCCATTGAAATCAGTCCGCTCAGCCACGATTCCGAACCTTTCATTGTGAACGGTCATAGACTCAAGCCGTTCATTGATGTGACTTCTACTGATTTGGCTGAATCATCTTATATCCTCCATTCCCCTTAAGCTCATTGCGCCCAGCCGATGACGTAAAACTCAGCGTTTAACGGGAGGCAGCCCGTCATTTTTCCTGAAAATCTAAAACCTTTTTCACACCTTTGTGCACTTATGATTCGCCCTTATAGACAGCTGACTCCACCTCAGATGCTTGCATCTAGGATTAGAAATCGTCCGCAACAATCATCCCGACCCATTCACTCATCAAAACATCTGTCTTAAGGAATGAACTAAGTAAATAAAAATCCCCTAAGTCACAATGAGGACATTGCAAACCTTAGGCATGGGGGGGTATAAAAGTGCAAAACTTGTAAGAAAATGTTTTAAACAAAAATTCACATATGCCAAAAACACCATAAAAATTTAAAAAAAAAATTCAAAAAAAAAAAAAAAGAATAAGAGGGGAAAGGAAATTTTGTGGGAGAAGGACAAGAAACAAAATGAAAAAGGAGCGCAAAAATGAAAGAAAAGAGTGATAGTTGTTAGTAAGAAACTAAGGAATTGACCTAAGTTCTAGACCTTATTCAAGAAAAGAAATGAAAAGTGCATGGTAAGATTAGTAAGAATGCAAACTTTAGGAATTCTTGGATAGGCTCTTAGTACCCATTAAGATCTAGACATTCCTCAAGAGGTTGAGGAAAATGAAAAGCTTAAGTATTAGGTCCAAGGCTTAGGGAGTATTTGACCTCATTAACTAACTTCTGGTTTACGGGACTCAGTAACCTAAGCACCCTAACCTCACACACAGCTTGGTTCAGTAAGCGTAAAAATCAAAAATCACGCAGAAGCGTCAAAAATTCTAAAAAGTACACCTAGAGTAGGAGCGGCCAATCAACACAAGTTGATTTGGACGAGTTCCCAGCGCGGAGAGGCGGGAAATCTCCTCGAAGATGCATAACAAAATATCATCTCCTCGGTGCTTGTCTCTTAGGATATTTACATATCCTATGGGGGCATGTAAGCACTCTGCTGGTTCAGATTCCATGGATGGCATTATCAACAAGTGTCAATTGCCAGGGTCTGGATTCGGCCACGGAACACCATGGATGGGATTATCTCGAAATCTCAATAGCCAGGGTTCCGGGGGTTGCCATGGGCAGTGCTATCTCGAAGCATCGATTGCCAGAAACCCTTGAGGATTGATGATGGGAGCAAGGAATCTGATACAGACCGTGTTGAAAAGCCAATCCTAGGCTAGAACTAAAAAGAAAAAGAGAGAGAAAACTCTCCAAATAGAAAAACTTTCTATCTCTCTCTCTTACAAAATGCACTGCGAACTGAACCAGGGCTACAATCATTTCAAGCACAGGTGCTTTAACCACAAAGTCCAATAGACCTTAGGTTAGTTCTTGTGGGCCTTAAAAACCTTTGCCAAAGACTGAGGCTGAGGCAAGATAGATCTGGATCTTGATTGGTACTAGAGTACCTTTTAGGACTATGGTCAGCATTCTAACCTAATCTAAGTTCAAATGAAAAAGCACTTATCTGAAGTTATTAAAAACATCATGGTCTAGAACAAAGGTTAAGACCTTAGGTTTTTACTAAGGGACTAGCAAAAGCTAGGCATGGGGGCATGATGAGAACCTCGTCATAAACCATAAACTAGCACCATCTAACCTAGATTTGTAAGAAAAAGCTCTTACATAACTTATAGAAAGGCTTGACTCAGAGAATTCTGAATTTGTGAAAAATATAGGAACTAAAGGGTAAAAATGTAATTTCACCAACACAATCAGTAAACAGGGTAACTCAGGGTCCAAACTTAGGTCAAACTAACCTAATAAGAAGGAAAGTGGGACGATTTGATCCAACAAGGGCTACAGCAACTCTAAGGAATTAAATGACATCCTGTAACCCTAAAACAAACCCACATCAATTCACGAGGTTCGAGGCAAAGAAAAAATTGACTAAACCCTCTAAAATTCATATAAAAATAATCTCTAGGGTTTATAACCTTCAATTTGGCCTTGGGAACCCACTTTGACCTATATTGAGAATCATGCCTAATTAATGATTTAATTTGGGTTTTTATGTAAATTTACCGATCAAACAAGGTCTGATCTAGAAATAAACTTCACCATTATAATCCTTAGGTCCCATTTAGTAATTTATAAAAACTTGAGCCTAAGAAGAGACCTTTTTGACCGACTTTGCATTTTGGTCCTCATCTATTACTTTTTGACCTCAACTTTTGAAACCCTCGCATTTTGGCTCCTAAATCTTCATCGTTCTTTGCATTTGGGTCCTCCCTGCAAAACCCTGAGCAGCGCCATGCTCCGGCGACTTTGCGCGGAGCTTGGCGCCGCGTAGGGTGAGGGAGGCCCTCTGCCCTTTTAACAAGGTGTTCCCTGCGACGTCTGCTGTCGTAGGGACACCTCCATGATCACTGTTGCAGCCCATACCTTCCATGCGAACATGCGGAAGGTATGGGTCCCTACTCCGGCCTTCCTCCGGTGAGGGAGGCACGTCGCCTCCCTCTGCCCACCTCTCCGCTTTCGCCTCTATAAATGTCTCCTCCGCCTGCAGAAGAGGGGAGCTTGGTCCTGACGAAAAAACACCCCCATCTTTCCTCTCTTCCCACTCCGGCAGAAGCCCTCCAGCTCCGGCGGTTCTTCCTCCCCCTCCTCGTCGCTCTGCTACAATACCAGCAGCAGAGCCACCCTTGCCCTCTCTTCCCGCGTCGCACCGTACCCAGCGCGCGCCCTCCCGCTCTCTCCTCGCCGCCGCCCTCTCCCTCTGGGCATCTTTTTCTCCGGCGACAGTCGATACGACTACCGCCCTACTCCGGCCCCCTTCGTCTCTACAACTAGGTCAGAACTTCTCCCCACCTCCCCCTCTTTCTTTTCCTCACTATTTTACATTCAATTAAGCCCTCGACCACTCCTTACCACCGTCACCCCCTTTGTCTCCGGCTACCCTCCGGTGAGATGCCCCCATCGCTCCACAGCCCCACACGCCTCGCCGACCCTCACAGAACCTCCGCCTCACCACACTGAGCAACCTTCGCCCACCCATTACCGCTTCACACCCCCACTACACTCCACCGAACAGACCCATTTTTCCGGTCGCTGTCCGACCTAGCCCCGCCGCTAGGCGTCGTCCCACGACCTGCCACACCCCGCACCACCTTCGCCGTGCCACGGCAAAAGTCCCCTGCTTGTTTGATCAGGCCAATGGGCCGTGTTTCTGTCTAACAGGCTCACTGCTCCAGCCGCCATTAACGACGACTGAAGCAGCTTCGAGGCAAGCTCCAGGCCCTGCAGCCCCAGATTCCCAGGTGCTGCAGGTTGGGGCGAAGTCCGCGAAGACTCCTGCCTCGTCAGTTGGCACCAACACTAGCTGCAACTGATCAGAGGGCAAGGTGGAGTCGTCCTGCCGGCGCACACGAAGACAGCATAGAAGATAGTCCCACATCGTGGGATTTCGAAGCCGCGCCTACGCATAAATTGTAAAAGTGACTAAGGCTTATCGCCTCAATCACACAGGGTGAGGTCCCTCTCACCCGCTTACCCGGCCTCGTCCGCGACCACCCCCCGCGGACCTGGCTCGACCCGTATACCCGACTTGCACTCCTCACCCACCACCGCACGCCGGTGGGCCTGGTCCCGGGCGCGAATCCGTACTCGAATACCCAGCTCTGGGAGAGCGATCCTATGAGCGAAATCTGAGAGAGAGAGACACGGGAGAGGGTAGGGTTAGGTTTTTGCTCTGACTAGGCTCTATGAGTGTGCAGGCAGAAGAAGGAGAAGAAGAAAGAAGACCGCAGAAGAGGAAAGACTGCAAGAAGAAGAAGAAGAAAGAAGCAGAAGAAGGAACACTGAGGAAGCACTGTAGCAGGTGCTACTTAAGTCATCTGATTGAGAAATCAGACGATGCTCTGAAGGAAAAGAAAAGAAGAAGGAAAGAAGAACAGGTGCCGCAGCTGAAAGCAAAAAGAAAGAAAAGAAGAAGAACAGAAGATAAAGAGCTGAAGAAGATCAAAGAGAGAAGAAGGAAAGAAAAAGAAAGAAGGTAAAGAAGAAGAAGAACTAAGGATGATCAAGAAAAGAGAAGAGAAGAGAAAGAAGAGAAGAGAAAGACAAGAGAGAAAGAAGAGAAGAAGAAAAAGCCAAGAGACCAATCTACCTCTCTCTCTCTTATTTTTGTAATAAAAACATTGTACTTCTAGAATTATAGTTTGCTCCCTGAGTTCGACCTCAGGAAACCTTTTATTTTCGAGTAAAATTGTAATAGTGGCAATGACTAACTGTACTACAACGTCATTTCTATAACAAACAACAAAACCTAGTCATACCGCCATTAGAACTCATCCAAATCAACTTGTGTTGATCGGCCGCTCCTACTCTAGGTGTCATTTTCAGAATTTTTGAAACGCTTCTGCGTGACTTTGATATTTTATGCTTACTGAACCAGACTGTGTGTGAAATTTGGGTGCTTAAGTTACTGAGTCCCATAAACCAAAAGTTAGTTAATGAGGCCAAATACTCCCTAAGCCTTGGACCTAATACTTAAGCTTTTCATTTTCCTCAACCTCTTGAGGAATATCTAGATCTTAATGGGTACTAAGAGTCTATCCAAGAATGCCTAAGGTTTGCGTTCTTACTAATATCACTGTGCACTTTCCAATTCTTTTCCTGAATGTGGTCTAGAACTTAGGCTAATTCCTTAATTTCTTACTAATGACTATCTCTTTTCTTTCATTTTGTGCTCCTTTTTATCATTTTCTTCTTTTTCTCCTCCTTTGTAAAGTCTACAAAATTTCCTCCCTCCTTTCAACAATTTTTTTTTTATGGTGTTTTTAGTATATGTGAAATTTTTTTTTTGAAACCTTTTCTTGTGAGTTTTGCACTTTCATACCCCCCATGCCTAAGATTTGCAATGTCCTCATTGTAACTTAGGAAGGTTTTTTTTTTATTTAGCTTGGTTCATGCAATAGGACAGGTATTTTTGTGAGTGGATGGGTCGGGATGACAGTTACAGTCGATTTCTAATCTTAAATGCAAGCACGAGGCAGAGTCGGTTATCCTAAAGGATGAACCTTAAATGCGAAGAGGTGTCAGAAAAGGTTTCGGGTTTTTCCAAAATGAATGACGGGCTGCCTCCCGTTGAGCGCTGAGTTTTACGCCATCAGCTGGGTGCAATATGCTCAGGGAAAATGGAGGATAAATGATGACTCAACCAAATCTATAGAGGTTACATCGACGAACGGTTTGAGTCTCTGACCATTCACGATGAAAGGTTCAGAATCATGGCCGAGTGGTCTGATTTCGACGGCTCCATTTCCAAAAACTTGTCGAGCAAGATATGGTCCGACCCACTTGGATCGTAGTTTCCCAGGGAAGAGTTTGAGTCGGGCATCGAAGAGTAGGACCTTCTAACTAGGATGAAAGATCTTTCTAGATATGTGCTTGTCATGGAAGGCTTTAACCCGCTCTTTGTAGATTCGCGAGTTCTCGTACGCATCAAGGCGTAATTCATCGATCTCGCTTATCTGAAGCTTTCTGTGGGTTCCAGCCTTAGAAAGATCTAAATTGCAACTCTGTACTGCCCAATAGGCTTTGTGCTCCAGTTCGACGGGAAGGTGACATGCCTTCCCATACACCAGTCTAAAAGGAAACATGCCTAATTGGGTTTTGTGGGCGGTCCTATAAGCCCACAAAGCTTCCGGAAGTCGGGACGACCAGTCCTTCCTGTCAGGCCGAACAGTGACCTGCAGGATTTTTTTGATCTCCCGATTTGATAGCTCAGCTAGACCATTAGTCTGGGGGTGGTAAGGAGTAGAGATTCGGTGAGACACCCCGTACTTGGTCATCAGTGATTTGAACTGAGCATTGGTGAAATGAGTCCCTCCGTCAGAGATGATTGCACGAGGAATCCCAAACCGTGAGAAGATATTGTGATGAATGAATTTGATAACGATTTTATGATCACAGGTTCGGGTTGGAATGGCTTCGATCCATTTAGACACGTAGTCCACAGCCAGCAGAATGTACTCGAAGCCGTCCGAAACAGGAAAGGGGTCCATCAAATCAATCCCCCAAATGTCGAAGATTTCGCATATGAGAATCGGCTGCAAAGGCATCATGTCGCGATGGCTCATGTTGCCCAAGATTTGACAACGACTGCATGCCTTGCAGTGATTGTATGCATCCTTGAATAAAGTAGGCCAATAAAAGCCACACTATAGGATTTTTGATGCGGTTTTGTGCCTAGAAAAGTGGCCACCGCATGCCTGGTTATGGCAGAAGGAGAGAATATCATTGATTTCACCCTCCGGGACACATCGCCTGATGATTTGGTCAGCACCTATGCGGAAGAGGTACGGGTCTTCCTAGATGTAGATTTAGCATCAGAGTGCAATTTGTCTTTCTTGGCCATCGGCCAATCAGACGGGATCTGATGAGATGCCAAGTAGTTTACTATATCAGCAAACCATGGAAGCCTAGTACCAATATTCAGTAGGTGCTCATCAGGAAAATGCTCCGTGATGGGTCCAGAAGGGTTGATGATCTCAGAAGGAAGGCGAGACAAATGGCCAGCTACCACGTTCTGTCTTCCCGCCTTGTCGCAAATCTCGAGGTCGAATTCTTGCAACAGCAAGATTCATCGGATTAATCGAGGCTTCGCATACATCTTGGTAAGGAGATGCCTCACAGTTGTGTGATCCAAGTAGATGATGACGTGGGAACCCAGGAGATAGGATTGAAATTTTTCAAGGGCAAATACTACGGCTAGCAGCTCTTTCTCCATAACTGTATAGTTATGCAGAGCCTCGTCAAGTATCTTGCTAGCGTAGTAGTTGACCACGGGTTTCCTGTCAACTTTCTGCCCCAGAACTGCTCCTACAGCGAAATCAGATGCATCGCACATGATCTCAAAGGGTTGAGACCAATTAGGGGACTGTAGGATCGGGGCCTAGGTGACTCGGTCACGAAGATTCTGAAAAGCTTGAGTGCATTCCTTGGAGATCTCAAAGGGTACATCCTTGGAGAGAAGAGTAGTCAGGGGGCGCGCTATTTTCAAGAAATCAAGGATGAAGCGATGATAAAAACCGACGTGCCCCAGAAAAGAACGGATGTCCCTAATCGAGCTAGGCATAGGAAGCCGAGAAATCAGACCAACCTTGGCTCGATCCACTTGGATGCCTCTCTCAGAAATTAGATGACCTAGGATGATCCCCTCAGGCACCATAAAGTGTCTCTTTTCCCAGGAAAGAACCAAATTTACATCGATGCAACACCTGAGTATATGAACCAAGTGCTAGAGGCAATCGTTAAATGATGCCCCGAAAACTGAGAAGTCATCCATGAAGACTTCCAGATAATTACCTACCATAGCAGAGAATATGGCAAGCATGCACCGCTGAAAAGTTGCGGACGCATTGCAAAGACCGAAAGGCATCCTTTGGAACCCGTATGTCCCGAAGGGGCAGGTGAATTTGGTCTTCTCTTGGTCCTCAGGATGAAACACCACTTGGTTATAACCGGAGTACCCGTCAAGAAAGCAGAAGAATAGATTTCCCGCTAATTTCTCGAGAATCTGATCAATGAAAGGTAGTGGGAAATGATCCTTCTTCGTGGAGGAGTTGAGTCTTCGGTAATCTATGCAGACTCTCCACGAGTTAGCTATTCGGGTAGGTATGATCTCTTCGGTTTCAGTCGTAATGGTGGTGAGCCCTGCCTTTTTAGGCACAACCGGGATTGGGCTCACCCAACGACTGTCGGAGATCGAGTAGATGATCCCTGCATCAAACCACTTAATGATCTTTTTCTCGACCTCCTGCAGATTAGGATTCAAACATCTCTGCATTTCACGGAAAGGTCGTGCGCCCTCTTCAGCATAGATACAGTGTGTGCAATAAGAGGGACTTATTCCAGTCAAGTCATCGAGAGTCTAACCAATGGATCTGCGATGTTGCTGGAGAACAGCAATCAGACGGGATTCCTGATCAGGAGTGAGCTTGGAATTTATGATCACAGGAAATGTCTGATTAGAACTCAAAAAGACATGTTTCAAATGATCGAGAAGGGGTTTAAGTTCAAGAATGGGGTTATCAGCAGCAGCAGGTGGTTCAGGGTGAGTGTGAGGTTCAAGGATAGGAGTTATGGGTTTGTCTGAATCAGGGTCTGACTCCTCTAATTGCGGTTCAAGATCTTCTTGTGGTTGATGAGACATAATCAGGTTATTCTCAAATTGTGTTTCATCAACCAAAGATCTAATATCACAGATTTGTTCAATGACACCGCAATTGATTCTTTGTTGGGCCTTAAAGATATCAATTTTGAGGGTTTGATTCGCAAATTTCAATTCTATTTGGCCCTCCTCACAACTAATGTTGGCCCTAGCCGTGGCCAGGAAAGGTTTCCCCAGAATGATCGGTGTATCCCTTGGGTTTTCAGGTGCATCCATGTCTAAGACTATGAAGTCTACAGGGAAATAGAAATCCCGCACCCTTACAATAACATCCTCAAAAATTCCTTTAGGTGACTTTATGGATCGATCTGCTAACTGTAGTGTCACCTCAATCGATTTTAACTCAGATTCTTCTAGGTGGTTGAGTAAGGATGTGGGTATCAAATTTATGGAAGCACCCAAGTCTAACAATGCTCTGTCGAACTGGGTTTCACCTATCTTTCATGAAATTAGGGGAGTGCCTGGGTCTTTTGCCTTGGGTGGGAGTCTGCTCAGGATTATAGAGCTAGCTTGCTCTGACAGTACAATTGGACTCCCACTCTTGGTTTGCGGCTTACGCTAAGGTGTACACACATTCTTCAAGAATCGTGCGTAAACCAGTACATGGCAAATCGCATCCATCAGGGGATGTTTATTCGGACCTGCTCAAAAGGCTTGACCAGGTCCTCCTTAGGAGCCACGGATTTGGTTGTCTTCTTTCCCTTGTTCAAGGCCTCGGGAAATGGAACCTTGGTTGGTTCCTCTAGGATAGGTCCAGATCTTTGATCTGGGACAGGGATAGGAACATCTTGGATTACTGTCCTAGGGTTTGGGTCGTTACCAGGCTTGGAGTGGTCTGGATAAGGTGGATCTTGGGTCTCCTTACAACTACGGGTGGTTACGGAATTCAACCCTGCCTGGTTCTGGTTGGGATTTGGTAGGATGGGTTGCTGCTGATAACTCACATAGGAAGTTGAAGCCTCCATCCCGTCAGGTGAAGGAATAGAGGGGGCCTGATAAATCATGTGTGCTTGGCACGGGTTTGGGTTCATAACGCGCCGCTGGATCGGCACGCTATTAGGGTTAGGAAGAGGCGGAGAAGGAAGTGTGCCTGGTTGGAGAGAATTCGCCAACTGGGCTAGTTGGTTTCGAACCTCTGTGATTTCGTCCTTGCATTTTTTTTGAATAGCTGCATTCATTCTCTGAATGTTAGCCAGAGTCTGAAGAATAAGGGACATTTGGTCTTGGTTTAGCCCGGATGGATAAGTAGGGTTAGGCCGAGGCTGAGGAGGAAGTGTGCCTGGTTGGCGAGAATTCGCCAACTGGGCTAGTTGGTTTCGAACCTCTGTGATTTCGTTCTTGTGTTGCTTTTGAATAGCCGCATCCGTTCTCTGAATGTCAGCCAGAGTATGAAGAATGAGGGAAATTTGGTCTTGGTTTGGCCCGGATGGATAAGTAGGGTTAGGCTGAGGCTGAGGCGGCTGGTAAGGACAAGGTGCTTGTGGACGAGGCTGAAAGGATGGTCTTGGATTCTGGGAATTTCCCGTCCACTGAAAATTGGGGTGGTTTCGCCATCTAGGATTATAGGTATTGGAAAATGGATCATTCTGAATGGCGTTGAGGTTCTCGCAGGTCTGAGGAGCCTTAGAAAAGTCAGAGAATGGGGGAGTGGAACTCCCCCGGCTAGTATAGAAAGGGTCGGAGGTTCCTCCGATCTGAGAGTCAGATGGGGGTGGATACGGGTCCACCCCAGGAGAAGGTCGGTGGAAAATGTTTTGCACAGTCTCCCGTGCAGAAGGAGGCTGTGAAAAGGAATCATGCTCAAAGGTGGCTCGCTGCAAGTGCTGAGTCAGCTCATCTACCTTCTTCTCAATAATAGAGACCTTGTCCAATCGACTGGCCATCAATTCCAAGTCAACTGATGTGGGCAGGCCCTACGTCTCGTGTGCTCCCCTAAGGTTCGTCGATGTGTGGGTATTCGTCCTGTCGAATAATCCCATGGAGTCATTATTGATGGAGTTCTCGTACATATACTCGAGAATCCCCCACACGTTGTCCTCATGGTGACCCATGATATTCCCTCCGCAAGTTGCATTGACGAATAGTCTAATATCCTCACGAAGTCCCTGGTAAAAAGACTGGACTTGTTCCCACTTAGGAACTCCGTGATGGGGGCACTTTCTCATGAGATCCTGAAAACGATCCCATGCCTCATGAAGAGGTTCTCCCGTCTGTTGCGTGAAGTGGGTAATCTGATGGCGCAAGGCATTGGTCCGACCAACGGGGAAGAACTTCTTCAGGAACTCGGACTGAAGTTCCTCCCAATTGTTGATCGGTCGAGTCTGTGTTTGGTACCAATGGGCTGCCTTGTCCATAAGGGAGAAAGAGAACATCTTCATAAGGAGAATATCCCGATTTTGCGCATCTGACCTGAAAGTCTGGGCCAGATGCTTTAGCTGTTTATTGTGCTGGAAGGGGTCTTCAGAATTAAGCCCATGGAATTTAGGTATGGCATGAATCATGTTGGGCTTTAGTTCAGAATCAGGTCCTCCAGTCGGGATTCTGACTCGAGGCTCAATAGCCATCGCAGTGGGATTATAATGATCTCGCATCATAGGACGCTGCGGTGGGTGCATGAAGTTCTAGAAGAGGTCATTGAGTCGCTGGAGCTGGAGCTGGTGCTCCAAATTGTTCTCTTCCTCAACTAGGGTAGCCATTGTGGAAGAAGAAGGTGAGTTGGGTCCGGAATCGGAGGAGAGGTCTATGTGAATTGTTGGTTGCACAAACAAGGGTACAGAGGGTCGGCCTCGAGGAGAGTGAATTTCTAAAGGAGGTTTCAAGGACCTCCTACCAAACATACACTGATGGAAAGGATGAGTTTAGCAGGTGCTGGACCCAATCAAGACACTCAAAATGTCGAGTGACTATAGAGGTTCAGGGCAGATGGACCACTTGATCAAAAGGTCGTCCACCTGAGAATTACCTGGGCAGCCAAAGAGGGTGAGTCCCGCGAAGACCCCTACACGGTAGAGCGCCCCCACGGTGGTAGCGCTGGGTTTCGTCTTTATAAATCGTTTACAATCGTTGTAGTATTTGACAAAACAGCTACTAGATTACTACAAATTTTTACTCGGAATACAGAGTTTTCCCGAGGTCGAACTTAGGGAGCAACTAGAATTCTAGAAGTATAAAAGTTCTCAATTAGGTTACAAAAATAAGAGAGAGGGAGATAGAGTTCTCTTGGCTTCTTCTTCTCTCTTCTTTTTCTCTCTTTTCTTCTTTTCTGCTTGGCCGGTTCTCTTCTTCCTCTTCTTCTTCTTGCTTTCTTTCTTTAGCTGCAGAGTCTTCTTTTCTTCTTAGCTGCTCTGCTTTCTTCTTCTCTTTTCTTCTTTTCCTTCCTTGCAGCTGTATCTTTCTTCTTCTTTCTCTTCTTCTTTTCTTCCTACCTTCCTCTTTCTTCTTTTTCTTCCTACCTTCTTTCTTCTTTTTCTTCCTGCCTTCTTCTTCTTCTTGGCGGCTGCAAAGGCTTCTTTCTTCTTCGGCGACTGTAGTGATTCCGACACCTAATGTAGTGCTCAGACGACTTATCTGTGGCTTTGCTACAATGACTCCCTTCTTTCTTCTTCTGTTTCTCTCCTTCCTTCCTTCTTCAGCTGCCCCGAGCGGCGAAGGCTTCGGCCGCTTCTCTTCTTCTTTTCCTTCCTGCCTTCTTCTTCTTCTTTTCTTCCTACACGCTCACACAAAGGTCAGAGCAAAACCTACCCCTACCCCTTCCCTGTATCTCTCTCTTTCTCGGAATTCTCTCTTAGGACTACTCTCCCAGAGCCGGGTAATCGGGTGCGGGTATCGCGCCCGAGACCAGGCCCACCGGCGTGCAGTGGTAGGCGAGGAGTGCGTGGTTCAGGTAGTTGGATCCTGCCCAGACCCGGGGGGCGTGAGCGCAGGCGAGGGTGAGCAAACGAGCGGCGCGCTGCGTGCGGGAGAGGGACCTGACCCCTGTGTTCGAAGGCAGTAAGCCCTATGCACTTTTTCAATTTAAGTGCGGGCACTTAGCCACGCACTTACGAGGTGGGACTAAAGTCCCACCTCCCGATTTGGCACCCACAGGCGAGCAATCTGTGGCCAATTGAGGCAGCCCGTAAGGCCTGCGACCCAGCTGCAAGCCTGGGTGCCTTCGCGACTACTGCCCGCACAGCCTGGGACCTGCACCTGGGTTGGAGGATGCCTGCAGCTGCAGGTGAAGCTGCTGCAACTCGTCGACAATGGCAACGAGAGGGCGCGAACCTGAAATCACAGTGACGGCCTCTCGGCCAAGTCAGAAGACGTGGAAAGCTTCGTTGGAGTGTGGCGAAGCTCGTGCGGTGGTTGACGAGGTGCGGGAGTGCGTGCAGAGGCTGACCTAGGTCAGACTGTGGGTGGAAAGGTGGGTTTGTTCGGGAGGTGGTTGGGTGGCGCTTGGCAGTGAATGGAGAGGGGGAATCGGTGGAGTGGAGTGTGAGGGAGCTTCTGGGCAGGTCGGTGAGGTGCGAAGGAGTCCGTGGACGTGGGATGGACTCGCCGGAAAGGGTGATCAGAGGTGGAGAGGATGGGTTTGGATAGTGGCAGTTGGGTGGTCGAAATGGCAGTTTAAAAAGGGGGAAATGTTGAATGGGTTTTTCGAATCGCTACGCTTACGTGTTCGATTTTGGAAAACGTGTCGTTGTAGTTCAAAAGCAAAGAATTCGTGTTCAACAAATAAAATTTATACCGAAACTAAAATTCCGGGTCGAACACAGGGAGGCGGATGTTTGATTTAAAAACTACGCGTTTCTTTTTATTTGTCACAGAATAATTCAATTTTAAAACTATCTAATTGTTTACAATAAATAGAAGAGAGAGAGAGTAAGAGAGAAAGAGAGTATTACACAGAGAAATCAAAATGAGATGTAGAATAAACAAGAAATTTTCATTGAAGAGATTGTTCATAACAACTAGAAAGCATAAAACAATTACTCTAGAAGCGATAAATTTACTCTAGAAAGCATTAAAAGAATGGAGGGAGAAATGTCCTCCTCGACGATTGCTTGGAGGACGAGCAGATTAATCTAGAAAGCAGTAACTCTATACTAGAAAGCAGTAAAAAGAATAGGGAGAGAGAAATCCTCCTCGACGGTTGCTTGGAGGACGAGCCGGACGGGACGACGCCTGGACGAAGGGGAACGAAGCAGGACGAAGGAGGACGAAGCAGAAGAACGGGAACGGAGCAGCACGCCGTCGTCGTCGCAGGATCCACTTCCGAAGGGGAACGAAAATTGGACTTTATCTCGCGAGAAGCATCCCGGGTGTGGGACAAGCTTCTCTTGAGCTTTGGAGGGGTAGAAAGGAGAAAGAAGGGATGAGAATTTCGTATGGGGGGGTCTCCTTTTATAGTTTCAAGGAGTGGGGGAAAAATGGACATTACAACTTCAAAACAATAAATAAGGGGTCTTTATCCGCCACAAAAGAACCAACGTGGGCGTAGTGGCCGGCTCGCGCGCGCCTCCTCACCTGCTCGCGCGCTCAACGGCCACGCACGTTCGCCGCTTTTCAGTCGTCCGATTGCGATATCGGACGGCTTAAGATGTGTCCGCGCCCGCTCGTTGCGAGCCCACCCGCACGTCTAATTGCGCGTCCGATTACGCATCCAATTGCGCGTCGACGCTATCGGGCACGCGCGGCCGTCCAATCTCCATCTGACGCTCCACCCACGCCCAATCACCGCGCCCTCCAGCCCCTCTCCACGGCTCGAACGCGCGCCCCGCGCTCGCGATAGCGTGCTCGACCACTGCGCTATGGGGCGCGGATGGTCGAGCGCACGTTTTTAAATGCGAGCGCCCACAGCTGTTGGATTAAGATCCAATGGCGGAGAGCGATCGGGCGCGGGGCCTTCACAAGATGAAGCGACCGTTTGGGCGGCTGAGATGGCACCACGTGGCGCTATCTTGGCCGTCCATCTTCTGGAAGTCGTAGATGGTGCCACGGATGTCGGATTGACTCGATTTTTGTGTCGTTGGGCTGCGATCGTCGATTCGAAGTCATCCGTGTTGTCAGATTTGTCATCTGAAGTGTGCATTTTCACCATCCTAGCCCTTGATCTTCTAGGGTTCCCCGGTCACTATCTGATGCTACGGTTGCCTGATTATGGCGATCTTGGAGTCGTTGAACTCCAATCGTCGCCCTGATCACATCCATACGGTTGGATATTTGATCCGAGGTCCCGACAAAATGTTTGCCCTGTCCAAGCATATAAAAGGAGACAATTAACCTCTATTTTATTCAAACAACTCTAAATGCAAGATGATGCATGTAATGCAATATTTATATCATGAAATGCAATCATATGCTTAAGAACATGCATAAATAGACATTTTAGGTAGTGTAAATGTGTTGACATCAGGAAAATACAAGTGAAAGAGAGAGGAAGCTAATTACCTAATTACTCGACGAAGGGGGAGGGAGGAGCAGCCGGCTCGTGCCTGCCGGAGTTGGAGACGAAGACGCCTTGGAGGAGGGTTTCGGCGATGAGGAAGCAGTCGGAGGGCGCCAACAGGTATAGCCTAGCACGGACGACAGAGCAGGGCAAACCCTACTACAGGTAGGGCAGTAGAGTGACGACGAGGAGGAGGAGGAGATCGCCAGAAGCTTCGGGCTCTCTGACCGGAGGAGAAAGGGATGAAGAGGGGGTGTTTTCTCCGTCAAAGGAAGCTTGCAGGAGTCGGCAAGGTCTGCCGCTCCTTATAAAGGGCTTGGCGCGCAGAGAGGGGCGAGGTGGTGTCGTGCCAGCCTTGCCGAAGTATGGCCGGAAGGGACACGCATACCTTCCGTGCGTTCGCACGGAAGGTATGGTGGTCGTCAGAGGTCGTGGGTAGGTCCCTACGACAAAAGACGTCGCAGGGAACCCCCCTTTTGTTCTAGAGGACGGCAGCCCTACCCTGCGCGGTGCCATCCTCCACGCAAGGTCGCCGGAGGCATGGCGCTGTGCAGAAGTGGCAGGGAGGACCGTTCTGCAAAAAATGATGAGAGGTTGGGAGCCTAAATGCAAGGGTTTCAAAAGATAAGGGTCAAAAAGTAAATAAAGAGAACCAAATTGTAAAGTCGGTCAAGGAGGTCTTTTCTTAGGCTCAAGTTTTTATACCAGACCAATTTAAACCTAAGGATTTTAATGGTGAATTTTAATTCTATGTTGGACCATATTTGATAGACCAATTTGCGTAAAAACCTAAATTAAGTCATTAATTTGGTATGGTTCTCATTTTAGGTCAAAATAGGTTTCAAACGTCAAATTGAAGGTTCTAAACCCTAGGGAATATTTTTATATGATTTTTAGAGGGTTTAGTTTATTTTTATCCTGTCTCGAACCTCGTGAATTAAAGTGGATTTGCTTTTAGGGTTATAGAATATCATTTAATTCCTAGAAGTCGTTATAACCCTTTTCAAATCAGATCATCCCACTTCCCTTATTGTTAAGCTTGTTTGACCTGTGTTTGGACCCTTAATTACCTTGTTCGCAAACTGCATTGGTAAAATTACAGTTTTACCCCTGATGATTTATTTTATTCTTTAACTCAGAATTCTCTGAGTTAAGCCTCTCTTTGGGTTTTGTAGGAGCTTTTTCACACATATTTGGATTAGATTGTGCTAGTTAGGGTTCATGATGAGGTTCTCATCACACGGGTTACAGGGTTTCCCCCACTCGACCTCTCTTGTCACTGAGATTCCAGGTAGACTAGAATGAGGACCTTGACCTCTTAAGTCTACCACTTTTAGTTAGGATCAAGGTGCTTAGGTTTTCACTTGAACTTTACCCTTTTTAGTGCAAAGAGTGACTTAAGTTCAAGGTTGGTTGACCCAAGGGGTCAACTTCACCTACTAGTTCCTTTGAGAACTTATTAGGCCTTGTCTTTTAGGGTTCAAGTGTTTTTAAGAGCCAAATTTCTTAGGGTTTCTCTTAATAGGTGTTTTCAAACAATGGCTTGGGCACACTTCTTTTGGGAATTCTCAATTCTTGCTTAGAAAGTGTGTCTCTAAAATCCTAGCTTTGAATCTTATATTGGCTCTAATTGGTCCAGTTAGTTGCCTTTAGATTGGGTAATTAGGGCTCAAGCAAGAAGGTTTTAGCCCTAACAACCTTTAATTGATGTACAGATAACGTATGTTGAAATCTGAAAACAGGCAACTTTGGTGTTTTACTACGTATAAAAGATAGGTTATTCCTAAATCGCTTTTTTCTTTTTCTTCCTCTTTAGAATTTAGGGGTTTAAATAAGAGGATAGAAAATTACCTGTCCTTGGTGTGGTTGTTGTGCGGCTGCTTGTTTTCCTCTTGATTTCCTATGCCTGCACAACAAAAGAGAAGAGATTAGTCAATAGGCAATCAAAATTGTGAATTAATAGCTTCTAGAATGGCTGTTGCTCCCCGGCAACAGCGCCAAAAACTAGAGTGGGCTCTTGCTTTGGTTTTAAATTTTAGACGTTGTAGTATATTACGAAAAGCTACCACCAGTTTACAATTTATTACTCGGAAAAAGTTTCCCGAGGTCGAACTCAGGGAGCAAACTATACTTCCAGAAGCATATAAATTTACAATACAATGTTTTACAAAAATTAAGAAAAAGAGAGAGAGTGTGTGAGTAAGAGTGAAAATTGCTCCTTTCTTTCTCCCTTTTCCTTTTCTTCTTTCTTCTTCTCTGCGGCAAGCTCTTCTTTTCTTTTCTTTTCCTTCCCTTTCTTCCTTCTCTGCTTCTTCTTCCTTTTCCTTCTTTTCTTTTCTGATTTCTTGTGTGGCAGTCTTTCTCTTTCTCTTGGCTTCTTCTTTTTCCTTCTTTTCTTTTCCGTTGCTGCCTCTTCTTCTTCTTTTCTTTGCTCTGGTCCTTCTTCTTCTTCTTTTCTTTTCTTTTCCTTCCTTTCTTCCTTCTCTGCTTCTTCTTCCTTTTCCTTCTTTCCTTTTCTGATTTCTTGTGCGACAGTCTCTCTCTTTCTCTTGGCTTCTTCTTCTTCTTTTCTTTTCTTTTCTGCTGCTGCCTCTTCTTCTTCTTTTCTTTGCTCTGGTCCTTCTTCTTCTTCTTTTCTTTTTGCTGCGGCTGTCTTCTTCTTCTTTTCGCCAACGTCTGATTCAAAAATCAGATGCCTTAACTGATCAGCCTCTCCTTCTCCTTTCCTTTCTTGGCTTCCTCTTCTCTTCTCCTTCCTTCCTTCTTCCCTGCGCTGCTAAGTCCCGGCCACTGCTCCTCTTCTCCTTTCTTCCTTCCTACGCACACACACAAACGTCAGCGCAAAACCTACCCTACCCCTTCCCCATGTCTCTCTCTCTCTAAATCTCTCTTTGGGAAGCTCTCCCAGAGCCGGGTAATCGGGTCGGGTCGCGTGCCCGGGTCCAGGCGCACCGGCGTGGGTGGTGTGCGAGGAGTGCACAGGAGTGGGAAGTCGGGTCGAGTCAGATCCGCATGGGTGTGTCGCAGACGAGACCCGGTGAATAGGTGAGGGACCTCACCCCAGTGCTATCGGAGGCAACCAGCCAATAGCACTTTTTCAATGTATGTATGGGCATGCACCCATACACTTCCGAGGTGGGACTAAAGTCCCACCTCCGATCTCGGGCACCTGCGGGAGAAAACTTTGAGCAATTGGGGCAGCAGCTGAAGCTTACGACCCCAAGTGAAGTCCTGGATGCGTGCACGGCTCCCTTCTGCGTTGCCTGGGGCTCTCGCCTGGAGCTGAAGAGACCTGAAGCTGCCTGTCAAGCAACTCTTGCTGCTCATCAATGGCGGCAAGGAGGGCAAAACCTGAAACACGCAAACGGCCTCACGGCCACGTCAAAAACGTCCAGGGAGGTTCGCCAGAGTGTGGCGAGTGCGGTACGGGGGTCGGCGAGGCGCGAGAGTGCCTGTGGCCATGCGCCTAGGGCACTCTGCGTGCATGAGAGTGGGTGTGTTCGGGGAGTGGTCTGGAGGTGCTAGGTGGTGAATGGAGGGTGGATTCAGTGTCAGTGAGGTGGCGCGGAGCTTAAGGGGTAGTTGGCGAGGTGGATGGAGGCGTGGAGTGGCGAGTACGCCTCGCCGGAGGGCAGCCGAAGATGGAGAAGGTGGTGATGGACTGTGGTGGTCGATGGGTTGAAATAGTAAATTAGGAAGGGGGAAATAACAAAGAGGGAGAGGAGAAAGTTTTTATCGACCTAATTGACAAAGAGGGAGGGAGGTGGCGCTCGGCGCGTACCTACCGATGCCGGAGACGAAGGAGCCTAGAGGTGAGTAACGGCGGTGAGGAAGAGGTTGGGAAGATGCCAGCTGGTGCAGCCTGGCGCGGGAAGACGAGGCGGAGTGGGCTCTGCTGCAAGTATGGCAACAGAGCGACGAAAAGAGGAGGAAAGGCCACTGGAGCCTATGGGTGTTTTGACCATGGGAGGAGGAGACGAAATCAGGGAGGGATCCTCAGCCAAATCAGGCTTGAAGGAGACGGCAGCCCCTGCCGCTCCTTATAAAGGCGCTGGCGAGGAGAGGGCTTCGAGAGAGCACCGTGCGGAGCTCGCCGGAGTTGGCTGGAGATGGAGACCCATGCCTTTCGTGCATTCGCACGAGAGGCATGGGCAGCCGCAAGTCACAGGGGAGGGTCCCTGCGACAGAGGACAACGCAGGGAACCTCCCGTTCGTTCCTAAGAGAGGCTACCTTACCCTGCGCGGCGCCATCCTCCGCGCAAGGTCGCCGGAGGTATGGTGCCTGTGCAGGGTGGCAGGGAGGATCGTTCTGTAAAGAAGGAAGGGAAAGATAGGGGGTTAAATGTAAGGTTTTGAAAAATAAGGGTCAAAAAGTAATTCAAGAGGACCAATTTGTAAAGTCGGTCAAGATGGTCTTCACTTAGGCCCAAATTTTTGTACCAACCTAATTTGAACGTAAGGAATTTAATGATGTAATTTGATTTTGGGTTTGACCACGTTTGACTGGTCAAGTTACGTAAAAACCTAAATTAGGTTAAAATTTGGGCATGGTTCTCAAATTAGGTCAAAATAGGTTGCAAAGGTCAAATTGAAGGTTCTAAACCCTAGGGAGTATTTTTCCATGATTTTTAGAGGGTTTAGTTTATTTTTACTCTTCCTAGAACCTCGTGAATTAAAGTGAGTTTATTTTGAGGGTTACAGAATGTCATTTAATTCCTAAAAGTTGCTATAACCCTTTTTAGATCAGATCATCCCACTTCTTTCCTTATTAAGCTTATTTGACCTGTGTTTAGACCCTTAAACACCCTGATTGTGTACTGCGTTGGTAAAATTACAGTTTTATCCCTCATGACTTATTTTATTCATCAATTCAGAATTCTCTGAGTTAGGCTTTTCTTTAGGTTTTGTAGGAGCTTTTTAATACTTATTTAGATCAAATTGTGCCAGTTAGGATTTATGATGAGGCTCTCATCATCCGCTCTGCACCAAGCAGGGGGACAGTCGCTCTCCTTGGTACTCCGTACTCAAGGGCCAGCTCAGTTCCCCATTCACATTTCTAGTTCCATTCCATTTATTTCCAGGAGCTCTACTCCTAATTCCCCGTAAGGTTCATGCTCATGTTTCTCAGGCCAAGACATACTAGGTTTCATCATTTCTATTTCCCTTTCTCAGGTTCTACACATGTAGCATGTAACTTTACTATTCACATTTCCAGGTTTATTCGTAAGTAGCTCGTGTTTCCAACATTTGGTCTTCCATTTCCAATTCATATACAGGCAGCTCGTATTTAATTATAAACAACAGGAATTTACATGCAACAGTTGCTAACAACAGTACTTTACATTTCACAGGCAACTGTTATCCAGTTACAGGCAATTATTACCATTTTATTTACTCATCCAAGATTGCAATTCATACATCCCATACAACTATTCCAGTGTTTCTAGTCCTAGGATTCATGCCATACCCTAGGATCTAACATTTATTCCAAATATGCATTCATGTTTGTAATTAAACTAAGGGAAGCCACTCTACCAGTAAACTCAGGAGTAATGGGGGCTTGATCGGTAGGTCCACATGCCTCAGCAAACCCCAAATCCGCAACGGAATGAGGTCCTATAACAAGGATCAATCACAAAAGACCACTCAGAACATGATAAAAGTATTCCAACAAGTAAAGGAACCTATACGAAGAACAACGGAAACTTAATTGCAAAAATCGGACCTCAAACGGATCCTAAACGGGTCAAAAACAGCAATCCTGATCCATATCAGACATCTGGAACACCTTCCAGACGTCTTAAAAAAAGTCCAGAACCATACCTCAACTCTGTGCTACTCCTTAGACGTCCAGGGACTGCTGAACCTCTGGACCTAGTTCCAGACATCCGACCACCTCTCCAGACGTCTGCAGACGTTTCCCGCCGTTTGGTGCCTTGCCCAGACATCTGAACTGCGTGGGAGGGCATGTCCCGCGCCTTCCCGAAGCGAATCCTGCACGCGCAACGCAAAATCTCCTCAATATGGCACGGAACAGTGCCTCGGCGGAACGGTCTGCATGGCCGTATCCGCAAAGGGAGGTGTACGTCGCGGGATTTACCTCTCAATCGTCTGGAGCCTCCTCCAAACGTCATCTACGTCGTCTGGATATAGATCCAAACGTCTGATTCTAGGAAAATCCCAAAACCAGGGACTGCCCTCGCCTTCTCGCGCCGCACCCGCTCAACCGCTGCTCTAGCTGCAGCAGTGTCGGGGAGGACCTCCCCGACACAACTCTCTGCCTCGCACACGCGCCGACTGGCCGTGAGCTCTCCGGCGAACTCTCTCACGAGCTCGCGTGCTCTCCTCTCTCCCCCTTGCTGCTCCTCTCCTCCCACACAGCTCACGCTCACCGTTCGCTGCCTGCTGCTCACCTCTCTCACTAGGGAAGAAGAAGGGTGGATGGAAGTGGGGAGGTGTGAGGGAGAGGAAGGGGTTTATAAGGGTGAGGTTTAGGGTTTCATCGACGAGAGGAGAGAGAAGAAAATGCGGCTGCGTACTGTCTGCGCGCAACACACGCGCAGATGCGAGGACGTACACAAAAAATTTGATTTCCAGACGTCTGACCCAAGTCCCAGACGTCTTAAAGTGTTTTAACAGTACGGGTGATAAATAAACCAAGTGATAAAAGAAAGAATAATTAGTTAAAGAAAGAAAGAAATTGAAAACAACAGTTACCTGTCCACTTTACTATTTTAGTTAGCTGGTTGCCACTCTACTCAGCATTTGCAGACGTTTTGTACTCATAACCTTTTTCAGGTCCAGGTGTTGAGCAGCCAGAGCCTAAGACTGCAGAGGGTGCTGGGCTCAATAGAGCCCAATAGTTGTAGCTTTCTGTTGTACTCCGTTTCCTGTTGTAGTGAGTAGTTGTTACACTTCTGTACTCTTTTATTGTGAACTTTATATTCATATACCTGTTTAATTTTCTACTGCTGTGGTGGTGTATACTATAGTAGTTTACTCCTTTACTGTTGTACTTTTATTATTGTTAGTTGCTTGCATGGTGAATGTGGTTTATTTTACTGCTTTTTGGTTACTTCCTCGTTTGACGACTGGGTCTTAGGATCAGTCGAGTCGGTCCAGTCTCGTGTCTTGTAGGGATTCGGGAACCAGGTCATAACAAGACGTCTGAGCCAAGTCCCAGACGTCTTAAAGGACACTAACAGCACGGGTCTTAATATCCCTTAATTCCATCACTTGCCAAATTTATCCCACGAATCAAGCATGTCCTAATTCTTACATATGATTTCATGATCTTATAAAATCAATTCGGAAAGCCATGACATGGGACGTACAATCAATGCATTGTAGGGGCCAAGTGTATCTGTGATGACATCAAGGGTCCTTATGTCTTCCAAGTAGATTTAAATGCGAATACGTTAGGTGGTTGGGCGTTCAAGGCACATTCAAGTTTGAATTGAATTTGGAAGGTTACCTACTTTGTTGCTGCTTACTTGTTTTGTTGGTTCACGTATACGGAGCATATGTAGTTTGGCTGCTTGCTTGCTGCTTGAAGAGGCGTAAGTCTGTAATATTATTTACCAGCTTCCACCAACTAATGCAAGATTTTGGACAGTTAGGTTGTCTCATGTGTTTGCATCCATTTTAGATGTCTGGGTCTACTCGAAGTTGTTACATGTATAATTTAGGCCATGTTAATGCAGTCTCAGTTTTTAATTTGCATTCCATTGGAGTTGGAATATTAATTTAAATTATAACACGAGTACGAAAATGTGCGTTCTAATATATTTTACGACGTACAGTCAAAATCAATCGATTTAAAATAAAAATCAATTGATTGAAAGTAAAAATTTATCAATTAAAAATCATTAATACTAAAATATATCAGTTGTAAGTAATTTTAAATCGATTGAAAATCAAAACACATTAGCTGAAATCAAAACATATATATTAGTTGAAAATAAAAATACACCAATATATTTTACCTTTTATTGATGATAAATAATTTTTCACTTAAAACATACCTTTTTATCTATAAAATATGATTTCCATCGATAAAAATTAAAATATATCAATTAAAAATATCACTCTCATTTTATATATTATAAAATTTACTACCACGTACATTTATTTAATTTTTCACTACAAATTAATTATCTGTTAAATGTTGCGAAACTAATATCGTTGACTCCTCCATTGTACCTTAATAAGTACAAGACGCGCTTTTGATATTATCTTCTTTCTGTACCTAGATTCCTCAGGTGTTTTACTCAGCGTTTCTAGGGTTTCCGTTTTCTCTTCGGCTTGAGCTTGGATTGAATCGGGGAAGCGCGTTTCAGTTTAGCAAGAGGTCTTAAGGGTTTTCTTCTCCTCTTGAACGTACCCTATCTCTTGTTCCTTTAGTTGCGGGTTTTCGCAGACTTTGCTGGTGGTGGAGAGAGGGCATTCGCATTGCTCCGAGATGTCGTGTGTGCTAGAAGTGTCGCTCTTCTTCTCTTGAAGAAGAGGAGTTACTGCCTCCTAATTTGGAAGCTTGGTTGACGGTATTTAGTAACTTCCTTGGCAACTTCTTATCTTTTGCCCTGCTTTTATAGTGCATTGTTCTTGGCGTTGGAAGTATAGATGAACAGGAAGTAATTGAAGGGATCAGGAAGCTTTTGAAAAGGGGGGAAGAGGTGGCGGAAGTAGTGTAGTTGAGGGAGATTTGTGGGACCCTCTGCTGTGGAAGAAAATTGTTTATTTCACAATGGTGACAGATAGAAAGGATACTAGAAGCACGGCTCTTAAAGAAGTGGTTTCAAAAGCATGGTCTTTTGGAGATACTCCGTTGATCCAAGAGGTTGCTGACAAAATGTGGATGGCCATATTTAGGACTGAGGCGGAGGTTAGAATTGTGATGAACAAGTGCTCTTGGAACTTTGATGGGGACCTGATTACTATTAAGAAAGGGTAGCATGGAATGAAGCCTTCTGAATATATATTTGATTTTGTTGTACTGTGGGTACAGCTCTATGACTTGCCTCTTAAATACCGTTGTCGTTCAGTGTAACGACCTGATTCCCGAGTCCCTACGAGATACGAGAACCGGACCGACTCGACTAATCCCAAGACCTAGTCGTCCAACGAGGAAGTAACCAAAAGAGCAGTAAAATAAACCACATTCAGCATGAATATAACTAACAGTAAGGAAATACAGCAGTAAGGAAAGAAGCCACTACAGTATATACCACCGCAACAGTAGAACAACATTTATAACATAATATGAAACTGCAGGTAAAGAAAAGTACAGCGGTAACAAGAACTACTCACTACAGTGGAACCAAAAAGAGGTACAAGAGAACAGTGGTAACTCTACTGGACCCTACTCGGCCCAGCGTCCTCTGCAGCCGCTGACCCTGGCTGCTCAACACCTGGTCATGAAAGGTAACGAGTGTAACACATCAGCAAAACGCTAAGTAGAGTGGCAGCTAAACTAAAGAAACAGTAAAGTATACAGTAGCTGTTTTAATTTTTTTTCTTCCTTTATTTACGTCTTTCTATTATTTCAAATTTTATCTATTTCTTAGATCCTTCACTTGATCTCGAATGTTCCTCGTGAGAACGATCTTGATTGCAGTCTTTTCCAAAAAGTAGAAGTAGCACGTGGTGCTCTCCTGGCCGGGAGAGTCCCCTGTGGTGATTCTACTCTCAGTCAACCACCCCAAGGTCACAGACAGGCGTAACGGTGACTACGGCACGCGCGATAAACGTACAGGTAGCTAACCCGCACTGGCACGCGGTCAGTCATTTCCGTTAACGGGTGCGTCCAAAGCACAGCACGGAACCAGCACAGGGCAGAGCCCTCTCAGTAACAGGGGTCGAACCCCTCCACAGTAACCAAACAGGGGCCTCGCCTGACTACCCTGGTTTGCCCAGTGGGCCTAACAAGTCGGTGTAGTAGGCTAGCAGAACCCCGGGGCCCGTGGGGTAGCTAGTACCTCCCTACACTAGTAGCTCTCCTCGATACTACGTACACGAGGGCCAGCAAATCGGTACAAAGTGGCCAGTCCTAACCCTGGGTCCCTGGGGCGGCTGGCTCCGCTCTGCACTAAACAGGTACAGGTACTTCCCTTGGTACTACGTACCCAAGAGATAGCACACTACCACGTCTTTCTTTCTCAGTTCCATTCCTTTCTCTTTCCAAGAGTTCCACTCCTAATTTCCCGTAGGGTTCCAGTTCTTTTAACTCAGCACATTCAGGTTTCACCTTTCTAGTTTCACGTTCATACATCCCATATTCCCAGACATGCTCATTTATTCATAACAGGCAGCTGTTAAACCAATTTACAGGTAGCTATTATTTCCTTTCCACATTTTCCAAAACTGCAGTATTCATATATTCCACTAGTTCTTCCCATCCTAGGATTCATGCCATATCCTAGGATCTATCATACAATCTAGTTTTCCAGCCCTAGGATTCATGCAACACCTTAGGATCTACCATTCATTCTAGTTTCTCATTCCTAGGATTCATGCAATGTCTTAGGTTCTATTTATGGTTCCATAATTAACAGATTATACTAATAAACTTAAAAGCCACTCTACCGGTTACAACAGGCGTACTGGGGGCGTGGTCGGGAATCCCGCGTACCTCCGCAACCCCCGAGACTGCAACGGAACGGGGTCCTATCACAAGGATCAAACACAAGGAGTTTCTCAAAACAGTATACAACTACTGTAGACGGGTAGAGGATGTAATTTCGAAAAGCACGCAACTCGAAATGCGGAAAACGGACTCCGAACGGGCCCTAAACGGGTCGAAAACGACGAAACAATGCAAAATCAGACGTCTGGAACCTCTTCCAGATGTCTTAAAAAGTGGATCAGAGGTTACCTTTGCTCTGCGTGGTCTCTCAGACGTCCAGAAGCCTACGGGGGCGTCTGGCCTAGTTCCCAGACGTCCGATGGTCACCCCAGACGTCTGGAAGTCGCTCCCGTCGTCTGGCGCTACAGCCAGACGTTTGATTCGCATTGGATGCGAATCTCAGAACCTACGCGTACCCATTCCTCGTGCTCAGTACGGACGGTCGAAGGAAAGAAAAAGGTACGAAAATAACTTACTTACCAGACGTCTGGACAGTCCTCCAGACGTCTTCCCCATCGTCTGGTTGGAATCCCAGACGTCTGATTCTGGAAAAATTTCCAGAACTAGGGCGCGACTCGCCCTCCGCTTGCGATGCTCGGCCCCACCGCGTCTCGTCCGCCTGCTGCTCGAGCTGCAGCAGGCCTCCCGCGTCACTCCGTAACTGCTGCGCCCCCGCCGGCCGGCTCCCGCTGCCCCGGCAGACTCGAACCCTCACGGCCGACGCCTCCTCCCTCGCGCAGCACCTCCTCCTGCACCCACCGCGGCTGTCGCCGCCGCCGCTCGCTCACGCTCGCACTTGCGCACCGGCTGGAAGGAGAAGAGGAAGGGGGCGGAGGTGAAGAGAGTGAGGGAGAGGGCGTGGCGTTTTTAAAGCCGCGCGGGGAGAGAGAGAGAGCGAGAGAGACAGCGTTGTGCTGCGGTCGCAGGAGGAGAGAGGGAAAAAGAGAGAGGAAGGTGGTTGCGGGTCTGCGCACGCCTGCGCGCAGACGCAGTCCCGCGTGCCACCGAAAATAGATCCCAGACGTCTGGAAGTGGTTCCAGACGTCTGGGACACCTCCCAGACGTCTTAAAAAAACGTCTTGAGTGCGTTCGTAACATTCAGTGATTCTTAGGGCAGAGAAAGTCTTCAAGGAGATCAAAGAAATTGAACGTGATGATTGAAAAGCGGGCAGGTATAGCAGAATGAAAGTTGAACTGGAAATTGGGAAGCCATTGATCAGCCGGATTAAATTAAATCTTCTGAATGGTGTATCTGTCTGGATTCCTCTCAGGTATGAAAGGTTACCCAGATTTTGCAATTTCTGTGGAAAAATAGGACACATGTTCAAGGATTGTCAGGAACTCTTGAAGGCAAAAGCGAGAATTGAAGAAGTTAAATACCAGGCAATTAGGAGAATGTTGGAGGGGGAGATTGAGTTCTTATATGATGATTCATTGAAGGCTGAGAGGAAAATAGGTCGTGCTAAACCTTTGTCAGAGAAAAATTCAAATCAGATAAACTCAGGCAGATTGGTATGTTCTGAAGGTTATGAAGATGATGGGTGGGACAGTTCTGATGATGACCTCCAGATTAATACGTTGCAGAGGAAGTGCAAGGGAAAGTTGTGGCCAGTGATTTGTGGTGATAGCCATAATGTTGTGCAGCAGAGAATTGGACAAGTAAGGTCTAGCAACTCAATGCATTGGAATCGGATGGGGGATTCTGATAATTGGGCTATCACCACCATAAGCCCGCAAACTTCTGCATGCTCTCATGTCGATAAATTTCAGGAGGCAGCAGTAGAAGCTAAATACTTTGAAGTAAATAAGACCAATTTTAGTTCCCACCTTGGAGAGGCTACCCCTCTGGATGTTCAGATTAATTTACCAAGCTATTCAGCTGGAGAGGGAAGTAGGAGGTTATCGGTTAAGAAGAATATGAAAAGAATTGCAAGGGAAACCAAACTGAAGGTAGTTCAGTCTCATAGCCTTTTCAAAAGGAAATTCACAGATAATGAGATTGAAGCTGTTAAAAAACTCTGTTTTATGGTTGCTGAAGGACCTGGGCATTGGGTAGTTGGGCCTGACCAACCGCCTAAGGGAAAATGAATATCCTATCATGGAATTGCAAGGGTCTAGGGTCTTCCTTTGCGATCTGTCACTTAAAGTCCTTGGTAAAAGCTACTAGTGCGAAGATTATCTTCATTTCTGAAACCCATGTTTCAAGCAAGAAGTTTGGAACTACTAGCAAAAAAGTTTTTGGCTACTCATCTTTTGGGGTTAAAGCTGAAGGCAGGTCTGGTGGTTTGGGTTTGTTATTCTCTGCTGAATTAGCTTTAAATATTACTTATGCTGAACATAACTGTATTTTGTTGGAAATTGAATCAGGTTCTTATGTTTGGTTTTTGATGTGTATATACGGAACACCAAAGCACAAATGTAGGAAAGCTTTTTGGAACAGAATGGTTAGATTACTAGAGAAAGATGCAGAAAATCTAGTTTGCATTGGGGACTTAATTGCTATCATTTCAGCTGAAGATAAAGCTGGGGATAATAGAGTTCCACCTAGTGGGTTCTATCATTTGCAAATGTTCATTGCAAGATTAGGATTGGTTGACTTGGGATTTGCAGGGCAAGCCTATACACGGAGTAATAGGCATCAGCCCTCTTTTCTTATTACAGTAATGTTGGATAGAGCTTTTGCATCAGGTGATTGGCGCAATCATTTTCCTTCTGCTGGTGTTCTGCACCTACCTGCATTGGGCAGCAATCACAGCCCGATTTTGCTTCGTCTTTGGAGGCAAAAAACTCGCAAAAATAGGGTCAGGAGATGGGGGGTTGGATGGTGCTTGAAAGATGATTGTAGAAACATAGTGGCCAAGAGCTGGATTGGTGATGATAGTAGGCACCAATCAATTTGCAATAAAGGACAACAACTAGCGATTGATTTAAATAAGTGGCATGCCAAATCGGATGTAAATTGGAAGCGGAGGAAAATTGATATTCAAACCGAATTGGCTATCTTGCAGGGGAAGCAGCTAAATGGTAGTGATACAGCCAGGGAGGCAGAACTCAAAGAAAAATATGGGGAAGTTCTCTTGCAGGGGGAAGTTTATTGGTGACAAAGATCAAGACATAATTGGATCCAAAGCGGAGACCGCAATACAAAGTTTTACCATCTCTACACGCAAAATAGAAGGAGGAAAAACACTATTGAATGGATCATTTTTCCCAATGGCGAAGTAAAAGGGGACCTAGTTAAGATAGAAAAGTGTTTTTTTGAGTTTTATGCAAAACTCTATACCTCCCAGCCAAACAATGTCCCTCCTAGAAATTTTCTTTTTGCTCAAGATTGGCCAATGGATGTTGAAAGCAGATGGTGCTCTCAAGTACCTAAAGAGGTTGAAATTCACGGTACTCTATTCTCAATGCAACAGTGTAAAAGTCCTGGTTCTGACGGTTACCCAGCTCTTTTTTGTCAAAATAGCTGGAGTGTTGTCAGTAATGAAGTTATTGCGTTTGTTCAAAGCTGCTTTCGTAATCAAGTTATGCCTAAGCCTATGAGCAGAACTTATTTAGCTTCGGTTCTGAAATTAAATAATCCCAAAGAACCCAAGGATTATCGGTCGATCAGTCTTACTAATACTCTTTACATAATTGTGGCAAAGTTAGCGGCCAAGAGATTGAAATCTATTCTAAGAAGAGTCATTTCCTTCTCTCAATCTGGGTTCTTGAAGGGAAGGCTGATTGCTGATAACATGGTGCTTGCTAAGGAAGTGATTCACTCTTTTAGGAAGTCTAAGAGGAAAAGTGGATCAACGATTGTGAAGCTAGATATGGAAAAGGGAATGGCCTTTTATCAATTTTTGTTCATCGTAGTTGCGCATTCCTGCTCCACTTTTAAATCTTATTATATATGTCATGTATCATGTCTACTACCTTCCAAGTTTTAGTCAATGGGTTCCCTTCAAAAGAGATTGCCCCCACTCGTGGGATTAGACAAGATTGTCCTATGTCTCCATATATTTTCATTCTTTGTTTGGAGTATCTTTCCTGGTCGCTTGACATGCCCTTCATGCTTGTATTATCTCTGATTACTGTTTAAATAGAAATGGTCCCCCGATTACACATTTAATGTTCACTGATGACACTATTCTTTTTGCAAAAGCCAGTGGTCAAGAAGCTGAAGAAATCAGAAGACTGCTCTTGGAATATAAGGCATGTTCTGGACAAAAAGTAAATTTTACAAAATCTAAGATTTACTTCAGTAGATTTGTCACCAAAAATGATAAAGGAAAAAAATGCAAGCGTTATGGCAATGGCAGAAATGAAAAATGATGAGCTATACCTTGGTGGTCCTTTGCTTGATGAGGGCAATCAAACCAAACTAATGGAGTTGGTGGTCACTAAATATGTGAACAAATTGGCTAGATGGAAAGCTATAGCCCTATCCCGAGCTGGCAGGGGAGTTTTGATATAAAATGTGCTCAGTTCCATACCAAACTATTTAATGAGCACAACTCTATTTTCGAAAAAGCTTTGCTCGCAATTGGATAAATTGATTGGAGACTTTTGGTGGCGCTATTATGATGAAAAAAGACATTTATATATGAAAGCTCGGGTTGATGTATGTATGCCAAAGCACCTTGGGGGCGTAGGTTTCAGACTGACCAGGCTGGTAAACCTCGCATTTATTATGAAGATGGGATGGCTATTGTGTACCAATCCTGATGGCCTTTGGCAGAATCAATTAAAAAGTACATATCTCCACGGTGGCTCTTCATGGGAATATGTCCCCAAGCCTGGAGATTCTTGATTTATGAAAGCTCTTGGTCAAGTAAAAAATTGTTTGTTCAGCAATACTCGATGGTTGGTAGGTGCTGGAACATCCATCAAACATTTGGAGCGATAATTGGTTAAGTCAAGATAATGTTAATATATTGCCAATCGATTCTTCTGCATTCCAGCTTTCCAAGGTGGTTGAACTATTCTCTGATGGACACATTGCTTGGACCCAAAATCTGATTAATGCTTCTTTCCAGCAGGACACTGTCGGGGCCATATTAGATACTCCGATTCATAAAGATGCTGATACTTTTGTATGGAAACAATACCCAAAGGGAACTTTCTATGTTAGGTCTGCATATAATACTCTATTGGCAAATCTTGGATATAATAATCGATTAAATACTGATTTTATTACAGCGTGAAATGACCCGTCATCTTTTGATAGCTTAAGATGTCTAGAGTATTCACTAGACATCCAGAGAGAGAGCCAGACATCTGAAAATACCTTTCTTTTCCGCATGTGTCGTACGCACACCACGCCTTTCCCCTCATAGCCTCTCCCGTCCCTGCGACGCCTACTCCGCACCACTCCCTCACCCTTGCTTTCACCTCACCCCCTCTCCCTTTATAAGCCCTCCTCCTCCTCCTCTTCGTCTCACACTATCGCAACTGAGCCAAGGGAGGGAGGGAACGAGCGGAGAGTAGACCGTGGGTCTGAAGCGCGAGAGCAGAGGGCACCATGCTGCTCTGCTACAGTTTCTCGACGAGGGAAGCCCAAAATGGTTCTGCAGAAGTCATTTTTCTGTGGAATCAAACGTTCGGAGTGACCTCCAGGCGTCGGGGAAGACGTTCGAAGGTAATATGAGACGTCTGGTAGAGATTTGTTTTCCCGTATTTTCTCTGCCAAATCTTGACAATACACGTGCATGTGTTAGAGGTTGGGAGGCACGTCGGAGCGACAACCGAGGTAGTTTCAGATGTCTGAGAGCATCTCCAGATGTTTGACAGAACTCTCGGACGTCGACACTACGTTCTAGACGTCCGATAGAGGCACCCCGAGAGAGGTATATCTGCGAGTTAGTTTAAGACGTCTGGGATCTCTCCCAGACATCTAATTTCTGTTAGACCTCGTGTTTTTAGGCCCGTACAAGACCCAAACGATGTCGATTTTCTGTAAACGAAATGTCTTTGTTTCCTATACGCTTTTCTCCACAAAATGATACTTTGTATGTATCATTTGAAACCCTTTTGACCTATCAATCAATGTTTTAGGTCTCAGTTCGTCAGGTGTACGGAACCTGCGGAAACGTCGGGAGCTTCTGCACGAGCCCCCATTCTACTTGGTTATCCTGGTAGAGTGGTTCTGACTATAAATCTCCAAGTTAATGAAATAGATGCAATTAGTTAAAATCTAGGATATGAGATGAACCCTAGGAAAAGATAAACGTGTGCTCTAGAATACATCTATTCAATTGAACCCTAGGTTGTGACATGAACCCTAGGGCTAAAGGAAAATGCATGTGAATGACTGAGTTGTCTATATTATATGAAATGAACCACATTATGAACAAACCTATACTAAGCTGCCTATCCTGTATATATCAAACTGGATATAAAGAAATTCATGTACAAACCCTATGGGGAATGTAGAACGAAATAAGAATACCGTAGTACGAAGAACCTAATGGTTCTGGAGTTGCCACCCACGGGCAGCCATTAAGGGAAGTGAGCTGACTTTCGCGTACGTAGTACTGAAGAGAGCAACTATCCCTTTTAGTATAGAGGGGAGCTTACCACCCTGGGGTTGAGGCCCAATGTGAGTTTAGCCACTCTATATCGACTCCTGTTGGCCCTTGCATACGTAGTATCAAAGTGAGCTACTTAGTGTAGGGGAGAGCTAGCCGCCCTTGGAGGCCGGGGGTTAGGCATGACCACCCTACACCGACTCTTGTTAGCCCGTTGGGAAAATCGGGATAGTCGGACGAGAGTACGCGGACTGTGGAGGGGCGAAACCCCTTTTCTGTTCTGAGAGGGCAAGGCCCTGTGCTGTTCTGTACTATACGTTTGGGCATACCCGCTAATGGAAACGACTGACCGCATACCAGTGTGAGGTAGCTACCCACGCGCCTATCACGTGTGCCATAGTCACCACTACGTCACGACTATGACCTCAGGGTGGTACACTGGGTGTAGGACTACCACGGAGGGACTCTCCCAGCCAGGAGAGTGCCACGTATGCATCTTACATCACAAGAAAACTGTAAGCAAGATCGTTCATTTAGGAAACAAGAAGATTAAGTAATGTAATGGATCATGATTAGAGATCTCTACACAGCAAACCGTTATAAGATAATTGAAATCGGAAAGTAATATGTTAAGCTACTTGTTAAATGCATTTTAGATTTTAACCATCACTTTACTTAGCGTTAGCTGACTCCAGATGTATAACCTTGTACAGGTCAGGGATTTGAGAAGCCCGAGTCACCGGTTGCTGAGGGCGCTGGGCCTAATCGAGCCCAGTTATAGTTTCTGCTGCTAGTGGTAGTGAGTTTCTATAGCTATACTTTCCAGTATTTTTCCGTTGTATTCTCTATCATCTATGTACTAGTTTGGGTTGTGATGGTTATATTTCTGCTTTTGAAGGCATGTAATATTTTAGTATTACTATTCTGTTTCTCCTTTGGTGCCAATGTCTTTCTGCTTAGTTACATGACTTGTGTGATTGTGGATTGATGCATGTTATTTGGTTATTTTTCGTTGGATGACTAGGTCTTGGGATTAATCGAGACGAGCCGATCTCGGATCTTGTAGGAATCTGGGATCGGATCGTGACACAGCATGTAGGAAAGTCTGGTCGATGAACAATCTACCTCCAAAAACTAAAGTTTTTCTTTGAAAAGCCATTAATGAGGCTCTTTCTTTAAGATCCAAGCTGTTTAATAAGATTCCAAATGTAGATGCCCGTTGTCCTTTTTGTTATAGTCCGAATGAAAGTTGGTGCCACTTATTAAGGGACTATTCATTAATGCGAGTTGTTTGGTTCTATTGAGGTCTTAGATATTTGTCAGTAGATCATAATTGGTGGGAGGATTTATGAGCTGTTAACAAACAGTACAATAAATCTGCTCAGCATAAGAACATTCCAATATTTATTTTGCAGGCCATGTGGCTACATCATTGTCAAGTTATGATGAATGGAGCAAAGCCCTCTCCATTTGAAATCATCAAAATTGCAAAGAACTTTGCAGTGTTTTATTCTATTTGCCAAAGGGGTCAGGAGACCTTGCTTCCTACACAGATTAAAACATCAATGGACAGACCTCGACTTTCTCCTGGAAGTAGATTTTGTATTATAGTGGATGCTACAGTTGAGTCTAGTATCTCTATTGTTGCTACTATTTTAATAGATGCGGATGAAAATTACTTACAGAGTAATGCTTCCCCCTTATGCACTTTTAATAGCGCAGTGGTAGAAACTTGGGTAATTTTAAAAGACTCAATATTAGCCTTAGATGTTGGCCTGCAGGAGGTGGATATTCTTTCCGATGCCATCAACACTATTCATCAAATTGAAACCCTTCAGCAGTCAAAGATTAAATCTTCGCTGGCTTACACTCGACTACGCTGCTATTTTGAAGGCTAATAAAGGCTTCCACCTTCACAAGGTACACAGATCCTCTATTCTGCCAGCCCACACACTGGCTTGGTTTTCCTTTTATTAAAGTGGATGTATTTTAATATGTATTGATATTAATGTGATGTAATATATTAATGATGTATGGAGATATTCATTGAGATGATCCATTCCTATATGTCATCTCCTCTAAACAATATTATGATAATGTTTTATCTATAATTTTATTTTTGGCATACAACAAATATATCATTTCATCTCGTAGCCACCTTGGGTCAAAACCCACTTAGAATGGTTATCCTCAATTAAGTGTGGTGCTAAAGGAGATCGAGAGTGAAGTTGAAATTCCCCAATATTTTAATTGTGAAGTTTGCTTTCAGGGAACAAGTCTGCTTAACTAGCTATAAAGTGTTGATTGGGCATAGAAATTTTATATTTTATGGATATAAAATTTAAAATTTTTTTTCTTCGCAATGTCAGTCCCTAATTGCTTATACATGTATATGCTTCCTTTTTCTTTTAAGGTATTTATCTTAATGCCAGCGTATTCACCAATAAGTGAGTACGTCTCACATCCACGAGAAATAACACAATCACATCCAAGAAGAAGGAGATATAGATAGCGATAGAGATAAAATATTGAGCTAGAGGTAGAGATAGATGCGCGTATATGCACACACAAAGGGGGAGAAGTGGGAGGGGTACGAGGGGAGAGTAATTTGACCTATACTACAAGCTATATATTGAAAGCAATATTATTTTCATAGCGAGGTACCTAGAGGTAGAGCTTACATCTCATTAATTAGCATCTAAAGTTGGATCCCTCATACCACAATCCTAAACAACAAAGTATATAAAAAGCAAGGAGACACAACAGAAAGGCTTATGTGTGCAAAAGCAAGGTTAAAGCTTAACCTATTCAACTTCAAGTCACTCCAAAGAGAAAGAAGTAGCAACCAACAGGCTAAATGTCGCTACACATCTCTAAGATATCAATGGAAGTCAACGTATGAATGATGCCACCTATATACATAGATGTACAGGTCATTTCCCTACAGTGCTTCAGAGCGAAGTCATCTATCTCACGACCTTATTACTTCATCATAACCCTGGTTTGACGTCAATTATGTATGGTTACTTATTCTACAATGGAACATAAAAAATGCTATTACTTATCTTTTAATCTTACCCAGACAAAAGGTATTCCTTGGTTTATTTCCTCTCTCTTATTCTCCTTTCCAAACGCTACCTTAGGGAATTAGGAATACCACTTCGAATCCGTAATTACTGCCAAGGTTCCCATCTCTTCTATCAAGTATGGGTCAACATCACCACCCACACTAATAATAATTAAGCTATCTAGGATTGCAAATGAACATCCCATTCCTTCAACCAAGCACGGGATCATTGAAAAGTCGCACCTCTTTTGAGCCCAAAAGGAATGCATGAGGACACGGTTGGCCTTCTTTTATGAGGCTACACAAATTTTGTGGTCCATGTCGGTGCGAGGGTCCATATGTACCATCTTTTCCACGTGATCCATATCTCCGGGTAACACAGAGATAGATGTCTACTTGGCTTTTTAATCGTTTAGTTCTTAATTTCCCTATGAAATTTCCTATGAACACTTGTCGAACAACCACTGTGTTAATTTGGCAATCCCCGGTCTTGTATCACGGTTTTTCTTGGACCATGTGGGTTGTTTAAAAGTTCATTTCCATCTTTTGTGAAAGATTCCTGGGATAGGATGACTTCTATTTATCTTACGATTTCTTAAAGAGTAGTAAAAATAAGAAGCTTGAAAGAACATGGAAATGTACGCAACGGAAATTGTTGCCCCGCTAACGTCATCTTACACCAATTTTTGCAAAGGGGACGCTTGCGATGAAGAAAGCAAAGGAGTACCGACCGAGGAATGCTTGAGAAGGGACTTTCAAAAGTGGAAAAAGCAGCAACTTTGCAAGTATGCTCACTTCCTTCTCCATCTTTCTTCGATTTGAGTATTAGAAGTCGACCGTGATCATAAAACTTAAGTTACATGCTCATTTTGATGCTGATTTTGTGGTGGGTTTGTTTTCGTTTATTTTGGTAGAGGATGTTTTCACTCAACCTTCAACACCTAACGGTGAAAGAAATGGCATTTAAGTTTACCAAAAAAACGGTTTCACGGTAGGGGGAGGAAATGCGGAGTAGTGAAAGAGACGTGCATCTTTTTGCAGATCGTTCACACAATCTCTGTGGCAAGAAAATCAGTCAAAAGTGGCATAGGTTTCTTTGGTAGGGTCACAGACATCAACTGTACAACGTGTTGAAATAAATGAATATATGAAATAAATAAATAAGATTATATATATTAAGAATAATTTTATATATATCAAAAATATTAAATTAAAAAAAATTAAATGTGATAGAATAATATCTAAAATAATATAACAATCATAGTAATTAGTAATTTATAAAATTTTGTCTCCCTAGGATGGCTTAAATTCTCATTATAACTACTTTTATTTATTTTTTAAAGTTTAAAATTTTATAAACAATCATATGTTTATTTTTCATGCACAACAACACCTCTTATCATCCTTGTAAATTTTACGATCGATTAAGTTAGAATAAATTTTCAAATTATTTCTTGATATCCAGCAAATGATGCCGTTGAAAGTTAAACCATGATTATCTACATAGGAATTTTAACTTCACTTTTATTATCATATGTACAAGGGATTATTATTTTGGTTGCTAATCAACTAAATCGAAGCTTAAACGAAAGCATCTTGAAAATTTGAAGGTGAAAGAATAAACTTTTATACCTAATATTTAGTCAAATATAGAAGAAAACATTGATTTAAAGTAAATTAACTTTTTTATTTAACATCAAATCGTAATCTTCGATTTCTAAGTACATTTGGTTTAACTTCCTCTAATTATTTTAGAAAATCTAGAAATTTGATTTCATGAAGGAGGAGAAAATTGAGTAAATTTGTTTCACATTCCTAATCGATCATTTTTCCTTCTGAAAATGAACACCTAGAACTAGTTTACTTGGGAAGTTAATCCTTATTTTGGAGATTTAACCCCCATTTACCTGAAGGGTTAATCTGTAAAATATTAACATTTGTTTTAGAGGGTTAACACCTATTTTGCTAACACTAATTTTATGAGGTGTTAGAAAATATGTGTTAACTTCGTAATTTTCTCACACTCAAACTTCACTGTTTAGAAACTGATGTTAATACCAGTTCAAATAAACATCATAAGGGTTAACATCACAACTTAACATCAATTCAAGTAAAAAGAAACTGGTATTAACACCACTATACAAATAAACAGAAATGAGAGTTAATAATAATTTTACATTTCTTAACACTAGTTTCTTAATCTTTCAATTAAACTAATCCTTTATCAGATGTAACAACTGACGTTGTTTTGATAAAGAGGTGAATTATGGCCATTATTATTCCTCCGTAAAAAAGGAAAGTGTATTGGTTCGATACATTTCTCCAAGTTCGTTCCTTGAAAATTCTACATTATAAAGGAAATTTGATATGCCTTTTATCTATTAATTACTAAAAGCTTTGTAAATCTCTTTTTTTGCCCCAATCAATTACAAGATTGCCAAAGTGGGTTAATCCCAATTTCCAAGAAGGAATGCACTCATTCGTTGATCCCATCATATTCTACTAGATCCCATGACTTGATAGGGAAGCTAATTTAGCCCTACAAAGAAAATCCAACGTAGCCATGTAGGATTTGATTTCTTGAGAGTCAAATCTAAGATTAATTATAATTCAGGAAGACCAAGATCCAATGACTTGATCAGGAAGAAGGTCGGTCTAGATCTTACAAGTTTGGTGTAGTTATTATCCAAACCTAAGTGCAAAATAGTTGCTTATATCAACATTGTCTAATTTCTCACCTACCGAATCAAAGGACTCTTTTGCTAAAAAATAAATGGTCAAAAGTGCCTCCAACTCTCGAAGTGGGAGAAGTCCAATACTTGGTTGTCTAGCCATGAGTAGCTTTGAAGTTCTAGTCTACCAAGGACAAGGGTTATTTTGTTCCTCAAGGGCTTATTTGATTTGAGGAATAATTAGGAGGGATAAAAAAGAGATGTAAAAGAGTATGAGGAATTAAAAATTTTTATTCCACCTAAGTATTTGTTTGTGTTTGTTGTCACATCAAATAATCAAAAATATTTATTCCACCTGAGGTGTTTGGTAGGTGGAATAAACAAATTTTATGTGGTAAAATTGAGAGAGGGAGATGAGTGAGGCGGAATAAACCAACGGAATAAACGAATTCCACATCTTCGACGAAATTCATTTAGTCTAGAATTTATCCCTCAATTCCGAAATCCACTGACGTCGAAATAAAAACTGTCAAACATAGAATTCAACCTTAATTTCTCCTCTATTCCACCAACCAAACAACCCCAAAGATAATAAATTACCGAATAATCCAAAGAGATAAATAAAATCACATTTCTCAAAATCCAACCAACTCTTCCCTTACATGACATACAACAAACTTAGCTACAGCCAAGCAATCTTAATCATTCCTTTTGTCTACACGGAGAGACCTGTTCTTCCTTAATAATATGCAAAACGCTTTTTTTTTTTTTTTTAAAGAAAAAAGTGTGAACCGGGTAAAAAATAAAAATCCGCCCCAGATCTTGGAACCGACACCTGTCAGTCAGATCAAGCTAATAACCTCTTCTCCTCCCCACGACCACGAGAGATCGAAAGGTCGCCCATCTGGTGGATCGATTCGATTGGATCCACAACAGCCCAAACAAAGGCCTCCCCACCCCCACGCCCTCCTCCCTCTCGAACCGGGCAAGCAGCTACAACTACAAGAACAAGTAGCAAACCACCCTCCCTCCTCGACCTCTTCCTTCTCCGATCGTCCGATGTCGCAGCAGCAGCAACCGGCGTATCGGCCGTACCGGCTGCAGCGGACGCTGACGGGGCACGCGGCGGCGGTGTCGTGCGTGAAGTTCTCCCACGACGGGCGGCTCCTCGCCTCGGCGTCCCTTGACAAGACGCTGATAATCTGGTCGTCGTCCACCCTGACCCCTCTCTCCCGCCTCTCGGGCCATTCAGAGGGGGTCTCCGACCTCGCCTGGTCGTCCGACTCCCACTACGTCTGCTCCGCCTCCGACGACCGCACCCTCCGCATTTGGGACGTGCACTCCCCCGAGTCGTGCCTCAAGACCCTCCGCGGCCACACCTCCTTCGCCTTCTGCGTCAACTTCAACCCCCAGTCGAGCCTCATAGCCTCGGGCTCCTTCGACAACACCATCCGGGTGTGGGAGGTGAAGACCGGAAGGTGCCTCAGGGCCATCGACGACGCACACAAGAAGCCTGTCACCTCCGTCAACTTCAACAGAGACGGCTCCCTCATCGTCTCCGGAAGCCACGACGGCAGCTGCAAGATTTGGGACACCGCTTCCGGGGCGTGCCTTAGGGTTCTCATCGAGGATGGCAAGGCCGGGGGGGCACCCGCCGTGTCCTTCGCCAAGTTCTCCCCCAACGGCAAGGTTATCCTCGTCGCCACCCTCAACGATTCCTTGGTAACAACCCTATGGCTCTGATCTGAATCATCTCATGCTACTTATGATTATCATTTGCTTGCTACATTATTTTATTATCATTTCACGTCCCTTGTTTGAAGTATGTGGTGCACTCGAGCAATTATATAAAAAGTCAATAAAAGAAGTCGTGAAAGGGTGACATGGACTATGGCACCCTTCTAAGTTTCTAACATATTTATGTAAAAAAAGTTGCTACAAGTCAGTCATTAAAAGTAGCCTGAAATAATTAACAATTACAGCCACATAACTGGGTATTGCAATCTGCATATTGTATCCATGTGAGAAGTGACTGTTTGAGTATAGATACAGAATAAAAACCATGGGACACAGACATAATTTTCATTTATGGGATTTATTCTATTAGTGGGTGAGAAGAGAAGATTACAAATAAGTCCTCAGTAATTTAAAAATAACAATAGAAACAGCATAGTAACAAAATGTTTATCAAGCTCAACATGCTACAGATATTTTCAGATTTGCTCTTGAGGTAATTCGTATCATATCTGGTTCTCGTGCTTCATGAAAGACTGGAATTATGCTAGTTTGCATGGAGGATATCTGCCTCAAAGACTACAAGGTTGCAGATTGGCAGCCTGTTGAATCATTCTTTCCCTGACCACATTCCCCTAGTGTGGAGGTCAAATGAAGATCGTAGGATGGATTTCAGGTTTGAGATAACGTGGTTCACAGAGCTTCGCCTCAGAAGTTTAGCATAGAAGGGGTGAAATGTGCCTCGAACGCTCACAAGTGAACAGTCTTACCAAGAAGTTGTCTGCTTCAAGAGTTTCTCAGAACCTACACAGGTAGTTCGGGGGGAGCCATGAGTGATCATAGAATGATGGGGCTTTTCAATTCTAACTGTTTTGCATATAAGAGACTATAGAGGCAGGAGAAACCAAGAGGCATACTTGAGGTGGTACATTTTAAGGGCAGGAAGATCAGAGTAGCCTGGAGGAAGTGGTAGCAGCAACTGTTGCTCAATGAAGGGGATTCCAATGTGAATTTTCCACTCTATACTGGCGGCTGTTAGCAAAGGATTCATACAGACAAGGTAGTTGTTTGGGATTTTCTTGTATGAGACGTGATCGGTACTTTGCTTGCAGAAGTGCATAGCATTCTAGACCCATTGTGGCAGACTAGTTCAAGGGCTACCACTCCTTTAGACCAGTAGCATGCTTCTTTGACATCCACTTTTTCTACTGAGAAATGGAAAACTTTCTGTTGATAGGTTGAATGCTGTCCAAATGAGTTGCCTATCCTCTTAAGGAATTTTGGACCCTAGTCAGAGATAATTTGATGTATGTGTTTGCTGAGGAGAACAAAGACTTGAATAAGCTCCACAAGTTCTTATTTTTATTGCCTAAAGCAGCTGGAGCTATTCATATCTATGGATAAGTTGAGGCCTATTGCTTTGTCTACTGCCATCTATTTAATCATTGCTAAAGGTATGGCGAACAGCATCAAGATTTAAGGGCAACTTATTAGTCCGGTGTAATTTGTTTTTGAGGCTGGGAGGCATCTTTTGGGAGAGTCTGTTATGGCCATAGAGATTACAACTGCTTGGTGTAGAAACAAAGACAAAAGGCATTCTTTAGGAGGCACACTTATTATGACTCCATAGATTGGTCCATTTTAATGTCTTCAGTCTCCAAAAAGGATTTTTCTGAGTGGATAGGGAAGATGAAGTGATGCAGTTCTTTCTTCAACTTGGTGAATAGAACCTAGCTGCATATAGCCTTAAAGATCATCTTAGTTGAGGACACATTGGCATCATGCACTTTCTTGGCTTGTTCCAGATGTCTCATTGCTGGCTTCACTCTAGCAACACATGCAAACACACTTGTGTCTATCTTTCATTATGTTGATGATGCATTATTCTTCATTAGGAGTTCAAAAGTTGAGGCCCATCATCTTTGATGGGTTCTTGAGTTTTTTGGGGACACCTCAGGCTTGCTTGATTTTTTTTTTTTCTGTTAAAAAGCAAAGGGTGGCTATCCAGGTGATAGCCAACCATTAATATTAATCATAAAATCTTCTAAAATGTTCATCCCAATAAGAAACCAAGGAGGAAATACGGCAGATAAAATTTTCAACACATGGTCTTTTGCTCCTGACGACCACCCTGTTCCTCCCTAACCAAATTCCCCAGAGAACAGCCAAGACGTTTGCCTTCTCCCTTTCAGATCTGAAAAAAAGAGGGGCCAGGTTTGTCTACAACCGTTCCTGAAGGATGCTTGAAAATTCATTTCATTTGAAGAGCCTATCCAGCTGAAATTGAAGTAGCTCCAAATATGTTGAGAGAATATGCAACCAAAAACAAGTTATCAATGTCCTCTATCCCTGTCCCACAAAGGATGCATGTGGTATTGGCTTCCAGCACCCATTTTGATCTTAACATCCTCATAATGACTCTTCCACTTATCAAAAGCCAGAAAAAATTTTAATTTCAGGGGACAATTTGCTGCCATATCAGCCTGCAGTCTCTAGGTACATCCCCATCAACTTGTAAATTTTCTCATTGCAGCTTGTTGTACGCTTCACGCACATTAAATTTCCTATTGTCCCACAAGCAAGCATCATGCTGTGTGATGGGCTGAAAGCTTCCAATCCAATCCTGCAATCAGCTCCAAGGTTCCTTGGTTGGATAACAAGCACAGCAAAGTAGGAGCCCATGCACCATTCTGACAGAAGCTCACAATAACATCTTTATCACCTACTAAACCAAGCAGTCGAGAAAATAACTCCCTTAAAGATCATTCTAATCCAATCATCCTTCCAGAAAGAGGATCATTCTCCAGAGCCAAGTTTTGGCAGGAAAGACTGCACTGCTTTTAGGAAAGCTGCCGCAAAGTCTACCTCCATTCCTTTCTGCATGGTTGATAGGGAAGCTGATTCTTGTTCCTGTACATTGCAATTGAGAGAAATTCTATGCCGATCTCTTATTCAGCCTCTGTCTAATATGCCAATTAGTGCTGGGGGCTGGATAGCATTGATTGAGACTTGAGAGGATGAAGAAAAGGCCTAAGGGGTGGTTCTCATGGGTCCTTCCAAGGGTGTCCCTTTGGAATTCTTGAATAGGTCCATTCTTTTACTCCATATTTTACCTTTTTGTTCATCTCATTAGACTCCATCTGCCTTCACTGCCCCCACCCTACAGCCAGTATTCCAGTTTCATCATTCAGATCAATTTGCTCGAGATCACCTCCTGGAGAGCCTTTTTTTTTTATGTTACCTTTCCATTCATTTTGGGCATCCATCACCATGGAGGTCTTAACAGAGGGGGAGTGAAACTTTGGCATCCTATCTGCCAACTCTAGAGACACCTAAGGCATCCTACTTCCCTCTTTTAGAGTCTCTACATCTGCCCTTTAATTCAGTGATTCTCTTAATGCTCTTGTAATGGCAGAAGGCTACATCCTCAGCATCTAAAAATGTACTTTATCGCCACCAATGGGTTGGCTTGGTGGTATAGCCCTCCACTTGCATCCAAGAGGTCACATGATGGGATCAAGTCTCTGTTAATATATAAACACCATAATCATTGATTTTGATAATAATAAAACGTAGATGTTTCATATTGTCTTTGGAGACTGATATTTCATGTTAAAGAAAATTGGTTCTCAAACAAGAAGATCCAAGCTTGAAGTAAATGGCATCCAAGCTCAAGCTCCATGCTTATGGGAAGGATGTCAAGGAAAGAAATTGAGGAGCAAAGAAGAGAAGCTTGAAGCCTTGAGGAAAAGAGATTAGATTTAATTCTCATTTGTTGTATTAATTGTTGTTGTATCTTTGTGTTTTATTCTTGTAGAATTATTGTTAAAGAGCCCTTAAAACAAAACATATTAAGTCTACAGTCGTTCGACTACATAGGGAACCTAAACCCTCACTCAAAACACATTAAAACTCCACTTACAGTGGTAACCTATTGACCAATCCATCAAACACCCATCCAATCCTAGTATAGTTGGTCGAGCAATTCCAAAATTCATTGTCCAACTACTACTAAGGAGGACGTCGACCAATTAGGTGAATGTCGAGTGCTTAACGTTCAAAAATCTTGGGAATAGTTAAGCATTAATTATCTTAATTAAATCACCTAATCACCCTCAAAGCCTTCACTAAGGTGTCAACTAATGGTCAACCAATCCTATAGTAGAAAGTCACCTTATATTGTAAGACCGGCAACTTCAAGTTAAGACTAGAAAAGATTAAACCCAAAAGCCTTTAGTAGCCAGTCGACCAGTGGTTGACCATCCATTACCATATTGGATGACCAATCACCAATTAGGCATCATCCAACCAGTGAATACCTTGTTTGGACCTCCATCACCATTGCAGGGTGCTGACTAGCAAGGATTATTGGTCAACTAGCTCAATTGTAGCAAGTCGACTGGTGGTCAACCGACTTATGTTGTTTTAGTCTACTCTCTTTTTCAGAAATCTAATCGAACCTATGACAGCCATTAATTGTTTCAACGGGCATTTCTTGTTCCTAAACCTATCTAGAGTGTTTCTAAGCCTTCTATAAATACTTTAGGACACTCCTATACTTAGACAAAAGAGAGACAGCAAGAAACAGAGAGAAGCAATTATTCCCACCTCATACACTTAGAGAGAAATCTAAAGAGAAGAAATTCTACATATTCTCTCTAAGCTCATCACTCAACCTTTGTGAGCATTGTTTTACTGCACCTTCACTCTGATCCACTTCCGTTATAGGGGAGTTCCTTTTCCTGTAGAAGCTAATATATTTAACTTATTTGGGTTCTATAAGATTTTGTATTTTCCTTTTATTTTTGTTTGGGTATCCAGATTGCAATTTTCTGTCTCCCTTGGAGACAAAATACTCTTCGATTGAGATTGAAGAGAGGTTGAGGTACACTACCCTCATTTAAAGTACTACTATTGTATTGAAGTTGCACTACCCTCATTTAAGTAGTGTGTTAATGAATTTTGATTGACTCGGTTGATTGAGAAAATTCAAGTTGGGGAGGACTTAAGTGGTGATTTTTGCCCTTGGGATTTCTACCTAAAAATCGATTGTCTTCTTGTGGTAAATGTTGATATGTGTGTGATTGAGATTTTTATTTATTCATCATATTTGTATTGTGCATTATTCACCTCCTTCTCTATCGCAATTTACAGTCTAATGGCCCATACATTCACCTTCTAAAAGAGTTCTTTATCCACGAGGCATTGCTTGCTAAGTTTGATGGCACAGTTTCTTATGGCCACATGTTTTCAAGGTTTTAGTTGGCTCATATAAAAATGCAATCATGCAAATTTTCAGCAGGGTAGCATCACTGATGTAGACATTGATGCTTATGTGGTGTGGAACCTATTTAAGTTAGAGAAGTACCTAAAAATCAATGCTTGCGTGCAACCTCAACCCTGTGAGGGGAAATTATACAAGGAAAGATGGATGGAATGGGGCTGGTGTTCTCTCACATAGCTATTTTCCATTTTAAAGTTCTTTAACTCTTTATCGACCTGTGTATATTTCTCTCTTTTTGTTCATTTTTTATCAATGTAATATTGGCATTAACTGCATTTTTATGTGTAATTCAAGTATAGCCTTTTGGCGTAGCCTTAATTAAGTGTTTATCTACTTATGACACAATTTGCTACCTTTGTCGCCATAGATAAAATGATTGGAATTCTTAGTTATATATCCAAATTTTCTGCTTGAGTATTACAGCAACTGATACCGCTTTACCTTCCTTGAAACACTTGCGCAGAAACTGTGGAACTACAATCCAGCAAAAACATTGAAAGCATATTCAGGTCATGTCAACCGAGTTTATTGCATAACATCTGCATTTTCCATTACAAATGGTAAATATATAGTCAGTGGATCTGAGGATCACTGTGTTTATATATGGGATCTCCAAGGGAGACACTTGGTTCAGAAGTTAGAAGGTCACACAGATGTTGTGATCTCTGTTTCATGTCACCCCAGTGAAAATAAAATAGCCTCTGCTGGTCTTCATAATGATAGAACTGTGAGGATCTGGGTCCAGGACAATGTATGAGGCTTTCTTAGCCGAGAGGAATTTCACAAGCATGACAAGAGAAAGGTCATCATTTGAAGGCCAAGAGCATCCATTTAGTTTCTCTATCCAAGGATAACTACCGTTCGGGAAGTTTGGAAGTATAGAAGAGTTGGTACAGTGGAATTTCTCTGATGAGGGATGTGTGGCCTGTTGGAAGCATGATCTGCTCAATCTTCTACATGGTAACTTTCTCATAGAGCTATACACAGTGAAGTTGAGGTTTAAGCTAAAAAATACACCCTATTTAGAGAAGCAGCAGTATGTTTTAATGGTTAGGCAATTTTGTGCGAACTTTGGACGATGATATGTTTTTGTAGCCATGCTTGCTTGCTGTTATGACCCATCATGCTAAACACTTGTTAGACGACAATGGCGACTGAATTGTCAGTTGCATATTCTTCCGTGTAGTCATCACAGGATATATTACTTTGGTTTGTGCTGGAGGTAAATGGAAGTTCTGCCTTGTCAGAAAAATTGGGAATTTGATAGTTTATTAGTTTGAGAAAATTTGCACAGATACTCCTGCTAATGAAATTGGATGTATTTTACGATCCTTTGCTATTCTCTGTATGGTCCTTTTATTAGTCATTGTTGAGTGACGAGAGTTCTTGTTGAGCCCGTTTAGGCCATTAATTTATGAAATGAAACCCTGATAGTCTGCCTCTTCTGTTTTCGACATCCTGCTTCAGGAGGATTCATTAGGGAGATTTCGAATTCTGTCAACAAAACAATGGCCATTAGAAGAATGGATGGTGTAGAAACCTCCAGGTCCTCCACACGTTCTGAGTGGTGCTTTCTTTTTCTCTTTGCCTGATTAGTTATCACCCATCGAGTTAATAACAAAGAGCCCTCGGTTGTTTTCGTAGGAGAGCAGAGGACGCCCCGTGGTTTCAATTGCCACCAAAGGCCCCTTATATATTAGGAAAGATGGGGAGGAACCCCCTTGTTGCTAACCATGACTACCATTTTCACCATGATGTCAAAAGTACCCTTTCCAAAGTAAGAAATATAAGAGACCCTCACCCCCAAATACATAGCCTTCGGTGGGCCATTAAAAATATAAAAGGTCTTTCTGGTAATGGAGCCTCACATGTGACGCGTGGCTGCACTCACCGTTGTTTTTTGTCTCTTTTGGAAAACTAAAAATTTCATTCGTGGAGAAGGATAGATGAGTACAGGTCCAACAGGGGAACGTTATAGCCACAAAGAAAAACACCAAAGGAAGGATAACAAAATTAAGGCCAAATGCAACAATCACTCACATATCTCTAATCAAAGCCATGAACAGAAGTATCAAATAGAAAGATCTCAAATGGAGGTCACTAGATAAAGAATCAAATTTATTCAGAGTTGTTGACCCATGAATGGATCAAATGATCTCTTCAAGTGCAAATATACGTACATCTCTAAAAAGCACATCAACAACCCAATAAAAGACCTAGAAGCAAATGCAACTAAGAAAAAAAGATAGGAAACAAGGAACAACCACTAAGTTGAACAAAAATGTCAAGGATGATGGAGGCAAGATGGATCCACTATCAAAATCAATGGAAACTCATTATTTGGATTGCTACAAGGCAACCGTTCTCTGTGATTATCAAAATGCGGTCAACATGATAGTGGGAAACACTGAGCCAACATGGAGGAGCCTAGCAGACATCAACTACTGTAAGGAGATGTTGGGAAAAATGCCCATTGCCACATTGGTTTATGTTCCAAGGCTTAGCTAGTTACTATCTAGAAAACAGGGTGTGCCTGAAGATCAGAGATGGATATCATTAGATAAACCAACCTCTTTATTAGACCTTGGCTTTGCTAGGCCTACTTTCACTTGGTCCAATAGAAGGGGTAGAGGGTTCGTAGGTGAAGGCCTTGACAAGGCCTTCGCCACAGGAGATTGGTCTTTACTTTTTCGAATGTTGGAGTGTTGCGCTTACCGGCCATGAGCAGTGACCATGCTCCAATTTTGTCCCCTGGAGGTTTGAACAATGGTGGATGGAAGAGCCTACATGTAAAAAGGTGATTGGGAAGGTTTGGAAGGTCAAAGCCATAGATAAACCCCTAATACTCAAGCTCTAGGATGTCAAAAAAGAAATATCAAGATAGGCTACAAAGGAGATCAAGGATGGGAGGATTGAAAAAAGTGACATTGAGGGTAAATTGTGCAAAATCCAAGAAGCAGGGCCAATGAAGAAATTAATGGCAGAGGAGAAAAAAATTATAAAAAGAATATGAGGAGGTCTTATTGAAGGAGATCTTTTAGTATCAAAGATCAAGGCACGATTGGATACAGCATGGTGATAGGAACACAAAGTTTTATCATATATACGTAACGAATAGAAAGAAGAAAAACCGTATCCCTTGCTGAAATTGAAGGATGGCAATTACACAAGGAAGGAGGAAGAAATTCAGGAGTGTTTTGTGTGGCATTTTTCTAACCTCTTCTGTACAATTGAATACCTTAGGGTCACGCTAGTTGTTTTTGAAGAAAGGGAGTGGTTGACTAAAGAAGAAGCTTCTTTCGCCAACACTATTCTTTGTGGGGAAGAAATTAAAAACAGTCCTTTCAATCTAAGCCCGTGCAAATGCTTGGTTTTCAGGCCTTATTTTTTTAGCAAAATTGGGTATATTGGGAGGGGAAATTGTTGGGTTGGCACAGAAACCCTTTGCAATTGGCCAGCTCCTTATCAAGCTTAATGGTGCCACTCACATTGCCTTAGTGCCCAAAAATAAGAATATGGAGCAGCCACGTGACTTTTGGCCTATCAATCTTACAAACACTCTATAAGGTGATAGGTAAGTTGATTGCAATCAAGGTAAAGATGGTGTTGCTCAGAGTAGTTTCCCTAAATCAAAATGCTTTCCTTAAGGGACGACAAATTTCAAATAACATCATCGTGGCAAAGAAGATCTTTCACTTTGTGAACACATGTAGATCCAAGACGTAATACATGGCTATCAAGTTGGATTTGGAAAAAGCATTTGATCAAATCGAATGGAGGTTCATTCTTGATCTTCTTTCCCAATTACATTTCCCTCCTAATCATATTGAGCTTATTTGTTTTTCCATTACCACTTAAGCTTGTCAATGGTACTCTCACCACTACAATCTTTTTAAGAGGAGGCTTACAACAAGGTTTCTCATTCTCCCCCTTTCTCTTTATCCTTAGCTCTAAATTTTTATCTTGTGTTCTTGTTAAGGCACAACTTTCAAGTTGCATCAGAGGACACAAAGTATCACGGTCTACTCTCTCGATTCCACACCTCATTTTCGTGGATGATACAATCCTTTTTTGCAATGCCAACCTTTTGGAGGCTATCAAAATTATCAAACTACTAAATTACTATGGCTTGTATTTCGAGCAAAGAGTCAATTACATGAAATCAAAGATAGTTTTCAACAGAGGTTTAGAAGCTGCAAGTAAGAAATTAATCATGCTGTTATTATATATCCATAAAGAATTTGAAGATGAGCTTTATTTGGGATATCCAATCAATGGCCGAAGATCACAGAAGAGGCTACATAATCATATTCTATCCAAGCTCAAGACTAAATCAAATGGGTGGAAAGGAAGAGCCCTCTCTTAGGCTGAAAGGAATATTCTTATATACAATCCTCTCTAGCTTCTCTACCCACACATCTTATGTATGTGTGTTACGACCTGATTCCCGGATCCCTACAGGACTTGAGATCGACTCGCCTCGACTAATCCCAAGACCCAGTCATCCAACAAGAAATAACCAAAAAGTAGGAAAGTAAATCACATTCACATATGCAATATAACTAAGTAGAAAAAACATACAAAGCGGTAAAGAAAAGTAAATATGTTGTTCTATTACATACCATCACAACAACAAAGCAACGAAAATGGAAGTAAACAGTAGAGACAAACAGTAACTAAAAGTCTAATACTTACTACAACGGTAAAGGAACAACAAGGAAGTGCTAAAAACTACGGCTGGGCTCAACTGGACCCAGCACCCTCCGCAGTCGGAAGTTCGGGCTGCTCAACTCTTGGTCCTGAATAGTATTATGAAAAGACAGAGTCAGCGAACGCTGAGTAGAGTGGTATCTATACTATCTAAAACAGTAAAAGTAATAGGTTTAATTCTCTTTTCTATTTATCTGTTTTATGTGTATTTCCCTTTCACCCATTTTACTCAAACATCAAGATATTCTTGATCTTGCAAGTTCCTCGTGGGAACGATCTTGATTGCAGTATTTTCTGTAGAGTAGAAGGTACACATGGTGCTTTCCTGGTCGGGAGAGTCCCTCGTGGTAGTCTTACACCCAGTCAACCACCCCGAGGTCATTGTCTAGACGTAGCGGTGACTACAGCACGCGTGATAAGCGCACGGGTAGCTATCCCGCACTGACACGCAGTCAATCGTTTCCGCTAGCAGATACGCCCAAAGTACAGCACAGAACAATATAGGACCTTGCCCTTCTCAGAACAGGGGTCTCACCCCTCAGAACCAAATAGGGATCTTGTCTCTCCATAGTCCGCGCATCCTCGTCTGACTACCCTAGTTTGCCTAAAGGGCCTAACAAGTCGGTGTAGGGTGGCTAGCTCTCTCTCCCTACGCTAGTAGCTCGCCTCAGTACCGCATACACGAGGACCAACAGGAGTGGCGTAGAGTAGCTAATCCTAACCCTGGGTCTCAACCCAAGGGCAGCTAGCTCTGCTCTACACGAAAAGGGGACAATCGCTCTCCCTGGTACCGCGTGCTCAAGGGCCAGCACATTTCCCGTCTACATTCCAGGTTTCCATCTAACCACAGGAGTTCTACTCCTAATTCCCCGTACGGTTCATGCTCATGTTCACCCCATTTATTTTGATCCATATTTCACCATTCACAATTCATTTCTCATCTATAAACAGGCAGCTCGTGTTTCCATAATTCGATACATGCAACTGGTGATTTCACAGGTAGTTGTTCATAATTTACAGGCAGCTCATAATTATAATACAGCCAATTGCTAACAGTTTAGCTCAATTATGCATGCAAGTACATTATACAACACAAATGGTTCATTTATTTCTCTATCATAGGGTTCATGCCACATCTTAGGGTTCCATTAGCTATTTCCACAAGCATATTCTTATTTAAATATCATTAACAGAATTAACCACTCTATTAGATAATTCGGGAGTAATGGGGGTTCAAACTGCAGACCCAAACGTCTCTGCGAGCCCCAAACATGTAGCAGGCTGAAACCCTATACTAAGGAATACATCACAAAAGGAGGGTTCAGAATAGTGTACAAAGGTTTCTAGTACATAAAGAAACTCGCAAGGACTACACGTACTTCGTTTGCGTAAAACGGATCCTAAATGGGTCAAAAAAGTGCCTACTGTTCAAAATTAGATGTCTGGGAACAAGTCCAGATGTCTTAAAAGGTACCATGACCTTACCTTAAGTCCCTACGGTGTCCTCAAACGTCTAGGCCTCCTTTACGATCGTCTAAAGGTAGTTCCAAACATCGAACCACTCCTCCGGTCGTCTGGAAGCACCTCTGGACGTCTGGTGATCTGATCAGATGTCCAAAAGTGCGTAGGAAAGCGTTCCACGCTCCTTCACAAGGTTACTCCTGCATATGACGACCGCAGCCCCCAAATCAGACCAAACATGCGTGATGAGAACCTCATCATGAGCCCTAACTAGCTCTTTTTGACCTAAAAAAGTAAACAAAAGCTCCTGCATAACCTAAAGGAAGGCCTAACTCAAGAAATTACTTATCTGAAAAGAATACATGAAACAAAGGGTAAAACTACAATTTTACCATTGCAGTACATTAACGGGATTTCTCAGGGTCTAGACATAGGTCAATTGGACTTAATAGGAGAAAAAGTGAGATGGTTCAGTTAGAAAAGGGTTATTATGAAATTTAAGAAATAAATGACATTCTGTAACCCTAAAACAAATCCACTTAAATTCACAAGGTTTCAAGAAGGATAAAAATCAATTAAACCCTCTAAAATTCGTGGAAAAATATCCCCTAGAGTTTAGAACCTTCAATTTGGCCTTTGGAACCTATTTTGACCTAGATTGGGATCCAAGTTCAATATTTGACCTAATTTGGGTTTTTATGCAAAATATCCAGTCAAATGTGGTCAAACCTAAAATCCAACTTCACCAATGGATTCCTTAGGTCCAAATTAGGTTTGTATCAGAATTTGGACCTAAGGGAAGGTCATGTTGATCTACTTTGCAAAATAGTCCACCCAATTACATTCTGACCCCTAACTTTTGAAAACCCTTACAAAAACCCCCTCAACTTCTTCGTCACTTTTCGCATTTTGGTCCCTATGCCATTGCAGCAGAGACCCATACCTTCGGCGAGGTTTCGAGGAGGATTTCTCCTCGCTTCCCCAAAGAGCTGCTTTCAGATTTGAAAGGAGAGTCCTCTGCGAAACCCCCTATCACCTGAGCAGCTCCCTATGTCCTGAATCATCCCATACCTCTCGTGCGAACGCTCGACAGGTATGGGTATCAATTCGTGAGGATTTTTTCCCGCCACCATGCATCTAACCCTCTGCCCGTGCCTTTATAAGAAGCACCAGGTTCGTTCGAATGGGATAAGCTTGATTTGGCCTGAGAAAACCCCTAAAATCATCCTCCCTCCATAAACTCCGGCGACATCTCCTCCCTCTTCTCGTCACTTTGCCACCATACCAGTGGCAGAATCATCTCCGCCTCGCTCCTCTGCATCGTGCTGTACCCGCGCGAGCTTCTCCAACCTCCTTCTCGTCGTCGTCCTCTCCATCTCAGGGCCTTCGTCTCCGGCAACGGTAGGAACGAGTTGTTCGCCTCCTTCCCCCCTTCGTCCGCTTAGCTAGGTTAGAATTATTCCCCTCTCTCCCATCTTCATTTCCCCTCTCTTAATTCGCATTTTCGACCCCTCGACGCCGCAGACCACCACCACCTTCTCCATCTCCGGCCGACCACCGGCGAAGGCGCAGCCACTGCTCCGCACCACCACACGCCTTGCCAGACCCCTCATCACCTCCGCCATTACCCACTGAGCACTTTTCGCCCTTCCATCGACTGCCATCACCTCCCTAAATGCTCACCGAACACACCTATAAACATGGCCATAGTCCGACCTAGGCATGCACGCCTAGGCCGTTCTGCGGCCAACCAACCTCCATTTCACCTTTGCCGTGACACAGCGAAGCTCCCCAAGTGATTTGACAGGGTTGCGAGGCCGTATTCATGAAGTGCAGGTTCGATCCTCTTCTGCCATTGGCGAAGGCGTGAAGGAGTTTGCTCGCGAGCTCCAGGTTGTCCCACTCCAGGCAGACGCGTCCCGGGTGCGCGAAATCCTTCTACGAACCAATCGCACCCAGCAATCAAGGGTTTTGTTGATTGCAACTGCCCAATTGCACGAGTGTCTACCCTGCAGGTGCGCGAAGAAGCGGGTGGGACTTTTAGTCTCACCTCGGAAAGTCAGGAGCGCGGTGAGTGAGTTAAATTGTTTTTGTGATTTCTTTTGTTTGCCTCCAGTACACGGACCTCACCCGTATACCTACCTCGTCCGCGACCCACACTTTGCAGACTTGGCTCACCTGACCTGATAACCCTGCACTCCTCGCGCATCACCCACGCCGATGCACCTGGACCAAGGTGCGCTTGACCTGACCCGAGTACCCAATTGGCTTTGGGAGAGTGAAGCAAAGAGAGAAAAGAGAGAGAGAGCGTACGCGGGGGAGGGTAGGGGTAGGTTTTGCCCTGTACTGTGCAGAAGCTAAGGAAGGAGCCTGATGAGAACCTCATCATGAACCCTAACTAGCACAATTTAATCCAGATATGTGAGAAAAAGTTCCTACAAAACCCAAAGAGAGGCTTAACTCAGAAAATTCTGAGTTAAAGAATAAAACAAATCATCAGGTGTAAAACTGTAATTTTACCAATGCAGTATGTGAACAGGGTAATTAAGGGTCCAAATATAGCTCAAACAAGCTTAACAATGAGGGAAGTGGGTTGATCTGATCTGAAAAGGATTATAGCAACTTCTAGCAATTAAATGACATTCTGTAACCCTAAAATAAATCCACTTTAATTCACGAGGTTCGAGGTAGAATAAAAATCAACTAAACCCTCTAAAAATCATAGAAAAATATTCCCTAGGGTTTATAATCTTCAATTTGACCTTTGAAACCTATTTTGACCTAAAATGAGAACCATGCCTAATTAATAACTTAATTCGGGTTTTTGCATAAATTGACCGGTCAAACATGGGCCAACCTAGAATTAAAATTCACCATTAAAATCCTTATGTTCAAATTAGTCTGGTATAAAAACTTGAGCCTAGGAAGAGACCTCTTTGACCGACTTTACAATTTGGTCCTCTTTGTTTACTTTCTGACCCTTATCTTTTGAAACCCTTGCATTTAGGCTCCTAACTTTTCATCATTCTTTGCAAAATGATCCTCCCTGCCACTTCTACACAGCGCTATGCCTCCGGCGACCTTACGCGGAGGATGGCACCGCGCAGGGCAGGGCTGCCGTCCTCTAGAATAGAATGGGGGTTCCCTGCGACATCCTCTGTCGCAGGGACCCGCCCACGACCTCTGCCGACCACCATAGCTTCCGTGCGAACGCACGGAAGGTATGGGTGTCCCTTCCGGCGAGGCTGGCACGACACCACCTCGCCCCTCTCTGCGCACCAAGCCCTTTATAAGGAGCAGCAGACCTTGTCGACTCCTGCAATCTTCCTTTGACGAAGAAAACACCCCCTCTTCATCCCTTTCTCCTCCGGTCAGAGAGCTCGAAGCTTCCGGCGATCTCCTCCTCCTCCTCGTCACTCTGTTGCCCTACCTACAGCAGGGTCTGCCCTGCTCTGTCGTCTGCGCTAGGTTGTACCTGCTGGCACCCTCCGACTGCTTCCTCATCGCCGAAACCTTCCTCCAGGGCGTCTTCGTCTCCAACTCTAGCAGGCACGAGCCGACTGCTCCTCCCTCCCCCTTCGTCGAGTAATTAGGTAATTAGTGTTGTCAACGTTTTGTGCGGGTTTAAAGTATATCACGTTGTAGTACAACCGACAAAACGTTTAAACAAATATAAAGAATTTTATTACTCGAAAACCGGAGTATCCGAGGTCGATCACAGGGAGCAAGTGGAATTTACTACTAGTCAAAATGTAATTGAACACTCTAATTTACTCAAAATATTAATTCAACTATGAATGTATGCGATTAAAAATAGTTAGGACAAAAAGAAATGAAATTGGATGTCTGATCTTGTGATCAGACGTCTTAAAAGTATGTTCCCTTTTCTTCTTGATTATTCTTCTTCCTCTGCAGTCTCTCTGTTTCTTCTTTTCCTGCTGCTGTGTTTGCTTTCTTTTCTTCTCTTCTTCTTCTCCTGCAAAGGCTTCTTTCTTTCTTCTTCTTCTCTGCCTTGTTTCTTCTCTGTCTTGCTCCTTCTTCTTCTCTTGCGAAGGCTTCTTTCTTTCTTCTTTGGTCTCTCTGTTCTTCCTGCCTTTCCTTCTTCCTTCTTTCTTTTCCTTCTCGCGACCAAGTCTTTCTTCCTCAACGTTCAGCCTGTGCCTACACAGAGCAAAACCTATCCTTTCTCCCTTTACCCACGCGTCTCTCTCTCTCAAGCAATTCACTCAGGGACGCTCTCCCAGAGCCACAGCCATAATCGGGTCAGATCGTACCCGGGACCAGGCGCACCTGCAGATGGTGTGATGCGCGAGGTGTGTAGGTTTAGGTCGGGTCGGATCCGCCAGATCCGCGTGGTCAAGCCGCGGACGAGGTGGGTGTGGGGTCAGTGAGGGACCTCACCCCTGTGCTTACGGAGGCAATGAGAGTAAAACACAAATTCAATTTATGGTATGCCCGCACCTCGCGATTCCACGATGTGGGACTAAAGGTTTCGCCCTGCCTTTGCGCGCGCCCGTAAACCTGCGTGCAAACGCCACAGCTGCTGGCTCTGCTGGCGCTCCTTGCTAGACTCACTCACCTCGCGACACTCGTGCGAGTATGCAGCACCTGTAGCCTGGGAGACCGGGTGCCTGGAGCTTCGTTGGAGCTTCATTAGAGGTCGTCCATGGCGGCAGGAACTCAAACACTGTCATGCACAAAACGAGCCTCTTGGCCCAATCAGATCAGCTAGAGACCTTCGCCGTGGCACGGCAAAGGCGGTGGACGATGCTGCAGGCCGCAGGTCGGCCTAGGCGTGCGTGCCTAGGTCAACCTGTGGCCGGAGATGGTGGGTTGTTCGGGGGGTGATTATGGAGGTCTGGAGTGGCAGTTGTGGGGTGGAGCAAGTTCCTGGTGGTGAGGCGGAGCTCTCGAGGTGGTTGGCGAGCCGTGTGGGGGGCTGGAATGGTGGAAGCGGCTCGCCGGAGGTCGGTCGGTGATGTAGAAGATGAGGGTGGTCAGCGTCGGTCGAGGGGTAATCAGATGAGATAACAGGGGGAAAAGAGAGAGGAGAGAATGGAGAGGAGTTCTAACCTAATTGTAAGGACGAAAGGGGACGGAAGGCGGACAGCAGTACCTGCTGTCGCCGGAGAAGATGATGCCCAGTGGGGGAGAACGGCGGCGACGACGGGGCTGAGGCGGCGTGCGCGGGTACTGCGCGACGCGGAGGGAAGTCAGGAAGCTAACTCTGCCACTGGTTTTGTGGCAGAGCGAAGAGGGAGGGGAGGGGGGCTCGCCGGAGCTTGCTGGGACTTTTGGCCGGGCAGGAGGAGACGAATTGGGGGTGGACACTCGGCCAAATCAAGCTCGGGTCCTGCGGCAGGGTCTGGGGGGTGTTTTATAGGTGATGGCCGCTCTTATCAGCGCGTGGAGAGCGCGCAATTAGGTCTGCCGGCTTGCTGGAGTTGGAAGGAAGGTGGATACCCAAATCTCTCGTGCGTTCGCACGAGAGATTGGGTTCACACCAGTGATTGTAATTGGCTTTAGAAGGAAGGGAATTCCTCAGAGAATCCTCCTTCCATTTTTGGGAGGGAATCTCTGAGGGATTAGAGAGCAATCCCTCTCTGAACCTCGCCGGAGCTCGGTTCTGCCCTAACAATGGCGGTATGACCGGATTGCAAAGGGGGCGAAGAACTTGGGGGGCTCTTTGCAAGGATATTCAAAAGATAGGGACCTATTTGTGATTTGGGTGTACTAAATTGCAAAGTAGGTCAAGATGACCTCCCCTTAGGTCCAAATTTTGTTATAAACCTAATTTTGACCTAAGGAATCCAATGGCGAAGTTGGATTTCAGGTTTGACCTCGTTTGACTAGATATTTTACGTAAAAACCTAAATTTGGTTAATTGAGGAGCTAGGACCCTGATCTAGGTCAGACTAGGTTCCAAAGGCCAAATTAAGTGTTCTAAACCCTAGAGGATGTTTTTCCATGATTTTTAGAGGGTTTACTTGCTTTTTGTTCTGACCGAAACCTTGTTAATTAAAGCGGGTCTGTTTTAGGGTTACCAGGTGTCATTTAATTCCTAGATTGCACATGAACCCATTTCTGATTGACTCAACCCTCTTTTTATCTCATTTAGACCATTTGACCTATGTTTTGCCTCTGAGAAATCCCGTTTATATACTGCAATGGTAAAATTGCAGTTTTAACCTTTATTTCATGTTTTCTTCTTAGAGCACTTTCCTTCAGTTATGCCTTCTTCTAGGTTATGTAGGAGCTTTTATCTTCTTTATTGGGTCAAAATGAGCTAGTTATGGCTCATGATGAGTCTCTCATCAATCAGCTTCCTCTCTCTTTCACTTGTATTTTCCCCCTTTTTAAACTGCCATTTCGACCACCCGACTGCCATTGCCCAGACCCATCCTCTCCACCTCTTATCACCCTTTCCGGCTAGTCCATCCCACGTCCACAGACCCCTTCGCACCTCACCGACCAGCCCAAAAGCTCCCTCACACTCCACTCCACCGATTCCCCCTCTCCATTCACTGCCAAGCGCCACCCAACCACCCCCCGAACAAACCCACCTTTCCGCCCACAGTCTGACCTAGGTCAGCCTCTGCACGCACTCCCGCACCTCGCCGACCACCGCACAAGCTTCGCCACACTCCGGCGAAGCTTTCCACATCTTCTGACTTGGCCGAGAGGGCGTTACTGTGATTTCAGGTTCGCGCCCTCTCGCCGCCATTGTCGACGAGCTGCAGCAGCTTCACCTTCAGCTGCAGGCATCCTTCAGCCCAGCTGCACGTCCCAGGCTGTGCGGGCAGTAATCGCGAAGGCACCCAGGCCTGCAGCTGGGTCGCAAGCCTTACGAGCTACCTCAATTGGCCGCGAATTGCTCGCCTGCGAGCGCCAAATCGGGAGGTGGGACTTTAGTCCCACCTCGTAAGTGCGTGGCTGAGCGCCCGCACTTAAATTGAAAAGGTGCATAGGGCTTACTGCCTTCGAACACAGGGGTCAGGTCCCTCTCCCGCACGCAGCGCGCCACGCGCTCGCTCGCCCTCGCCCACACTCACGCCCCGCGGGTCCAAGCAGGATCCGACTACCCGAACCACGCACTGTAATTTCCCTTCGAAGGAGGGGGTGACGTAATAATTGCGAAAATAAAATAAACAATCTCAAAAAATCAATCGCACAAGTACACAAGTAATTTTAGGTGGAAACCCAAACCGGGTGAAAACCACCACCTAACCCTCTCGAGTTAGGATTTTCCGATCAACCTAGTTGATCAAATCCACTAACCGAATCACTTTAAAACGAGGGTGATTCAACCTCAGTACAACCACGCTACAAGTACGAGGGTAGCGTTCCTCAACCCCTTCTCTCCACGAGAAGGATTTTGTCCCACGAAGGAGATGGGAATTCGCAAAGCGAATACCCAACAAAATAACAAAGATAAAAGAAACAACAAGTCCTATAGAGCCAACAAAGTAATTATAAACCTAGCTTCTATAGGAATTAGGAAACTCCCCTTTGCAAGGAGTGCGTCGAGTTGATGACGCGGTGCGTGTGCCACGCGACGGTGCAACGTCGCTCTCGTAGACAACGGCGGGAGAGCGAGTGCGCGAAGCTTGATGCTCTCTAGAGAATGGATCTTGAGCTCGGAGAGCAAGAGCTAGCTAGGACACAAGAGAGTGGAACTATTGTTGCTTAAGTGTGTCTTGTGTTTCTCTTAGTGTGTATCTTGTGTTGCAAAGGTTCCCCTCTATTTATAGAGGCCTTAGGAAGGCTTTGGAAGGCTTAGGAAAGGTTCTATAGCCGTTGGGAACAAAGTCCAAGAGAATCAGGCCGAAATCAGGACAATGATTACATTTGACAGGGTTATCAGACGCCTAACTCTGGCATCAGACGTCTGGAAGGCCACTTTAAGACGTCTGATTCCAAGGTCAGACGTCTGATTTTGGGCGGGTCTCTCTCTGACTTGGATCAGATCTAAACAGGGTTTTTGCGCAAGTCCAACAGACGACATACAGGACATCTGGAACTATGTCTGGATGTCTGGAAACCTACTTCTACTGTGGGAATTGATTTCCAAACGTTGCAACCGCTAGAAAATCTCTGAGAAGAGATTTTGGGTCAGCCGAGGCAAAACGGTCATTTATCAGACGTCTGGAAAGGCCTAAGGACGTCTGATAAGGCTCTAACGGTCATAATCTTGAGTGCCTGCTAAGCTAGCCAACGGTCCACTATCTGGACGTCTGGCAAGTCCATCAGACGTCTCCTAAGACGTCTGGTATAATGTCTGGACGTCTGATTTCATCAGACAGAACTAGCTATCCCAGCCTAACAGATATCAGACATCTGAAACAACAGTCAGACGTCTTAAAATATTTTATCAGACGTCTGATTTGGGAATTAGACGTCTGGAAGTGCTGTTTGAACCCTATATTGGTTTTCTAAGTATTCTACAGAAAACCTAAGTATCCTAGGGTTGTGCCGGTGTTCCTAGGACTACTGTTAGGGTTCTTTGAGGCTCTTTAACATAATTTTCTAAGGAAAATAAAAAGAGCAAGAAAATAAAGACAAGAGATACAAGAAAGGATTAAAAAGAATCTATCTTATTCTTCTTGTCTTCTATCTTCAATCTGTCGCTCCACGCGAACCTCCTCTGTTTTCCGTCAAGCTCCTCCAATCCATCCTGGATGCGAGCTCGAACTCCGTCTAAACACGTCCACATTTGCAATTGACCTGAAATCTAGGACTCAAATTGCAAATGTTAAATAACATGTGTTTTGTTATCATCAAAACAAATGATCGTGGTGCTCTAGCACCAACAATCTCCCCCTTTTTGATGATGACAAAATCGTAAATAATAATGCATAAAATCCTCCCCCTTTTTGACATTATCAAAAACGTTTGATTGATTTTACATTTCATATAACTCCCCCTTAAAGCATGCTCTTCTATGAGTTTCTTTTGACAAAGGTGATGTTCTCCCCCTTTTTGTAACAATAAGATAGCTATTATTTTTCTTCCCTTACTAAAGGAAACTTAGCTAACTTGCATCTCCCCCTTAAAAATTGACAATTAGCTCATAAATTTTAACTCCCCCTATCTAAATGCTACTGATAAAAAGATAGGGTAAAGGGTTTTACCTCACCTACCATAGCCAATAAAATGGCCCGAATGGTGGTGGATGCCACATCGGATGGGGCTCCCATCCGTAGCTTGGAGGCCCGGGCATCGGCGCCGGTCTCCAATCTGGTGGTCGACGTGCGGCGAGTCCGTCGTTTGTTCGTCGTCTCGTCGGTCTTCTTGTTCTCCTCCTTGGTCTACTCCTTGGTTCTCCCAACTTGAGTTGACCAGCCTTGAGTTTGTAGGTCCAGTCCTTTGTGTTGTAATTATCCCTGAATCCTACAAAACAAGATTCTAATTCTTTCTTCGGTATCCAAGTGGGCTTGCATCTGGATCTGTTAGCGGGTCTCCTTGATGGAGATCCTTTCTCAACCTTAGGGCTATAAAAATTATCTACTTTATTGATTAATTTGTTGGAGTTTTCCCTAAGACATGCAATTTCTTTTTCTATAATACTCATCTTAGTCTTTAAATTAGAGATTTCTAACTTTAGACTATTATTTTCCTCAATCAATTTATTATTTTCATTGATGAGGTCTTGATTTTCTAATAATAGGTTATCAATTCTAGAACTAGCTTCTATGTCCTTAAGTTGTTTTTCTAACCTATCATTTTCATTTTTAAGAAAACTAAGGTTCTTTTTAATACTTTTGTTTTCTATTTTAAGTGATTTACTAATCTCAAATAGTTCATTAAAAGCTTCTTGTAAATCAAAATTTACCTCATTGTCGCTGTCGTCGCTTCCGCTTTCGCTGTCGCTGTTGCTTTCTCTGGCCATGAAACCAAAGCAAGCGGTTTCTTCCTTTTCTTCTTCTTCTTCCTCCGAGCTGGAATCGTCCCAAGTGGCTTGGAACGCCTTCCTTTTAGATTTCTTTTCCTTTTCCTTTTTCTTCTCCTTTTTGAGAAGAGGGCACTCTGGTCGTAGGTGCCCTTTCTCGTTGCAGTGGTAACAACGTCTCGGGCTTTCCTTCTTCTCCTTTTTCTCTTTCTTTAATTCCCTACAAAACTTGGAAAAATTTTTAAGTAAAATTCTGAAGTCTTCGTCGTCGGAACTTACCTCGCTATCCGACGCGGCTCTGAAGGCAAGAGTCTTCTTCAGTTTGGGCTCCGGTGTATCCTTCTTCTTCTGCTTCAACTTTGTCTCGTAGGCCATTAGATTGCCTAGGAGATCTTCCATGTTGAGCTCCTCTACTTCGTTCGCCTCCTCGATGGCGGTGACTTTCTGTTCCCACTCCGGTCCAAGGGAACGAAGAAGCTTCCCTTGAAGCTCCCCCTTGATGAAGATCTTCCCTAAAGCTTTTAAATTGTTTACTATGAGAGTGAACCTAGTGTTCATCTCACTTAAAGTTTCGTTAGATTTCATAGAGAAAGCCTCAAATTCTTGTGAAAGTAAATTGAGTTTAGAAGTTTTTACCTTAGAGGTACCTTCGTGAGTTACCTCAAGTGTGTGCCAGATCTCGTATGCGGTGGCGCATTGCGAGATTCTGTTGAACTCCTCCGACCTGAGCGCGCAATACAACGCGTTCATTGTTTTTGCGTTGAGAGAGAGCTCCCGGATCTGCTGCTGCGAGTATCCTCCGGCGGGTTTCTCTGGGATGTCGAAGGGGGTCTCGCACCTGGCCCAGACTGTGAAATCGGTGGCTTGAAGCCAGGTCTTCATCCGCAACTTCCAGTAGGGGTAGTTGCTCCCATCGAAGAACGGCGGACGGGTTGTGGACTGCCCCTCGAAAATCCTGCTTGTGGAACAGCTTCCCTCCATGATCTTCTTGCCGGGTGTTACTCCGATCTTGCAAGAACCTGCTCTGATACCAAATGTAATTTCCCTTCGAAGGAGGGGGTGACGTAATAATTGCGGAAATAAAATAAACAATCTCAAAAAATCAATCGCACAAGTACACAAGTAATTTTATGTGGAAACCCAAACCGGGTGAAAACCACCACCTAACCCTCTCGAGTTAGGATTTTCCGATCAACCTAGTTGATCAAATCCACTAACCGAATCACTTTAAAACGAGGGTGATTCAACCTCAGTACAACCACGCTACAAGTACGAGGGTAGCGTTCCTCAACCCCTTCTCTCCACGAGAAGGATTTTGTCCCACGAAGGAGACGGGAATTCGCAAAGCGAATACCCAACAAAATAACAAAGATAAAAGAAACAACAAGTCCTATAGAGCCAACAAAGTAATTATAAACCTAGCTTCTATAGGAATTAGGAAACTCCCCTTTGCAAGGAGTGCGTCGAGTTGATGACGCGGTGCGTGTGCCACGCGACGGTGCAACGTCGCTCTCGTAGACAACGGCGGGAGAGCGGGTGCGCGAAGCTTGATGCTCTAGAGAATGGAGCTTGAGCTCGGAGAGCAAGAGCTAGCTAGGACACAAGAGAGTGGAACTATTGTTGCTTAAGTGTGTCTTGTGTTTCTCTTAGTGTGTATCTTGTGTTGCAAAGGTTCCCCTCTATTTATGGAGGCCTTAGGAAGGCTTTGGAAGGCTTAGGAAATGTTCTATAGCCGTTGGGAACAAAGTCCAAGAGAATCAGGCCGAAATCAGGACAATGATTACATTTGACAGGGTTATCAGACGTCTAACTCTGGCATCAGACGTCTGGAAGGCCACTTTAAGATGTCTGATTCCAAGGTCAGACGTCTGATTTTGGGCGGGTCTCTCCCTGACTTGGATCAGATCTAAACAGGGTTTTTGCGCAAGTCCAACAGACGACATACAGGACATCTGGAACTATGTCTGGATGTCTGGAAACCTACTTCTACTGTGGGAATTGATTTCCAAACGTTGCAACGGCTAGAAAATCTCTGAGAAGAGATTTTGGGTCAGCCGAGGCAAAACGGTCATTTATCAGACGTCTGGAAAGGCCTAAGGACGTATGATAAGGCTCTAACGGTCATAATCTTGAGTGCCTGCTAAGCTAGCCAACGGTCCACTATCTGGACGGCTGGCAAGTCCATCAGACGTCTCCTAAGACGTCTGGTATAATGTCTGGACGTCTGATTTCATCAGACAGAACTAGCTATCCCAGCCTAACAGATATCAGACGTCTGAAACAACAGTCAGACGTCTTAAAATACTTTATCAGACGTCTGATTTGGGAATTAGACGTCTGGAAGTGCTGTTTGAACCCTATATTGGTTTTCTAAGTATTCTACAGAAAACCTAAGTATCCTAGGGTTGTGCCGGTGTTCCTAGGACTACTGTTAGGGTTCTTTGATGCTCTTTAACATAATTTTCTAAGGAAAATAAAAAGAGCAAGAAAATAAAGACAAGAGATACAAGAAAGGATTAAAAAGAATCTATCCTATTCTTCTTGTCTTCTATCTTCAATCTGTCGCTCCACGCGAACCTCCTCTGTTTTCCGTCAAGCTCCTCCAATCCGTCCTGGATGCGAGCTCGAACTCCGTCTAAACACGTCCACATTTGCAATTGACCTGAAATCTAGGACTCAAATTGCAAATGTTAAATAACACGTGTTTTGTTATCATCAAAACAAATGATCGTGGTGCTCTAGCACCAACACGCACTCCTCGCCCACCACCGCACGGCGGTGGGCCTGGTCCCGGGCGCGATACCTGCACCCGATTACCCGACTATGGGAGAGTGGTCCTAAGAGAATTCTGAGAAAGAGAGAGACGCAGGGAAGGGGTAGGGTTAGGTTTTTCTCTGACCTTTGTGTGAGCGTGCAGGAAGAAAAGAAGGCAGGAAGGAAAAGAAGAAGAGAAGCGGCCGAAGCCTTAGCCGCTCGGGCCAGCTGAAGAAGGAAGGAGAGAAATAGAAGAAGAAAGAAGAAGGGAGGCACTGTAGCAAAGCCACAGATAAGTCGTTTGAGCACTACATCAGACGTCGGAATCACTATAGCCGCCAAAGAAGAAAGAAGCCTTTGCAGCCGCTAAGAAGAAAGAAGAAGGCAAGAAGAAAAGAAGAAGAAAAAGAAGGAAGAAGACACAGGTGCTAGAAAGAAAGAAAAGAAGAACAGAAGAAGAAAAGAGAAGAAGAAGGAAAAGAGAAAGAAAGAAGGCACAGCCGCAAGCAAGGAAGGAAAAGAAGAAACAAGAAAGAAGAAAGAAAGAAAGAAGAAGAGGAAGAAAAGAGAAAGAGAGAAGAAGAAGAAGCCAAAAGATCTCTCTCTCTCTCTCTCCTAGTTTTGTAACATAATAGAGACCTTATTTATACTTCTAGAAACATAGTTGCTCCCTGAGTTCAACCTCGGGAAAACCGTGTTCCGAGTAAAAAATTGTAAATAGTAATCTGGTAGCTGTTTTGTCAAATACTACAACGATTGTAAACCATAATAACATAAAGACGAAACACAGCTGTACCAGTTTTTGGCGCCGTTGCTCCCCAAATTCTCTATTGAGTTTCTATTAATCTCTTCTCTTTTTGTGTGCAGGCACAGGAAATCAAGAAGACAAGCAGCCGCACAATAACCACTCCGAAGACAGGTAATTTTTCTATCCTCTCACTATTAACCCCTAAAATCTAAAGAGGAAGAAAAAGAAAAATAAGCAATATAGGTGTAACCTGTCTTCTATACCTAGTAAATCAGCAAAAGCTGCATGTTTTCAATTTCAACCCACTATTCCTGCACACACTATTAAGGGTATTTAAGGGATAGCACCTTCTTGCCTGAGCCTTAATTACCCAACAAAGAGCTAACTGGACCAAGTAGAGCCAACATAAGATTCAACATTAGGGTTTTAGAGACACACTTCTTAAGCAAGAATTAAAAAATCCCAAAAGATGTGTGTCTAAGCCATTGATTGAAAATACTTATTCAAAGAGACCCTAAGCAACTTGGCTCTTTAAAGACACTTGAACCCTAAAAGACAAGACCTCATAAGCCATAAAAGGAATTAATAGGTGAAGTTGACCTCTTGGGACAACCAACCTTCAACTTAGGTCACTCTTTGCACTCAAAAAGCTTAAAGTTCAAGTAAAAATCTAAGCACCTTGATCTTAAACTAAAAGTGGTAGACTTAAGAGGTCAAAATCCCTATTCTGGTCTACCTGGAATCTCAGTGACAAGAGAGGTCGGGTGGGGGAAACCCTGTAACCTGTGGGGACGCTCTACCATGTAGGGGTCTTTGCAGGACTCACCCTCTCTGGTTGCCCAGGTAATTCTCAGGTGAACGATCTTTTGATTAAGGGGTCCATCTACCCCGCACCTCTAAAGTCATCCAACATTTTGGGTGTCTTGATTGGGTCCAGCACCTGCTAAACTCATCTTCTCCATCAGTGTATGTTTGGTAGGAGGTCCTTGAAACCTCCTTTAGAACTTCACTCTCCTTGAGGCCGAGCCTCAGTACCCTTGTTTGAGAAAACAGCACTTCACATCGACCTCTCCTCCAACTCCGAACCCAACTCACCTTCTTCTTCCAGAATGGCTCAGCCAGTTGAGGAAGAGAACAATCTGGAGCACCAGCTCCAGCGACTCAATGACCTCTTCCAGAACTTTGTGCACCCACCGCAGCATCCTATGATGCGGGACCATTACAATCCTGCTGTGGTGGCCATTAAGCCTCGAGTCAGAATCCCGACTGGAGGATCTGATTCTGAATTAAAGCCGAATATGATTCATGCTATACCTAAATTTCATGGGCTTAATTCTGAAGACCCCTTCTAGCACATCAAACAGCTAAAGCATCTAGCCCAAACTTTTGGGTCAGATGTGCAAAATTGGGATATTCTCCTTATGAAGATGTTCTCCTCCCTTATGGACAAGGCCGCTCATTGGTACCAAACACAGACCCGACCGATTAACAATTGGGAAGAACTTCAGTTTGAGTTCTTGAAGAAGTTCTTTCTCGTTGGTCGGACCAATGCCTTGCGCCATCAGATTACTCACTTCACTCAGCAAACGGGAGAACCGCTCCATGAGGCATGGGATCGCTTTCAGGATCTCATGAGAAAGTGCCCCCATCACAGAGTTCCTAAATGGGAACAAGTCCAGTCTTTTTACCAGGGACTCCGTGAGGATATTAGACTTTTCGTCAATGCAACTTGCGGAGGGAATATCATGGGTCAACATGAGGACACCGTGTGGGAGATTCTCGAAAATATGTGCAAGAACTCCATCAATAATGACTCCATGGGATTATTCGACAGGACGAATGCCCGTGCATCACGAACCTTAGGGGAGCACACGAGACGCGGGGCCTATCCGCATCAGTTGACCTGGAATTGATGGCCAGTCGATTGGACAAGGTCTCTATCATCGAGAAGAAAGTGGATAAGCTGACTCAGCACTTGCAGCAAGCCACCTCTGCGCATAGTTCCTTTGCACAGCCTCCTTCCACACGGGAGACTGTGCAAAACATTCTCCACCGACCTTCTCCTGGGATGGATCCGTATCCACCCCCATCTGATTCTCGGATCAGAAGACCCTCCGATCCCTTCTATACTAGCCAGGGGAATTCCATTCCCCCATTCTCTGATTCTTTGGAGGTTCCTCAAACCTGCAAGGACCTCAACGCCATCCAGAATGATCCATTCTCCAACACCTACAACCCTGGATGGCGAAACCATCCCAACTTCGAGTGGGCGGGAAATTCCCAAACTTAAAGACCACCCTTTCAGCCCCGTCCACAACCACCTCGTCCTTACCAGCCACGGCCCAACCCTACTTGTCCATCAGGGCCAAGCCAAGACCAAATGTCCCTCATCCTTCAGACTCTGGCTGACATTCAAAGAACGAATGCGGCTATTCAGAAACAACACAAGGATGAACTTACAGAGGTTCGAAATCAACTGGCTCAGTTGGCAAATTCTCGCCAACCAGGCACACTTCCTTCCCAACCTCTTCCTAACCCTAATAACGTGCTGACCCAACAGCGCGTTATGAACCCAAACCCGGGCCAAGCACACATGATTTATCAGGCCCCCTCTGTTCCTTCACCTGACGGGATGGAGGCTTCCACTTCTTATACGGGCTATCAGCAGCAACCCATCTTATCCAACCCTAACCAAAATCAGGCCGGACTGAATTCTGTAACAACTCATAGTGGTAAGGAGACCCAAGATCCACCTTATCCAGACCACTCCAAGCCTGGTAATGATCCAAACCCTAGGACAGTAATCCAGGACGTTCCTATTCCTGTCCTAGATCAAAAGCCTGGACCTATCCTAGAAGAACCAACCAAGGTTCCATTTCCCGAGGCCTTGACCAAGGGAAAGAAGACAACCAAACCCGTGGCTCCTGAGGAGGACCTGGTCAAGCTCTTTGAGCAGGTCCAAATAAACATTCCCTTGATGGATGCGATTCGCCACGTACCGGCTTACGCACTATTCTTAAAGAATGTGTGTACACCTCAGAGTAAGCCGCGAACCAAGAGTGGGAGTCCAATTGTACTGTTAGAGCAAGCCAACTCTGTAATCCTAAGCAGGCTCCCACCCAAGGCAAAAGATCCTGGTACTCCCCTGATTTCCTGTAAAATAGGTGAAACCCAATTTAACAGAGCATTGCTAGACTTGGGTGCTTCCATAAACCTAATACCCACATCCCTACTTAAGCACCTAGAAGAATCTGAGCTAAAACCGACTGAGGTGATACTACAATTAGCAGATCGATCTATAAAGTCACCTAAAGGGATTCTCGAGGATGTTATTGTAAGAGTGTGGGATTTCTATTTCCCTGTAGACTTTATAGTGTTGGACATGGGCGCACTGAAAACCCTAGGGATACACCGATCATTCTAGGAAGACCTTTCTTGGCTACTGCTAGAGCCAACATCAGTTGTGAGGAGGGCCAAATAGAGCTAAAATTTGGTAATCAAACCCTCAAAATTGATATCTTTAAGGCCCAACAAGGAATCAATTGCGATGTCATCGAACAGATCTGTGATATCAGGGCTTTGGTTGATGAAACGCATTTTGAGAATGACCTGATTATACCTCATCAACCACAGAAAGATCTTGAACCGCAATTAGAGGAGTTAAATCCAGATTTAGACAAACCCATAACTCCTACCCTTGAACCTCACACTTACCTTGAACCACCCGCTGCTGCTGATAACCCCATCCTTGAACTGAAACCCCTTCCCGATCATTTGAAATACATCTTTTTGGGTTCTAATCTGACCTTTCCTGTGATTATAAATTCCAAGCTTACTCCTGAACAGGAATCCCGTCTGATTGCTGTTCTCCAGCAACATCGCAGAGCCATTGGTTGGACTCTCGATGACTTGACTGGAATAAGTCCCTCTTATTACACACATCATATTTATTCAGAAGAGGGCGCAAGACCTTCTCGTGAGATGCAGAGACGTTTAAACCCCAATCTGTAGGAGGTTGTGAAAAAGGAGATCAAGTGGTTAGATACAGGGATCATCTACCCGATCTCCGACAGTCATTGGGTGAGCCCAATTCAGGTTGTGCCTAAAAAGGCAGGGCTCACCACCATTACGACTAAAATCGGAGAAGTCATACCTACTCGATTAGCCAACTCGTGTAGAGTCTGCATAGATTACCGACGACTCAATTCCTCCACGAAGAAGGATCGTTTCCCACTACCTTTCATTGATCAGATTCTCAAGAAATTAGTGGGAAATCGATTCTTCTGCTTTCTTGATGGGTACTCCAGTTATAACTAAGTTGCTATTCATCCTAAGGACCAAGAGAAGACCACGTTCACCTGCCCCTTCGGAACGTATGCATTTCGAAGGATGCCTTTCGGTCTCTGCAATGCACCCGCGACTTTTCAGCGGTGCATGCTTGCCATATTCTCTGATATGGTAGGTGATTATCTGGAAGTCTTCATGGATGACTTCTCAGTTTTCGGGGCATCATTTGATGATTGCCTCCAGCACTTGGTTCATATACTTAGGCGCTGCATCGATGTTAATTTGGTTCTTTCCTGAGAAAAGAGCCATTTTATGGTGCCTGAGGGGATCGTCCTAGGATATCTGATTTCTGAGAAGGGCATCCAAGTGGATCGAGCCAAGGTTGATCCAATCTCTCATCTTCCTATGCCTAGCTCGATCAGGGACATCCGTTCTTTTCTGGGGCACGTCGGTTTTTATCGTCATTTCATTCCTGACTTTTCGAAAATTGCACGCCCCCTGACTACTCTTCTCTCTAAGGATGTACCCTTTGAAATCTCGAAGGAATGCACTCAAGCATTTGAAAACCTCCGTAACCGAGTCACCCAGGCCCCGATCCTACAATCCCCTGATTGGTCTCAACCCTTTGAGATCATGTGCGATGCATCTTATTTCGCTGTAGGAGCGGTTCTGGGGCAGAAAGTTGACGGGAAACCCGTGGTCATCTACTACGCTAACAAGACAATTGATGAGGCTCAGCATAACTATACAGTTACGGAGAAAGAGCTGCTAGCCGTAGTATTTGCCCTTGAAAATTTTCGATCTTATCTCCTGGGTTCCCACGTCATCATCTACTCGGATCACACGGCTGTGAGGCATCTCCTTGCCAAGAAGGATGCGAAGCCTCGACTAATCCGATGGATCTTGCTGTTGCAAGAATTCGACCTCAAGATTCGCGGCAAAGCGGGAAGACAAAATGTGGTAGCTGACCATTTATCCCGCCTTCCTTCTGAGATCATTCACCCTTCCGGACCCATCACAGAGCATTTCCCTGATGAGCACCTGCCGACTATAGGTACTAGACTTCCATGGTTTGCTAATATAGTAAACTACTTGGCATCTCATCAGATCCTGTCTGATTGGCCGAAGGCCAAGAAAGACAAATTGCGCTCTGATGCCAAGTACTACATGTGGGAAGATCTGTATCTCTTCCTCATAGGTGCCGACCAAATCATCCGGAGATGTGTCCTGAAAGGTGAAGTCAATGATATTCTCTCCTTCTGCCATGACTAGGCATGCAATGGCCATTTCTCTGGGCACAAAACCACATCGAAAATCCTCCAGTGTGGCTTTTATTGGCCCACTTTGTTCAAAGACGCATACAATCACTGCAAGGCATGCAGCCATTGCCAAACTTTGGGCAACATGAGCCATCACGACATGATGCCTTTTGCAGCCGATTCTCGTATGCGAAATCTTTGATGTTTGGGGGATTGATTTTATGGGCCCCTTTCCTGTTTCGGATGGCTTCGAGTACATTTTGCTGGCTGTGGACTACGTGTCCAAATGGATCGAAGCTATATCGACCCGAACCTGTGATCATAAAATCGTTCTCAAATTCATTCATCACAATATCTTCTCACGGTTTGGGATTCCTTGTGCAATCATTTCTGATGGAGGGACCCATTTCATGAATGCTCAGTTCAGGTCACTGATGACCAAATACAGGGTGTCTCACCGAATCTCCACTCCTTATCACCCCTAGACTAATGGTCTAGCTGAGCTATCAAATTGGGAGATCAAGAAAATCCTGCAGGTCACTGTTCGGCTTGACAGGAAGGACTGGTCATCTCGACTTCCGGAAGCTTTGTGGGCCTATAGGACCGCCCACAAAACCCAATTAGGAATGTCTCCCTTTAGACTGGTGTACGGGAAGGCGTGTCACCTTCCCGTTGAACTGGAGCACAAAGCCTATTGGGCAGTACAGAGCTGTAATCTAGATCTTTCTAAGGATGGAACCCACAGAAAGCTTCAAATCAGCGAGATCGATGAATTACGCCTTGATGCGTACGAGAACTCGCGAATCTGCAAGGAGCAGGTTAAAGCCTTCCATGATAAGCACATTTCTAGAAAGATTTTTCATCCTGGTCAGAAGGTCTTACTCTTCGATGCCCGACTCAAACTCTTCCTTGGGAAGCTGCGATCCAAGTGTGTCGGACCATACCTTGTCCGACAGGTTTTTGGAAATGGAGCCGTCGAGATCAGTCCGCTCAGCCATGATTCCGAACCTTTCATCATGAACGGTTAGAGACTCAAACCGTTCATTGATGTAACCTCTACTGATTTGGCTGAATCATCATCTATCCTCCATTTTCCCTGAGCATATTGCACCCAACCGATGGCGTAAAACTCAGCGCTCAACGGGAGGCAGCCCGTCATTCTCTTTGAAAACCTGAAACCTTTTCTGACACCTTTGTGCACTTAAGGTTCACCCTTTAGGACAGCCAACTCTACCTCAGGTGCTTGCATTTGAGATTAGAAATCGTCCGCAACAGTCACCCCAACCCATTCACTCATCAAAACATCTGTCCTAATGTATGAACTAAGTTGAATAAAAACCCCCTAAATTACAATGACATTGCAAATCTTAGGCATGAGGGGGTATGAAAGTGCAAATCTTGTAAGAAAAAGGTTTTAAACAAAAAAATTCACATATGCCAAAAACACCATAAAAATTTAAAAAAAAATTTGGAAAAAGAATAATAAAATGAGAGGAGGAAAGAAAATTTTGAGGACTCTACAAAGGAGGAGGAGAAGAAAAAGGAACAAAATGAAAAGGAGCACAAAATGAAAGAAAAGTGATAGTCATTAGTAAGAAATTAAGGAATTAACCTAAGTTCTTGACCTCATTCAAGAAAAGAAATGGAAAGTGCACAGTGAGATTAGTAAGAATGCGAATCTTAGGCATTCTTGGATAGACTCTTAGTACCCATTAAGATCTAGACATTCCTCAAGAGGTTGAGGAAAATGAAAAGCTTAAGTATTAGGTCCAAGGCTTAGGGAGTATTTAGCCTCGTTAACTAACTTTTGGTTTACGGGATCCAGTAACCTAAGCACCCTAACTTCACACACAGCCTGGTTCAATAAGCATAAAAATCAAAATCACGCAGAAGCATTGTAAAAATTCTGAAAATGACACCTAGAGCAGGAGTGTCCGACCAACACAAGTTGATTTGGACGAGTACCCAGCGCGGAGAGGTGGGAAATCTCCCTCGAAGATGCGTAACAAAATGTCATCTCCTCGGTGCTTGTCTCTTAGGATATTTACATATCCTACTGGGGGCATGTAAGCACTCTGCTGGTTCAGATTCCATGGATGGCATTTTCACGAAATGTCAATTGCCAGGGTCTGAATTCGGCCACGGAACACCATGGATGAGATTATCTCGAAATCTCAACAGCCAGGATTCTGGGGGTTACCATGGGCGGTGCTATCTTGAAGCATCGACTGCCAGGAACCTTTGAGGATTGATGATGGGGACAAGGAATCTCATACAGACCGTGTTGAAAAGCCAATCCTAAGCTAGAATTAAAAGGAAAAAGAGAGAGAAAACTCTCCAAATAGATAAATCTTCTACCTCTTTTTCTTACAAAACGCACTGCGAACTGAGCCAGGGCTAAAATTATCTCAAGCACGGGTGCTTTAACCACAAAGTCAATAAGCCTTAGGTTAGTTCTTGTAGGCCTTAAAAACCTTTGCTAAGGACTGAGGCTGAGGCTAGACAGGTCTGGATCTTGGTTGGTACTAGAGTACCTTTTAGGCCTATGGTTAGCATTCTAACCTAATCTAGGTTTCAAATGAAAAAGCACTTATCTGAAATCATCAAGAACTTCATGGTCTAGAACAAGGGTTGAAACCTTAAGTTTTTACTAAGGGACTAGCAAAAGCTAGGCATGAGTGTATGATGAGAACCTCATCATGAACCCTAACTAGCATAATCTAATCCATATATGTGAGAAAAAGCTCCTACAAAACCCAAAGAGAGGCTTAACTCAGAAAATTCTGAGTTAAAGAATAAAACAAATCATTAGGGGTAAAACTGTAATTTTACCAATGCAGTATGCGAACAGGGTAATTAACGGTCCAAACATAGCTCAAACAAGCTTAACAATGAGGGAAGTGGGTTGATCTGATCTGAAAAGGGTTATAGCAACTTCTAGGAATTAAATGACATTCTGTAACCCTAAAACAAACCCACTTCAATTCACGAGGTTCGAGGTAGGATAAAAATCAACTAAACCCTCTAAAAATCATATAAAAATATTCTCTAGGGTTTAGAATCTTCAATTTGACCTTTGAAGCCTATTTTGACATAAAATGAGAACCATGCCCAATTAATGACTTAATTCAAGTTTTTGCGCAAATTGACCAGTCAAACATAGGCCAACCTAGAATTAAAATTCATCATTAAAATCCTTAGGTTCAAATTAGTCTGGTATAAAAACTTGAGCCTAAGAAGAGACCTCATTGACCGACTTTACAATTTGGTCATCTTTGTTTACTTTCTGACCATTATCTTTTGAAACCCTTGCATTTAGGCTCCCAACTTTTCATCGTTCTTTGCAAAACGGTCCTTCCTGCCACTTCTGCACAGTGCCATGCCTCCGGCGGCCTTACGCGGAGGATGGTGCCGCGCAGGGCAGGGCTGTCGTCCTCTAGAACAGAAGGGGGGTTCCCTGCGACGTCCTCTGTCGCAAGGACCCTCCCACGACCTCTGTCGACCACCATACCTTCCGTGCGAACGCGCGGAAGGTATGGGTGTCCCTTCCGGCCGTACTCCAGCGAGGCTGGCATGACGCCACCTCACCCCTCTCTGCGCGCCAAGCCCTTTATAAGGAGCGGCAGACCTTGCCGACTCCTGTAAGTTTCCTTTGACGGAGAAAACACCCCCTCTTCATCCCTTTCTCCTCCAGTCAGAGAGCCCGAATCTTCCGGCGATCTCCTCCTCCTCCTCGTCACTCTGCTGCCCTACCTGCAACAGGGTCTGCCCTGCTCTGTCGTCCGCGTTAGGCTGTACCCACTGGCGCCCTCCGACTGCTTCCTCATCGTCGAAATCATCCTCCAGGGCATCTTCGTCTCCAGCTCCGGCAGGCACGAGTCGGCTGCTCCTCCCTCCCCCTTCGTCGAGTAATTAGGTAATTAGTTTCCTCTCTCTTTCACTTGTATTTTCCCCCTTTTTAAACTGCCATTTCGACCACCCGACTGCCACTGTCCAAACCCATGCTCTCCACCTCCGATCACCCTTTCCAGCGAGTCCATCCCACATCCACAGACCCCTTCGCACCTCGCCGACCAGCCCAGAAGCTCCCTTACACTCCACCGATTCCCCCTCTCCATTCACTGCCAAGCGCCACCCAATCACCCCCGAACAAACCCACCTTTCCACCCACAGTCTGACCTAGGTTAGCCTCTGCACGCACTCCCGCACCTCACCGACCACCGCACGAGCTTCACCACACTCCGACGAAGCTTTCCACGTCTTCTGACTTGGCCGAGAGGCCATCACTGTGATTTTAGGTTTGTGCCCTCTCGCCGCCATTGTCAACGAGCTGCAGTAGCTTCACCTACAGCTGCAGGCATCCTCCAGCCCAGGCACACGTCCCAGGCTGTGCGGGCAGTAGTCGCGAAGGCACCTAGGCCTGCAGCTGGGTCGCAGGCCTTACGGGCTGCCTCAATTGGCCGTGGATTGCTCACCTGCGGGCGCCAAATCGGGAGGTGGGACTTTAGTCCCACCTCGTAAGTGCGTGGCTGAGCGCCTGCACTTAAATTGAAAAAGTGCATAGGGCTTACTGCCTTCGAACACAGGGGTCAAGTCCCTCTCCCGTACGTAGCGTGCCATGCGCTCGCTCGCCCTCGCCCGTGTTCACGCCCCACGGGTCTAGGTAGGATCTAACTGCCCGAACCACGCACTCCTCGCCCACCACCGCACGCCAGTGGGCCTGGTCTCGGGCGGGATACCCGCACCCGATTACCTGGCTCTGGGAGAGCGGTCCTAAGAGAGAATTCTGAGAAAGAGAGAGACGCGGGGAAGGGGTAGGGTTAGGTTTTGCTCTGACCTTTGTGTGAGCGTGCAGGAAGAAAAGAAGAAGGCAAGAAGGAAAAGAAGAAGAGAAGCGGCCGAAGCCTTAGTCGCTCGGGGCAGCTGAAGAAGGAAGGAGAGAAACAGAAGAAGAAAGAAGGGAGGCACTGTAGCAAAGCCACAGATAAGTCGTTTGAGCATTGCATCAGACGTCGGAATCACTATAGCCGCCGAAGAAGAAAGAAGCCTTTGCAGCCGCCAAGAAGAAAGAAGAAGAAAAAGAAGGAAGAAGACACAGCCGCCAGAAAGAAAGAAAAGAAGAACAGAAGAAGAAGAAAAGAGAAAGAAAGAAGGTACAGCTGCAAGTAAGGAAGGAAAGGAAGAAAGAAGAAAGAAGAAAGAAAGAAGAAGAGGAAGAAAAGAGAGAGAGAAGAAGAAGAAGCCAAAAGATCTCTCTCTCTCTCTTATTTTTGTAACATAATAGAGACCTTATTTATACTTCTAGAAACATAGTTGCTCCCTGAGTTCGACCTCGGAAAAATCGTGTTCCGAGTAAAAAATTTTAAATAGTAATCTGGTAGCTATTTTGTCAAATACTGTAACGATTGTAAACCATAATAACATAAAGACAAAACACAGCTGTACTAGAGCCGCAGAAGAAGAAGAAGCCAATGAAGGAGCTGAAGGACTTAGCAAGGAAGACTGAAGCCGCAGAAGAAGGAGGAGGAGGTAGTTGCTGAAGAGAGAAAAAGGAAGAGGAAGGAGCAGCTAAAGACAGAAGAAAGAAGGTGAAGACGAAGCACTGTAGCAGAGATGCAGCAGAGAAGAAGAAGAAGACTGCAGAGGCCAAGGAAGAAGGAGGAGGCATAGCAGAGAAGAACAGAAGAAGAAGACAAGGGAAGACAAAGAAGAACAGAAGAAGAAGTCGCAGCCAAAGCTTAAGGTAGGGAACATTCGCCAGTTAAGACGTCTGATTCACAGAATCAGACATCTAAGAAAGGAAAGACAGAGAAAGAAAGAAGGAGAAGGTGCGGCCAAGCAGAAGAAAGAAAAAGGAAAAGAAAGAGAGAAGAAAAAGAAGTCACAAAGAGAAAGAAGGAAGAAAAGAGAAGAAAGACAAATTTATTTCTTTTTACATTTTCTCTCTCTAGTTTTCATATACATTGGATTGCATTGATATCATCTTTTGAGTAATTTGATATTGTGATTTTTTTTCTAAAATGCCAATTTGCTTCCTAAGTTCAACCTCGGATATTTTGACTTTCGAGTAATAAAATTGTTATTTGTTTATACGACGATTTCAACTATACTGCAACGAATGTCTTTTTAAACCACGATCTCATCGCGTAAGCAACAATGCGTCTGCGGTGAAGCCTGCATGGCCGTAATCGCGAAAAAGAACCTACCTTCACGATAAATGAGCTTTCAGACGTCTGGCCTTAACTACAGACGTCCAGGTGCTCCGTCAGCCGTCTGGAATCCACTCCAGACGTCTGATATTGGAAAACTTCTAGTACCAGAACCTCCTCTTAGCACTCTCCGTTACGCTACGCCTTGCGCCGCCGTGGCTCCAGCCACTGTAGATGGTCGGGAGGCTACCTCCTCGAGTTCTCTCCTCCTCCCGCATGTGCCCGCGATGGCTGTGCAAGCTCCGCCGAGCTTCCACCGAAGCTCTCCGACCTCGACCTCCTCCTCCTGCACTCTCCTCCTCCCTCTCGCTCTCCCTCGCTCACCTCCTCTCGCCACTCCCGCAAGCTCTGAAGGTGAAGGTGGTGGTGTGTGGAGTGGAGAGGAGAGGAGGGGCTTAAATAGGTGGTGTGTGTGGGGGGGGGGGTGTGGTTTAGGGTTCGGGGAAAGTAGGGAAAGGAGAGAGAGGAAGAAGGTCTTGCGCACCGCCCGCACGTAGGGTACAATGTGCATACAAAAATTTCATTTTCAAATATACGGGGAAGGGTCCAAACGTCTGGACAGACGTCTGACTGAGACTCCAGATGTCTTAAAAGGCTAAAAGTGTGACGGATCTTTACAATGTGGCTAGCTTGCCATCCATGACCTGTAAGGCGCTAGATAGACACATAAGCGATTTTTGGTGGGGCTTTGATGATGAGAAGAGGCATTGTTATCTCAAGAAGTTGAGGGATACGGCTACTCCAAAAAATATGGGAGGACTATGATTTAGAGATTCCAAAACTTTTAATCAAGCACTTTTGATGAAGCAGATTTGGAGGATTATAAAAAAGGAGGCCCACTTGTTTCAGGTATCATGAGAGCCAAATATTTTGATGATGGTGATTTATGGGGGTCTTATAGAAAAGGGGGTGCTCCATCCTTTAGGTAGAATTATGCAAACTGAAAGAATTCTTCTTTGCTAACTCGCAATGGTTGGTAGGCAATGGTGAGGATATCATTATTTGGAGAGGTTTATGGATTGATGATGTTAATGAACCTATCTTTCCCATGTCTATGTCTTCCAAACTCCCACCAAAGTAGCAAATCTGATGAATAAAGAAAGGGAGTGGAATCTTGGAGTGCTCGATCCTTTTTCTTGAAGATGGGATCAGGCAAAGGCTATTAGAGACCAAGCATGATTTCAGAAGGAATGATGAATTGATATGGAAACCCAACCCCAAAGGGAATTTTACCATAAAATTTGCCTATAGAGTCCTTTTTGCGGAGGTTTCGCGCTGCGCTAATCAGACCCTGAAGCAATTGGAAATCATTTGGAAGAATAAAATACGTACACCCAGAGTTACATTCTTTTCATGGAGGATGATCACTAATTACCTCCCAATGGCAGAGGAAATGGTTTAGCGTATGCCCAACTATCCTAGCAAGTGTGCACTTTGTGGGCTCCACACTGAAAATAAAAATCACCTCTTCGAGGATTGCAACATAGTCAGGGCGCTTTGGTTTGGTATTGGGATTAGAACAAATGGAGTTTCCAAAGATATTAGGGGTTTCATTTTTTTTTTAAATTGTGGGAAGATGAGCAACTTTTTGGGTTGGCTACATTAATTTTGGCTCTGCATGTGTGATTTTAAGCACCACGTTGCTCAGCCCAATTTAAGAGCAATCCTAAATGGAAGTGATGTCATACCAAATGATAAGGACTCCTCTGTTGTAACAAAGAGTATTTGTGTGCACCCCATCAAGGAATTGATCCCCAAGGTTGATCTCATTATTCAGGTCAATGAACAGGGGGTGAAGGGAAGATGGTGTAATTCCACTTCACCAACCGTTGCTAATCACTTTGATCAGCAATGAATCTCTGTGCTTCTGCTCTTCCAAAATAAAATAAAATAAAAACCGGGTATACCCACCCCTCTCACCAATTGTTTTCATTGTATTGTTTGAATAAACTAGAGTTTCTTTTGCCCTTCAAAAAGAGTAAATCTCCTAGCATTATGGCTCGGATGAGAGAGATTGTATCCGCATTCTAAATTGAAAACGATGGAAAGTGAAACACAGCGGATGCTTGTGGATCAAGATCGACCGTTTAGAGAAATGAAGGTCCCCACTTGGCATGATTTTAAAAAGGGTTTCTATTTATGTGACAATAGTTACTGCTTCATTGCATGAACCTTGCACAAGTTTTATTTCATATCTATCGCATCCACTATCATTCATTACATCTACTCATCACTAATTATATATACACTCACTAACTCACTTACATGCATTACATCTACCTCCTAATAATTCACTTTCAATATAAATAAAAATAAAACCTAATAATAACATATGAACTCAACCATCACATCTACACCCACTAACCCTCCTGTTACCCATTCACTTATCCATTTCTTGAATTTTTTTTAACTTTATCCCATCCTAACTTTAATCCTACATCAAACGGAGCCGAAGAAATCCACGGAGAGGACTTCCATCACTTCCTTTCTCGTATCGGGCTTCAACTCCAGGGTCACAACCATGCAAGTTTCGATAACGCATCTTTTCTGTCAGGATCATAGTGTCGGTAATACTAACACGTGGAAACATTTGACTGCGCAAAACGCGCTCTATCACAACCTTTTGATGAAAAGAAAAAACAGAAAGTGTCGTTAATTGTTCCTCCAAGCGATGGGTACGGTCCATGATTTAGAGCGATCATTGCTGGATTACGTCACCTGGAACCGGGCTACATGTCTGTTTAACTAATACACTATATATATCTACAGTCGGAAGTTATTATATTTTGGCGATAACCGATCGATTACAAGAATCTGTAAGAAGAACTGGCTAGTTTAACCGTAGTCGTTAGTTGAAATTAAAGCCCCGGAATCGATGGCATTTTCTCTGTCCCTCACTCCACACGTGAAATTTGGATCTTAGGGAGCCATATTTTCCTTTACCATCTTGCTCATGGAGGCGAGAAGTACGGGTTAATTACCCAAAGTATCCATGCAGCGTATTTGTTACCTAGATAGGACGTTACGAACAAACAGTACTACTGGTAGGTAGGCACACGTTGTTAGTCCCTAATTAATTATAAGAGCTATTAATATATATGCAGAAGTTTGTTCAATTCACGAGAACCGACGTCACAATTTTTTTTTCTTCTTTCTACATAGAACATTGATATTGCAGCAACAAGAGGGAGGAACGTTTGGAACAACTTTCTCTTCACATCAGGCCGATGTAGATGCTTATTAATTCATGCCGAGTCACCGACTACTGCACACTAAATACATTAACGATAAGCATTTGCAGCAAGCAGTAATTAGATCGGAGATCTTGCATTTGATTTGCTTTATAATTAAGTAAAAAAAAATAAAGAAATATATGTTGTAATATATTTTGTAATATATATTTCTCGTACGTACGTGAACTCTACTTTTGTTCTAGTCTCTTCCTCTCCTGCAAATCCTTTTTCTTATTTTTGGTTATAGTTTCTAATCATGTTTGCTATTCCGTCTAGTTTGTATTTGTTGTGTTTATGCTTGTGAATGGTTTGTGGCACTATGCTTGTGGTCTGCGTCTGTAGTCTATGTCCAATGTTTGTATGTGATTTGCTGACTTGTATTTACTCCTTTGCAGCCATGTCTTAACTATTTTACTAAGCACCCATCATCGTCAGTGGTTAGTGTTGCTATTAAATTTGTCTGGTCATGGACGTGGAAGAAGATGCAATAATTGAGGGGGTTAGAGGGTTGTTGAAAGAAGATGTTGCAAGATCAGAATTTGAGTTTTGTATGAGTGACCTTAAGTCTTAGTTTGATAAGAGGGATAACCCATCAAAATAAGAGTTAATCTTGTTTGATGAGAAGTATATTTTGACCCAGGTTAAGAGGACTTAACGTGGGATAAATTATTCTAGGGTTAATATGGGATAAGCTATTTTTGTGGGTTATCTCATGTAATTTCATAGGTTAACCTAGAAACTTTTCAAACACCCACAGGTTAACCCACTAGGATAACCCTTATGACTCCCAAACAAAAATGTAGGATAGTCCATTTGTAAAAAAATTATCTCATAAAATCTATCTCTCCATCTAAACTAGTCCTAAGGACCCACAAAAATGGAAGAGACGAATATTTTTCAAGATACCTACAAAACGGAAACTCTAACCAAGAGTAATGGCCGAAGTGGTGCCGAAGGCTTGGGCTGTCACCTTATGTCCTGTTGTAGCTGAAGCGGTGGAGGGAATATGCATGGCCACATTCAAAGAAGATTCAAATGTAACAAAGCACCTTGTCACTTGGATAGTGATATCATCCTCTTGGCAATCGGAAAGCCAAATGTGAAGCCATCAGAATATACTTTTGATAAAGTTTAGCTATGGATTCAAGTCCATGACCTCCCTCCTGAATACATATGTGGATCTACCCTTCTGAGAATGGGTTCCGCCTTCTGATCCTTATCCTCCAAAGCCTCCAAATATTCCTTCCCCTTCCAATCTCCCCATTTTGGATCCTATGGTGGTTGATTTAGGCGTTGATTCAAGAGTGCACCAGGAACTTGTTCACATAGCTTCTGCAAGCATGAGAAAGAAAAGCAACTTTAAAATAGTGGCTAGAAGTATTGGGGTTCAAGAGAAGTAGATAACTAACTCTGGAGGTAAAAAATGAAATTACAAGGATTATTATTTGAATGAAGAACCTATCTCAAAAAAGCAAAGGATGGAAAAAGAATGAAATATCTGGGTTTATGGAAGTTGAGCCTCATCTACCATCCAATCCACCATGAATGTATTATCATGGAATTGAAGAGGATTGGGCTCTTCCTCTGCAGTTCGACATCTGAAGAGCCTGGCTAGAGCTATTGTAGCCTTTGTTATATTGTCACGACTCGCACCCGGCTCCCTACAGGACCCAAGAACGGCTTACCTCGACTAACCTCAAGATCCAGTCGTCTAATAAGAAATAGCCAAATGCATGCTCATTCCACAACCACACGAGTAATGTAACTAAATAGAAAATGTATAAATAACAGTAAAAGAAAGGGAACAACAAACCACAATAATATTACAGGCCATGAGCAGAAAGTACAAGTACAAAACATAGCCATCACAACCGAAACTAGTAGAAAATAACTGAATATAACTATGAGCTACAGGTACTCACTACCACAGAACTCTCTGTAAGAGAAACAGAGGAAAACTAAAGCTGGGCTCGACTGGGTCCAGTGCCCTCGGCAGCCGGTGGCTCTAGCTGCTCGAATCCCTGACCTGAATAAGGTTATAGAATATGTGGTCAACTAACGCTGAGTAGAGTGATGGTTAAATTACCTACATACAATATAATTTAAACAGGCAGCTAGCTAAACATGCATTTAACAATTTACTTATTGTCATCTATTTCCAATTATCATTTTTCTGATCCGAGTACTCTAATTCAGGTTCCATGACATTTCTCAATCTTCTTGTTCCCTAAGAGAACAATCTTGCTTGCAGTTTTCCTACAATGCAGGATGTACACGTGGCACTCTCCTGACTGGGAGAGTCTCCCGTGGTAGTCCTACACCCAATCTACTACCCCGAGGTCATGGTCGCGACGTAGTGGTGATTACGGATCGCATGATAAGCAGACGAGTAGCTACCCCGCACTAACATGCGGTCAGTAGTTTCCACTAACGGACACTCCAATGAACAGCACGGAACAGCACAAGGCCTCGCCCCTCAGAAATAGGGGTCTCACCCCTCACAGTCTGCGTACCTTCGTCTGACTATCCCGGTTTATCCAGTGGACCTAACGAGAGTCAATGTAGGGTGGCTAGTTCTAACCCCGGGTCCCATAGGACGGCTAGCTCCCCCTACACTAAGTATCTCACCTCAGTACCATGTACGCTAGGTGGCACTGTTTTTGTCTGTATAGTTATTATAGTCGTTGTGGTATATGACAAAATGGTTACCAGTTTAATACAATTTATTACTCGGAATGACGAATTTCCCGAGGTCGAACTCAGGGAGCAAACTATAATTCTAGAAGCACATAAGCTCACAATATATAAGGTGTAGGTTCCCTACTTGGAGGGGGTGAGATCAGTGTGACGTAATAAAATGCGGAAATAAAATAGAAATAATCTCACAAATAAGCAATCACACAAGTACACAAGTATTTTTAGGTAGAAACCCAAACCGGGTGAAAACCACCACCTAACCCTCTCGAGTTAGGATTTTCCGATCAACCAAGTTAATCAAAATCCACTAAACCGAATCACTTTAAACGAGGGTGATTCAACTTCAATACAACCACGCTACTTAAACGAGGGTAGCGTACCTCAACCCCTTCTCTCCACGAGAAGGATTTTGTCTCGCGAAGAAGACGGGAATTCGCAAAACGAATACCCAACCAAATAACAAAGATAAAATAAACAAGTAATCCTATAGAGCCAACAAAGTAATTATGAACCTAGCTTCTATAGGAATTAGGAAACTCCCCTTTGCAAGGAGTGCGTCGAGTTGATGACGCGGTGCGTGAGCCACGCGACGGCGCAACTTCGCTCTCGTGAACTACGGCGGGAGAGCGGGTGCGCAACAGCTTGATGCTCTCAAGATGTAAAACTTGAGCTTAGAGAGCAAGAGAGACACAAAATGGTTTGAAAGTGTATTGCAAGGTATGTCTTGGTGTTTCTAGGTGTGTGTTTGTGTTGCAAAGGTTCCTCTCTATTTATAGAGGCCTTAGGAAGGCTTTGGAAGGCTTAGGAAGGGTTCTATAGCCGTTGGGAACAAAGCCCAAGAGAATCAGCCCGAAATCAGGAACAATCATTGCTCTGACAGGCTTATTAGACGTCTAATTCTATCATCAGACGTCTGGAAGTTCACTTTAAGACGTCTGATTCCAAGGTCAGACGTCTGATTTTGGGCGGGTCTCTTCCTGACTTGAATCAGATCTAAACAGGGTTTTTGTGCAAGTCCATCAGACGACATATAGGACGTCTGGCACTATGTCTGGACGTCTGGAAACCTACTTTTTCTGTGGGAATGGATTTCCAAAAATTGCAACGGCTAGAAAATCTCTGAGAAGAGATTTTGGATCAGCCGAGGCAAAACGGTCAATTATCAGACGTCTGGAAAGGCCTAAGGATGTCTGATAAGGCTCTAACGGTCATATCTTGAGTGTTTGCTAAGCCAGCCAATGGTCCACTAATTGGACGTCTAGCAAATCCATCAGACGTCTCCTAAGACGTCTGGTCTAAGGTCTGGACGTCTGATTTCATCAGACAGAACTAACTATGTCCAGCCTAATAGTTATCAGACGTCTGAAACAACAGTCAGACGTCTTAAAATACTTTATCAGATGTCTGATTTGGGAATTAGACGTCTGGAAACTCTGTTTGAACCCTATATTGGTTTTCTAAGTGTTCTACAGAAAACCTAAGTATCCTAGGGTTGTGCAGGTGTTCCTAGGACTACTGTTAGGGTACTTTGAGGCTCTTTAACATGAATTATCTAAGGAAATAAAGAGTAACAAAAGAAACGAAAAATAAAACAAGTACAAGAGAAGGAAATCTATCATATTCTTCATTTCCTTCCTTCTTCAATCTATCGCTCTTCGCGAATCTCCACTGTTTTCCATCAAGCTCCTCCAATCCGTCCTGGATGCGAGCTCGAACTCCGTCTAATCACGTATCCATTTGCGATTGACCTGAAATCTAGGACTCAAAGTGCAAATGTTAAATGACACGTGTTTTGTTATCATCAAAACAAATGATCGTGGTGCTCTAGCACCAACATAAGGTTTTACAAAAATTAAGAGAGAGAGAAAAAGAAGGGGTGATTGGCTTCGACTCTCTTCTTTCTTCTTTTCTTCTTCTCTGCTTCTGTGGTTCCTCTTTCTCTTTCTCATTTCTTCCTCTCTAATTTTCTTCTCTTCTTTCTTGCGGCTGCAGAGGCTTCTACCTTCTCTTTTCTTCTTCAGCTGCTAAGTCTTTCTCCTTTCTTCCTCTCTGATTTTCTTCTCTCCTTCTTCTTTTTCCTTCTTTTCTTCTGCTCTGGCCCATCCTCTTCTTTCTTTCTTCTTCAGCCTGCCTTCTTCTTTCCTGCTCTGGCTGTTGACCCTCCGACGTCTGATTCAGCGTTCAGACGGCTTAACTGCGCGGTTGCTACAGTGCGGCTCCTCTTCTTTTCCTTCAGCTCCTTTCCTTCCCTTCTTCTTCCTTCGCCTGCTTCTTCCTTCTTTTTCCTTCTTCCCTGCGCGCACACACAACTATCAGTGCAAAACCTACCCCTACCCCTTTCCCGCATCTCTCTCTCTCTGGATCTCTCTTTGGAAACCTCTCCCAGAGCCGGGTAATCGGGTCGGGTTGCGTGCTCGGGTCCAGGCGCACCGAAGTGGGTGGTGCGCGAGGAGTGCACAGGCAGGATAGTCGAGTCGGGTCACCAGGTCCGCGTGGGCAGTGCCGCGGACGAGGCGCGTGAGCAGGTGAGGGACCTCACCCCTGTTTGACTTGAGGCAAACAGCTTATGTCACTTTTTTAATTTATGTGTGGGCATGCGCCCACACACTTCCGAGGTGGGACTTTAGTCCCACCTCTGCTCCGCGTGCCCGTAGGCGAAAAGCAGCTATTGATTTGGGCAGCAGCGAAGGTTTTGCATTCCCAATCGAGAACCCGGGCACCTTCGCTGGTCTGCCCCGCGTCACCTGTGTAGGAAAAACGGAGGTCCTACCAGGAGGGGGTGACGTAATAAAATGAAGAAATAAAATATAAACAATATCACAAAAAATCAATCGCACAATGTACACAATAATTTTTAGGTGGAAATCCAAACCAGGTGAAAACCACCACCTAACCCTCTCGAGTTAGGATTTTCCGATCAACCAAGTTGATCAAATCCACTAAACGAATCACTTTAAACGAGGGTGATTCAACCTTAATTAGAACCACGCTACAAGTGCGAGGGTAGCGTTCCTCAACCCCTTCTCTTCACAAGAAGGATTTTGTCCCACGAAGGAGACGGAAATTCGCAAAGCGAATGCCCAACCAAATAACAAAGTAAAATGACAAATATAATCCTACAGAGCCAACAAAGAGTTAAACATAGCTTCTATAGGAATTAGGAAACTCCCCTTTGCAAGGAGTGCGTTGAATCGATGATGCAGGTGTGTGAGCCACGCGACAGCGCAAAGTCGCTTTCGTGAACTACGGCGGGAGAGCGGGTGCGCAAAGGCTTGATGCTCTCAAGATGTAGAACTTGAGCTAGGAGAGCAAGAGCTTCTTTAGGACACAAAAGAGTAGAAAGTGTGTTGCTTGGGTGTGTCTTGTGTATCTAGGTGTGTCTAGGTGTGTTTTGGTGTGTCTTAATGTGCAAGAGATTCCTCTCTATTTATAGAGGCCTTAGGAAGGCTTTGGAAGGCTTTGAAAAGCTTCCATAGCTGTTGGGTGCAAAGCCCAAGAGAATCAGGTCGAAATCAAGAACAATGATTGCACTGACAGGCTTATCAGACGTCTGATCCTGGCATCAGACGTATGGAAGATCACTTTAAGACATCTGGGAACAACATTAGACGTCTGATTTTAGACGGGTTTCTTCCTGACTTGGATCAGATCTAAACAGGGTTCTAGTGCAAGTCCATCAGACGACATACAGGACGTTTGGAAACTTACTTTTTCGTGGGAATGGATTTGCAAGAGTGCAACGGCTAAAAAATCTCTGAGAAGAGATTTTGGGTCAGCCGAGGCAAAACGGTCATTTATCAGAGTCTGGAAAGGCTTAAGGACGTCTGATAAGGCTCTAACGGTCATATCCTTGAGTATTTGCTGAGTCAGCCAACGGTCCACTAATTGGACGTCTGGCAAAGTTACTAGACGTCTAGTCTAAGGTCTGGACGTCTGATTTCATCAGACAAAACTAACAAGTCGAGCCTAAATGTTTATCAGATGTCTTAAAACACATTATCAGATGTCTGATGTTGGAATTAAACATCTGAAAAAGCTGTTTGAACCCTATATTGGTTTTCTAAGCTCTCTACAGAAAACCTAAGTATCCTAGAGTTGTGCTGGTGTTCCTAGGACTACTGTAAGGGTACTTTAAGGCTTTTTAACATGAATCTAAGTAACAAAAATAAAGAGCAACAAAAGAAACGAAAAATACAAAGAGTACAAGAGAAGGAAATCTATCCTATTATTCATCTCCTTCCTTCTTCAAGCCATCGCTCCTCGCGAATCTCCTCTGTTCTCCATCAAGCTCCTCCAATCCATCCTGGATGCGAGCTCGAACTCCGTCTAATCACGTCTCCATTTGCAATTTGCCTGAAATCTAAGACTTCAAGTATAAATGTTAAATGACACATGTTTTGTTATCATCAAAACAAATGATCATGGTGCTCTGACACCAACAATCTCCCCCTTTTTGATGATGACAAAACCATAAATAATAATGCAAAAAATCCTCCCCCTTTTTGACATTATCAAAAAGGTTTAATTGATTTTAGATTTCCTATAACTCCCCCTTAAAACATGCTCTTCTATGAATGAGTTGAATTTCTTTTAACAAAAGTAATGTCCTCCCTCTTTTTATAACAACAAGATAACTATTATTTTTCTCCCCCTTACTAAAGGAAATTTAGCTAACTTGCATCTCCCCCTTAAAAAATTAACAATTAGCTCATAATTTTTATTATCTTTTTTTAACTCCCCCTATCTAGATGCTTATGATAAAAAGATAGGGTAAAGAATTTTTACCTCACCTACCATGGCCAATAAAATGACCTAAATGGTGGTGGTGGATGCCACATAGGATGGGGCTCCCATCTGTAGCTTAAAGGCTTGGGCATTGACGCCGGCCTCTAATCTGGTGGTCGACGTGCGGCGGGTCCATCGTTTGTCCGTTGTCTCATCGGTCTTCTTGTTCTCCTCCTTGGTCTACTCCTTGGTTCTCCAAACTCGAGTTGACCAGCCTGGAGCTTGTAGGTCCAGTCCTTTGTGTTGTAGTTATCCCTAAAACCTACAAAACAAGATTCTAATTCTTTCTTCGGTATCCAAGTGAGCTTGGTTCCGGATCTGTTAGCGTGTCTCCTTGACGGAGATCCTTTCTCAACCTTAGGGCTATAAAAATTATCTACTTTGTTGATTAATTTGTTGGAGTTTTCCCTAAGACATGCAAGTTCATTTTCTATAATATTCATCTTAGTCTTTAAATCAGAAATTTCTAATTTTATACTAGCATTTTCCTCAATCAATTTAGTATTTTCATTGATTAAATCTTTATTTTCTAATAACAGGTTATTATCCTTAGGACTAGAGCTACTTTCTAGGTCCTTAAGTTTTATTTCTAACCTATCATTTTCAGATTTAAGAAAGCTAAGGTTCTTTTTAATGCTTTTGTTTTCTATTCTTAATGATTTACTAACATCAAATAGTTCATTAAAAGCTTCTTGTAAATCGAAATTTACCTCGTTGTCAGAGTCGCTTCCGCTTTCGCTGTCGCCATCACTTACTTTGGCCATAAAATCAAAGCAAGCGGTTTCTTCTTCTATAGACTTTTCTTCTTCTTCTACCGAGCTCATTTTTTCATGAGTGTCCTCTAACTTCCTCCATATCTCGTGGGCGGTAGTGCACTCTTGGATTTGCTCGAACTCTTTCGGACTCAACGCGCAATACAGGGCATTCATTGCCTTTGCGTTGAGTGAAAGCTCTCGAATCTGCAGCTGCGAGTAGCCTCCTTGGGGTCGCTTCGGGATCTCGTATGGGGTTTCACAACATCCCCATATCTCGAACTCAGTGGCTTGGAGCCACCTCTTCATCCTCAACTTCCAATATCCGAAGTCCCTCCCGTCGAAATAGGGTGGTCGGACGGTGGACTGCCCTTCAAAGATTCTGATTGCGGATATGCTCCCCTCCATGATCTTTTTGCCGGGTGTTACTTTGATCTCGCAAGAACCTGCTCTGATACCAATTGTAGAAATTTTGGAGGCCCTACCAGGAGGGGGTGATGTAATAAAATGCGGAAATAAAATATAAACAATATCACAAAAAATCAATCGCACAATGTACACAATAATTTTTAGGTGGAAACCCAAATCGGGTGAAAACCACCACCTAACCCTCTCGAGTTAGGATTTTCCGATCAACCAAGTTGATCAAATCCACTAAACGAATCACTTTAAACGAGGGTGATTCAACCTCAATTAGAACCACGCTACAAGTGCGAGGGTAGCGTTCCTCAACCCCTTCTTTTCACAAGAAGGATTTTGTCCCACGAAGGAGACGGGAATTCGCAAAGAGAATACCCAACCAAATAACAAAGTAAAATGACAAATATAATCCTATAGAGCCAACAAAGATTTAAACCTAGCTTCTATAGGAATTAGGAAACTCCCCTTTGCAAGGAGTGCGTCGAATCGATGACACGAGTGCGTGAGCCACGTGACAGCGCAACATCGCTCTCGTGAACTACGGCGGGAGAGCAGGTGCGCAAAGGCTTGATGCTCTAAAGATGTAGAAATTGAGCTTGGAGAGTAAGAGCTTCTTTAGGATACAAAAGAGTAGAAAGTGTGTTTCTTGGGTGTGTCTTGTGTATCTAGGTGTGTCTAGGTGTGTTTTGGTGTGTCTTAATGTGTAAGAGGTTCCTCTCTATTTACAGAGGCCTTAGGAAGGCTTTGGAAGGCTTTAGAAAGCTTCCATAGCCGTTGGGTGCAAAGCCCAAGAGAATCAGGCCGAAATCAGGAACAATAATTGCACTGACAGGCTTATCAGACGTCTGATCCTGCCATCAGATGTCTGGAAGATCACTTTAAGACGTCTGGGAACAACATCAGACGTCTGATTTTAGGCGGGTTTCTTCCTGACTTGGATCAGATCTAAACAGGGTTCTAGTGGAAGTCCATCAGACAACATACAGGGCGTTTGGCACTATGTCTGGACGTCTGGAAACCTACCTTTTCGTGGGAATGGATTTGCAAGAGTGCAACGGCTAGAAAATCTCTGAGAAGAGATTTTGGGTCAACCGAGGAAAAACGATCATTTATCAGACGTCTGGAAAGGCTTAAGGACGTTTGATAAGGCTCTAACAGTCATATCCTTGAGTGTTTGCTGAGCCAGCCAACAGTCCACTAATTGGACGTCTGGCAAAGTCATTAGACGTCTTTTAAGACATCTGGTCTAAGGTCTGGACGTCTGATTTCATCAGACAGAACTAACAAGTCCAACCTAAATGTTTATCATATGTCTGAATCAACAGTCAGACGTCTTAAAGCACATTATCAGACGTCTGATGTTGGAATTAGACGTCTGGAAAAACTGTTTGAACCCTTTATTGGTTTTCTAAGTTCTCTACAGAAAACCTAAGTATCCTATGGTTGTGCTGGTGTTCCTAGGACTACTGTAAGGGTACTTTGAGGCTCTTTAACATGAATCTAAGTAAAAAAAATAAAGAGCAACAAAAGAAACGAAAAATACAAAGAGTACAAGAGAAGGAAATCTATCCTATTATTCATCTCCTTCCTTCTTCAAGCCATCGCTCCTTGCGAATCTCCTCTGTTCTCCATTAAGCTCCTCCAATCCATCCGGGATGCGAGCTCGAACTCCGTCTAATCACGTCTCCATTTGCAATTTGCCTAAAGTCTAAGACTTCAAGTGCAAATGTTAAATGACACGCGTTTTGTTATCATCAAAACAAATGATTGTGGTGCTCTGGCACCAACAACCTAGAGCTTACGCCTGGAGAGGAGGAGACCTGGAGCTGCTTGCAAAGAAGCTCCAGCAGCTCGTCAATGGCGGCGAGGAGGTTGAACCCTGAAATCACGAAGACGACCTCCCGGACATGTTAGACAACACAGGGAGCTTCGCCAGAGTGTGGCGAAGGCGGTGCAAGGGTCGGCGAGGCGCAAGAGCGCCTGTGTCCCTGTGCTTAGGGCAGACTGCGTGTGCGGAAGTGGGTGTCTTCGGGGGGTGGTCTGGAGGTGAAGGGCGGTGAATGGAGTAGGGGAAACGCTTGAGTGGAGTGAGGGAGAGCTTCTGGGCTTGCCGACAAGGGGTGAAATGGCCTGTGGAGGTGGGGCAACCTCGCCGAAGATGGCAGCCGGAGGTGAAGCAGATGGAGGTGGTAGTGGCAGTCGAGGGGTCTAAAATGCCAATTTAAGAGGGGAAAAGTAAGAGGGGAGTAAGGGGAAGGTTCCTACCTATTTAGTCGACAAAGAGGGAGAGGAAGAAGTCTGGCTCGTGCCTGTCGGAGCTGAGGACGAAGGTGCCCAAAGGAGGAGTAACGGTGACGAGGAGGGGATCCGGAGACCCCAGCTGGTGCGGCCTGGCATGGGAAGACGGGGCAGAGTGGGCTCTACTACAGGTATGGCAGCAAAGCAAAGAGGAGGAGGAAGAAAGATCGCCGGAAGCTTGGGCTGTCTGACCAGAGAGGGGAGAGACGAAATCGAGCGTTTTTCTCAACCAAAACTAGCTTGCCTTCGACAGACGCCCCTGCTGCTCCTTATAAAGGCATTGGCAAGGAGAGCGGCCCGAGGGAAAGTCATGCAGCGCACGCTGGAGATGGCAGGAGAAGGAGACCCATGCCTTTCGTGTGTTCGCAGGAGAGGCATGGCCGGTTGCAGGGTTAGGGGAGGGTCCCTGCGACAGAGGACGACGCAGGGAACCTCCCATTCGTTCCTGAGAACGAGCACCATGCCCTGTGCGGCGCCATCTTCCACGCAAGGTTGCCAGAGGTATGGCGCTGCTCAGAATGGCAGGGAGGACCGTTCTGCAAAGAACGACGAGAAAGATAGGGGGCCAATTGCAAGGGTTTCAAAAGGTAATGGTCAAAAAGTAATTCAAGAGGACCAATTTGTAAAGTCGGTCAAGATGGTCTTTTCTTAGGCTCAAATTTTTATACCCTCCTAATTTGAACCTAAGGATTTTAATGGTAAAATTTTATTTTAGGTTGGACCATGTTTGACCGTACAATTTGCACAAAAACCCAAATTAAGTCATAAATTGGGCATGGTTCTCATTTTAGGTGAAAATAGGTTGCAAAGGCCAAATTGAAGGTTCTAAACCCTAAGGAATATTTTTCCATGAATTTTAGAGGATTTAGTTGATTTTTATCCTGCCTCGAACCTCATGAATTAAAGTGAGCTTGTTTTAGAGTTACAGAATGTCATTTAATTCCTAAAAGTTGCTACAACCCTTTCAGATCAGATCATCCCACTTTCCTCCTTATTAAGCTCATTTGACCTTCGTTTAGATCCTTAATTACCCTGTTTGCGCACTACATTGGTGAAATTACAATTTTACCCCTTATGATTTGTCTTATTCTTTAACTCAGAGTTAAGCCTCTCTTTAGGTTTTGTAGGAGCTTCTTCACACTTATTTAGATTAAATTGTGCCAGTTAGGGTTTATGATGAGACTCTCATCATACCCCCATGCCTAGCTTTTGCTAGTCCCTTAGCAAAATTTTAAGGCTTCAACCCTTTTTCTAGACCATGAAGTTCTTAGTGAGTTTAGATAATTGTTTTTTCTTTTGTAACCTTGATTAGGTCAGAATGCCATCCATAGGCCGAAAAGGTACTCTAGTACCAACCGAGATCCAGATCTGTTTAGCCTTAGCCTCAGTCCTTAGCAAAGGTTTTTAAGGCCTACAAGAGCTAACCTAAGGCTTATTGGACTTTGTGGTTAAAGCACCCGTTCTTGGGATAATTTTAGCCCTGGCTCAGTTCGCAGTGCATTTTGTAAGAAAGAGTGGTAGAAGATTTATATGTTTGGAGAGTTTTCTCTCTCTCTTTTTTTTTTAATTCTAGCTTAGGATTGGCTTCTCAACACGGTCTGTATCAGATTCCTTGTCCCCATCATCAATCCTCAAGGGTTCCTGGTAGTCGATGCTTTGAGATAGCATCGCCCATAGTAACCCCCAGAACCCTGGCTTTTGAGATTTCGAGATAATCCCATCCATGGTGTTCTTTTGCCGAATTCAGACCCTGGCGATTGACACTTCGTGATAATGCCATCCATGGAATCTAAACCAGCAGAGTGCTTACTTGCCCCCAGTAGGATATGTAAATATCCTAAGAGACAAGCACCGAGGAGATGATACTTTGTTACGCATCTTCGAGGGGAATTTCCCACCTCTCCGCGCTGGGAACTCGTCCAAATCAACTTGTGTTGATCGGCCGTCCTACTCTAGGTGTCATTTTCAGAATTTTTGCAACGCTTCTGCGTGATTTTGATTTTTATGTTTACTGAACCAGGCTGTGTGTGAAATTAGGGTGCTTAGGTTTCTGAGCCCCGTAAACCAAAAGTTAGTTAACGAGGTCAAATACTCCCTAAGCCTTGGACCTAATACTTAAACTTTTCATTTTCCTCAACCTCTTAAGGAATATCTAGATCTTAATGGGTACTAAGAGTCTATCCGAAAATGCTTAAGGTTTGCGTTTTTACTAATCTCGCTGTGCACTTTCCATTTCTTTTCCTAAATGAGGTCTAGAACTTAGGTTAACTCCTTAATTTCTTACCAATGACTATCTCTTTTCTTTCATTTTATGCTCCTTTTTATCATTTTGTTCTTTTTCGCCTCCTCCTTTGTAGAGTCCACAAAATTTCTTTCCTCCTCTCATTTTATTATTATTTTTTTCTTTAAAAAAAGATTTTTTAATTTTTATGGTGTTTTTGGCACATGTGAATTTTTTGTTTAAACCTTTTCTTGTGAGTTTTGCACTTTCATGCCCCCCCATGCCTAAGATTTGCAATGTCCTCATTGTAACTGGTGGTTGGTTTCGTCATTATGGTTATTTACAGTCATTGTGGTATATGATAAAACAGTTACCAGTCTAATAAAATTTTTACTCGGAATAACAAATTTTCCCGAGGTTGAACTCAAGGAGCAACTATAATTCTAGAAACATAAATATAAGGTTTTACAAAAATTAAGAGATAGAGAGAGAGGGGGAGCAAAAGTCTTTTTGTTGGCTTCTTCTTCTTCTCTCTTCCTCTTCTCTCTTTTCTTTTTCTCTTTCAGCTGATTTTTTGTCTTTTTCTTCTTCTGCTCTAGCTGTTCCTCTTCTTCTTCTTTCTTCTTTTCTTCCTGCCTTCTTCTTTCTTCTTTAGCCTGCGACTGTGTCTTCTTTCTTCTTTTTCTTCTTCTGCCTGCCTTTTCTTTCTTTCTTCTCTTCTTCTTCTGCTCTGCTTCTTCTTGTCTCTTCCTCTTCTCTTTTTCTTCTTTTGCTCTAGCCGTTCCTCTTCTTCTGCTCTGCTTCTTCTTCTTTTCTCTTCCTCTTCTCTTTTCTTTCTGCTCTAGCCGCTGACCTTCCTTCCCCTTTTCTTCTTCTTTTGGCTGTTGCCCTTCCGATGTCTGACGCGACGCTCAGACGGCTTATCTACGCGTTTGCTACAGTTCCTCTCCTTCCTTCGCCTGCCTCTTCCTTCTTTTTCTTTCTTCCCTGCGCGCATACACACCCATTAGTGCAAAACCTACCCCTACCCCTTCCCCGCGTCTCTCTTTCTCTCTGAATTTCTCTTAGGAATGCTCCCCCAGAGCCGGATAATCAGGTTCAGGTAGTGCACCTGGGACTAGGCCCACCGGCGTGCGGTGGTGGGCGAGGAGTGCTTGGTCAGGTAGTCGGATCCGGCCCAGACCCGCGGGGCGTGAGCACGGGCGAGGGTAGGCGAGCGCATGGCGCGCCGCGTGCGTGTGAGGGACCTGACCCCTGTGTATCGAAGGCAAACAGCCAGGTACACTTTTTCAATTTAAGTGTGGGCGCGAGGCCACACACTTACGCGGTGGGACTAAAGTCCCACCTCCAGATTACGCTCTCGCAGGAGAGGAAGTCGCTGCCAATTGGGGCAGCTGTGAGGCTCGCGACCCAAATCGCAGGCCTGGGTGCACTCGCGGAATCAGTCTGCGCTGCCTGGAGCGCATGCCTGGGCTGGAGACGACCTAGAGCTGCTTGCGAAGGAGCTTCAGCAGCTCTTCAATGGCGACGAGGAGGCGCTGACCTGAAAACACAAGGACGGCCTCTCGGCCACATCAGATAACATAGGAAGCTTCGCCGGAGTGTGGCGAAGCCATTGCAGGGGTCGACGAGGCGTGAGAGCGTCTGTGCAGGTGCGCCTAGATCAGACTGTGGGCGTGAAAATGGGTCTGTTCGGGGGGTGGTTGGGCAGCGAATGGCAGTGAATGGAGTGGGGGTAACGGTTGAGTGGAGTGAGGGGGAGCTTCCGGGCTTGTCAGCGAGCGGTGAGGTGGTCTGTGGAGCTGGAGTGACCTCGCCGGAGAAGGCGACCGGAGATGGGGAAGGTGGTGATGGACAATGGCGGTCGGGTGGTTGAAATGGCAAATTAGGAGGGGGAAAATACAAGAGAGAGAGAGGAAGATTCCTACCTGTTTAGTCGACGAAGAGGGGGAGAAAAGCATCCGGCTCGTGCCTGCCGGAGCTGGGGACGAAGGTGCCCAGGAGGAGGTTATCGACGACGAAGAAGGGATCTGAGGACGCCAGTTGGTACGGCCTGGCGTGGGGAAGATGGGGCGGAGTAGACTCTGCTGCAGGTAGGGCAGCAGAGTGACGAGAAGGATAGGAGGAGATCGCCGGAAGATCGGGCGCTCTGATGGAAGATGGAAGAGACGAAATGTAGGGTGTTTCTCTGTCAGAAGAAGCATAAAGGAGACGGCAGACCCTGTCGCTCCTTATAAAGGCCTTGGCGAGGAGAGGGGACCGAGGAGGCAACGTGCCTACCTCGCCGGAGAGTGGCCGGAAAGGATACCCATTCGCACGAGAGGCACGGTCGGTTGCAGAGGTCAGGGAAGGGTCCCTGCGACAGAGCACGTCGTAGGGAACCTCCCGTTCGTTCCTGAGAACGGGCACCATGCTCCGAGCAAGGTCATCAAAGGTATGGCGCTGCTCAGAATGGCAGGGAGGACCGTTCTGCAAAGAACGACAAGAAAGATAGGGGGCCAATTACAAGGATTTCAAAAGATAAGGGTCAAAAAGTAATTCAAGAGGACCAATTTGTAAAGTCGGTAAAGATGGTCTTTTCTTAGGCTCAAATTTTTATACCCGCCTAATTTGAACCTAAGGATTTTAATGGTGAAATTTTATTTTAGGTTGGACCATGTTTGACCGGTCAATTTGCACAAAAACCCAACTTAAGTCATAAATTGGGCATGGTTCTCATTTTAGGTCAAAATAGGTTACAAAGGCCAAATTGAAGGTTCTAAACCCTAGGGAATATTTTTCCATGAATTTTAGAGGGTTTAGTTGATTATTTTCCTTCCTCGAACCTCATGAATTAAAGTGGGTTTGTTTTAAGATTATGGAATGTCATTTAATTCCTAGAAGTTGCTATAACCTTTTTCAGATCAGATCATCCCACTTCCATTCTTATTAATCTCGTTTGACCTGTGTTTGGACCCTTAATTACCCTATTTGCACACTGTCTTGGTGAAATTGCAATTTTACCCCTTATGATTTATTTTATTTTTTAACTCAGAATTCTCTAAGTTAAGCCTCTCTTTAGGCTTTGTAGGAGCTTTTTCACACTCATTTGGATTAGATTGTGCTAGTTAGGGTTCATGATGAGGTTCTTATCAGTAACTTAGGAGGGTTTTTATTTAACTTAGTTCATACATTAGGACAGATGTTTTGATGAGTGAAAGCGTCGGGGTGACTATTACGGATGATTTCTAATCTCAGATGCAAGCACCTGAGGTGGAGTCGGTTGTCCTAAAGGGTCAACCTTAAGTGCGAAGAGGTGTCAGAAAAGGTTTCAGGTTTTTTCAAAAAGAATGATGGGCTGCCTCCCGTTGAGCGCTGAGTTTTACGCCATCGGCTGGACGCAATATGCTCAGGGAAAATGGAGGATACATGATGACTCAGCCAAATCTGTAGAGGTTACATCGATGAATGGTTTAAGTCTCTGACCGTTCACGATGAAAGGTTCGGAATCATGTCTGAGCAGACTGATTTCAACGGCTCCATTTCCGAAAACCTGTCAGACAAGGTATGGTCCGACCCACTTAGATCGCAGTTTCCCAGGAAAGAGTTTGAGTCGGGCATCAAAGAGTAGGACCTTCTGACCAGGATGAAAGATCTTTTTAGATATGTGCTTGTTATGGAAGGCTTTAACCCGCTCTTTGAAGATTCGCAAGTTCTCATATGCATCAAGGCGTAATTCATCGATCTCGCTTATCTGAAGCTTTCTGTGGGTTCCAGCCTTAGAAAGATCTAAATTACAGCTCCATACTGCCCAATAGGCTTTGTGCTCCAGTTCGACGGGAAGGTGACACGCCTTCCCATACACCAGTCTAAAAGGAGACATGCCTAATTGGGTTTTGTGGGCGGTCCTATAAGCCCACAAAGCTTCCGAAAGTCAGGATGACCAGTCCTTCCTCTCAGGCCGAACAGTGATCTGCAGGATTTTCTTGATCTCCCGATTTGATTGCTCAGCTAGACCATTAGTCTGGGGGTGATAAGGAGTGGAGATTCAATGAGACACCCCGTATTTGGTCATCAGTGACCTGAACTGAGCATTCGTAAAATGGGTCCCCCCATCAGAGATGATTGCACGAGGAATCCCGAACCGTGAGAAGATATTGCGATGAATGAATTTGATGACGATTTTATGATCACATGTTCGGGTCGGTATGGCTTCGATCCATTTGGACACGTAGTCCACGGCCAGCAGAATGTACTCGAAGCCATCCGAAACAGGAAAGGGGCCTATAAAATCAATCCCCCAAATATCGAAGATTTCGCATACGAGAATCGGCTGCAAAGGCATCATGTCGCGATGGCTCATGTTGCCCAAAGTTTGGCAAAGACTGCATGCCTTGCAGTGATTGTATGCATCCTTGAATAAAGTGAGCCAATAAATGCCACACTGGAGGATTTTTGATGCGGTTTTATACCCAGAGAAGTGGCCACCACATGCCTGGTGATGGCAGAAGGAGAGAATATCATTGATTTCACCTTCCGGGACACATCTCCAGATGATTTGGTCAGCACCTATGCGGAAGAGGTACGGATCTTCCCAGATGTTGTACTTGGCATCAGAGCGCAATTTATCTTTCTTGGCTTTCGGCCAATCTAACGGGATCTGATGAGATGCCAAGTAGTTTACTATATTAGTAAACCGTGGAAGCCTTGTACCAATAGTCAGTAGGTGCTCATCAGGAAAATGCTCCGTGATGGGTCCAGAAGGGTTGATGATCTCAGAAGGAAGGCAAGACAATGGTCAGCTACCACGTTTTGTCATCCTGCCGTGTCGCGAATCTCGAGGTCAAATTCTTGCAACAGCAAGATCCATCAGATTAGTCGGGACTTCGCGTCCTTCTTGGCAAGGAGATGCCTCATAGCTGTATGATCCAAGTAGATGATGACGTGGGAACCCAGGAGATAAGGTCAAAATTTTTCAAGGGCAAATACTACGGCTAGAAGCTCTTTCTCCATAACTGTATAGTTACACTGAGCCTCGTCAAGTATCTTGCTAGTGTAGTAGATGACCACGGGTTTCCCGTCAACTTTCTGCCCCAGAACCACTCCTACAGCGAAATAAGATGTATCGCACATGATCTCAAAGGGTTGAGGCCAATCAGGGGATTGTAGGATCGGTGCCTGGGTGACTCGGTCATGGAGGTTTTCAGAGGCTTGAGTGCATTCCTTGGAGATCTCAAAGGGTACATCCTTAGAAAGAAGAGTAGTCAGGGGGCGCACGATTTTCGAAAAATCAGGAATGAAACGACGGTAAAATCGACGTGCCCTAGAAAAGAACGGATGTCCCTGATCGAGCTAGGCATAGGAAGCTGAGAAATTAGATCAACCTTGGCTCGATCCACTTGGATGCCTTTCTCAGAAATTAGATGTCCTAGGACGATCCCCTCAGACACCATAAAGTGGCTCTTTTCCTAGGAAAGAACCAAATTAACATCGATGCAATGCCTAAGTATATGAACCAAGTGCTGGAGGCAATTATCAAATGATGCTCCGAAAACTGAGAAGTCATCCATGAAGACTTCCAGATAATCACCTACCATATCAGAGAATATGGCAAACATGCACCGTTGAAAAGTCGCGGGTGCATTGCAGAGGTCGAAAGGCATCCTTCGGAATGCGTACGTCCCGAGGGGGCAGGTGAACGTGGTCTTCTCTTGGTCCTCAGGATGAAAAGCCACTTGGTTATAATCGGAGTACCTTTCAAGAAAGCAAAAGAATCGATTTCCCGCTAATTTCTCGAGAATCTGATCAATGAAAGGTAGTAGGAAATGATCCTTCTTCGTGGAGGAATTGAGTCTCCGGTAATCTATGCAGACTCTCCACGAGTTGGCTATTCGGGTAGCTATGATCTCTCCGATTTTAGTCGTAATGGTGGTGAGCCCTGCCTTTTTAGGCACAACCTGAATTGGGCTCACCCAACGACTGTCGGAGATTGGGTAGATGATCCCTGCATCTAACCACTTAATGATCTCCTTTTTCACGACCTCTTGCAGATTGGGATTCAAACGCCTCTGCATCTCACGGGAAGGTCGTGCTCCCTCTTCAGAATAGATACGGTGTGTGCAATAAGAGGGACTTATTCCAGTCAAGTCATCGAGAGTCCAACCAATGGCTCTACGATGTTGCTGGAGAACAGCAATCAGACGGGATTCCTGATTAGGAGTGAGCTTGGAATTTATCATCACAGGAAAAGTCTGATTAGAACCCAAGAAGATGTATTTCAAATGGTCGGGAAGGGGTTTTAGTTCAAGAATGAGGTTATCAGCAGCAGCGGGTGGTTCAGGATAAGTGTGAGGTTCAAGGATAGGAGTTATGGGTTTGTCAAAATCAGGGTCTGTCTCCTCTAATTGCGGTTCAAGATCTTTCTGTGGTTGATGAGGCATAATCAGGTTATTCCGAAATTGTGTTTCATCAACCAAAGCTCTAATATCACAGATTTGTTCAATGACACCGCAATTGATTCCTTGTTGGGCCTTAAAGATATCAATTTTGAGAGTCTGATTCCCAAATTTCAGTTCTATTTCGCCCTCCTATTATAACCAGGGCATCAAACGTTGTTTAAGATGTCTGGGAAGTGGTCCAGACATCTGGTCAGACATCTGGAAGCCTTCCTAGACATCTGGAATTTAATTCTTTCAGCGTACGGAGCCCTTTTTCTCTCTCTCTCCCCACGGCTGCCTTCAAATACACCCCTCTCTCTCCCTCACCCTCACTCCACTGCCTTCTTCTTCTTCCCCCTGTCAGTGAGAGAGTGAGCAGGCGAGGGCGGCAGCAGCGGTGGCTACGAGTGTGTGGGGAGGAGGGGCCGCTGTGAGAGGAAGAGACAGCTTGACCGCGAGGGAGCGAGCTCGCTGGAGCAGCCAGAGCCGACTAGCGAGTGCGCAGCAAGCGTGTGTTGCTGGGGAGGAACTGCTGCTACTCAGGCAGCAGGCGAGCGCAGCGCGGCACGGTCGTGCGCTGCGGGCGGAGGGCGAGGAGGTCCTGATTCTGGGAAAATTTCCCAGAATCAGACGACTGGACATACGTCCAGACGACGCAGGAGACGTCTGGAGGAAGGTCCAGACGTCTGAAAGGTACGATATTTTACCTTTCTTCTTCTTTCGCGTGTACGGCCATGCAACCATTCCGCAGAAGGTTTCTGCATCGCTTCGTGTTGAGGACAGCCGCGTATATGTGCAGGACTCGTTCATGAAGGCACAAGGGCACACCATCCCACACAGATCGGACGTCTGGGCACAGCACCAGACTACGGAGAGGGTCTCCAGACGTCCGGAGTGACAGTCGGACGTCTGGAAACTAAGTCCAGACGGTTCAACGGGCTTCTGGACGTCTGAAGGACCACGCAGGATCAAGGTATGACCTGAGCTATCTTTTAAGACGTCTGGAAGATGTTCCAGACGTCTGATTTTGGGCAGACTTGTCATTTTTGACCCGTTTAGGGTCCATTTGGAGTCTGTTTTCCGTGTTTCAAGTTTCGTTCTTCTCAGATTTAGTTCCTCTACCTGTTTACAGTAATTGTATACTATTCTGAGTAGCTCCTTGTAATTGATCCTTGTGTTAGGACCCCATTTCGTTGCGGCTCTAGGGGTTGCGGAGGCGCGCGGGCTTGCCGATCACGCCCCTAGTACTCCCGATTTTGCGGGTAGAGTGGCCCTTTCAATTATTTATCAAAAATTATGCACTTATGAAATAATTAATAGAGTTTAGGGTATTGCATGAACCCTAGGATTGAAAAATTAGATTGAATGATAGATCCTAGGGTATTGCATGAATCCTAGAACTTGAAAACTAGATTGAATGATAGATCCTAAGGTATGACATGAATCCTAGGACTGGAAAACTAGCTTGAATACATATACATTACAGTCTTGGAAAAGTAGAAAGGAAACGATAACTGCCTGTAATTGGTTAACAGCTGCTTGATTATGAATGAATAATTACGGTTGGGAACATGGGCTATATAAATATAAAGCTGAAATGATGAAACCTAAATTGGCTGAGTTGAAAGAGCACGAACCCTACGGGGAATTAGGAGTAAAACTTCTGGAAAGTGAATGGAATAGAATTGGGGAAGTGAGCTGGCCCTTGAGTACGGAGTACCAAGGAGAGTGACTGTCCCCCTGTTTAGTGTAGAGCAGAGTTAGCCACCCCAGGGACCCGGGCTTAGGTCTGGCCACTTTGTATCGACTTTTGGCCCTCGTGTACATAGTACCGAGGAGAGCTACTAGTGTAGGGAGAGCACTCGCTACCCCACAGGCCCTGGGGTTCTGCTAGCCCTCCTACACCGACTTGTTAGGCCCACTGGGCAAACCAGGGTAGTCAAGTGAGGGTACGCGGACTGTGGAAGGGCAAGACCGCTATTTGGTTACTGTGGAGGGGCTGGACCCCTGTTACTGAGAGGGCTCTGCCCTATACTGGCTCCGTGCTGTATTTTGGGCGCACCCGTTAACGGAAACAACTGACCGCGTGCCAGTGCAGGGTAGCTACCTGTGCATTTATCGGGCGTGCCGTAGTCACCGTTACGTCTGTCAGCGACCTTGGGGTGGTTGACTGAGGGTAGGACCACCACGGGGGACTCTCCCGGCCAGAAGAGCACCACATGTTACTTCTACTTTTCGGAAAAGACCGCAATCAATATCGTTCCCACGAGGAACATTCAAGATCAAGAGAAGAATCTGAGGGATAATTCAATAACGAGTAAATGGAAAATATAAAGAAAGAAATTAAAAATATAACAGCTACTGTCCACCTTACTGTTTCTTAGCTTTTAGTTGCCACTCTACTCAGCGTTTCGCTGACGTGTCACCTTTGTCACCTTCTCAGGACTAGGTGTTGAGCAACCAGAGCCGGCGGTTGTAGAGGGTGCTGGGCCTAGTAGAGTCCAATAGTTTTTACTTGTGTAGTACCCACTGTACTTTTCCTTCTATTGTAGTGAGTAGTTTCTATTACCTCTGTACTCTTTTGTTGCAAGCATCATATTTATGTACATGTTTATTTCTTTACTGTTGTGGTAGTGTATACTATAGTAGTTCTTTCCTTTACTGCTGTATTTTGTTATTGCTAGTTATATGCATGGTGAATGTGGTTTATTTTACTGCTCTTTTGGTTACTTTTTCGTTGGACGACTGGGTCTTGGGATCAGTCGAGTCGGTCCGATTCTCGTGTCTCGTAGGGATTCAGGAATCGAGTCGCAACACCTCCTCACAACTGATGTTGGCTCTAGCAGTGGCCAGGAAAGGTCTCCCTAGAATAATTGGTGTATCCCTAGGGTTTTCAGGTGCGTCCATGTCTAAGATATGAAGTTTAAAGGGAAATAGAAATCCCGTACTCTTACAATAACATCCTCAAGAATCCCTTTAGGTGACTTTATAGATATCTGCTAGCTGGAGTGTCATCTCAGTCGGTTTTAGCTCAGATTCTTCTAGGTGGTTAAGTAAGGATGTGGGTATCAGATTTATGGAAGCACCCAAGTCTAGCAATGCTCTGTCGAGCTGGGTTTCACCTATTTTGCATGAAATCAGGGGAGTACCTGGATCTTTTGCCTTCGGTGGGAGTCTGCTCAGGATTACAGAGCTGACTTGCTCTGACAGTACAATTGGACTCCCACTCTTGGTTCGCGGCTTACGCTGAGGTGTACATACATTCTTCAAGAATCGTGCGTAAGCCGGTACGTGACGAATTGCATCCATCAAGGGGGTGTTTATTTGGACCTACTCAAAGAGCTTGACTAGGTCCTCCTCAGGTGCCACGGGTTTGGTTGTCTTCTTTCCCTTGGTCAAGGCCTTGGGAAATGGAACCTTCGTTGGTTCTTCTAGGATAGGTCCAGGTCTTTGGTTTGGGACCAGGATAGGAACGTCCTGGATTACTGTCCTAGGGTTTGGATCACTACCAGGCTTGGAGTGGTCTGGATAAGGTGGATCTTGGGTCTCCTTACCACTGCGGGTGGTCACAAAATTCAGTCCTGCCTGGTTCTGGTTAGGGTTTGATAGGATGGGTTGCTGCTGATAACTCGCATAAAAAGTTGAAGCCTCCCTCCTGTCAGGTGAAGGAATAGAGGGGGCCTGATAAATCATGTGTGCTTGGCCCGGGTTTGGGTTCATAACGCGCCGCTGGGTCGACATGTTATTAGGGTTAGGAAGAGGTTGAGAAGGAAGTGTGCCTGGTTGGCGAGAATTTGCCAACTGGGCCAGTTGGTTTCAAACCTCTGTAATTTCATCCTTGTGTTGCTTCTAGATTGCCGCATTCGTTCTCTGAATGCCAGCCAGAGTCTGAAGGATGAGGGACATTTAGTCTTGGTTTGGCCTTGATGGATAAGTAGGGTTGGGTCGAGGCTGAGGCGGCTGGTAAGGACGAGGTGGTTGTGGATGGGGCTGAAAGGGTGGTCTTTGAGTTTGGGAATTTCCCGCCCACTGGAAGTTGGGATGGTTTCGCCATCCAGGATTATAGGTATTGGAAAATGGTTCATTCTGGATGGCGTTGAGGTCCTCGCAGGTCCGAGGAACCTTCGAAGAGTTAGAGAATGGGGGAGTGGAATTCCCCTGGATAGTATAGAAAGGGCCGGAGGATCCCCCGATCCTAGAATAAGATGGGGGTGGATATGGTTCCATCCTAGGAGAAGGTCGGTGGAGAATGTTTTGCACAGTCTCCCGTGTGGAAGGAGGCAGTGCAAAGGAATTATGCACAGAGGTGGCTCGTTGCAAGTGCTGAGTCAGCTCATCCACCTTCTTCTCAATAATAGAGACCTTGTCCAATCGACTGGCCATCAATTCCAGATCGACTGATGAGGACAGGCCCTGCGTCTCGTGTGCTCCCTTAAGGTTCGTCGATGCGCGGGTATTCGTCCTATCGAATAATCCCATGGAGTCATTATTGATGGAGTTCTTGCACATATTTTCGAGAATATCCCATACGGTGTCCTCATGCTGACCCATGATATTCCCTCCGCAAGTTGCATTGACGAAAAGCCTAATATCTTCACGGGGTCCCCGGTAAAAAGACTAGACTTGTTCCCATTTAGGAACTCCGTGATGGGGGCACTTCCTCATGAGATCCTGAAAGCAATCCCATGCCTCATGGAGAGGTTCTCCCATTTGTTGCGTGAAGTGGGTAATCTGATGGCGCAAGGCATTGGTCCGACCAGCGGGAAAGAACTTCAAGAACTCGGACTGAAGTTCCTCCCAATTGTTGATCGGTCGGGTCTGTGTTTGGTACCATTGGGCAGCCTTGTCCATAAGGGAGAAGGAGAACATCTTCATGAGGAGAATATCCCGATTTTGTGCATCTGACCCAAAAGTCTAGGCCAGATGCTTTAGTTGTTTAATGTGCTGAAAGGGGTCTTCAGAATTAAGCCCATGGAATTTAGGTATGGCATGAATCATGTTGGGCTTTAGTTCAGAATCAGGTCCTCCAGTTAGGATTTTGACTCGAGGCTCAATAGCCATCGCAGCAGGATTATAATGATCTCGCATCATGGGACGCTGTGGTGGGTGCATGAAGTTCTGGAAGAGGTCATTGAGTCGCTGGAGCTGGTGCTCCAGATTGTTCTCTTCCTCAACTGCCTGAGCCATTGTGGAAGAAGAAGGTGAGTTGGGTTCGGAGTCAGAGGAGAGGTCTATGTGAAGTGTTGGTTGCACAAACAAGGGCACCGAGGCTCGGCCTCGAGGAGAGTGAATTTCTAAAGGAGGTTTCAAGGACCTCCTACCAAACATACACTGATGGAGAGGATGAGTTTAGCAGGTGCTGGACCCAATCAAGACACCCAGAATGTTGGGTGACTATAGAGGTTCGGGGCAGATGGACCCCTTGATCAAAAGATCGTCCACCTGAGAATTACCTGGGCAGCCAGAGAGGGTAAGTCCCGCGAAGAGCCCTACACGGTAGAGTGCCCCCACGGGTTACAGGGTTTCCCCCACCTGACCTCTCTTGTCACCGAGATTCCAGGTAGATCAGAATGGGGACCTTGACCTCTTAAGTCTACCACTTTTAGTTAGGATCAAGGTGCTTAGGTTTTCACTTGAACTTTAGCCTTTTGAGTGCAAAGAGTGACCTAAGTTTAAGGTTGGTTGACCCAAGGGGTTAACTTCACCTACTAGTTACTTTGAGAGTTTATTAGGTCTTTATCTTTTAGGGTTCAAGTATTTTTAAGAGCCAAATTTCTTAGGGTTTCTCTTAAAAATATGTTTTCAAACAATGGGTTGGGCACACTTCTTTTGGGAATTCTCAATTCTTGCTTAGAAAGTGTGTCTCTAAAATCCTAATTTTTGAATCTTATATTGGCTCTACTTGGTCCAGTTAGTTTCCTTTAGATTGGGTAATTAGGGCTTAAGCAAGAAGGTGTTAGCCCTAAATACCCTTAATGGATGTACAAATATACTGTGTTGAAATTGAAAACAGGCAGCTTTGATGATTTACTAAGTATGGAAGACAGGTTATGCCTAAATTGCTTTTTCTTTCTTTTTCTTCCTCTTTAGAATTTTAGGGGTTAAAATGAGAGGATAGAAAATTACCTGTCCTAGGTGTGGTTGTTGTGCGGCTGCTTGTTGTCCTCTTGATCTCCTGTGCCTGCACAACAAAAGAGAAGAGATCAATAGAAACTCAAAAATCGTGAATTAATGGCTTCTAGAATAGCCGTTGCTCCCCGACAACGGCGCCAAAAACTGGCACTGTTTTTTCTGTATAGTTATTATAGTCGTTGTGGTATATGACAAAACGGTTACCAGTTTAATACAATTTATTACTCAGAATGACAAGTTTCTCGAGGTTGAACTTAGGGAGCAAGCTATAATTCTAGAAGCATATAAGCTCACAATATATAAGGTTTTACAAAAATTAAGAGAGAGAGAGAAAGAAGGGGTGATTGTCTTCGACTCTCCTCTTTCTTCTTCTTTTCTTCTTCTCTGCTTCTGTGGTTCCTCTTTCTCTTTCTCCTTTCTTCCTCCCTGATTTTCTTCTCTTCTTCTTCCTTGCGGCTGCAGAGGCTTCTGCCTTCTCTTTTCTTCTTCAGCTGCTAAGTCTTTCTCCTTTCTTCCTCTCTGATTTTCTTCTCTCCTTCTTCTTCTTTTTCCTTCTTTTCTTCTGCTCTGGCCCTTCCTCTTCTTTCTTTCATCTTCAGCCTGCCTTCTTTCCTGCTCTGGCTGCTGACCCTCCGACGTCTGATACAACATTCAGACGGCTTAACTGCGCAGTTGCTACAGTGCGGCTCCTCTTCTTTTCCTTCAGCTCCTTTCCTTCCTTTCTTCTTCCTTCGCCTGCTTCTTCCTTCTTTTTCCTTCTTCCCTGCGCGCACACACAACTATCAGTGGAAAACCTAACCCTACCCCTTTCCTGCATCTCCCTCTCTCTGGATCTCTCTTTGGAAACCTCTCCCAGAGCCGGGTGATCGGGTCGGGTTGCGCGCCCAAGTCCAGGTGCACCGACGTGGGTGGTGCGCAAGGAGTGCACAGGCAGGATAGTCGGGTCGGGTCACCAGGTCCGCGTGGGCAATGCCGCGAACGAGGCGCGTGAGCAGGTGAGGGACCTCACCCCTGTGTGACTTGAGGCAAATAGCTAATGTCACTTTTTTAATTTATGTGTGGGCGTGCGCCCACACACTTCCGAGGTGGGACAAAAGTCCCACCTCTACTCCGCGCGCCCACAAGCGAGAAGCAGCTGTCGATTTGGGCAGTAGCGAAGGTTTCACGTTCCCAATCGAGAACCTGGGCGCCTTCGCTGGCTTGCCCCGCATCACCTGGAGCTTACGCCTGAAGAGGAGGAGACCTGGAGCTGCCTGCGAAGAAGCTCCAGCAGCTCGTCAATGGTGGCGAGGTTGAACCCTGAAATCACGAAGACGACCTCCTGACCATGTTAGACAGCACAGGGAGCTTCGCCAGAGTGTGGCGAAGGCGGTGCGAGGGTCGGCGAGGCGCAAGAGCGTCTGTGTCCGTGTGCCTAGGGCAGATTGCGTGTGCGGAAGTGGGTGTGTTCGGGGGGTGGTCTGGAGATGAAGGGCGGTGAATGGAGTAGGGGAAACGCTTGAGTGGAGTGAGGGGGAGCTTCTGGGCTTGCCGGCGAGGGGTAAAATGGCCTGTGGAGATGGGGCGACCTCGCCAGAGATGGCGACCGGAGGTGAAGCAGATAGAGGTGGTAGTGGCAGTCGAGGGGTCTAAAATTCCAATTTAAGAGGGGAAAAGTAAGAGGGGAGTAAGGGGAAGGTTCCTACCTATTTAGTCGATGAAGAAGGAGAGGAAGACATCCAGCTCTTGCCTGCTGGAGCTGGGGATGAAGGTACCCAGAGGAGGAGTAACGGCGACGAGGAGGGGATCCGGAGACGCCAACTGGTGCGGCCTGGCGTGGGAAGACGGGGCAGATTGGGCTCTACTGCAGGTATGGTAGCAGAGCGACGTGGAGGAGGAAGAAAGATCGCCGGAAGCTTGGGCTGTCTGACCAGAGAGGGGAGAGACGAAATCGAGGGTTTTTCTCGGCCAAAACTAGCTTGCCTTGGACAGATGCCCATGCCGCTCCTTATAAAGGCGTTGGCAAGGAGAGCGGCCCGAGGGAAAGACGTGAAGCGCACGCCGGAGATGGTTGGAGAAGGAGACCCATGCCTTTCGTGTGTTCGTATGAGAGGCATGGCCGGTTGCAGGGGTCAGGGGAGGGTCCCTGCGACAGAGGACGATGCAGGGAACCTCCCATTCGTTCCTGAGAACGGGCACCATGCCCTGCGCGGCGCCATCCTCCGCGCAAGGTCGCCAGAGGTATGGCGCTACCCAGAATGGCAGGGAGGACCTTTCTGCAGAGAACGACAAGAAAGATAGGGGGCCAATTGCAAGGGTTTCAAAAGATAAGGGTCAAAAAGTAATTCAAGAGGATCAATTTGTAAAGTCGGTCAAGATGGTCTTTTCTTAGGCTCAAATTTTTATACCTGTCTAATTTGAACCTAAGGATTTTAATGGTGAAATTTTATTTTAGGTTGGACCATGTTTGACTGGTAAATTTACGTGAAAACCCAAATTAAGTCATAAATTGGGCATGGTTCCCATTTTAGGTCAAAATAGGTTTCAAAGGCCAAATTGAAGGTTTCAAACCCTAGGGAATATTTTTCCATGAATTTTAGAGGGTTTATTTGATTTTTATCCTATCTCGAACCTCGTGAATTAAAGTGGGCTTGTTTTAGGATTACAGAATGTCATTTAATTCCTAGACGTTGCTATAACCCTTTTCAGATCAGATCATCGCACTTCCCTCCTTATTATGCTCATTTGACCTTCATTTAGACCCTTAATTACCTTGTTTGTACACTGCATTGGTGAAATTGCAGTTTTACCTCTTATGATTTATCTTATTCTTTAACTCAGAATTCTCTGAGTTATGCCTCTCTTTAGGTTTTGTGAGAGTTTCTTCACACTTATTTAGATTAAATTGTGCCAATTAGGGTTTGAGGCTCTCATCACTAGGGCCAAACAAGAGTCATCGTAGAGTGGCCATTCCTAACCCCCAGGTCTCAACCAAAGGGGTGGGTAGCTCCCTTCTACTCTAAAGGGATAGTTGCTCTCCTCGGTACCATGTATACGAGGGCCAAATCACTTCCCTTAACCAATTCCAAACAGCCGCCTGTAGGCAACATGTTCCAAAACCATCAGGTTTTCCGTACTACAGTATTCCTGATTTCTTTCTAAATTTGCTATAAGATTCGTACATGGATTTTCTTATTTCCATATCTGGTTCATTATATGTAGAACAAGCAACTCAATTTCCACCCTCTATTATTCAGTACCAGCATGCATTTCCATTTATGATATAGTTCGTTACAGGTAGTACAGGCAGCTTATGATTTATTTCTTTTCAGGAAGCATCTCAATAACTTGATCACTCATTAATTATACATGCATTTCTTCTAACGTTAGTATTCATTTCACAATCCTAGGGTTCGATCAAATATATTTTAAAGTAGTATGCATTTATCTCTTTTTAGTCCTAGGATTCATCTCACAACTTAGTGATGAGTTGCAACTCTTCATGGCTAAATAGCTTAAGTTAAGCTAGAAACTAGGTTAAACAATATTAAATTAACACATAAAAAGGGTTAACTGTGGGAATTAGAGAAAAAGACCTAAAACATCAATTATATGTTAAAAACGCATAATTAGGTCATTAAATGAGATATTCTATTAATAAATGTTTAATGGTGATCTAATTACAAATTGAACACATAAATGAGCTCAAAAGTTTAAATCAAAAGTATAATTAACTTAAATGTTCAATTAAGCTTATACAAAAACTTGGATGAATCTAGACATCATTAAAGCCTTGAAATTAAAGATTTACATTTAGGTCCTTAGTGCATTACATTTCATTCATTAGAAAAACTCCTAGGACCTATGTGTAGGCCGCAATGACCTTTTTGTAAGCCCTAAAGGACTGTTCTGTTATGCTTTTTAACCACTTATGGGCCTGCCTGCAATATTTCTACCCCTTCGCAAAGGGGTTAGCCTTGTAAATTCACCAAAAGAATCCCAGCCACCTGTAGTCCCACGCATGCATTGTAGCACGTGAGGAACTCAAGCTACCCTGGCCGTCAATCTCTCTTATCGCTTGATCTGTGGCTCAATTTCAATCAAATCTTCGCGTGATTCGGCGCGTGTGGTCACCTTTTCACCCAAATCCCATCCAACGGTCGCTTTTTGATTTGGCAGCGTGCGCCCCTCTCTCTTTAAATCCTCACCACCCATGCCCTTTGCAATTAATCTCACCATTACGGTGAGTGTTTGCACACTGATCTACTACTTAAGGAGCTCCTTAGCTATGCATGCAAAGGATTGCTCCCTCCTACATCTCTTAACGATCATTCTTCCTCTCTAGCTACTCTCCCCACCTGTCCCCATTTTCACGGCCACCGGCTGTGAAATCCACCTTCTCTCCGACTCTCCTCACCGCCAAGGACTCCATAGCACTTGAGGGCAACCCTGAACTCCACTGGAGGGTTTTCACTCTGTTTAAGCATCTCCTCCCTCCTTTCTTCCTCTCCATCCACCGGGTGGAGATCTAAAGGTCTCATTCTTCCTGTTAGATTAGGTTTACTGCTTTGTAGATTAACTGTAGCGTAATTAGATAGTTTGGCAGTATAATTTAGATATAGATTAGATCTGATCTGATGTGTGTGCTTGTAGTATAGTTTAGGAGTAGAATTAGCATAGATCCCACAATTTCACCTCCTCTGATCACTTCAGATCAGAGGGAACGAATTCACCCACACACTGAACATGTTTTTCTCCCTCTACATTTTTTCAATTTCACTTCCTGATTTTCCTCGTATTTTTCACCACACCCACCCATTTAAGCACCAAATCAGACCTGATTCTCTTTAGTATTCAGATCTGATTTGGATGCTCACAACCCATTTGAGGGACTCTTCACCCACTCCACTTTTCCACCAAGTCCCTCCATTAGTTTTGAATGAAGATCTGATAATTTGAGGTTTATTTGCAATGGTTTGCATCGTGAGATTTAGACTCTCTCTTCGTGTTGTCTATGGCATAAGAGAGAGGATAAATCGGATTTTTATGTGATTTTCAAGCTTCCCTCAAGAGGGAATGAATCCTAAATTTTTTAGAGTTTATTTAAGACGCTTGTGATTTGGTTTTCTCCCATTCAACTCTTAATTTACAACCTCACCTTGCATTGCCTATAATGTAAGGTGATATGCACATTAAGACTTCAAGACATTTTTGGGGATCTTTGATATGAATTTTTGATTGGTTTTCTCGACAAGTAGATGAGTTTTCAGATTTAATCTATGAGTTTTTGAGGTCTTGATGGTGGTTGTACCATGTGAATATGTTTTGAAAAGGTTTTCATCGCTTGAATTTGAGATTCCTGATTCCAATCCCCTATTTCAGTACATTGAACAGCTGCTACAGCAGCAACATTTGAGGGGATTCACCCCTACTTCAAGCATTGAAGTGTTTTCACATGATTTCCACATGGAGTTCATGCTCTGATTGGAGGTTATTTTATTCCATTGTCTATAGTAGGGTAGAATGAATCTATCAGAGTTTTACACTTTTTGGATCTCAGTCCCCATTGATTTTCAAGAGATAAACCAATTTTTTTAAAAAAAAAGAAAATTGTGATGTCCTAGAAAGAAGTTTAATGGAAATGAAACCTTATTTTGGTGCTCACCTTCACACTGTCTATAGTGGAAGTGAAAATCATTTAAGGATTCTAAATCTTCAATTAGGTGATCTGAGATTAAATTTGATTTTATAAGGGATGGTTGAGCTTAACTTGGTCTACTGTAGCTCTAAAAATTAATTTCAAAGTTGCTGCAGACCTTTGAAATCACTGTAGGATGATTAAAATCACCCTTGGATAATCTGTAGTAAGGTTCTGAGAACAAGTTAAGACGTCTAGAATTGTCCTTGCAGTTGCTATCTGCTGCTATTTGCAGTTGATAGTGGTTGTTGCTACAGCTGATTGTTCCTGTTGCAACCGGTTGTTTGGTTTGATTATTAAGGAAGTAGGCTGATCTCTGGAGAAATGTATAGCTGACCTGTTGTTAACTATGTTGTATATCTTATATGCAAGCTTTCTTGTAATTAGAAGGTCTTTAAATCTCATTTAAATTGCTTGCATCTTGTTTAAAATTCACTGTCAGCTAAGGATTTTTATCTAACTGTCAATATTCAAACATGTAATGAAATTGAGTGAAATATCATGTTTAATCATTTAAGCATCTTATACATTGATTGTTGAATGTGTTTGAATGTATACATCTCTTCCCAGGCTTTAGAGTCCCATTCTAGGCTTTAGGTACACTTAGAATTCTCTTTAAAGGCCTACAATGTGCCTCACTTACACATAAATAAAAATCCTATAAAAAATCCAAAAAAATAAAATAAACCTATCTTGGTGAAGATTAGGTATATTTTTAAGTATATACCAAATTTCATGGTATTCTAAACCTCCGGCTTGGTAGAACATACCAGCCGACGATTCAATCTACCTTAAAACTCAATAAAACCCCTTAATACAAAAACACCAAAAACATATCCATTCTTCTCATCCCTCTCTTTCTTTCTCACCCCCTATCTCTATAAAACACATAGAACTCATAACAATCAGAAAAATCACAAAAATACACAAAAACACTTTGTATACTATGTATATACTTGTATATATAAGGTATATATTAAGCTATATATGTAAATAATGTAAAATATACACATAAGGTATATATAAAACTCATGTACATATTATATAATGTAACTTAAATATTTAAGATAACTTAAACTGTATATAACCTATTTATATATTATCTATTATTTATATTAACTTATATGTACTATACTTTAAGTAAATTAATAAAACCCTGTAAATAAACATATTTACTATTAATACTGTACATACGTATTTATGTATATATAATGTACATAATAAACCATGTACCATAATTTAAATATATATATATAGAATAAATAATTAATTTATTAAGTTACTAGCTAAGTTATTAGATTAAATTAAAATAAATTAGTAATTTAAGTTAAAGCTAAACTAACCTATATTGTATATTTGCACTAATGTATTTTAAGTAAATTAAGCTAATTTAACTATATTTATAATGTATTATATTAGTTATATCTAATTTATATATAAAATAGTCTAAAATAAGCTATTTAAATGTAAATAAAATTGAAATAAAACCTGTAAAATACAATAAAAATATTTATTAAATACCTTAACATGTATATTAACACTGTATAAGGTCAATTAAACCATACATTAACTAATTTATACGTAATTAAGAAATAAAATCCAAAATACAGTATGTATAAACTGGGAACTTTGCCTAATTTATTTATACAGTAAATATAATTAATTTTCTAAATTAATTGTACAATTATATAATACTATGTAAATGCTTTATTATCATATAATTTAATTTTAATTTACAATAATTTATGACCCTCAAATCGATGGCCAAAATCCCAAAATCAACACGGTTGCGCTGAATTCCAGCACTGGGTAGCACTAAACATAGCACCACATCATGTGGCGAAGAGCGCCTATAGCGTTATAAGATGATTTTCTTCTACCGGTATTGTGATGGTATTGTAATGGTGTGCAGTGTGGGCCGGGGGCCAGACATTGTGCGAGGGCTTGATTAAGTCCAGTTCTGAACTTAAATCGATATTAAATGGGTAATTAAACAAACTAGGGTGGCCCTAGTAGAGATCTAGTTGCACCCGTGAGGGTGCTGTGTATCCCTCAAAAAGCCTGCCCGCCAACCTTAAAACCTATTTTTGAATTAAGTAAGGCTTAATGAAGGGTTAAGGGAAAGAAGAGAAGAGAGCTAACTCAGAAATGGCTAAGTGTTGAGAGTGCAAGGAAGAAGAGGAACTAAAGAGAAGAGAGGAAAAGACTTGGTGTAAATAGAGGAAGAGAGCCGTAAAAGAAGAAGAAAGAGAAAGAAAAGATATGTATACATATATGTGTATAGTATATATAAGTGTATACTGTAAATAATAAGTATATGTATATTAAGTATACGTAGTGTAGATGTTGTTTGAACTATTTATGTATATAAATAACCTTATAGCTTTACTATTAAACTAATCCATCACTGTAGATAGAATAAGTGTCACTACATATATTATTTTTGCCTTATGTTTTGTATAGTCTTTCTAGGGTTCAGCGACGTTTTTATCTATCATTGTATATATTATATATGTTACTATATATGTTAGTATATTAAGTTATGTTAGTATAGTATATATTATTACGTATTACTGTATATATGTAAGTATTAGCATTATAAGTTATAAATAGATAGTATATAGTGTATAAGTATAATGTTTGATGCTTATTTGTAATTAAGTGTTTGCAAGCATTTTAGTTAATTTGTTTGTACATAATTAAGCTATTATTTCATTAATTCAATCATTTATGATTGTACATAAAATTGATTTTTTTGAAATTAAATAATAATGTTGGACTTAGAGAGTGATGTATATCAATAACTGCCTCCCAGTGAAAGACCTGGAATAAACCAGTAAAAATTATGTAATTAAATAAAATTAACGCAATAACAATTTGTATTTGTGACATATACTATAACAATGATGATTTTTATACGAGTCGTGGTTGATCGATAGCTTCATATTTTTGGTGTCGTTGCCGGGGATTAAAAACTCGACAACAACGTTTTATTGTGAAGTGATTGATTAACTATTAAGGATCAGATCCCTGTGGTTTAAATTGAGTTTTGATGTGAATCCTTCTTTTCTGAGCTCTGTCTTCTCCAACTCAGGCGGAGATGGAGGAGCGAGTCTGTTAGGGATTTGAGCTCGCAAGTAGGTCCAGGAGCATCCATAGAACCTAGGGAAACTACTCCAGGTTTTGTATCTGTCTGAAACCCTCTAGGTTGTTCCACAAAACACACCTTTTTCATCCCACAAGATAGTGTCTGAGAGCGCCATCTCAGTCCTAAAAACTCAATTTTGAGGTGTTAGATCATTTCCTGAAGGTTAATTAGGTAGATTTAGGGTTTTAATTTGATTGGAAAAGTCTTGAAACAAAAAGTCAACTCCTGAACGGAATTTGGTCAACTCTAGAGTTAATTCAAAGAAATTTTAGTTCAAATTCTAATTTAATGGGTTAATTAGAACCCTGAGGTGATCTGGAGTTTGTTACGATTGAATTTAATGGGTTTCATCGAAGATTGAGAGGAATTCGAAGATTTGAACATTTTGGGTTCATTTGAACTCAATACTGTTCTCTAGGCATTTTGGCAAAATTTGAACCCTAATCCAGCCCAAATCAGATGCTTTCGATCTTCTGAAACTATTCAAACCTCTTCTTGAGGTTGTTACCTCTTTGCTGAGCCAAATCAAGCTCAATTTTGAGCTCTGTCCTTGAGTGAAGCATTTGAGCTTCTCCTTCCTTCTGAAGCTTTTTAGAACCTCTCTTCTTCTTCAGGCTCTTCTTCTCCACTCATTAGGCACAGATTGACTCATTGAAGGCATGCAGGCCTTCAGCTGAGGGCTACAGACCTTCATCAAGTCGATTAACGTGATTCATCTTCTTTAAAGGATCACATAGCGATGTGAAACAACCATCTTCATCCATCAAATCGATGGACCAAACCTATTTGAAGTATCAAATTGATGCATGAATCCTGTAGAGCATCTGAACAACTCTCAATCGAGCCTTTGCTCGACCGAATTGGTCCACTAAGCTACTAGGAATCGCCAGGCAAAGTTTGGCCTGGAACTGCTAGGAAAGTCCCACATCGAGAGTTTAGGAGTGCACAACTTTGTATTTTATGTTTTTGCGCTGTGACCTTTTTGGTCGCCAGCGCAGGGCACAAATGAAATCAATCGAGCATGTGTGTGGGTGTGTGTGTACGCATGTGCCTGTGCATGGGTGTGTGCACTTGTGGGCATGCGTGGATGGGCCTGAGTGTGGGTGTGGATGTGAGCGGGCTTGATATGGACCCGATACTGTGCTGGGCTATGAAATGAATTAAAATCCACAATAAATAAACTAGGCACGGGCCTAGTAAGGTCTGGTCCCGCCCTTAGCGGGCGTTGTGTATCGTCGAAAAGCCTATGACGCCCATTAGAAACCATAATTTTTATAATTGAGAGGTTAATGGGCTTAGTTGGGTGTGAATTTGGCTAAGTGTGGGACTAGAGAATGCACGGTAAAGAAAGAAAGAAGAAGGAAAGGAGAGTTAGCGAGGAAAGACAAGGGAAGAGGAGTTAAAGAGAGCTTAAGAAGAGAGATAACAAGGAGAGCTCGAGAGAGAGAAAGAAGAAGAAAGGAAGATTTAAGAAGAAATCAATGAATAAAGAAGAGTGAGAAATCAGACGTCCAACTTACTCATCAGAAGTCCAATTTGTATTTTTAAGCCATTTAACTCTATTTTCAGACGTCTGATTTCAGGGTTGAAACTGTTATATTACATGTTTTCTAGCTTTTAACGTTGTAAAGGCTTGTTAAACTCTTAATGCATTCTTTTTCCTTATATCCTTGTAAGAAGTTGTAATAAACTTGTTTACTTAGTCTTAAATGACAAATCTTCTTTGTATATACATTTCTTTTCAAATGGAATTTTGCATGCTTTTACTTGATTTACCTTTTGTGCAAGATTCATGTGTTTAAATATATTGTAATTATAATCTGATTGACTAAGTAGATAGCAATTATGCTTTAGAAATTAATGGTAAATTAGGATTCAATTATGTCTCTCAATGAACGATCTGGACTCAACCAGTTAAAAAAAAACTTAAAATGTAAAATGTTAGGTTAACTTGACCTTATACTATATTTCTAACATAAAATTGAGTTAACCTAGGTTATATTATTGTGCAATTAATTAAGTCTAATTAACTTAATTAACTATGTTGAGAATTGATGCATCAACTATACTACAACGCGTATTTCAAAATAGACTTCAGCGCATTAACAACTATCACTTGTCCGACAACGAATGCCGAAGAAGCGGAGGGTTGTGCGATTCATCAAGGCCTTATTCTTGCCTTGAAAATGACTCATTTTAATGGAGCTATTCTCAGCAATGCATCAGCTCCTTGAGTCACATCATGAAAGGGAAGCAACCTAATTGGAGATCATTACATTTCATGCAAAAGTGTAGGGAAATCCTCCAAGTTTATCCTCATTTATGTGTTACCAAGGTCGGTAGAAATTTCATGTCTAAAGCTCACATTTAGCTTGATTTTGTAATCAAGCTAGTTTGTCTGGTTCTTTATCTGATATTGACCTTCCTTGTGTCTTGTAAGGTTGTGTTGAAATAAATGCATATAGGAAATAAATAAATAAAAATATATGCATTTTAAACATTTTCGCAAAGATAAAAAATATTAAATCAAGCCAGTCAAACATAATTTGGCAATATCCAAAATAAAATAAAGAACAAATAACATACACTAGTACAAATAAACAAAACGAGAATGGATTAGATTTTATTTTGATCGAAGTGCCCATTAAGGACTTCCCTTAGAGAAGATATCAACCCTCACAATACCGGTGCGTCGGGTTCTGACGAACTCCTCCCAGGATATGATGATCCACCTCCAAGATTCGGCGTACTCTGATCTTGGACGTCCTCGAAAATCACTGTTTACGTAGCGCAATCGAGTTTAAAATAAACGTTGTAATATAGTCGAAATCACTTTGAAAATAAATAGATTTTTATTACTCGAAAAGATTTCGAGGTCGAACACAGGGAGTAAATGGAATTCACACACTAATCTCAACAATTAATGTAATTTGAACACAAAATATTACTTAAAAACTAATTTGCAATGTAGAGCATATGAGTATATGAAGAGTAAAAAAAATTTTAGACAAAATAGTGGTGATTCAAAATTTTAGATAAAATAGTGGTGATTTGAATCACCAATTATAGGTCTAATACATAGAATAATTATTCAAATTTACTAAAGGAGGGAGTATGAAATCAGACATCTTAAATGACGTTTGCTACAATACCCCTTTTGCTTTTCTTTTTCTATGTGCCTCTTCCTTCTTTTCTTTCTCTGAGCCTTTCTTTGTAACTCTTCTTCTTCACTTCTTCTCTTCTTCCTCAAGCTTTCTTCTTCTCTTCTTCCTTCTTTGGCTTTTCTGCCTTCTGAATCCAGCTAAGTGTCAGAGCCAAACTTCTCAGGGCAAAAACCCCCCTTGCCCTATGTAACTCTCCTCTCTCTTTCTCTCTTAGGATCTGCTCTCCCAGAGCCACAGGGCATCTAGGTTGTCGGGTCAGGCGCGTACCCGAGTCCAGGCTCACCGGCGTGCGGTGGTGAGCGAGGAGTGCAGGTCAGGCGAGTTATCGGGTTGGCCAGGTCTGCGGGAGAGATGTCACAGACGAGACCAGTGAAAGTGTAGGAGGACCTCACCCTTAGTGATTGGAGGCAAACGGCCCCATTCACTTTTGAGTATTATGCGGCTATAAGCGGCACTTCATATCCGAGGTGGGACTAAATGTCCCACCTTTCCTCCGCATAGCGCAATAGTGATGTGCATACATCTGATCAACCTAAAATGTCTATTAATGCATGTTCTTAGTGTCACATTAGCATCATACATTGTAAATAGTGCATAACATGCATAATCATGCATTTAGATCAAGTTGTATAAATTGTATAGTAATTGTCTCCTTTTTATGTTCAGGGACAGGGCGACTTTTTATCGGGGCCTCAGATCGAAGATCCAACCGTACGAATCTGATCAGGGCAACTATTGGAGTTCAACGACTCCTAGATCGCCCTAATCGAACATCCGTAGCACCAGATAAAGATCGAGGAACCCTAAAGATTAAGGGCTAAGATGGTGTTAATTCGCACCTCTGACGACAAATCCGACCACACGGATGGATTCAGATCGACGATCTCAGGCTAACAGCGTGAAAATCGATCCAATCCGACACCCGTGGCATCGTCTACAATACTCAGAAGATGGACGGCCAAGATGGCACCACGTGGCGCCATCTCAACCGCCCAATCGACCCCAAGAACCTGCCTCTACCTTTCCTCTACATCCAATCGACGATTCTCCACCGTTGGATGCTCATCCAACGATTGCAGGCCCGCGCGCACAAAACAACCACGCGACAAAAAGCCGCCCGCAACACGTTGGTCAAGCACCTTCGCAAGAAGAGAAGGTTGCGTGTTCGAGCCGTTGCGCCTCAAATTGAAGAGCGGTCGTGTGGAGCGGGCGAGCGAGCGGAGCCGTGGGATGAAGATCGTGCAATGCCGAGCAAGCGATAGCGCCCACGCGCGATTAGACGTGCAACGGCTGACTCGTGATCGCACGAGGGTGCGCGGCGCAAGCGTAGGCGATTTTAAGCCGTTCGATCTCTTGATCGAACGGCTGTAAGCACACAGACATGCGTGCGCATTGAAGGACGCAGAGGCGAGGAGGCGTGCGAGCGGTGGGCACGAAGGCCACATTCAAGCCTTTAGTAACGAATTTATCCGTCACTAAAGGTCTTGAATTAATGTTTTTCAAATTGTAATATCCAAAATGCCCCCACTCCTTGCAACTATAAAAGAAGACCCCCTCCATACGAACTTCTCATCCCTTCCTTCTCTTCTCTCCCTCTCTAAAGCTCAAGAGAAGCTTGTCCCACACCCGGGATGCTACTCAAGAGTTAAAATCAATTTTTCGCCACTATTTCGGAAGCGGATCCCGCGACGATAACGACGTGCAGCCTCGTTCCCGTTCCTCCTGCTTCAACCTCCTTCTTCCCACTCTGTTCCTTGTCTTCCAGGCATTGTATCGTCTAGCTCGTCCTTCAAGTGATCGTCGATGAGGATAACTTCTCTCTCCCATTCCTTTTTCTTGCTTTCTAGAGTAGAATTTTCCTGCATTCTAGTTGTAATAATTTTCCTACTTTCTAATGTAATTTCTCGCTTTCTTAGTTGTACAAACGTTTTGTAACTTCAAGTGGATGTTTTCTCTCTCTCTTTCTCTCACTTATTGTCTATAGTTATTTCACTACATTGTGATTACTCCATTTTTTAAATAAAAACATAAAAAGAATATAATTGTGAATATTGATTGACGTAGCCTCCCTGAGTTCGACCCAGGATTTCTATTCCGGTATAAATTTTATTTGTTGAACCCGAGTTCTTCACTATTCAAACTACAACGACAGGTTTTCAAAACCAACTCCAATAGCGTAGTCTTCCGACGTTCAACAAGCAACAAGGCATTCAATCAAATTGACGAAGCTGCGACTGCTAAAGCCCTCGCATGAGGACTTGGACTCCTGCAAGCCTCAATTCCACACAGCCTGGAGCTATCCCCTAGAGCGGAAACACCCTAGAGCAGCTTGAAACTTGCTCGAAGCACGGCGTCAATGGAGGGTTTGGCCTGATACCTGAAATTCAAGAAAAGGGGTCTTATGGCCTCGTCAAAAGGTTTAGCAGGATCGCCGTGGCACGACGAATGTGACGATGGTAGTGGCGTGTTGCGAGAGTGGCTATGGTGGCTGGACAGATGCGGTATGGCCGATGAGAGTGGGTTTGTTCAGGAAGGTGTTTGGGTGGATGGAATGGCGAATAAGGAGATGGGAAATGAGCGGAAAGGTGCAATGGAGATTGTAGGGTGTTCGGCGAGGTGGATGGAGGGACATAGTGGTGGGAACACCTCACTGGAGGAGTCGCCGGAGATGGAGGAGATGAAGGTGTTTAGTATCGTCGATGGTCGGATTTGGGAAATAAAGAGAGGGGAAGAAAGTAGGAGAGATAGGGAACCTAAGAGTCTACTCTACGAACAAAAAGGTGAAGGGATCCCCACACCGATGTGGTTGCCTGATGTAGGGAAGATGAATCTCTGTAGGAGAGACAGCGGCGAAGACGGGGAAAGGACAGCGACGGCTGGTATTGCACGACATGGAGGACTGTGAGGGTGATGAATCTGCCACTGGTTTTGTGGTCGGACGATGAGAGGAGTCGAAGAGAGATCTCCGGAGCTTGCAGAGAGTTGCGGCCGAAGAGGAGAGAGGAAGAGGGGTAGTTCCGATCGAATTTCAAGCTGAGGAGAATGGTCGAACCCTGGGGAGCCTTTTATAGGTCTCAGGAAGAAGTTTTGAGCTTGGGAAGCTTTAAAAGCTCGTCGAAGAAGGAAACTTCTTGATACCCAAATCTCTCATGCGTTCGCATGAGAGATTGGGAAAGATTTGAAGCACATGGACGAGCTTAGATAGAAGGGAATTTCTCAAAAAATCTCCCTTCCAATTTTGGAAGAGATTCGCCAAGTAATCAAGGAGAAATCTCTTGTCAAAGATCGCCGGAGTAGGTTTCCACCACGATAATGGCGGAGGGACCTAATTGGGAAGATGATGAAGAAGTTAGCGGGCTAAATGCAAGGGTTTTTGAAAGTTGAAGGTATAAATGTAATTAGACAGGATCATTTTGCAAACTAGGCCAAGGCATGCTCATCTTGGGTCCAAATTTTGGTACAAACCTAATTTAGGGTTTCAAAAGTCATTTAATTCTCAAAACACGTGCAAACCCTTTTTTGATTGATCTAACCCACTTGTTACCTTTTTAAGACCTTTTGACCCCTAATGAACCCCAAGGAAAACCCGTGGTTGCACTACATTCAAGATGTGCAGGTAAAATTGCAGTTTTAACCGTAGTTTCCTATTTTTCCCTTAGAATGATTATGCAGTGAAATATGACTCTCTGGCGATTATGTAGAAGCATTTATTGACTTAATTGGATCAAAATGAGCTAGTTAGGACTCATGATGGTGTTCCCATCATGAGCAACGGGCAATTTTGGCGAGGTAATTTGGTTTCCAACCAAATTCCCAATTTATCTACCAACTGAATGATTTGATCAACCAAAAACTTCTCATGGATCTCTCAATCTCCTTGTGTAAGATCGACAAATGTGATTGGAGATTGTTCTACCAATCTCACGTCGAACGAACGCACCAAGAAAGAGAGACAAGAATAAGAGAGAGAGTAAGAGAGTGGAGAGAGCTTTTCTACTCTTGTTATGTATCAAATGAGAGCTCCCTCGTAGCCCTTATATAAAACCCATGACCAGACGTTTAAGGAAATTTCCGTTTTATGGAAACACGGCAATTGATTGACCAATTAAATTAATTGATCAACCAAAATAATTGGTCGATCAAACTTCACTAATTGGTTGAGCAAACCAATTGATCGACCAAACTAAATTCATTGATCGACCAAAACAATTAGTCGACCAATTTTACATTTTGATCGACCAATCCTTGTCAAAATCGTGATATTAAAAATCCGTAGCAAAAGGAGTCCAAGTTCCAAGTTCCAAATTGATTCTCACCCGAGCCAAAGCCGAGGTAGGGCAGGGCATGCGCTCGTGCGTGCGTGGTCCCTAGCCCCAGCTCTCACTCTTTGGTACATAAGTCATGGGAGGCAGAAGCCTTTTACACCCACCAAGAGGTTTGTCCACTTCCAGTATGAGACTAAAAACCTCTCCCAAGTCTCACTGACTTCAACATGAATTCTCACATCACCATATAACAATTACATCTCAATTAATGCAATTAGGCTCTCAAATCCAACAGGTTGCTCTTTGATTAATGAAGATCTCTTTCACCACTCCAAAAATAAACTTCTACATTGTATTTTACATTGCAAAACATGTTTCTTTACCTTTTACCTTCTTCCATTATCCAAATGGACCCTCAAGGCATCTTTGGAATGTGGAGGCTCTATGCGACTGCAATATCTAGGTCAAAAGACTCCTTAAATTGGGCCTATTATTTAGAGTAATTTCCTCCACAGCACTCCTATCAATAAGAGGATATCCCATTCCTTACTTCATGAAGAGGCATAACTAACTCGCCCTAATAACTAATATGATATAAGTTGCCACTATTTTCATAATAGATATCTCTACTTTATTAAAGAAACTTAGTTCGTAACTTGTTTTTTAGTGTGTCAACCTTATTCCATGATGTTTTTTAGTGTGCCCTAATAACCCACAATTCATTCCCTCTTCTCCTTCTTTAAGAGCGCAATCCCATAGAAATAGAGGCCTTCACTTCCATTTACCTTATCTCCTTGCCCTTTACTTAGTTGGCACCATTAGATAGACTCCATGTCACATAATTCCACTTTTGCTATACAACTTAGTTGTCCAAGGAAGAAATAATGGAGGCTCTCTTGATATTATTGATTGATCTTCGCTGGTCATTCATTCATGAGCTACTCCCTTTTTTTCAAACATGCATATTCCTTTTTTTTAAAAGAGAATTTTCATTGAGGGAACGAAAGTGATATAAGGGCGTAGTCCCATAAGGAAAAGAAGGACATCCTCAATGTTCCTCAGAGAGGGGGAAAGTAGGTCTCCCTAAAAAGGGAGAAACTCCAAAACGAAACATTGAGAAATAAAATAGAAAGGAAAGAAAACACAAAACAAGCATCCAACATATCACTTTCGATGCAAGATGTTCCTGCACCACTCACTGAATACAACAAGCGTCGTCGAAGTCATCGAACCGCACTAACAGGTGATGAACGATTAGATCAAAGCCGACCATCCACCCGATCGTGATGGGTCCAGCTTCAACGTAGCCCTAACAACAAAAACAACGATGAACAACGAGGGGGAGGAGCGGGGATGAATGTTCGACATCTTGTGAAAGTCCCCTTCTATGTTGAGGTCACAAGATGACAAAACCTTAAACATAGCCCGATGCCTGATCACTGCAGCAACCAGACGCTGCTACTACTGCGACCCAATGCCTGCTATTAGAACATCGCACTAGATGCAGCCAGACACCATCGCCACGCTTCCCCAATGACCATATGCCTGTAAATCAAGTTTTATCGTTTCTATTTTATATTTTTTTAATCTTTTTTTTTAGTAACAGGAAGAAGAGACAAATTGAAATATAATGCAAGGAAAAGAAATACTTAACTTAGTATATCTCTATATATGTATATATAGTAGATATAGAATATGTATATTTATATAGATGTTATATAGATAGGGGCGAAAATGGAAATGTTAATGGAATGTAGCACAGTGTCAAGTTGGTCCACGTCTAGTAAGATGCAACCAACAAGACTAAGTGCCGCGTGAAGTGTGGAGTGGATGTGTGTGAGTGAGGGTGGAGGCGCTTGCTTTGCGTGGGTATCAAGGAATATCAGCAACTGGTGCAAATATTCCCACGATATGATGCGCAGTGGAGGGGCGAATGCATGGGAATATGGGTGGTGTTTGTGAGGTGTATAGAGGGATGTGGGTAAATGGATGTATATATAAGTATATATATATGTATTGTAAAGACCCGTTCTGTCCTAAGCCTTTTAAGACGTCTGGACACCTTCCCAGACGTCTGGTCAGACGTCTGGACACCTTCCCAGACGTTTGGAAATCAAAATTCTTGGGTACGAGCTCGCATCTACACACGGGCTGCGCGCAGACAATACCCTCTCTTTTTCTTCCCTTCCCTCTCTCTTTTCCCCCTCCAGTGAACCCTAACCCACCATCTTTATAAACCCCCCTTCCTCCTCTCTTGTTCTCCCCACTCCACAGCCACCAGCCCCTTCTTCTATCCCTCTCCACCCCTATGAGAGGAGCCAGCACGAGTGAGAGAGCGCGAGAGCGGCGACAAGGAGCAACGTGAAGAGAGGAGAAACTCGAGCTCGCAAGCTTGTGTAGGAGCTCACCGGAGGGCGCACGGCCGAAGCGGCGCATCCGGGAGGAGTGCGTCAGGGAGTCGTCCCTGACGCTACTGCAGGCGAGGCGCGGCTGCATAGGGCGAGAGCGAGTGGGAGCAGGTTCTAGTTCTAGGTTTTTCCCAAAATCAAACGTCTGGTGTGTCGTCTAGACAACGGAGCGGACGTCTGGAGGCGGTTCCAGACATCTGAAGAGAGATCTTCGTGAAGGTACGTTCCCTTTGCGAATACGGCCATGCAGGCCACTCTGCAGCAACACTTTGCATGGCTATTTTGAGAGCATTTGGTTGTCGCATGCAGGATTTGCTTCAGAAAGGTGCGGGACACGCCCTCCTACGCATTTCAGACGTCTGGGTGGCTTACTAGACGACTGGAAGCACTTCCAGACGTCCGGAGAGGAGGTCGAACGTCTGGAGCGGGGTCCAAATGGTCTAGAAGAGTTCCTGGACGTCTGGGGTCGACACAGAGCTTGAGGTGCATTTCTGGACACTTTTAAGACGTCTGGACGATGTTCTAGACATCTGATTTGAATCAGTAGCCCTGTTTTTGACCCGTTTAGGGTCCGTTTGAGGTTTGTTTTACGCAAATAAGATATCGATGTTTTCCTTGTGAGTTCCTCTACTTGTAAGAAGGCTTCATATACTATTCTGAATGTTCCTTTATGATGGTTCCTTGTTATAGGATTTCATTCCATTACGGGTTCGGGGCTTGCTGAGGCATGTGAGCCTGCTGTTCGAGCCCCCACTACTCTTGGGTTGTCTGGTAGAGTGGCTTTCCCAAATTTAATTATAAACCTGAATGCATGTGTGGAATGAATGAGTGGAACCTAAGATGTGGCATGAATCCTAGGACGAGAAACACTTGAAATGTCTGTATGCGTGATTGAATTGCAGTCTGGAATGAGTAGATAGAAAATAACTACCTGTTAATAAACAAGAGCTGCCTGTGAAATATGAATTACCTGTGCTAGATAAACAGTTACATGCGACATTACCTGTTGTATCCGTTAAACGATAGAAACACGAGCTGCATGTGTACAACCTGAGATTAGAAATGTGCATGATAGAAATACAAGCTGCATGTGAATAACCTGAAAACAGAAATGAGAATGATGAAACCTAGTATTGGAATGGCATGGGAAACATGAGCATAAACCCTACAGGGAGTTAGGAGTAGAGCTCCTGGGAATAAATGGAATGGATATGGAAATGTGAGTGGGGAAGTGTGCTAACCCTTGAGTACGTAGTACCAAGGAGAGCGATTGTCCCCTGTTTAGTGTAGAGCGAAGCTAGCCGCCCTTAGGTCGGGACCTGAGGTTAGGATTGGCCACTCTGCACCGACTTCTTGGCCCTCGTGTACACTATACCGGGGAGAGCTACTAGTGTAGGGAGAGAGCTAGCCACCCTACACCAACTTATTAGGCCCACTGGGCAAACCATGGTAGTCAGGCGAGGATGCACGGACTGTGGAGGGGCGAGACCCCTGTTTGGTTCTTAGGGGCTAGACCCATGTTACCGAGAGGGCTAGGTCCTATACTGTTTCGTGCTGTACTTGGGCGCACCCGTTAACGGAAATGACTAACCGCATGCAATACGGGGTAGCTACCCGTGTGCTTATCGCACATGCTGTAGTCACCGTTACGTCTGTCCGTGACCTTGGGGTGTTGACTGGGTGTAGGACCACCACGGGGGACTCTCCCGGCTAGGAGAGCACCACGTGCGACTTCTACTCTTCGGAAAATACTGCAATCAAGATCATTCCCACGAGGAACATTCGAGATCAAGAAAGAGATCTGATAAATAAACCAATGGGTGAAAAGGAATAATTTGTGAAATAAAGTAATTGGAATAAATAGCTACCTATTCACTTTTACTACTTTAGTTAGTTGGTTGCCACCCTACTCAACGTTCGCTGACTTTGTGTACTCATAACCCCTTTTTCAGGTCCAGGTGTTGAGCAGCCCGAGTCTCCGGCTGTAGAAGGTGTTGGGCCCAGTAAAGCCCATTAGCAGTAGCTTTCTTTGTAGTACCTTTTTGTAGTAGTGAGTTCAGACTCCTGTACTTTATGTTCTGTACCTTTACTTTTCTGTACTTTTATGTTCATGTATGTAACGACCCGATTCCCGAGTCCCTACGAGACACGAGAACCGGACCGACTCGACTAATCCCAAGACCTGGTCGTCCAACGAGGAAGTAACCAAAAGAGCAGTAAAATAAACCACATTCAGCATGAATATAACTAACAGTAAGAAAATACAGCAGTAAGGAAAGAAACCACTACAGTATATACCACCACAATAGTAGAACAACATTCATAACATAATATGAAACTGCAGGTAAAGAAAAGTACAGTGGTAACAAGAACTACTCACTACAGTGAAACCAAAAAGAGGTACAAGAGAACAGTGGTAACTCTACTGGACCCTACTCGGCCCAGCGTCCTCTGCAGCAGCTGACCCTTGCTGCTCAACACCTGGCCCTGAAAGGTAACGAGTGTAACACGTCAGGAAAACATTGAGTAGAGTGGCAACTAAAACAAAAGAAACAGTAGAGTGTACAGTAGCTGTTATGTTCTGTTACTTTCTTTAATTACGTCTTTCTATTGTCTCACAATTTATCTATTTCTCAGATCCTTCACTTGATCTCGAATGTTCCTCGTGGGAACGATCTTGATTGCAGTCTTTTCCGAACAGTAGAAGTAGCACGTGGTGCTCTCCTGGCCGGGAGAGTCCCCCGTGGTGATCCTACTCTCAGTCAACCACCCCAGGGTCACGGACAGACGTAACGGTGACTACAGCACGCGCGATAAACGCACAGGTAGCTAACCCGCACTGGCACGCGGTCAGTCGTTTCCGTTAACGGGTGCGCCCAAAGAACAGCACATAACCAGTACAGGATAGAGCCCTCTCGGTAACAGGGGTCCAACCCCTCCACAGTAACCAAACAGGGGCCTTGCCCCTCCACAGTCCGCGCACCCTCGCCTGACTACCCTGGTTTGCCCAGTGGGCCTAACAAGTCGGTGTAGGAGGCTAGCAGAACCCCGGGGCCCGTGGGGTAGCTAGTACCTCCCTACACTAGTAGCTCTCCTCGGTACTACGTACACGAGGGCCAGCAAGTCGGTACAAAGTGGCCAATCCTAACCCCGGGTCCCTGGGGCGGCTGGCTCCGCTCTGCACTAAACAGGTACAGGTACTTCCCTTGGTACTACGTACCCAAGAGACAGCACACTACCACGTCTTTCTTTCTCAGTTCCATTCCTTTCTCTTTCCAGGAGTTCCACTCCTAATTCCCCGTAGGGTTCCAGTTCTTTTAACCCAGCACATTCAAATTTCACCTTCCCAGTTTCACATTCATACATCCCATATTCCCAGATATGCTCATTTATTCATAACAGGCAGCTGTTAAACCAACTTACAGGTAGCTATTATTTCCTTTCCACATTTTCCAAGACTGCAGTATTCATATATTCCACTAGTTCTTCCCATCCTAGGATTCATGCCATACCCTAAGATCTATCATACAATCTAGTTTTCCAGCCCTAGGATTCATGCAACACCCTAGGATCTACCATTCATTCTAGTTTCTCATTCCTAGGATTCATGCAATGTCCTAGGTTCTATTTATGGTTCCATAATTAACAGATTATACTAATAAACTTAAAAGCCACTCTACCGGTTACAACAGGAGTACTGGGGGCGTGGTCGGGAATCCCACGTGCCTCCGCAACCCCCGAGACTGCAACAGAACGGGGTCCTATCACAAGGATCAAACACAAGGAGTTTCTCAAAATAGAATACAACTATTGTAGACGGGTAGAGGATGTAATTCCGAAAAGCACGCAACTCGAAACGTGGAAAACGGACTTCGAACGGGCCCTAAACGAGTAGAAAACGACGAAATAGTGCAAAATCAGACGTCTGGAACCTCTTCCATACGTCTTAAAAAGTGGATCAGAGGTTACCTTTGCTCTGCGTGGTCTCTCAGACGTCCAGAAGCCTACGGGGGCGTCTGGCCTAGTTCCCAGACGTCCGATGGTCACCCCAGATGTCTGGAAGTCGTTCCCGTAGTCTGGCACTGCAGCCAGACGTCTGATTCACGTTGGATGCGAATCTCAAAACCTGCGCGTACCCATTTCCTCTCTCTCTTAGTACGGTCAGTCGAAGAAGAGGAAGAAAGACGGAATAACTCACCTTTCAGACGTCTGGACAGTCCTCCAGACGTCCTCCCAGCCGTCTGGTTGTAAGCCCACACGTCTGATTCTGGAGAAAATTCCAGAATCAGGGTGCCACTCGCCCTCCGCTCGCGACGCTCGGCCGCGCCACGACTCGTCCGCCTGCTGCTCGAGCAACAGCAGGCCTCCCGCGTCACCCCGCGTCCGCTGCTTCCCCCGCCGGCCGACCCTAGCAGCCCCGGCGAGCTCACCCTCACAGCCGAGAGCCTCTTCCCACGCGCAGCAACCTCCTCCCATGCTCACCACGGCTGTCGCTGCCGCCGCTCACTCGCGCTCTCTCTCGCGCACCGGCTGGAAGGAGAAGAGGAAAGGGGGTGGAGGTGACGGGAGTGAGGGGGAGGGCGTGGCCTTTTAAGGCCGCGCGAGGAGGAGAGAGAGAGCGGGATAGAGGGCGCAGGAGGGAGAGGGAAAAAGAGAGAGAGAGACGCTCGCAAGTCTGCACGCTCAGGTGCGCAGACGAAACACGCGTGCCGAAAATAACCGAATCCCAGACATCTGGTCAGACGTCTGGGACACCTCGCAGAAGTCTTAAAAACGTCTGAAGCCGCGCGTTCGTAACAATGTACTTTGTTACTGTTCTATTGTTGTGGTGGTGATATGTACTATACTGTAGTAGTTTTTACTTTCTTTACTACTTTACTCTTTTACTGTTAGTTGCTTAGCATAGTGATTGTGGTTTATTTTCCTACTTTTTGGTTATTTCTCGTTGGATGACTGGATCTTAGGATCAGTGGAGTCGAGCTGGTCTCGTGTCCTGTAGGGATTCGAGAACCGTTTCGTAACATGTATATATACACATACTCTCACCCTTACGTATATTTACATATACATATACATATACATATATATATATGTATATATATATATTTGTGTGTGTGTATCAGTGTGTATGTATGTGCGCTGGAGGAAGAGGCCGCAGTTTAAGCCGTCTGCCGCGCTGAGCCGACGTCTTGATTCGCAGGGGTGCGCGGGCATAGGAGAGATAGTGCCCCGCACGTGGCCGAGTGAAGCGCAGCGCACTGCTGCGTGGGCGTATGAGGCACAGCGTGCTACGGGCGGGGATGCGGTGACCGGCTGGGGCAGATGTGGGCGAGGAGAGAGAGCGCCATGCCACCGGATAAGTAAGAAACTTGCCGGTGGCTACAATGTCACGCAGACAGCCAGCTACTGTGTGCTACAGTGCGCACGTGGTCTAGAGACCAACTGGAGGGGGTTTTGCATGCGCCCGGTGCTGTGGAGTGCCTGCACACCCGAGAAGAGGTTGTGCGCGATCTGCTCGGGTGCGCGGTGACCGGCTGGAGCTGCAGGCAGTGCGTGGGCAAGCTGAAGCTTCAGAGCTTGAGAACTCGAAGCTCTGTACTAATAGCGGAGGAGACGAAATAAAAAGAAACCAAATGAGAATCCACCACGCCCACCTGCTCACAAAAGAGCTGGGTGGTGGTGGAACTCACTGTGGTGGTCTGAGACCACTGTGAGTTTTCTCCTGTGGACGGTGTGCCTCTTCTCAACTTGTGAGAAGAGGAACTGTGTATGGAGAAGGAAAGGGAAGGAGGTTGGCCACTGAGAGTGTGGGTGGTCTGAAGGTGGATGTTGCCCGCGATAAGGGGGAGCGCAAGGTGTTTTAAGGACAGAGGGCACGCCTCACGCCATGCTGCTGTCTGGAGGAGAGGCGAGGAGAGGCACGCATGCCCTGCCATGCTGCTGGCAGGAGGAGAGGCGCGCACACCATGCCATGCAACCTCACGGAAAAAAGGAAAATAAAACATAAAAATGAAAATTGGTGAAATTGCAATGCCATACTTAAGGAAAATGTTAATTAATAGAAGTGGATTGGATGGCCAATTATTCTCACTCTCTTCCCCTTTTTTTTTTGAAACATTTAAAGATAGGGAGGGGGGAGACCCCACCCCCCCGGGGCCCATGAATTTCTCGCTTGACACGGAGTTCCTCCGTGATCTTAGCCACACCCACTCTCCGACGTTGAGTCGAGGCGGGGACAACATCAACGATGCGTCCCCCCATGAGGACACTATGCGTGATTGGGCATACCGCGAGGGATTGCACCCGTGTACCCCACACAGTGAGCACCTTATAGGGAGTGGGCGCACCAACTGTGCTACCCCTGGCCCCTTTTTATAAATGCATGTAGGTGTATATTTACAAATGTAAGTAGGGCTACATAAGATGCAATGGTAATGCTAGGAAATAACACAAGATGGCATATTTACTGGTGTATTTTTACTATGCAAACAGTAGCGCGTAAGCGGAGGTGCGTCGAGGGATTGATGAGGGGCTTCAGACGTCTAGAAACTTCCCGGACGTCTTAACTGGTGGGGGAGATGGCTGCTGTGGTGGTGATGTGCGTGACCAGAGGTGTCTGGAAGGCACAGTGAGGCAGCGGATGCGTTGGGTTCCTTTGAAGAAAAAGAAGATGATGGTTGCACGGTCGGTGTGGCCATGCTCACGATGAAGTGGAGCCGTGAAGGTTCATGCACGGTGTTGGCACGAATCCACCGGCATGGCGTGGTGAGCTATCACCTCGCCAACCCACGATGTGGTGGAGTTTGACCGTGGAGACCACGATGGTGGAGTGGAGCGCACGGTGGTGGAGTGGGGTGGCGTCTCCAAGTGCCCAGCTGCCTCCTCCTCTCCCTTGTAGTGTCAGCTGCCCCGACTTGATCCACCTCTCCCGCTTGTCCTTGAATGCGGGCCTTCAATGCAAGCAGCTAGTGGCGAAGAGGTACATATTTACTGTAGAGAAGAGAGAATAAAAATAAATAATAAAAAGATTGATTTATTTATGTACAAACCCTCAATAAAATGTTAATTCTAATATATGCATATAATATAACCTAAAGATTAATGCATGTTATTCTAATGCATGCTAAATAATTTATATATAGAATGCATACAAGCAAATATATATAAATTAAATTATTTATATCTTAATGCATACTATGTATATGCTAATATTAATTTAATGCCTAGATACTTAAGTAACTAATTTACCCACAAATATGGGCTCATCAATAAACTTGTGAATACTATTGTCTAGGTATATTTTGTACTTCCACATCTTGAAGTGTATGATACTTAGCATTTGTGACCATTCTTTGATGCGCATGCTTTGTGGGACTTACATATGGAAAAACATAAAACCTATTGCAACTATCCTCTTATCTTTATGAGTAGTATAGTACTAAAAGTATATTTTAAATTTACAATATCTTTATTGAATTATATTATCTATATTTTACAAACTTTTTACATTGATATCTTCCATCTCTCTCGGAATTATATCAATGAAACTTTAATGAAAACTTCTTACATTGATATCTTCCAACCTTCTCATAATTATATCGATGAAACTTTGATGAAATAAAGAATATTATGTTAAATTTTTTAAAAGTAATTTTCTTAATGACTTGATTATCATTTCTATCATATATATATATATATATATATTGTATTTTTTTATTACATTTTTAACTTTTCTTTTCAATTCTACATCAAAATGCGGGCTTACAACTAGTTTAAAGCCAAAGGGCGTAAAAACCTATTGTGATTTCTTATTTACTTTTCGAAAATGGAGCCATGAGATTTTTTTGATACAATCTATTAAATTAAGATTTCATGAATGTGAAGAAGTTATCTGAGTTTTATCCATTCCTTCCGTTTTTTTTTCTTTTCCCTGTGATGTGGATTTGAATAACCAGGCGACGGAGCCAAACTAGCTCTTAAGTTTCAGGCCGATCCTGAAATGCTTTTCGGTGGAATAAGATTTGTTGGAGTTTATGTAAGTTTCGAATAGCGAAACCCAGTGGACACTTACCTGTGACAACATCGTAGTAGGGATGCCATTCTTTATAGAATAACGAGTCTCTTGGATGGTTTTCTTCGCTAATAAGTCGGAATATTGCATCAATATTCATGTAATTTTTTGCAGGTTATTTGCCGTAAAAGTTGACGGTTGATATTCAATCAGTCAAGTGATCAAGAAATATATAATATGTGAAAGAGTAATTAGAAAATATTTGATCAATATATATATATATATATATATTAAGAAGTAAATATATTCAAATTTAATAATATAAAATAAATTATAAAATATAAATAATATCAAGTTTATTATAAATTTAATAATTAAATTAAAGTATAAATAATTACGACAAAGTAATATAAATTAAGAATTAATATATATATGTTTGAATATAATATATTACAATATATACTTTAACGATGGAGGATTTTACTTTAATCGAAAAGGAGTCTCGGGTGACAATAAATAATTTTAAGAAAATGGTCGAGGCAGTGGGGTCGAGTGAGATTTTATTTGACCTAAGAAATTATAATATACCTATATATTTATTTTTCCATCTATCTAAAAGTCGATCTAATACTCGATCGAGTAATCAGTGTTGCCTACTATAGGCCCACAGATTATGTGTTATTCAATTGCTAAGACACCACATAGGATTGCTCAACCAATTATTCAATCGAGTAAATCGATTTTTACAACACTACCTGAGACACAAGGTGTCCTTCTATTATCTTGTGTTCTTATTAACGTGTAATAATCTAAGCTATGGAGGGCCTTGACTGAAATTGGATCGATTTGTCTCACTTGTAAATTGAATCAGAAAACCAATTACTTGTTTAAGTTGATTTGAATTCATTTTATGGATTTGGAATAATAGAGATCTAGAATAATGGAAATCAAGTTCAGTTCAAAACTTTGTGCCAATAACATGACTGACTTGGTTTTCACATCTGTCCAAGCACATGCTGCTATTGTTAATTAAGTGTGAGAATATTATCTTATGATATACAGTGGAGTGTGACATTGCTGATTTTTTAATAGGAGAGAATGGATCTCCTTAGAAGGTTGTGTAAATAATTGAAAACCAAGTCAATTTATGATGAAGCAGGTTTGAACAAAAAAGCTCACTTTTTTATAAAGGTTCGATTGTCATTCACCGTTTGCAAGAATCAACATGAATAGGACCAAACAAATTTTCTTTCACTCATTTATGTACTTCTGCGTGTGGATGTGTGGATAACTGTAAATAATAGAAAACCATTATCAACTTTGCTCTTGCAAATCAAAAGTCACTTGTTAACACTTAAAATCAATTATAATTATTTAAAATTACTTATAATTGCCACCAAAGTGGTAAAATTAATACTTGCTTGATTTGATTTCAATTCTTAGTATGTGAATGATCTAATGCACCATTCCTCTAAAAATCACATAAAAGTTGGATTTGAATTCGATAACCCTATGTCATGAACGTTGATATCCAGGTGGTGAATTTGTGGAAAAACAATTGAACCTATAGGAAAGAAAGGATATAACTCAAAGATATGTATCAAGATATATCCCTAATAGTATAATTGAATTACAAATCTTCAAGTCAAATGAGAAAAATTAATCTTGACAATTTATTGATTATGGGCCTCGTAAATCTAAATAACTATCCAAAATACGTAAGTGCAAGTTGAGAAGTATTAATTCTTAATCTTTATATCATACCACTCACTTTCATGAGTTTATAATGTGAGATTATTTTTAGAGGTGTTACAACATCCTCACTTGAAATCCTGACATCGTCCTTAAGGTTTTATGCTCCTAATAGTAATGGTGGCTTCGCCTTATGATGCGATTTGGCTCTGATATCATTTGTAACGACCAGAGTCTAAATCCAAGTCAAATCAAGTAAAACTGATCTTGACAACTTATTGGATATAAGTCTCATAAATCAAAACAACCACATAAAATGCATAAACCTAACTTGTAAAATAATAATTCTTAATCCTTACATCTCATTACTCATTTTCATAAGTTTATGATGTAGGATTATTTTTAAAGTGTTACAACAATACGTTAAAGATTATCTATGATACATAACAATAACAAAAAAATATTACCTTTCAAATGTCAAAGATTTACCTAAACAAATATTTTGTTAAACAATGCAAATTACTATTTTAGGAAAAATCCTTTATTTATATTATAAGTTAGATTATTTTTTAGCAAAGATATAAGTTAAGGACAACGGCGAGGAAGGAGTTTAAGCTAAGAATAAAAGCTTGATTCCTTATTTATATACCCTTGCTCAAGAGATTTTTGTTATAAGTTAAGGACAACGGCGAGGAAGGAGTTTAAGCTAAGAATAAAAGCTTGATTCCTTATTTATATACCCTTGCTCAAGAGATTTTTTTTTTATATATAGTGTGAATGGATGGAAGTCATGGATCATGTAATTTGGAATGAGGCTAATCATTATGACCTTTTAATTTCTTTAAGAATGACGCACCATAACCTTTATGTTTCTCTCTCCCAAAACTAACTTGTAAGCTCGCATTGGTAAGCATAATCTTTCCGATTGAGAAAGATTTTCCTTGTGCTTTTAAGTGAAAGCAAAAGCACGTGCTCTCTTGAGGTATACTAACCGATCACGCGGCCTCTTTGGAGTCCTACCTTTTACTTTGTGGCCTTTTTCCGTGGACCAACACATGCTGACACCAGTCTTGACTTTGTGGGGTAGACCTGCTGCGGTGTGGTTAGACGATGATTGATCCACATCTCTTGACTTCGATAGCAGAGGGTATTTATTCGAATTTAATCTTACAATTGCATGAAAGACGTGTAAAGTGAGGGATAACGTAAGTGACATGTCTTCCTTAATTTATCCACGAGAGATTTTGGATTATGAAAAAAATACACATGTATTTTTATTCCACCTTCTGAAGCGCCCGGTGGAGATTGGACAGTTATTGCACATATTTAACACTTCCCACACACGTTTCGTGCAGAATGTAGTCATGATAGAGGTTATTCATCTTTATATCTTTGCTTTCACGTTGAAACTATATGGGTTTCGGTCCCTATATGAAGTGTTTGATGGTGTTAGCGTGCTTGATCCCTAGTTATTGGTGACGAAGACTTGTGCAGTGGTGGCATTTACTTTTATATGTTACTTGTTTGTGATTGAGGCCAATGAACGAGCTAACTCAGACTATTAACTTTGAATCCCCCACGGTCCCACCCCTCGTGGTAGTCAGAATTGGAGACTTGGGAACGTGGATGCTGTTCCAGAGACGGAAGGTCCACTTGCATTGAGTAAACTGTGGCTCAACTGGCTACCTTCGATGCATTTTTATTTCGTCTAGGATCACAATTTTTTTATGAAATTTAGAAATTTTACCATCCTAATATATTCGAGAATTATATAAATTTAAATTCAACCTATTATCCTTTTTATCAACAACGCTAAAGTTTCAAATGTCACAATCAAGTGAAAAATTAACTCCACTTAACGAAGAAATTAATGATTTTTTATTTAAATAAAATTTAAAATATATATTTCTTATATTAATTAATTTTAATTTAAAAAATTTCATCACAAAATGTAGTCATTAAACCAATTGATTCCCCCCCTCCCTTCCCCTTAAGGTAGCTATATTTTACCCTTGTATTATTGGTTGTTTTTAATATTGCATAGCATTTTATTGAGTCGTAGGTGCACTTCCTATGTGTAGAATGCAGTTGTGGAGTGTTGTATTTAACTAATCATGTCCTGCGCCCATCTATACTAAACAAACCTAGTATGCCATTGACAAAACCTAAGGGCTTGTTTAACTAGAGGATAAGGTGTGAGATAGCGACACTGTAGTTGTATAGGAGCACTATAGCGATTGAGATGGAATGAAATGAAAGTCTAATTAAAAGAAAGGGATAATAATTAACTACCAATCATTAATATCATATCATAAAACCTTCGTTCCTGTCAAAAAATAATAAATAAATATTTACTAACATCATATCATATTACTAATCATTTTATCCTACTATTTATTCTTACACCACAATTAAATACTCTAAAACTTATTCTTATATTATTTTATTCCGATATAACCTTTCTCATCATACCAAACATAACCTAAGTGAAGCAAGATGAGACAACTCTTACCTTACAATGAAAGAAGGTCCTTTTGATCAACCTATGCTGTTCAGGTTGGCTTCGATTGAGATTGAACCTCAAATAAATAGAGAAAAGACCAAGGAGCTTATCATCGGTAAAGGAACATGCTCCTCTTGTAAACCAATGGTGGTTCTCTTAGGTGTCATTTGGTAAGGATATGCTTGGGTGTAAGAAATGGGTGATGGAATAAATACATTTTAAGTTTAGATATCTAGGTGGATTAAATTTATTTTACAGATAAAATTTCTCTTAAAATGAGAGACGGGCTAAGTGAACAAATATAGTTAATTCACTTAACCTACCAACCCAACATCACCTTCTTATCTACCATCGGTCTCTAAAAATCATGGGTACGATTGATCAAATTCCTAAATTCGAACACGTCAGACGGTCAAAGTGCCACCACGCAATACTAATAAAGGAACTGATGCAACGTATATTGCCCAATTCCAACGGATGCAATTGCCCATCTTCCGCAACAGGATCGGCCAATACCGACGAGGACGTATATTTGGAAGGGTAACTAACGTTTTCAAGCTGAAGAAAACCCCGATCGACTCTCCACCAACCCCAAAGTTATTAACGTAAGGGCAAATCAACAACAACGGCATCTGCCACCGTCAGCAAAGAGCACCTGCACCACCTCCGGCAGAGTGCCTTCTTCCCGGCGGCACGCTCTGCTCGCTCCGGAAGAAGTCCGAAGGGTCGACCCTCGCCTTCACCTGCGCCAACCTCTTCGCATTCCCCACGAAGTAGCTCCTCCCCCACCCGTTCTCCCCAAAATACCCCTCACCACCAGTACCAATATCCGTATCCCTGTAGTTGAAGTAAGCCCTCCTCGGCCCCTTGGACACCCACCTCCCCATCAACCCATGCACCCCCTCCACCCACCTCAGGTGCCTCCCCCCCTCCTCCTCCCTCTTCCACCCCACCAGGTACTGCGCGTTGTACAGCAGCCCCTTCCTGTGCGCGAACGGCAGCTCCTCCTCCGGCACGGCCCCCACCCTCCCCCCCATGGGGTCCAATATCACCATCCCGGACCGGTCCTCCTCCGCGGCCTTCCTCCACAACTTCGTCAGCCCCTCCTCCGAAATGGGTTCCTGCACGAAGTCCGATTTGCCCTTGAAGTAGCTCTTGTGCGTCGACCAACCCCTCGTCAGCAACTCCTCCAGCGGCTTCTTCGGCTTGTGCCCCGCGAAGTACATCGCCGACCGGACCCAACTCATCTCGTTGCAGTCCTTGGTCCCCGTGGCGAGGTCGGGGAAGCTACGGGTCATGACACGCACGAGCTCGCGGCACCTGCCAAGGTACAAGGCGTGGAACTTGGCCGCCAGCTCGCCTCCGGTTTCCCGCGTGCGGCGGAGGACCACACGGAGGAAGAGGTCCTCCGGGAGGTTTGGGGCGATGGTCTGCCACTGGTGGAGGAGGCTGATGGCGCCCTGTTCAAGGGTTCTGTAGATGGCGAAGGTGGTCACGGTGGTGGGGACGGCGACCAACCTCAGCTTCCAGGAAAGGACGACGCCGAAGCTGGCAGCACCGCCGCCGCGTATGGCCCAGAAGAGGTCCTCCCCCATGGAGGACCGGTCGAGCACGCGGCCCTCGGCGTCGACGAGGACGGCGTCGACGGCGTTGTCTGCGGAGAGGCCGTGCTTGCGCATGAGGGTCCCGATGCCGCCGCCGCCAAGGAGGCCGCCGACGCCGACCTGGTGGCAGAGGCCGGCGGGGAAGGCGAGCGTGGGGCTACGCTTGGAGAGGGCGTAGTAGAGCTGGCCGAGGGTGGCACCGGAGCCGACCCAGGCGTGGGACGAGTCGGGGAAGTGGATGGAGGTCATGTTGAAGAGGTCGAGGAGGAGGAAGGGAAGAGGGGAGCGGTAGGAGAGGCCCTCGTAGTCGTGGCCGCCGCTGCGGACGACAAGGCGGAGGTGGTGGAGGCGGCAGCAGAGGACGGCGGCGCGGACGTGGGAGGGGTGGGTGGGGAGGAGGAGGAAGGAGGGGGTGGAGGAGGAGAAACGGAGGTTCTGCAAGGTCTGCTGGAGGATGGGTTTGTAGGGAGGGGACGTGGGGGTGTACAGGAGGAAGTTGGTGTTGTTGCGAGTGCTGGAGTGGAGGCATTGCTCGAAGGTCTGGGAGGACGTACAGGTGGTGGCGGCAGAGGTAAGGATAAGTAGGAGGAGGAGGAGGAGGAGGGAAGGGGAGAGGTGGTGGTTGGCCATTTTGGTTGGAAAGGGTAGATCTCGATGCCTGAAGTCGGTGTGGGTTTATGCTCTTGCAGTGGATTTGCCTTTGTGGCTGTGGTGCATCTTGGCCTGTCGGTCGGGTCACTGTACGTGTCTTTGGTTCATAAGTGAGCCCACCACCCACGTGTGGGATAGGCTTTCCAGCTTCCCAATCGGGCATTACGTGGGTGGGTGAGTTACGCACAAAGCGCTCTCTAATTTTTCCTTTTCTGTGAGTGGTGCCGTTGGTAGGCTGGTTAATGAGTTTTTGTTGATTTAGTTTAATTTGGTGTAAATTTATTTTATTTTTTCCGTAGAATAAGATTTAATCCACATATTGTCAAATATCATCGGATGCACAAGTTTTTCTTTTTCTTTTCTGTGCCTTCCTGTCTTCGATGTGATTCTTTTCGAGAGCTTTTTGAAGGGAAGCGAGGTGGGAATGAGGGTGGAGTAGGGGAAAATTTTTGATGGAGGGTCTAATCAATTGAGGACATGGATGGAAGGTGGGACTTCTTGGGGGGGGGGGGGGGGGGAACTTTTGCTTCATAAGATAATTAGGAAATAATAATCCCTAAAATGGGGATTAATATTTTCTTATTACAAATGCTCAAGTTAGGGAATATAACCTTTTTGTGTTGAATTTGCCTACAAAGGCAAGTTCAATGAACATAACAATTTCACGAATGTTCTCGTAAGAAGAGGCGAGGTCCTTAACTTAAACCACGTGCCTGCCCTTCCTTCCTCCTCACCTGTACGTTGTTGCGATTGTTGCTGCTCTTTAATTTCCCATGCATGCTGTATGCATACGGATGGCCCAAAAGAGGTCCCCCCCCCCCCCCCATGGAGCTCCCGTTGAGGACCCTCCCCCGAGTGTCGATGAATCACGCGTTGAGGATGTTGTTGGCGGCAAGGCCTAAGCTTGGGCAAAGCCCGCCGGGGAATGCAAGGGCTTTGCCTAGGGACGTAAATATAGTGTATATAGATTTGAATATTTAACGATTATGTCCTAATCAAATATAATTAGATTCAGATATTTGTTCAATATAAATTCGGATATGATATTATCAAAATTTAAATTGTTATATCCAATAGAGCAATAATTTGCACCTGTCTCAACTTAATTAAAATAGTATATATTTAATTAAACCTATTTTAATTTAAATATATTTATACATGGGATGAAACTTCTGACATATTCATAATTCTATCCAATATTTATCTATATTAATTATACGTAAGTTAGTATCCGAGTTATATCCATATCTAATTTTCTTAAGATATGGTAATAAAAAATTATATTTAATATAAATGAATTTGAAAAACTAAATATAGATATGAAAATGATCAAATCCAATCTGCTTTCATCCGGGGCTCTTCTGCTGCTCTGCATGATAATGTAGTTGAGCTCACTTGTGAAAGTTACATTAAAGGAAGTTAAAATACATCTATGACAACCACAGGGGTGACTACTATAATGATCTAGTAATAATAAGATGCCTTCACTAATCTTCAAACTCTTCCCTCATGAAAGACTCATTAACGATTCTTTTCACCTCATTCCATGTGGTAGGATTTGTTACGATCTGATCTCAGCTTTCTATAAAATTTGATATCGACTCGCCTCAACTAATCTCAAGATCCAGTCGTCCAACGAGATAATAACCAAAAGTAGAAAATATTCTACAACCACACATATAATGTAACTAAACAGAAATAAATAAAAGACAGTAACGGAAATCAAAATGAGAAGTCTTAAAAATATTACATACCACAAGTAGAAGAATATTATAACATACATAGCCATCACAACTAAAATAGAAAAAAATATAACAAGAATATAGCAGGAACAACTAATACATGCTAAAGGTACTCACTATTACAAAAAGAGCTTTGAAACAGAAAGGAACAACTATGGCTAGGCTCGGTTGAGCCCAGCATACTCTGCAGCCAGTGATGCTGACTGCTCAACTCCCTGACCTGAACATGGTTATACAATCCGTAATCAGCTAACGCTGAGTAGAGTGGTGATTAAGCCATTTACATGTAATTTAACATAAAGAAGCAAACAAATAACTAATCATTCATTTCCATTTATCTCAACTAGGTATTTCTATTTCCATTATTCTAATAAGGATCCACAGCATTTCTTAATCCTCTTGTTCCCTAAAGGAACGATCTTGATTGCAGTTTATTCCACAATGTAGGATGTACACGTGTCACTTCCTAGTTGGGAGAGCCCCCGTGGCAGTCCTACATTCGGTCTACCACCCCGAAGTCACGGTCGCGACGTAGCGGTGACTATAGCACGTGCGATAAGCGTACAGGTAACTATCCCGCACTGGCATACGGTCAGTCGTTTCTGCTAATGGGTACGCCCAAACGTACAGCACAGAACAGAACAGGGCCTTACCCTCTCAGAACATGAGTCTCGCCCCTCAGAGTCTGCGTACCCTCGTCCGACTATCCCGATTTGCCTAGTGGGCCTAATAAGAGTCGGTGTAAGGTAGCCAGTCCTAACCCCGGGCCCCATGGGGCAGCTGGCTATCCCCTACGCTAAAGTAACAAGAGTTAGAGTAGGGGGCCATTCCTTACCCCGGGTCTCAACCCAAGGGCGGCTAGCTCCCCCTACACTAAAGTAACAGTAGCTTTCTTCTGTACTGTGTACTCAAGGGTCAGCTCACTTTCCTTCTACATACGATATTCATTCCATATACATGAGTTCCTCTTCTAGTTTCCCCGTAGGGTTCATGCATTGTATTCATTTCATTTTATTTCATGACATGCATATCTCGTTGTTCACAACTTGGTTCTCAACCATATAACAGGCAGGTCGTGATTTAATAACTGAAAGAAGCATCACATCATTTAACTATTCATTTGCTAGCATTAAGGGTTCTAACGTACATTTCAGAAATAAACCATGTGACTCAAGCAATGTTCATTTACTCAATTCTACCCCAGGGTTCATTTCATATCAGAAGGTTCAATCAATTCATTCTAAGATAACATGCACTTAATTAATTCATTCATAATATTGAGAAAAATCACTCTACCAGGATACACGGGTGGAATCGGGGCTCAAATCGCAGATCATGTCGTCTCTGAGAGCCCCGTATACTCTGCTGGCTGGAGACCTAAACAATTGACCAAATCACATCAAACGGTTTCAAAAGTATACGAGTGACACAAACACGTAGAGAACTCCAAACTGAAACCAACGATACTTCGTTTGCGCAAACCGACTCCATTTTGACCCTAAACTGGCAAAAAAGTGTACTCTGACTAAAATCAGCCATTTGAGACTAAACCCAGACGTCTTAAACGACCATAGAGGCTTATCTTGCTTTTCTGTGCTGATTTCGGATGTCTGGAACCCCTTGCAGCCGTCTGAGGGAGATCCCAGATGTCTGTCAATCCCTCCGGTCGTCTGAGAGTGCAGTCAGATGTCTGGCACTGTCTCCAAACGTCCTAAAGCACCTCGAAGGGCACGTCGCATGCCTTTCCAGTGTCTTGTAACTGCGCATGCACGCGTGGGTTAAAACCATTACATGTAAGAAAATTACATACATGCATGCAGGCGTGTACAAAGCACATACCTCGACACTCTACGCGCTATCAGACGTCCAACGCCAGCTCCGGACGTCCTGAGGCTCCTCCAAACGTCTGGATAGTGACCACAACGTCTGATACTGCGGAAAAATAGTTTCGTAGTACACCTTGCGAAGCTTCTCCCCGTGCAGCTCTCCATCTGCTAAGATCGCAGCTACTCTTCCAGCAGCTGCAGGTGGTCGCCCCTCCTCCAAGCTCCTTTGAGCACCTCCTCACACCTCTAGCTCCTCCCCTAGCCCTCCCTCCCTCTCTTTCCCGAGCTCCTCTGAGCTCCTCGCTCTCCCTCTCTCCCGTGCTCCGTCCCTCTCCTTCTCCTCCGTCTCGAATTCCCCTCCTTCCCTTACTCATGGCTGCAAGGGGACGGGGAAGAGAAAGGGAGGCCGTCGGTGGCAATGGTAGTAGAGGAATGAATGTTACGACCCTGTTCCTAGATCCCTACAGGAGCCGAGACCAACTCGCCTCGACTAATCCCAAGACCTATTCATCCAACAAGAAATAACCAAAGTAGGAAAATAAACCACATTCACACATGCAATATAACTAAGCAGGAGAAAAGTACGAAGCAATAAAGAAAATAGAACAACTGTCTTTAAACATAGTACATGCCACCACAACAACAACAGAAAGGGGAAAGGAAACAGAAGGTAACAGGAATACTAAACTATATATCCATTACTCTCTGCAACAGTAGAAAATTGAAAGAGCTGAAAGAACAACTACGGCTAGACTCATCTGGGCACAACACCCTCTGCAGCTGGAAACTAGAGCTGCTCAACTCCTGGTCCTAAATAGGGTTACGAAAAAGATAGAGTCAGCGAGCGCTGCGTAGAGTGGTGTTTACATTACAGAGTCGACTCGTGTTTTCACAATTTAGCTCTCAATCATTTACATGAAACTTGTGCTTTCACCGTTCACTTTCTCATTCACATATAGGCACTAGTATTCTAACATGCATATCATAATTCATTCACATATAGGCAACTCGTATTCTTACATGCATCTTATAATTCATTCACATACAGGCAACTCGTATTCTAACATGAATCTCATAACTACACTAATACTGTTTGCTAGCAATTTATTTTACACATGCATCAAGTAAACAATACAACATAAAACAGGCTCATACATTTCTACCCTTGGGTTCATTCCACATCCTAGGGTTCAATCTGATTATTTCAAGCAAGCACATTCTTATTTAAATATTAACAACTGAATTAAACCACTTTACCGGGTATCACAAGAGGAATGGGGGTATGTGCCGCAGATCTCGTTGTCTCCGCAGGCCTCGAACATGCTACCAACTGATAACCTGTACCAGCGACCAAGGTACATTAGACAAGCTCAAAACAGTAGATACTCAACACGAACACGCTGGGGAACTCGAGTGGAAAACAGCTGTACTTCGTTTGTGGAAATCCAATTCCATTTTGGCCTTAAATAGGCAAAAAACGTGATTACTGACCAAAATCAGATGTCTGGGACTAATCCCAGACGTCTTAAAAGACGTCAGAACTCTCTTTATCCTTCCTGTGGCTGATTCAGACGTCCAGACTCCCTCTGCGACCGTCTGGGGGCAGTTCCAGATGTCGGACAAGGTCTCTGGTTGTTTGAAAGCACCTCTGGACGTTTGGCGATGTGATCAGACGTCCAAAAGTACTTGGGAAAGTACATCGCGTGCCTTCCCAAAGCTTGCACCTGCGTACGAGCACCCGCATAAGCAACGGTCAGTCGATATCCCCTACGTTATGATCTGCATGGCGTAGGAAGATACGTACCTCGCGATATACGTGCTTTCAGACATCCGACCTCAGCTCCGAATGTCCGGGTGCCTTGCCAGTCGTCTGGATGTCACGCCAGATGTCTAATATTGGAAAGCTTTCAGTACCTGAACCTCCTCGTAGCTCGTCTCACTCACACCTCCGCCCGCATCGATAGCTCCAACAGTTGCAGGAGCTTAAGTAGCTCCTCACCAGCGTCCTCCTCGCGGACGCGCCCGTCGCCGACCGTTCGAGTTTAGCTGAGCTCCCGAAGGTCCTTTGACCTTCCATGCTCTCTTCCTTCCTCTCTCTCGCTCTCCCTCGCTCTCCCCCCTCTTGCCACTCTCATCTGGCCTCGCCACAGCTTGGAGGTGGTGGTGACTGGTGGTGAGTGGATGAGAAGGAGGGGAGGGGTTTAAATAGGAGGGGAATTAGGGTTTGCAGGGTGAGGGTGCGGGGAGAGAGAAATCTCTACGCACTGCTTATGCGTAGAGCGCAAAGCGTAGTACGAAAATCTCACTTTCAGAAGTCCGAGCACATGTCCAGACGTCTGGACAGACGTCTGAATGAAACTCGAGACTTCTTATCCAGCTAGAAATGTAACGGGTCATTACATCATAACGAACTTAAAGGAAGTTTCATCCCTGAAACTTGAGCTAGCTAGGGTGAGGGAAAAGGAACGTGAAAGCGCATAACAAACTTAAAGAGGATCGAAGTAGGTCCGAAAAGGCGTACCCTTAAAAAGCTCCGGGTACCACTCACGCATCGTCGCCTCAGGCACCCAGGTCGCCTCCTCGTACCTCTGGCTTCTCCATAGGACCTTCACCAGTGGTACCTGCTTCCGTCTCAGACTCCGGACGGCTCTATCTAGTATCTGTACTAGTCTCTTAGGGTAGGTCAGGTCATCACCCACCTCGATGCTCTCGTGGCTCAGAACGTGATTGGGATCGGCGATGTACTTCCTGAGGTTGGACACATGGAACACGTCGTGCACTCCAGAAAGCTGGGGAGCAAGGGCAAGCCGGTAAGCAACAGGTCCCACCCACTCCAGGACCTCAAAGGGCTCCACAAACCTCGGCGCAAGCTTCCCTTTCACCCCAAAACATTGCAGGCCCTTCATGGACGAAACACGGAGAAAGACGTGATCCCCAACCTCGAACTACACCTCTATACGCTTCCGGTTAGCGTAGCTCTTCCGCCTGCTTCTGACCGTGCGGAGTCGTTTGTGAATTTACTTTATCACCTCCTGACTCTGTCGGATTAGGCTAGGACAAACCTCACACTTGGTCCCTACCTCGACTCAACTCAAGGGTGCAATACGCCTCCGTCCATACAGAGCCTCGTAAGGTGCCATGTCGTTGCTCGAGTGGTAACTATTATTGTATGCAAACTCTGCCAGGGGTAAGTGCTCCTAGGAGCCTCTCCAATCTAGTACACAGGAGCGCAAAAGGTCCTCAAGTGTCTGTATGATGCTCTCTGACTGTCCGCCCGTTTGGGGGTGGTAAGCGGTACTGAACCTCAAACGTGTCCCCAAGGCCTACTGAAACTCAATGCAGAACTGGGAAGTAAAACGAGTATCCCTGTCGGATACGATCTTACGTGGGACTCCGTGCAGGCGCACCACATCTCTGATGTATCTCTTTGATATCTGTGCTGGTCCAAAGGTGACTCAGATCTGCAGGAAACGCACCGTCTTCATTAACCCGTCTACTATCACCCAGACTGCGTCGTGTCTCCGCTGGGTAACTGGTAAACCCACCACCAGGTCCATGGTGCTTAGTGATGCTCTCCCACTCCCACTCTAGCACAGGAAATGGCTGCAATGGCCCTGCAGGCCTCTAGTGCTCGACCTTCACCTGCTGGCATACTAACATTGCTGAACCTACTCACCAACATCCTGCTTCATCCCTTTCCACCAGAAGTCGCATCGCAAATCATGGTACAACTTGTGTTCCCGAAATGTACGGTGAACCTAGACTTGTACGCCTCTGGCAGAAGCTCTCTCTCAACAACTTCTCGTCCCTAGGAACGCACAGACGTCCCCTCATACGCAGGATCTCATCTGAGAAGGAGAGTCTCCTGGGTCCCCTGTCAACACCCTGTCTAACAGCATCTGTAAGTACGGATTGGCCATCTGCCCTGCGATGATGCTGTCTATCAGCTCTAGTCATGACCGCCGCATCACTGTCATTGCTCCACAGTACCCTCGTGACTCTCGGGGTCGTCAACTGCCCAACTCCTCCATGAGTCTCCAACTCTGTGCCTGTAGGCTGCCCAAGTGGGCGGGCGCCCTCCGGCTCAAGGCGTTGGCCACCACAATGGCCTTCCCTGGGTGGCAGGAGATGCTGCAATCGTAGTCTTTCAGGAGCTCTAACCAATGTCTCTATTTCATGTTAAGCTCCTTCTGGTCAAACAAATACCTGTTACGACCCGATTCCCGAATCCCTAAAGGATCCGAGACCGACTTGCCTCGACTAATCCTAAGACCCAATCGTCCAACAGGAAATAACCGAAAAGTAGGAAAACAAACCACATTCACATATGCAATGTAACTAAACAGTAAAAACGTACAAGCAGTAAAGGAAAATAATAGCTGCTAATTCAGTACATACCACCACAACATCAGGAAAAACGGAACGAAAGCAACAGTAACAGAAGTAGTAGCAAAAAGTCTGGAACTCACTATAGCAGTAAAGAGAGTACAACAAAAAGTACTGAAACTACGGCTGGGCTTGACTGGGCCCAGCACCCTCCGTAGTCGGTAGCTTGGGCTGCTCAACTCCTGGACCTGAACAATGTTATGAAAAGATGGAGTCAGCGAACGTTGAGTAGAGTGGTAACAAGATTATCTAAAGCAATAAAAGTAGCAGGTATATTTATCTTTTCAAGTTATTTTACTTTTCGGGTAATTCCTTTTTCGCCCCTTTTTATCATCTTTCAGATTTTTCTTGATCTCGAATGCTCCGCGTGGGAACGATCTTGATTGCAATCTTTTCCGAAGAGTAGAAGGTACACATGGTGCTTTCCTAGCTGGGAGAGTCCCCCCGTGGTAGTCCTACACCCAGTCAACCACCATGAGGTCACTATCAAGACGTAGCAGTGGCTACGGCATGCGTGATAAATGCACGGGTAACTACCCCGCACTGGCACGCGGTTAGTTGTTTCCGTTAGCGGGTACACCCAAAGTACAGCACGAAACAGTATAGGGCTTAGCCCTCTCAGAAATAGGGTTCTAGCCCCTCAGACCTAAACAGGGATCTTGCTCCACCACAGTCTGCGCACCCTCATTTTACTACTCTGGTTTGGCCAGAGGGCCAAAAAAGTCGATGTAGGTTGGCTAACTCCCTCCATACATTAGTAGCTCACCTCGGTACTGCGTACGCGAGGGCCGACAGGAGTCGATGTAGAGTAGCCAATCCTAACCCTGGGTCACAACCCAAGGGAGGCTAGCTCTGCTCTACACTAAAAGGGGACAGTTGCTCTCCTTGGTACCATGTACACAAGGACCAGCACACTTCCCGTCCACATTCTAGGCTTTTTCATCTAACCACAGGAGCTCTACTCCTAACTCCCCGTAGGGTTCATGCTCATGTTCACCATATTATTCCAATCCAGGTTTCATCATTCACAATTCAGTTCTCGTTTATACACATGCAGCTCGTATTTCCAAAATTTAACACATGCAACAAGTGATATCACAAGTAACTGTTTAGTTATCCCAGACATCTCATATTCTAACAGGTAACTCGTAATTATTTACAGGTAGTGACTAACAATCTAGCTCATTCATATATATATACAAGTTCAATTACGCAAACAATTGGTTCAACCATTTCCTGTCCTAGGGTTCATGCCACATCCTAGGTTTCCGGTTGTCTAATTTTCATAGATATATTCATAGTTAGTAAGTATAATAGGGGTGGACCACCCTACCAGACAAACCGAGAGTATTGGGGGCTCGAACTGTAGGCCCACACACCTCTGCAAGTCCCAGATACGCAACAGGTTGAAGTCCTATACCAAGGAACACATCACAACAAAAGGTTCAGAACAGTGTATAAAGGCTTCTAATACGTAGGGAAACTTACAAGGAAACCACAAATATTTCGTTTGCGTAAAACGGATCCCGATCGGACCCTAAACGGGTCAAAAAAGTGTCTGCAGACTCAAATCAGATGTCTGGAAACAAGTCCAGACGTCTTAAAAGTCAAAGAGACTCACCTCAAGCTCCTGCAATGACCTCAGATGTCCAGGACTCCCCCGTGACTGTTTGAAAACAGTTCCAAACATCTGACCAGTCCTCCGGTAGTCTGTGAATGCTTCCGGTCATCTAGTAAGCTGTCTAGACGTCCGAAAGTGCGTGGAAGGCCGTTCCGCGCACCTTCCCAAAGCTGCTCCTACGCACGACAGAGCAGCAATCCACTTTAGTTTGCAGTGCGGCCTGCATGGCCATAACCGCGAGGAAGACGTACCTTCGTAATACAAATGCTTTCCAACATCTGGTGTTAACAGCAGACGTCCAGCCGGTCATCCGGAAAACACTCCGAACATCTGATACTGGAAAAATTCCAGTATCATACCGCGCTCCGCCGTGCCTCCCCTCCCTCCGTCGCAGCTCCAGCTGCTGCGGTGGTCGAGGACAATGCTCCAATGCCCTCCTCCTCCCGCAAGCGTCGCGGTGGCCGTGCGAGCCTCCGACGAGCTTCCACAAAGCTCTCGACCTCGACCCTCTCCTCCTCCTCATGCACGGTCCTCCTCCTCGCTCGCACGCTCTCTCTTGTGCGCCCTTGCTCACAGCAGTGGAGTAGGGGTGTGGTGGTAGTGGTGGAGTGGAGAGGAGAGGAAAGGGGGTGGTCTTTTATAAGGCCGAGTTAGGATTCTGCAAGGGGCGGGAGAAGGAAAGAGAAAAAAAGGAGAGACGAGCTCTGCGTGTTGCCCGTGCGCAGAACGCAGAAGGCGTACAAAAATTTAATTTCCAGACGTCTGGGAAAGGGTTTAGATGTCTGGACAGACGTCTGACTGACACTCCAGATGTTTTAAAAGACTAAAAACAGAACGTGTCTTTACAGTACTTAAGGCTCTTATGATCTGTGAAGATCTTGAAAGTCTCGCCGTAAAGGTAGTGCCTCGAGGTCTTCAGCACAAAGACAACTGCTGCCAGCTCTAAGTCATGGGTAGGGTGGCTATGCTCATGGGGCTTCAGTTGCCGCAAAGCGTAAGCGATAACGTGACCCTGCTGCATGAGCACCCCCTAACCCCTACAACGAAGTGTCTGTGTAAACCACGAACTTGCCACTGCTGTCTGCGATGGTAAGTACATGAGTTGAAGTCAATCTCTCCATCAACGCCTAAAAACACGCCTCACACTCATCTGTCCAGGTAAAGGGCACAACCTTCCGGGTCAGTTGGGTCATAGTACGCGCGATCTAAGAGAATCCTCTGATAAACCGTCGGTAATAACCTGCCAGCCCCAAAAAGCTGCGTATCTCTATCACTGTGCGTGGCCTCTCCCACCTAAGTACGGCTGTACCTTGGCTAGATCCACCGCCAATCCATCTCCTAAAATCACGTGGCCCAAGAAAGCAACCTATGGGTTATGAGCCCACCACGCTTCCGCTGCGCCACTCTAATCCCGAGAGTAGACCCATATGCCCCTGAAGGTCACCACTACAATGGGTCTAAGTATGGCCTGAAAACACAGTTCATCATATCCATCAAGGTTGCGGGGGCATTGGTCAGCCCAAACGGCATGGCCACAAACTCGTAGTGCCCATACCGGGTACGAAAAGCTGTCTTGGAGACGTCGGTCTCCGTGATCCTCAGATCTATCTTGGAGAGCATTGTGACATCTCGCAAAGCCCTCCCCCAAAAGGTCCCGTAACTAAGACTTGAACTCTCGCAGCTCAAGTGAGGTCATCCTGTGTTACGACCCAGTTCCCGAATTCCTACAGGACACGAGACCGGACCGACTCGACTGCTCCAAAGACCTAGTCGTCCAATGAGAAAATAACCAAAAAGCAGGAAAGTAAACCACATTCACTATGCTAAGCAACTAATAATAACAAAAATACAACAGTAAAGAAGTAAACTACTACAATACACACCACTACAACAGTAGAAAAGTAATCAGGTATAGGAATATAAAGTACAAGAAGTAAGAGTACAGAGGTGCAAGAAACTACTCACTACAACAGAAAAAGGAGTACAACAAAAAGCTACAACTACTGGGCTCTACTGGGCCCAGCACCCTTGACGTGCCTACGTGCGTGTGCGTTAAGAGGTGTCGTTATAGTTGCACTTGATACGTCGGTTTTAAAAGAAGTAAACGGAGGTGAGTCCGAGTGTCGATCTCAGGGAGGCGTGGAAATCGGATTTTGTTTAACACTTGTTGTCACGAAAAAGGCGGAGTTTTGCTTGCGAAAGAGACGGTTTTGAAAAGCGAGAGATAGAGAGAGTTTAGGGTTAGAAAGCTCTTGGTTTTTGATCATGCACTTTAAACAGAAATTAAAATGGCAACTAAATGGAAAATAATTTCATTAAACATACATTCATAGTTCATGGTTTACAATATTAAATACATGCTTCAACAAAAGTAAATGAAAGCTTAAAAGAGAGAGAGAGAGAGGTAGAGAGAGAGTGGAGAGCGACGAGGCAGCCACGGTGGTGGAGGAGGCTCCGTCGGCGGCTCGTCGTCTCCGGCGATTACAAGAGTGCCTAAGACTAGCTAGGAGAGGAGTGGAGTAGTTGCAAGTGGGAGAGGATGCCTTGAATGGTGGTAGAAGGGGGTTTAAATAGAGTTAAGGGCTTCCTAAAAGAAGAATGTGCTTTAGCGACATCCAGAACGTCGCTAAAACCGCTTCCATATACATCGGTGAAGGCCTTCTGCTGCCGGTCAGCCGCCCGCCCCTCTCTCTCTTCAGGCGCGATCCGTGGACGTCGAACGAGAGCCGTCCGATTGATGATCGGATGGCTGAGATCCTCCCGCGCCTGCGCTAGGATCGAGCTTCGGGCGTGCATGCGCGCGCGCGTTTCCGTCCGGCGTGCGCGCGCGCGTGGGAGGTGGGGCGCTGTCGTCGCGCCGCGTGGCGCGATCCTAGCCGCTCGCTTCTGATCGCGCGGCTCAATTTTGCTGCGCCCTTCGCCCGCAGATGATTTTCGCTCCGCGCGAATCGAACGCGCGTCGCCGCAACGCGGGCGTGCGCGCTAACCGTTGCGCCACGCCCGCGCTTTGTCGCGGCGACCGCGGGCGAGCGCGCGGATCTCGGCCGTTCGATCGAAGATCAACGGCCGAGATGCGTCTTTGGCTGGCTTGGGGGCGTGCGGGCGGCGGGGGCGGGGCGACGTGGCGCGTTCTAGGCCGTTGATCTCCAGATCAACGGTCAGGATTTCTTGGGCCCATTGTGGGAGCTCCGGATGTCGGATTTGGCCGATTTTGAGTCCGTTAGACTCCGTTCGTCGTCCTGAATCCATCCGTGCGGTCCGATTGCTCATCTGAGGCCTGCTTTGACAAATGATTTACACAAATGGCCATTAATACAGTTTATAAGCAATCTTGGTACTTGATGCATGCAATGCTCCTATTCTACTTTATGTTGTGCCTTTTATTCTAAAGATGGGCCATATTTAACCTAATTACTACCCCCTTGCGTGGTGTTATCAACCCTCTGCAGCCGTAGGCTCTGGTTGCTCAACACCTCGACCTAAAAAGGGGTTATGAGTACAAAACGTTAGCGAATGCCGAGTAGAGTGGCAACCAACTAACTAAAGTAGTAAAGGTGGACAGGTAGCAGTTGTTTTTCAATTTCTTTCTTTCTTTAACTAATTATTCTTTCACCACTTAGTTAATTTATCAGGTCTCTTTCTTGATCTCGAATGTTCCTCGTGGGAACGATCTTGATTGCAGTCTTTTCCGAAGAGCAGAAGTCGCACGTGGTGCTCTCCTGGCCAAGAGAGTCCCCCGTGGTGGTCCTACACCTAGTCAACCACACCAAGGTCATGGACAGACGTAACAGTGACTATGGCACACACGATAAGAGCACGGGTAGCTACCCCGCACTGGCACGCGGTCAGTCGTTTCCATTAGCAGGTGCGCCCAAAGCACAGCACGAAACCCGTATAGGGCCTAGCCCTCTCAGTAACAGGAGTCTAGCCCCTAAGAACCAAACAGGGGTCTTGCCACTCCACAATCCACGCACCCTCTCCTGACTACCTTGGTTTGCCCAGCGAGCCTAACCAGTTGGTGTAGGGTGGCTAGCTGAACCCTGGGTCCCGTGGGGTGGCTAGCACTCTCCCTATACTAGTAGCTCTCCTTGGTACTGTGTACACGAGAGTCAAGAAGTCGGTACAGAGTGGCCAATACTAACCCCGGGTCTCAACCCAAGGGCGGCTAGCTCTGCTCTGCACTATACAGGGGGATAGTCGCTCTCCTTGGTACTCCGTACTCAAGGGCTAGCTCACTTCCCCACTCACATTTTTAGTTCCATTCCACTTATTTCCAGGAGCTCTACTCCTAATTCCCCGTAGGGTTCATGCTCATATTCCTCATGTCATTCCATACCAGGTTTCATCATTTCTATTTCCATTCTCAGGTTATACACAGGCAACTGGAAATTCTATCATTCACATTTCCATATTCAGGTTATTCACAAGTAGTTCGTGTTTCCAACATTCACCTTTCCATTATCAAATTATATACATACAGCTCATATTATGTGTGCGACAGGAAAGTTACATACAACAGTTAACAAGTACTATATATTTCACAGGCAACTGTTATTCATTTACAGGCAATTGTTATCATTCTACCTACTCATTTAAGACTGCAATCCATTCATTCAATACAGACATTCCAGTATTTCTAGTCGTAGGATTCATGCCATATCCTAGGTTCTAATCATTCATTCCACACATGCATTTATGTTTTAATTAAATTAAGGGGAAGCCACTCTACCAGTAAACCCAGGAGTAGTGAGGACTTGAACGGCAGGCTCACGTGCCTCAGCAAGCCCCGAACCTGTAACGGAACGAGGTCCTATCATAAGGATCAATCACAAGAGATTACTCAGAATAGTATAGAAAGTCTTCTAACAAGTAGAGAAAATAATACAGAAAACATTGGTATCTTAATTGAAGAAAACGAACCTCAAATAGACCCTAAACGGGTCAAAAACAGTGTTCTTGACTCAAATCTGACGTCAGGAACAACTTTCAGACGTCTTAAAAGTGTCCAGTGCCATATCTCAAGTCCAGTGCCACTCCTCAGACGTCTAGAAACTCCGTTGGACCGTCTGGACCCAGTCCCAGACGTCCGACCACCTCTTCGGACGTCTGGAAGTGCTTCCCGTCGTCTGGTATGTCGCCCAGACATTCGAAGTGCAAGGGAGGGCGTGTCCCACGCCTTCCCGAAGTGAAACCTACGTGAAATCCACCAAATCTCCTAAAAAAGGCATCCAACAGTGTCTCGGCGGAGCGGCCTGCATGGCCGTATCCGCAAAGAAGACGTACCTTCGCGAAGTCTACTCCTCAGATGTATGGAACCTCCTCTAGACGTCGGCTACGTCGTATGGGCGTAGCTCCAGATGTCTGATTCTGGGAAAATCCCAGAACCAGAACCTACTTCCGCACTCTCGCGCTGCGCGTGGCCGCGCCGTGCCCTCTTGCCTGCAGCTCTGGCTACAGCAGTGTCGGGGAGGACCTCCCTGACGCACTCCCCCATCTCGCAAGCGCGCCACTCCGGCCGTGCGCTCACCGGTGAGCTCCCACACGAGCTCGCAAGCACAACTTCTCTCCCTCTCACGCTGCTCCTCCTCTCCTTCCCACGCTGCTCCCGCGCTCTCACTTGCTCTGCTGCTCTCCCTGGAGGGAAGGAGGAAGTTGGATGGGAAGTGGGGTGGAATGAGAGAGAGGAGGGGTCCTTATAAGGGTGTGGGTTTAGGGTTTTGCTGGGGGCAGAAGAAGAGAGAAGAAGGAAGAAAACGAGGGGTGTACTGTCTGCGCGCAGACGCGAGCTCGTACTCAAAATTTTTGATTTCCAGACATTTGGGAAGGTGTCTAGACGTCTGACCCACAATCTAGATGTCTTAAAAGGCTCAAGCAGCACAGGTCTTAACATCATAACAAACTTAAAGGATGTTTCGTCCTCGAAGCTTGAGCTAGCTTGGGTGAGGAAAAAGAACAACATAAGCATAACAAACTTAAAGACGACCGAAGCTGGTCCGAAAAGACGTACCCTCAAAAAGCTCTGGGTACCACTCGTGCATAGCCGCCTTAGGCTCCCAGGTAGCCTCCTCGTACCTCTGGCTCCTTCACAAGACCTTCACCAGGGGTACCTGCTTCCGTCTCAAACTCTAGATAGCTCTGTCTAGTATCTGCACTGGTCGCTCGGGGTAGGTCAGGTCGTCACCCACCTCGACACTCTCGTGGCTCAGAGCGTGACTGGGATTGGCGACGTACTTCCTGAGATTGGACACGTGGAACACATCATGCACACCAGAAAGTTGGGGAGGAAGGGAAAACCTGTAAGCAACGGGTCCTACCCGCTCCAGGACCTCAAAAGGCCCCACAAACCTCGGTGCGAGCTTCCCTTTCACCCCAGAACACTGCAGGCCCTTCATGGGCGAAACATGTAGAAAGACGTGGTCCCCAACCTTGAGTTGCACCTCTTTGCGCTTCCGATCGGCATAGCTCTTCTATCTGCTCCTTATAGTGCGAAACTGTCTGTGAATCTACTCAACCACCTCCTGACTCCGCCGGATCAGCCTGGGGCCAACCTCCCACTTGGTCCCCACCTCAACCCAACTCAAGGGTGCAGTACACCTCCGTCCGTACAGAGCCTCATAGGATGCCATGCCGATGCTCGAGTGATAGCTGTTATTATATACAAACTCAGCCAGGGGCAAGTGCTTCTCCCAAGAGCCCCTCCAGTCCAGTACACAGGCACACAAAATGTCCTCAAGCGTCTATATCGTGCGCTCTGACTGTCCATCCGTTTGGGGGTGGTATGCCGTACTGAACCTCAACCGTGTCCCCAAATCCTGCTAAAACTCAGCCCAAAACTAGGATGTAAAATAGGTATCCTAGTCGGATACAATCTAACGCGAAACTCCATGCAGACATACCATGTTGCGAATATACCTCTCTACCAACTCGTGCTGGTCCCAAGGTGACTCGGATCAGCAAGAAACGTGCCATCTTCGTCAATCTGTCTACAATCACCCAGACTGCGTCGTGTCCTCGCTGGGTAACAGGCAAGCCCACCACCAAGTCCATGGTGATGCTCTCTCACTTCCACTCCGGCACTGGAAGTGGCTGCAATGGCCCTACTTGCCTCTGATGCTTAGCCTTCACCTGCTGGCACACCAAACACTGCTATACGAACTCACTTACATCCCGCTTCATCCCCCTCTACCAAAATTCACGTCTCAGATTATGATACATCTTTGTGTTCTAGGGATGTTTGGTGAACCTGGAACCGTGTGCCTCAGTCAGGAGCTCTCTCAACAACTCCTTGTCCCTGGGAACGCACAAACGTCCCCTCATGCATGGTACCTCATTAGTAAAGGAGAAGTCTCCAGGGTCCCCTGATAGTACCGTGTCACACAACGACTATAGGTATGGGTCTGCCATCTGTCCAGTGATGATTCGGTCTATCAGCTCTGGCCATGTCTATCGTGTCACAGTCATTGACCCACAGTACCCCAGTAACTCTAGGGGTCGCCAATTGCCCATCTCCTCCATGAGTCCCCAACTCTGTGCCTGTAAACTGGCTAAGTGGGCAGGAGCCTTCCTGCTCAAGGCATCAGCCACCACATTGGCCTTCCCCGAATGGTAGGAAATGCTGCAGTCATAGTCCTTCAGGAGCTCTAACCAACGTCTCTGTCTTATGTTGAGCTCCTTCTGATCAAACAAGTACTTGAGGCTCTTATGATCCGTGAATATCTCAAAGGTCTCACCATACAGGTAGTGTCTCCAAGTCTTTGGTGCGAAGACGATAGCTTCCAGCTCTAGGTCGTGGGTAGGGTAGCTATGCTTATGGGGCTTCAGTTGCCGCGAAGCGTAAGTGATAACGTGACCTGGCTGCATGAGTACACCCCCTAACCCCAGCAAAGAGGCGACCGTGTACACAACGAAACCGCCCCTACTGTCTGGAATGGTAAGCACAGGAGCCAAAGTCAACCTCTCCTTCAAGTTCTAAAAACACGCCTCACAAGTATTTGTCTAAGAAAAGGATACGTCTTTCCAGGTCAACTGTGTCATAGGACGTGCGATCTACGAGAAACCTCTAATAAACCGCCGGTAGTAGCCTACCAGTCCCAAGAAACTGCGGATCTCTGTCGGTATACGTGGTCTCTCCCACCTGAGCACTACCTCTACCTTGGCTGGATCCACAACCAACCATCCCCTCAAATCACATGACCTAAGAAGGTCACCTGCTACAACCAGAACTCGCACTTGCTATATTTGGCATACAGCCTACGTTGTCTCAATGTGTCCAAAACCGTCCGCAAGTGCTATCCGTGCTACGCCTGATCCCACGAGTAGATGAGCACATAATTGATAAATACCACCACGAACTGATCCAGATATGGTCTGAACACCCGGTTCATCAAATCCATGAAAGCAGTGGGGGTGTTGGTCAGCCCAAATGGCATGACCAAAACATCGTAGTGTCCATACCGAGTGCGAAAAGCTGTCTTGGAGACGTCGGTCTCCTTGATCCTCAACTGGTGGTAGCCATACCTCAAGTCTATCTTGGAGAAGACCGTGGCACCTCGCAACTGATCAAACAAATCATCAATCCTCGACAGCGGATACCTATTCTTGATGGTGACCTTATTAAGCTGTTTGTAGTCTACACAAAGTCGTAGGGTACCATCCTTCTTCTTCACAAATAATACCGGGGCTCTCCACGGAGACGCACTGGGCCTCACAAAGCCCTTCTCCAGAAGGTCCTGCAATTGGGACTTGAGCTCTCGCTGCTCAAGTGGTGCCATCCTGTAAGGTGCTATAGAAATAGGGCTGGTCCATGGTACCAGTGAGATCTCGAACTCGATCTCACGCTCAAGCAGTAGTCGTGGCAGCTCCTCTGGAAACATGTCGGGGTACTCTTTGACCACCGAGATCTCTGATCACAAACAGATCCTCTAACAACACACAGTCCTGTCCCAGACTGACAGCAAAACTAGCAGCAACAAACGAGTGTGTGGCGCCGGAATCAAAAAGTGTGTAAACAAGTCTGCCGGAAACTGTAACCATACCTGTCACCACTGAACTTGAAGCTCTGGCGTCTCTATGTGTTAGGGCGTTGATACACCCCTCAGCCCTCGATGCGGAAGAAGCAGCCACACTCTGAGTCAGACGGGTAACCTCTGGCCGGTACCCTCCCCTCAACTGCTGTCCTCCCCCACGCACCTGGGAACTACGGCCTCCCGCTCGTCCTCCGGTGCTCGGTGCGGGGAGCATCTGCTGACCTCCAGCCCTAGACAGGCAGTCCCTCAGGATGTGGCCCGGCTGTCCACACTGGTAGCAGAGGGGAACTCGACTCCCACCCTCGGTAGGTCCCTGCTGACGATTGGGCGGGGGTCCAATGCTGGCAGCTGGCCCCTGTCGGTCCTGCAAAGCGCGATGGCCCTCCTGCGAGCGCCACGTGCCTCCTTTCTCGCTGGCCCTGTGAGTAGTCTGGCTGGTAGGGCCTCTTCCGTCCACTGTCATTGTCACGTGCGGCTGGGTTGGTCTCCTCATATGTCATAGTTGCCTCCACCACTCTCAAGAATGTAGGCAGCTTCAGGGGTTTGACATGCCCCCGAATAGTAGGCCGAAGCCCCTCGGTGAACCTCCACAGGCACTCCTCAGTTGCCACAGCTGTCGCAGCGAAACGAGACAGCTCTAGAAAATGCGTGAGATACGCGCTCACGGTCATCGTCCCCTGGCGGAGAGTGTGGAACTCTCGCCTCCTCTGATCCTGCCACGTTTGTGGGAAATACTGCTCACAGAAGAGGGTGACAAACTGGTCCCATGTCGGCTCGGCCCTCTCCTGACCCCTGATTGCCCTCCACCACCTGTGTGCCGCGCTCTCCAACTGGTACATGTCAAAGGCTACACGGCACTCCATAGGGGGGCGAAGGGTGTCAACAACCTTCTCGATCTGCTTGAGCCAGTCCTTCGCCTCGGTCGGGTCCTCATCCCCCTTGAAGGAGGGGGGCTTCAGCTTTCAGAACTATCCGAAAAACTCGTAATGGCGCTGAAGTGGGGAAGTGGGTACACCTCCAGGCAGGGAGGGCTCGTGCTCAGAAGTGTCAGAGGACGGTGGGAGCGGTGGAAGACCACCCCCTCCTCCACATCCAGTGTTGCGTCTGTCCCGCGGTCCCACAGAGAACTCCCCCTCCACGTCCACAAGGAGAGGCGCCCGTGGAGGCGGGTGGAGCTCCTCTCGCACAATCTCTCGTATCAGCTGGGTAAGGTCCTGGGCCTGAATGCCCGGAAGTAGTGGCTGGTCCACTGAGACGTCGGGCTCAGTACATCTACCCCTCCGACCTCATCCACGGCCACGTCCGTGGCCCACCTCAATGACTCCATGATGAGAACCTCATCATGAACCCTAACTAGTACATTTTGACCTAAATAAGTATACAAAAACTCCTACAAAACCTAAGAGAAAGCCTAGATCAGAGAATTATAAATTTGAGTATAAAATAATTCACAAGGGGTAAAATGCAATTTTTCCAATGCAGTACACCAACGGGAATTCTAAGGGTCTAGACAAAGGTCAAGTAAACCTAATAAGAGAAAAAGTGGGGTGATTTGGTCTGAAAAGGGTTATAGCGACATCTAGGAATTAAATGACATCCTACAACGCTAAAACAAATCCACTTTAATTCACGAAGATCCAAGAAAGATAAAAATAAATTAAACCCTCTAAAATTCATGGAAAAACATCCCCTCAGGTTTAGAACCTTCAATTTGGCCATTGGAACCTATATTGACCTAGATTGAGAACCATACCCAATTTTTGACCTAATTTGGGTTTTTGTGCAAAATGTTTGGTCAAACGTGTTCAAACCTAAAATCAAACTTCACCATTGGATTCCTTAGGTCGAAATTAGGTTTATACCAAAATTTGGACCTAAGGGAGGGCCATTTTGACCTACTTCATAAATTGATCCTCAACAATTACTTTCTGACCCTTAACTTTTGAACTCTTTCATTTACCCCATCAACTTTCCCTTCGTCTTCTACATACCAGTCCCTCTGCCACCCGTAGCAGCAGACCATACCTCCAACGACTTTGTGCGGAGGATGGCGCCACGCAGGGGTGGGAGCCGACCCCAAAAACGAGAGGAGGTCCCCTGCGTTGTCCTCTTCCGCATGGACCTCCTTCCATGTCCTGTCGGCACCCATACTTCTCGTGCGTCCCTTAAACAGGTGCTGGCAGGGAGGGAAACACGAGGAGGAGGCAAGGGTTGGTCACCGGAGATGTGGCCGGAAAAAAGACCCATACTTCTCGTGCAACTGCCGCTTCGAAAAGGCTCGACTTGGCCGAAGAATCCCACCCAATCTCGTCTCCTCCTCCTCCGGTCAAGAGTCCAGCGAGCTCTAGCGAACCGTCCTCTTCTTTTTCGTCGCTCTGCCACAATACCAGTGGCAGAGCCACCTTCACCGCCTTCTTCCGTGTCATGCAACACCCGCGCGCGCACCTCTAGCCTCGTCGTCGTCGCCGTCACCCCTCACCTGGACATCTTCGTCTCCGACGACGGCAGGAACGAGCCTCCCGCCTCCTGCCCCCCTTCGACCGCTTAGCTAGGTTAGAATTATTCATTTCTCTCCCCTCTTTATTTCCCTGATCTTTATCACGATTTTTATCCCCTCAACGCCACAGTCCACCACCATCATTCCCATCTCTGGCCGACCACCGATGAAGGTGCTCCCGTCGCTCCACGCATCCAACGCCTTGCCAACCACCTCACAAGCTTCACCTCCGTCCACTGTTGTTACGACCCGGTTCCCGAATCCCTACAGGACACGAGAATCGGACCGACTCGACCGATCCTAAGACCCAATCGTCCAACGAGAAAGTAACCAAAAAGCAGTAAAATAAACCACATTCACCATGCATGTAACTAACAGTCACAAAAGTACAGCAATAAGAAAGCAAACTACAGTACACACCACCACAACAGTAGAGAAATTTAAACAGTACAGAAATATGAAGTTTACAATAAAAGAGTACAAAGTGTAACAAAATACTCACAACTACAGAAAACGGGTACAACACAAGTACAACTACTGGGCTCTATTAGGCCCAATACCCTCCGCAGCCGTAGGCTCTGGCTGCTCAACACCTGGACCTGAAAAGGTGGTAAGTACGACACGTCAGCGGAACACTGAGTAGAATGGCAACCAGCTAGCTAAGAAATGCAGTAAAGGTGGACAAGTAGCTGTTGTTTTTAATTTCTCCCTTTATTTAACTAATTATTATTTCTTTCTTCACTTGGTTTATTCAACAGGTATTTTTCTTGATCTCGAATGTTCCTCGTGGGAACGATCTTGGTTGCAGTCTTTTCCGAAAAGTAGAAGTAGCACGTGGTGCTCTCCTGGTCGGGAGAGTCCCCCGTGGTGGTCCTACTCTCAGTCAACCACCCCAAGGTTGCCGATAGACGTAATGGTAACTACGACACGCAAGATAGATGCATGGGTAGCTACCCCGCACTGACACACGGTCAGTCGTTTCCATCAACGGGTGCGCCCAAAGCACAGCACGGAACCAATATAGGGCAGAGCCCTCTCAATAACAGGGGTCTAGCCCCTCCACAGTAACCAAACAGGGGTCTTGCCCCTCCACAGTCTGCGCACCCTCGCCTGACTACCCTGGTTTGCCCAGTGGGCCCAACAAGTCGGTTAGTATAGCTAGCTGAACCCCGGGCCCCGTGGGGTGGCTAGCTCCCTCCCTACACTAGTAGCTCTCCCCGGTACTGTGTATGTAAGGCCCAAAAGTCGGTACAAAGTAGCTAGACCTAACCCCGGGTCTCAACCGTAGGGCGACTGGCTCTGCTCTGCACTAAACAGGTGATATGTGCTTCCCTTGGTACCACGTACCTAAGAGACAACACACTTTCCCTTTCACATTTCCAGTCCCATTCTATTTATTTCCAGGAGCTCTTCTCCTAATTCCCCATAGGGTTCATGCTCGTGTTTCTCAGGCTAAGCCATACTAGGTTTCATCATTTCAGTTTTATTCGCATATAGCACGTGTTTCCAACATTTAAACTTTCTTTTCCAATTTATATACAAGCAGCTCGAATTTAGTTTTTAAACAACAAGAATTACATGTAGCAGTTACTACCACAGTCCTCTACATTTCACAAGCAACTGTTATCCAATTATAGGCAATTATCATTATTCTATCTACTCATCCAAGACTGCAATTCGGGCATTCAAGACATTCGTTCCAGTGTTTCTGTTCCTAGGATTCATGCCACACCCTAGGATATATCATTCAATTTAGTGTTTCTGGTCCTAGGATTCATGCAATACGCTAGGATCTATCATTCAATCTAGTGTTTCTGGTCCTAGGATTCATGACATACCCTAGGATCTATCATTCAATCTAGTGTTTCTGATCTTAGGATTCATGCCATACCCTTGAATCTATCATTTATTCCAGACATACATTTATGGTTGTAATTAACTATGGGAAGCCACTCTACCCGCAAAATCGGGAGTAATGGAGGCTTGATCGGCGAGTCCACGCGCCTCCGCAACCCCCAAATCCGCAACAAAATGAGGTCCTAACACAAGGATCAACCACAAGGAACCACTCAAAATAGGATTAAGGTATTTCAAACAAGTAGAGGAATTTATATGGAGAAGAACGGAATCTTAAACACGGAAATCGGACCTCAAACGGAACCTAAACGGGTCAAAAATGACAATTCTGACTCAAATCAGACGTCTGGAACATCTTCCAGACATCTTAAAAGGAGTCCAAATCCATACCTTACACTGTGCTGCTCCTCAGACGTCCAAAGATCCTACTAAACCGTTTGGACCTAGTTCTAGACATCCGACCACCTCTCTGGATGTCTGGAGAAGCTCTCCGCCATTTGGTAACTCGCCCAAACGTCTGAACCGCATGGGAGGGCGTGTCTCACACCTTCCCGAAGCGAATCCGGCACGCGCACACAAAAACTCTCAATACTGCACGTAACAGAGTTTCGGCAGAACGGCCTACATGGCCATATCCGCAAAAAGGAAGGAATAGGCGCAATACGTACCTCTCAGTAGTCTGGAGCTTCCTCCAAACGTCTGATTCTGGGAAAAATCCCAAAATTAGAAGCTCCTTCGTCTTCTTCCTGCTGCGTGCGGCCGCGCAGCGCTTGCTCCTCCACTACTCTAGCTGCAGCAGCGTCGGGGAGGACCTCCCTGACACACACTCCGCCTCGTGCACGCCCAACCGACCTCGAATTGCTCCGACGAGCTCTCTCTCATGACTCGCGTGCTCTCCTCCCCGCCGCTGCACTCGGCTGCAGCTGTTGCTCTCGCTCTCGCACCCTCTCTCGCTTTCGCAATTAAGGAAGGGGAAGACGGATGGATGTGGGGTGGCGTGAGGGAGAAGAGAGGGTATAAGTAAGCGTGAGGGGGGGGGGAGGCGCTGCAGTCGGCGGGGGAAGAAGAAAGAGAAGGGGGCGGCTGGGGCTCAGTCTGCGTGCGCAGACTCGCGGTCGTACACACGCAAAAATTGATTTCCAGACGTCTGGAAGGGTGTCCAGACGTCTGACCAGACATCTGGCCTAAGTCCCAAATGTCGTAAAGAACTTTGATGGCACGGGTCTTAACAACTGTCCACTTTTCACCCACTCACTGCCCGCCACACATGCTCCAACCCTCCAACGAACAACCCCACAAACACGACCACAGAGCGACCTAGGCACACACGCTTAGGCCACCCCGCGACCAGCCAGCCACCATCTCACCTTCACCGTAACACGGCGAAGCTCCCCGAGTGATCTAATGGGGCCGAAAGGCCGTGTTCAATGATTGCAGGTTTCGACCCCCTGCCGCCATTAGAGCAGGAGCAAAGCTCGCGCGCAAGCTCACTCCAGGTCACCCCTCTCCAGGAAATCAAGTCCCAGGTGCGCGGAAGCATTCCACAACTCTTTCGCACCAAGTAATTGGAGGCGTCCGCGACTGCAGCTGCTTCAATTAGGCTGGTGATCGGTCGCGTTTTGCGGTGCTTTAAAGATATCTTCGTTGTAGTATTACCATGAAAAGTGATTACCAGTTTATTTTAATTTATTACTCAATTTAGAATATCCCGAGGTCGAACTCAGGGAGTAAACTTTGATTCTAGAAGCATACAAATTCACAATTAACCATATACTATTTTACAAAAATTAAAGAGAGAGTGTGAACAAAAAAATCCTTTTCTTTTCTTTTTTTTCTTTCTTCTCTTCTTTTCTCTTCCTTCTCTTCTTTCTCTACCTTTCCTTTCTCTTCAGACGCCTTATCGGCCCCTTTGCTACAGTGCCTCGTAGGTTCTTCTCCTCTTGGCTTCTTTTTCTTCTCTTCTCTATTCGGCTTCCTTCTTCTTCTTCTTCTTTCTTCTTCTGTTGCAGCTCTTGGCTGCTTCTTCTCTTTCTTTTCCCTGCAGCTTCCTCCTTCCTGTCTTCTTTCTTCAGCTGCTTCTCTACCTTGAGTTCTTCCTTCCTCTTTCTTAAGCAACTGCTTCTCTTCTGCTCTGCTCCGCTCCTCCTCCTTTCTTCCTCTCCTACTTCCCTACACGGTACACGGTTAGGAAAAACCTAACCCCTACCCGCCCCATGTCTCTCTCTCTCTCTATTTCTTTCTCAAAGGTTCTCTCCCAGAGCATTCGCGGGTATACAGGTTGGTTGCACGCCCGGGACCAAGCCCACCGGCATGCGGTGGTGGGCGAGGAATTTTGGTCAGGTAATCGAGTTCGGACCCAGGCCCACGGGGCGTGAGCGCAGGCGAGGGCGGGTGCAAGCGCGTGGCGCGCTACGTGCATGGGCGAGGGACCTGACCCCTGTGTATCGAAGGCGATAAGCGTAAGGCACCTTTTCAATTTATTTGAAGCACTGCGCTCGGACATTTACGAGGTGGGACTAAAAGTCCCACCTAAATTTTGCGAACGCTCGCAACAGGAGCTACGTTCAATTGCCGACGCTATAGGGGTCCTTGCAGCCAAACACTTGGTTGGGGTTGTGCACAGGAGGATTCCACGCAACCTGGGACTGTGCACCTGGAGCAGAGAGGCCTGCAGCTATAGCAAGCTCTCTTCAAGCTTCTTCGGCAATGGCGGAGGGACATCGGAACCTGAAATGCATGAACATGGCCTTGCGGCCCTGTCAGATCAGAGGAAAAAATTCGCCGTACCACGGCGAAGGTGAAGATGAGGTTGGCTGGCTGCGTGGTGGCCTAGGCGTGCGTGCCTAGGTTACTCTGTGGCCAGAGTTATGGGTTAGGTCGAGGGGCATTTGTGGTGGTGTAGGCGGTGTGTGAGTGGGTGGATGATGTTCAGTGGAGTGTGGCGGAGGTTGTTAGGTGGTTGGCGAGACGTATGGGGGTGCGGAGTGACGGAGGTGTCTCGCCAGAGGGTGGCCGGAGATGGGGAAGATGCGAGCTGACAGTGGCGGTTGAGGGGTGTTGTGTGAAATAGAAAGAGGGAAATGAAAGTGTGGAAGACGGGGAGCTTATCTGGATTAGTTGGAGTGAAGGGGGGGGGGAGCAGAGACAGACGGCTCATTTGTGCCGTCGTCTGAGAAGACGACCATGAGGGAGATAACAGTGATGAGGAGGATAGGAAGGCATGCGCTGGTGCGGCGCGACGTGGGTGGACGAGGCGGAGTGAACCCTACTGCAGGTATGGCAGCAGAGCGACGAGAGGGAGGAGGAAGAATCAGTAGAGCTTGCAGGCTACTTGGCCGGAGAGAGAGGAGATGAAATCTGGGGGATTCTGCGGCCAAAACAAGTCTCCAGCAACCGGCAGCCCCTGCCGCTCCTTAAATAGGTGTTGGCGAGGAGGGAAACTCGAGGAGGAAGCATGGGAAAGCCGCCGGAGAATGGCCGGAAAAGAGACCCATGCCTTTCGTGCGTTCGCACGAGAGGTATGGGCATCGGCAGGGCATGGGAGGGGGTCCATGTGGAAGAAGACAACTCAGGGGAACCTCCTCTGGTTTCTGGGGTCAGTCCCCATACCCTCCGCGGTGCCATCCTCCTCGCAAAGTCGCCGGAGGCATGGGCAGCTGCTGCGGGTGGCAGAGGGCCCGGCTTGCAAAGAATGAAGGGAAAGTTGAGGGGCTAAGTGCAAGGGTTCAAAAAGTTAAGGGTCAAAAAGTAATTCTTGAGGATAAATTTGTAAAGTAGTTCAAGGAAAACCTTCCTTAGGTCCAAATTTTGATATAACCCTAATTTGGACCTAAGAAATCGAATGGTGAAGTTGGATTTTAGGTTTGACCACGTTTGACTGGTCAATTTGCACAAAAACCCAAATTAGGTCAAAAATTGGATATGGTTCTCAATCTAGGTCAAAATAGGTTCCAATGGCCAAATTGAAGGTTCTAAACCCTAGGGGATATTTTTTCATAAATTTTAGAGGATTTAATTGATTTTTATCTTGCTTCAAACTTCGTGAATTTGAGCGGTGATGAGAACCTCATCATGAACCCTAACTAGCACAATTTAATCTAAATAAGTGTGAAGAAGCTCCTACAAAACCTAAAGAAAAGCCTAACTCAGAGAAGTCTGAATTGAAGAATAAAATAAGTCATGAGGGGTAAAACTGTAATTTTACTAAGACAATACATAAACAGGGTATTTAAGGGTCTAAACACAGGTCAAATGAGCTTAATAAGGAAGGAAGTGGGATGATCTGATCTGAAAAGGGTTATAGCAACTTCTAGGAATTAAATGACATTCTGTAACCCTAAAAACAAACCCGCTTTAATTCACGAGGTTTTAGACAGAGTAAAAATCAACTAAACCCTCTAAAAATCATGGAAAAATACTCTAGGGTTTAAAACCTTCAATTTGGCCTTTGCAACCTATTTTGACCAAATTTGAGAACCATGCCCAAATTTTAACCTAATTTAGGTTTTTATGCAAATTGATCATTCAAACATGGTCAAACCTAAAATCAAATTACACCATTGAATTTCTTAGGTTCAAATTAGGCTGGTACAAAAATTTGGGCCTAAGTGAAGACCATCTTGACCGACTTTACAAATTGGTCCTCTTGAATTACTTTCTGACCCTTATCTTTTCAAAACCTTGCATCCAGCCCCCTATCTTCCCCTTCGTTCTTTGCAGAACGATCCTCCCTGCCACCTTGAGCAAGCACCATACCTCCGGCGACCTTGCGCGGAGGATGGCGTCACGCAGGGTAAGGCAACCGCTCTCAGGAACGAGCGGGGGGTTCCCTGCGTCGTCCTCTGTTGCAAGGACCCTCCCCTGTGGCCTGCAGCTGCCCATGCCTCTCGTGCGAACGCACGAAAGGCATGGATCTCCATCTCCGACCATCTCCGGTGAGCTCCCCCACGTAGCTCTCTCGAGACCCTCTCCTCGCTAGCGCCTTTATAAGGAGCAGCAGGGGCTGCCGTCTCCTTCAAGCTTGATTTGGCCGAGGATCCCTCCCCTATTTCGTCTCCTCCTCCCACGATCAAAACGCCCGCAGGCTCCGATGGCCCTTCCTCCTCCTTTCGTCGCTCTGCTGCCATACCTGCAGCAGAGCCCACTCCGCCTCGTCTTCCCGCGCTAGGCCGCACCAGCTGGTGCTTTCCCCACCTCTTCCTCGCCGCCGTTACTCACCTCTGAGCTCCTTCATCTCCGGTGCCGGTAGGTATGCGTCGAACGCTGCCTCCCTCCCTCTTCGTCAATTAGGTAGGTAAAAACTTTCCCCTCTCTCTCTCTGTTATTTCCCTTTTCCTAATTTACTATTTCAATTGGGGCGACGCGGAAGGAAGTCACGCACACACCCAGGACTTCAATTGGGGTCGTAAGCCTCGGCGGCCACCCCAATTGCTCGAAGCCTTCTCCCGCAGGCGCCCGAGATCGGAGGTGGGGCTTTAGTCCCACCTCAGAAGTGTATGGGTGCACGCCCATACATAAATTGAAAAAATGCTATCGGCTGCTTGCCTCCGATAGCGCTGGGGTGAGGTCCCTCACCTACTCACCGGATCTCGTCCGCAACACGCCTACGCGGATTTCACCCGACCCGACTTCCCACTCATGTGCACTCCTCGCGCACCATCGACGCCGGTGCGCCTGGACCCGGGCATGCAACCCAACCCAATTACCCAGCTCTGGGAGAGATTACCAAAGAGAGATTTAGAGAGAGAGAGGCGCGGGGAAGGGGTAGGGTAGGTTTTGCACTGACGTTTGTGTGTGTGTGCAGGAAGGAAGAAAGGAGAAGAGGAGTAGTGGCCGGGACTTAGCAGTGCAGGGAAAAAGGAAGGAAGGAGAAAAGAAGAAGCCGCAGTAAGGAGAGGAAAAGGAGAAGGAGAGGCTGATCAGATAAGGCGTCTGAGCTCTGAATCAGACATTGGCGAAAAAGAAGAAGAAGCCGCAGCAAGAAGAAAGAAGAAGAAGAAGAAGGACCAGAGCAAAGAAAGAAAAAAAAAACAAGAAGAAGAGGCAGCAGCAGAAAAGAAAAGAAGAAGAAGCCAAGAGAAAGAGAGAGACTGCCGCACAAGAAATCAGAAAAGAAAAGAAGGAAAAGGAAGAAGAAGCAGAGAAGGAAGAAAGGAAAGGAAAAGAAAAGAAGAGAAGAGAAGAAGGGCTTGCCATAGAGAAGAAGAAAGAAGAGAAGGAAAAGGGAGAAAGAAAGGAGCAATTTTTACTCCCTCTCTCTCTCTCTCTCTCTTTTTCTTAATTTTTGTAAAACATTATATGTTGTGAATTTATATGCTTCTGGAATTATAGTTTGCTCCTTGAGTTCGACTTCGAGAAACTTCTTATTTCCGAGCAACAAATTATATTAAACTGGTGACCGTTTCTTTCCACTATACTACGACGAATGGGAACAAACTTCAGTCCGACTTTTGGGTCAGATGCGCAAAATCGGGATATTCTCCTTATGAATATGTTCTCTTTCTCCCTTATGGACAAGACAGCCCATTGGTACCAAACACAAACCCGGCCGATCAACAATTGGGAGGAACTTCAGTCCGAGTTCCTGAAGAAGTTCTTCCCCGTTGGTCGGACCAATGTCTTGCACCATCAGATTACCCACTTCACGCAACAAACGGGAGAACCTCTTCATGAGGCATGGGATCGTTTTCAGGATCTCATGAGGAAGTGCCCCCATCACGGAGTTCCTAAATGGGAACAAGTCCAGTCTTTTTACCAGGGACTTCGTGAGGATATTAGACTGTTCGTCAATACAACTTGCAGAGGGAATATCATGGGTCAACATGAGGACACCGTGTGGGAGATTCTCGAGAATATGTGCGAGAACTCCATCAATAATGACTCCATGGGATTATTCGATAGGACGAATACCCACGTATCGATGAACCTTAGGAGAGCACACGAGACGCAGGGCCTGTCCGCATCAGTCGACCTGGAATTGATGGCCAGTCGATTAGACAAGGTCACTATTATTGAGAAGAAGGTGGATGAGCTGACTCAGCACTTGCAGCGAGCCACCTCTGCGCATAATTCCTTTGCACTGCCTCCTTCCACACGGGAGACTGTGCAAAACATTCTACACCGACCTTCTCCTGGGATGGAACCACATCCACCCCCATCTGATTCATCATGAACCTTAACTAGCATAATTTAATCTAAATAAGTGTAAACAAGCTCCTACAAAACCTAAAGAAAAGCCTAACTCAGAGAAGTCTGAATTGAAGAATAAAATAAGTCATAAGGGGTAAAACTGTAATTTTACCAAGGCAATACACAAACAGGGTATTTAAGGATCTAAACACAGGTCAAATGAGCTTAGTAAGGAAGGAAGTGGGATGATCTGATCTGAAAAGGGTTATAGCAACTTCTAGGAATTAAATGACATTTTGTAACTCTAAAAACAAACCTACTTTAATTCACGAGGTTCTAGATAGATTAAAAATCAAATAAACCTTCTAAAAATCATAAAAAAATACTTCCTAGGGTTTAAAACCTTCAATTTGGCCTTTGAAACCTATTCTGACCTAATTTGAGAACCATGCCCAAATTTTAACCTAATTTGGGTTTTTATGCAAATTGACCTATCAAACATAGTCAAACCTAAAATCAAATTACACCATTGAATTTCTTAGGTTCAAATCATGATGGTACAAAAATTTGGGCCTAAGTGAAGACCATCTTGACCGACTTTACAAATTGGTCCTCTTGAATTACTTTTTGACCCTTATCTTTTCAAAACCTTGCATCCAACCCCCTATCTTCCCCTTCATTCTTTGCAGAACGGTCCTCCCTGCCACCCTGCGCAGGCACCATACCTCCAGCGACCTTGCGCGGAGGATGGCACCGCGCAGGGTAAGCAACCGCTCTTAGGAACGAGCGAGGGGTTCCCTACATCGTCCTCTGTCACAGGGACCCTCCCCTGTGGCTTGCGGCTGCCCATGCCTCTCGTGCGAACGTACGACAGAAATGGGTCTCAATCTCCGACCATCTTCGGCGAGCTCCCCCACGTCGCTCTCTCGAGACCCTCTCCTCGCCAATGCCTTTATAAGGAGAAGCAGGGGCTGCCGTCTCCTTCAAGCCTGATTTGGCCGAGGATCCCTCCCCGATTTCGTCTCCTCCTCCCATGGTCAAAACGCCCGCAGGCTCCGGTGGCGCTTCCTCCTCCTTTCGTCGCTCTGCTGCCATACCTGCAGCAGAGCCCACTCCGCCTCGTCTTCCTGCGCCAGGCCACACCAGCTGGCGCTTTCCCGACCTCTTCCTCACCGCTGTTACTCACCACTGGGCTCCTTCGTTTCCGACACCGGCAGGTACGCGCCGAGCGCCGCCTCCCTCCCTCTTCGTCAATTAGGTAGGTAAAAACTTTCCCCTCTCTCTCTCTGTTATTTCCCCCTTCCTAATTTACTATTTCAACCCACCAACCACCACTGTCCATCACCACCTTCTCCATCTCCAGCTGCCCTCTGGTGAGGCGTACTCTCCACTCCACGCCTGCATCCACCTCACCAGCTACCCCTAAAGCTCTGCGCCACCTCACTGAACCGAATCCACCCTCCATTCACCACATAGCACCTCTAGACCACACCCCGAACACACTCACTCTCACGCACGCAGAGTGACCTAGGCGCACGGCCACAAGCACTCTCGCGTCTCGCCGACCCCCGCACCGCACTCGCCACACTCTGGCGAACCTCCCTGAACCTTTTTGACGTGGCCGCGAGGCCATTTGCGTGTTTCAGGTTTCGCCCTCCTCGCTGCCATTGACGAGCAGCAGGAGCTGCTTGATAGGTAGTTCCAGGCTTCTTCTGCTCCAGGCGTGAGCCCCAGGCGACGCGGAAGGAAGTCGCGCACACACCCAGGACTTCAATTGGGGTCACAAGCCTCGGCTACTGCCCCAATTGCTCAAAGCCTTCTCCCGTAGGCGCCCGAGATTGGAGGTGGGACATTAGTCCCACCTCGAAAGTGTATGGGCGCACGCCCATACATAAATTGAAAACGTGCTATCGGCTGGTTGCCTCCGATAGCACTGGGGTGAGGTCCCTCACCTACTCACCAGGTCTCGTCCATGACACGTCCACGTGGATCTGACCTGACCTGACTTCCCACTCCTGTGCACTCCTCGTGCACCACCCACACCGGTGCGCCTGGACCCGGGCACGCAACCCGACCTGATTACCTGGCTCTGGGAGAGCTTACCAAAGAGAGATTCAGAGAGAGAGAGAGCCGCGGGGAAGGGGTAGGGTAGGTTTTGCGCTGACGTTTGTGTGTGTGCGCAGGAAGGAAGAAAGGAGAAGAGGAGTAGTGGTTGGGACTTAGCAGCGTAGGGAAAAAGGAAGGAAGGAGAAAAGAAGAAGAAGCCGCAGCAAGAAGAGGAAAAGGAGAAGGAGAGGCTGATCAGATAAGGAGTCTGAGCTCTGAATCAGATGTCGGCGAAAAAGAAGCTGCAGCAAGAAGAAAGAAGAAGAAGGACCAGAGCAAAGAAAGAAAAAAAAAGGAGAGGCAGCAGTAGAAAGGAAAAGAAGAAGAAGCCAAGAGAAAGAGAGAGACTGTCGCACAAGAAATCAGAAAAGAGAAGAAGGAAAAGGAAGAAGAAGTAGAGAAGGAAGAAAGGAAAGGAAAAGAAAGAAAGGAAAAGAAGAGAAGAACTTGCCGCAGAGAAGAAGAAAGAAGAGAAGGAAAAGGGAGAAAGAAAGGAGTAATTTTTACTCTCTCTCTCACTCTCTCCCTTTTTCTTAATTTTTGTAAAACATTATATGTTGTTAATTTATATGCTTCTGGAATTATAGTTTGCTCCTTGAGTTCGACCTCGGGAAACTTCTTATTTCCGAGTAACAAATTGTATTAAACTGGTGACCGTTTCTTTGCACTGTACTACGACGAAACCCTAGAGAAGGAACGCAGTGCACCAGGATTTATTTTAGGGTTGCAGAATATCATTTAATTCCTAGAAGCTGCTATAACCCTTTTCAGATCAAATCATCTCACTTTCTCTCTTATTAAGCCCATTTGACCTGTGTTTAGACCCTTAGACATCCTGTTTGAGTATTGCTTTGGTAAAATTATAGTTTTACCCCTTATGAGTTGTTTTATACTCAAATTTATAGTTCTTTGATTTAGCCTTTCCTTTAGGTTTTGTAGGACCTTTTGTATACTTATTTAGGTCAAAATGTGCTAGTTAGGGTTCATGATGAGGTTCTCATCAGCTGGCATCTTCCTTGCGAGCGTAAAGAAGCGGGTGGGACACTTTAGTCCCACCTCGGAAGCACAGGTGAGCGGTAAGTCATTTATATTATTTTTGTGTCTTACGCTAATTGCCTTCGATACACAGGGGTCAGGTCCCTCACCTACGCACGCGCAGCGCGCCATGCGCTAGCACCTGCCCTCGCCCGCGCTCACGCCCCACGGGCCTGGGTCCAAACCCGATTACCCGACCAAGCACTCCTCGCGCACCACCCACGCCGGTGCACCTGGTCCCGACCCGCTTACTCGATTAAGGCTCTGGGAGCAAAGCTTGGAGTGAATTTGAAAGAGAGAGAGAGAGAGAGACGTGGAGCGGGTAGGACAGGAGAAGAACAAAGGAGAGGCTGAGGACTTAGCCGCACAAAGCAGCAGAAGTTGAAGAAGAAGGAGAAGGGAGCGCAACAGAGAGAAGAAGAAGAGATGCGGCTGAAGAGAAGAGAAGGAGAAGCAGCCAAGAGCTGCAATAGAAGGAGCTGAAGAAGAAAGCCAAAGGAAAAGAAAAGAAAAGGAGGAAAGCCTGCCGCATAGAGGAAAGGAAGAAGAAGAAGGCCGAGCAGAGAAGAGAAGAAGAAGAAGCCAAGAGGAGAACCTGCAAAGGCACTGTAGCAAGGGGCAGATAAGGCGTCTAATTCAAAGAATCAGATGTCTGAGAAAGAAAAGGCAGAGAAAGAAGAGAAGGAAGAGAGAAGAGGAGAAGAAAGAAAGAAAAAAAGAGAGATTTTTGTTCCCTCTCTCTTTAATTTTTGTAAAGTAGTATATTATAGTGAATTGTGAATTTTTATGCTTCTAGAATTAAGCTTGCTCCCTGAATTCGACCTCGGAACATTCTAAATTTTGAGTAATAAATTGAAATAAACTGATCACTGTTTTTTGCAACATACTACAACGAACATATCTTTAAGACACCGTGAACGACGACTATCACTCCACGTCAAGGCATCTCCTGCAAGGAGACGCGAACAACAGAATAGGAAAATGTCAATCTCAATGGACACTTAGCAAAAGAACTTCAGAACAGATGTCAAAAGGCATGTTGTGGTGGTTACTCTAGTTACAAGCACGTGAATTGGTTATTCTCAAGCTAGTTGATCAATTCTCGGGACGACCTTGCTCTGATACCATCTTGTTACGACCCAGTTCCTGAATCCCTACAGGACACGAGACTGTACTGACTCGATTGATCCCAAGACCCAGTCGTCCAACGAGAAAATAGCCAAAAAGGAGGAAAGTAAACCACATTCACTATGCTAAGCAACTAACAGTAACAAAAGTATAGTAGTAAAGAAGTAAACTACTACAGTACACACCACCACAACAGTAGAAAAGTAATGAGGTACAGGAATATTAAGTACAAGAAGTAAGAGTACAGAGGTGCAAGAAACTACTCACTACAATAGAAAAAGGAGTACAATAAGAAGGTACAACTACTGGGCTCTACTGGGCCCAGCACCCTCTGCAGCCGTAGGCTCTGGCTGCTCAACACCTCGACCTGAAAAGGGGTTATGAGTACAAAACGTTAGCGAATGCTGAGTAGAGTGGCAACCAACTAACTAAAGCATCAAAGGTGGACAGGTAGCTGTTGTTTTTCAATTTCTTTCTTTCTTTAACTAATTATTCTTTCTTTCACCACTTAGTCTATTTATTAGGTCTCTTTCTTGATCTCGAATGTTCCTTGTGGGAACGATCTTGATTGCAGTCTTTTTCGAAGAGTAGAAGTCGCATGTGGTGCTCTCCTGGCCGAGAGAGTCCCCCGTGGTGGTCCTACACCCAGTCAACCACCCCAAGGTCACGGACAGACGTAACGGGTACTGCGGCACGCGCGATAAGTGCACGGGTAGCTACTTCACACTAGCACGAGATCAGTCGTTTCCGTTAGCGGGTGCGTCCAAAGCACAGCACGATACCAGTATAGGGCCCAGCCTTCTCAGTAACAGGGGTCTAGCCTTTAAGAACCAAACAGGGGTCTCGCCCCTCCACAGTTCACGCACCTTCGCCTGACTACCTTGGTTTGCCCAGCGGGCTTAACCAGTTGGTGTAGGGTGGCTAGCTGAACCTCGGACCCCGTGGGGTGGCTAGGTCTCTCCCTACACTAGTAGCTCTCTCCGGTACTGTGTACGCGAAGGCCAAGAAGTCAGTACAAAGTAGACAATCCTAACCCCGGGTCCCAACCCAAGGGCGGCTAGCTCCACTCTACACTAAATAGGGGAACAGTCGCTCTCCTTGGTACTCCGTACTCAAGGGCTAACTCACTTCCCCACTCACATTTCTAGTTCCATTCCATTTATTTCCAGGAGCTCTACTCCTAATTCCCCGTAGGGTTCATGCTCATATTCCTCATGTCATTCCATACCAGATTTCATCATTTATATTTCCATTCTCAGGTCATACACAGGCAACTGGAAATTTTGTCATTCACATTTCTATATTCAAGTTATTCACAGGTAGTTCATGTTTCCAACATTCACCATTCCATTTTCAAATTATATACAAGCAGCTCATATTATGTGTGCGACAGGAAAGTTACATATAACAGTTAACAAGTACTATATATTTCACAAGCAACTGTTATTCATTTACAGGTAATTGTTATCATTCTACCTACTCATTCAAGACTGCAATCCATTAATTCAATACAGACATTCCAGTATTTCTAGTCCTAAGATTCATGCCATATCCTAGTGTTAAGACCCGTGCTGTTTGAGCCTTTTAAGACATTTGGACTGTGGGTCAGACATCTAGTCAAACGTCTGGACACCTTCCCAGACGTCTGGAAATCGAAAATTTCGAGTACGAACTTGCGTCTGCGGGCGTGTTGCACGCAGACAATACACTCCCCTCTTTTTTCTTCTTCTCTCTGCTTCCGCCCCCCACGAAACCCTAAACCCACACCCATATATAAAGCCCCCTCCTCTCCCTCGTTCCACCCCACTTCCCAACCACCTTCCTTCCAGCGAGAGCAACAGACCGGTGAGAGCGTGGGAGTGGCGCGAGGAGAGGAGGAGCAGCGTAAGAGGGAGAGGAGTTTAGCTTGTGAGCTCGCATGGGAGATCGCCGGTGGGCTCACGGCCGAAGCGGCGCATGTGCGAGGCGTAGGAGTGCGTCAGGGAGGTCCTCCCCGACACTGCTGCAGCTGGAGCAGCAGGCGAGTGGGTGCGGTGTGGACACGCGTGGCGCGAGAGGGCGGAAGCAGGTTCTGGTTCTGGGATTTTCCCAGAATCAGATGTCTGGAGAGACATCTAGACGACGTAGTCGACGTCTGGAAGAGGTTCCAGATGAATGAGAAGTAGACTTCGCGAAGGTACATCTTCTTTGCGAATATGGCCATGAAAGCTGCTCTGCCGAGGCACTGTTGCATGTCTTTTTGAGGGGATTTGGTGGATTTTGTGCAGGGTTCGCTTCAGGAAGGCACAGGATAAACCCTCCCACGCATTTCAGACATCTGGGTGACATACCAGACGATTGGAAGCACTTCCAGACGTCCAGAGAGGTGGTCGGACGTCTGGAACTCGGTCTAGACGGTCCAGCGGAGTTTCTGGACGTCTGAGGAGTGGTGCAGGACTTGAGGTATGGCACTGGACACTTTTAAGACATCTGGAAGTTGTTCCAAACGTCTGATTTGAGTCAGAAACACGATTTTTGACCCGTTTATGGTCCGTTTGAGGTCCGATTTCCGCAATTAAGATACCGATGTTTCCGAATGAATTCCTCTACTTGTTAGAAGACTTTCTATATTGTTCTGAATATTCTCTTGTGATTGATCCTTGTGATAGGATTTGTTTCCGTTGTAGGTTCGGGGCTTGCTGAGGCACGTGAGCCTGCCGTTCAAGCCCCCACTACTCCTGGGTTTACTGGTAGAGTGGCTTCCCTTTAAATTATTTAAAACCTAATTGCATGTGTGGAATGAATGATTAGAACCTAAGATATGGCATGAATCCTAGGACAAGAAATCCTGGAATGTCTGTATTTAATGAATGGATTGTAGTCTTGAATGAGTAGATAGAATGATAACAATTGCCTGTAAATGAATAATAGTTGCCTGCGAATATGTAATACTAGTGCTAGTTAATTGTTAAATGTAATTTTCTTGTCGCACACATAATATGAGCTGCATGTATATAATTTGGAAATGGAAAGGTGAATGTTGGAAACGCGAACTACTTGTGAATAACCTGAATATAGAAATGTGAATGATAGAATTACCAGTTGCATGTGTATAACCTGAGAATGGAAATAGAAATGATGAAACCTGATATGGAATGGCCTGAGAAATATGAGCATGAACCCTACGGGGAATTAGGAGTAGAGCTCCTGGAAATAAATGGAATGGAACTGGAAATGTGAGTGGGGAAGTGAGCTGACCCTTGAGTACGGAGTACCAAGGAGAGCGACTGTCCCCCTATTTAGTGTAGAGCGGAGCTAGTCGCCCTTGGGTTGGGACCCAGGGTTAGGATTGGCCACTTTGTACCGACTTCTTGGCCCTTGTGTACAGTGTACCGGGGAGAGCTACTAGTGTAGGGAGAGAGCTAGCCACCCCACGGGGCCCGGGGTTCAGCTAGCCGCCCTACACCGACTTGTTAGGACCACTGGGCAAACCAGGGTAGTCAGGCGAGGGAGCGCGGACTGTGGAGAGGCGAGACCCCTATTTGGTTCTTAGGGGCTAGACCCCTGCTACTGAGAGGGTTATGCCCTATACTGGTTCCATGTTATGCTTTGGGTGCGCCCGCTAACGGAAACGACTGATCGCATGCAAGTGTAGGGTAGCTACCCGTTCTCTTATCGTGCGTACCATAGTCACCGTTACGTCTGTCCGTGACCTTGGGGTGGTTGACTGGGTGTTGGACCACCACGGGGAACTCTCTCGGCCAGGAGAGCACCACATTCGACTTCTACTCTTCAGAAAAGACTACAATCAAGATCGTTCCCACGAGGAACATTCGAGATCAAGAAAGAGACTTGATAAATAAACCAAGTGGTGCAAGAAAGAATAATTAGTTAAAGAAAGAAAGAAATTGAAAAATAACAGCTATCTGTCCACCTTTACTGCTTTAGTTAGTTGGTTGCCACTCTACTCAGCGTTCGCTGACATTTTATACTCATAACCCCTTTTCAGGTCCAAGTGTTGAGCAGCCAAAGCCTTCGACTGCAGAGGGTGTTGGGCCCAGTAGAGCCCAGTAGTTTTAGCTTCTTGTTGTACTCCTTTTCAGTTGTAGTGAGTAGTTCTTGCACCTCTGTACTCTGACATTCTGTACTTTATATTCTTGTACCTGTTTACTTTCCTACTGTTGTGGTGGTGTGTACTGTAGTAGTTTTACTTCTTTACTGCTGTACTTTTGTTACTGTTAGTTGCTTAGCATGGTGAATGTGGTTTACTTTCCTTCTTTTTAGTTACTTTCTTGTTGGACGACTGGGTCTTGGGATCAGTCGAGTCGGTCCGATCTCGTGTGTTATAGGGATTTGAGAACCGAGTCGTAACACCTAGGTTCTAATCATTCATTCCACACATGCATTTAGGTTTTAATTAAATTAAGGGGAAGCCACTCTACCAATAAACCCAAGAATAGTGGGGGCTTGAATGGCAGGCTCACGTGCCTAAGTAAGCCCCGAACCCGCAACGGAATGAGGTCCTATCATAAGGATCAATCACAAGAGATTACTCAGAACAATATAAAAAGCCTTCTAACAAGTAGAGAAAATCATACGGAAAACATTGGTATCTTAATTGAAGAAAATGACCTCAAACAGACCCTAAACAGGTCAAAAATAGTGTTCCTGACTCAAATCAGACGTCTGGAACAACTTCTAAACGTCTTAAAAGTGTCCAGTGCCATACCTCAAGTCCTACGCCACTCCTCAGACGTCCAGGAACTCCTCTGGATCATCTGGACCCAATCCCAGACGTCCGACCACCTCTTCGGAATCTGGAAGCGCTTCCCGTCGTTTGGTATGTCGCCCAGATGCCCGAAGTGCGTGGGAGGGCGTGTCCCACGCCTTCTCAAAGCAAAACTTGCGCGAAATTCACCAAATCTCCTCAAAAAGGCATGCAACAGTGTCCTGGTGGAGCGGCCTGCATGGCCGTATCCGGAAAGAAGACGTACCTTCGCGAAGTCTACTCCTCAGACGTCTGGAACCTCCTTCAGACATCGGCTACGTTGTCTGGACGTCGCTCCAGACATCTAATTCTTGGAAAATCCTAGAACCAGAACCTGCTTCCGCCCTCTCGCACCGTGTGTGGCCATGCCGCGCCCTCTCGCCTGCAGTTCCGACTGCAACAGTGTTATAACCAGGGCATCAAACGTCGTTTAAGACGTTTGGGAAGTGGTCCAGACATCTAGTTAGACGTCTGGAAGCCTTTCTAGACGTCTGTAAATTAATTTTTTCGGCGTACGGGTTCGCGTCTGTGCGCATGCACCCGCAGACTAAATCGCCGCCCTCCTTCTCTTTCCTCCCTGCAGACGCAGCCTTTTTTCTCTCTCTCTCCCCACGGCTACCTTCAAATACACCCCTCTCTCCCTCACCGTCACTCCACCGCCTTCTTCTTCTTCCTGTCAGTGAGAGAGTGAGCGGGAGAGGGCGGCAATAGCAGCTGCTGCGAGTGTGTGGGGAGGAGGGGCTGTTGTGAGAGAGAGAGAGAGAGCTTGACCACGAGGGTGCGAGCTCTCCGGAGCAGCCAGAGCCGATCGGCGGGTGCGCAGCAGGCGCGTGGTGCTGGGGACGAGCTGCTGCAGCTCAGGCAGCAGGCGGGCGTAGCGCGGCACGGCCGTGTGCTGCGGGCGGAGGGCGAGGAGGTCCTGATTCTGGGAAAATTTCCCAGAATCAGACGTCTGGACATTTCTCCAGACGATGAAGGAGACATCTGGACATACGTCTAGAAGACCTAAGGAGACGTCTGGAGGAAGGTCCAGACGTCTGAATGGTGCGATATTTTTACCTTCCTTCTTCTTTCGTGTGTTCGGCCATGCAGTCGTTCCGCCGAAGGGTTCTGCATCTTTTCGTGTTGAGAATGATAGCGCGTGCGTGCAGGTATCGCTCGGGAAGGTGCAAGGGCACGTCATCCCACGTAGATCAGACGTCTGGGCACAGCACTAGACGACGGAGAGGGTCTCCAGACATCTAGAGTGACGGTCGGACGCCTGGAAACTAAGTCCAGACGGTTCAGCGAGCTTTTGGATGTCTGAAGGACAGCGTAGGATCAAGGTATGACCTGAGCCATCATTTAAGATGTCTGGAAGATGTTCCGGACATCTGATTTTGGGCAGACTTGTCGTTTTTGACCCGTTTAGGGTCCATTCGAAGTCCGTTTTCCGCGTTTCAAGTTTCGTTCTTCTCAGATTTAGTTCCTCTACCTATTTATAGTAATTGTATACTATTCTGAGTAGCTCCTTGCAATTGATCCTTGTGTTAGGACCCCATTCCGTTGCGGTTCTAGGGATTGCGGAGGCGCGCGGGTTTGCCGATTACACCCCCAGTATTCCCAGTTTTGCGGGTAGAGTGGCTTCCCTTAATTAATTACAAACATTAATGCTTATCTGGATTAAATGATAGATCCCAGGGTATAGCATGAATCCTAGGACTGAAGACTAGATTGAATGATAGATCCTAGGGTGTGGCATGAATCCTAGGAACAGAAACACTGAAACGAATGCCTTGAATGCCTGAATTGCAGTCTCGGATAAGTAGATAGAATAATGATAATTGCCTGTAATTGGATAACAGCTGCCTGTGAAATGTAGAGCACTGTTGCTAGTAACTACTACATGTAATTACTGTTGTTTGGAATCTAGATACGAGCTGCTTGTATATAAATTGGAAAGGAAAAGAAGTTTGAATGTTGGAATTACTTACTATATGCGAATAAACCAGAAATGATGAAACCTAGTATGGCTTGTCCTGAGGAAACCTAAGCACTAACCCTACGGGGAATTAGGAATAGAACTCCTGAAAATAAATGGAATAGAACTGGAAAAGTAAAACGAGAGAGCATGTTGTCTCTGGGGTACGTGATACCAAAGAGAGCACATATTACCTCTTAGTGTAGAGGGGAGCTTGCCACCCTTAGGTTGAGACCGGGGTGGGTTTGGCCACTTTGCACCGACTTTCTGGCCGTCGCGTACACCGTACCAGGGAGAGCTACTAGTGTAGGGAAAGAGCTAGCCACCCCACGGGCCCCGGGGTTCTGCTAGCTCTCCTACACCGACTTGTTAGGCCCACTGGACAAACCAGGGTAGTCAGGCGAGGGTGCATGGATTGTGGAGGGGCAAGACCCCTGTTGGTTACTGTGGAGGGGTTGGACCCCTGTTACTGAGAGGGCTCTGCCCTATACTGGTTCCGTGCTGTGCTTTGGGGCGCACCCGTTAACGGAAACGACTGACCGCGTGCCAGTGCGGGGTAGCTACCCGTGCATTTATCGCGCGTGCCGTAGTCACCGTTACGTCTGTCAGTGACCTTGGGGTGGTTGACTGAGGGTAGGACCACCACGGGGAACTCTCCCGGCTAGGAGAGCACCACGTGTTACTTCTACTTTTCGGAAGAGACTACAATCAAGATCGTTCCCACGAGGAATGAGAAAGATCTGAGGAATAATGCAATAATTGAGTAAATGGAAAAATAAAGAAAGAAATTAAAAATATAACAGCTAAAAATATAACAGCTACTGTTCACCTTACTATTTTTCTTAGCTTTTGTTTGCCACTCTACTCAGTGTTTCGCTGACGTGTCACCTTTGTCACCTTTTCAGGACCAGGTGTTGAGCAGCCAAAGCCGGCGGCTGCAGAGGGTGCTGGGCTTAGTAAAGCCCAGTAGTTTTTACTCGTGTAGTACCCACTATACCTTTCCTTCTGTTGTAGTGACTAGTCTCTGTTACTACTGTACTCTTTTATTGTAAGCATCATGTTTATGTACCTGTTTAATTCCTTACTGTTGTGATGGCGTATACTGTAGTATTTTCTTTCTTTACTGCTGTATTTTGTTACTGCTAGTTATATACATGGTGAATGTGGTTTATTTTGCTGCTCTTTTGGTTACTTTCTCGTTGGACGACTGGGTCTTGGGATCAGTCGAGTCGGTTCGATTCTCGTATCTCGTAGGGATTCGGGAATCGGGTCGTAACAAGCAGTGTCGGGGAGGACCTCCCCGACGCACTCCCTCGTCTCGCACGCGCCGCTCCGGCCATGTGCTCACCGATGAGCTCCCACGCGAGCACGCAAGCGCAACTCCTCTCCCTCTCACGTTGCTCCTCCTCTCCTTCTCACACTGCTCCCGCGCTCTCACTTGACTTGCTGCTCTCGCTGGAGGGAAGGAGGAAGGTGGCTGGGAAGTGGGGTGGAACGAGAGACGGAGGGGGGCTTTATAAGGGTGTGGGTTTAGGGTTTTACTGGGGGTGGAAGGAGAGAGAAGAAGGAAGAAAATGAGGGGTGTACTGTCTGCGTGCAACACGCGTGTAGACGCAAGCTCGTACTCAAAATTTTCGATTTCCAGACGTCTGGGAAGGTGTCCAGATGTCTGACCAGACGTCTGACCCACAGTCCAGACGTCTTAAAAGGCTCAAACAGCACGGGTCTTAACATCCTGTACGGTGCAGTAGGGTGGGGTTGGTCCCGGGTATCAGTGAAATCTCGAACTTGATCTCCCGCTCAGGCGATAGTCCTGACAACTCCTTTGGGAAAGTGTCGAGGTACTCACAGACCACCGGAATGCTCTGAAAGTCGGCCACGGGCTAGGCTCTACCACCACACAGGCTAAGAAGCCCTCACACCCTTGGCTCAAAAGCCTTGCTGCCTGATGAGAGCTTCATCATGAACCATAACTAGCACATTTTGATTTAAATAAGTGTATAAAAGCTCCTACAAAACCTAAAGGTAAGCATAAATCAGAGAATTCTAAATTTAAGAATAAAATAATTCACAAGGGGTAAAACTGTAATTTTACCAATGCAGTACACAGACAGGGTGTCTAAGGGTCTAAACACAGGTCAAATGGGCTAAATAAGAAAGAAAGTGAGATGGCCTGATCTGAAAAGGGTTATAGCAACTTTTAGGAATTAAATGACATTCTGTAACCCTGAAACAAACCCGCTTTAATTCACGAGGTTCTAGGCAGGATAAAAATCAACTAAACCCCCTAAAATTCATGGAAAAATATTCCGTAGGGTTTAGAACCTTCAATTTGGCCTTTGGAACCTATCTTGACCTAAATTGAGAACCATACCCAATTTTTGACCTAATTTGAGTTTTTAATGCAAATTGACCAGTCAAACGTGGTTAAACCAAAAATAAAACTTCACCATTGGATTCCTTAGGTCCAAATTAGGTTTATACCAAAATTTGGACCTAAGGGAAGGCCATCTTGACCTACTTTACAAATTGGTCATCTAGAATTACTTTTCGACCCTTATCTTTTTGAATCCTTGCATTTTACCCCCTAGCTTCTCTTTCGTTCTTTACAGAATGGTCCCTATGCCACCCCACGCAGCCGCCCATACCTCCGGCGACCTTGCGTGGAGGATGGAGCCGCACAGGATATGGGGGCTGCTCTCAGAAACGAAAGGGGGGTTTCCTGCGTCGTCCTCTTTCGTAGGGACCCCCTCCCATGACCTGCCATTGCCCACTCCTCTCGTGCGAACGCGCGAGAGGAATGGGTCTCCATCTCCGACCAACTCCGGCAAGCTCTCCACGATCTCTCCTCGAGATTCTCCTCTCGCCAGCTGCTATAAAAGGGACGGCAGGGCTCTCCGGTCGTCTCAAGCTCGTTTTGGCCAGAGAATTCCCCCAAACTCGTCCCTTCTCACTCCGGCCAGACAGCTCGATGCTTGCGGCGACCCTTCCCCCTCCCTCTCATCGCTCTGCTGCCACACCTACAGTAAAGTTCACTCCGCCTTGTCCTCCCGCGCCAGGCCGCACCAGCTGACGCCTTCTAGATCCCCTTCTCGTCACCGTTACCCACCTCTGGGCGTCTTCGTCTCCAGCGTCGGCAGGCACGAGCAGAGTGCCTCCTCCCCCCCCTTTCGTCATTTAATTAGGTGAAACTCTTCCCCTTACTCTCTCGTTTATTTCCCCCTTTTTTATTTGCTATTTCCACCCACCGACCACCGCTGTCCATCACCACCTTCTCCATCTCCGGCCGCCCTCCGGCAAGGCATCCCCGCCGCTCCACTCCTCCATCCACCTCGCCAATCACCCCTTAAGCACCGCGACACCTCACTGACACTAAATCCGCACTCCACTCACCACACCACACCTCCAAAACACCCCCCCGAACACACCCACTCTCACTCACACAGTGTGCCCTAGGCACGTGCACTCCAGCCTTCCCACGCCACGCCAACCCCCGCACTGTCTTCGCCGTGCTCTAGCGAAGCTCACTAAGTGTTTTGACGTGGCCGCAAAGCCGTTTTAGTGTTTTCAGGACCCAGGTGCTCGCCGCCATTGTCGAGCGAGTGAAGCTTGCTCTGGAGCTTCACCCAGGTCTCCTCGCTCCAGGCAACAGGTCCCAGGTCACGTGGAATCTCTTCGCGTACAGCCTTAGCCAAGCAATTGGCACTACCGCCCCACATAGCTGCTGTAATCAAGAGGCACGGTCTGCTACGGGCACGTGAGAAAGAGCGGTGAGCATTAGTCCCACCTCGGTAAGTCACAAAGTGCGTGAGCACTTTATATTGATTTTGTGCTATTGCTGTGTTGCCTCGAATACACTGGGGTGAGGTCCCTCCTCACCTATCCACAGTGCCTCGTTCATGAGCTCATCACGCGGATCTGGTGCCCCGACCGACTACCCCCACTCCTGAGCACTCCTCGCGCACCACACCCATGTCGGTCCGCCTGGACTCGGGCATGCGACCTGACCCGATTACCCGGCTCTGGGAAAGCGTACCAAAGAGAGATTCAGAGAGAGAGAGAGACGCATGAAAGGGTAGGGGTAGGTTTTACATGTGTGCAGGGAGCAGCTGAAGAAGAGAAGAAAGAGCGGGCGGCGAGGACTTAGCTGCAAAAGTGAAGAAGAAAGAAGAAGGTGAAGGAGAAGCCGTAGCAAGGAAGAAAACGAAGCCAAGGAAGAGCTGTTGAAGAAGAAGGAGGGGGCACTGTAGCAACAGCGCCGATAAGACGTCCGACTCGAAGAATTAGACGTCCGAAACAGGGAAAGGCAGAAAAGGAAGAGAAAAGGAAGAGAAGAAGAGAAGAAAAAGAAAATAAGAAGAAGGAAGGAGTTGCTGAAGAAAGAAGGAGAAGAAGATGCAGAAAAGAGAAGAAAGAAGAAGAAGCCGCAGCAAAGTAGAAGAAGAAAGAAGAAGGCACAGAAGCTGATTGAAGAAGAGAAGGCACAGTAAGAGAAAGAGAGGAAGAAGAAGCCAAGAGAAAGAAGGGAAGGAAAAGAGAAGAAGAATAAAAAGAAAAGGACGTTTTGCTCATTCTCTCTCTCTTAAATTTTTGTAAAACAGTATATAGTCAATTGTGAATTCATATGTTTCTAGAATGACGTGTGCTCCCTGAGTTCGACCTCAGGATATTTTAAAATCTCGAGTAATAAATAAATTAAAGTGATAATCGTCTTTCATAATACTACAACGAATACATCATTAAAATCCGAAGGACGATCCCAACACTACCCGAAACACGGAGATGCATCTGAAATCTCTGTCCACCAACTGGCCGTGAAACTCAAAGGGAGGAAACTCCGGTATGGGAAAGATGATCTTCCTCTTGAAACAGTCTATCAAGGTGTGATAGGCGGACAACCAATCCATCCCTAGGATCACTCCAAAGTCCTCCATCTGTATCATAATCAGGTCAGCGGGGAGGCTATGTCCCCCTATGCTGACGTCGCAGTCTGTGTAGATCTCCTTGGCTACAAACAACAGGCCACCTAGGCCTTTGATCACAAATGGATCCTCTAATAGTACACTTCCCTGCCTCAAACTAACGACAACACTCGTAGTGACAAAAAAAGAGTGGGTGGTGTCGGAAACAAAAGGTACGTACATTAATTTGCCAGAAATAGTAACCATACCTGCCACCACAAAACCCGAAGCCCTGGAGTCTCTGTGTGTTAGGGCATTGATACGACCCTCAGCTCTCGATGCAAATGAAGCGGCTACATTCTGGGTCGGGCGAGTAGTAGCTGGCCGGTACCCTCTTCGTGACTGCGGTCCTCCCCCACGCGCCTAGTGACTACGACCGCCAGCTCGGCCTCTAGCGCTCGGTGAAGGGGAGCATCTACTGGGCCCCAGCCTTAGATGGACAGTTCTTCTTAAGGTGGCTCGACTGACCACACTGGTAACAGAGAGGTACACGACCTCCTCCCGCAGTAGGTCCTTGCTGGTGGCTGGGCAGGGTCCGGGGCTGGCGATTGGGCCCTATCTAGGGTCCCCAAAGGCCACTAGTGGTCCCGTAAAATGAGACGGCTCTCCTGTGGGCGCCGTGTGCCTCCTCTCCCGATGGCCTTGTGAGCGCCCCAACTGGTAGGCCCCCCTCTGACCTCCTCTGACTCGCCAAATGCTAGGGTGACTTTACCGTGCTGCTCGAGGCTCCCCTTCCACACCCTCGGAGGTGGTAGGGGGCGGCGGGAACTGAAATTCCTCTCGTACTACCTTTCGGATCAACTGAACGAGGTCTCGGGCTTGGACACTCAGGAGGAGAGGCGAGGCAGCACTGGTCCCAAGCCCGACACGTCTGCCCCTACGCCTACAACGAGGCATCTCCTACAAGGAGATGAAAGTGAAGAAACAAGGATTGTTAAGAACACCTATTTACATGAAGGAATACGACTCGAAAGCAGAGATCAAAGTTAAACATTGTGGTGGCTATCTCAGTTACATATATATGAGTGGTTACTTCCAGACCATTTGGTTCATTTCCCGGGACGACCTTGCTCTGATACCATCTTGTTACGACCCGGTTCCCAGATCCCTACAGGACTCGAGACCGGCTCACCTCGACTTATCCCAGGACCTAGTTGTCCAACAAGAAATAACCAAAGCAGGAAAATAAACCACATGCGCACATGCAATATAACTAAGCAGGAGAAAAGTACGAAGCAGTAAAGAAAGTAGAACAACTGTCTTAAAACATAGTACATGCCACCACAACAACAACAGAAAGCGGAAAGGAAACAGAAGGTAACAGGAACAACTATGTGTCCATTACTCACTGCAATAGTAGAAAAATGAAAGAGCTGAAAGAACAACTACGGTTGGGCTCGGCTGGGCTCAGCACCCTCTGCAGTCAGAAACTCCTGTTGCTTAACTCCTGGTCCTGAACAGGGTTACGAAAAAGACAAAGTCAGCGAACGCTAAGTAGAGTGGTATTTACATTATTTATGTGCAAGTAAAGTAAAACAACAGCCAGGTTTTCATTCTCATTTCTATTTATCTCATGTATATATTTCTGGTTCATTTATTTCACAAAGGATCCAAGTATTTCTTGATCTTGCTTATTCCTCGTGGGAACGATCTTGATTGTAGTCTTTTCCGTGGAGTAGAAGGTACACGTGATGTTCTCCTGGCTAGGAGAGTCCCCCGTGGTAGTCCTACACCCAATCAACCACCCTGAGGTCACTGTCGAGACGTAGCGGTGACTACGGCACGTGTGATAAGTGCACGGGTAGCTACCCCGCACTAACACGCGGTCAGTCGTTTCCGCTAGCGGGAACGTCCAAAGTACAGCACAGAACAGTATAAGGCCTTGCCCTCTCGGAACCAAACAGGGGTCTCGCTCCTCAGAATCAAACAAGGGTCTTGCCCCTCCACAGTCCACGTACCCTTATCCGGCTACCCCAGTTTGCCCAGCAGGCCTAATAAAGTTGGTGTAGGGTGGCTAGCTTAACCTCGGGGCACGTGGGGTGGCTAGCTCCCTCCCTACACTAGTAGCACGCCTCGGTATCACGTACGTGAAGGCCTACAAGAGTCGGTGTAGAGTGGTCAATCCTAACCCCGGGTCTCAGCCCAAGGGAGGCTAGCTCCGCTCTACACTAAAAGAACCATTGTGCTCCTTGGTACTACGTACACGAGGGCCAACCACTTCCCGTCTGCATTCCAGATTCCTTTCATACACAAGAGTTGTACTCCTACTTCCCCATAGGGTTCATGCTCATTATTCATCTCATTTATCCACATTCAGATCTCATGTTTCGTAACTTGTTCCTCATCCATATACAGGCAGCTCATGTTTTCACAATTTAGCTTTCAATCATTTGCGTGCAACTTGTGGTTTCACCGTTCACTTTCTCATTCACATACAAGCACTCGTATTCTAACATGCATCTCATAATTCATTCACATACAGGCAACTCGTATTCTAACATGCATCTCATAACAACACTAATATCGTTTGCTAGCGATTTATTTTACACATGCATCAAGTAAATAATACAGCACAAAACAAGCTCATACATTTCTACCCTAGAGTTCATTCTACATCCTAGAGTTCGATCCGATTATTCCAAGCAAGTACATTCTTATTTAAATATTAACAACTGAATTAAACCACTCTACCGGGTATCTCGAAAGGAATGAGGGCTTGTGCCGCAGATCTCTTCGTCTTTGCGGGCCCCGAACATGCTACCGGCTGGTAACCTGTACTAGCGACCAATGTACATTAGACGAGCTCAAAACAGTAGATACTCAACACGAACACATAGGGGAACTCGAGTGGAAAATAGTGGTATTTCGTTTGCGGAAATTCGATTTTGTTTGGGCCTTAAACATGCCAAAAACACGATTACTGATTAAAATCAAACATCTGGGACTAATCCTAGACGTCTTAAAAGACGTTAGAACTCTCCTTACCCTTCCTGCGGCTAATTCAGACGTCTAGACTCCCTCTGCGACTGTTTACAGGTAGTTCCAAACGTCGAACAAGGTCTTCGGTCGTCCAGAAGCACCTTTGGATGTCTGGCGACGTGATCAGCCGACATCCCCTGCGCTATGATCTGCATAGCGCAGGAAGATACGTACCTCGCAATATACGTGCTTTTAGACGTCCAGCCTCAGCTCCAGACATCCGGGTGCCTCGCCAGTCGTCTGGACGACACGCCAGATGTCTGATATTGGAAAACTTCCAGTACCAGAACCTCCTCACAGCTCACCCCGCTCACACCTCTGCCCTTAGCGGCAGCTCCAGCAGTTGCAGGAGCTTGAGCAGCTCCTCACGAGCGTCCTCGCGCACACGCCCACCACCGGCCATGCGAGCTCTGCCGAGCTCCCGAAGGTCCTCCGACCTTCCATGCTCTCTTCCTTCCTCTCCCTCACTCTCCCTCGCTTGCCCCCTATTGCCACTCTCGTCTGGCCTCGCCACAGCTGCAAAGGAGCTGGAGGTGGTGGTGATTGGTTGTGAGGGGATGAGGAGGGGAGGGGTTTAAATAGGAAGGAAATTAGGGTTTGCGGGGTGAGGGTGCGGGGAGAGAGAAACCTCTACACGCTGCTTGCACGTAGAGTGCAAAGCGCAGTACGAAAAATTTCACTTTCAGACGTCCGGGCACATGTCCAGACATCTGGACAGACATCTGACTGAAACTCTAGACGTCTTATCCGGCTAAAAATGTAACGGGTCATTACAGTGAAGGTGGAGGTGGTGGTGTTAAATATGGAGAGGGTGAGGGTTTATGAGGGGGTGTGTGGTGTGGGAAGAGAGAGAGGGAAAATTTGTGAGATTTCCCCCGCAAAGTTTCCTCTTTCCTGCAAAGCCCACAAATTTAAACATAGGGGGTCTAAAATTACACTTACACCCCTACCCTTCTGGGAAAATATTGAACAACCCTTAGGAAGGGTCATTTCAGGATCCTTTCTAAACTTAGTAACAATATTGTTCATAGCATGAAATAAGCAAGACCTATGTTGTGTGTACGAGAAAGCTTTCAATACTTCAATGATGATTACTTGAGCATGATCTATTATTATCCCCTGTGGTGGAAGCCCCACTTAAAAAGGAAACCACATGGTTAGACAGGCATCGTAATGTTTCCTCTTGTTCTTAAAATTGTTGATTCATGGTTTTTCGTAACATTTGCTAATATTACTCAACAAAGGGGAGGATCTAAGTATAGCAACTATCAATATCATCTCATGCCTAGCATTTTCTAACTATAATGACAACGCATACCTTCCATGCACTCTAACCAAGCCTGAAATGATCAAATGAAGCTCTCCATTGTCTCCTTGTGCAAAAGAGACCAACCTAGCAAGATTGAACGGCTATGGTGATTTACTCCGACCCACAGATGATGCAAATGGCGCCATTTGATACTTGTTGTGAGATATGCCACATCAAACATCACCACATCTCTAAAGTATTTGTAGGACAATCTCGATCAACTATCTTACCAAAACATGTTCCTTAAATAGCCATCATCATCCATATCCATCACATAAAAGAATCGAGAACTCTTCCATTACATTTGACAAGAATAATGATAAATTGCTCGGTATTACCTTTACCCAATGTTAACACCTTGCATTTCTTAACCATAATGCGAACATCACTCTCTGTGAACCTAAGGTTTTCATAACCACTCACTCCAACAACAAAAGATCATATTGTTGCTGAAGTACAAATGCCACCTCTATCATTCATTGCAATTCAATTCGATACCGCTTGAACAACAAAACATCACGCTTGCAACTCAGAAAACACATCTAAGAAGCATCTAACATATCATAATTGTGTTTGTCATACAGCTCAACGAGGTAATACAATTCACCATCCAAGCAAGTTGTCCTCATCTTTGCAAGGCAATTTATCTTCATGGTGAGTTTGTTTTGCAAACAAAAATAAGGGTTGACACCATGTCAAGTGCAAAAGAGAAAAGTAGCTATGCACAAAATTAAATTACTTGCACTAGTAATTCCCATGGTCCAATGTGAAAAATACTATAACTTTACTCATGGTTAGAAAAATATAACAACCTCAAAAACACACCATTGACATCTTACGTAATAGTTGCACATGCATTGGAAATAACTTAACATCTCTTATCACCAATTATCTTGTATATACAGTTGTGTGGATTCACAGGTGCCAATTTCCTCTATAACAACTAAGAGTGACACGAACAACATCTCCACCTTGGTGGATGTTGAACAATGATGATAAAACTTCTCTGATTAGCAAGGCTCACGTACACCTTCTAAACATCTTTATAACAAGCAAAAAATAAGCCCAAACAAATCCTCTTAATAGTAACACCCATTGCATCATTTACTTCGATAAGAGTAGCGGTACAAATTCACTATAGAAAATACAAAGAATAACCATAAAAAAAGTATGCAGAAAAAACTAACTAAAATAGCAAAAATCCTAGAAACAAACAAGACAATCTCTCACCATTTCCACAATCACCCTCTACACTAATAGACAAAACACAATTCACTTGAACAATAACACTACCACAATTTTGTACGACACACAAACAAAATAAATATTACAAAATATATCAACAAAATTATGAAAATACAACAAATAAATAGAGGAAATGTTCTCTATCATACATAACGCTTAATATTAGAAACATAAAATAATAGTTACACATGATCTTTCCACCTAAAAACCATACATAGATTTCTCACTTTTTTTTTTTTGAAACAAAACTTGAACGGGATGAAAAAAGAGATATTTGGTCAATAAAAAAGCTTTAAACTAACTTATTTCCCTCCAAATAATGACATGACATTAAGAAAAATTATCACAACATCCCCTTACCAAAAGTAGAACTGTATACTACACTTGTTGTCCCATTTCTCTAAGCTAGACTCTCCTCAACGAATGTCAAATCAACATAAAACTCCACCCTCTATTGAAAAACATAAAGACCTCAATGCAACACATCCATACTATATGCTTTTGCGAATGTTGAATTCCATATCATCCATGGGTAGGTCTTTTGGTGTGAAATGTGTTGCATGAAATATTTTTCTTTTGTACATGATTCGAGGGGATCTATAGATGTAACAACCAACTCTTTTATGATGGGAAGCTTCAGCTAGAGTTATTTTCATTGAAAAAATTTTAATAGAGGCTTGAATGAAGATTTTTGATACTTTCCATTGATGGTTGTCATGTTCCACATCTTATCCTATTTTTCACCTCTCATAATTCAAACTTAATGAATTTTATGTCAAATGATTTTTTTGTTTGTGCGGTGTGTTTTCTGGGAGTGGTGTAGGATAAGAAATGAGATAAGGAGTATGATTAACATTAACAATATTACCCTCACATAGAGAGATAGATAATGTAAATGGAGTAATTTAACATAAATTTTATTGTCACACATGTAAGTTCATGAAAGTTTTTAAAGATAATAATTATTATATTCTTATGAAAACATCTAAGTATTTGACAAATATGTATTTTTGTCCAAAGGTAAGCCAATCACACAGTAAACAACAAAATCAGATCAGTTTCCGCAACCTTTAAAATTGATATCTAGTTTAATTATTGATTGATACGGGAAATAGTGCATAAAGCCCCTTCCTCTCAGCTGTATCTACAAATCCGCTGTCAGCATTGCTAGTTGGAACAGGGGGGTAATGCCAACGAATTGCGGAGGTAAAAGTTTCTTGTCCCCTTTATTACTACCTGGCCCCGACATAAGAAGCAACAACTGCCGTCTCCGCCACAATCGTCGGTTGGCCCTCGTCCCTTTCTCCCACAATCCCCATATAAGAAGCAACAACTGACGTCTCCACCACTTCTCTCCAATCCCAAAACCCCATCATCTCTTCCTCCTCTACCTCGCCGCCTCCACCAATGGAGGTACTGAGGAGCTCCCCACCCTTCCGCGCCCTCCTCACCCGTTCCTCCCCTCCCGTTCGCCGCCTTCTCCGCCTCCCCCAGCCTCTCCTCCTCCCCCGATCCGTCCCGACCTCTCCCATCCCACGTCGTGCGAGCACCGTCCGATGCTCCAGCGGGCGCGTCGTCGCCCGCCCCTCCTCCGAGCTCCAGAAGCGCCACGACGCCGACGACGACGCCCAGCTGCGTGCTCTCCGCGAGCTCTTTGCGAGGCCCGGGATCGGTATCGACGCGTACATCATCCCCTCCGAGGACGCCCATCAGGTCCTTCCCCATACAGTTCTCTTCCCTTGACGTTCCTCTTTCCTCGGGTGGTTAATTGTTGTTTAAGTGTGCCTTCCCGTTTTGTTTCACTAACATGTGTTCATTTAAGGAGGATTAATGCATCAACTGGATTGTATATATAGGGTGATGACGTTGGGAATTCATGTCGAAAGTAAAGAGAATTGGATGGGAACTTTAGTGCCACGTGGGAAGTGGGCAAAATCCAAGTGGGGTATAGTAGTACTTTGGTTCCCATGGCTTGTGTAGCAAGGGGGAGGGTTAGGGATCACATGCATGGTGCGTGCTTTGCCTCACTTGGGTTCGGGTTCGGGTGAGAATCAATTTGGAATTTGGATTATTTTGCTGTAAAAATCCCCTTGATTGTTTGGCTTAATTTATTAATTATTTTGTTAATAAATTATTAACTGGTTCTAGAACGTTGGATTCCCAAATGTTACGACTACTAAGTTGTACCTGTTTGCCTATGTCTCCTTACTTTTTGCCCAAGTATTGTGTACGTTATGTACGTTGCGCAAGGTTCCGAGCGTGACTTCTTTTCTTTTTTGTATTGTCATTCTTTCTCTTTGAACCTCATTCTTTTCTGCGTTGTCATTCTCCCTCTCCTAGTGTGGGTGTTGTGCGTAAAGACTTCTTCCATCTCTCTCTCTCGACTCCATCTTATAAGGTGGCTTTCAAGGACAATCACGGGTGGAGTGTACCCCAGATGTGGACGTAAGATCATTGGACTTTGAGAGAGATGCTAGACGTGTCTGTTGATAAACTGGGGGCATCGTTTCTTAAGGGGAGTCCTACAATGGACGCTTTGATTGTAACCTTCCTAACTCTCCTTTTTATTTTGTTTTGTGTGTCACATCTATGTTTATGGATTTTTCTAGATTTTCTCGTGTTGCTATCTTGCTAGTTATGTATATGATATGCATGTTATCGTGGATCTATGCAAGGATGTTAAGAAAATCAATGTAGTGATTTTTGTTGTATTGAAAATGAGGCTTTGGTTCTTTTTATAGAGAGATGGCTTAAGCATAAAACGAAACCACAATAACTTACCTGCTAACAATAATAAGTACTAAAATAGAAGGCAATAACTTACCTACTAAAAATAACAAGGATTAAAATAGGACACCCAACATATCTCTGAATTGATTTCCTAACACTCTCCTTCAAGTTAGGGCATAGATGTCAGTAAGTCCAAACTTGCCACACAGAAATCATGCTTCTTCTTTTTAAGGGCCTTGGTGAGAATGTCTACCAACTATGGCTCTGAGGAGATATATGGTGTGCTAACCCTTCCCTCTATGACTGCATTTTGGATGAAATGGCAATGTACTTTGATGTATTTAGTGTACTTATGGAAAATTGGGTTGGATGCTATATATGTCATCGACTGATTATCACAATATAGCTGAACTAGTAGCTGCACCTCCACACTTAGATCTCGTAGGAAACCCACACCCACATGATCTTACATGCGGCATGGGCTATGGCGCGATACTTAGCCTCAGCACTAGAACGACAACCACACTATGTTTCTTGCTCCGCCAAGAAATAAGGATTCTACCAAGAAACAGAGCATATCCTGAGGTAGACTAACGATCCTCAATAGATCCCGCGTAGTCAGCATTGGAATAGGCCATGATGTCCATGGACCTATTTTCTTTATAGTAAAGTCTTCGACCTGGACTTCCCTTGAGGTATTTCAGAATAAGGTATACCTCATGCTAGTGACTATAGCGTGGCACCTGCATGTGCTGACTAACTCTACAACACCGAAGCTAATATCTGGTCGGGTGATGGTCAAGTAGAAAAGGCGACCAATTAAGCTGCGATATCTGGAGACATCCTCACAAGGAGGATCATCCTACTCAGTACTATGAGCCTGCCGCACCTCAATAGGAATGCTAGAGGGCTTGGCTCCTAGTAAGCCAGCCTTCTTAAGTATCTGAGGGTATATTGTCTATGAGATAATGACAGATGAGGCCCTACTCGAACAACTTCAATCTCGAGGAAGTATCGTAGGTTTCTAAGGTCCTTTGTCACAAAGGTGGATTGCAGGAAGACCATGGTTTGATGGATACCTTCCTCATCGTCACCGGTCAGCACTATGTCATCGATATAAACAACTAGAATAACTCTGTTTGTAGACGCATCTCCCATCATCCGAATAAAAATAGAATAATTGGAGGATGTTCATAGGAATCTAATCCTTTGAATCTCTGAACTTAGACAGTCAAACCACACCCTCGGACTTTGCTTCAGGCCGTAGATGGCCTTCCTTAGACGACATACGAGCTCCCCCTGAACTTGATACCTAGGTGGCTACCCCATGTAGACTTCCTCTGTCAGGTCTCCATACAAAAAGACATTCTTGATATCTAGCTAATACAATGACCATCCTTTGTTAACTGCCAAAGAAATAATAATCCTAATTGATGAGATGCGCACCATTGGTAAGAAGGTTGCGAAGTAATCAATCTCATAAGTCTGGGTGAAGCCTTTGATAACTAGTTGGGCCTTGTATCTGTTGATTGTACTATCTACCTAATATTTGATGGTATAAACCCATTGACAGTCAACAATAGTAGCATTCGAGGGACAAGGCATTAAATCCCAAGTCCCTCTAGACTTAAGGGCCTGCATCTCCTTGTCCATAGTAGTATGCCATCTAGGATCCTAGTCTTTGGGAATAATTACAGAAGTGATGGCCGAGGTAAATTATTTAGTCTCCCTTTCCAGGTGGGAGATCTAGTGTAATGAGACATAGTATGTAGAGTGCAGATCTACTGGACCTCCTTTCGACTACAGGCCCGTCATCACCAGGGTTCGACAGCTCTGGATCTACTGTTTGTGTGGTTGGAGAGGAATTTGGTGGGACAATAGGAGCGGCTGATCTGCGATGGTAAACTTGAGTTGCCATGGGAGCCAACTCTATGCTAGAGCTCTCCTCAGAATAGTAAGGCACATTCTCAAAGAAAGTTGCATCTACAGTTACTATGTAATGCTTGTGCACAGGGTCATAACATCTGTAGCTTTTTTGGGTCCATGAGTAACTCAGAAATATGCATTTTGTGTTACGTGGCGAGAACTTATCCTGGCTATCTTGTGCCTGAACAAAACACGTACTCCCAAATACTCGCAGGGGTAAGGCGAAAAGCCTATCACACAGGATGTAGTACCTGATATAGGATGTGCCCATGAAGCATTGAAGACGGAACCTTGTTGATTAGGTATGTAGCAGTGAGAATAGCATTACCCCAGAACTGTCTGGGTACCTGCATGTGGATCATTAGTGTGTGTGCAATATCAAGAAGATGCCTTAGCTCAGCCACACCATTTTGTTGGGATGTGTTAGCACAAGTAGTTTGGTGAATAGTCCTATGACCACTAAAGAACTCCTGTTTCTCCCTCTGAACAAATTGTAGAGCATTATCGCTCCGAAAAACTTTGATTGTGGCAGAATATTGCGTTTGTACCTCAACAAAGAATCTCTGGATAATATGTGGAATCTTTGACATGGCTTTCATTAGGAAAACTAGGTAAGATGATTATTATAATCGTCCAAAAATACTACATAATACCTATGTCCTGTATTTTGTACTCGCATAGGTCCCTAGACGTCATAGTAGATTAGTGCAAAGGGTGTTGTGCTCAAACCATCATGCCTTGGGAAATAGGTGCTCCTGTGATGCTTCCTCATTTGACAGTCCTCGTACTCCAAGGTCAACAAGGCTGGTAATTCGGGATACATTTGGTGCTTCTTCCCAATCAAGGGATGGCCGAGTCATCTATGCCAAAGTTAGGGGTCACTAGCTATGGACATAGCTCTAGCAAATAGTGTCGGTGTGTCCAGGTAATAGAGACCGTCTCTCTCTATCCTACCACCAATGATCTCATCAGTGCTTCTATCTTAGAAGTAGCAGTGTTTGTCATAAAAAACAACCCTGCACTAGAGGTCTCTGCAGATCCGGCTAATAGACAACAGGCTCATGGAAAACTCTGGGGCACAGTGCATATCTGCAATCTTCATAGTAGGAGAAACTTGAATTTCCCCAATCACAATAACCTGAGAGTTGGCTCCATTGGCTACCCGAACCTCTCGGATTCTTTGTGTCCTGGCAACATTCTGCAACTCATCTGCTCTTCTGATGAGATGAATCGAGGCACCAAAGTCAATGACCCATGGTCTGGGCCTCCTGTTGCTTCTCCTTGATCCATCTAGATCAGAGAAATGAACTCTGATCCAAACTGAATTTTGCCTTTTTCTTTGGCAAAATGAACTCAAGTTGCATGAGAGAAGGCTCATCATGCCAATAAGGGAAAAACTCTTCACTAGTGGTGAGAGAAGACTTATCACCCTCATCAACTTCAGGATACTCCATGAAAGAAGGCTCATTACGTGGGCACCACAAATAGAAAACCACCGACAAACTCTCCTCCAGTTGGCAGTGCTATAGGTCATCCAGTAAGAGGTGGAGGCGGCGACGGTACTACTGGATCTCCTCGTAGTGTTGCAATTGCTAGTGATCTCCTTCCCGATCATCTTCATGGATCATCAATTCATTGGTAATCTAATCATACTTGGTGGGATACCAACCCATCGATCTAGGATCACTACTCTAATATCATGTTAAGAAATGTAACTTAGTGATATTTGTTGTATTGAAAATGAGACATTGGCTCTCTTTATATAGAGAGAGGACTTAAACATACAAGGAAACCACAATAACTTGCTTACTAAAAAATCAAGGAATAAAATAGAAGGCAATAACTTACCTGCTAAAAATAATGACTAAAATATCTCTGATTTTATTTCCTAACAAAGGGAATATATGAATATAGATTTATTATTTGCTTATATGTTCTCTTGCACTTATTTCTTTTCAAAATTCTTATAAAAACGATTTCAATCTGCGATATCAAGCATGGTGGATATGAGGTTTCTATCACGTGTAAATCTTACCAAAATGCTTGAGAAATTTGGAGGCCAAAACTTAAAGCGTTAACAACAACGCATGAAGATTTGGCTCACGACCATATGACTAGTTTCAATCTTGGAGACCACTTGCCTTAATGTTCCTGAGAATAACACCGACCCTTAAATCCAAAAGGTGGTAGATGCCAGGAAGGAAGGGGATAGGCTATGCCATGGATGCATCTTATGGGCATTGTTTGATGTTCTTTTTGATGCATACTGTTCAACTACCATGGTGGTCACTACTAGAGCCTTATGGGAGAAATTGGACAAAAAGTATTACATTAAGGATATGGGTATTGGTGAATACTTGATGTTTAAGTTCCTGAAATTTTATATGGTGGAGGGCAAGTTGGTAAGTGAATAGGCACATGAGTTTTTGCTTTTGCTCCAAGGTTATGCAGATGAAAATATGAAATTACCGGAAAAGTCTTTGGTGATGTCAATCGTAGAGAAGTTTTCGAAGCCCTAAGAGGACCTTGGCATGCCTCTCAAACATAGGAAGGGGAAAATTTCTCTATGTGATTTGATGGTAGCGATTGCATTGAGGAGTATAGGAAATAAAATTCCATATTACCCATTGAAATTTTAGCCAAGGTTAATGTGATTATCTCAAAGGGCAAGAATAACAAGGGGAACAGTAAGATAAAAGGCAAACCCAAAATTGAGAAAGCCAAATCGAAAATCCACAAAAAGCCCCAAAACAAACCTTACTAACATTGTGGGTTGATGGGCCATTGGAAGGACTATCTTTGTTCGAAGACTCACTACAAGTCTACGGAGGCAAACCCTCAAGTGAACGTGATCATTGAGGGAGGCAGTGCTCGTAAGGGGTTATGTCTCAAGATGATCTACACTATCAATGAGCCAAATGAGTGGTTTGTTGATACAGGGGCAAATGCCCATATTTGTATTGTTAGGTCATTCTTTTCGTCTTATCAAGCCTCACCTGGAGGAATTACGATGATGGGGAACATGATTGCAATAAGGGTGCTTGGGTTTGGGCGAGTCATGTTGAGGTTCTCCTTTGGATGAGTTTAGACTTTGTACAAGGTGCTACATATTCTAGAAATAAAGCAGAATGTCTTATCTGGGTCCTTGTTAGTGAGAGAGGGTAAACTTCATTTCAAATGTAATAAAGTTTTTCTGAGGCGAGGTCTTTTATGGAAAAGGTTATTTGGCAAATGTTGATCTTTTCAGAATTAGATGCTATTGGGATGAAATGGAATAGTTTATTCTGAAGGCCCCTAGTGCTTTTATATAGAAAGGCATGAATGAGAAAAACTACAGGGACACCCTTATAGAAATAATGACCAACAACATAGATTTAAAAACATAATTCAACACTTTCCCTCAAGTTGGAGCATAAGCATCGAACATGCTCAGCTTGGAACAATGATTGTGTAGTCGCTTCTTGGAAAGTGCTTTAATGAAGATGTCTGCAAGTTGATTTTCAGTACATATGTAGGGTGTAAAAATTTTCTTCGCCGCAATAGCCTCCTGATGAGGTGACAATTGACTTCAATATGTTTAATTCTCTCATGAAAGACATGATTATTTGTAATGAAGGTGGCTGCCTTGTTGTCACAGTGCATAAGAATAGGACCAGTGACCTGTACTCCAAAACCCTCTAAGATAGATTTGACCTAGAGTAGTTACAAGTATTTTGGGCCATGATTATGTATTCTGATCGGCACTTGACCTGGAAACAATAGCCTGCTTCTTGCTCTCTACGTAACCAGATTGCCCCCAACAAATGCGCAGTATTTTGTAGTGAACTTTCTATCTTCATGTGCTCTAGTATAATCAGCATCTAAATAGCCATATATATCCAAGTGCCTATTGTTCTTAAAATGAAGTCCTTTCCTAGGTGCACTTTTCAAGTACTTGAGAATCTTGCAAACTCTATCCCAATAGATTTCCCTTGCTGACTGCATGAATTGGCTCAGCCTCCCAACTGTGAAGGCAATGTCAGGTTGGGTAACTGTCAGATACAATAACTTACCCATCATTGCACTGTATCTAGTCACATTCTGCAATAGGGGCTTGTCATCATCTGCAAGAGGCAAGGACGCATCCATTGGCGGAAATGCTAGTTTGCACCCCAGCATTGTAGTGTCTCTCAACATAGTAAGAACATACTTCCACTGAGATAGCACAAGTCCTCTAGTGTGTTGTACCTCAATGCCATGGAAATAGTTGACAGGACCTAGATCCTTGGTCATAAACTGTGATTGTAGCAACTCCTTCGTTCTTTCTATGCCTTTCTTGTCACTGCTAGTCAGTACTATATCATTAACATAAACAAGAAGTATAACTAAACCTGTCTTCCCATGCAGTGTAACAACATAGTGATCAACAAATGATCTAGCAAAGCCATACTCTTGTACCACCTTGCTAAACTTCTTAAACCAGGCTCTAGGACTTTGTTTTAGCTCAAAAATAGCTTTCCTTAGCCTACATACCTTCTGACACTCCCCCTTAGTGGAAAAACCTGGTGGCTTTTGCATGTAAACTTCTTCCTCCAAGTCTCCATAAAGAAACACATTTTTAATATCTAGCTGATGAACAATCCAACTCTTGTTGACTGCAAAAGAGAGTAATATTCTGACAGAATTGAGGCGAGTCACTGGAGATGTTTCAAAGTAATCAACCCCAAAAGTCTGAGTGTAGCTTTTGGCAACTAGGCGTGCTTTATATCTTTTCATAGTTCCATTTAGATGACATTTGAGGGTGAAGACTCATCTATACCCCACAAGTGTAGCACCTGGGGGTAGATCAACTAGTTCCCATGTGCCACGGGACTGTAAAGCTGCCACCTCTTCCTCCATAGCCAAGGTCCAAGATGAATCTTAGAAGGCCTCTTGATGGTCCCGTGGTACCTGCAGACTATCAATAGCCAGAGAAAACTATCATCCAATTGCAGGCAAACTGTTAAATGACATAAATTGTGATGCAAAATATTTAACACAAGACCATGGAGCCTTTCTTTGTGTAATAGGAAGATCTATGGCAGTACTCTTCAGTAGCAGTAGGTACCTGGTCCTTCAGACAAGTCATCAACAGTTGATGGAGACTGAGCAGAAATGGTAGACAATGGTTCATCCACCTGAGGTACATCCAGAGACCTACGTTGAAAGTGCTTAGGAAAAGTATCTGTATCAGAAACCTCTGGATGATACGGGAAAGGATCAGGATCAGGCTGAGATATAGGTGGCTGAGATGGCTGTGGTGGCTAAGACGGCATAGGAAGGAAAACCTCCTGAGGGTAGAAAGAAGTGGATTGCTCTTTCTAATACCCAGGACATCCTGGTACAGTCATCTACAAGAATAAGTACCGAAAACCTCTAATACTTTTGACCCTACGTGGGCCGCAAATATCAGCATGAGCTAAAGCAAAAACAGACTTAGCTCGTTTATTTTGAGATGGAAAAGAAGACTTACGGTGTTTGCCCAACTGATAAGCTTCACTGAAAAGACTTAGAAAAGACATATCTGAAAATTGACGACAAAGGACAAGTAGGTTGGGATGACCAAGGCGGAGATGCCACTGGAGAGCGATAGTGGCACAAACAACATCAGCACTGGGTGAAGGTGGAACATGGAGATAGTAGAAATCATTTTGCTTAAGTCCACCAATTTGCCTCATCGTCTGGAGGTCTTGCAAGAAGAAATGCTGGTCATGAAACACTACTCTGCACTGTAAATCCTTCGTAATCTGACTAATTGACATTAAGTTAAGAGCAAACTTGGGATCATGCATACATTTGATAGAGGTAAAGTAGAAGAGAGAGAAATGTTTCCAAGACTAGTAACTGGTGACAAACCCCCATTTGCTACCTTAACTTGGAACGGTATAGCAAGATCTCGTAGAGAAGAAAACAAGGTGGTATCAGTAGTTATGTGGGAGGAGGCACCTAAAGCCAAGTAGGGACTTGGGGTCTAATTGACATCATCGAAGTACCTGCAAGACTTTGAACGGAGGCAGAAGTAGATGCTTGAGAAGCCATGAAGTGCTCATAGTTTGCTTTGGAAACTGAAATTTGGCTATCATCCTCCTGCACCTGAGAAGTATCCTCTGCAGACAATTGATGGGCATGTGGATCCATACCCTGTGGGTATCCGTGCTTCACCTAGTATCGTTCCATAGTATGTCCATTTTTGTGACAGTAATCACAGAAGAAGGAGCTTCGACCTTGACCACGTCCACGTGCACCACCACGAGCTTGACCACCTTTGCCCCTTGAATTGCCCTTACTATGACCAACGGCAGCCATAGTAGAGGCATTTGAAGTAGACATGGGGTCAAAGGTGTCAAGCCTCGAGAGACGAGCATAAATTTGCGCTAATGTGGGAATCTCATCCATAGTCATGAATTGATCTTTCACTGCCTTGTACTCGGACCAAGCTTAGACAAAAGCTAACTAGAATGAATAGCCTCGCTCTACTTGGCTATAATTGTTGCATCTGTACGTATAGGCTGATGCACATCCTGCTTATCCCACAAGTTCTTCATGGTGCCATAGTACTCGGACATTACCATGGTGCCCTTCCGAAGAGAATGAATATCCTCTACCACTCAGTATAGCCTGGTGATATTGCTCATGTGGGAGTGAATCTCATGCAACATTTCCCATGTCTTTTTCGTTGAAGCATAGGCCATGACTTGTTGTGCAATGGTTTGGGTCATGCTATTCAGGAGACATGTAGCCACCCAGTCATTATGTGCCTCCCAATTTGCAGACTTTCCTATGGGTTCAGCTTTTGTCAATATGTCTTCTTGCGATGGGATTCGACGAACCGGGAGAAGGATGTGGACCATAGTGGGAAGTGGTTTCATCCAACTTAATAGAAGTTCCCTGCATGTGTGGGGGAGCGCTTGTGGTGGATGACTTTCCCGACAAGTCGCTTACAGATTCCTTTTAGTCCCCTATGACACCCAGAGTCATGATCCATGGAGAGAAGGCCTGTACTGTTGGAATTCGGATCATAGAATCAACGTAGAGCAACAATGGACTGTGTTGCATGCGCTAGGACATAGATCAGGCCTTAGCAATGCCCTTCACGAGGTAGCGCTCTTATAGAAAGCCCTGTAAAGAAAGAACAAACTGGTAAACTTTGGCCCTACTCCCTGTAGTGCACCTCTAAGGTCTCCTGAGAAGAGACTCAAGGAGTAGGAGGCCTCTTAGGGTTTGGTCGCAGCTAACACGACCCCTAGATAGATGTGCAGGGGGCAGTGCTGCGTTAGGGAGCGACTTGCAGCACCTAGGTGTGCTAGGGGCGACATTGGGTTGGGAAATCAAGCTGACAGTGGCAACTTGGAGGACCAGCAGTGGGTCCTGGCAGTGATGGTAGCAATTTAGAGGGCCAGCAGTGGGTGTCGACAGCATTGCTGGCTTGAGGGTAGCCGACGGCACTGAGAGGAGAGAGAGAGAAGGGGTTTGGGTGGGGGTTGGCAGCTAGGGTTTCGGGTGGGGTACTCGAATAAACTATTCCATTTCATCCTAACATGGTACCTGAGCATTGGTCTAGGACTGTTGCTTTGATACCATGTTAGGATGAAATGGAATAAGACTGTTGCTTTCATCCTAGTGTCTTTATATAGAGAGGCACGAAAGGGGAAAGCTACAAGGACACACTTAAAGAAATCAAGACCAACAACACAAATTTAGAAACATAACTCAACTGATGTGACACTGGTATTTCTAATAATAATGCATCTGTTGCTTTTGGCTCTTGTTTTATTCGTTATGTTGTCTCAAATGTTGAATCCATTGATTTATGGCATGGTAGACTAAGACTTGAATTTCAATTCAATAAAACGAATGAGGAAATTGAGCATGTTGCTTAATCACACCATAGAAAAAACTACGAAAATTGAAATTTGTGCAGAGACAAATTAACCTACAAAACATTTTCATATAGTGAATAGGATATTTGCGAGTTTGATGATGTGATGACAAGAGATAATAGGAGATACTTTGTCACCTTCATAGATAATAGCAGCAGATACTGCTATATATATCTGCTTAAAACTAAGGACGAGGCCTTAGAAAAGCTTCTTATAGTTAAGAAAGAAGCAAATACACCAATTAGCAAAGTCCTCAAACGTTTAAGGTCAAACAGGAGTTGTGAATACATGCCAAACCTATTTAATGAACATTGCAAATTGTTTGACATAGTTCACGAGTTACTGTACCCACAGTCTAATGGGATTGTAGAACATAAAATAGGATCCTAACTGACATGGCCAATGCACTACTACAGAGTTCTGGACTACTACGACTTGTCGTATTCTGAATAGAGTTCCCTTAAGGCATAAAGATAGTAGTCCATATTAACTGTGGCGATGTAGAAAGCTAAGTTTAAAATATATCAAAGTGTGGGGTTATCTTACCAAGGTATTGGTCCTAGAATACAAGAGAAACAAGCTTGGCTCTAAATGGTTGATGTTATCTTCTTGGGTTATGTGAAGAACAACTATGCCTATTAATTCTTAGTAATTAGGTTTGAGATCTCGAGCAGAGATGTAAGTAACATTGTAGAAATGTGATGCTACCTTCTTTAAGGATGTCTTCCCTATGTTCCTTAAAATCTGACTGATGTAGCCATTATATTTGGTTATGCTAAGTTTGAGGGCTACCTCCTACTTTGAACCCTATGATACTGTAGAGGATTTTAAGCCTGGGAGGAGTAAGAGACCAATAATTGCCAAGGATTTAGAAAGTGACTTTGTTGCTTATCAGATCGAGGGTGATCCACCTACTTTTCGAGATGCAATAGCTAAGCATTTGGAAGGAAGTCATAAAATGTGACATGGACTTGGTCATATCTAATGGCACATGGGAGTTGGTTGATTTACTTCAAGGGTGTTCTACGATAAGGTGTAAATAGGTGTTTAAGAAGAAGCTCAGGCCAGACGGATCAATTGAAATGCATAAAGGTAGAGTTGTTGCTAAGTGTTTTGCTTAAAGGTAGACTTGTTGCCAAGTGTTTTAAGCAAAAGGAATGTATTGATTATTTTGATACATATTCTCCCGTTACAAGGATGATTACGATTTGGATGCTTCTTGTGTTGGCTTCTATATATGATTTATCCATCAAATGGATGTGAAGATTGCCTTACATTGCAATCTTGAGAAGACCTACATAGATCAACTTGAGGAATTTGTAGCACCTGGTAATGAGAAAGTAATCTGACTAGAACTTAACCCTTTTACATCCCTTTCAATCTCTTGCAAACTCTATTAATATCAAAGTTGCTAATAGATCGTTATCTCTTGTAGCGCCTTGGCACTGTACCTTTAATTGTTTCTCTCTGTTACCGATCCCTTGCATGCTCTGAAGTTTGTCTTAAGCTTGCTTTATATTAGTCAGATTACCAAAACCTTGACTAGTCGAGCAAGTTTTTACGAATCCTTTTTGTTCTATAAAATCTCCAAATGATGAAGCACATTGGTAATTTGGTAGGGGGCTCCAACAAGATGGCCTTTGCCACCTCAGCCTTCCCCCACAGAACCTATGTACTCTTGTAGCCCATACTTCGCTTCTGCAATCGCATCTTCACTTGGGCCATGTGAGTCCTTCAATTCTTTGTTGCTAGTTCCCTGCATAATCCTCCTCCTTTCATTGTGGGGCTTGTTAATTGAATAAATGCCACAGGTTTTCATTTCGTACTTGACATGACAAAAAAGAGCCAAGGCCTTTGCCTTAGTCCATGCTGACTTATGGGATTCATGTTGACATCAGGGGCTCCATTATTTTTTGATCTCAGTTGATGGTTACACTTGGGTTTCTTAGGTTGACATGTTGAAGGAAATGTCTGAGGCTCCTACTATTGTAAAGAATTTCTTAAAGGAAATTGAGACTGATTTTTCTACTTGTACTATGTCTTTCAAAGTGATAATGACCTTGAGTTTGTCAACAAAGATTTTTCCGCCTTTTTCCCTTCATTGCAGGTGCTTTGTTGAACTTCACGCGTTAAAACCTCAACAAAATTGTGTCCCTAAGGGGAAACCTTGCCATCTTCTTGATGTTCCAAATAAATGTCCCTTCCTAGTATGGGTCTAATTTATTTTTAACTGCAGCATTCCACCTTGCAAAAAAAAAAAAAAGAACTCCAGCATTCCACCTTTCATAAAAAGAACTGCAGCATTCTTGTCACTAGGGTATCTTCCTGTGTGTTCTGGCTGAAAAATTCTTATTATGAGGCTCCTCTATGATCTATAAATAGAGGTGATCTCAATATTAAAAATCATTGATTCCTCTATCATAAAACACTGCATTCTGGAATGCAATCTTCTTAAAGCAAATGGATGAGGGAACCATGGTTTTGGTACACCGTCAGTAAATTACAATCTAATTAGGAGGAACTTTCTATGATTTGGCGGGTGGGGGTCTACATGACCCTCATCCTTTTCCTTCTAAAAGAAAAACTTTCTATGATTTGACTATGGATTATGCATGGTAGGAATAATATCAGCTCAAGACCCAACTACCTAACAAATAACAATCCTACAATTTTTGCCTAAACTCCCTTAGCTGTCACTAAATGCAATACTTCTACACCAAGGTGGATCTCTCTCTTCCTAAGTGGTTTCTTTTTGTCTGGGAAAAAGAAAGATGAAAATTTTGTGGTAGCACAGTTGATTCTTACAATGATAATTTCTATCTATCAAAAGATAATTTGTAGCTGATCCCAACAAAGCTGATAAAAAAAATGAAAATGATGAACTTGTAAAACAATTAGCCTATTGAATAATAAGACATGGTTTGACTTATAGCTCTGTTTTTCATGCTCATATCTAAAGATTTAGGTTGTCTGTTCTTTGAGAAAAATGTGATTCATGTTGATTCTGATACTGGACAATTTGCTTCATTTACAGTATTTTCTGTGTTTGTTGTCTGCAGAGTGAGTTCATCGCTGAATGCTATCAGCGGAGGGTCTATATTAGTGATTTTACAGGTAGTGCTGGAATTGCTATTGTTACCAAGGACAAGGCTGCTCTCTGGACTGATGGCCGTTACTTTCTTCAGGCACTGTCAATTTTCTGTTCTTTTTAGATTAAAAAAAAAGTTAAGATCTGTCTCTTGATGATGCTATTTTTCTCAATATTAGGCAGAAAAACAATTAAGTAGAAGTTGGAATCTTATGCGGTCAGGAAAGCCTGGAGTTCCTACCACTACAGAATGGCTAAATGACGTATTAGATCCTGGATGCAGAATTGGAATAGATCCTGTGAGTTTTCTGTGCATTTTACACCTTTAAAATCTTTGTATCTAAGAATTTAGTGATGCTGTTATTTGAATCAGGTCTATAAGGTCTTCACTGTCTCTTAGTATTTTTTTCCTTGTTTTTGTCCATAGAGAAATAAACCCTTTCATTCAACTATTATGGAACCTGAGGCCCTCTATTTATAGAGAGAAGGCTGAGAGAGAAATTGTACACAGGTCGTTCAACTATCATGCAAGAAAAAATAAAAGACAAAGATGGGAAAAATAAAACCCTCAACACTCTCCCTCGAGCTAGAGCATAGATATTAATCATGTTTAGCTTGGAATAGCACTTGTCGAATGTAGACTGAGTGAGTGCCTTTGTAAACATATCTGTTGCCTGATCTTCAGATGCCACATGCATAGTACGAAAGTGCCCCTTTTAGATCATATCCCGAGTATAATAATCCACCTCCACATACTTGGTTTGTTCATGGAAGACGGGATTGTTGGCGATGGAGGTAGTTGTATTGTCACACCTCATCTCCATACATTTAGCAAGAGGGACATGTAAGTACTGACCGAACCCACATAAGCCCAGCTATGGCTTGTGCCATGGCCTAGTATTCTGATTCTGCACTTGACGTGGCCACATCAGTTTGCTTCTTACTCCTCCACGTGACTAGGTTGCCTCCTACAAACGTACAGAAGCTGATAGTGGATTTTCTATCTGTTAGGAGAAAATAAGCATCAATCTTATTCCATAACCCTAGGGGCTCTTATATAGAGAAACAGCATTGGGTAAAATTACAAGAGAGACTCTTACATAATAGAGGAAATATAAGAAACAATAAATAAGGACAAATAGGCTCTCAGTACTTCCCTTCAAGTTGGAGCATAAACATATGACATGCTCAGCTTGGAACATAGATATTTCAACCACTTCCTTGCCAAAGCCTTAGTGAAGATGTTAGTTATATGGTCTTTGCTGGAAATATATGGTGTGGAAATCTTCCCATTTATCGTGATATCTCGAACAAAGTGGCAATCTACGTCTGTATGTTTGGTTCTCTCGTGAAAGGAAGGGTTATTGGGAAGGAAGGTGGCAGCTTTATTGTCGCAGTACATGGGAATAGGTCTAGAAACATCAATACCAAAGTCATGCAAGATAGACTTGATCTAAAAAAGTTCACAAGTGGTATGAGCCATAGCCAGATACCCCGACTCTATGGTAGATCTAGAGACAACATTATGTTTCTTACTCATCCATGTGACTAAGTTACCAGCAACATAAGTGCAGTACCCCATAGTAGATTGTCTGCCCTCATGGGCACCAGCATAATATGTATGAGAATACCCACAAACATCAAGATGACTATGCCTTTGGAAGAATAGACTCTTTTCATGAGAGCTCTTCAGATATTGCAGAACCTGACATACTCCCGCCCAGTGTGCCTCTTTGGGCTTCTGCATGAATTGGCTCAATCTTCCAACTGAATAGGATATATCTAATCTCATCGCATTTTGATAAAGTAACTTGCCAACCATGGCTCTGTATCTAGTAACATCCTTCAAGACAGGATTGTTAGTCTGTTGAATGAGTGGTGAGATCCAGTGATATGGTGGCAGATTTACAACCTAACATCTTTGCCTCATGAAGCATATCCATCACATACTTCCATTAGGAAAGAACCATCCCTCCATATAGGTGATGTCTCTCAATGCCCAAAAAATAACTAATTAGGCCAAGATCTTCGATAACAAATTGAGTATGCAAGAAGGCCTTAGTTGCCTTTAGGCCTTTCTTATCGCTTCTGGTCAATAGGATATCATCTACATAGACTATTAAAATCACAGATCTGCCTCTGTTTGCCTCACAAACACAGGGTGATCAGCCGTAGACCGTGAGAACCCAAAACCTTGAATGGCCATGCTAAATCTGTCCAACCATACTCTTGGGCTTTATTTTACGTCATATATCGCCTTATGCAACTTACTTTATGACACTCCCCTTGGCTAACAAATCTAGGAGGTTGTTGCATGTATACCTCTTCGTCAGGGTTGCTATATAAGAAGTTATTCTTTATATCTAGTTGGTAGACATGCCACACACAGTTGACAACAATAGAGAGAAGAATTTGGATTGAATTTAATATGACTACTAAGGAAAATGTCTCAAAGTAATCAACACTAAAGATTTGAGTTTGTCCTTTGGCTACCAGCCATGCCTTGTAATGCTCAATGGAACCATCCAACAGATATTTAAGGGTAAACACCTATCGACACCACACCATAGTAGCACCAGAGGATAGGTCAATCAACTCCCATGTTGCTCAGGATCAAAGTACTGCTATATCTTCCTCCATAGCTTGTGTCCAGGAAGGATCCTGAAGGACCTCTGTGTAGGTGCGTTGAACCTGATGACCATCAACTGCAAGAGATAGTAACTATCCTGTTGTAGGTAAACGGTCAAAAGACATATTGTGGAACAGAATAGTCGGCATATGACCGTTGGATCTATCGCTGGGTAATGGGAAGGTCCAAGTTAGATCCCTCAATAGAAGGAATTACATGATCTTCATTTGAATATGCAGGACCGATAGAATGTTGAGTAGGAATGGTAGAAAGTGGCTCAACTGTAGGTATGGTAAGAGCCCTATGGTGGAATGCCTGTAGGTAAAAGGTAGTGGGCTTAAGTGTAGGATTCGATGGTACTATATTTGGTGGATGGGATGACTCGAAGGGTCCTGAAGGCGACGTAGATGGCATGGGAAGAGGGATATTCTATGGCACTAGAGGAAGGAGGTTTTCCCTTCCTGTGAGTACTGGGGAATGTCTTCAAAAAATGCAACATCTGCACTGACATAGAATTTATGGGCCACCATATCATAATAGGGATATCCCTTTTGTGTTTTAGAGTATCCCAAGAAAATGCACTTCACTGACTGAGTAGCCAACTTATCCACCTTGAACAAATGGATCAAACAAACACAACCAAAAATCATAGAAGAGAAAACAAAATCATCTTGACTTGAAAGCAAAATAGAGTATGGTGTCTTATCCCCTAAGATAGAGGAAAACACCTTATTAATGAGAAAGGCAATGGTGAAGACTGCATCTGCATAAAACTTAGAAGGCTCATGCATCTAAAACATCATTGTCTATGTCACATCAAGTTAATGTTGTAATTTAAATTCAGCCACCTCACTTTGTTGGGAGGTGTGAATGCAGGTCTGATGGACAACGTCTAAAGAGATAAAAAACTGAGATAAGGTGGCATTCACAAACTTAAGTCCATTATCACTCCTGAAATTTTAAATGAGTACAAGAGGAGTTTCTGATTTTTCTTTCATCATATAAACCCAAGACAAATAGTTACAATCATCCACCAAAATTAGAAAATATCGAAAACCCCAAACACTACCCACCCGACATAATCCCCATAAATCAGCATGAACAAGAGCAAAAGGTGACTCAGTTCTCTTATTCTGACTTGGAAATACAGGCCTGTGATGCTTGCCCAGTTGGCAGGTCTTACACTAAAAGGACTCAGGAAACTACAACTCCAAAAACTGACAATGTAGAATTGGTATACTTGGATGACCCAAACGTAGATGCCACTATAAAGTAGTAGTGGCTAAGGTGGCAGCATTAAGGGAATGTGTGGGTGGTAGGTTGAGGTAGTATAGGCCATTTCCTCTACCAGTCCACTTCATCGTCTAGAGATCCTGTAAGAAGGAAAACTGATCATGAAAAACTTTTCGACAATTTAATGCCTTGGCAATTTGATTAATAGACATTAAATTCAAGGCAAACTTAGGTGCATACATCACTTTTGTCAGGGACAAAAAACCAAACAAAGAAATATCTCTAAGTCTAGTCACAAGGGACATGGCACTATCAGCCACCTTAACATGAAAGGGTGTGGCAAGAGTCCACAGAGAAGAAAGTAAGGTGGCATTTCCTATGATGTAAGAAGAAGCACCTAAATCTGCAATCCATGCTGGGGCACAAGTATTAGTAGACATAACAACAGTACCTGTAGGGTGAATGACAGAGACTCCAGCAGTAGACATCGATTGGGAAGTCATGATTCTATCATACTACTCTTTGGAAATAGTAATTTGGGAACTAGCAGGCACCTCCTCTTGGTAGTGACTCTCCTCTCCTCCAGTGGATACTTGATTCACTCGAGGCCCTTGAGGAAAATCATGCTTAATCTAGCATCGATCAGCAATAGGTTCATCTCATGGTAGTGCTCACAAAAGAGACCAGTGCGGCCACGACCTCAGCCATTGCCACCTCCTCTAGTAGCACATCCTTTCCCCCTTCCTACAGGGGGTCCTCGACCACGGCTAAAGGATGCCATAGCAAAGGAGTCGGAAGGATGGATAGGATCGTATATCTCTAGGTGTGAAAGATGAGAATTGATTTGGGTAGGTGTGGGAATCTCCTCCAAGGTCATAAGTCGGTCCTTCACGATCCTGTATTCAGGGCCCAAGCCTCTAGCAGTTGAATAGATCTTATGGCTTCTCGCTACTTAGCCATCATGAACGCATCTGATGAGAGTGGTTGATGGATTTCATGCTCATCCTAGAGATTCTTCACAGTATCATAATATTCAGCTAGACTCATGGTTCCCTTCTAGGACGTGTGTATCTGCTTGGTGACCTAGTAGAGACGAGCAATATTACCCCTGTGAGAGTGAATCTCGTAGAGTACCTCCTACATCTTCCTTGTAGATGAGTAGGACATCACTTGCTTGGTTATGGACTCTTTCATACTATTCAACATGCAAGTGGCCACCCAATCATTGTCGTCTTCCCAATCATCAGTTTTGACGACTAGTTCATCCTTCGTCAAAATATATTTCTTCTAGTGAAAGCTTACGAATTGAGAAAAAGACATCGACCACAAAAAAAAGTTGGTTCCATCCAATTTAATAGAAGTGCCCTGCATATGAGAAGGCGCGCTCGTGGTAGATAGCTTGCCCATCAACTCACTAAGGGCATATTTTTGATCACCCATGATGTCTTGAATTGCATGAGAAGAAAAAAAGAAATTCTTCTGGGTAGAACTTCATATATATATCAATCACCAACATGAACAAAGTCTGAAACAATATTTTTTAGACCATGTATAAGTTGCAAGCAGGGTCTTGGCGATTTGAAAATGACTATTTCAGATCGTAGTAGCAGCAGAAAATCATCGTTGGGAGCATAGCCACATGCTAGGGCATGGGAGAGGCCTTAGCGGCATCACCCCCCCTCTGATCAATTGCTATCGGTACTCTACGGTGAGAAGCCCCTTGGCGGAGTTGATGGCCACCGATGATGGCTGTTGCAGGCCGATGGTTGGCTGTTGAGCTTGCTGTTGGTTGGCGGTGCTGGTAGAGGAGATAGAGGGGTTTGGGTAGTGGCATTGGAGACTAAGGTTTGGTAGGATATTGGAGCCTTGGTCTAGAAACATTGCTCTGATACCATGTTAGGAGAAAATGAGCAATCAATCTTATTCCATAACCCTAGGAGCTCTTATATAGAGAAACCCCATTGGGCAACATTACAAGAGAGACCCTTACATAATAAAGAAAATATAAGAAATAATAAATAAGGACAAATAGGCTCTTAACACTATCTTTTAGGCATCCAATATAATTTGCATCAACGTATGCCATTACTCTCAACGAATCACTCTAGGTAAAAGCAAGACCTTTCCTTGGTGCAGACTTTAGATATCTCAGGATCTTAATCGCTACCTCCTAATGGATTCTCTATGGTGTATCCATAAACTAACTCACCTTGCTGACTACAAGGGTAATGTCGGGTTATGTAACCGTGACATACAACTTTCTCATGAGACCTCTGAACTGTCTCATGTCCACCGAAGCCGAATCACATTCTTATAGGTGTACATTAGGATCCATGAGGATAGAGGTTGGTTTGGCACCTAGATTTCTTGTTTTCTGGAGAAGATTAAGTACATATTTCCTACGGGAAAGTACAATCCCTTTTCCATTTCGAGCAACTTCAATGTTAGGGAAATATCTGAGTGGGTTCAATCGTCCAGATCCTTAGTAACAAAGTGTTTCTTCGGAAATTCTTTGGTGGTGTTTATGTTATCAAGATGATGCCATTAACATAGACTAGCATCGGCACTTACCCCTGTGCCATTTTCATTGCAAATAAGGAATGGTTTGCAATTGACCTCTGGAACCCAAGGTGCTCAACCACTTCAGATAATTATTGAAACCATGCCCGTTGGCTTTGTTTAAGGCCATAGATGACCTTATGTAACCTGTAGACCTTGGTACACTCCCCCTTGGATTTGAACCCCAAGGGTTGCTACATATAAACTTCTTTTTGTAGGTTATCATGGAGAAAGGCGTTCTTAGCATTCAGTTGATGCAGTGGCCACTCAAGATACAGCTACAGAAATCATGATACAAATAGTGGATAGCCTAGCCACCGGTGAGAAAGTGTAAAATAGTCAATCTCGTAGGTCTATGTATAGCCCTTTGCCACTAGTCTAGCGTTGTAGCCTTCCACAGATCCGTCAGCACGGTACTTATCAGTGATTCGTGAAGACCCACTTACATCTTACAATGGTGGTGTCGGATGGTGGGGCAACAAGGCTCCATGTCCCTCGAGATTGTAATGCTAACATCTCATCCTTCATGGCTTTTCGCTACTTTGGATCTCCAAGTGCCAATTGATAGGTAGTAGGAACTTGAGTGCTTGATAATGCTAAGACGAAAGCTTGGGTATTCTGGAGACAAACTAGCCCGAGACACATGCTTAGAGATAGGTTGTAGAGTGTACGTCCTAGTCCCTTAAGGCAATCGGTAGATCAAGAGTATCATCCTCTCTTCCATTAGAGGGCTCTTCTATGGCAAGCGGTTCTGGTGATGAAGATACAACCTATGGTGGAGTACCTGGAGTGGCTAGTACAACAGAACTGGAAGGCAGGTCAGTGCTATCAAGGGAAGGGATTACCTCAAGGTTAGATGATGGCCTGAGCATTGGAGTAAGGGGTCGTACATGTTGCCTTGGCTGATGTGAATAAACCAGTTTAAATCTTCTGTTGTCCGTTCCACCTCAGGTGTCGGCTGTTGGTCAGCATCAGGAGTCAGGGTTAAGAGCAACAATACAAGAGCCAGTTGAGGAGTAAAAAGGAATTGACTCAAAGGAGACATTGTCATTGACATGGTGGCATCTACCATAAGTGTCATAACTAACACCTATACCCCTTCTGGGTCCAAGAGTAGCCCACAAAGATGCATGTGACAGCTCTAGGTGACAACTTGTCTCGGTTGGGACCAAAAAGATGAATAAAAGCAACACACCCAAAGACCTTAGGAGGAACTCCAAAATGTTCCTTGTTCGGAAACAAAAAAGAGTAATGAACCTCCTCATCAAAGACCATAGAGGGTATGCGGTTTATTAAGTAATAACTTGTAAGCCTTTGCCATTCCTTTAAATCAGCTTATTAGGTTCATTAAGGATCAAGCCGCAACTCATAGATCAATGCCATCAGATTATGAAATTCCAAACTCCTAGCCTTCGAGAAACCTAATTGCAACACCAACCTCCAAGAATTGGACACGCCATCTCACACGTCGACAACCAGTTCATCTTTGTTTATCGCTAGAGGAAATAAGCGAGGAAAAAGGTTGGACAACACACCATTTCCTGACCAACCATTCTTTCAAAATCGAAATCGATCACCCGTGCCCAAGGTGAGGGAAAATAGACACACCTCTCTGCAAGACTGGAACCAAAGACCTCTAAAAAGCCAAGTCCCCACTCTGGTTAACTACCCTTTCCACCATGCTTATAGCTAAGTCATATGAGTCCTGTAGCAATCTATCCCATAGTTCATCCCCATTACTAAAGAGCTTGACCACCTACTTCAAAAGCAACACATCATTGAAGTCCTTGAGATGACAAATCCCTAGCCTCCCCTACTCCTAAGCTGACACAGCTCCTGCCACGACACCAACTATAGAAAATGCCCCTCATGATTAGAGTCCTTCCAAAAGAATCTCTTTTTCATAATCTCCAACTTGGTTAGAATCTTCTTTTGCGATTTGAAAACTAACCAGTAGAAAATAGGTATAGTAGACAGAACCAACTTAAGAAATACAAGCGAACCTCCACTTGACAATTAGCTTTCCACTCCAAAATTCAACCTCTTAGTAACCTGTTCCACTAAGCAATTTCAATCTGCAGCGACCAAACGTTTGCTCCTTAGTGTTAGGCCCAAGTAGGTGATTGGCAAATGTATCAAAGGGAAGTCAAGAACCGTGGACGTGGCCACCAACTCTTGCCCTTCCAAGTTGAATGGGACAAATGCAAACTTTCTACAATTTATTCTCACACCTGAGATCTCTCAAAAAATCCTTACCAAAGAGGCTAGGTTCTCCACCTTAACTACGCCACCCTTAATGAAAAAAGTCGTGTCATTGACATATTGCAAGATTGGCATAAGTAGAAAGCTATTGTCTTACAATCTAAATCCGAAAATAAGTCCACCACCACATGCCTTAAAAGCTAGAGTTGCTACAGTATCCATTGCAATGTTGAACAAGAGAGGTGCCAACGACCATCCTTGATTGATGCCCTATTGCGGTTGTGTTCGAGACCCATATGACCTACCATTAACCAAGACAAAAAAGGAAGACGTGGTGACACACCTCTTTATCAATTGGACCCAAAGCTCAGGGAAACCTCTCCTCTGGATCTCCCACAAGTAAGACCAAGCTATAGAATCATACGCTTTTGAGAACTTGACCTTCCACATAAAGGAAGGTAACCCAACCCTCCTCCATGATGTAATCATCTCCTCTGCCATAATCAGACTCCTGAAGTGACCAACCCATCACGAAAGAAGACTAAACAGGGCTAGTCAACCTTGGCAGAACCAAGCGCAATATGTTGGCCAACACGTTTGCCACAATAAGGTAGACTGGGTTGGACAAGCAATTGGTCAGTACTCATCAATAGGCTTCACCCCAAGTTTCTTCAAAAGAAGGAAAAGATAGAACCTATTTAGTCTCTCAAATTTGCGATTCCCTGCACAAAATTCACGCAGCATGGCCATATAATCTGCCCCTACGATCTCCCAAAGCTTTTTATAGAATAACACCTACAAACCATCTGGCTCAAGAGCTCCCTTCGCCTTTAGACCATGCAATGCTACCAAGACCTCCTCCTCGACACATTTCTAAGCAAATCATTCCCCAAATGTTCATCGAAAATAGGCGTATTGGATGCTCCTAATCTCCATCCCCCTAATGGCTGCCTCCTGGTAAACTCATGAAAATGTCTCCCTATGACTTCACAAATTAGAGATCTCTGGTCCAGAATAGAATCCTCAACTCGCAAGGAGCTAATAAGATTCATCCTCCTTACACTCGTCGACATGTGAAAGAACTTGGTGTTGGAATCCCCCTCTTTAAGCCACAATTGCATGGACTTTTGCCTCCAATCCATTTTGCACTTCAAATCCTCTTCCTGAATGATGGTTTGCAACCTACGTCTCTCTTGCCACCCCACACTCAAGGGGCCATCATCCTCCTTTCTGTCCAAACCAAAGACGACATCCGAGGCCTCCCTCCTTGCGTGCTCTCTCTGTGCTGCCTTGTCCCGCTTGTATCCAATCAAAGCCGATCTAATAACCAGTATTTTCCTAACAAGAGTATGCGTGGCTAAGGTAGCAACGGGTACCTTATTCCACCTTTCTCACTCAAAACTCGCGGAAGCCTAGTTCCACCAAGCATGATTTCTGGAATTTGTAGTAGTGGAGTGTGACATCCCTTCATTGTTGTCCCAAATAAGAGGAGTGTGATCCGAGAAAGGTCTTTATTTAGCCGTAACATCGTCCCCTGGTAATTTTCCGCTAGTGTCACCTTGCATAGAAACTTATCAATCCTAGATGCCAATTTAGATCCATTTCTCCAAGTACAAACCACACTTGAAATGGGAAGGTCAAAAAGCTCCAAACCGTCTACCATGCTCCCAAAATGCATAACTGGTCCATCAAGTCTACCATCCAATCTGTCTTAAAACAACAAGGTGGCATTAAAGTCCCTGCCTACCAGCCATGACCTACCACGTGTAAACTCCGATGCTTGTTCCATCCCCTCCCACAGCACATATCTTGTAGAATAGTCTCGAGTACCATACACACAAGAGACCATCCATGCTGAGCCATTTGAACATCTACTAAAAGAGCAGGTAATCACACGTATGGCATCCAAAGAGGAGACCTTCCAATGGATTTGACATCTAGTAAATCCGTAAAACACCCCCATAGATGCTCCTCTTCATAGGCAAGTAAGTCCATAGCTTCAAGGTACGTCTCCTGCAACAGGATAAGGTCCACCCTCCACTTCGACAAGTACCTGCTCAAAACATACTATGCACCCCATCATGAAGGCCTCTGGCATTCCATGAAAGAACTCTAACCATTGGAAATGATGCAATTGCCCAAACCTCCAACATGGTTAACCTTCTTGACATTCAACACCTTAGCCACCCGAATGTTGACCACATCAGAAATGTTGCCTCGCTTGGACTGTACTAGGGCCACAGTCTTTTTCTTGAACATCTTCCACTTGTAACTTGAATTGAAGAGCAACCTCTGCCTTGGTTGAACACTGACCTCGTAGGTTTGGACCCCCTGTTAGAAGACGATGTGCATTTGAGCATACATTGACCGCCGCCCCCAACACCATGCTGCACCACCTCATTATGTGTATGCCTCGACACCACCTGAGCCTCATTGCAGTCAAAGGCGGACGTAGCAGCATTGCCCAGGACCTCAGCATGGACTACAACCTTGCCGAGCTCCAACTGCTGATCGATGAGAGGGCCATCGGCCCCCATCTCCAGAACTCCAGGGAGCACATGGGAGTCCAAGACCTGAAAGTGACTTCCCGAGCTGCTGAAAATGGACCCAAAAGCTATGGGCCTCAAGGATGCAACCTGAAATCCACGCAGAAAGGAACGAGCAGGGCTAGACGTAAAAGGTACACCCATGGTATCGGGTCAAACCAAAACATGGGGATGAGCTGGTTTGGAATTAGACTCACCAACTCTGGATCCAATATGGGATCCGGAAGCCTCCTGTGCTGTGCATTTGAATTCTCCCTGTCTTTCATTATCTGCACCTGCCATTTCAGCGACATCAGCAGGAGCCATCAGGAATTGCAACCGGTGCTGCAGATTGTGCCAAAACAGGAAACTCAACCGGTGCTGCAGATTGTGCCGAATCAGGAATCGCAACCGACGCCGGAGATTGTGCCTTTTCAAAGTTTCCTGGATTTGTGGCGCTATCAATGGGCTTCCATAACGGGTGCCACTCCTTCCTTGTTGGTAGTGTGACCAGAGAAGCGCCTCCAGTGACCACCGCAGCAAAAGAACGACCATGATGACCTTCTATATTTTGTTACTTTCTCTTCCTAAACAGAAGAAAAATCCTCAGTTAAAAAACTACAAAAAATGGAAACTTTAAATTGACATCAGGCACGTCAAGAAGGCCTTCATAATATTCATAGTTACAAATAGTCAGAAAGTTATCAAATGAGCAAGCGCTTTGTACACATAAATATTCATTAAGAACACACACAATTATAGCTGTACATGCATCTATTGTCAAAACAGCATTGAGACTCCTTGATCTCATATTTAGAAAAGATTACCTCTTTCTTTTAATTGGTTTGTCAGTTGCCTTAGATATGTTGGAAAAAATGGTATTAGTGACCATCAATAGATCCTTTAAAAAAAATGACATATTTTTGTGATTGGGTCATACCATGAGATCCAATTTGCAAAGACCACTTCCTATCACTGTCTTCCTATTCAATCAAGTGTAAGCGTCAATGTTGCAAACCAATTCCAATTCCAATGCTAAGTAAAGCTGCTCAGGGCAAAGTACTTACAGTAGTAGAAATAAACTAAATTAACAAATGAATATTCAAAAAGAAAAGAGGAAAGAAAATAAACAAAGTTAAAACATGCAAATGAGAAATAAACCTCTTGCAGGCTGATAAAAACCTTTGGCAGCCACCACTTGAGGAACAGCACAAGATGGAGGCATTTGATGGGTACCCAAAGCCATAGGCAATGCTGGTGTCTGACATGATGGTCAAGGTGGCCTCAGTCCCCAGGTGCTCCTTGTAAAGCATCTTGACCTGGCAGAAGAAACCATCGTTGTGCTTGCAGAGGGTGATCAGAGCGTCTGCTCATATTCAATGAGCCCAACCACCTTTCCTTGCAGTTTTCCCCTCCTGCTAGTTTTGGGGTAAGTTCATGTAGATACTCCTAGAAAAGATTCTAATTAAATGATTGCCTCATAATGGAAATTTTGTTATTCCTGCTACGTAATTAACAAATCTCTCTTCATCGAAACCTAGATACATAGGTAGCCTTAGTGAGATCCAAAGATGACTTTGCCTCGAGAAAATGCCAATATTAATGCTCTACAGACTACAGGTATATTTTGAAAGACACAAGACAGAAATCAGTACTAGAATATATTACATTTCCTAGTCCCACTTGATTGAACTAGTTTTTGTTTGCGTTCAAGAATCCTTGGCCTCTTTGCAATGTAGTAAAATGACCTAAACAATTGTACCCACCGCGAAGAGGAAAGGCACTTGTGATAATTGAATTGGAGAACATAGCTAACCTGGATGATTGCATTAGTATGATCTCTTTCAAAGCTAGAAATTTGTTCTGTTTAGTTTTCAAATGAGACAGTATTGTACCTTGATAGAAGCAAACACTCACTTCTGTTGATACAAAAATGACTAAGATTCTTGAGTTCTTCATTTGCACCCAACATCATTTTTTGTCATCATGGCAACACCTAACGGGAAAAAAGAAAGAAAAATCTTATCTTGGTGGGACAAGTCCCATAAGGTTTGTTGTTGGCAAGGTTTACCACTTCTAAAGCAGGAAACTGACAAGGCAGTGTATTCCCCCCATGAGTCCGTGGGCGCAATCTCCAATAAGATCGCCAAGTCAACCACCCTCTCCATTAAACCATTAGGACAGTCATCTGTTGTCCACCCTACCACCTGACATACTTGTTATACCCACTCTGGAGCTTTTGAGCAATGTGTTGATGAGTGGTGTTCTTGATCAGTTCCAGGACTTCCTGTTCCCCATGGTGCTCAACTCCTCAAGCTACTGAATCTTCAGTGGCATCCTGACGAGCTTGGCCTCATGTAGGAGGTTTCTTGATCCCAACCACTTCAACAATCATTTCGCAGGAGAGATTGTGAGCTTGTTGGTGACAATATCATCCTTGTGGAGGAGGGAGGTCACAAAGTGGGAGGGTGAGGATGAGAGAGATGGGGTAAATGAGAACATAGAGGAAGAGGGCGCGAGAGAAGGTTAGGGAGAAAAGGGGATGACTGCCATCCATATCCAGTTCATAGGAGGAAGAGTTGTAGAAATGTGGTGACTTTGGTACAGAGATGTATCAAAGATGCAGGGAAGGGGAGGTTTTGACACGATTAATATAAAATCAGGAAGGAGAGGATGAGAAAAATAAAAAAGAAAGCTGATGGGGAAGTCTGTTAGTGACGACATCTGGTGACAGGTAGCTTTTCCCCAAACTCCAGAAATTAGTAAATTTGTGGTGTGTATAGTGATTATATACTTGGGAATCTTCACATCCACTTGGCTTGGCTCAAAAGATAAGAAGAAAAAAGATTCAAAATAGTTCTTGGGTCGTGGAAACAGTCCTTCCATGGGAGATACCTGTTTTCAGATACAAGAGTTTGCCTCTTCAGAGGTTGGGGAGATGACTGAGGGACAGGATAGTTGCTGAAGTGGGCCTAGAATGTGTAGGCGACTTCAGGGGTTGATGGTGACGAGATGAAATATTTCATATGGCATGAGGATTTGTCATGCATGCTAGCTTAGGTAACTGTAGCTTGGACATGTGGGGTCACCACCACAGCTGCTGTTTTCTTAATTATGTCTCTGATGTGCAAGATGGTTTCACAATTGGTTGGTGAAAGGAGTGCTTTGGATTAGTTAATATCTCAACACTCTCCTTGGAGGTGAAGATATTTTTTGGTGGTTTGGGAAGGAAAGGGGCTCTGACCAAGGTTGGTGAGACTGGAATGGTGAAGGGTTTTGAATCTGGATTTTATTTTTAAGTATTTGATTATTTGATTTCGAACAATTTGTTTCTTTGGTGTGGTTTCAATAATGGGAGTGAATGAAGGAAGGGTATTGTTGGGTTGATACTGTTGATATAATAGTGTGGTGGCTATTCACTGCTGTGGTTGGGCCTCTCCACTAAAGCCAATTGGTTTTGTATTGGCTGTTCTCAGATGGCATCAGTGTTACGCTAGGCTAATGGGTGATATTTAACCTCCATGTCACCCATTTATTTGTCGACATGTAGCACCCGAAAAAGGTTACATGTCAGGGAGTTTGCTAAAATGAGAGTTGTCCTCTTACGTATACCTGAAAACAGGTCAAGAATAAATAATTCAATCAAGCTAACTGATAAATCCAAAACCAAGTCTTATTCCAATCTTAAGTAGGGTTGACTACGTAAATTCTAGCATATTGATTTTGTTGGGAATTGGCACGCATGTGGCCTATTTGAGGAAGAGAGAGAGCCACCACGTTGGAGAGAGAGGTAGAGAGGAGCTTTGATGTTTGGAAATAATTGTATTGCTCAAGGAAATAAGAGTTGGGGAGGCTCTCTATTTATAGAGAGAACATATCCACTAAAAATAATAAAGACTTGAATCCTAAAGTAAATCCTAAACTTGTTTCTTAAAGAGAGAAAATCTTTTCTCATTGGGAAAGATTTTCTCTTAACAAAAGAACTAATCCCACAACTTTTATTTCTAAAACTGCTTTATTAAAAATAGGAAATCGCCAATTTTGGTGCACCCAAGTTTGGTTCTTGGGAACCCAAACCGTAGGTCTGCTAGGCATTCAGATGGCTGCCACGTGGCACTGCCACGTGGCCTGCTGATTGCCATTTGGCATGTGTCACATGGGATATTTTCCAATCCCAACACTCCCCCTCAAGTCGAAGGCCGTGAGGTTGATGACTTGGCTGTCCGTAGGTGAAGCTAAACGCCCCACCACTCATCTTCTTCTCCATGATTAGCGATCGTTGAAGCAGCGGAGAGTCCTTCTGTGACATTAGAGGATGACACTCTCATAGGCACCTCACTGGTTGTCCCAATTGCTACCTTCGGCTTCCTTTCTCCTAGAATCATGGTCTTGAGTTTCTCCAGCTCCTCTGGAGAGAGATTGAGAAGGTTGGAAGAACCTGTAAGCGATTGCTCTTGAGGAGGCTTCCCAAACTTCTTCCAGCACTTTTTTAGGACATGATTGTCCTTGCCACAATGAATGCAGGGAGTACAGCCTGACCCATGGCCTCGACTCCCTCCTGAATTTGTGGAAGCTAGAGCAGAGCTTTCCATTGGTGTAGGCACCTCAGTAACAGGGACTTCCATATTGACCAAATGTCGGTAAATACCTACCATATTCAACTCACCCTCAGAAGCGAGAATCTGATCTCGTGCAGATGAATACCTCGGATGTAGCCCTACAGGAAGCTTGGCCGCTTGCCATTGGTTCTGGCTCTTCGATTGCTTCTCACAACAAATAGGGTCCAAAATCTCCAACTCCTCGAAAAGTGACTCCATCTTTGTGAAATATTGCGCCAAAGAGAGATTGCCTTGTGTCGTAGTCCAAATCTGTGTAGAGGTTGGTAGCATAGGTGTTGTTTGATTGGAAAGAGTATCTCTCCTCCAACGCCTTCCAGATCTCGTTCGTGGTTTTCTTATAGAGAAGGTTTGATGCGATGGATGGATCAACGGAGTTGATTATCCAATTCATTACCATGTAATTGTCCTTTTCTAACTTCTTCATGGACTCCTTGATTTTCGGGAGTTCCTAGAGGAGTAGACTCAACTTGTCATGACCTCCCAAGAAAATCCGGAATGCCTGAGCCCAAAGCACATAATTGGATTCGTCGGCCAATTTGATTGTGGTCCCTTGGGCCATCAATCTTGTGTCTACCGCAACCACTTTCTGATCGGATTCCGCCATCTCTTCCTAATCTGATCACACAAGGACAAGATCGGGGGAGGCGAAGAGAAGGCCCTACCGCACCAAGATGTGCAAGAGAAGAAGATCTCGTAGAAAGACTAAATTCCACGAACCATAGGCTCTGATACCAAGTTGGGAATTGGCGCGCACGTGGCTTGTTTGAGGAAGAGAGAGAGCCACCACGTTGGAGAGAGAGGTAGAGAGGAGCTTTGATGTTTGGAAATAATTGTATTGCTCAAAGAAATAAGAGTTGGGCAGGCTCTCTATTTATAGAGAGAACATACCCATTAAAAATGGTAGACTCAAATCCTAAAGTAAATCCTAAACTTGTTTGAGATAAAATCTTTTCTGACTTGGAAAGATTTTATCTTTTAACAAAAGAACTAATCCCACAACTTTTATTGCTAAAATCACTTTACTAAAAATAGGAAATCACTGATTTTGGTGCACCCAAGTTTGGTTCTTGGGAACCCAAACTGCCGGTCTGCTGGGCATTCAGATGGCTGCCATGTGGCCTGCTGATTGCCATGTGGCACATGCCACGTGGGATATTTTCCAATCCCAACAGATTTTATCTTGGATTGTATCAGGACTTAGATGTGAATAAATGAGGCCATATTTAGAATAATTTCCTTTTCTTCGGCCTAGCCCAACCCCTCTAGTTTAAAAACTAGCATTTATGTTGTGGAAGGGCCAAAATGGATTTAGTTACAAAGTTCAAAAGGGAAGTGGACCAAATTAAACTTTAGGTGGGTGGTGGGCTGTCAGTAAAATCCATCCATAACCTTGCAGTTATATTTTGTTGTTTAAGAATTGAGTATGATGTGACGAACAAAAATCACTCTTATCTACGAAAGAGTCTATTGATTAGTGTCCATGCAGTTTTTGTGGCATGGCATTGGTGTAATGATAAGGAAAACTCATGCCATTTGCATATCATCTTGGAAGATTTCTATTAAGGGATTCATATAGCTTTTTGTCGGTTTATGCTTTGCTGAGGATATGGATATGTTTCGAGTTCATGTTACATTCACTTTGTGGGAATAACACAAAATTCTTCTTTATATTGTTTACAATGTCATTTTGTAATGAATAGCTTACAGCTTGGTCTTCAGCTTTAGTCATTACATGGTAGAACTCGGCAAGAATTCATGATATTGTTTGCTTTTCTGGAATTTGTGAAAGATCTTCTGAATTTCCCCCATCAAATTGCTTTTGGTCATTATAAATCAGGCACATGCATATATGGTATGGTAGGAATTCTTCCTAGGATGTTGCTTCTCCTTTTGCACCATTACTCTCATAAAAAGAGAGAAGCCACTTTTTGTTCCCTTGAATATGTCAGTGTTTGGAGTTCCTTCCTTTTTTGCAGAATATTTCCCATTTTCCTTTATGTAAAAGGTAGTGTTTAGGATCTGCAGATACGGTGTGTCATCTAGATCTCACAACTGTATCTTATTAAGTTGATATTTCCTGGTAGGGTAACATCAAATTCTTCCAATTGGATGCATCTTCCCCACGCCAAGTTTCTTACTCTGTTTTCTGTTACCTTGCTTTTGTTTCCTTGTTAACAGTTTCTTGCTTTATTAACTTAATGTTTTCTTTTAACTGAGAAAGGAACAGTTTCTTTTTTCTTATGATGCAGCAGAGGATTTAAAAAATGCTATCTCAGCAAACAAACATGAATTGGTTTACCTGTATGACCTCAATCTTGTGGATGAGGTATGGAAGGAATCAAGGCCACAACCTCCAAAAGAACCAACTAGAGTGCATCCGATTAAATATGCTGGAGTGGATGTCTTGTCAAAATTGACCTTCTTAAGGTCTGAGCTTACTAGGGAAGGTTGTACAGCTATTGTAGTATCTATGCTTGATGAAATCGCATGGTTACTGAACTTGGTAAGTTTCCATTTTCATTGTATTTTCACTTTTATCAACTTGATAGTTCTTTTTTATTTCATAGTTCTTTTAACACTTATTTCCAGACTCACTATAGTCACACGTCTTCAAAGGCATTCATTGCTAAATAATGCAAACATGTAATTAGACATTTTGATGCATACATATGCATGTATTTTCCTGCAAACTAATACAATGTTGAGGTTTATGGAGTACTTAATGGGAGTAGGTGAGGTGCCCGAATTGCTATAATTAAAAATGCATCGTTGTAGTGTGATTTGGGAGTTAGTTTTAATATTTTTATGTCGAACTATGTGTAGATGAGTGAGTTCAAGTCGTTTCATTAGGAGGCTTAAAAGAATTTTAAAATTAGGTTAATTAGCTAATGTAAACTTAGCCTAACCAAATTAAACTATGATCCTAATTATTTCACAAATTTATGAATCATAAGACAGAAGATACAGAATTTCTAACATTCACTACAAATTCAATCCGAACATAAGTTTGGTAAAACATGATCATTCATCTACTTTTTAACATAAGTCTAAAACAACCATGTAAAAACGAAAGAAACATTATGAGAAGTTTACAAGTTCATAATTCGACTATGATGCATTCAAAAGACAAAATAAAATACATGAAAATACAAAACTAGATAGAGAAAAAGAGAGGTTTATGCGGGTGCGAATAGATGGGTGTAAGGGTTGTTTGCAAAGTTTGGGCCGAAGAGGAAGGAGACGCAGGTGAGGTGTCCGTAGCTAATGGAGAGGAGATGGTCATCGGTGGGGGTGGAGTTGGTGCAAGTGTTGTGGCTACTACCAGAGAAGATGGATGCAAAGGATGGATGGCTACAAGAGGTTTGAGTGCTGGTGGTGATTGTGAGGAGAGAAGAGAAGGGTACAACTGTAGAGGAAGGTGGAAGAGGAGAGTGCGGGGAGAGGAAGAGAGAGAGAGAATGATGAGGAGGAGATAAAGGTGGAGTAGTCGGTGGGTGGTGGCATGCACAAGAGGAGGAGGTGGAGCTCACGCGGAGCTAAAGGTCGAGGTTAGAGAGAGGAGTTGGGGTGGTTGTTGTGGTGGGTTAGCATAGAAGAAAAAGGAGTACATGGAGAGGCAAAGGAGAAACAAGGGAGGAAGTGGGTTGGAGTTCAAGGTTGAAATTGGAGGAATGCATTCAATAATAAAAGAAGATAGGTTGACGAGGAGATTGGAGCGGGGATGAGGAAGAGTCGGGTGGTCACAGTAGAGCAAGAGAGCGGGGTGGTTGTCCGTATTTGATAAGGAGGTGGCATGTGGTGGTGTTGGGTTATGGTGGAGGAGAGGAGAAGAGAATAGAGTAGTAGAGGAGGAAGAAAGGAGGTCGAGAGAGGAGGTGAGGGCTAGGAGTAGCAATAGAGGAGGAGAAAATAGGATGTAGCAGCGATGCCGACATTGGCATGGAGTGGTGGTTTCATTAGAAGCAGTGGGAGAGGAAGAGAGAGAACGATTAGGAAGAGATGGAGATGGAGTAGGAAAGGTCACGAGGGAGAGAATAAGGAGGAGATGGTGGTGATTAAGGTGGTGGTGGAGGGTTGGGGAAGATGGAGGAGGCCATGGCTGGTGGAGGAGTTTGGATAGGGAGAGGATTGGGGAGAAGGGAATGGGAAGGGGATGGGTTACCATTGTTGGGTTACAATGGGAAGAAGAAAAGAAGAGGGGATGGGATGGGTGGTTATGTAGGGAGTATGTGGGAGGTGTTTTCGATGGGGAATGAGAGTGGATGGTTTTGCTGCAAGAGAATGGACGAGTGGGGCATTTTAATGGGGTGTGCATTGAGTGTTAATTGTGTGCATGTATATTATTTGGTGTGGTGTTTATGGGTATGTTAATGCATTTGTGTGATAAATGTGTAAATGGGATGAGTTAAGTGTATGTTCTTGTGAGTAAGGATGGGTTAAGGAAGGGAAGTTGGCATGGATGAGGAATTGAGGGAAAGAAATTACGGCAACAAAGTAATAAAGATTAAATATGATTGAGATAGGGTTAAAATTGGATTGAGTTGGGTTAGCTAACTTAGGATTATCTGACCTTAATTAATTAACTTAAACCAAGCCTAATAAGGAAATTAGGGCTGATCTTAGCTAACTAATTTAACTGATATCTAATTGACATCATAATAGGTAGGATTAACGATTTTATAGGTATTAGGTCTCCCTTCTCCATGCACTTGTAATAACAGGGCTTCATTTGACCCATATTACATGCACATATAAAAGAATTATGAAAAATTATATAAAAATGCACAGATTAGCATTAATTAATTTCTTTATATGCAAGTATGCCAATTAGGTTCATAGCCCTATTTTCACATTAATTAAATGCATAAACTATGAAACTACGTCAAAAATAAATAATTATAATGTACAAATGTAGTTCATCAGTAGGATACATAGAATATTAAATGATGTACAAATTGGTTATCCTGGATTCTCTTTTTTTGACTTTCCTTGCAATGATGAACCCCCCCCTCCCCCCGGAAGGAATGATAAACATTTTCCTTCTTTTTTTGTTCCCTTTTCTAGTTAAGAATCTTCTAAAGTTGGTCATTCTACTTTCTAGAAAGAATCTTCTAAACTTGGTCATTCTACTTTCTCGAGTGACTTGTTTATGTAAGTGAAATACATGTGAAACAAGGTACTTCCAAGTCCTCTAATTAATGCCTTTTGTTTATTGCAGAGAGGAAATGATGTTAGGAATTCACCTGTTTTTTATGCATACTTGATTGTGGAGAAGGATGGTGCAAAGTTGTTTGTTGACAATGATAAAGTCAATGAGGAAGTGGCTGCTCACCTGACATGTGCTGGGGTAGAGTTGAAACAATATGAGCTAATTCTTTCTGAAATAGAAAGGTTGATATTGGAACCTATTTTGATTCTATCTATGATATCAGCTTTTTCTTTGTCATTTAATGCAGCTGTATGCTTCAATTATTCTCTATATGTTGTCTCTATTTAGTTTTAAGTTCATTAACACCACTACATGTCAGGGAAGAAGCACTCCTTTACCATCCTAATGCATAACCATTGTCCTTATTATTTGCATTCCGTTGGAAAGTGCATCTGATATATTTTGATGGACGATTGTGTTGGATTCCATCTTGGCTTTTGTAATTATAATTCTGAAGTTCTGAATGTGATCTTTTGCATAGGGTGCACCGGTTGCATGTGATAGTTGCTACTAGTATAGATGCTAAAATACAGATTAAGGATGACAACACCAAAAACAACCACCACCACCAAGCATTTTCCTGCATTGAGTGAGGTTGGCTTGGTAGATTCTTTACCTTCGTTCAGATCAATTGTGGGCATCCAGGACTTAACTCCAAATAACCAAGAATATTGCGTGATTGTTGTCTTCCAACTATGCATGCCTAATATTGTGGTTGTACATTCTCGGGCAATTGGTTAATTGCTGTAAATACTCTTATAGAATTGTTTTGTGCAGTGTGGAAAATGTCAAACTCCTATGGTAGAATTTTTTAATCCCTGGACGGGATTTCCTTCGTACCAAATGACGTAGATTATTTCATGCAGTTCATGGCTTTTTAGCCTCATTTTGTAATCTTGTAAGGACCTCATTTGAGTCTCATCAATCATATCCCCAGATCAAAAATTATAATTCTGTTTGTTTCATTATGCTGAGAAATCTATTTGTTAGAGGAAGCCATTATAAGTGACAATATGTACAGTTTGTTATGACAAGTGCTCTTTTGTTTCAGCCTGGCTGGGAAGGGAGCAAATATCTGGCTAGATACATCAAAGACAAACGCTGCAATTGTCACTGCATTTGAATCTGCCTCTGCTAGACACCTCCAAAGCAGAATGACAAAAAAATCGCAGCCAGATCCTGTTGAAGTTCATGTTGAAAAGCCCTCAAGCCGGCACAAGTCATCTCCGGTCACCATTGCTAAAGCAATTAAAAATAAAGAAGAACTTGAAGGGATGTGCAGTTCACATTTAAGGTGATTGTTCTAATAATGCAAAGCAGTTGCTCTTATTCAGCATTAGAGTTTGATCAGCAAGATCTGCATATAATCACTTGCTGTTGCTGCCAGTAGCACAGAATTCAACACAAAAATTCATGTACGTGCATCATATCCACATGATGCTTGAAATTTTCTGCCACGTCATCTAGAACATATTGAATATGTGGTATATTTCATATGGCTGCCGTAACAATCCAACAGAAGTCACTCTTTGCGAGGGTTGTATGTCAAAACTTGGTGATTTTGATTAAACATAGGGCATAGTTGATAAAGTAGAAATTATACATAATTGGAACATTATGGAATAATTTTCAACATGTTCTATCGAAGAATGAGAACTGGTTGATTGAATCAAAGATCTTTAATAAAAGATATTAATTCTTGATGTAGTACCATCTTAATCATATACAAGGTTTGAAGTACTGATTTTGACGTCATTTCGATAAATTTCCAAGTCTGTGTTTCGCCAGCACATCGAGAGCATGCCGAGGGCACGTCGAGGACATGCTTGTGTTTCGACATTGAATTTCGATGATTTCGATGTCTCGGAAGAAGTCCATTTTGGAGGCATATCGAGGGCATGTCGGAGGCACGTTGACGCATACCGACAAAAATGATAGTAGTCAAAATGATTGAAATTTTAAAAATATTTAAATGCATAAATATTTACATTTAACCTCTAAATCTCGTCTTATACTTCATAGTTAAATGGATAACTACTTCTAAAATTAAGGACTACAAGAAGAAAAATTCTAATACTAATTCAAACAGGAATTAAACAAAAGTTTCCTTAATTTGGAATGAAATCAAATCTTAAGAGAAGAATAGAGCAACGATTGTAGTTGTCTTACATTAGTGAAAAATACTTTTCTTGAGGAGAAGATAAAATTAGGATGTGGCATTTAGGTAGGTAGAGGGTAGGGGTAAGGGCATGACACTTAGTTCTTCCACCAGTCATTAGAGTTGTTGACATCAACCAAGCATGAGTTGAAGCTTTAGTAGAATCTCTTTTGAGGCAGGTTCAACAACAGAGGGTTTAGAACATAGCAGTAACAACAACAACAACAACAACCATCAAAATGCCGAGTGCATTTTGCCAATGTCGACCAAATCTCAAAAGAATTAGAGTAGCAACAGTAGTAATGGAAAAGAATGGGAGTAGTAGTAGCAGTGGATGAGAAGAATGGGAGACGAGTAATAGTAGTGGAGAGGAAGAGAAGTTAGAAGGTATCCCCGTTTTTAAATATTGATATCAATATTGCATTGATAAGTCAAAAACGGATGTATTGGTGATATATTGTTGATATCGGGGGAATTTTGGCGAAATCACTCAAAATGGCTTAACATGTCATAACATGAAGAAATGCCTAGGCCTTAAAAGATTAAAATCATGATATGAGATGATCATCAATATATGGGAAAAATGATACATAACCGGTAGCAATCTTTTCCATGTTGGCGATATGCGATATGCCTGTACATAACCTATGCAGCAGTAGCAGCAATGCAACATAGTAATAACAGTAGTGGTGCATTGTGTGCACAATAGTAGTAGTGGTGCATGCAGCGCTCACAACTAACGAGCAACACTGTGTGCAGGTCGACATATCATTGGCATGCCGTTGAAATTCCTGTGTTTCGATAACTGTATCGCGTCGATATGGTGCCTTGCCAAAAACCTTCATTTTGCCAGCAAACCGACAGCATTTTGATCACTTCATAGATTGATTAAAGTATTGCCTACAAGATCTCTCTACATTAAAGAGAGAAATTAATTGCATAACTAGATTGGATGAAATAAATAATGAAATATGCTTATGAAAGCATAAAGCACAATTTTGTAATTGCTGGACTAGGAGTGCAACCTGATTGAGATTCCTATTTTTAAAATCAGTAAATAAGGGTGTTTTCCTCTTGGAGACTTATCAATTCCAACAACCTCTCTCTCTAGTATAAGGGACATCCCCATCCCTTTTGCCCCTCTCTTTATTCACACATGCATGTCGTGGTAGGGAGTATTGATGAAATTACAATGCAAGCAATACATTCATGAAGAAATTCTTCTACAACTTCCGATTTCATTTCATCAATGGACTTAGAAAATGTTCACCTTGTGATGGGAATGCCAAGTAGATGTGTGGTTCTTCTCCAAATATTGTGTTGAACGCTTTATATCTAATCCAAGATGTATGAGTGCCTAATTTGTGCAAGTGGAAAATGTTTCTAGTGATTTGATTTGTTCAAATATTGGATTATCACTTTTGAAAAGCTACAAGCAGTCTTATGTCCCACTTCCTTCAGACGGAGATTGAAATTGATGAAATGTGACAAGGCAATTTAGGCTCATGCAGTAGACAACAAGACCTCATTTGTTAGTTCAACCCCTCATAAAGAATATTTTGATAATTTTATAAAATAAAGTAAAAGAAATAAAATATAGAAATAACATATTTTTCTCTGTCATAACAAAATTGCAGGTCTCACGGATTTTCCAAAATAGATGATTAAGAGCGTGAAGACGCATTGGGTTATAGTTCTTAGGCTTTTTATTGTACAATTTCAAAAAGTTGTAATCTTCTTTTTATTGAGTCTAGAGATGTTGTAAAGAGTCCCTAAAGATAACATACACATAGCTAACTTAGGCTCTCTACATTTAGGAAAAACTAGAAACAAAAACCTAACACAAACACATATCAGATGTCCAACACACATGTCAGACGTTTGATATTTAACTTTAAGACATCTGATCATGATTACGGACGTCTAATTACCTATAGTCTTGCCTTTCCATTCTCAACATTTAGGCTCCAGTCGATGCAACCTTCAATCAGACGTCTATGGGCTTATCCAGACATCCAACACATACCTCAAACATCCTTTAAGCCAACCGTTAGACTCCACTTAATATTTTCTTCATCATTTTTTAATTCTAGCGGTTAGATACACTTTCATGTCCAGACGTCCAGAGTGGACCGGTAGTCGCTTCCTCTGTGGAGGTTTGTCAGAAAGCAAATCTCGCTTTTTTGATTTTCTAAACAAGATATTAATCTCTTTCCAGACGTCTAGGCCACTGGACAGATGTCCACATTGATGTCTGATGCTTAAAATCTAGAATCCTGTTTGGATCTGGTTAAAATAGGAGTAAACCCGCCTATAATTAGACGTTCAATTTTAGTACCAAACGTCTTATAATAGTATATCAGACGTCCACCTAGAACTTGTTCCAATCCAATGAAAACAGTAAGTCTGACCCATAAAATCAGACGTTTAATTGGACGTCTGATCCTGCTGTCAGAATCATAATTATCCTGATTTGAGTTGGATTTCGTCCCTCTTGGGAATTGTCTCCACCGGCTAGGAGCCATCTCCCAAGCCTTCTTGAAGGTGTTAAGCTTGCCTATAAATACACTATATTTCCTCTTAGGCAAAACACACCTCTCGAGATATAATTAACTTAGATTATCACTTGCTCACTGGCTTATTGCTTCCTTTGCCCCCTTGTGTTGTGCAATTACTCTGTTTGGGGCAAACCAACACCCCCACTATGCTACATATTTTCATCTTCAGGAAGTTTCCTTCACCCTTAGTAGAGAAGCAAATTATTCATATGTTGGGGTGCTCAATAGGGTGCATTTCACTTTTCATTTTGCTTGATTGTTGTAGTTGGGTACACGTCCTATTGGATCTCTATCTCTTCATTGTGAAGGGAGAAATCTCCATTTAGAAATCGGAGGTGGGATTTGTAATTGAGGTACACTATCCTCGTTGAAGTAGTGTGGTTGGTGGATTGATCACGTTGTGATTGCAAATCGTAAGTCAAGGGATTGACTTAGGTGGTGGTTCTCACCTGGTTTGAATTTCACCTAAAAATCTTGTGCCTCCATTTTTGTGATTGTATTTTATCTTGTAATTATTTCTTAAATTCACTATTCACCCTCCTTTAGTGCAATTTCACCACTATCTTTCATTACCACTCTAGAACTTGAGAAGGAAGGGGAGAGGTGCCATTGCTTTTGGAAATGTACCACACTTGTCTTTAGATGCTCTCCCAAGATGGGATTCATTCACTTGCATTTTAGGAAGGAGGCCTAACCATTTACAATATTGATGGGCTATGTGGTGCTTGCTTTCGATTACTTGATGAAAAGTTGTCTTGCTATTCTACCCAACCTTCTCATGTTGCTTTAAAATATGGTTATTTAAGCACCAGATGATCTATACTTGTTATTGGGGGACCACCTAAATAATAGGAGTATATTAGATTACAACTTGTGGAAGAAATAATAAGCAATCTTATTGAAAAAAGAGTCCCCCGTGATCTCTTTATATAGAGGTTAAGGTGGAAGAATTACAAAGTAGCCTTAATAGAAAGAAATAAGCAAACCTATAACCTATAATTCCTGATAACTCACACCCCCCCCCCTCCCCCCCAGTTGGAGTGCAAAACGCCCAACTTGCAGGAGGAATGGCAATACAGGACTCCCCTTAAAGACGTAATCGCCAGGTTGGAGGAGTAGGTAAGCAAGCAGATTGTCAGGTAGGTAGTCATTGCTCACTAATGGAAACCCTTATCTCTCGGAGAAGAGAAAAAAACTAGGTAGAGGCATTTAGGCAATAAATGATAGGTAAGCAGTAAGGGTATGAGCATTGTGCTCAATTTCCCCACCAACCATTGCAATTGTTTGTGTTCTCGAAGGGGTTGGCAGATGTAGAGTCAGGAACAAGTTGTGTGGCAATCCCATTATGACATTTTTGGTTGTTGTAACTACACCAGTAAAGATTGAAACATCACTCTTTAAGAGATTCCTCAGGCAATCCATCTATGCTACAGTAAAGGGCATGAAAGGATGGCTTGGAATCATCTCAATTGTAAGAGTCTCAGTTGCGATGAATTGGTTATTCTAGGCAAGCTTAGCAAATTTGTCCCACCAGTTTTCGGATGGGTGATTAACCTGTTTTCAATGAATGCATGAGAAGACGTGGCCTTGTCTACATTCATGTCCACCAAGGACACTCCAACGTCCACCTTTCGCTTCAGAAGCCATAAGGCAGAGGTGTCAAGAGTCGTTGTAGGAGTAAGAGAGTGGCTCACCAACCTTTATCTTCTAAAGACAACTACGTTGTCTTCAAATCTGACACCATGTCAAATGAAAGAATCTAGTCGCACACAGGTTGGTATCGAGTACTAAGGCCACCCAAGAACTTGTATGCCTACAACTACTCATGCTCAATACCTACTTATTGCAACAGGCAGTCTGGTAAATAGCAGGTTCCTTTAATAAACCCTCGAGGGTAGTGAAATACTTAATGAGGGTCATGTCACCCTGGTTAGTATTCCAAATACTCTAATAGATGTCAGCAAGGCAGGAATTGCTTGTCTTTTGGGAGTACTACTTCTTTAGCATCTCCTAGATCTCCTTTGTGGACTCCTTGTAGAGCATAGTGGTTGCAATCTATTGATCAATGTTGTTCATTAACTAATTCATGATGAGAAAATTGTTTGCATGCACTCCTTGGAGTCAAGACCTTTCCCTATCAGGACATGCAACTTGTCCTACCCTCCCACAAAGATATGGAAGGCGTGAGACTGGAGCACGTAACCTGATAATTTAATCATGGTTCCCTAAACAAGCATGGTGGCCAAGATCTTTGCTTCAACCATCAGAATGTGTTGAATCATGTAAGATAAGACAAGGGTTGGTTGAGCGATGCGAATGAATTCGGTCAAGATCGAATCAAATCCACTAGTTTGATGGTAGAATGGTTAATGTCCAATCGAAGATCTGGTCAGTTCAAGATTAGTTGAAGTGGCATAGCCGTGATCGGCTTGGGCAAGAGGAACAATCCGACAGTCGGACTGGACCAGTTCCAGTTTAGATCAGTCTGTTTGATCACATGGTGATGCAGGCCAAAGTGGAGGCAAGGAGCCTTGTTGGTCAGCACAGGCATTCTCAATCCTACATAAGCAAACTTAGAACCTATAATTCCTGATAACTCTAACAATAACATAACGTCAAGCGTGAGGTACTTGAATGTGAACATGCATACTTGAGAGTTGTCACAGATCCTCGTTTACCACTTAACCAGGCTTACAGCATTTTGATGGAACATCAAATCAGACGTCGTCTGTAGAGCCAATGAAGAAAAAAGGTTGGAGGGATAGAGTACCCACCCGTTAGCAAGTGGTTGCTGTTTGGTTCTTCTAATGGTTTTTATTTTTGTCTCATGCTCTCGGGTGAAGGTTGAGAGGGCAATTCTTCTAGGAGAACCTTGTAATGACACTATATGGAGTATATGTATCCTAAGATGCTTGGGATGATTTTTTCCAGGCCTCTTACTAAAGGGCATGAGGGCCTTTCAATTTAGAATAACAAATTATGCTTTTCTGGTGAACCAAGTTGGCTTGTTATTTTTCCTGTGATCTGTGAATTTTTCCTTTGCAAGCTGTGGACAGGTCTTAATTGATAATTACAAGTGGTGTATTTAGAGGTATTGGCAATTTATCTTAAGGTAGTCACTTTCTATTATATTCATCTTGGGCATGATAGGGTTTGTCCTTTTGGAATTTAATTATTCACCTAGTGGGACTTGTTCCTTTCCATTTCCAGCCTCGTTTTGTTTTTGGATACATATGCTTCAGTTGCTACTTGTTAGTTGCTGGTCTGGTCTAGAGGGTGTTTTCTTTATTGGATGGGGACAGGACAGAACCATAAAAAATTCAAAAGGGAATACACAATAGAGTAGAAGCATGTAGAAAAATGTAGTTTTTACTGGTAATTAGCTTTAAAAAATTAGTTAAGGACAAATATTTTATTGCAACTATCCCAATTCCTATGCTTGTGGATATTGAAAAATTAATCATTTAAATGGTCATGATGATAAGTCATATTTACATTTGGATTGTCTCAATTTTTGGGAATGTATTCTTATGTTATAAGTCAACACCTCTTCAAAAACAGAAAAAATATGGATTGACATGAACCCAATACACCATTACATGTAGTACTTAATATTATGGGAGGAAAAGCTTAATTAATTAGACAATTTATTATGTTGTAATTTTTTTTAAAGGAAATATGTTCTAAAGTTCTAGGGGTAAAATGAGATTTTTTTTTGGGGGCAGGGTGGGTGGTGGGGAGGTGTAATGGGATTGAGGGAGGAAACCACATGGGCTGGAATTGATTTTTTATTGTTCAATTTACATTCATATCCTTTAATCTTAACTTTTTTTCATGTAAATTTAAAGGGACACTTTTAATATTTTCCAGCACCAATTGCATGTGGAACCTTGGCCAGGGGCGAGGTACACATATGTGCTCCCCCCACCCCCCCGATTCATCCATGTTTGGGGAGACAGTTGTTTGGGGGTTGATGCCTTGTCTCTTGAGGAATTGGATTCCTTGTCTTTTCTATGTTCTTTCACAATGATGATTGAATGCCCATACTTTTGTTAATCGAGTCCCTGGCATCTTTTTGTTGAGGATTTGTGGCTTTTGGTGATGTTGCACTGCCCTCTTTTTATAGAAATTTATGGGGTTTAATGGCCCTTGCTGTTCTCATTTTCTAGACGTTTCCGACTCAGCTTGGTAGCTATGTACCAAATTCCTTTCTCTCGTCCCTTTTGAAATGTTATTTGCCATATATGTTGTGGGTTCTCTGTCATTATAGAAGATGCTTACCAACAAAATTGGGTGAGATTGACTCAAGGGGATGACTGGACTTGTTTCTTCTGTGAATCGTATCCTAAGGTGTTAACCACCATTTGTGGCCCATTCTTTCATGATAGAAGTGTTGTAGGATGGATTTTGGGTGATTTATTGGTCTTCTGGCTGTAGGTGCTTCATGGAGGACTACAGCCTGTAAGGAGTGATTTTATACTGATTTTAACATGACAATGCCTGCCAATGGTGGTAAATTTGGTCAAGGAGGAATTCTGTATCATATAGGGATCAGACTCTTTAATAACAAGTCGTCCATAATGCTCTTTGTTTAGTTCATGGGGCAGCAAGTCTGTTGCATTTTTTTCTGTTATTTTGATATCTTTTTTAGACCTAATCATGTGCCATATCTTAATGGCCAATAATCCAAGCAGACCTTAAGAGGCCTTTTTTTAACGGTGCAGACCTTAAGAAGTTTATCGGAATAACTATAAAAAATGTAGGAATGTTTGTAAATAGGTTTTCTCTTATTATATTTGCTTTACATTTAGGTAAATATTAAGTTTATGTGATTGGATTTTTTCCGCAGAGATGCAGCTGCATTGGCTGAGCTTTGGGCATGGCTGGAAGAGCAGATTCACACAAAGGTTAAACTAACAGAAGTAGAAGTTGCTGACAAACTACTAGAATTTCGCTCGAAGCAGCCTGGTTTCCTCGACACAAGCTTTGATACAATTAGTGGTACTTGACCATTAATAGTACTGATGCTTTTGACCACACATTCCTCTTTTGTTAGCCATGTAGATTGAAGTTTTCAGTTTTTCCAATCATGAATGGTTCTTACTGCAAATGACGATGTTGGTTTTAGTCGGAGAGAATGACAAGTCTTATTCTTAAATGAAACTCTACACCTCTTTATATAGAGAGAGGTGTTAGGAAAATTACATCATAAATCTAATATGATAGGAACCATAACAAACAACTCCAAAAATAATAATAAGTACTTTACCAACACTCCCTTTCAAGTTGGAGTATATATATATATATATATATATATATATATATATATATATATCAATGATGCTCAGCTTGGAACAACGCTTATCAAAAATAGATCTAACAAGGGGCTTTCTAAATATCTCTGCAATCAGATCTTTAGAAGAAACATATGAAGTGTAAATGATTCCACACTGTATCAAGTCTCTAGTGTAGTGGCAATCAACCTCAACATGCTTTGTCCGCTCATGGAACATGGGGTTATTTGCAATATATGTAGCAGCATGATTATCACATCTTATCTCCATTGGTCCCTCTACCTGAACATGAAGATCATGCAGCACAGATCTAACTCAGACCATCGCTGTAGTTGTCTAAGCGATAACCCTGTATTCTGACTTTGCATTAGACCTGGATACCACCTTCCACTTCTTGCTTTTCCAGGTCAATAAGTTACTTGCCACATAAGTACAGAATCCAGTTGTTGACTTTTTGTCTGTCATACACCCTGTATAGTCAACATCAGAACAGCCAACAACACTTATATATGTGCCCCTCTGAAATAAAACATCTCTGCCAAATGCTTTCTTTACATACCTAAGCACCTGTATAGTAGCATCCCAATGTTGCCTGGTCGGTTTGTCTATGAACTGGTTGAGTTTCCCTACTGCAAGGGAAAGATCTGGACATGTAATAGTAAGATACAATAATTTACCAACCAACTACCTATATGATTTACTTTCTGTAGGCAGAGACTCAATATCATAGAGGTGTCCTTTGGGATCCATAGGTATATTAGCAGGTTTGGATCTTATCATTCTTGTTTCTTGCAAGATATCAAGGGTATATTTGCGTTGATTAAGAACAATGCCCTCTCTACTGTGTGCCACTTCAATCCCAAGAAAGTATCTGTGCTCTCCCAGATCCTTCATCACAAAGGTATCAGCCAACTTCCTTTTCACCTCAGCTATCCTAGCAAAATCATCTCCAGTGAGGATTATGTCATCCACATAGACAAGGAGTACAACCACTCCCCCTTTACTCTTCCTGGCAAACAAAGAGTGATTAGCAGAGGACCTTATAAGTCCCATTACTTGTACCTCCTCTGAGAGTCTCTGGAACCATGGTCTCGGGCTCTAATTCAAGCCATTGATGGCTTTCTTTAATCTGCATACATACCCCCTGAGTCTCAAATCCAGGAGGTTGTTACATATAGACCTCCTCCTGAAGATCTCCATACAAGAACACGTTCTTCACATCCAACTGATAAATAGGCCAATCATAGTGAGCAGCTATAGTCATCAAAATCCGAATAGTAGACAGTCGGGTAACAGGAGAAAAGGTATCAAAGAAATCTAACTCATATGCTTGGGTAAATCCCTTTGTCACCAGTCTCGCCTTGTAGCGAGATATCGTGTCGTTTGGGTTGTATTTGATCACAAAGACCTAACGGCACTTAACTGTTCTGGCATGAGGAGGCAAGGTGGTTAAGTCCCACGTCCCCCTAGAGCGTAGAGCAGCTATCTCATCCTCCATAGCCTGACGTCATTTTGGATCCAGCATGGACTACTGATAAAAGGCAGGAACATTCGTCACAGAGAGTTGCTGTGAAAGTGGCAAATGAACTACTAAAATTGGCAATAGAGATTGTTTGTATAGTATGATATTGGGCACAATTGCGTGGAGCCTTCCGAATAGCAATCGAAAGATCGAGATCCTCCTCACTATACTCAGAAGCAACTGTATTAAGAGACTCATCAGAGGAACCTGCACAAGCACTATTAGGACAACTCACGTCAGTATCAACCCATACCTCACCAGGGGAGGAGACAGGTGGCTGAGGTGGTGGGGGGGTGTGTTCTTCTCGCCATGCATGTTGTTTGTATGTCACAGATAGCCTATAAAGCTGAGTAATCTCAGCTTTCTGCCTCATAGACGGTTCTGTGATAGTGATATCCTCACTTTGTGTAATGGAGATCTATTCAAAGGGAATTGGTGGAACAAGCATAGGAGCCAAGCCTCCCTCAAATGTCACCTGATGACCATCAATAGAGAAATACGGAATGGGCTCATAAAATATAACACCTGCAGTCACATAATGCTTATTACCACAGGAGTCATAGCATCTATATCATTTTTAGGTGCTACTATAGCCTAGAATGACACACTTCACTGCTCTTGGAGCCAACTTGTCCCTACCAAGTTCAAGAATGTGAATAAAGGCAATACAGCTAAACACCCGAGGTGGAACAATGAATAAATCCTTTTTAGGATAGAGGACCTGCCAAGGAACTTGTTCTTGTATAGTTGAGTTGGGTAACCTGGTAATTAAATAACACGCAGTTAGCACTGCATCTCCCCAATACACCTGTGGCACATTATGTTGTATCAATAGTGTTTTAGCCACATCAAGCATGTAACAGTGCTTTCTTTCCACTATGCCATTCCGTTGCGACGTATGTGGACAGAGTGTCAGGTGAACAATTCCAAGAAATCTGTAAAAGGCTTCCAACTTAGATGTACAGAACTTTAGAGCATTATCAGATCGCACAATCTTCACATTAGTAGAAAATTGAGTCTTTATTTATAAAATAAATGTTTCAATCGCTGATCCAACATCAAATTTATTTTTCAAAAGAAATAACCATGACATCCTGGAAAAATCATCTACAACAAATAGATAAAATCTATAACCCAGTCTATTTGGGACACAACTCGATCCTCATACATCCATGTGCAGTAAATCAAAGATTGCACCAGAACTCTGAGACAAACTAGGTGGAAAATTGGCTCTGTGATGCTTTCCCAGCTAGCATGCATCACACAAAATCTCCGTAGCTGGCGAAATATGAGGAATGACGTGTCGAAGCCTATACAGTGAAGCATGCCCAAGACAACGATGCCAATGAAGAGCTGTACCAACACTAAATGTAACCTCGCCCTAACACAGCAGCAAATGGAGTCTGAATCAGGCGATACATACCCCCTCTTCATGTCCGCCATCAATCGTCCTCCCTGTGAATGTCCTGAAAAATACAACCCAACTCATCAAATATTGCATGAGAGTGCAAGTCTTTTGTAATTTTACTAACAGACAAATGACTAATTGGAAATTTTGGAACATAAAGAACATTAGGCAGCCTCAATGCAGGAGTCACTATTACGTCTCCTCTGTCATGAACCTTACACTGCATGTCATCTGCTACCTGTACAGATCTCCCTGAGGGAACATAATGAACGTGTCTAAAGCATGTCTCATCCCTACTGAGATGTTGAGATGTGCTTGAGTCCAATCACAAGGCACTGTTAGTGCTACCTGACCTGTAAGCAGAAGTTATACCTGAAGTAGCCAAGGCGACAGTATTCGCAGCAGTAGTTGTTTCCTAGGTCAACTAGGAGAGGCACTGTACTACAGCATCATAGTCTGCACTACACACCATGTGGCTCACCTCCTTTGAAGAGACAACCTGGTTGGCCATGGGAGGTCGACCATGCTTCGTCATGCTTTGTCCAGCAAGAGGCCTCTGTATGGCTAATCTTCATATAATGCAAGTAAATGGTGCAAGGTCTACCACTAGTACCCCAACCACCATGCCCTCTCCCCTAGTGGATGGAGCACCATGTCCACGTGCGGCAGCAACAAGCACATGAGTCTATCCACTCTCTGACATGGATGGCCTAACAACCACCCTGCTCACACGGTTATAAGCCTCCTCTAGAGATGGAAGCTCTGCCAGAGTAAAGATCCAGGACCTACTAGTCTCATAGTCTGGTCCAAGTCCGTCAAGAAACTGGAGGACAACATACTCCTTCCTATGTGCCCTCTGAGTGGCACAAGTGCAGACAGGTCGACAGGCATTGTACTTCTCAAATAGTCCCTTTAGAGTGGCATAGTACTGCAATAGTGACTGACCCTCCTGTTTGAGACTACCAATAGCATGGTGAATTTCAAACATTTTGCTAGAATTCTTCTCATGAGAATATGTATCATATAGAGAATCCCACATCTCCTTGGCGATCTTGTAGTATATAATCCCATCACTAATCTGAGGCTCAACAGAATTCATGATCTAAGCACGGACCATTGAATTATCTTTCTTCCACGTGGTATTCTTCCCTGTTTTATCTTGTGACTCCAACTCCAACAGTAGGTGTTCCTTATCATGCCCCTCAATGGTCATGAGAAACATCTGAGATCATCTAGCATAATTGGCCTCGTTCAACTTGATGATAGGAACAAAGAAAGGAGATTTGTACCCCTCGTTGTCTGTGCGGTAACCAATGACACTTCCGAAGAATCTGAAGAGGCCATCGTGCCTTAGGACTGTCATATATGCGATCTGAAATCAATATTTAGATTTGAAATCTTCACAATTAAAGAAAGTGATCTCTTGAACATGAGATCTAAAGATCAAAAGACCCTAGATAACATCCCAAGAATCACAGACACCCCTTAGATCATGGCTTAGCACATGTTAGGATGTGGGAAAAAACCTAACAACACTTCTAAGAGTTGTAACGCCTCCTCTACAATAAGGAAATCATGCCACCAACCACACTACCTGCTGCACACAGCAGGTAGAAAGAGATGTAACCCCACAGGAGGTGGGCTGCCTTTAGTCGATGGCCTTGCATGGAGCCGCGGCCTACAGACGAGGGGGCGATGCTCCGACGTCGAAAGCGGGGCTGCAGGACCTCGAGAAGCACCGCCGCAACTTGTAGGTGATGAGGCACCGGCACTCTGAGGTCAAAGGCGGAGCCGCGACCTGCAGGCGACGTGGAGGTAGCGCTCCGATGTCAAGGGTAGGGCTGCAGGGCCCTAAGGAGCACCAGCAGCTGCCTACAGTGGGGTGGTGGTGCCTTGTGACTGCCGGAGGCGGCCTGCTAGGGCCAACAGCGGCCAGCGGCAAGCACTAATAGTCGCTGTGATCGTGGCGGCGGTAGGTGGGGCGCTGGCAGAGGCTCCCGGGGTGTTTACCAAGAGGATTAGGGTTGTGGTGAAGGGATACGGAGGTTTATGAGGGGTGGGATATTAGACCGTCGATCTATGATCGTTACTTTGATACTGAGTCGAAGAGAATAACAAGTTTTATTCTCAAATGAAATCTTACTCTTCTTTATATAGAGAGAGGTGTTGGAAAAATTACATCATAAGTCTAATAGGACAAGAATCATAATAAACAACTCCAAAAATAATTAATCCTCTACCAACGATTTTAAGTTAGACATGAGATTATTCTAATTGAGAAATTCTGTAAATAAGGCAAGTTATAAATGTGAAGACTGGGAATTGTCTGATTTTCTTCTAAAGTCCATTTTCTATGACAAAATCTTTAGAGTTGGTGTGGTTTTGCGAACAACAAAATCATTCTCTTTTATATCCTTTAATACTTAAATACAATATAAGGCTAGCAATAACTTTCATTATTTATCTGTTTAATATAATCTTTTACTGAAATAAGATTTACTCCCATAACTCAAAACAACATAGGATTAGGTTGAAAATTAAACTTAAATATTTTGAATGCGACTTTGGAAAAGTGATATTGTGTCTAATTGTCAAATAAATAATTAGAAATAAAATATTTAATTGTATATAGATATTTATTGAGTTATGTTTTTTTGTTGAGGGGCTATTTACTATTTTATTTTTCATTAGTGGACTTATGTTGATATTTTTTCCCACCTCTATCTATATAAGGAGGTGTAGGGACAGCTTGGTAATAATAAGAATCATTCTTTTTTTCAATTTGGTATCAAAGCACCAGGTTGGGAATACTACCAAATAAATCCTAACTGATGTAAACACGTTTATATCACATAAATCGTCTATTTATGCGTGTTCTTAGATGTAAAGTTGCATCATATATTATAAATATTACATAATATACATCATCATGCATTTAAATTAGGTTGTATAAATTTTAGGTTAATCTTTCCTTTTTGTGATCAGGAAATAAAGCAATATCATTTCGGGGCCTCGGATTGAAGATCCAACTGCATGGATATAATCAGGGCGACGATCGGAGTTCAAGACTCCAAGATTGCCCCATCAGACTTTCGTAACATGGGATGTAGTTCGAGAAAGATCAGAAGTCAAGGGGTAATGTGGTGTAAATCCATACTTCAGATGACAAATCCGACCACACAAATGGGTTCGGATCGATGATCGTAGTTCAACGATGCGAAAATCGATCCAATCCGACATCCGTTGCACCATCTACAACACAAAGAAGATGGACGACTAAGATGGTGCCACGTGGCACCATCCTAACCGCCAAAATCGACCCAAGAACACCCGCTCTCTCTCTCCTCAAATGCGTGGATGATCTGGACCGTTGGATCACCATCCAACGACCCAGTAGCTGCCACATAACCGGAGTCTCTCTCCTTAGCCTTGAAGGAGCATAGCCTCGCTCAATCTCGACCGTTGGATGTCCATCCAACGGTTGAGATCCGGAGTTACCATTTCTTCCGCGTGACAAACCAGAGTGGGGCATTGATCGGCCGCGCTACTCACAACCAACAGGCGTGAGTTCGAAGCACACCTCGCTTCAAATCAAGTAGGCGAGCACGGGTGGCTAAATTCAGTCGTCGGATCATGATCAAATGGCAATGGGAGCAACGACGTGGCCGCACAAGATGCATGAGCGCTACACGCGCGATCTGACGCGGGTTGAATGCACCATCGTACTCGCGTTAAGCGCAACAGCTAATGAGGTACGATGCATTTTAAGTTGTCCGATCTTGTGATCGGACGGCTGAGGATTGATGATCGTGTGTAGGCGTTGCACAGCAGAGGGAGAAGTGCGGGCATGCAACCTAAGCCCACATTCTAAGGACCTATACATTAAATTTTAAAGGATAAAATGACCTTTTTGCCCCTGCAAACCTCACCTATAAAAGGCCCTACGACCCCCACACTTTCATCCCTTCCTCTCTTCTCTCACCCCCTCCAAAGCTCTAAGATCTTGTCTCAAACTCAGGATGCTCCATTAGAGTTAAAATCAAAATTTTTCCACCTCATCCCCGTTCGTGTAGCACTCGCGGTTGCCTTTTCACCATCGTTCAGGAAGCGGATCCCGCTGCGACGTCGCCCTGCCCCGTCCTCCATCGTTCATCTTCGTTCTCCTTCATCCCGTATCTCTCCACCTTCGTCTGAGCACTCCGTCAACGCGGCTCATCCTCCAAGCAGCCGTCGAGGAGGATAACTTCTCTCCACCTTCTCTTTTATTGCTTTCTAGTGTAACGAGTAGTTGTAACGAACCTGATTCCGTGGTTATGAAATACCTATTCATTCTCTCTCTATTTTCTCTTTATTTGTATCATTCCCTCTCTCTTCTATTAATTATTCTTTAAGTAGATAGCTAGTGTAGATTCAATTCAACTAATTAATCTACTTCGTGATAATAAATCAAATGCGATTTTTGATTAATGTCCGCCTCCCTGTGTTCGACTCGGAATTCCTTTTAAGTTTTGGTTAAAATTATCTGTTGACAGGTTTTTCTCGCAAATTACGTTACGACAACGGATTTTCAAAATTCAACTCTTTTTGCGACGATTTTTCCGCCCCAACACTAACCCTACCTTCAAGCCACACCACCGTCGAATGCCACAGCCACCACTGGCGGCAGCACCGGCGCTCCGCCGTCGTCGCAGTAGCATCACCCATCGCCACCACTGCTATAATCCATCATCGCAGCGCTTCCTTGCGCTATTGTAGCTGCTACCGATGCGTTACAGTAGTGCTGCCTAAGGCTATTGTAGCCATCGCCGCTACTCTGCAGCCATCTCTGAGGGTTGAGCAGCCTCTTATAGTGTCACCTCGCCTCCCGTAGCGCCACCTTGTGCTGCTACGCTCCGGTAGACCACTGTTGTAGCGTCGCCTTATCTCCTGCAGCACTGCTTCGCACTGTTGAGCTCTGGCAAACTTCCGCTACAGCCCTGTAGGCCATCGACGTAGCTCCAGAGCAACACACCACTGCCGCCTTCTCTCCCAATCGCTACCTAGGTCACTGGAGAGTAGGCTGCTGGCCACCAGCACATTGTAGGGAGGTTCTTGAGTGTTGTGGAGATGGACTTTTGAATCAAGAACCTTCAAGAACCTTCTTACGTGTGGTATGATTCCCTGTGATCTTGTGGTCTGATTTGGGGAGTGTATTTCCCTTGTTTATGATTTTTGGGGTGCGTATTCCCCTTTGATGGTTGTTTTTGGGGTGTGTATTTCCCTTGAGTATTGATCGTGTGTGAGTGGAGATTTTTGGGGTGTGTATTCTCCATTTTCTGTCAGTTGTTAAATCTGATTGTGAAGAAGTTCAGGGATGTGTACCCTTTTTGTGGTGCATTGAAATCAGTTTTTGACAGTGTGTTTCAGTGAACGTGGCAATATCCCAGTCAGAGAGTGCTAGGAACCGTCGTGGGTGATACTCTTTCAACTATTGGTGTGACGTGGTTGATTGACTTAGGTGTCTCTAATTATTTATCTGTTAATCTGAAGTGTTTTGGGCAGATTCAACTTGTCTCTCGAGGTCGTACAATACAGGTGGCTGATGGGCGACTTGCTCCTATTAGTGGTCAGGGGGAAATTAATGTTATCCTTTCTATGCAACTTAATCGTGTCCAGTTTGTTCCAGATTTATCCATGAATTTGCTCTCTGTTGGTGAAACCATCAAGCGAATGAATTGTTATGTCATCTTTGATGAGCGTGGATGTATTTGCTAAGATTGAATGACAAGGAAGACTATTGGTAGCGGATATGAAGAATGAGGTGTTTATCGACTTCAGTAGAATCCCATGGCTGCAGCGTGTTGGGTTAGTACCACGTCAGGGAGTGCTCTACAATAGCATAGATGGTTGGGTCATCCTTCTTTGAAGAAATTACACAGGCTTATTCCTCATGTATCCCCAACTACACAACTCACCTGCGATGCATGTCAACTTGGGAAGCACCATAGATCTTCCTTTCCAGCTGCTACTGGACCTCATTCGTCTTTGTGTTTTCAGTTAGTGCATCTTGATGTTTGGGGATCCAGTAGGATTCTTGATAGAGTAAGACATCAGTACTATTTGATTGTGGTAGATGATTCTTCCAGATTGTCATGGTTATTTCTTATGAAGAATAAGTTTGAAATAGGTCTGCTGATTGAGAAGGTTATATTGATGATAAAGAATCAGTTTGATGTTTGCATCAAGACTCTTAGATCTGATAATACATTGTAGTTTTGTACTCGTCGACTAGCAGAATTCTATGGTTTACACGGCATAACTCATCAGACCTCGTGTCCTCACACCTCTCAGCAAAATGGAGTTGTAGAGAGGAAGAACAAATATATCCTTGATATGGCCAGAGTCCTTATCTATAACAGTGCGCCACAGAACTATTGGGGAGATGCAGTTCTTACAGCTTGCTATCTTATTAATAGATTGCCATCCTCTGTGATTCATGAGCAGATACCGTTGCTAGTGCTCTATCCAGATGATGAGTTGTTTGATCTTCCACCCAAGACATTGGGTGTGTGGTTTTTGTACATCTTCTTGGACCTGGGCGAGATAAATCAATACCTAGAGCGGTCAAGTGTGTTTCTTGGCTACTCTCGTACTTAGAAGGGGTATCGATGTTTTGATCTCCTACACCAGAGACATTACATCGGTGCAAATGTTACCTTTCATGAAGCTGTACCTTATTTTTCTGTTGCTGCTAGGCAGGTGCAGAGTGTGCTGGAGTGTGTTCCTGTACCAATTGCTCCTATACCATTTGGTGTATTCACAGATAGTAGTAGCTCTTAATCTACTGACCCTACCAGCACATTCAAGCTAGTATTAGTTGATGAAAGGACCTTCCAGGGGTCACACCTATCAGTTGCTAGTTGTCTATAGGGCAAAGCCCCCTCCATCTATTCCACAAACCCCTCAGGTTAGTGTTGATAACTTGGAGGCTATTTCTACTCAGGAGGCTTCTTCAGATACAGTGCTAGTAGGTGTAGAGGTTGAGAGTCCGTCACCTGTGGATGGTTCTCCAGGTCCTAATTCCATGAGTACTAATGAGGATATCTCTATTGCTATCAGGAAGGCTCCACAATCTTGTGCACAGTATCGTGTTGCTGTGAGTGTTATTTCTGTTGATTCTTTAAGTTCGGAGTTTCATGCATTCACAACTATTGTATCCAGTGCTGAGTTACCTACCTTGTACCCGCAGGCTCTACTACATCCACACTGGAAGGCAATTATAGAGGAGATGTATGCACTTACTACTAGAGGTACTTGGGAGCTGTCATCTCTACCGTCTGGCGTGCACCTTGTTGGAGTTAGATGGGTCTATTTCAATGTATAAGGCCCGCCTTGTGGCCAGAGGATTCACCCAAACCTATGTGGTGGATTTTTTTGACACGTTTTCCCCTGTTGCACGACTCTCCACTGTTTGCATTCCTATATCTGTTGCAGCTCATTATGGATGGCAGTTACATCAACTGTATGTCAAAAATACATTTCTGTACAGAGACTTAGAGGAAGAGATCTATATGCAACAGCCACCTGACTTTGAGGTTTAGGGGGAGTGTGTATGCAGGCTTCAGAAGGCCATTTATGGCCTTAAGCAGAACCCTCGAGTCTGGTTTTAACGCCTGTCTGAGGCATCATCCGTTATTGCGATGTAGAGATCTTCATCTGACCATTCACTATTTGTGAGGAAGACCAGCAGGGGTACAGTGGCTTTTCCTGTATATGTGGACGACCTTATTCTCACAGGTGATGATGCAGAGGGTATATCTTTGGCGAAGGAGTACTTGGCACGCCAGTTTATCATGAAAGATCTTGGGAAGCTGAGATATTTTTTGGGCATTGAGTTTGCACAAGGGACAATTATGTTGCAGATGAAGTATGTCGTTAATATTCTTTAGGAAATAGGCATGCTAGGATCCAAAGATGCTAATATTCTTATAGATCCTAAAATTCACCTTTTTGAGGATACTGTGAAGCTAAAAGACGAAGGCATATCGATAGCTGGTGAGGAAGCTATTATATTTTACCATCACTAGGCCAGATATTAACCTTGCCGTAGGTAAGCTAAGTTAGTTCTTAGATAAGGCCACGAATGTTCATTGGCATGTTGTGATGCAGGTGTTGAGGTACATCAAGGGATGCCTAGGTAGAGGCATTCTTTTTCAAAAGAAGGCACCTATGTCTGTTGTTGCCTACTCAGATGCAAATTATGCAGGTGATGTTGGTGACAAGTAATCTACTACTGGTTTCTGTACCTTTGTGGCTAGGAACTTGGTGACTTGGAGTAGCAAGAAATACAGTGTTGTTTCACGCTCTAGTGCTGAGTTTAAGTACAGGGCCATGGCACATATTGCAGCTGAGATGACATGGATCAGGTCTTTGTTACGGGATCTTCATGTTAATGTTCAGGAGCCTATGGAAATGCATTATGACAATCGGGTTGCCACTTATATTGAAAAACAATCCTATGTTCCAAGAGAGAACAAAATATGTGGAAGTGGATTATCATTACACTAAGAGTTTGATTCAACATGGTCTACTTCATACTACTTGCCTTGCTTCCGCAGACCAAACTGCTGACATTTTACCAAGTTGTTTCACCTCCAGTTTGAGAAGTGTAGAAATAAGTTGAGCATGATGGATATATGTGCTCTAGCTCGAGGGGGAGTGTTGAGTTACGTTTCTTGTTGAGGGGTTGTTCACTATTTTATTTTTCCTTGGTGGACTTATGTTGTTATTTTCCCCTACCTCTCTCTATATAAAGAAGTGTAGGAATAACTTTGTAATAATAAGAATCATTCTTTTCTTCGACTATATCATCACATAGTAAGCTCAATTTACCAATTCCCTTTCAAAAATCTTAACTTATCAATTTCTATGGTAAATGTAGATTGTCCTGTAGGATAAAACTCTAATCCTTTTTACCGGTGGTAAGATTACAAGCAAGCTCTAAGAGATAATAAATATAAGACAAAAGTAATGATCACCAAGAAGTCTCAATGCTCCCCCCTCAAATTGAAGCATAGGTGTCAATTAGCTTAAGACAACATTTACCCAAACAACATGTGTTGGTGTAACACTCTAATTATCTTTTCTTTTATGTTTTTGGACTATTTTCTTATTTATTTTTTCCCTTTTAGACTTATGTTGCAATTTACCTAATACCTCTCTCTAGATAAAGAGGTGTAGGGTTTCTCTGGAGAAATAGGATCATTTTTTTTTTTAACTTGATATCAAAGTGACGAGCCTAGATCGATGCTTTGGTATCCTACCCACACGAGCCTCCGAACCCCTCCACCCTAACCCTATTCCTTTCTCTCTCCTAGTCGGCACCTGCAGCAAGTCGCAGCTGCCCCCCACAGGCCACCGTCGCTCCCCCAATGCAGACCGCCACCACCTACAGGGTCTCTTGCTATTGTCACCCACTGTTGGTGGTTTGTTACACCACTAACACCACCTCTTGCAGGTGGTGGTGGCCCATGGTGGATAGCTCTCGCTAGCAAGGGAGAGTAGCACTCCTTAGAGGCACTGTTAAGGGTTTCCCCATGCCCTAACATGCACTAAACCTTGTTCTAAGGGGCGCTTGTGGCTCTTGGAATGATTTCTAAGATTATTGGATCTTAGATTTCATGATCAACGGGTTACTTTCCCTCTGATTCTCTGAAAATTCAGATCTGAAGGTTGTTTTCAGATTCTTCTTGGTGGTGTTGTGGCAATCCTAAGGTACGATGGCATCTTCAAGCTCCGAGGAGGTACAATCGATTACCACTACGGACATTAGAAGTTACAAGGTTCCCTTTTTCATTCCTATCGCCAAGTTGAATGAGACCAACTATGTTAGATGGTCTCAGGCGTTTCTCATGACAGTAAAGGAACACGATAATGAACATATTTTTATGGAGATGAAGCCATAGGACAAGACAGGAAAAAACGTTACCTGGAAGAAAGACAATGCCATGGCCCAAGCATGGATCATGAATTCTGTAGAGCCGTAAATCAAGGATGGTATCATGTACTGTAGGATGGTCAAGGAGATGTGAGATTCTCTACGTGACACTCTCACGAGAAGAATTCCAGCAAGGTGTTTGAGATCCATCATGTTATTGGTGGTCTAAAGTAGGAAGGTTAGTCACTATCTCAGTACCATACTACTTTGAAAGAGCTCCTAGAGAAGTATAATGCTTGTCCTATCTGCATCTCTGTCTCTCAGAGGGTGCATAGGAAGGAGTATGCAATTTTTCAGTTCCTGGATGGGCTTGGACCGCATTATGAGACTGCTAGGTTCCAGATCCTAACTCTTGCTAAGCTTCTATCTCTTGAGGAAGCATATGATTGGGTGAGTAGGGTGGTCATTAAACTATCCCTGTTAGATGTTGGACAGACTTTTACCTTGGTGGCTATTGGAGGACATGGTGGATGTGGCTCTCCACTTACTAGGGGGTGTGGTGGTCATGGCACGACTGGTAGACCCCACACCATATGCACGCATTATGGCAAGGTTAGACACTTGGAGGCTACTTCTTGGTCAAAACATGGTAGACCTCCTATGGCCAATCAAGCTATTTCTTCTGAGGAAGTGAGTGATACGGTGTCATGTGCTGACTATGATGTTGTCCAATGTCTTGCTTAGTTGACCAAGGAGACTGCTGCTACTATTGATACTGCTGCACTGGCCTCCTCAGCTATAGCTTCTACTTCTACCTCTGGTAGTGGTATTTTTGACAGCACCTTGTGGTTAGTAGATTTAGGAGCTTCCCGACATCTTAGTGGTGATCAAACATGCTTTATATAGGTTTAGACTGTTCCTCTTGGTAGATCTGTTCAGGTAGCAAACGACAGACATTGTAGAGTGGATGGTAGAGATGTGGTAGTGACTCCACTGAAACTACCTAATGTTCATACTATTCTTGATTTTCTTATCAATCTTTTATTAGTTAGTAGAATCACAAAAGACTTACATCGTTGTGTTATTTTTGATGAGTTGGGTTGTACCTTTCAGGACAAGTTTATGGTAAGGACGATTAGTGGAGGACATGAGAAGGGGAGTGTGTATCGCTTGATCCATACTCCTTTTGCTATTGTGTCGGGGCAAGGTCACTTTTAGTGTTGGTACAACTCTTCAGTGGCATTGTCGCCATGGGCATCCTTCATTAGATAGGCTGCGACGTGTTACCCCTCACATTTTACTTGCTACTGAGATTTTATGTGATGCGTGTCAGCTGCGAAAGCATCACAAAGTTAGTTTTCATTCTAGTTCTTCTCAGAGTTCTGTTATTTTTTATTTATTGCATATGGATGAATGGGACCCTAGTAGAGTGTCGAATAGACTGTCATTAATTTTATTTGCTTATTGTGGATGATTTTTCCAGGATGTCGTGGTTATTTTTTTGTTGAAGAATAAATCAGATGTTGGGTCTATGATTGAGACATTTATTTTACAAATAAATGTTCAATTTTCTCCTATTGTAAATATTGTACATTCTGATAATACGTTAGAGTTTTGCACAGCCAAGTTAACATCTTTTTACAGATCTCTTGGGATTGTTCAATAGACATCATGATCTCATACATCACAACAAAATGGGGTAGTTGAGAGGAAACACCAGTATGTGTTAGATGTGGCTAGAACGTTACTTATTCAACATAATGTACCATAGGTCTACTGGGGAGATGCAGTGTTAACTGCATATTAATTAATAGACTGCCTAACTTAGCTATTCAGGAACAGGTTCCATGGCAGGTCCTTCACCCAAAGAAGGAATTGTTTAATGTGCCACCTCGTGTTTTTGGTTGCGTAGCCTTTGTTCATATTTTAGGACATAGCAGGGATAAACTTGCTCCAAGGGTAGTGAAGTGTCTTTCTAGGATATAGTAGCACACAGAAAGGATACAGATGTTATAACTCACGAGGCAGGAAGCATTATGTGGCTGCAGATGTCACCTTTCATGAGCTTATTCCATGCTTCTCTACAGATGGTCATCAGGTGTTGTTTGAGGGAGGCTCAGTCCCTATGCCAGTACCATCGGTTCCTTTGGAGCAGATTCCTATTACTACAGTGAGGATATCACTGCTATAGAGACCACTACTAGGTAGGAGGTAGAGACTACTCATGTATATAGGTTACTTGTTACATACAAATAGCATACATGACGTCAAAAACACACCCCCCCGCCACCTTAGGCACCTGCCTTCTCCCCTTATCAGGTATGTGTTGATACTGACGTAAGTTGTCCTAGTGATAATTATGCAGGTACCTTTGATGAGTCTACTATTCCTGCTGAGCAGCAGGCTACACCTACTATTATTGAGTCTATAGAGGAGAATCTTGACCTTCCGATTGTTATTCGAAAGGCCCCTCGCAATAGTGCTCACTACCATACTGCTGAAGCAGTGCCTACTAATCTTGGAAGATCTTTTGTTATGTTCATGCTACCCTTTCTGTGACACAGCTTCCTACTGCCTATCAATAAGCCATACTAGATCCAAAGTGGCATCAGACCATGGAGAGATGGCTGCTTTGCGCTCTAGAGGGATGTGGGAACTTGCTACTCTTCTCAGCCACGTCAAAACAGTGGGATGTCGCTGGGCCTTTACTCTAAAGTATAACCCAGATGGCACTATATCTCAAGGTTCGAAATGTCGATTTCGACACCGTTTCAATAAATTTTCAAGTGCACGTTTCGCCAGCACATCAAGGGCATGCATGGAAATGCCTGTGTTTTGATGATAGATTTCAATGATTTTGATGCCCTAAAAATTGTCCACTTTGGAGGCATGCCGAGGGCATGTCGGAGTTATGTCAACGTATGCTTACAAAAATCACATAATTAGTCAAAATGATTGAAGTTTTAAAAATAGCTATTTAAATTGATAAATATTTCCATTAATCCATAAACCCTGATTTATACTTCCTATTTAAATGGATAATTATTTTTAAAATTAAGGACTATAGGAAGAAGTGCTAATGCTAATTCAAAAGGGGATATATTAATGATATATTGTTGATTTTAGGAAATTTTGAGGGAATTAGTAAAAATAACTTAAAATGGGTAAAAATGTTACAATATAAACAAATGCATAGGTTCTAGAAAATCAAAATTATGTTTTGAGGAGCTCCCAATGATACGGATCATCAATATCTTTCAAGTTTGCGATATGTGATACGTAACTCGTGTAGCAGTAGCAACAGTGCAGCCAACAGTAGCGATGGCATGTAGCATGCATCACGTGTGCACGACCTAGCAGTAGGCAACAATGCAAATTGACATACCGTCAACATGTCGACAATTTCGGTGGCATACCATCGGCATGTCGGAGGCATCCCTACATTTTAATAAGTATGTCGTGTCAATATGGCATCTCGTCAAAAACCTCCGTTTCGCCAGCATACCGGGGGCATGCTGACGGCATTTTAATCAGTGCTATATCAACCTACAAGGCGAGATTGCTGCTAGCAAAGGGATTTAGCCAAACATATAAGGTAGTTTTCTTTGATACTTTCCCTCTTGTAGCACGTTTTCCTACTATTCATATTCTATTGTCAATTACTGCTTGTTCGTTACAAAACATGTAAAATATTATTTCTATCGTTGTAGTGCGAATCACGTCAAAACAAATAAATTTGGAAATCAGAATCGGTGAGTCCTGAGTCATTCGCACGGAGGAAAAACACGATTTTCAAGGCTTTTTATACTAACTAATCTATCCTAAGAGAAATAGAGACTAGATATTCAGAAAATCATATTTTTATTGCTAATGGCAAACAATTCTCAAACTAAGAATTAAAACAACTATGACAAAGAATAGAGAGAGAAAATAGATGAAGGGCGGCGCTACTTATGGGATGCCTATGCAAAGTGTGGTAGCACTTCAGATCTAGAGCACCGGGAAGAAGATCGGAGAGAGACTGGAGATGTGTCTGATGGTGGTTGCCTCTCAACTGGGGGCTTCGGGGCTCTTTTTATAGCTTCACTGAGGGGCAAAACAGGTATTAAGGCCCCAAAAAACATACAACACCCTTAGAGTCATTAGATCCGTCAGATCGCGCCTCTGAATAACCTTCCATGTGCCTATAACGCGCGGATTTCACCGGTTGACATGTGGCGCATGCTTGGCCCTTTGATCACGATCGTGCCGCACCGCTAGCCCTTCACACGCACGCTTCCTTGCGCCTTCGCACTTTTAATCTCAGCTGTCCGATCTTACGATCAGATGACTTAAAAGGATTACAGCATCGCCTTAAGAACTCGCGTATGGCGAGACGTCAGTTCGAGTGTCCATCCGCATCGCCGCATCCGATGATCCTCGTCGCGTAACGCAGCTGCATCCACGCCCTTTGTTCTAATCCGACGGCTCAATTTCACGCGAGCGCTACTGCCTCTTTGATTTGGCGCTGAACACGAGTCGAAAACGTGCCTGCATGCCACATTTGAGGGAAGATACCAACGCGCTGTAGGCACTCTGTCTTGTTTTGGATTTAGCGCATTGCTGCTCTCAATTGTTGGATGAAGATCCAACGGCTGAGATGCTCTCAGTTGATGAAGGGCGCGCGAAGAGGGAGATGTGGAGCCGTGGTGACCGTTGGATGATGATCCAACGGCCTACATTTTTCCTTCAGAAGTTGGACTGCGATCGTTAATCCGGATTCATCCGTGCGATCGGATTTGACATTTGTGTCTTGGATTTGTGCTATCTGGCTCCTTAGCCTATGATCTTCTACAGGCTGTATGAGATGTTACGGGCATCTGATCAAGATGATTCCGGAAGCGTTGGACTCCCGCTGTCGTCCTGATCAGATCTGTACGGTCTGATCTATCATCTGCAACCCCGAATCATCTACAATTAATATCATCTCTTTTAGAGCATAAAATAGCATTCTTATCTATGAAGCTAACAAATTAACTATGATGCAAATTATGATGCTGTTGCATATATTGTCCCTAAGTTAAGCTAAAATCTAACTTAATTCAGGTAAATTATGTCCTATGATTGCTGTGCAAGCACTGCTCACTACGACTGGCCTCTTCATCAACTAGATGTGAAGAATGCCTTTCTATATGACGATCTTCAAGAGAAGGTCTACATGCAATAGCCTCCAGGATTTGAAACTCAAGAGAAGTGTATTTGTAGACTGAAGGCCATATATGGCCTAAAGCAGAGCTCGAGAGCTTGGTACCAGAGACTGCTAGAAGAGGTATCGACCGTGGGGCTTGAGGTCTTCTGCTGATCATTCACTCTTTGTCAAGAAGAGCACAGAAAGAGTTGTTGCACTCATTGTCTATGTTGATGATCTCATCTTTACTGGGGATGACATTGCTGGGATAGCTGAGGTGAAGAAGTTGGCTGGAGCCTTTGTGATGAAGGATCTGGGTGAACTCAGATATTTTTTAAGCATTGAGGTGGCAAGCAGTAAAGAGGGTATTGTCTTGAGTCAGCGAAGGTATGCTCTTGAGGTGTTGCAGGAGACATGGATGCTAGGGTCTAAGGCAGGCAATATACCAATGGATCCCAAAGGACATCTCTATGATATAGAGTCTCACCCTATAGACAGCAGATCTTATAAGCAATTTGTTGGTAAGCTATTATATCTTACTATTACACGTCTTGATCTCTCTCTTGCAATAGGAAAACTCAGACAATTCATGGACAAACCAACCAAGCAGCATTAGGATGCTGCGATGCAGGTGTTTAGATACGTGAAGAAAGCACCTGTCAAAGACATTCTATTTCATAAGGGCACATCTATGAGTATTGTTGGTTATTCTAATGTTGATTATGCAAGGTGCATGATAAACAGAAAGTTGACAACTGATTTTTGTACTTACGTGGCAGGCAATCCTGTGACTTAAATGACTAAGAAGCAGCAAGTGGTGTCCAAGTCAAGTGCAGAATTAGAATATCGTGTGATGGCATAGACGGCTACAGAGATGGTCTGAGTTAGATCAGTGTTACAAGACTTGCATGTCCAGGTGGAGGGACTAATGGAGATGAGGTTACAAGACTTGCATGTCCAGGTGGAGGGACTAATGGAGATGAGGTTTGATAATCATGCTGCTACTTACATTGCAAACAACCTAATGTTCCAGAAACGTACGAAGCTTGTTGAAGTTAATTGCATTACACTAGAAACTTGATGCAGCATGGTATTATCTACACTACTTCAGTTGCCTCTAAAGATCAATTTGCGGATATATTCACGAAGTCTCTTCCTCGGTCCATGTTTGACATGTCATTCCAAGCTAAGCATCATTGATATATATGCTTTAACTTGAGGGAGGGTGTTGGTGTAGCACTTTAGTTATCTTTTCCTTTATATTTTTGGATTATTTTCTTATTTATTTTTTTTCCTCCTGGACTTATGTTGCAATTTACCTAACACCTCTCTCTATATAAAGAGATGTAGAGTTTCTTTGGAGAAATAAGATTATTTATTTTTTCTGATTCCATGTAAATATGTTCACCACCTAGACTTCATTGATACATGTGCGGTGCAAAGGATGCTTTCTTTTATCATGCCACTTGAAAAGTGCTCATCAACCTCTACATATTTAGACCTCTCATGAAATTTTGGTCTGTTTGCAATGAAAGAGACTGTCAGACTATCACACTCATTCTTATGGGAGACATCCTTCACAGATGGAGATTATGTAATACAAAATGCATCCACATCAATTTTCCAGTAGTTGGGCCTTTGTCTTGTACTCAAGACTTTTTGCTGGATCTGGAACCAAAATCTGCTTCTCACTTATCTAAGTTACAAGATTGCCGGCAACAAAAGTACTGAAATTCATTTGATATTGCTTGGTTACAAGAAACTCATTTGGATCATGTTTCTCCATATTTGAAGAAGAGTTTATGTGGTGAAATGTTTACAGATTTTCTTGAAGTAGGAGTAGAAGGGAAATCTGGGGGTATGCTCATGATGTGGCATGCTGACTTGAATTGAGTACCATGTAGTTGGCAAACAGGGTGATGACTGCGATATTCAACAGGAAATCTGATGGACTTTCTATTGCTATTTCTACGGTTTACGGTCCTTGTGATGACTCTGCTAGGGTGCTCTTCTGGGAGGGGATAGTACTGGCGTCCTCTTTTCCTGAGGGAATGCCTTGGCCACTTGGTGGTGATTTCAATGCAACATTATATTTGGGGGATAGACCTAATGGTAGATGTGATAATTCGACATCTCAATTTCAGTGGAAGCTTGAGCTCATTGATTTTCCTACAACGGGCTCTCGCTTCACATGGAGAAGTGGTAATGGTGTGGTTTCTTGTATTAATAGATTCCTTTGTAATATTACTATGGTTGAGTCCTTTTAGGTGACAAATGTGATAGCTTGTGATAGGTTTTTTTTCAGATTATACCCACCTTTTATGGTGCAGTAACAAAGATGCAAAGTTTTCAACTTCAAATTCTATAAATCTTGGCTCAAGGAACTTGGAGCTGATTCGGGAAAAACGGAATACCACTAATTCTTCTACTTCAGCTACATGCACCCTACCTTGGCTCCTAAAATTAATGTTGTTAGAAAAGCAATGATAGAATTCAAATGTGATCTCAAATCAAGTAGGGAGGAAAGAAGGAATGACACCCTTGTGAAGATTTCTTCTTTTGATAGGAAGGAGGAGGTCGCACTACTTTCAGTTGATGATTGTCAGGAATGGCGTAGATTTCAGGTGATTGTATCAGAAAAAGATCATAAAAGAGAAATGGATTGGAGCAAAAATCCCTCCAGTTGTGGCTAAAGGAAGGGGACGTCAACACAAGATCTTTTCATATGAACTAGGAGGAAAAATATGATTAGTATCCTAAAGGTGGGGGATGATGTTTTGAAAAGGAGGGACCAGATTTGTGAAGCCTTCAAATCATATTTTCATTACTTTACTTGGGGACAACCTTGTGGTGATTGACGCTTGACAAAGTTGCAAATGGATCAAGTTGATAAGGAAGCAAAAGTGGAGCTTACTAGGGAAGTGGATGAGGAGGTGTTGCGCACCTTGCATGGCCTGAAGGTTGAAGAATCTCCTAGGCCTAATGGTCTGTAGATCATTTTGTATAAGGAAATGTGGGATGTGGTTGGGTCAGATGTGATGGCCATGATTAAAGAGTTCTTCAGAGGGAATGAAGGCTTTGAGAGATTGAATAAGTTTGTTTATTTTTACTACCTGAAAAATTAGGTGCGGAGAAAGTTGGGGATTTTAGGCCCATTGCCTTGCCTAACTCCATTTATGTACTGGTTGTGAAGGTTCTTGCGAACCGCTTGCGTACTATTTTACCTGACATTATTTCACCAGCCTAATCTACTTTCATCAAGGGAGATCTTTGCAGGATTCCTATGCTTTGGCAAAGGAGATTTTAGAAGCATGGAAAAGGAGGGGGAGATCAGCCTTCCATTGGAAAGTAGATTTTTCAAAGGCCTATGATTCAATTTCTTGGAACTACCTTTGGGATATTTTGAAAAAGATAGGTTTTCCCGACCATTGGGTGCGTATGATGAAGAGATGTGTTACTACATCCTTTTCTATCTTGATTAATGGATGTTCTAGTGGTGCTTGGATCCAGCCGCAAAGGGGAGTGTGCCAAGGTTGCCCTTTGGCGCCAATGCTTTTCAATTTAGCAATGGATACTCTTGCTGGAATGGCTTTTAGGACATGTAATGGGAATCTATTTTCAGGTTTTACTACAAATAATGATGGTAGGTTACTCCTATTTTGCAGTTCACGGATGATATGACATTCTTCATTGAAGGGGGCAGAAGTGCGGCAAACCATGTCTCTTCCTTAATGCGGATTTTTGCAGAGATTTTTGATTTGAAGATAAATAGGAACAAATCAACATTGATCCCTTTCTCGATGCAGAGGGCAGAGACCCTGGTTGTGCATTTACCCATTAAATATCTTAGACTCCTGTTGAAAGGTAGAACATTAGTGACTGCTGATTGGAAACTCTTGATTGAGTGATTTTCAAGTAGGCTTTCTTCATGGAGTGGTAGATTGCTTTCTAGAGGGGAAAGATTGATTCTGCTTAAATTTGTGCCATCCTCAATTTTCTTTCTATCTATCTTTATGCCTACTAAGAAGATTATGAAGTAGATTGATATAATTAGAAAACGATTTTTTTTGGAAGGGATTTGGTCATATTGGAAGATTTGCTCAAATGGTGTCTTGGGAGAAAATTTGCAAACCAAAGAAAGGAGTCCTTGGTGTTCGGCAGTTAGTACCTTTTGATAAAGCACTCTTATTAAAATGGGCCTTGGTGTTCGCTGGTTACTTCTTTTTTGAATGACTCCGATGGAGATTGTATGGATTTGAATCAAATAGCAGATGCATTTTTGAGAGGTGCTTCAGCCTTTTGGCAATCAATTCGGCCTATCTTGGGAGAATTTTCAGATCAATTTTCTCAGGTACTAGGTAATGGTTCCTCTTTCAAATTTTGGCTTGATAACTGGACAGATCTTGGCAAATTTTCAGATCTTTTCCATACGTTATTTCAGCAGGTTGCACAAAAGGGTATCCAGGTGAAAGAAATGTGAAAGCATGGGATTTCAGCTAGCCGCATGGCCTTTCAGAGGCCATGTTTGCTGAATTTCAGCAACTTTTGCAATATTTAGCAGATTTCGTACCAACTGCAGCAAACATTGATCATTTCCAATGGAAGGAGGGTATGTTTACGGTGAGAAAAGCTTATAAAGTGCTCACATCTGATGGCAATCAGCAGGATGTGTTGGATGGAGATTCAAAGCTTATTTGGATGTGCAAGACACCTCTCAAAGTTAAACACTTCTTATGGTTCTCTAGAAGAAAATGTTTGGTTATTAAAGTTTATAGATCTACATGGTCTACAGATGGAGATACTATCTGTCCTCTATGCCAGCAAGCCGAGGAAGATTTACATCACTTATTCTTTGATTGTAGATTCTCTAAAGATGTTTGGAGCTGTTGATAAGTCAAATTTCAATCACTTCTAGCCAAATTTCAGAGATCATGTTGATCTTGACATGGTGAACTGGAGTCAGGCATTTGCCGTTGTCTAGAGTATATGGATATAGAGGAATGGCAAGGTGTTCAAGAATGAGCAGTGTTGAAATGTTGTAAGAGAAGCAAAGCGTTTTTCTTATTTTTGGCTACAAAACCTATAAGCATATTCCTTTTATTTATAATTAATATAATTTCGGGATGATTATCACTCTAATCTTCTTCCTTTTTCTTCAAACAAAAACAAAAGTACTGAAACCTGCTGTGTAGTTTCTGTACTTTTTATTTTTTGTGAGAAGTATAGTTTTATACTTGGGAGATCTAATATAATCCACATTAGTTGAAGCAACCAAGTGAAGTGTCTTTCTTCTGACAAACAAAGGTTTTTTCTCGAAAAGGATTTGGAGTACTTACGTATTCTCATTACAACATCCTGGTGTATTTTAGTAGCTTGTTCCATGAATTCATTGACATCTACCCCTATAAGGCAATGCCTAGGCAAGCAATAGCTATGTAGAGTAACTTTCCTACCAAAGCTTTGAATTTTGATATACGCTATTGTGGAATAAAATAACCAAACAAAAATCACGAGTACACAAGATTTAACGTGGAAAACCCCAAAGGGAAAAACCATGGTAGAGCTCCTCCCTAGCTTTCTCTGATAGCTAGCGTTTTTCTCTACTAAAGAAACAAGAAAAGGAAGGGGGTGTGCAATATATAAGGCTACGAGTTATATGGATCCACCCTAAGATCCATATACTCATTTAAGTTACAACTCAACACTCCCCCTTAAGTTGAACATAGAGATCACACACGCCCAACTTACCAACACTTTCTTCAAATTTCATTGTGGTTAGTCCTTTCATGAAGATATTAGCCACTTGATCACAGAATTGAATGTCAGGTATGCATACCTCCTCGATGTCGATTCTTCTCATATAAAATGTCAATCCAACTCAACATGCTTGGTCTTATCATGGAGCACTAGGTTGTTTGCAAGATTTCTTGCAGCCTTCATTTCTTCACCCATTTGGGATCTACTTGTGCTAACACTCCTAGGAATTACTGGACTCGCAAGATATGAGAGGAAACATTTGTATATGGGACTAAGCTTGGATAGTTTAACATAATTTCCCATCCCATAACTTGAGCATTCTACATATCTTTGTGGCCATCTAATTTCTCTCCTTTGATGCCTTTGGGCAATGTTGTCATTTGTTTGAACACACTCATAGTTGTCACCAGTTGTTCCTATAATTCCAGCTGAAACTTCATTAGATTAAAAAATGAGGCTAAGGACCTCAGTCATTCCTGGTTGTGGATTTGGATTTGGAAATGAGGAGGGAATGGGATTAGTGTTGGTATTAGCATTCATTCCGATATCTCTTAAAGAGAGAATGGGGATAAGGATGTTGATATCTCTTTGCATACATTCTATCTCTACTATCATCATCATTACTTTTCCCTTGGTGATCATTATTATCAACTTCATCGCCATCTCGATTACTTTGATCATTGTTTGACACATGATCATCATCCCCACCAAGAATTTGTATTCCAAGCCCCTCTTCACTCACAGTGTTCTTCCCTTTAGAAGGATCCTTGGCAAAGTATGAATCTTCCTCAAAAAAGGTAACATCCACGGTAACATAATATTTCCCTATGATTGGATTAAGGCACTTATACCCCTTCTATGTAGATGAATATCCCAGAAAAACAGTCTTGATAGCTCTTGGATCAAATTTCCCACTACAAGGAGCGAGATTATGAATGAAACATAACATCCAAATCCCTTAGGAGCCAAAGAAAAGGATTTCTTTGCAAGAAGCAACATAAATGCTAGTGTCTTGCCACCCAAAATCCTATTTGTTAGAGAACATCAGAATTAGGGTTGTTTCTTTCCTTATTTTGTTTATTTCTAAATTATAGAGATATGTTTTAGGTACTTAAAGATATGATATATGATTTTCCTTTCTAGTTGAATTAGGATTGGACCCCTCTCTATATAAAGGGACCAATTCCATGTACTATTCTTTGAGATTTCATAATGAAAGTTTCCTAGTTTCTTAAATCTCCAAATCATTGATCAAAAAAGCACTTGTCAACACAACATCACCCCAAAACGTTTGGGCACATTTCTCTAAAAGGGCAAGGCATGGGTAGTATCAAGAAGGTGATGGTTTTCTCTTTGCAACTTCATTTTGTTGAGGAGTATAGCAACATGAGGTCTCATGCTGAATTCCTTTGTTGCGAAAGTACTCATGCAAGGAATTATCCAAGTGCTCTCTAGGGTTGTCTGATCGCAAAACTTTCATATGATAACCAAATTGATTTCCAATCAGATTTGCAAAGATTTGTACAACTCTTGGTACTTTTGATCTCCTCTTCAAAAGATAAAGGAAAGTGTAGCGAGACTAATCATCCGCAAAAGTAATAAGAATGCCGAAAACCACCAGAAGATGTAGCACTTGCAGGACCCCACACATTAGAGTGAACCAGAGAGAAAGCAGTAGTACTTTTATTTGAAAATTCTGGAAATGAGCACGACAATGTTTTGTCATTTGACAAGTCTCACACTTAAACGAGTGCACATTTATTTCAAGGAAGAAAGTAGGAAATAACTTTTGCAAATTAAACAAACTTAGGTGATCAAGACGATTATGCCGAGTCATAACTCTCCTTATTGCATCTTCATTTTTCCCACGAGTAGCAAGAACAGTTACATGAGCAGATGCCACTTTAGCTGGAAACTTGTATAAGCTTTCAGATATACCATACCAATCCCAATCTTCCTCCCCATCTCCAAATCCTGCAAGACACAACAAGCCACATAAAAAATCAGTTTACACTTCAGTTCCTTAGTTATCTTACTCACTGATAACAAATTGGGAGGAAATAAGGCACTTGTAAGGCATGTGAAGCAATCAAGAAAAGTGACACTGTCTTTTCCAGGCATAGCCATGTTGGAACCATCAGCAATGGCAACTTACCCCCTTTCAAAGCCAAGTTTATACCAATGGAACAACTTGGGGTTACCGGACTTATGGTTAATCGCTCCACTATCTATTATCCGTTTATCACCAAGATCAGTAGAGCTGACATTATCTTTCTTCCCTTGTATAGCAAGAGCATGATTGATGGTATTTTCCTCCACTTGGGCAGTCTTTATGTTTGGATAGTGTGCCTTCCAATTCTCGTATCCTATCATGTAGCTCTTAGAGAGAGTCTCCTCTTCTACATTGAAGTCTTCTCTCTAGTATGCATGTCAGTTGCAAGTGCAGGAATTTGTTCCCCTTTGGAAGTAGCACCTACGTGCCTTTGATTCACCTTCCCTCAAGTAGGTTTTCTTTCAAGATGTAGTTCCCAACAAAATTCAACTGTGTGCTTATTTTTCTGATGGTGTGACTTTTTGACACCCCTTATTCCTTCATGTGTTTCCTTCCCATGACCGGCAAGAGTGGCGTGCTCAAAAGAACTGTCATTTTCATCACTAGGAGTCTTCAAATGCATCACCTTCTGCCTTGCTTCTTTGGCATCCACACAGCAGTAGAGAACTTTGATATTAGGAATATTGTCTGAGTTTAGTATCTGAGTACAAATGTTCTCAAACTCTGGGTCCAGTCCTCCCAAGAAGGTAAATATACGATCTTCCCAAGTACAGTCCCAAAAAAGTTTCTGATCACTGGTACAGTTCCAGGTCTCCTTCCCATAGTAGTCCAGATCCTACCATTTAGACTTTAAAGCTACATAGTACTCAGCTATGGTCTTCTCCCCGTTTAAAAAAGTGGATCTCCTGCTGGACATGATGTTTTCTAACCACTCTCTTCTGGCTGTACATGTGCTCCAAAATAGTCCACATTTCCCATGCATTTTGTTTCCGAAGAATAAGAATGTGATTGTTCGGTGCCACAGAATTCACAATCTAGGCCCTGACTTGACTATCCTCCAAATGCCACTTGTGATGTGATTTGTCATTGCTGTGAGTTATAATACTGCTTCCATCCACAGCCTATCTGATCTCTAGCTGTGAGTGCAAGCTCCATGGCCGGAGTCCATCTCAAATAGTTTCTTTTGTGAGATTGATAGAGGTATTCTGAACACCAATGGAGCTCTTGGTCTCTACAAAATTTTATCATCAAAGGTAGCCATCACCACAAGGAGATAACATGGAGAAACTGCAACACGAGCCTCTAAATCAGCGACACAATCAAATTCTTCCAACCAGGTCCACCACGAACAACGCGACCTGGCCGGCGTAGGAAAAATCAGAAGAAATCAGATTTGATGGGACGATCTGATGGAATGAATTGGTCGTTTAAGTCTGCTGCGGAGAAGAACCCTGCAGAGAAGTTCTCCGCTGCTGCTGCTGCTTTGTGCTGCAGAGAAGAAGCCCGCTGCTGCTGCTACTGCTATTGCTATGTGCTGTGGGGAAGCCCAATGCAAACAGGTGGAGGGCCCGAGTGATTTTGTACTCGAGGGAGGTGCAGGTGATCCAATTTCGTCGCCTCGAGTGACCTTCTTCGATTACAACCTCCCACGAGATATCATGGGAACACCGGGATCACCCAATTACACGCTACGAAGTCTCAATGCTTTGTGGAGACTCTCGTGCACCAATAGATGGAGATTCTCAACATGCAAGAACAAAGTGAAAGATCTCCAAATCAAAAAATGGCCTTTTGATCGATGGCTCTGATATCATTGAAAATAAAATAATCAAAACACAAACCACAAGAACACAATATTTAATATGGAAAACCCCAAAGGGAAAAACCACGGTAGAGCTCCTCCCGAGTGCTCTCTGAAAGCTAGGGTTTTTCTCCACTAAAGAAACAATAAAGGAGGGGGTGTACAATATATAGCACTACGGGTTATATGGATCCACCACAAGGTCCATATACCTGTTTAAGTTGCAACTCAACAGTTGTTTCAGCACATAATGAAAGTGGATCTTTGATTCCATATAAACGAAAGTAGGTTAGCACCCAAAATGCCATTCTACAAAAGATCAAAAAGATACATTGAGATGGTACCACACCTTTCAATGTGAGTGACTTTAATGTGAATGAAATATGTGAGAGGCCCAAATCCTTGGTGGCAATGTTTTGCAAGATACTTCTTAGTATCACTGATGCTTTGCTTATCATCACCAACTGGGATAATATCATCGTCGTGGACGATCATGACCATTATCTCCCTTTTTAGTTCTCCATAAAACAAGAGAATGATCAGCCAATGACCTACAAAATCTCAATGCTTTAACTTCCTCAGGCAATTTCTAGAACCATGCCCTTGGACTTTTCATGAGTCCATAAATAACCTTCCTTGATCCGTAGATCTTACAACATCCATTGGTACTTAAACCTATGTGGTTGTTGATGAGTGCATGATACCATAATTATTTACAGCCATCACCTTGTATTCTTATTACTCTTCCAAGAAAGGTATTGCCCATTTGGACCCTCATCTTTTAGATGCAATTTTTTAATGTAGTAAAGGTATTTCTCTAATTCACCAGAAAAGCTGCTATGGTCCACCTCTCCATTATGGTGCTTTTAGAGTGTCTATGACTCTGGCTATTTCAGGTCATTGTTTGGACCTGCATGGTTACAGGATTTCAGATTTTCTGTTTGCATCCATTATATATCCTTTTCCTTATCTAAGAACATTGAACTTTCAGGTTATGGTGCAAATGGTGCTATTATTCATTACAGACCATATCCTGAAAGCTGTAGTGTTGTTGATGACAAAAGCCTCTTCCTATTAGATAGCGGTGCTCAATATGTAGATGGTACTACTGATGTAACAAGAACGGTACATTTTGGAGAGCCTACCATGAGGCAGAAAGAATGCTTTACCAGAGTTTTGCAGGTTGAGTTTTTTATGTTGACAGATATTTTTGCCTGATGATGCAGAGTTTTTTTCAGTTATTTTTAAATCATATGATAAAATAAGTTGTCTTAATTTCTTATTTTAATCATAGATTTAGGTTATCAACTCTAGCCAGCAAACAAATTTCAAGGTTTACTCATCTGATATAATCTCCTGCTCATTTGCATATATATATATATCCCACTTCTGATCTAATAGTAATAAAATTTTGTCCTCGCAGTAGCTGCATTTTAAGTTTCCATATTTTCATGTTATTTCACATAGAGAAGGAATTATCCTTGAAAAAGGTTCTACTAAGTCAGGCTTCATTTCTATAGGGTCATATTGCTCTTGATCAGGCAATTTTTCCTGAGCATACGCCTGGATTTGTACTTGATGTGCTTGCTCGTTCTTCTCTGTGGAAGATTGGACTTGATTATCGTCATGGTAATCTATGGAAGCCCATTTCTTTGACCATCCAATGTAAAACTTCAACATCCTTTAATGCATGCCCTAATGGTCCATCACTTTGTTCTATATACTTTTGTGGCTAATTTAGGTACTGGTCATGGGGTTGGAGCTGCTTTAAATGTTCATGAAGGTCCTCAAGGCATAAGTACTCGGTATGGAAATATGACCCCTTTGCAAAAAGGCATGATTGTTAGCAATGAACCTGGCTATTATGAAGACCATTCCTTTGGAATTCGAATTGAGGTACTAATCATACTTCAGCTAGGCTGTACATATTTTATATTAGGATTAAAGTTGATTGTTGATTACAGTTTTGATTGGTAGTTGTGATCTATTGAATTTATGTCAGTGCTTTTTTCTTTTTGCCAAACTATTAATCTACAGATGCAATTTCGAAAAAGATGTCACAATCTAGATGAAAGATCAAATGAAAGAGCCCCGATGGTTTCTCACCATAAAAGCCCTTTGGCTCTCCATTCACATTCCCCCCTTCTTCCCCAATATAATTATCAAGGGCAATGTTTATTTCCTTTTTACAGATTCCAGTTTTTTTTTTTTTTTCATTCTGGCCTGTTATGTAGATTCCCCACTTATCCTTTATGTGCTTAAAGGTAATTGGATTAGGTCATTCCACCACAAGGGCCCTATTTGCTATGGGTACACAAGACTAAATAGGACGGATAATTTATAAGAATCAGTCACATGGTATCGTATCTTTTGGAGATGGTGTATTAATGATATGTTGTAAAAAGGTGGAATACTGTGGTGCAAAACTTGCCTATATCCCTATGGAGCCAAACTTGTGTCAAATAGATGTTGTAAGCTGTCTTCATCCTTGGTATAGAGTTTTGGTTGGAAGGTTTTTTATATCTCAGTGCAACTCACCGTGATATTTCCTTTGCTCTTGAGCAATTGTGGATAAGCCTATCCATTGACATTAGAATGTTATGCTCTATATTATTCTCAAAAAAAAAAAAGTTATTCTCTATATTCTTAGAAGCTTGAAAAATTCTTTAGGAAGGCTATTTGTTCCAGAACAATGGAGATATGAAAGTTGAAGGTTTTTCTTTTGTAGATTAATTCCAGCTCTCACGATGACGGATGCTTGATTACTAGTTATTGCATCTTTCTTAGTGGTAACCTTGCTAGTTGCTATAGTGAGAAGTGGAATAGGGTTCCACCATGCAGTGTAAAATTAGAATTTATTTAACAATGACACAATTTGTGTAAACTTCACTGGACCAATTCTCTCCCAAAGGACTCAGCATGATTATCAATCTGCCTTTGCCCATGTCTTGTGATAGTTAGCTGCTACTTTTTTGGCAAATGATCCTCTCCTTCATGATCATATAAAGCATATTGAGATTGATTATTTCTAGAGGGCTTATTTCCTACAGTTTCTTGGTAATTGTATTTTGTGTTTCTTTCCTATTATGCCTATTCCTAATTTCCTTTGTTAGCTTCTTTCTTTAATAAGCCTTTATATCTATGAATAGAGGGAAGCCAATAATAATTTTCATCCAATCCACAATGTTTCTTGACATGATATCAGTGCGGAGTAACCCCAGAGGTTTTCAAGCTATAATCACCATTCAAGAACCATGGCCCACAGCACAAAAAAGTATTAGGCTCCCTCTATAATATAGAGGTGCTGTAATCCATTAACCAACTAGCATGGCCAATAAAATTCCTAGGATCCATGCCCAACCAATAGCCCATTTTTACTCTAATCTTTATACTTTATGGCCACATTAATTGTAGAATTTTTTATTATGTATTATCTTAAAAGCAAGTGGATTGGTATTCATCCCACTTCTTTAAAGACAATCCATCCAATCCTTGCAAATAACATGAAGGTTTTTTCTCTTGGGATATTTACATCCATGTCCTTACAATCATACTTAATTACATCTGTACCCCTAAGTACTTCACATATGCATCTATATCCCTACAAACTTGTTAACTAGACATACTTATACCCTTAGGTTAAACTTTCTGTTAGTTAAAGGGCAACATTCCTCTTAATGCCAACAAAAAAAAAATGAAGAGGAAAAATAACAAAGGGGAATCAACTAAAAAGAAATAGAAGACTTTCATTCAAAATTAGTCTAGGTATGCCTATTCATCAATTGATATGTTTTTCACATCTTCAAAAGTTAGAAACCTATTTGTTCATATTTCATGCATGCACGTTTTCATATATACCCTCAAAAAACTTGATTATTGCATCTATTTTGTACATGACACTTCAACTAAAATGTTAAACTTCCTCTACATAAGGCTCCATGGATTCAAGGTCTAGCTGCTAACTTCGGGCTTTCGATTCTTGTGTGACTTGTCTGTGTAATTGATTTGCAATTATGAGGACATCCTGCAAGGCATGGAGAAAGGATAGAAAGTTTTACACTTGTCAAATGAACATGTATAAATTCTTCAAATGGGTTGAAGATCAATCCTATAAAAAAGGGATCAAGATATTGAAATTAGTGGGTTGCTCAAGGAATTAGAACATGTGAAAGAGATAATGATGAATACTAACACCAAGGTTCTTGAGGTTCAGAGACAATTTAAAGAGTTGGTAATCTATAAGAAGGTGGTCATCATGTATTTAGTGGTATGGCAATGAGAATGTGTATGTAGTATAGCGTACCTAGTGGGATGAGAACACTTCATGTTTGCCTCAACTCCTCCTTGCCAATTAATTGGAGATATGTGTCATCTCTACAAATGCAAATTTCCTACAATGAGCAACACATTGCAAAAAAGTATGGATATAAGTTGGTAATACATAAATGAGGTATATGCGGTGGCATACCTATGTAGAATCATGGAAATGCACTTGCTAATGAAGATAAATTCACCATCAATAAATGAGCATCTAAAAGGCTGTCTACAAGGAAAACTAGCATGCATCGACATCATATGCAATCACATAATGTTCGTAACAACTCAATGATTATCCAAGTGATAAAGGCCTAACATAACTGATCAACAGTAAACAAAAGGGAAGAAAATATCCGTCAATGTATCATGATTAACAAAATGGCAGGCATGTATGAAACTGTAGATAAGTAATAATCCCTCCAAAAAATGTCAAGGTGTTAACTGAATGTGTGTCCAACTGTCCAAACAATGAAAAATCCTGTCCACTGTCCAACTTGCAAATAAATGGGAGATTTCATTACAAATTGCCCCTTTTAAATACCCCTAATTCAATCCAAAAAATTCAAGCAAATGACTGAGATGTGGAGAATCGCAATTAATAAGAGGTGATATTCTTTTCATGTGAGAGAGAGAGAGAGAGAGAGAGAGAGAGAGAGAGAGATGATATCACTAATCTAAAAAGTAGCACTTGAAACCTACTAAATCAGAACCAAAAAATATCTCATCCGACACCTAGAACCTATAGATGACATCCCCAAAAAACCATCAAATGGCAACAAGACATTTAAACTCCTAAACCAGCACGAAAAAATCTCCCACCTAGAACCTGTAACCTACACATGACATCCCAAGAAAACCATTAAGAAACAGCAACAAGGACTTGCACATGACATGAGTTAGAGATTATTTGAAGATTGACATTCATGTGAAAAATCCACATAGATTACCTGCACTAAGATCCACAATTGGCCCATCATTGAGAAATGGTTGAGTAGCAACTTTCTTAGGCCATCCTCTTCTTTGCTTTTTTCCTTCATCTCCATTAAAATCCTTCCTTTGCCTCTTCCCTCTACGTGAACTTGCTACCATACCACTGTAAGCAATGTTGATTAGCAAAAATAACAAAAATCAATCACATTACATAATTATAAGATCATTAAAATGTACCTCCTATTAGCAAGCTTTGCAACATAATCATCATTAGGATGCTCCTATGTCAATTGAGATTGGATAGGCTAACTTTGAGATGGATTTGGCTCACTTTGGGATGGCTAACTTAGACCTTGATTGAGGGAAGCTTTGCATATATTCTTGTGATGACCAAGAGCACTGCGTCTTTTGCACTTGTGTAATGGCCTCCTCCTTGGCTCATCCCTTAGGCGAATCCTATTTTTTTTAGCTTGTAAGGTGGATGCTTGGATCTTGGAGCCTTCACCACAAAGTCCAAATCAATAGATTGCCAAGCATCCTTATTAGGCAATGGTGCAATACCCTCTGCATAAGCTGCCTTATAAGTATCATTTTTGTAGTAGTTAGCTACATAATTCTCTCATTTTTGACATCTAATTCCCACAAGTACATCCATCGCATGAACACATGGCAGCCCTTGCAACTGCCATTTTGTACAAGTGCACACCCTTTATTGTAGATCAAGCACAAATCTACCAGAATTCCCTCAACTTCAATGCTACCCTCATTTGACAATAAACCCATGAACTTCAGCATTGATTTTCCTTATATATTCCATGGCCTTTGGAACGAGAATCCCTTTTCACTTTGCAACAGCAGTCCTCTTATACTCCACGGCAGTCACTATCTTCTGCCTAATCCAATCCACTAAGTCACACACTACCCGCCTTCAAGTAGGGCCCACCCATGCATTGAAAGACTTACTAAGATTGTTGTGTAGTAGACATTGGCATTATTTGAGAATGTGTGCCTACTCCATTTTGATTTGACCCTCTTCAGCGACTCATGCATCCCTATTGAACATCATGATTTCATTCGTCTAATGTGCAGAGTGATTTGTCTCAAAACTTCTGGTAGCACACCAAACCATCCTCTCTAACTCCTTCACCTGGGAAAGATTTCCTAAAATTCTTATACACATGCCACATGCTCGCTATAATCCACAATTTTAGGTGGTCATATTTGACCCTACAGATGGTTGGTACTGATACTAAACAAGGTGTACCGAGCCTAATGCTATGTACATCTCGATTCCAGTACTTCACATCAACAGATAGTTGGTATCGGTACTTCTCGGTTTGTTGGCTTGCATAAAAAAAAAAAAAATCTCACAGAAGAGCCACCAACCATGAAGTTTGATGATTGGTTGGCTAACAATCACCAGGTGGCCACTTGTATGCTGAACAATATGAAAGAAATGATAGCGAAGTAGGTCATGTCCTATGCATTTGCCAAGATGTGAGAAGTGTTACATGAAATTCATTCCTACAAGAGCAATATCACCCGCCTTTATCATGTCATAGAGGAGCTTCACACGTTTAGGAAAGGCACCATCCCCTTGGATGAATATTTATGGAACCATGAAGAATTTGTGGGACGAGCACGACATTCACCAACCTATATCGTCAAATGTTTCAATCATGACCAAGCAGTAAGAAGCCATTAGATCCATACAGATGTTCTCTGGCCTTGGACCTTAGTATAAAGCTGTAAAGGATCAGTTTATGACCATGGATGAGATTCCTGCACCCACTTAGATCTATGTTCGCTTATCCAAATTGGAGATTTCAGACCTGGCCCCTCTGTCAGATTCCTCTGCCATGGCATCTTTTGGTCATGGTCGTGGAAATCTTGGTTCTAGAGGTCACAGTGGTTGTGGCCGTGGTGGTGCTTGTGGTTGTGGCAAAAGCACCTTCTTTTGTAAGTATTGTCATAAGAACGGGCATACTGTTGATAAGTGTTGGGTAAAGTATGGTCATCCTCAGGAAATGGATCTCCGAGAAAATCAAGTTACCACTGAGGATACTTCTTAGCTTGACAATCAGGTTCTATCTCTTAGGCTAAATACGAGATGTTCATTGCTTACTAGGCTTCTACATCTGCAGGGCCGTCAGTACTCCAAACCCAGGTGCCTCCTCTAATATTGCTGATGATGATCTTTTCTCTTCCCTCTGAGATCTTGCTACCCCATTCCAGGTTAAGGTAGTAGTTGGGGGATTATCACCTTTTACAAGCCTTGGGAATCTATTGTTATCTCCTCTGTCACTATCTAATGTGATGCATGCACCTAGATTTGCACTAAATCTATGTCCATTAGTCAAATTATCAAATATTTGAGATGCATGGCAGTTTCTCATGACCGGTATTTCTTTTTGTAGGACCTCTAGACAATGGATGAATTGGTGGACTTAAGCAGAATGACCTTTACCATCTCCACGTTCCACCTCCATCCATTACTGTTGTTGTGTTTTCCACTACTGGTATTGAGTGGCATTTGCGCTTTGGACATCCCAATATCCCTGTTCTCCGTCGCCAGTTTCCTAACTTGAAGTTTCCTGATTCCATTCCATATAAGGCTTATCAACTTGGTAAACATCATCGGGCTTGTTTTTTTTCTTCCTAGAATAAAAAAACTAAGTCTATTTTTGGTCTTGTTCATGCTGATGTTTAGGCCCATGTAGGGTTCGCAATGTCAAGGATTTTCATTATTTTTTGATTTTACTTGATGATTGTTCTCGCAAGTCATGGGTGTTTATGATGGAGAAATTCAAAGTCCCTGTACTTATTCTAAAGTTCTTTCGGGAAATAAAGACTTTATTTTCTAATGTCATAAAAAATTTTTGAAGTGAATGAGCTTGAATTTGTTAGTGCTAGGTTAACACAAATTTTCTAACCCTTGGGCGTTGTCCACTAGATGTCTTGCGTTCACACCTCTCAACAAAATGAGGTTACTAAACACAAACTTCATCACCTGTTGGATGTGGCACACACCATCATGTTTCAAATGAATGTGCCACCTCAATTTTGGGTAGATGTTCTTACTGCTACCTTTCTGGTTAATTGTGTCCTCTTCTATGTTAGGTGGTAAGACCTCTCATTCTGTCATGTTTCCTAGCAAAGATCCTTTCCCGATTACTCCCGTTTTTTTGGGCATGTCTGTTTTGTTTACCTGTTTAAGGTGGACAAACTTTCCCCCAAGTCTGTCAAATATATTTTTGAAGATATTCTAAAACTCAGAAGCATTACTGGTGTTATGATTTTGTGGCGCATGACTGCTGTATTTCTGTTGTGTCACTTTCTTTGAAGACATTCCCTACTATTCTAAGACAAGGGACTCTTCCGCTCAGGCTATACCACAGGATGTTCCTATCCCTATGTTTATTGTACCGCCACCAGAGCCCTCTAAACCTTCTCTACCACCACAACCAGCTGAACATGAACCTCCACCTTCCTACTATCCTAACACCTTCTAGCGCAAATCCAATCCTGCGACTCAGATTAAGGAGCCACTATCTACCATTCTTGCTCGGTGCTCCATTGACGCCAGTGACTCGTCTGAGGTTCAAGTATTTCCTAGTGCTGAGAACATAGATCTGGATCTTCCAATTGCTCAGCGGAAGGCCCAGAGATCATGTACTAGATATTTTGTTTCTCAATTTGTCACTTGATCATTTACGTGCAGCAAGGTAGCTCCTTTCTTTATTAGTTGACAGCAACTAGGATCCAAGGAACCACATGTGCCTTTTAGGACCCTTCCTGGACTCTTTCCATGGAAGAGGAGATGGTAGCTTTGCAGTCTCGTGGGACTTGGGAGCTTGCGGACCTATCCCCAGGTGCTACAATTGTGGGGTGTAAGTGGGTGTTTACCCTCAAGTGCCATCCAAATGGGTGGGTCTATTGAGAGATACAAGGCTCGTCTTGTCAGCAAAGGGTACACCTAAACTTTTGGGGTAGACTACTTTGTGACGTTCTATCATGTGGCCTATCTAAACTCTGTCAAAATTCTACTCTTTGTGGTTGTCAATCAAGGCTAGACTAGACATTAAGAATGCCTTCCTTTATGGTGATTTGGAGGAAGTTTATATGTAGCAACCTCTAGGTTTTGTGGTTCGGGAGGAGTGTCAGAAGATGTGCAGGTTGAAGAAGGTGATCTATGACCTTAAATAGAGCTCAAAGGTGTGGTTTGAGAGGTTTAGTAGAGCAATTCAAGAACATGGCTTTACTATATCTTCATCTGACTACTCCATGTTTACATTGCACAGGACTATAGGCTATATCTTGATTGTCTATGTGGATGACATCTTACAGGAAATGACAGAGAAGGCCTAGAGAATACCAAGATGTTGTTGCATTCACAGTTTGTGACTCAGGATTTGGGCTTGATTAACTACTTTCTTGGTATTGAAGTACAACATATTGACAGAAGACTTATCTCAGAGGAAGTATGTGCTAGACATGCTGAAAGAGGCTATTATGCTTGGGTATAAATGAGCTTGTGTGCCAATGGATCCATTGTTGCCTCTAGTAGACTCTGATAGACCACCATTGCAAGATGTAACTAGATATCGAGAGATGGTTAGGAAGTGCAATAGGATGGAATCTACCAAGTACTACGACATCTCGGTACTTAATGATTAGTAGACCTGACATTGCATTTGCAGTGGGATGGGTTAGTTTATGTAGACACCTCGAGAAGTGCAATAGGATGGAATCTACCAAGTACTACGATATCTCAAGCGTGCTTTTAGGAAAGGGCTACTTTGATATGAACTATGCTGGGGCACATGAAGTTAAAAGGTCTACCATGGGATATTGCACGTATGTGGGGGGCAACCTTGTCACGTGGAAAAGCAAGAAGCAAGGTATTGTCTCCATATCTATTGTAGAATCCAAATATAGGGCAATGTCACACATGACCTGCGAGCCATTATGGGTTAGATATCTTCTACAAGATCTTGGTGTTCAGATTTCAAGTCCTATTCCTATGTTTTATGACAACAAAGTTGCCTCCTTCATTGCTAATAATCATGCATTTCATGAGAGGACCAAGCATATTAAGGTGGGCTGTCACTTCATTAGAGATGCCATTTTAGCCAAGAAAATTTTTGCACCCTACATTGCGACTAAGGACCAGGTTGTAAACATATTCACTAAGGCACTATCCAAGAAGTGTCTTGAAAGTTTATGTTTTCAACTGAGCATGTCTAATGCTTATGTTCCAGCTTAGGAGAGAGTGTTGAGTTGTAAGGGTATTTTGTTATTGTATAGGGGTTTATCTATTATTTTTCCCCTTGTGCCTCTTTATATAAAGTCACCTAAGGCTCCATGAAATAATAATTCTACTCATTTGTCCCAACATTGTCTCATATGTTCCTTGTGACCAAGATAACTACAAGCTTCAATGTCCATAAAAAAAATAACGAACCCTAAATCACGACCGTCACTATGGAGATTGAACATCTCCATCATCTCATTTTCATTAGTCAAGTTCATAAACTTGCTAGCCCTTCAGTGCGAATTTTTGTATCTCAAGTTCATAAATCATCTCTCTTTTGCATTCCAATCAACAAGCTTCAACAGGTCATCGATTAAGTCGAACCAACATACAAAATGAAGATCCATGCCTATAATTTTCTCATTCCCACCGACTCGCCTCGACATCCACAAGTGCTCTTGAAGTCTCCTCCCCATCTAAAGTGCACAACGACTATCACACATTTATCGGCAAATGCTAACGTGCTCTCGTCAAGTTTTAGAAATGCGTCGTAGTATAACGATGAAAAAATAAGTCAACACTTAAATTTATATGATTGAAAAAGAGTTCCGAGGTCATTTACAGGGAGCAAAAGATCACAAATTATACCACTAATCAAGCAATCGAAATAAAGCTTAAGAGATTGATATAATAAGAAATATATTCAATATAGAGCAATGTATGTATCAAACTCAATAAAAAATGTGTACTCTAAGTGTGAAAGACCTAAAAAAATGTGTTTATCAAGTATGAAGCCTTTTTAACATTTATGCAATTCTTTCAACTCAAATCAGATGTCTATCAACCACTTCAAATGACTTAAGATGTGAAATCAGACCCAAGTTTGGTCGTCTGAGGTTTAGCCCAGAGCAAACCCCCCCTCCCCCCCCACCCTAATCTCTCATCCCAAACCATCATATCTCTCTCCCTAATCGGACCTGGTTCAGCCTAGACCCGCATGGCGTGAGTGCAGGCGAGGGCACGTGCGTAAGGCATGCGTGTGGGGGACCCAACCCCCCATGGTCTTGGGCAACTGGGTTAGGCGCATGAAAACTTATAAGCACATTTCAAATTTAAAAGTTCCCAATGTAGGACTAAAAGAGCTCCTCTTTCTTCGTTGCTTTGCACGAAGGTTGCTAGTCCAATTGATGCTGCTGCTGTTGTTCTTTCTCTAAATCAAAAGCCCAGGAAGCCTTCTGGAGTTCTGCACTGATTGGAGGTGGTGGCACTGTGGATGGTCACCAGACGGCGGCCACCGAATGTAAAGAAGACGACGGCGAGGGCGGTCGACCTGCAAAGAAAACATGGCCTTAGGGCCCAATCAAATATGCGTGAAGCTCCGCCATGGTGAGGCGAAGCGTGTGCTGGTCATGATTTGGTGTGGTGCTGTGTGGTGGCCAAGCGGTGAAGGTGGTGATGGTTGCCGACGATCGTGGTTGGAGGAGAGGACATAACGTGCACTAACCTTTGGCGAAATAGTCATGAGGGTGAGGGGGATCTTTCTCCTATGTTAATTGGGTGTATGGATGACAAAGGCAGGCCGACGGTGAAGGTGTTCATGGATGTGGTTGCCAGCATCGGAGAAGAGGAGAGGGAGAACAGAGTCGAGATTCTACCTAGACCTAATTAAGGGGATAAGGAGAAGAAGCCTTAAAGAAATTTTGGGGAAGGAAGAGGGGAGTGGCTCACCGGAGGTTTTTCGAAGATGAGGAAGAAGAGGAAATCGTCGAAGCCAGAGGAGGTGAATTGTGGCACGAAGCTTTGCGAGAAGCTTCGTGGGAGGGAGAGGTCGAAAACCCCTCTGCCTATTATACATGGCAGAGGGTGATGATGTGGGGAGGAGCTCCGAGGTGGGTTGTTTTCCACCGGCGAGGAAGAAAAGGGGGGTTTTCTAGTGAAATTCCGCATGAATTGGTCTTGTCGAAGCCAGGGCCTTTATATAGAAGAATGCGAATCAATTGGTCCAAGAAATACCAATTTAACTTGTGATTTGATTAGTTTTGAATCTCCTGAAAATTGGCAGCAAATCGCTCCAAATGGGAGCTTGAGATCTTGCTTGATTGAAAGGGCATGCTCTCAAGATCAATAACCCACCAAATTTGATGGGATTTGGTTTTGATTTGCTCGGTCAATTCTCAGTTGGAAGTTCAGCCACTTTGGGTTCACCTCCTGCACTTTAATCCTTTGGATGCGAGGAAGAAGATGATGTTGGCAGAGGCATTTTTGTAAAAATGACAAAAGTTAGGGACCTATTTGTGAGAAAAGTGAGGACTTGGGGGGCTTATGTGATAAATAGAGAATCTTAGACTAAAATGCAAACTAGGTTAAGATGGACTTTGATTGAATTCAAATTTTAAGGTTAACTTAATTTAGACCCAAGGAATCTAATAATGACCATATATTTGGGTTTTGACCACATTTGATTAGGTAAATTACACAGAAATTCAAAATAAGGTAAATTCTTGCCTAAGTCTCTGTATTTGGTCAAGATGGGTTCTGATGGTCAAAGCGAAGATTCCAAATCACTAAGAATATTTTTTAATGATTTTTAGGAGGTTTATATTGAATTTATTTCTATCAGAACCCTTTCAATTTGACTGAGACCAAAAGTAGGGTTTTTAGGTAATAAATTAATCTTCAAAATGTAGAAAGCCCTGATTCAAGCAGCTTAAGCCCACTTATTGGGAAATTAAGCTGATTTGACCTTAAATTAAGCCCTGATTAACTCCTTAGTTGATCTGCATTAGTCATTAGATGTTAAAATGGTAGAATTAACCTATTTTCTTCTCAAATGTAATTTAGAATAGAGTTATAATCTTCCGATGTATATTTAGGTGCATTTATTATTGTAGTTAAGCTAAATTAGGCTCATTAACAGCAATGATGGTGCTACCATCAACAAAGCAACCCATCGCCTGACCTACATGCCACCAGAGACCATGTTATGAAGACTGAGAATCTTCATTCATGTCAAAAAAAGACAACAAAATAACGTGAACCTTGCAACTCTCGATCATGCTACCACTTGGATGGAAGTCTTCAATTCAGGCTTGCGCTCCTACTCGCAAGTTGCCGAGAAGGATGGCAAACCTAAACCCTCCTTTACAGCCTAGCTCGCATCACCAGAGGAATTAGGATGATTAGGGCTTCCGATGGGAATGCTTACGATGTTGGATGAAAGGGATTAGGATTTCGATGTAGCAATGAAGGTGAAGATAGAGGAGTTCGAGCTTTAGGTGGAGCTCCAGCTTGAGGTTAGGGTTTCCCTCTCATGATCGAGAATGGAGAGTAGGGAGAGTGAGTGAGAAACATTAACTACAAGGTGCATTAACGACGGGAAGACTCATCTCCCGTTGAAGGACACCTTTGTCCCTCCTTGGGATGTGTTCTTCCCATCAATGCCCCCTATGAGACTTTTTGATGGATGGGACAAATAAACAACCGTTGTATCAAACAAGAAGAGATTAGGTGGCTATATGCAGTACATTTAGAAGACTTGCTAGTTGATTATGGATTATTCTTGAATTCATGGAAAATGTAAGCAACAGTTGGCACATTTACCTTTCAGAAAAAGCAGTTGATTCTTTTACCACAATTTTCTAATTTTGTGGCGACTTTGTGTGGGATGCGCCGGAACGATATCCACGTGTAACGTGTAACATGGCCAGGCATATCTGCTCTTAAAAGAGAAAAAAAAAAAAATCTCGACAATTCTTTTGATATTTTTGAGTGAAGTGGGCAAAAGGTACAAGAAAATTTGGGTGGAGGTTTATCATTTTCTTCATTTATAGAGTAGTTGTTAATGCTAGCAAATTTGGCACTCACATAAGGAAACTTTTAATTATCTGATATGATCTCTTTTCCTGCAGAACCTTTTAATTGTGAAAGACGTTGACACACCTAACCGCTTTGGTGGCATCACGTATCTTGGATTTGAGAAGCTCACTTTTGTTCCAATTCAGGTATGCAGCTGTTCTAAAACCCTTTTCACGGAAAATTTTGCGACTACTTTCAATTTCGTGCCAAGTCTGATAATATCACCGAAGAGTTCTCAGATTTGACTACGTTGATGTCATCATTTTTGTGGCTGTGATGTTGATTTATATATAATCGATTCTGCTTTTAAGTTTTCCGTCAATCAACAACCAATTCTTTGTTCCTGCATTCTGTTTTCTTAGTTTCCATGAAGCATTTTTTTTTAGTTGGTATGGTTTCTAACTCAAATGACTTGCAGCACAAATTGATCGATGTTGCTCTACTATCTAAAGCTGAGATCTCATGGATCAATGACTACCATTCCCAAGTCTGGGAGAAGGTCAGTTGCATTATATTTTAAACATGTTTGATCAAAATCTAACTTAATGGAGATTTTCTTACATCTAAATTTCATCTTGCTCCCTTCTAAGAATCCACCGTGACAAGCAAGTGTTCTTCAGGTGTCCCCGCTGTTGCATGGCCCCGCCCTCGAGTGGCTTCGAGAAAGTACTCGTCCTCTTACTGAGTAGTCTCTGATCTCGTAAAAATCAAGATAAAAGGTGAATTTTATATTAGGAAAGCGCATCTGCTGCAATTCATAGTGAGTCATTCTTTTAGGGGGGAAGCACCTTGTCATTCAGCTCCGAGAGATGTGATATGTCAAAGGTGGCATCCATCGTTAAGGATATCATTTTAATGCTGAGAAACGGCAATATTCGTGCTTCTGATTTTCTTCTCGAAAAGGAACGTGACGTACATCTCAATTGGATGCTTTGATGATGGCTTTGTTGCTCTTATTCCTTAAGGTTTAATTTATGGTAGAAGATAACCTTCTTTTTAGAGGTTATATTTGAAATATCACCCGTAATATTATATAAAAAAATAATTAATCAATGAATTTATATTATATTTATTGAATCTAAAAAGTAATTCATTAACTAATATACCGATCATTTTAACGATAAAATGCCTTTTATCACCGTAAGTCTTAACGTCCATTTGAACCTCCAAAACAAAATAAACATCTTCAGAGTTAATCTCCTTCTTATCTAAACACAAATAGAGATTATTACTTATAGTTAGTTAATCTGGATTGTAAACTAAGCCTAAATTAGGTGATTATCGATCCATTTAGCTAGTCAAATATGAATGGAGCAGACAGAGCACGTAGGAAGAGTATTTTCAGCATACTGTTGGTGGAATGAAATTGAGTCGTAGAGCTGAGCAAAGTCAAATTGAAATCCATATAGACTCGACTCTCAAGTGTAAATTGTTGTAATAAAACTGAAAAACTGAAAATATGAAACACACACATAATAGAAAGCCCATAGGCTGTCCCGAGATAGAAGGAAAATAAAAAAAAACTATTACATTGTAAAAAGAATGATGTCCTTTCTCTCTTTTGTTGTAATGGAATAAAAGCTAAAGTGTCCTCGACCGTTCCCATGCGTAGGAGTCCCGAGTCTTTTTACACTAAAGTCTGCTATTGGTTTGGTTAGTGCACGATGTTCTTTCGAGAAACTTTCGATGTTAAAGGCTTTCGACCATGGGATGTCCAAGTGCCTCTTCTCTGGAAAGAGACGTCCTTTCGCCAAAGGAACTTTAAAAGGTGAAAGGTGTACTGGGACATGGTGCTGTGATCAAAGCTTTCGGGTATCAGTTCTGAGATCATACAGCAAGATCCCAACTTGTCCTGCGCATGTGACTCAAATGCATGTTTTTTTGGTCAATATTTCCTTTCATTCATGGAGAAGGAACAGGATACGAGTACAGGGACGCATCAATTCCCACTTGGGCGATCAAAACCAGAGGCTAAGGCCAGAAATTAGTACATTGGGAGGAACAACAAAAAAGAAAACAAGGCAAGTTCCATTGTTGGACATAAATCCGTCCCAGTGAGGTGCTCCACACTAATTGCGATGACATATGGCTATCACAACAGAAATATGACCATCTGTCAATCAAGCATAATGGGAAATTGGAAGTAAACACCGTATGTCATTTTGGTCTTGTTGAATCGATTTCCCATGGGACCCTGCTGTCTAATGGTGGCAATGACCCGAAAGGCAAAAAAACAGAGGCTAATTTTATGTTTGTCGTCATTCTAGAAAGCTTCACCCTTTGCTCCAAGCCCTCTCACCATGGATGAACACCAGACCCCTGCATCAGGCTTCGTAGAAGGTTGTGATAAATAAAAACCGTAGAACCACTCCTTCCTGGTTGTTTATGATTAAAATGCATGATGATAAGTCACATATCCACTAGTTCACACCTTGTAAGCTCTTTTATGGGACTTTCTTCCATCTTGGGTGTTGCTACAACCACATCATCTACTCTCAAACTAAAGGAGAGATGCTGGAGAACTCACCTGCACTTGCATTTGTTCACTCACCCATCATCCTACCAGGTCATTCACGCATCATCACCCACCTAGCGTCACATTAGCTTTAAGCACTTGATAGCATCAACGCCATGGTGCTATACATTGCACTAGTGTTGCAACAGACCTGCATAGAGCATTGGTGTCTTGAGGAATACATAGCACCAACGCTGCAGTACTTACGCATAGAATTGGTGCTCATTTAGTGAATACATAAATATTGTTGCATCAATTTTACATGGAATACAATGAAAAGGATGTCAATGGTCAGGTTTGAGGCAAGTTTGATTATATACCCAAACCCACATCTATTTAAAAAATTAATCACACGTACCTAACTTATTTACCCATCAAAATATAAATCCAAACCATACCAATAGCTATCTAGTTGTCCCAATTTATCCCAATAATCCATAAAGGATTGCAATATCCGTCTTAATATATATGTCATTCTTTCTAGATGTTTGGCATGGAAAAAAAAAAAAAAGATAATTAGAAATTCACAATCAATCAAATAAACTCAAAATAAGGTGACGGTATGATATAAAAGTATTTTAGGAGAAAAAAAATTATAATGTAAATTGTGGGGTAAATAGGTTGGGTAAATGGATAGGCTTCTAAACCTAACCCATACTAATATCCATTATGGTTTCTAAATAAACACCATCTAAAACCTAAATGAGGCGACATCTTACCTATTCCAATTAGGTCGGATTGACTCATCAAATTCGACTTGGATGAACCTAAATTGGCATCCGTAAAGTAAAGCTTCGCTATGAAGTAGCAATTGGCATATTCCTCCACTGTCTTTGTTAATGCTCCTTCGCAGGGCTCCTTCATGTGTCTCCTTAGACATGTCAAGGAGGCAAGGGCTGCAAACGTGGGAATGCATAGGAGTAGTTTCTAAACCACAGTCCCCAAGATAACTAAATTCAACTTCAAGGTTACTCCCAAGAAAAAGCACAAACAGATGACCGCCAATCTTGATAAAGGTATGGATATTGAAAGTGAGGTTAGGAAGAACCTCTAATGTGGTACAACTCTTCAGTCCCTAATTGGAGCTGTTGTACTTGGCTCGTCATCAAGAATCAACTCATTACAAGGGCCAGACTAAGGAAGTGGGGTATAGAGATTGATGGTGCCTGCCTACTATGCTCCATTGGTACTGATGCCATTGCTTATTTTTTGGGTGCGAGTATGAAAATGTGTATTGTAATATATTTAGTAATGTGTGATCAAAATTAATCCATTTTATACAGTTTGAAAATAATTTTCAATTGATTGAAAATTAAAATACATCAATTGAAAATCAAAACACATCAGTTAAAAATGAATACACCTATGTGTTTTGCCTTGCTATTGGTAGTAAATGGTTTTTCATTTGGAACGTAATTTTTTACTCATAGGAAGTGATTTTTTTACTTAAAAAGTAATTTTTCATATATAGAAAGTGATTTCAATTGGTGAAAAATTAAAATACACCGATTCAAATTATCACTCTTACTTTGTACATTGCAAAATATGTCAGAATGTACATTTGTTTACTTTTTTTAGCTTATCTTTTGTTTAGTTGCCCATGCTCCACTCAAGCTTGGATGAAGATCTGGGAAGGTTGATTTGGATTTATCCCGGAGGCCCACGAGACGATGTATGCCTAAATAGAAGCCACAAATTCGCAGTCGCGAAAGGAATTCCAGAGCTATGCCCCAATCAACCTGTTACGACCCGATTCTTGAATCCCTACAAGACCCGAGATCGGCACGCCTCGACTAATCCCAAGACCTAGTCATCCAACAAGAAATAACCAAAAGCAGGAAAATAAACCATATTCACACATGCAATATAACTAAACAGAAGAAGAGTACAAAGCGGTAAAGGAAAAAGAACAGCTGTCTCAGTACATACCACCACAACAATCAACAACGGAAAGCAGAAAGGAAATAGTAATAACAGAAAAATAACTAAGAGTCCATTACTTACTACAACAGTAGAGAAAAAGAAAGAAAGTGCTGAACAAAAACTACAGCTGGACTCGACTGGGCCCAGCACCCTCCGCAGCTGAAAACTCAGGCTACTAACTCCTGGTCCTAAACAGTATAATGAAAAGACAGAGTTAGCGAACGCTAAGTAGAGTAATATCTATATTATCTAAGTACAAAACAGTAAAAGAAACATGTTTAATTCTCATTTCTATTTATCTGTTTTATATATTTCTGTTTCACTTATTTCTCTTAAGAATCCAGATATTTCTTGATCTTACATGTTCATCGTGGGAACGTTCTTAATTGCAGTCTTTTCCATACAGTAGAAGGTACACGTGGTGCTCTCCTGGTTAGAGAGTCCCCCGTGGTAGTCTTACACCCAGTCAAACACCTCGAGGTCACTGTCAAGATATAGCTGTGATTACGACACGCGTGATAAGTGCATGGGTAGCTACCCCGTACTGGCATGCGGTCAGCGGTTTCTGCTAGCGGGTACGCCCAAAGTATAGCATGGAACAGTATAGGGCCTTGCCCTCTCAGAACAGAGGTCTCAGCCCTCATAACCAAATAGGGGTCTCTCCCCTCCACAGTCCACGTACCATCGTCTGACTACCCCGGTTTGTCCAAAGGGCCTAATAAGTCGTTATAGGGTATCTAGCTGAACCTCGAGTCCCGTGGGTGGTAGGACTCGAATATGTTGTGTTAATATAGTGAAATTATCATTGAAGTTATTATAGTGGGTTAACCTAAATCGAGTCTAACCATCTCTCACAAAGAAAAGAAAATTTTTTTACCTGGCCTACTTGATTTTATCTTGGTCACTTTTAAGCTAAGGGTCGATCTCAGGGAGGCGGGAATTAAAGGTCAAGGAGTTTCTACGCCTTTCCTAAAATATATCTCTTCCTTGCGTTTATTATGTTTTTGGTTTTTCTATTTAAGATTTCTTTTGTTGATAATATTGTCCTTGAGGCACACCCTCAAAATCAAGTTCTTGGCTTGTAGTCAACTTAGGGTTTCCAAAAAATGGTCCTGTTATTCGCAAGACTAAGTACCTGCAAGACAAGAATTATCTTTTCTCTTTTACTCTTTTTTTTTATCTTTATAATAGCAAGAAACAAAAGACAAATAAAAACAAGGTAGGTTGCTGGCCAAGAAAGGAATACTTAGCTTAATATATGTATAGATATATAATAGATACAGTATATATATATATATAGGGGTGGAGGTGGAAGTGGAAATGGAGTGTAGCATGGTGTCAAGTTGGTCCACGTCTAGTAAGACGCAACCAACAAGATGGAATGCCGCGTGGAGTTTGGGGCGGATGTGTGGGAGTGTGTGTGGAGGCGCTTGCTTTGCACGGATATCGGAGAATATCAGCAACTGGTGCAAATATTCTGGTGATATGATGCGCGGTGGAGTGACTAGTGCACGGGCGTATGGGTGGTGCACGTGAGGTGAATATGTGTGTAGGAGAATGTGGATAAGTGGATATATATATATATATGTATGTATGTATGTATATCTCTATAAGTATATATGTGTGTGTGTATATTTATGTAGATATAAATATATGTGAGGGTAAGTAAATGTATATCTATATATATGTATATGCGTGAGTGTGCGAGTGTCTGTGTGTATGTGTCATGGTGTGTGTGTGCATCAGTGTGTGTTAGCGTGCGCTGGAGAAGGAGCAGCCATCTGTGTGTGAGAGGGGTGAGTGGTTTAAGACGTCCGGGGGCTGCAACTGTTGTCTGGGCGTGCGGGCGCACAATGCAGAGTGTAGGAGCGCACGCGGGTGACTGGCTAGAGGCGGTTGCGAGGAGGAGAGAAAAGGCGCGGTGACCGAATAACTGAGAAACAAGCTGGTCACCGAATAACGTGAGGTCACAACTACAGTGCAAGGGCAAAAAGGTGACTGGTTAATCCACAAGGAAACTGGCTGGGCCACGTGCGGGGGCTTGCGACAGGGCACGCGGAGAAGGGCGAGGATCGGTAGTGGATGCGTGCAGAGCACGCGGAACGGATGCCTGAGGTGTGCGAAGGCACGCAGAGGTGGCGGAGTGCGCATAGTGGCTATGCGCGAGCTTCAGAGCTTGAAGCTCTACTACTCTAATGGCGACGAAGAGTAACCTGCAAACGAAAATCAAACAGAGAATAGAAAGCCAGATATGTAAAATTAAAAGAGAAATAAAACAAGAACCCACCACGCCCACCTGCTCACGATGGAGCTGGGCGGTGGTGGAGCTCACAGTGGGGTCCTGAGCCACTGTGAGCTTCTGCACTCTGCATTCCTCTTCTCAACTGGTGAGAAGAGGTGCTGTGTATGGAGAGGGAGAGGGGAAAGAGGGTGGCTGGCAGTGTGTGGTGCGCAAGGGAGGGTGGAAGTGAGGTGTCTGAGGGTGGAAAAACCTCTTGCCAGTGCAGGGGAGGGTGCATGGTGTTTTATAGAGGAACAACCTACACTTCCCCATGCTGCTGGCAAGAGAAGTAGTGAGGAGGGGATGCTGCACCATGCCGTGCAGCCGCACGAGAAAAATAATAATAAGAAATAAAGTAAGAAATGGTGAAATTGCGATGCCACACTCAAGAAAAATGTCAATTAATAGATGGCCAATTATTTACACTCTCCTCCCTTCTCTATAAATGCATCCAGACGTCTATTTACAAATGCAACTATAGCTACCTAAGATGCAATGGCAGTGCTAGGAAATAACACAAGATGGCATAATTACTGGCGTATTTTTCCTGTGCAATCATACCCTCATGCCTATCTTTTGCTAGTCCCTAGCAAAACATTTTGTATTGTATTTAGAAATGATCTTAAGTTGAAGATTGAAGCAACATGGGTGTGTTTATTTGTTTGATATTGTGAGAACCAATTACAGAGAAGATTACCAGTACTTTATGTCTTATATGACATAGACCATCTCTCGACTAACTTGGACTTTTGATATTTAAACCTTAAGTACGATTTCCAGGACTCAGAAGGTTTTGTAATACTCGAGAGCTCAAGAGATTATGATTTGTGCATAGTGAAGGATCAAGACTGACCAGATGAACATTAAGTCTCAAGCCCAGGGTTTCATGAATTTTTAGTGCAGGTTGGTCCTAGTTTCAACTCATGTCTTTGGATTGACCCTTAAAAAGATAATGGAAAACTCAACCCTCATTTTATTGCTTTCGTGGCTCAAAGAATATATGGTAGAAACATGGTATTTGTAACTTGCCTTGAAAAACTTTTTAGGGAGAAGAATTTACAGACATTTGAGAGATATACTGACTTATTTGTAAGATTTTCTCTCTCTCTCTCTCTTTTTTGAAACAAGTGTCAGTATATCTCTTACAACTTTATTTGGAGGAGCACACATTATTGGTGGAGAGTACCTTTTTTGTGGAAAGAGTTTCCCCTAGACACAAGCCTAAAGCCTGGGATAAAAAGTCTACCTACGCGCACAGGTAAGGACTCCACCTTCCCTAATGAACACTAGGGTTGGATCTTATGTTCACCTGGTCTTTCTTGATATGTGTAGTGTGAACCGAGATTACTTAAGCTCTCGAGTAGAAGTAAACCAACGAATCCTGTACTAGTGTCTCAGGTACAAGAATACGTCCTTAGTTAGGAGAGATTCCGATCTATCTTATCAATGCTCAAGTGAATTAAGCCGAGCCTGAGCGAGTCAAGCTTCTTTGGCCTGGAAAGTCTTCAAAACAGCGGTTGAATATTCATAAACACTTATTGTATTTTTGTTTCAGCCTTCAGATCATTACTAAACACCCCCCTTTTTTTTTGAAATACATTATGTACATATTTATAGATGGATATATATAATGGAAGCTGCATGATACCATATAATACCCAGATCCTATGGATGCCTATCCACCCCCCCATGCCAAATGATGCTACGTCCTCATATGCATGCAGGGTAGAGCAATGTCCAAAGATCGGGGAACGAGAGCCGACGTGCATGGTATATAGCAGGGTGATAGGGTGGGTGGATGGTGGGTGGTGAAGTGAATGGAATTGTGCAAGTGATAGTGGAGGAGTGTTGCTGGGGTGCCTCCCAACAAGCGCTGAATTTAACGTCCCCAGCTAGACTCAGAGTGAGACACAAAATTAGTTACCCTCCAGCAGGGCAACAGTTTCACCAACGGGGGTAGGTTCATGAGTAAGACAGGGTTTTAAATGCTGCCCATTGATCGTAAATTTATGCCCATATTTGGGATCTTCAATTTCAACGGCCCCGTTGGAAAATGGTCTCGAGACCAAGAAGGGACCAGTCCATTTGGACTTCAATTTCCCTGGAAAGAATTTGAGCCGGGCATTGTAAAGCCAAACTTGCTGAGATGGCTCAAATTCCTTCCGCCGAATTCAGCTGTCGTGAAAGGCCTTAGTGCGTTGTTTGAAAGTTAAGGCAGAATCATAGGCTTCACGACGGAGCTCTTCCAACTCTTGGAGTTGGAGTTTCCTTTCTCGACCACACAGATCTGGGTCAAGGTTACATTGGCGAATCGCCCAATAAGTGCGGCGCTCCAGCTCCACGGGCAAATGACAAGGCTTCCCATAAATGATTCTATATGGAGACATACCAAGGGGAGCCTTGAAGGCGGTCTGATACGCCCAAAGTGCGTCAATCAGCTTGTCGGACCAATCCTTACGGTCAGGCCGAATCGTTTTTTGGAGAATTTGCTTAATTTGCCGGTTCGACACCTCAGCCTGGCCGTTCGTCTGAGGATGATACGAAGATGCGATACGATGGTGGACTCCATATTTCCTCAGAAGTGCTCGAAAGAAGCATGGGATAAAATGACTTCCTCCTTCCGAGATAATGGCTCGAGGGATCCCAAAGCGTGCAAAAATGTGGTCTTTGACAAATCTAGTAGATATAACATGATCAGCATGGTGCGTGGGAATAGCCTCGATCCATTTGGAAACATAATCAACAGCAACGAGAATGTACTCGAAGCCGTTGTAGGGAGGAAAGGGACCCATGAAATCGATTCCCCAAATGTCAAAAATTTCGGCAGCTAGGATGGGTTGCAAGGGCATCATGTCACGATGTGACATTGACTCGACTGGCACCTAGTGTAATGTTTGGCATAATTGTATGCATCCTGGTGAAGGGAGGGCCAAAAGAAATCGCACTGCAACACCTTGGCTGCAGTTTTCCTCCCAGAGAAATGGCCTCTGCAGGCCTAATCGTGGCAAAAGGATAGCACATTGGGGAATTCGTTGTTAAGAATACAGCGACGGATGACCTAGTCGGCACCTATTCGAAAAAGTAGTGGATTATCTCAAAAATAATACTTTGCTTCTTTAATGAGATGCTCGCGCTGGTTTTTAGGCCAGCCACGTGGAAGGGAATCAGAAGCAAGGTAATTGGCAATGTCGGCATACCAAGGTCCACTTGCCACATTAATTGCCAATAGGTGCTCATCGGGAAAAGCCTCATTGATTGGCAGGGTAAGTAGGTGCGTGCCGTTATCTCGTTCTAGAGTTTCGTCATAGTATAATATAAAGAAACGGTCATCAGTTTAATACAATTTGTTACTCAGAAATAAAAAGTTTCCCGAGGTCGAACTCAGGAAGCAAACTATAATTCCAAAAGCATATAAATTCATAATATATAATGTTTTACAAAAATTAAGAAAAGGAGAGAGAGAGGGAGAGAGAAAGAGAGTAAAAATTGCTCCTTTCCTTCTTTTTCCTTCTCTTCTTTCTTCTTCCCTGCAGCAAAGCTCTTCTTCTCTTTTTTTCTTTTCTTTTCCTTTCCTTTCTTTCTTCTCTGAAGGGCTTCTTTGCTTCTTCTTTCTTTTGCTCTGACCCTTCTTCTTCACTCTTTCCTCTTGCTGCGGTTTCTTCTTCTTCTTTTCACCGACGTCTAATTCAGAAGTCAGACGCCTTAACTGATCAGCCTCTCCTTCTCCTTTCCTTCCTTGGCTTCCCCCTCTCTTCTCCTTCCTTCCTTCTTCCCTGCATTGCTAAGTCCCGGCCACTACTCTTCTCCTTTCTTCCTTCCTGTGCACACACACAAACGTTAGCGCAAAACCTACCCCTACCCCTTCCCCGTGTCTCTCTCTCTCTGAATCTCTCTTTGGTAAGCTCTCCCAGAGATGGGTAATCGGGTCGGGTTGCGTGCCCAGGTCCAGGCGCACCAACGTGGGTGGTGCGCGAGGAGTGCACAGGAGTGGGAAGTCGGGTCGGGTCAGATCCGCATGGGCGTGTCGCGGATGAGACCTGGTGAGTAGGTGAGGGACCTCACCCCAGTGCTATCGGAGGCAACCAGCCGATAGCACGTTTTCAATTTATGTATGGGCTTGCGCCCATACACTTCCGAGGTGGGACTAAAGTCCCACCTCCGATCTCGGGCACCTGCGGGAGAAAACTTCGAGCAATTGGGGCAGCAGCTGAAGCGTGCGACCCCAAGTGAAGTCCTGGATGTGTGCGTGGCTCCCTTCCGCGTCGCCTGGGGCTCTCTCCTGGAGCAGAAAAGACCTGGAGCTGCCTACGGAGCAGCTTCTGCTGCTCGTCAATGGTGGCGAGGAGGGCGAAACCTGAAACACGCAAACGGCCTCGTGGCCACGTCAAAAAGTTCCAGGGAGGTTCGTTAGAGAGTGGCGAGTGCGGTGCGGAGGTCAGCGAGTCGCGAGAGTGCCTGTGGCCGTGCACCTAGGGCACTCTGCGTGGAGTGGCGAGTACGCCTCGCCGGAGGGCAGCCGGAGATGGAGAAGGTGGTGATGGACAGTGGTGGTCGGTGGGTTGAAATAGTAAATTAGGAAGGGAGAAATAACAGAGAGAGAGCGAGGAAAGTTTCTACCTACCTAATTGACGAAGAGGGAGGGAGGCGGCGCTTGGCATGTACCTACCGGTGCCAGAGACGAAGGAGCCCAGAAAGGAGTAACGACGGTGAGGAAGAGGTTAGGAAAGCGCCAGCTGGTGCGGCCTGGCGCGGGAGGACGAGGCAGAGTGGGCACTGCTGCAGGTATGGCAGCAGAGCGACGAAAAGAGGAGGAAAGGGCCACCAGAGCCTGCGGGCATTTTGGCCGTGGGCGGAGGAGATGAAATTGGGGAGGGAACCTCGGCCAAATCAAGCATGGAGTGGACGGTAGCCCCTGCTGCTCCTTATAAAGGTGTTGGAGAGGGGAGAGTCTCGAGAGAGCGACGTGGGGGAGCTGCCAGAGATGGCCGGAGATGGAGACCCATGCCTTTCATGCGTTCGCACGAGAGGCATGGGCAGCCGCAGGTCACAGGGGAGGGTTCCTGCGACAGAGGACAACGCAGGGAACCCCCCGCTTGTTCCTAAGAGCGGCTGCCTTACCCTACGCGGCGCCATCATCCGCGCAAGGTCGCCGGAGGTATGGTACTTGCATAGGGTGGCAGGGAGGACCGTTCTGCAAAGAATGAAGGAAAAGATATGGGGCCAAATGCAAGGTTTTGAAAAGATAAGGGTCAAAAAGTAATTCAAGATGATCAATTTGTAAAGTCGATCAAGATGGTCTTCACTTAGGCCTAAATTTTTGTACTAACCTAATTTGAACCTAAGGAATTTAATGGTGTAGTTTGATTTTAGGTTTGACCACGTTTGACCAGTCAATTTACGTAAAAACCTAAATTAGGTTAAAATTTGGGCATGGTTCTCAAAGTAGGTCAAAATGATTTTAGGTCATTGAGTATTTTTCCATGATTTTTAGAGGGTTTAGTTGATTTTTACTCTGCCTAGAACCTCGTGAATTAAAGTGGGTTTATTTTTTGGGTTATAGAATGTCATTTAATTCTTAGAAGTTGTTATAACCCTTTTCAGATCAGATCATCCCACTTTCTTCCTTATTAAACTCATTTGACCTGTGTTTAGACCCTTAAACACCCTGATTGTGTACTGCATTGGTAAAATTACAGTTTTACCCCTCATGACTTGTTTTATTCTTCAATTCAAAATTCTCTGAGTTAGGCTTTTCTTTAGATTTTGTAGGAGCTTTTTCACATTTATTTAGATCAAATTGTGCTAGTTAGGGTTTATGATGAGGCTCTCATCGTAAGTCCAATGTGGTCAAGGTCCAGTCTCGAGAGATGATCATCAACAGCATTCTGGGCTCCAACCTTATCGCGGATCTCAATGTCAAATTCTTGGAGCAGAAGGATCCAATGAATCAGTCTAGGCTTGGCATCCTTCTTGTGCATGAGATGGCGAATGGTCGCGTGGTCAGTGAATACAATAACATGCGAGCCCAAAAGGTAAGAGCGGAATTTCTCTAGCCCAAAGACGATCGCCAGTAGTTCTTTCTCAGTGGTTGTATAATTACGCTGGGCCTCGACCAACGTCTTACTGGCGTAGTACACCACGAAGGGGTGTCTATGACGTCTTTGTCTCAGGATGGCTCCGATTGCAAGGTCGGAAGTGTCACACATGAGTTCAAAGTCGAGGGACCAATCAAGTGGCTGGAGAACAGGGGCCTTGGTGACAGCATCACGCAGCTGCGTGAATGCTTGTATGCAGTCGAGGCCCAAATCAAAGGGTACCTCGGTCGATAGGAGACGAGTTAAAGGTTTAGAAATCTTGGAGAAGTCTTTGAGGAATCTCCTATAGAAACCGACGTGTCCCAAGAAGGAGCTGATTTGTCTGACAGAGCTAGGCATAGGTAAATCAGTAATTACATCAAGCTTGGCTCTGTCAACCTCAACACCCCTATCGAAGATGATATGCCCGAGAACAATTCCCTCGTGTACCATAAAATGACTTCTTTCCCAGGTAAGCACGAGGTTCACATCAATACATCTCCGAAGGATACGGATCAGGTTGGCAAGATAGTCATCAAAAGAGGCTCTAAAGACCGAAAAGTCATCCATGAAGACCTCAAGAAAGTCACCCACCATGTCATGGAATATCGCCAACGCACATCTCTGGAAAGTTGCTGGCGCGTTATAAAGTCCGAAAGGCATCCTTCTAAATGCGAAGGTGCCGAAGGGGCAGGTAAAGGTGGTTTTCTCTTGGTCCCGGGGGTCAATTGCCACCTGGTTATATCCAGAGAATCCATCTGGAAACAGAAAAATTTATTTCCCGCTAATCGCTCCAGGATTTGGTCAATAAAAGGTAACAGAAAGTGATATTTCTTAGTTGCAGCATTCAGTTTCCTATAGTCTACACACACTCTCCAAGATGTTGGAGTGCATGTAGGGATGGATTCACCCCTGTCATTGACAAGGATGGTGAGTCCCGCCTTTTTGGGCATGACATGAATCGGGCTCAACCAGGGACTATTGCTGATCAGGTAGATTATACCTGCATCCAGCCACTTAATAATTTCCTTTTTAACAACCTCCCGCATGTTAGGGTTGAGACGTCGCTGCATCTCACGGGAAGGTCGAGCCTCCTCCTTCATATATATATGGTGAGTGCAGTAGGAGGGGCTAATGCCAGTTAAGTCCGATAAGGACCTTCCAATGGCTGTCTTGTGTTCCATAAGGACCTTTGTTAGTTTGCACTCTTGCTCCCTGGTCAATTTTGAACTAATGACTACGGGGAGCATTTCATTTGGTCCCAAGAAAACATACTTAAGCGTATCATGCAGCTCTTTCAGCTCGGGAGAGGATGGTGAAAGATCTGGCATTTCTTGGGATGAGAGTGTCCCAAGCGGATCAGAAGAAAACAAGGCAGGAGGAAGAAGTTGGCCCTTAGATTGGCCAAGAAGAGGGGCATCTTGGATTGATGGATCCAAAAAGGGATAGCCCTAGTGATTAGTATGTGGGCTCAAGGTCCCAGTGTGGAGTTGCAATTCCACCTGATTTGGCAGGAAAGAAAGGGCAATCCAGTTTTCAAGAGCGTGGATTGGCGGTGAGTAGCCTGAATATGACTCAGATCACGAGGTATGGGAAGCGGAGAAAACCTCGCCAGAAGTCTGGTCAGGAGAAGGTACGGGTAAAGGGAGGGATGGGGGAACGTCACAATATGTGTTGGTTAGGCAATGGTCTGTGTTCAAAGGCAATCCACAGCAGTCAGAATAGGTCCCTGTTAGTCTGATACACGCGCTGACGGCCATGTCCTGTTCAGACGTGTCATCCTCGATGCAATTGCAATCAAAGTTCTTGGCTACCTTGAAGATGTTTAGCCTGAGTTTCTCAAAGCCAACGGCAATCTCAACGCAGGCTGACTCGCAGTCGATATGGGCACTGGCTGTGGCCAAGAAAGGTCAAGCAAGGATGATTGGGCAATCCGAAAGTGAGCTAGGAACTTCCATATCCAAAACAAGTCAACAGGAAAACATAGATTGTTGACCCTAACCACCACGTCTTCTACCATACGCTTCGGTATTTTGACAGAATGATCTGCCAACTGTAACGTGACAGGGGTGGGTTTCAGATTTCCTAAGGCACATTTCTCGAGCATGATGGTTGGTATAAGATTGATGGAAGATCCTAGATCAAGCAGAGCACGGTTAAAATTGCAGTGTTGGATGCTACAAGAAATAAGCGGTGTGCCCGGATCTTTCTGCTTCGACGGTAGATTTGACAGTATAGCACAACTTGCATGAGGCGAGAGAACCACCGAATTCTTTATTTTCTTTAATTGTCTCCTGGGTGTAGTGTAGTCTTTGAAAATCGGGTGACGGTATGTGTTCAATAGCCTCCAATAGGGGTACCTTGATTTCAACATCCCTGATTAAATTACGCAGGTTATCAAAGGCCTGCGTATCCTTTTTCTTGCCTTTTGTCTCCCTCAGTAGAGCCTCAGGGAATGGGACTGATTCTGGCACTAGTTTGGGTATATCATCCTTACGAGAATGCGGTGCACATCCCGAGTGAGAGGGCAATGAAAAAGATGGGCCAGGATCAGGTCGAGGTGGATCGACGGTTTGCTTACCGCTCCTTGTAGTAATCGCATTGGACATCGCGGGTCCAGTGGGATCATAAGGCGGAGGAGGGTTCACAATAGGGACATAAGGGTGAGGTGCTGCTGCGGAATTACCCTGGAATCCCGGAGGAATGCTTGGTTCTTGCAGAATCTGATGAACCTACCCCTGAGAAGGTCGTACCTTTGATTGAGGACCATGAGGTACAAAATTTCGCGGGTTGGGAACAGGTTGGGCTGGACGAGTGCCCTGAGATCGAGTCGCCATGCGTAGTTCACTGATCTCAGCATTCTGCTACGCCAATTAGTGCTGAAGAGAGGTCATGTTCTCTTCATGGCGCTTAGACATTTCCGTCACCATTCGCATCAGTTTATCAAGAGGACTTGATGCATGTTCTATTTGCGGTATGCAAGGACCCGATGGCAGATTTGCCACAGGATTAGACTGGGCCCTTGGGATGACGGGTGTAGACGGTCGCATTGGCCTACCCGCGGGATTTTAGTGCAGCGGGTTACTAGACCATGAGAAGTTATGATGATTTCGCCACCCTGGGTTTTAAGTGGCAGAGAACGGGTTATTCCCTAGGGCGCAAGCGTCTTCTAAGCCAGAAGATGAGTCCGCATGTAAATATGCATCCGAGCACATGGCGGCTTGGTCCTTCGTGTCAAAATACTGGCTTGTAGAAGCCAGATCCACATGACTTACTAAATCGCTCGGTGCGACACTCGGTAAGGACAGTTTCACTAGATTTTTGGGAATAAGCCTGGCATTGGAAAGATTAGGATTGTGACAAAGTGGTGAAGTGGAGGTGTTTGCCATTGAACGGGTGGGATTGGCCAGAAGCTCGTCCAGCTTCTTGTGCACGACAGAGACTTCATCCAATTTTTGTGCGATCAGTGGATGAATGGGAGGGTCCCGTGTCAACTTCGTGAACATTACGGGGCAGGTTGGTACAATTAAAGGCAGCAATGGAGGAATTGTTCATTGAATTTTCTCTCATGTTTTCAAATAATTCGAATGTTCCATACTCGTCTTTATTTATCAAATTCCCTCCACAGGAAGCGTCTGCAATCTGCTTCAAAGTGTCATTTAGCCAATAATAGAAAATCTAGGCTATATGCCACTTAGGCAGACTGTGGTGCGGACATTTCCGGAGGAGGTCATTATACCTCTCCCAAGCCTCATGAAACTGCTCGCCGTTTTGTTGCGTGAAGGAAATTATAGCACGGCGAAGTACATTGGTTCGCCCAATTGGGAAGAATTTCTTGAGAAATGTTGTTCGCATCTCTTCCCAAGAATGGATGGTTCTCCAAAGGGTGCCTAACTGATGAGAACGTCATCGTGAACCCTAACTAGCACATTTTGACCTAATTAAGTGTACAAAAGCTCCTACAAAACCCAAGTGAAAGCCTAAATAAGGGGATTGCAAATCTAAGTATAAAATAATTCACATGGGGTAAAACTTCAATGTTACCATTGCAGTACATAAACGAGATTTCTAAGGGTCTAGACAAGGTCAAATGGGCTTAATAAGGGAAAAAGTGGGATGATTCGATCAAGAAAGGGTTATAACAAAATCTGAGAATTAAATGATATTCTGTAACCCTAAAACAAATCCGCTTTAATTCATGAAGTTTCAGGAAAGATAAAAATCAATTAAACCCTCTAAAATTCATGAAAAAATATCCCCTAGGGTTTAGAACCTTTAATTTGGCCATTGGAACCTATCTTGACCTAGATTGAGAATCATACCCAATTTTTGACCTAATTTGGGTTTTTGTGCAAAATATCTGGTCAAACATGGTCAAACCTAAAATCCAGCCTCATCATTGGATTCCTTAGGTCCAAATTAGGGTTATACCAGAATTTGGACCTAAGGAAAGGTCGCCTTGACCCACTTTACAAAACGGTCCTCAATAATTACTTTTTGACCCTTATCCTTTTGAACCCTTGCAGAAACCTCCTATCTTTCTCGTCTCTTTCTGCAGATAGGTCCTTCTACCCTCACTCTGCGTAGGCCATACCTCCGGTGACTTTGCGCGGAGGATGGCGCTGTATAGACCTGGGGAGGCAGCCCTAGACTTGAGAGGAAGATCCCTTGCGTTGTCTTCTTCTACATGGACCAGTTCACATGCCATACTGACCACCATACCTCTCGTGCGAACGTGCAAGAGGTATGGGTCTTTTTCCAGCCATGCCTCCGGCGAGGAGCCCATGCCGCCTCCTTGCGTTTCACTCCCAACCAGCGTGTATTTAAGGAACGGCAGGGGCTGCCGCTTCCTTCAAGCTTCGTTTGGCCTAAGATCTCCTCTCCTTTTCATCTCTCACCAACTCCGGCCGACTGCCGGAGCTTCCAGCGACATTCCCTCTCTTCTCTTGTCGCCCTGCCACCAAACCAATGGCAGGGTTAACTCCGCCATCTTCCGCTGCACCGTGCCATACTAGCAGACGCCTTCCAGCCCCTCTTCCTCGTTGTCGTTCTCTCCCCCAGGCACCTTCGTCTCCGGCAACGACAGCACTGGCCGCTTGCCATTTCCGCACCTCCCCCTTCACTCTGGACTCGTAGATAAGTTTCTCTTACTCTCCCCTTTATTTCTCCCTATTAATTTGTTGTTTTGACCCCTCGACTCCACTGTCCACCCTCACTATCTCCACCTCCAACCATCAACTCCGGCGAGGCCATTTCCCCTCCACAGATAGCTCCACCCCTCGCCAACCGAACCCTAAGCTTCACCACTTCCCACTGATCACCTCTCGCCCTTCCACCGACCAAGCCACCTACTGAAACTATCCCCCAAACACACCCACCAGCACGGACATAGTTTGACCTAGCCACGCACTCACGTCCACTATCAGACCACGCCGACCCCCGCAGCACCTCCGCCGTGCTCTAACGGAGCCTCTTGAGAATTCTGACATGGCCACGAGGCCGTTTGCGTGACTTCAGGTTCAGAGGCTCGCCACCATTGCTGTCGAGCTTGGAGCAAGCTTGCTAGCAGCTCCAGGCCTCTGCAATCCCAAGTTGAAGTCCCAGGCTGCGCGGAAGAGCCTCGCGCACGGTGCCAGGTCCTCAATTGAAGACGTGAGCTTTGCGTCTTGCTGCAATTAGAGAGACACTCCTTGTTGCGGGCGCGCGAGAAAGGGTGGGACATTTAGTCCCACCTAGAAAATGTGTGGGCAGGCGCCTGTGCATAAATTGATTTTGTGTTTCAGGCTTATCGCCTCGAAACACACTGGGGTGAGGTCCCTCACACCCCCGCCACGCCTCATCCGCGACACTATCCCTGCGGACCTGGCACCTGGATCTGATTAATCCCTGCCTGTGCACACCTCGCGCACCACCCACGCCAGTGCGCCTGGTCTTGGGCGCATCACCCTACCCGCTTACCCGATTAGGGCTCTGGGAGAGCGAACCCTGGAGTGAATTTGAGAGAGAGAGAGAGACATGGGGAGGGTAGGGGTTTGGTTTTGCCTAACCTTACACTGTGCAGGAAAGCAGGAGAAGAAGGAGGAGGAGGAGGAGATAGTGCAACAGCAAAGAAGAAGAAAAGAAGAGAAGGAAAGTAGATGAAGACAGAGAAGGCCTCACACAGCAGAGGGGAAGAAGAGAAAGAGAAGCAGAAAATGAAGAAGAAGAGGACTTGGCGCAGCAGAGAAGAAGAAAAGAAGAAGAAGCAAAGAGGAAGAACCAGCAGAAGAAGCAGAACATTATAGCAAGTGGAGTTTAAGTCGTCTGACCCTTGGAGTCAGACGTCTGAAGAGAGAAAGAAGGCAGAAGAAGAAGAAAGAGAGAAGAAAAGAAGAACAAATTTTCCTTTCTTTTATCATTTTTGTAAAACAGTATATATCTATATTGTAAATTATGATTTTGTACGCTTCTAAAATCAAGTGCTGCTCCCTGAGTTCGACCTCGGAACATTTTAAATTTCTAGTAATAAATTAAATTAAATTGATCATCATTTTTCGCAACATACTACAACGTACCTATTTGAAAACCGCGAACAAACGACCGTATCAGTAGTAACCATTACGACACTTTATCCCGCAACGAAAAGGGGAACATTTTCATGAGGACAATTGATAACTCGATATTTCTTGGTTTAACCGTTTCAGCCAATCAGGTTAGGTCTTCCAAATAGAGAAAAGGATCTTCACTTGCAAGACCATGGAAGTGAAAGTTAATTAGGTCAATTACATTGGGTTTCAGTTCAAAATCGTCCTCGCCCATGGGGACCCGAATTTGTCCTATGGTCTCTGTAGCAGTGGGATTTTAATAAGAGCTACGAGACCTAGGCTCCTACCATTCGAGAGGGTTCTGCATTTCCTCCAATGTTTCTCTAATGGCTTCAATATGCTCGTTATACATTTCCATTTGGGCTTGGAGGCGGGCTATGGGGTCTACGGCTCCACCACCACCTCGTGGGATTTGAGGGAGGCGGTTTCCTCCCTCGGGATTTGGGGTGGGCGTGCAGCTATGTTTATGGAGCAGGATGACGAATCGGTTTCTATCCTTCTAGAATTATCAGACAATTCAAATAATTTAGGGTTTTGTGACCTCCTCCCAAACATGTACTATCGTAGGAAGAATTGGGGAGATAAGAAGGGAAAAGGGGATGAGAGAAATGATGCCGCAAGGGTACACTTGATAACAAGTCAAAGCAATCAATGTCCTAACCTCTACAATGTGCCCTTAGACCTAAAGATCTAAGTTACCTACTATCGCAACCTATGGAACCAAATGAGAGCACCGCGGAACCACCGGGCCAGATTGAAAGGCCGTTTGCCCCAGTCTTAGACACCCGATAGCACGCGAGAACCTGCACCAGCAAGTAGGCGCTACACGTAGGTAGTTAGACCTCCAATCCTTAATAAGGGTTAAGTTGCTACTAGTTTTAATTTAGAGGCTTAGGATCAAGTGCTCCAAGAATGTGAAGGGTATTGTATACGGGTAATGCTTAAGTGCGTTGATTTTATGAGCGTGTAAACCAAGCATGCAACGGGAAAATCTCCCCGAATTGGAGTTTTAGATGGTGAATGATTTTTAGAATTTCAGCCTTAAGTAGTATAGATTTTAAGATTTCGCTGAGTTACTAATTCAACCAATCTCCGTGTTTTGAGAAAACACAAGTTCTTTTATGCCCAACAAACCCTTCTTCAATGTAAATTAGTTAATGCATGCTAAAAATGCAATAGGCCTCCCTAGATGGAAATTTCTATGTGTGGATGCACGAGTCTATTTTAAGCCAATCTGAAAGGGAGCCAAAGCACCTCAATTCAAGTGCTCCCAATCACCAAAATGATGTTCCACACACGAGGCTCAACCACAAGATAATGTAAAGAAAACTAAAATTTTGGGGTTGAAATATTCGGAATCAAATCTATGGCATGTGAAAGGTCGTGGTGGGGTTGAAATCAACTCAATTCCAAGTCTCCCCACCAAAAATGTGATCTCGAATTTTGAATAAATGAGGCAAGGAGGGATGGCAATCAATCTATTTAAACTTGCCTCGAAGAACACTTCACACGACGAAAGATCCAAGAATCAAGATTCTTGGATTTTTGCTATGCGAAGTTTGGCAGGAAATCAATGGGCGGTGGGGGTGATAGCAAACAATCAATCAAATGATTTTTAATCCACTTGCCCCAAGAAATTCCCAATAAGTGTTTTCTTAAGTTTTTTTTTTTTAGGTGACAAGTTAACCTAAGTTGCTAAGAGAGAGCCACCTACCTCTTCAGCAACGTGAGCGAAGCTCCAATGCGGCGCCGACGACTTTACACTCTCGCTCCCACCTTGGATCTGCCCACGTCTCCGACTTCCTCTGCTTGCCTCCTCCTTGCAACTGGTTTACCTGCACACAAGCAAACAAAACACCCATGAAGAGAAGGGTGTGAGAAGAGAAAATCAAAGAAATGGAGTAGAAACTTACCTCAATGCATACCTCCCTGGCAACCGCGCCAGAAAAAGCATGGTAGGACTCAAATAGGTCGTGTTAATATGGTAAAATTATCATTGAAGTTATTATAGTGGGTTAACCTAAATCGAGTCTAACCATCTTTCACAAAAAAAAAAAATTACCTAGCCTACTTGATTTTATCTTGGTCACTTTTAGGCCCAGGGTCGATCTCAGGGAGGCGGGAATTAAAGGTCAAAGAGTTGCTACGCCTTTCCTAAAACGTTTCTCTTCCTTGCGTTTATTATGTTTTTGGTTTTTCTATTTAATATTTGTTTTGTTGATAATATTGTCCTTGAGGCACACCCTCAAAATCAAGTTCTTGGCTTTGAGCCAAATGGTTCTTTGCTTGTAGCCAACTTAGGGTTTCCAAAAACTGATCCTGTTATTTGCAAGACCGAGTACCTGCAAGACAAGAATTATCTTTTCTCTTTTACTCTTTTTCTTTAGCTTTTTAATAGCAAGAAACAAAAGACAAGTAAAAACAAGGTAGGTTGTTGGCAAAGAAAGGAATACTTAGCTTAATATATGTATAGATATATAATAGATACAGTGTATATATACATATACATATACATATATATATATATATATATGAGTGGAGGTGGAAGTGGAAATGGAGTGTAGCACAGTGTCAAGTTCGTCCACGTCTAGTAAGATGCAACCAACAAGATGGAATGCCACGTGGAGTGTGGGGCGGATGTGTGGGAGTGTTTGTGGAGGCGCTTGCTTTGCACGGATATCGGGGAATATTAGCAACTGGTGCAGATATTCCCGCAATATGATGCACGGTGGAGTGACTAGTGCACGGGCGTATGGGTGATACATGTGAGGTGAATATGTGTGTAGGGGAATGTGGATAAGTGGATATATATATAAGTATATATGTATATACATATATGTATATCTCTATAACTATATATATATATATATATGTATGTATGAATGTATATATTTATATAGATATAAATATATGTGAGGGTAAGTAAATGTATATCTATACATATGTATATGCGTGAGTGTGTGAGTGTCTGTGTGTATGTGTCATGGTGTGTGTGTGCATCAGTGTGTGGTAGCGTGCGCTGGAGAAGGAGCAGCCATCTGTGTGTGAGAGGGGTGAGTGGTTTAAGACGTCCGGGGGCTGCAACTGTCGTCTGGGCGTGCGGGCGCAGAACACAGAGTGCAAGACCGCACGCGGGTGACTGGCTTGAGGCGATAGCGAGGAGGAGAGAGAAGGCGCGGTGACCGGATAACTGAGAAACAAGCCGGTCATAGCACTGTAGCCGCGTAAAGTTGCGGCTACGGTGTAAGGGCAAAAAGGTGACCGGCTAATCCGCGAGGAAACCGGTTGGGCCACGTGCGGGGGGTTGCGATAGGGTGCATGGAGAAGGGCGAGGACCGGTAGTGGATGCGCATAGAGCACGCGGAACCGATGCCTAAGGAGCGCGAAGGCTTGCAGAGGTGGCGGAGTGTGCACAGTGGCTGTGCGCGAGCTTTAAAGATTGAAGGTCTGCTGCTCTAATGGCGACAGAGAGTAACCTGCCAACAAAAATCAAACAGAGAACATAAGGCCAAATATGTAAAACAAAAAGAGAAATAAAACAAGAACCCACCACGCCCACCTGCTCACGATGGAGCTGGGCGGTGGTGGAGCTCACAGTGGGGTCCTGAGCCACTGTGAGCTTCTCCTGCACTCTGCGTTCCTCTTCTCAACTGGTGAGAAGAGGTGCTGTGTATGGAGAGGGAGAGGGAGAGGGGAAAGAGAGTGGCCGGTAGTGTGTGGTGCGCAGGCGATGGTGGAAGTGAGGTGTCTGAGAGTGGAAGAACCTCTTACCAACGCAGGGGAGGGTGCATGGTGTTTCATAAAGGAACAAGCTGCACTTCCCCATGCTGCTGGAAAGAGAAGCGACGAGGAGGGGGTGCTGCACCATGCCATGCAGTCGCACAAGAAAAATAATAATAAAAATAAGAAATAAGAAATGGTGAAATTGCAATGCCACACTAAAGAAAAATGTCAATTAATAGATGACCAATTATTCACACTCTCCTCGCTTCTCTATAAATGCATGCAGACGTCTATTTACAAATGCAACTATAGCTACCTAAGATGCAATGGCAATGCTAGGAAATAACACAAGATGGTATAATTACTGGTGTACTTTTGCTGTGCAATCAGTGGGGTGGCTAGCTCCCTCCGTACACTAGTAGCTCGCCTCGATACCACGTACGCGAGAGCAACAGAAACCGGTGTAGAGTGGCCAATCCTAACCCCAGGTCTCAACCTGAGGGAGGCTAGCTCCACCCTTCACAAAAGGGGACAGTTGCTCTCCTTGGTACCATGTACTCAAGGGCCAGCACATTTTCCGTCTACATTCCAGATTTCTGTCTATTCACAGGAGTTCTACTTCTAATTCCCCGTTAGGTTCATGCTCGTGTTCACCTCACTATCCAGATCCAGATCTCAGGTTTCATAATTCATTCATCATCCATATACAGGCAGCTTGTGTTTTCATAGTTCAATTCTCATTAATATGCAACTGGTGTTTTCACAAGTAGTTTCATTAAACACAGGCAGCTCATATTCTAACAAGTAGCTCGTAATTATAATATAGGCATTTACTAGTAATTTTTCTTAATCACGCATGCAAGTAAACCATACAGTACAACCAGGCTCATTCATTTCTCTACCCTAGGGTTCATGCCATATCCTAGGGTTCCATTCGGCTACTTCCACAAGCACATTCTTATTTAAATATTATTAACGGAATTAAACCACTCTACCAGGAAACACAGGAGTAATGGGGCTTGAACCACAAACCCAGACATCTCTGCGAGCCCCAAACGCGCAACAGGTTGAAACCCTATACCAGGGAAACACATCACAAAAGGAGAGTTGAGAATAGTGTAAAACAGACTCTAGTACGTAGAGGTACTCGAAAGGAAAGTACAAGTATTTTGTTTGCGTAAAACAGACTCCGATTGGATCCTAAACAGGTCAAAAACGTGCCTATTGTTCAAAATCAGACGTCTGGGAATAATCCCAAACGTCTTAAAAGGCGTCAAACCTTACCTTATGTCTCCTGTGGTGTGCTCAGACGTCCAGACCTTCTCTGCAACTGTTTGAAGACAGTTCCAGACGTCGAACAATGTCTCTGGTCGTCTGGAAGCACCTCTGGAGGTCTAGTGATGTGATCAGATGTCCAAAAATGCATGTAAAAGCATCCCACACGCCTTCCCAAGGACCTTTTCCTGCGCACGAAAGTCGCAGGTCCAAATCAAGCCAAACAAAGCTTCTGCGGTAAGGCTTACATGGCTGTAAATGCTAAAAAGCATGTACCTCGGCACTGCGCGTACTTTCAAATGTCTAGCCCCAGACCCGAACGTCCAGCTGCCTCCACGGTCGTTTGGTCGACTGTTATGACCTGGTTCCCAGATCCCTACAAGACCTGAGGTCGACTCGCCTCGACTAATCCCAAGACCCAGTCGTCCAACAAGAAATAACCAAAAAGTAGGAAAGTAAACCACATTCACACATGCAATATAACTAAGTAGTAAAAACGTATAAAGCAATAAAGGAAAGTAAAGCTACTATTCCATTATATACCACCACAACAACATAACAACAGAAATGAAAGTAACAGTAGAGACAACAATAGCTAAGAAAAAGTCTGAAAACTCACTACAACAGTAAGGGGGTACAACGAGGATGTGCAGAAAACTACGGCTGGCTAGACTGGGCCCAGCACCCTCTACAACCGGAAGCTCAGGCTATTCAACTCCTGGTCCTGAACAGTGTTATGAAAAAGATAGTTAGCGAATGCTGAGTAGAGTGGAATCTATACTATCTAAAGCAGTAAAAGAAACAGGTTTAATTCTCTTTTCTATTTATTTTGTTTTATGTGTATTTCCTTTTTACCCATTCTTCTCAATATCCAGATATTATTGATCTTACATGTTCCTTGTGGGAACGATCTTGATTGTAATCTTTTCCGAAGAGTAGAAGGTGCACATGGTGCTCTCCTGGCAAGGAGAGTCCCCTGTGGGAGTCCTACACCCAGTCAACCACACCGAAGTCACTGACAAGACATAGCAGTGACTATGGCACGCGTGATAAGTGCACGGGTAGCTACCCCACACTGACACGCGATCAATCGTTTCCGCTAGCGGGTACGCCCAAAGTACAGCACGGAACAATCTCAGAACAGGGGTCTCACCCCTCAGAACCAAACAGAGGTCTCATCAATCCACAGTCCGCATACCCTCGTCTGACTACCCTGGTTTACCCAGAGGGGCTAACAAGTCGGTGTAGGGTGGCTAGTTGAACCCCAGGTCCCGTGGGGTGGCTAGCTCTCTCCCTACACGAGTAGCTCGCCTCGGTACCGTGTACACGAGGGCCAACAGGAGTCAGTGTAGAGTGATCAATCCTAACCCTAGGTCTCAACCCAAGAGCGGCTAGCTCCGCTCTACACGAAAAGGGGACAGTCGCTCTCCTTGGTACCACGAACTCAATTGCTAGCATACTTCCCATCTACATTCTAGGTTTCCAACTAACCACAAGGGTTCTACTCCTAATTCCCCGTAGGGTTCATGCTCATATTTACCACATTTATTCCGATCCAGATTCCACCATTCACAATTCCGTTCTCATTTATATGCAGGTAGCTCGTGTTTCCATAATACAAAACATGCCATTGATTTCACTGGCAATTGATTATAAAATACATGCAGCATGTATTCTAACAAGCAACCCACAATTATTTCACAGGTAATTGCTAGTAGTTTATCCAATTTTGCATATAAGTACCAAACAGTGCATTCATTTCTCTACCTAGGGTTCATGTCACATCCTAGGGTTCCAGTCAGTTAATTCTAATATACATGCTTATTTGAACATTATTAAAACCATTAAACCACTCTACCAGAAAATTCGGAAGTACTAAAGGCTTGAACCGCAAACCCAGGTGTCTCTGCGAGTCCCAAACATGCAGTAGGCTGAAACCTTATACCAGGGAATACATCACAAAAGGAAGGTTTAGAACAATCTACAAAGGCCTCTAGTACGTAGAGAAACTTGCAAGGAAACTATAGGTACTTCATTTGCACAAATCGGATCTCGGTTGGACCCCAAAGGGGTCAAAAACGTGTCTACAATTCAAAATCAGACGTCTGCGAATAAGCCCAGAGGTCTTAAAAGATACAGAACTTTACCTCAAGTCCCTGTGGTGTCCTCAGACGTCCACGTTGTTAGTTCAACCACTCGTATATAATATTTTTATGATTTTACAAAATGAAGAAAATGAAATAAAAAATAAAGCGTACTATATTATTTTCTCTCTGTAATAACATATTTGCAGGATTTCATAAGGTTTTCCAAGACGGGAGATTAAAAGCATGAAGACAAGTAGCATAAGTATTAGGTCTTAGGCTTTTTCATGTAAAGTTTCAAAAGTTATAATTTTCATTTTATTTGAGTCTAGAAATGTTGTAAAGAGCCCCCAAACATAACCTATAAATAGCTAATTTAGGCTCTCTACACTTAGGATAAATTAGAAACAAAAACCCAACACTTATACTTTTATCAGACGTCCAGAACAATGGTCAGATGTCTGATTTTCCACTTTAAGACGTCTGACAAGTATCTCAGACGTCTAATTTCCAAGAGTTCTGCCTTTGGTTTGTCTCCTCATAAACATCAGTCGAAGCACTTCACTTTCAAACGTCGATAACCTTACACAGACGTCTGATTCTCTACCCAGACGTCCTCAGACTAACTGTTAGACTAAGTTAGGCAAAAATGAATTTCCAGACGTCTGGACACACTTCCGGATGTTTACCTTTGAACCGTTGCCCATGATTTTCTGTGCATATCTCATTACGGCCATAAAATCTTTTGGCAGAAGAAATGGGGAAGAGTTTTTTGATTTTCAGACATCTGGTGATTTCCTCAGACGTCCATAACGATGTCTGATCATTTAAACCTAGAACCCTGTTTGGATCTGATGAAAAGAGGAATGAATCCACCCTTTATTAGACGTCCAATAACCTAATCAGACGTCTTATGTGAAAATATCAGACGTCCTTCTTTTGATCCAATGGAGTCTATTTTGGATGGCCTACAGTATTAGACGACCAGAAGTATAATCAGACTTCCTATAAGACATATGATCCTAAATTTAGACGTCTGATATTACTGTCAGACTCATCATTACCCTTATTTGTGGTGGATTTCATCCTAATCTCTTGGGATTTATCTCCAACGACTAGAAGAGCTCTCCCATGTGTTCTTGAAGGTTCCAAACTTGCCTATAAATAGACTAAAACTCCTCTTAGGCAAGACACACCTCTTGAGATACAATTACATTAGAAAAATCACTTGCTCACTACTCTAAGCTCCATCTTGCCCTTGTGTTGTGACAATAGTCTGATCAAAGGGCAAATCCATACTCCCGGCTCACTCCATTCTGTAAATCCTCAGGGAGTTCTTTTCATGCTTAGTAGATAAGAAAGCAATTAAATTATTGGGGTGCTCTATAGGTGTTGTTTTACTTCTTAATTTTTGTACTTTGGGTATCCGGCCTGTCGGGTCTCCCGTCTCTTCATTTTGAAGGGAGAAACCTCCGTTTAGGGATTGGAGGTGGGATTTGTAATTGAGGGTTTAAGTAGTGTGGTTAGTGGATTGATTACCTTGTGATTGAAAATCCTAAGTCAAGAGATTGGCTTAGGTGGTGGTATTCACCCATCTTGGGTTTCCACCTAAAAATAATTGTGTACATTGTGTGATTGAATTTTTTTTATTACAATATTCTATAATTTCACTATTCACCCCCCCTCTAGTGCAATTTCATTTAGTATCAGAGCAGGTTTTCCGCCTACAGGAGTAACATCCGCGAAAAGATCACATGGAGGGGAAGGTCATTTCCACAAGCAGATTTGAGGGGCAATCCACCACTCGACCACCACTCTTCGAAGGAACCAACTACACTTACTGGAAGCTGAGAATGAAGATGTGGCTTCAAGCCAACGATTTCTCCATTTAGGAGAAATGCGAATCCGCATACATCATTTCTGAGAAACCATAAACTGGTTACACAGTGAAGCAAATCCATCACCTTGGACTGAATGCCAAGGCAATGAACTCACTCTACTGCGCACTCAGCTCGAAGGAATTCAACCGCATCAGCTACTGCAAAACCGCCCACGAGATTTGGAGAACCTTGGAGGTAACTCACGAAGGTACATCTAAAGTTAAATCCTCAAAGATAAACTTGTTATCGTAGGAATTCGAAGCTTTCTCTATGAAGGAGAATGAAAGACTTAGGGACATGTACATCCGATTCACGTTAATTGTGAATAGCCTCAAGTCTTTAGGAAAGACATTTATAAAGGGGGAGCTTCAAGGGAAGCTCCTTCGCTCCCTTGGACCTGAGTGGGAGCAAAAGATAACGATAATAGAAGAAGCCAACCAAATAGAGGATCTAGACATGGAAAATCTACTTGGGAATCTCATGGCTTACGAATCAAAAATGGAGCAAAAGAAGAAATCAATCTCATCGAAGCCAAAGAAGAAGACCTTAGCCTTCAAAGCTACTTCGGATGAAGAGGGAAGTACCGATAATGAAGAATTTGTTTTATTAGCTAAAAAGTTTAAAAAGTTTCTCAGAAATAGAAGAGAGATCAAGGGAAGGAAAAGAGAGGAAGAACCTCTAATTTGCTATAATTGCAAAAAGAGATGTCACATAAGGAAAGATTGTCCCTTACTCAAAAGGGATGATGAGAAGAAACCCAAGAAGCCTTCCGACTACAAGAAGATCTCCAAACCGAAAGGACTCAAGAAGAAGGCATTTCAAGTAACGTGAGATGACTCCACCTCCGAAGAAGAAGAGGAGGAAACAAATGAGGAAACGACATGCATGGGATTAATGGCAACAAATGATGGTTCTGAGTCTGAATCTGAGGAACCTGAGGTAAACTCCTACTCTTTAGATGAATTACAAGATGCCTTTGATTCACTATATGTAGATCTTAAGAAAAAAAAAACCCAAAACAAGGCTTTAAAAGAAAAAAAACTTAGAAAATAAGAGATTAATCAATGATCTTGAAGAAAAGAATATAATTCTTACAAAAGAAACTACTACTTTAAATATGCAAATAAGAAATCTAATGATTGAGAAAGAGTCATCAACAAATGATTTTTATACAGCAACGAGTGAACAATAATTTTTAGATAGAGAAGAATTACTGGACAAAATCCATGTGCTTGAAAAATCAAACTCTTTTAAAAAGGATGAAAATAGCTTGCTTAGAGTAGAAATTAGGGCATTAGAAGATAAACTAGACATAATGAAAATAGAGATAAATCACCTCAAAGAAAAGTCAAACCAACTTCTTGAGGACCTAGCCAAATTTACAAAGGGGAAAGATAACTTGGACAAACTCATTGCCCATCAAAAACCTTCCTCAAGTAAATTTGGATTAGGCTTTTATGAACCTAGTTAAAGTGAGCCGAAAAAGGATCCTCCTCTAAAGAAGACCACTAACAAATACAGATCCACATTACAATGGATATCGAAAAGACAACTGTCACTTTGTTTTATAGGGATAAAAGGACATCGTAATGTCAAAAATTGGATATACAAAATGAAGGATGGACGACTCAAATTAGAAAGACCTATAGAAACACCAAGTCACCATCGAAGATCTTTTGTAGGAGGAAGAAGGTCTACAAGGAAGAAGACAAGGAGACCACCGCCACCAAGGAGGCCGATGGGTGATGGACTCTGGATGCTCCAAACATATGACGGGAGACAAGCGCCTATTTTTGGACCTCCAACCTACGGATGGAGGAACAGTTACATTTGGCAACAACCACAAGGGTCATATTATTGGCCTTGGTAAAATAGGTAACCCTCTCTCTCCCATCTTAAATGTTTCTCTAGTTAAAGGACTAAAACATAATCTTTTAAGTGTAAGTCAAATATGTGATAAGGGCTTTAAAGTAGTATTTACTTCTAAAATGTTTGAAATTATGCATGCATTAACCAATGAAATCCCTCTTATGGGAACTAGATTTAAAGACATTTATGTCGTAGAATTTGATAAAAATGGCACTTATGAATGTCTTATAGCAAATGATGAGTTAAGTATATGGCATGGAAGACTAGGACATGTTCATATGAAGCTGGTTCAAAAACTAGCTAAACATGAACTAGTCCGAGGTCTTCCTAAAGGAAAATTTTTAAATGAGCCTATCTGTGATTCATGTAAATTAGGTAAGATTATAAAGTCTAGTTTTAAAAGCAAAGAAGTTATATCCACATCAAGACCTTTATAACTACTTCACCTAGATCTGTTTGGACCTACAAAATATGAGAGCCTCAGTGGATGCAAATATTGCCTTGTAATTGTAGATGATTTTTTGAGGTTTTCATGGGTCTCCTTCTTGAGATCCAAAGAAGGAGTGTTTTCCATCTTTTCTATTTTTTGTAGGAAAGTTCAAACTGAAAAAGGCTACCAAATCACTCGTATTCGTAGTGATCATGGGGGAGAGTTTGAAAATTCCTTGTTTGATGATTTTTGTCAAGAGTATGGTGTTGCTCATGAGTTTTCTTTTCCTCGAACACCTCAACAAAATGGGGTGGTTGAGAGAAAGAACCGTACTCTTCAAGAGTGTGCTCGAACATTACTCATAGACTCGGGGTTACCGAAGTACTTTTGGGTTGAGGCGGTTAACACGACTTGTTACGTGTTAAATCGCACCTTGATTCGATCCGGATTGCGAAAAACTTGTTTTGAACTATACTATGGAAAAATATCCAAAATTAGTTATTTTAAAGCTTTTGGATGTCGATGTTTTGTCTTGAATACCCACTCTAATTTAGATAAATTTGATGCCAAAGGTGAAGAAGCCATCTTTATTAGTTATTCCTCACGTAGTAAGGCATATCGGGTTTCTAACAAGACCACATTAATAGTGGAGGAAACCCTCCATGTTTCCTTTGATGAATCTCCTCACTCCTCCATTGACCAAGTCAATATGGATGATGAAGATGATCCTACTATTGATGTGTCTAACATTCTAAACTCTAATATCCATAATCTTCCAAAAGATTGGATATATCAAAGGGATCATCTCGAAAGTCAAGTCATTGGAAGTGTTTCCGATGGCGTTAAAACCCGATCTCGTTTTAGTTGCTCCTTTGGTCTCTCCGCCTTTGTATCTCAAGTTAAACCCAAGAGTGTCGAGGAAGCGTGCTCTGAAGAACCTTGGATGATGGCCATGCAGGAGGAACTCAACCAATTCCAAAGGAATGAAGTTTGGGATCTAGTACCTAAGCTTGAAGGGCAAACGGTAATAGGTACCAAATGGGTATTCCGAAACAAGTTGAATGAATCCGGTATGGTTATTCGAAACAAGGCTCGGTTGGTAGCATAAGGGTACAACCAAGAAGAAGGAATTGATTTTAATGAGACCTACGCTCTTGTAGCTCGACTCGAATCAATTCGCATGCTTCTTGCTTATGCTGCCTTTCTTGGCTTTAAACTCTTTCAAATGGACGTTAAGAGTGCGTTTCTTAACGGATTCATTAAGGAGGAAGTTTTTGTAAAACAACCTCCTGATTTTGAGTCTCATGATAAGTCTCATTTTGTCTACAAATTAAACAAAGCACTATATGGTCTAAAGCAAGCTCCTAGAGCTTGGTATGAAAGGCTCAAAGACTACTTGTTAAATGCAAAATTCTCTATAGGGGAAGCTGATTCCACATTATTCATTAAAAGAAAAGGAAAAGGTATTTTATTAGTTCAAATATATGTAGATGATATTATATTTGGTGCTACTAATGAATCTATATGTAGAAAGTTTTCAGAAATTATGCAGGAAGAATTCGAAATGAGTTTGATGGGTGGGCTCAAGTTTTTCTTGGGCTTGCAAATCACTCAGCTCGAAATTGGAACTTTTGTGTGTCAATCAAAATACACAAAGGAGATGCTGAAGAAATTTGATATGACCAAAAGTAAAAGGAAGAACACTCCTATGAGTGTCACAACTTCCCTAGACTTGGACGAATCAGGTACGCCCATAGATCAAAAGCTCTATCGTAGCATGATTGGATCTTTACTGTATTTAACTTCTAGTAGACCTGATATTTTGTTTAGTACCTACTTATGCGCTAGGTTTTAATCAAACCCTAAACAATCACACCTAAATGTTGTAAGACGAATATTTATATATCTAGTTGACACATCTGATTATGGCTTATTCTACCTTAGGAGTCCACAATTCAACTTTGTTACATATAGCGATGCGGACTATGCAGGTAGCCGCACCGATAGGAAGAGTACTAGTGGGACGTGCCAATTCTTGGGCGAATCACTAGTCTCTTGGTTTTCAAAGAAATAACCTAGTGTAGCTCTATCAACTACGGAAGCTGAATACATAGCCGCCGTACTAGCATGTTTCCAAGTGCTTTGGATGAAAACTACTTTGAAGGATTTTAACTTGATATTTAATAAGATAAAAATATTATGTGACAATACTAGTGCTATCAACCTCTCGAAAAATCCCGTACATCACTCTCGCACAAAACATATTGATGTTCGACATCACTTCTTGAGAGATAATGTACTTAAGGGAGAAATCGAGGTTGAATTTATTTGTACTGAACTTCATTTAGCTAATATTTTCACTAAACCTTTGAATTATGATCACTTTAATTATATACGTAGGAAACTAGACATATGTAAGCTAAGTGATATTTGAAGAATTTAGTGATTTAATGGAACTTCCTTTGTCATGAGCATAGATGGAGCCTTGACTTTACTAAGTTAGAGGCCTTCATTCTCAGTTCAAACATCAAAATGCACATTCTGTGCAATATCAGACATCTGATTAAACCATCAGACGTCTTATACATAAAAATTCGTCGTCTAAACATCTGGGACAGACGACGATTTTATCTAACGAAAGTGTTGACAAAAGAGCTATCTCAAACGTCTGTCATACTTCACAGACGTTTGGGGCATCGTCCAGATGTGTTGACAGTCGTCCATCTATGAGTCAGAACATATGCTATCAGTCGGATGTCTGATTACGTGGCTAGACGTCGCAGAGGTCGTTTGACAAGAAAATCGGACGACCCTGTAACTTTAGGCTAAAATCCAGGAAGGTCTGTCTGCAGAAATCGAACGTCTAATTTTAGATATAGACGTCTTCTGTGTCATCTGAGACAGAAATCAGACGACAACCTGGAGAATAAATCATTTTCCAGGGAAGGATGCCTGCAGAAATCAGATGTCTAATTTTAAAATTAGTCATCTGATTTATCATCTGATGGATAAAACAGACGTCGCCATCAAAAGGGCTAAAATCCCTAAAGTCAAATCCTGACGTCTGACATCATCTCCAGACGTCTGATCATGGAAAAATTTGCGAATCGGGACTGTTCTTTGGATGGTTTGAAATGCAAATCTCCCCAACTTCTGGGGGAGACTTGCTCCGTGACCTTGGGATATAAGATCCCCTTCGCAAGGTCCCACTCTCCTCTCCTAAATCCCTACCTCTCTCCCTCACATCCGACGGCCCACAGCTGCAGTTGGCGAAGTTCTGCTCACCGCCAGACGACCGTCGCGCCTCCTCGACGACTGGCGGAGCTGCTGCTCCTCTGCGCGCGTCCTCCCTGCCTCTCGACCGCGCATTTGGAGGCCTCCCTCCTCCCGTGGGTATACCCTCTCAACTCCTAGGCCATCTCCATGCTCTTTTACCCACGACCTTCTAGCATCTAGTAGTATCTTGTTCTCCTTCTTGAGTCACTGGGCCTACTTGCGCATTTCATGACATTATCAGCCCTAGAACCCTAACCATCGATCAAGCCAACCTTGTTAGCCCTAGCTGCATCTTCCACGGCAAGGGTATTACCTCACGAGATTCAAGCCGACATTTTAGTGGCTTGAATCCAAAGGTATATTAACACAACTACATGGCAGGTTGTATTGCCTCAAGGCATACTGCCACATATTTTTTCAATGATGATTGCATTGTTTGAATCTGTGTTGTTGAAATCTTTTGAGTGAATGTTGTTTGGTTGGTTGAATGTTCTTGTATGGATGTTTTTGCAGGTATTCTATCCTCAAAACACCACCCATTTCTTCCAAAACCTAACCACCCATTCCACCAAATATGCCTCCTCGTAGGAAGCAAGTTGAGGGATCTTCCACTTCCGCTTCCACCTATTTGGTAGATCAGCTGCGAGGCGACATCACTAGGTAGCGATTTCGTCGCTTCGCGAATGCCAAAGTTAAATGCCCTCGTTTTATTGTTTGGAATGATTTTGCCCATTTGAACCTTTGGGAACACTTCCAAACTCTCCATCTCTTTAAATATTCTGACCGTCAATTCCACTCCGGCATTGGAACTCTTGGTGTGTTCCCTGATCTTTGCTGTCTCTTTTATGCCAACATCGTTGAGGACTACAGCAACGATGAACTTGAACTCCATACCCGCCTATTTGGTTGCGAAATACACATCAAGCCTATTTCCGACCATCTAGCCATCCCCAATGAGGGAAATGACTTTAATGACATTCTGAGGCAATACGACCCAGAAGTCATCAATCAAGAGCTAGTCCTCCCTGAAAAATATGTTGAAAATCTTGGCACCCTACCGTGCAAAAATCTCAAACCCCTTCCATGTCTACTCTCTCGCATTTTTGGGTGGAACCTCCTAAACAAATTGGGAGGTTTTGATTACATCTCGCGCCAACACAAGGCGCTCCTTTTTGCGGCCATCCGTCATATTCCTTTCAGTTATTGCTGCCTCATTGTTCACGTCATGAATGAAGACCATGGGGCATCACTTCCGTTTGGGTCTATTCTATCCAAAATCTTTTCAACCCATCGGATTTCCATAACTGACCAAGCTGTTGACAAGAAGATTGAGCCTTACAACCAGGCCACAGCTTCCAAGATGCATATACTTAGGGAGCATCTTGAGCCCGCCAATGAGCCCATTGAAGAAGAGCCCCTTTCACCCTTTCCAGACTTCCATGAACCACGGCCCCTTCAAAGAGAAGCTCCCCGCTCGAGCTTTGATGAAGCATGGGATCCAGCCACAGATTCCCTCTCCTCCGGCATCTCCCTCCTGCTGCGTCGAACCGGCGAGATGTACACCTACATGGGAAGCATGCGCCGCGACATCGACGAACTTAGATCAGACGTTCAAAACTTGCAGATGGGACATGGACCCGCTCATCGCCGCCGCTGCCAAGATCAAGTAGAATAGTTTAGTGCTTCTATTTTTCTGTCTTTTTTTCTTTCTTTTATTCCAAGTTTGTATTAAGGGGCCTTGACCCCGTACTTAATATTTTTGGGAACAAATAGCTAGTTCGTGCTTAAATATTTCTATTCTTAATCAATTTTCTTTAATGCCTTGTCATCTTTTAAACATGCAATTTTATTCATGCACTCCACTTTGTAGATATCACTCTTGTAGTTTGGATTTCAACTCCCTTTAACAACCCTTCATGATGATATTCAAAAAGGGGGAGAAGAATGTAGGTAAGAACTTAGGGAATAATATAAAAACAAACTTCTTAAATAAATGGAGACTACGAAGTACAACCTTTAGGGGGAGAAAATAGGAACCTACATGAACATCATTAAAAAGGGGGAGATTGTTAGTTCAACTACTCGTATATAATATTTTGATGATTTTACAAAATGAAGAAAATGAAATAAAAAATAAAGCGTAGCATATTATTTTCTCTCTGTAATAACATATTTGTAGGATTTCATAAAATTTTCCAAGACGGGAGATTAAAAGCGTGAAGACAAGTAGCATAAGTATTAGGTCTTAGGCTTTTTCATGTAAACTTTCAAAAGTTGTAATTTTCATTTTATTTAAGTCTAGAAATGTTGTAAAGAGCCCCAAACATAACCTATAAATAGCTAATTTAGGCTCTCTACACTTAGGATAAATTAGAAATAAAAATCCAACACTTATACTTTTATCAGACGTCCAGAACAATGGTCAGACATCTGATTTTCCACTTTAAAACGTCTGACAAGTATCTTAGACGTCTAATTTCCTAGAGTTCTGCCTTTGGTTTGTCTTCTCATAAACGTCAGTCGAAGCACTTCACTTTCAGACGTCGATAACCTTACACAGACGTCTGATTCTCTACCCAGACGTCCTCAGACTAACCGTTAGACTAAGTTAGGCAAAAATGAATTTCCAGATGTCTGGACACACTTCCAGACGTCTACCTTTGAACCGTTGCCCATGATTTTCTGTGCATATCTCATTATGGCCATAAAATCTTTTGGCAGAAGAAGTGGGGAAGAGTTTTTTGATTTTCAGACGTCTGGTGATTTCCTCAGACGTCCATAACGACGTCTGATCCTTTAAACCTAGAACCCTGTTTGGATCTGATGAAAATAGGAATGAATCCAACCTTTATTAGACGTCCAATAACCTAATCAGACGTCTTATGTGAAAATATCAGACGTCCTTCTTTTGATCCAATGGAGTCTATTTTGGATGGCCTACAGTATTAGACTACCAGAAGCATAATCAGACTTCCTATAAGGCATCTGATCCTAAAATTAGACATCAGATATTGCTGTCAGACTCACCATTACCTTGATTTGTGGTGGATTTTGTCCTAATCTCTTGGGATTTTTCTCCAACGGCTGGAAGAGCTCTCCCAAGTGTTCTTGAAGGTTTCAAACTTGCCTATAAATAGACTACAACTCCTCTTAGGCAAGACACACCTCTTGAGATACAATTCCATTAGAAAAATCACTTGCTCACTACTCTAAGCTCCATCTTGCCCTTGTGCTGTGCCAATACTTTGATCAAAGGGTAAATCCATACTCCCGGCTCACTCCGTTCTACAAATCCTCATGGAGTTCTTTTCATGCTTAGTAGAGAAGAAAGCAATTAAATTATTGAGGTGCTCTGTAGGTGTTGTTTTACTTCTTAATTTTTATACTTTGGGTATCCGGCCTGTCGGGTCCCCCGTCTCTTCATTTTGAAGGGAGAAATCTCCATTTAGGGATCGGAGATGGAATTTGTAATTGAGGTACACTACCCTCATTTAAGTAGTGTGGTTAGTGGATTGATCACCTTGTGATTGAAAATCTTAAGTCAAGAGATTGGCTTAGGTGGTGGTTTTCACCCATCTTGGGTTTCCACCTAAAAATAATTGTGTACATTGTGTAATTAAATTTTTTTTCATTACAATATTCTATAATTTCACTATTCACCCCCCTCTAGTGCAATTTCACAGGACTCCTCTACAATCGTCTGAAGGCAGTTCCAGACGTCAGACCACTCTTCCAATCGTCTGGTGAGCTGATCAGACGTCCGAAAGTACATGAGATACGTTCCACGCTCCTTCCCAAGGCTACTCCTACGTACAACAGTCGCAGCCACCGAAATCAGGTGCAACAATACTCTGCGGTGCGGCCTGCAAGGCTATAACCACGGAAAGAACGTACCTTCACGATAAATGAGCTTTCAGACGTCTGGTCTTAACTCCAGACGTCCAGGTGCTCCACCAACCATCTGGACTTCGCTCCAGACGTCTGATACTAGAAAATTTCCAATACCAGAACCTGCTCCCACCTCATTTCGCCGCACACCTCCTCACGCCGCCGTAGCTCCATCTGCTGCAGATTTTCGAGGATGCCTCTCCATACTCTCTCCTCCTCCCGCACACGCCCGCGGTGGCCGTGCGATCTCTGCTGAGCTCCCCCCAGAGCTCTCTAACCACAAACTCCTTCTTTCTCACTCTCCTCCTTCTTGCCCTCTCGCTCTCCCTCACTCGCTTCCTCTCGCCACTCCTGCAGCTTTGAAGGTGGAGTTGGTGTTGTGTGGAGTGGAGAGGAGAGGAGGGGAGGGGGGCTTTTTATAGGTGACTGGGGGCTTAGGGTTCGGCAGGGAGAGGAGGAAAAAGGAGAGGGAAGAGAAGGTCCTGCGCACCGTGCGCACACAGGGCGCAGTACTCGTACAGAAATTTCATTTTCAGATGTTCGGGAAATGGTCCAGACGTATGGACAGACGTCTGATTGAGACTCCAGACGTCTTAAAAGGTTAAAGGTTGGATGAGTCTTTACATCGACTCTCCAGATGTCTGATACTGGAAAAATCCCAGCATCAGGACCTCTCCCGCAAGCTATCTCCTTCGAGAGCTCGCCCGCAGGAGCTTCCACTGTCCCTCCCGTGGCTGTAGAGGGTCGGAAGCTACCTCCCCGAAAGCCTCCAAGTCCCGCTGAGCCTCCACTGGAGCTTCACCAAGCTTCCACCGAAGCTCCACCGACCTTAGGCCTCCTCCTCCTCCCACGCTCTCCTCCTTCCTCCCTCTCGCTCTCCCTCGCTCACCCTTCACTCGCCTCACTGGAGATCCGAAGGTGGTGCTGGCTGGGGTGTGAGGAGGAGAGAAGGGAAGGGAGGGGTTTATATAGGAGGGTGTGGGGTTTAGGGTTCGGGGGAGATGAGGAAGAGAGAGAGGAACGGTCTTTGCGCGCCGCCCGCACGTAGAGCGCAGTGCGCAGTACAAAAATTCCACTTTCAGATGTCCGGGAACAGATCCAAACGTCTGATCAGACGTCTAACTGAAACTCCAGACGTCTTAAATGACTAAAAGTGTAACGGGTCATAACACAACCACTTGTCCGTTGCCCAGGAAATTTCCACTTCTATGTCATTAATTTCTTGCTATAACTTACTGTGTGGCTCATTTTCTTATATTTCTTACGCTATGTTTAGTAATGAAGTTAAAGGTGGTTAAAATAGAATAAGTGAAAATAGTATTTGTTTAGGTTATGGAATAAAGAGAAGGTTAAGTATAGAGTTAAAATGATTAGTGTATTAATATGATGTGAGTGAATATTTATTTAATAATATAAGTGGGAGTAGAGAATATTAATGAATATTTGTTTAATATTAAAAATGAGAGTAAATGGTGTAGTGGATATTTTTTAATAGTAAAAATAAGTGAAAATAATTAAAAATTATTATGTAAGAATCTATATTAAAATGATGAGAAAATTTTGAAAAAGAATTGAGATAACTTTTAACTTTGGCTAACACCACTGCCAAACAAGACCTCAACGTAATCAGCTTGTGGCCTATTTCGGACCGTTTCTTCTATGTATGATACACTGAAGCGTTGGCCGGTGAGCAAATATTTACCATTCTTACTTTAAAAAAAAAACAAAAGAAAAAGGAGGTCGGGGAATCGAAAACCAGATCAGGTTCCAGGTGTTGCCTCAACAGTGTCCTTTAAACGGTTGGGAGTTTCAACCCATTGACACCACTGACCTCAGCCGTTTGGATGCTATGGGAAGGAAAGAGGAGAATGCATTGTTTTGTTCTGCGCTGTGTGGGACCCTCGCGTTTGGATGGCTATTCGTCTCCGGTACTCTAATCATAGAGGCCTCTCTCTCTCTCTACATGTCACTCTCACACCTTCTCTCCACTCCTCTCTCTCTCTCTCTCTCTCTCTACGGATCTATATTCCCTCTCCCTCTCTGCCCTCCAGACATCTTTCCCATTTTCTCTACAGTCTATCTCTGTAGCAATAGGCATCACTTTCGCCTTCTCAGACGACATGGCGGTGGGGGGCCCACAACAGCGAGAAGGAGTAAGTAGTAGGTTGGGTTAGGGTTGGTTTGGGTGTGTGACCAGAGGCGGCGATCTCAAAATTCTCTCAACATTAATTAATATATTACAATAATCGTAGTCCTAAAGGGCGCGTGGGGCCCATTCACGTGGGGTCCCCTTCGTGCGGGGCCGCTGCCTTTTGCCCCCCACCCTGAGAAAATCTAAATCTAAGATTCACATGCCCAATAAGGGATCCCTGTGCAGATACAGTCAATCGCATTGTATAAGCATGTGAATGTGAACGCTACTCTCTCTCTCTCTCTCTCTCTCCCTAAGTTGATGATAGCAACCGTCGTTCTGAGCGTGATATTGAATGGTAGGATAAGATATATATATATATATATATATATCATATGATACAAAAATTTAATTATTTTCATCTTGCCTTTAACTTTACATGATCACTATAATTATGAGAGGGATGATAAACTTTTTGTGACGCATTGCTCCCCTGGTGGTAGTGGCGATGATGCGACCCATTACATTAACAACGGTGGTAGTGGCAGAAATTAACGAGCGAAGGTGGTGTTGGTAATTAAAAAGGATAATTGGAGAAACCCTTCAGAAAGAACAGAGTTTGATGTGCACAATTTCTTCCACAGAAAAAAGTGTCTCACCCTTTCTTCCTCTCCGACCCCTACAAAACACTTCTTGTGTTTGAGCCGTTGCGGGCAGTCTGTCCTGTAACAACCCCATCCTGTTAGCTTTTCCTTCGTATCCAACACCCAAGCTGATCATGCGGATCTCTGTTGTGAGCTTTTTCTGAATGCCCAACAGCGTTCCTCCAGAACACGATCAGACCACAGAATATATCCGTGAATCCGTCCCTTAGTTATCTAAAGATTTATTTGGCAGAAGTTTAAGTTTCATTTTATAAGAAAAATAAATTTGTAAAATAAATAGATAAATGGGTAATCAGTGAAATAAATGATGAAATTAGCAAGTTAACATATTTAAATATTATATTAGATTAAAATTTATCCCACGGAGAGATCAGAATAAATTTAACTTTGACATAAGTTGAGTTTAACCTTACGTAAGTGAGGTTCAGGTTAAGTGACGAATTAGATATTTAACCTATGAAGCCTAAACTTTAAGCTCCGTTTAGATATATAATAAAATATTATAAGGATAAGTTAACGTAGAATAAATTAAGATTGGTATTTATCTGAGTGACAGAATGAATAGAGAGATAAATAAATGGATAAAATGGTTTAGTGAATGTTTATTTATATTAGAAATGAAAACGTATGCATCGAGACAGATTTAAATGGTAGTACAAGAGCTAACAAAGCATGCATTTAGCTAACGCAGCGTCGAAGAATGCTTCAGATATGGTTTTTCTAAGAACTTCGCCTGGAACATATGCCTCGTAGAGTGCCCATTTTCCACTGTACGCAGAGAGAGAGAGAGAGAGAGAGAGAGAGAGAGAGAGCTGTACGAAGCTTTCCCGTTAACTTGTAGGCTTCTACACATCCGAAAGAAGTTGAACGTTGCATATCCCTATGCTGCCCTCTACCCGTCGCTTCCCGAATTCTCGGGGTGCTATTCTACTCGTCTTGTGGCATGAAATACAGGATGCAGCATAAAAACAACAAAGGTAACGTATTTTATAGTGGGTAGGTACAGAAACGTGCGATGTAACATATTTTAAGATATATAATAATTTAAAAATTAAAAACTAAGATCAATTGAAAATAAAAATTAGTTGATCAAAAAATATAAATTAATTGATTAAAAATTAAGTAGATTATAATATATCAGTTATAAATTATTTTTAATTGATTAAAAATAAAAATATATCAATATATTTTACCTTTCAAATAGCGTAAAATGATTTTTAATTTAAGATAAAAAATTTTTCATTTAAAAAATAATTTTTTATCGATGAAATATTAAAATACACCAATTTAAACCACTACTCTCATCTATAATTTTTTAAAGTGCATTTCAAAGTACGTTTCTTTACTTTTTCACTATTTTATAATATAAGTAAAATTAATCAAATAAATTAAATCTAGAAATAAAAATTAATGCAAATACTATTATATAATGGGATCTACCGTCACAAAAAAAAAATTATCACCACTTCTAAATCAAAAATATACAAGTAAACACTAATACAAAATCAAAATATATTGAAATAAAATAAATAATCTATTGTTACAATCATTTTAAATCGATGTAAAATTATCAAATTAATTTTAAAATTATTTTATTTTTATAAAAATCACATGATACACTTCTACCTAGATGTGTTTTGATTTAAAATAAAAAGAAAATATCTCCATATTCATTAATTTACACAATGATAATTTTCTAAAATAAGATAAGACTTATTATAATCAAAGTTGCATTATTTTTTTAATTTTTTACATTAAATATTAACTATACGATCAGATTCAATCCACCTCCACTGGTACATTACAAAATATGGTATTTTTTTACATCATCGTACTTTTTCACCAAAGCAAACGGTAGATCTTTACCGTGATCGCAGCTAAAATCTAACCGTGTATGGTTTGCAGCTTGAGAATCTGCTAAAATTAGATGCAATAAACTTGGTGTGCAATAAAATAAATGATTACAATAGAGTCAAGTGTTCTTTCCCATCTTACACAAACAAAAAAAAAAGTTAAGAAGTGCTTCCATACATCTAACATGTGTAACGTTTTATTTGTTTGCTCTATCCCGCAATCATAACTCCACTTTATTGCACTATCATCATTCCTCCATGCAATCAAATACCACTTATGTCTATCTTGTTGATACTAAAATATCACGATCGTTTATTTTGATGATAACAAAATATGTGTCATATAACATTTGCACTTGAAGTTGTAGATTTCAGATTAATTGCAAATGGAGACGTAATTATACGGAGTTTGAGCTCGCTTCCAGGACGGATTGTAGGAGCTTGATAGAGAACAAAGGAGCTTCGCGAGGAGCGATGGCTTGAAGAAGGAAGGAGATGAAGAATATGATGAATTTCCTTTTCTTGTACTTTATGTATTTTTCGTTTCTTTTGTTTCTATTTATTTTGTTACTTAGATTCATGTTAAAGAGCCTCAAAGAACCCTAAACAGTAGTCCTAAGAACATTTGCACAATCTTAGAATATTTAGATTTTCTGTAGAGAACTTAGAAAACCAAAATATGGTTCAAACAGCCTTTTCAGACGTCTAATCTTAAAATCAGACGTTTGATAAATACTTTTAAGACGTCTGAATGTTGACTCAGACATCTGACTATGTTTAGGTTAGACTTAGTTAGTTCTATCTGATGAAATCAGACGTCCAGATCTTAGTCTAAACGTCTTAGAAGACGTCTGAGGTTTTTTCCAGACATCCAATCAGTGGATCGTTGGCTGGCTTGGTAAACACTGAATGTTATAACCAGGGCATCAAGCGCTGTTTAAGACGTCTGGGAAGTGGTCCAAACGTCTGGTCAGACGTCTGGAATTAAATTTTTTCGACGTACGGGTTCACGTCATGCGCACGCAGACTGAACCCGCCGCCCTCCTCTTCTCTTTCCTCCCTCCCTGCAGACACACCCATTTTCCTCTCTCTCTCTCTCTCCCTGCGGCTGCATTCAAATACACCTCTCTCTCCCTCACCCTCACTCCACCGCCTTCTTCTTCTCCCTGTCAGCAAGAGAGCGAGCGGGCGAGAGCGGCAGCAGCAGTTGCTTCGAGTGTGTGGGGAGGAGGGGCTATTGCCAGAGGGAAAGGGAGCTCGACCATGAGGGTGAGAGCTTACCGGAGCAACCAGAGCCGACCGGCGGGTGCGCAGCAAGTGTGTGGTGTCGCGGAGGAGCTGCTGCAGCTCAGGCAGCGAGCGAGCGTGGCACGGAACGGCCGTGCGCTACGGGCGGAGGGCGAGGAGGTCCTGATTCTAGGAAAATTTTCCAGAATCAGACGTCTAGACATACGTCCAGACGACGCAGGAGACGTCTGGAGGAAGGTCCAGACGTCTGAAAGGTACGGTATTTTACCTTTCTTCTTCTTTCGCGTGTACGGCCATGCAGCCGTTTCGCCGAAGTCTTCTGCATCCTTTCATGTTGAGAACGGGCACGTGTGTGTGCAGGACTTGTTCGGGAAGGCGCAAGGGCACGCCATCACACACAGATCGGACGTCTGGACACAGCACCAGACGACGAAGAGGGTCTCCAGACGTCCGGAGTGATAGTCGGACGTCTGAAAACTAAGTCCAGATGGTTCAGCGAGCTTCTGGACGTTTGAAGGACCGCGTAGATCAAGGTATGACCTGAGCTATCATTTAAGACGTCTGGAAGAAGTTCCAGACGTCTGATTTTGGGCAGACTTGTCGTTTTTCACCCGTTTAGGATCCGTTCGGAGTCCGTTTTCTGCGTTTCAAGTCTCGTTCTTCTCAGATTAAGTTTCTCTACCTGTTTACAGTAATTGCATACCGTTCTGAGTAGCTCCTTGCATTTGATCCTTGTGTTAGGATCCCGTTCCGTTGCGACTCTAGGGGTTGCGGAGGCACGTGGGCTTGCCGATTACGCCCCCAGTACACCCGATTTTGCGGGTAGAGTGGCCCTTTTAATTATTCATCAAAAATTGTGCACTTGTGAAATAATTAATAGAGTTTAGAGTATTGCATGAACCCTAGGAATGAAAAATGGAACTAGATTGAATGATAGATCCTAGGGTAATGCATGAATCCTAGGACTGGAAAATTAGATTGAATGATAGATCCTAGGGTATGGCATGAATCCTAGGACTGGAAAACTAGATTGAATATATATACATTGCAGTCTTGGAAAAGTAGAAAGTAAACGATAACTGCCTTAATTGGTTAACAGCTACCTGTTTATGAATGAATAATTACTGTTGAGAACATGGGCTATATGAATATAAAGCTGAAATGATGAAACCTAAATTGACTGAGTTAAAGGAGCATGAACCCTACGGGGAATCAGGAGTAGAACTCCTGGAAAGTGAATGGAATAGAATTGGGGAAGTGAGCTGGCCCTTGAGTACCGAGTACCAAGGAGAGCGACTGTCCCCCTGTTTAGTGCAGAGCAGAGCTAGTTGCCCCAGGGACCCGACCCTCGTATACCGACTTCTGGCCGACTTTATACCGACTTCTGGCTCTCGTATACACAGTACCGAGGAGAGCTACTAGTGTAGGGAGAGCACTACCTACCCCACGGGCCCCGGGGTCCTGCTAGCCCTCTTACACCGACTTGTTAGGCCCGCTAGGGCAAACCAGGGTAGTCAGGCGAGGGTGCGCGGACTATGGAGGGGCAAGACCCCTGTTGGTTATTGTGGAGGGGTTGGACCCCTGTTACTGAGAGGGTTCTGCCCTATACTGGTTCCGTGTTGTGCTTTGGGCGCACCCGTTAACGGAAACGACTGACCGCGTGCCAATGCGGGGTAGCTACCCGTGCGTTTATCGCGTATGCCGTAGTCACTGTTATGTCTGTCAGCGACCTTGGGATGGTTGACTGAGGGTAGGATCACCACTGGGGACTCTCCCGGCCAAGAGAGCACCACGTGTTACATCTACTTTTCGGAAAAGACTGCAATTAAGATCGTTCCCACGAGGGACATTCAAGATCAAGAGAAGAATCTGAGGGATAATTCAATAACAAGTAAACGGAAAATATAAAGAAAGAAATTAAAATTTTAACAGCTACTGTCACCTTACTGCTTTTTAGCTTTTATTTGCCACTCTACTCAGCGTTTCGCTGACATGTCACCTTTGTCACCTTTTCAAGACCAGGTGTTGAGCAGTCAGAGCCGGCGGCTGCAGAGGATGCTGGGCCTAGTAGAGCCCAGTAGTTTCTACTTGTGTAGTACCCACTATACTTTTCCTACTGTTGTAGTGAGTAGTTTCGTTACCCGTATACTCTTTTATTGTAAGCATCATGTTTATGTACATATTTATTTCTTTACTTTTTTGGTGGTTGATAACACCACGCAAGGGGGTAGTAATTAGGTTAAATATGGCCCATATTTAGAATAAAAGGCACAACATAAAGTAGAATAGGAGCATTGCATGCATCAAGTACCAAGATTGCTTATAAACTGTATTAATGGCCGTTTGTGTAAAGCATTTGTCAAAGCAGGCCTCAGATGAGCAATCGGACCGCACGGATGGATTCAGAATGACGAACGGAGTCTAACGGACTCAAGATCGGCCAAATCCGACATCCGGAGCTCCCACAATGGGCCCAAGAAATCCTGACCGTTGATCTGGAGATCAACGGCCCAGAACGTGCCACGTCGCCCCGCCCCCGCCGCTCGCACGCCCCCAAGCCAGCCAAGGACGAATCTCGGCCGTTGATCTTCGATCGAACGGCCGAGATCCGCGCGCTCGCCCGCGGTCACCGCGACAAAGCGCGGGCGTGGCGCAACGGTTAGCGCGCACGCCCGCGTTGCGGCGACGCGCGTTCGAATCGCGCGGAGCGAAAATCATTTGCGGGCGAAGGGCGCGGCAAAATTAAGCCGCGCGATCAGAAGCGAGCGGCCAGGATTGCGCCACGCGGCGCGACGACAGCGCCCCACCTCCCACGCGCGCGTGCACGCCGGGCGGAAACGCGCGCGCGCACGCACGCCCGAAGCGCGATCCTAGCGCAGGCGCGGGAGGATCTCAGCCGTCCGATCATCAATCGGACGACTCTCGTTCGACAGCCACGGATCGCGCCTGAAGAGAGAGAGGGGCGGGCGGCTGACCGGCGGCAGAAGGCCTTCACCGACGTATCTGGAAGCAGTTTTAGCGACGTTCTGGATGTCGCTAAAGCACATTCTTCTTTTAGGAAGCCCTTAACTCTATTTAAACCCCCTTCTACCACCATTCAAGGCATCCTCTCCCACTTGCAACTACTCCACTCCTCTCCTAGCTAGTCTTAGGCACCCTTGTAATCGCCGGAGATGACGAGCCGCCGACGGAGCCTCCTCCACCACCGTGGCTGCCTCGTCGCTCTCCACTCTCTCTCTACCTCTCTCTCTCTCTCTTTTAAGCTTTCATTTACTTTTGTTGAAGCATGTATTTAATATTGTAAACCATGAACTTTGAATGCATGTTTAATGAAATTATTTTCCATTTAGTTGCCTTTTTAATTTCTGTTTAAAGTGCGTGATCAAAACCAAGAGCTTTCTAACCCTAAACTCTCTCTATCTCTCGCTTTTCAAAACCGTTTCTTTCGCAAGCAAAACTCCGCCTTTTTCGTGACAACAAGTGGTAAACAAAATCCGATTTCCACGCCTCCCTGAGATCGACACTCGGACTCATCTCCGTTTACTTCTTTTAAAACCGACGTATCAAGTGCAACTATAACGACACCTCTTAACACACACGCACGAAGGCACGTCAGTTTTTGGCGCCGTTGCCGGGGAGGCAACGGATTTGTTTTATCACCTCCATTCCACCTTCATTCTCATATCGTCTAATGCCCTATTTTCCTTTTTACTTGACGGATGCAGGAATTCGGCGCATGGACGGCGAAGCGACGCATTCCACTATGGTAGCAAGGAAGTAGACGCCTTGAGGACCGATAGTGAGTACTCTCTCTCTCTCATTGTTTGCTTGCGTGAAAAAGCTAAAAAAAATCATAAAAATTGAAAAAAATTGGCGTGGCGAATGATTGCTTGACCCACATTCTTAACACACCACCCTACAAAAAAATGTACACTCTAATATACTGGACAAATTCTTGGAGTGTTCTTTTCTTTCTCTCTTGAGTGGTGTTTGCGAAGCCACCGTGAGTTGACCTGGGCCGCACCACTCAACCCTAAAACTGACTCATCTAATAGAAGCTGCATGATTATCAGGATGAGTACACTAGGGTTTTAGAGCCTCTACAAAATAAAAGGAAATCTACTTTCACTAAGTTGTGTGCAGAACTTGACGTGCCCACTGAAACTTGTTTGAAAAAATTAAGACACGTCAACCCTAAAAAGTACTTAAGTAAGGATGAAACACTAAAAAGACACTATATCTTAACAAATCCTTACTTGAAAATCATGTTTTGCTAGAAGCACACACTTTGAAAGTAGAACATTAAGAGGCACCACCCCAATCAACGCCTCATCACATCACCCTAAGCACAAGCACTATCCTAGCCCTTTAAAACTGAGTAGACGTGCCCTAGGCAGGACTGAGTTAAGTCTCAAAAGGTGAGGTTTTGTCTGCTAGGCACTTGGCTTTCATTCCCTTGGTAGAATCTGGTGACTAGGCTGCGGGGCAGTGTCAAACGACCGTGGTTGTGGGGTTTATGGAACCGGAGGCGCAAGCCAAAGGAAGAACCTTCCCTGCAATCCCCTCGTAATCAACCTGGCCAGATTAGCCTTGGGAAGGGGAGTCCAGTGTTTACGGACTTAATCAACCTTTGTGAGATTTCTAGGTCTCCTAAGGAATACACCATAAGGATTAGGCTTGTTTGTTTGATTGAGTGCACAACTCTCTCTCATCTGTTCTTCCCGCATCCCTCCATTTCTTCCATGGATTTCAATGCCTATCCATCTTACCCAAATTACCCCCAACAGGATTTGTATGCTAACCCAAGTAGACCATACCCACAGCCGACTTGGGCTAACCAACCACCAAGTTGGGGATGCAACCTGGAATATCCCTCTTGGCCCAACTATGACCAAACCACACCAACCTCTTATTGGAATACACCCAACATAGCCACCCAAGGGTACGATTCAAATCATGGGGCTCCATATCTCGATTGTCCTCACGATGCCTCCTCATTTAGGTCCGACCCGCTCTACTGTGATAGGACCTACACTTTAGGAGAACACCAAGAACCCTACCCATGTCAAGATAATAACCAAGAAAGGTCATCTGAATTCAACAACCTTGCCTACTTGACCTTTGGATTAGAAGGAGTTCTAGACAAATGGAAATCAGAAAATGATCAGAAATCTAGGCAAGCCCAGGATCATCAACCTCTGATTTGGTCCCCTGATGAAGAATCTGACTGGGAGGAAGACTTAGAACCTCAACTATTCTGGAGTAGGACCAAACAGAGAATGGTTCCTCTTGAAGAACTGGACCCTGAACATGACAGAATAGAGGACCCACCCAAGAACCTAAACACCAATATGGATTCTGATCCACAACCTCAACCATACTCTCTTAACCTGGATTTCAAGGAGGAAATCCAAAGGACACCAAATGACACCATGTCAATTCTTGATAACCTCCAGTTAGAACTACACAGACAGAATCAAGAATTGGTTAAAGGGCAACATGCCATGTTGGAGTTGTTCCAACAATTGGGGGAAGAAGGCCAAAGAAAGCTGTTGCATACAACGCCATTCATGGAATTCATAAAGCAAGGACCTACCATGATCAATTGGACTACACCTAGTCATCCTAATTTGGTTCAGTCCACCATTGATACCCCTCAGGAGTTGGATAGCTCAGTGGATAAGGAAAGTAAGGATTCCTTGGAGCACAATTTGGGGAGCATTGAGAACAAACATCAGGAGGAAACTGAGAAGGTGAGGGGAGAGACCTTGGAATCTGAATCTAATCAGCTCAAGACAAGTAATCCGGTGGGAGTAGCAGCCAACGTCGGAAATGGAGAATGGAGTTACAATTTCAAAGAAATTGATTATGAATTGGTTAGAATCCCCATCACAAATTTGGAGGAGGGCCGAGAGAAAGAATATGATCTAGAGGATGAAATTGACCCTACCTCTAATGCAACCCCAAACAGTGAATCTGATACAAAGGAGGTTGAAGAAAATATTCTTGAGATCAAGGGCTTGGAGGGAATGAGCAATGAAATCATAGTTGCGGAAGAGATGGATTCGTCTTTGAAGAGAAGACTGATGCTTGGTTGCAGGGCTCAGTATGAAACTCTGGACTTTGTTACTTGCCCTACCAGAATAAAGATCCCGCAACCCGAATGCACTAGAATTGATACACTTTCGATGGATTACAATTTTATGGGGACACAAGCTGAATATAAGACCTACATCTTTAGTGTTTGGCATGTCATATTTGGGGTGCGTTCGTCCACAGCAACTTGTTTGCATGCCCACAAACTAAGAGAGGATCTGACACGGGCATGCATGATATATCTGTTACAGAATTCCCGTCCCTTAGGAACGGGACTCCACCACAACCTTATTCGCATCTATGGACTTCTGATTTTGGGTCTGGTTAATTTTGAACATATCTTCTTGACCCAAGTCATTCCTGTTTGTGCACCGCCCAGCTGGAGGCGTTAAACTCAGCACTTCCTGGGAGGCAACCCAGTGGATTCAGACTGATCTGGTAGTTTACGTCACTCAGGTACTATCTTTTTGAACCCTTTTGCATCCATGCATCTGCCAATGAGGACATTGTCCAACTTAAGCATGGGGGGGATGGTAAACTGCATAATCCTGAGCTTAATTAATCAGTCTGAATGAATAAAAAAAAAAATTGAATTTAGGAAGAAAAACTTAGGTATTAGAAACTTGTCAATAGTGGGAAATAATACAAAAAGAACTTAAACACTTAGACTTTTCAGGCCTTCAGGCTTAATCAGCCCTGGTGTCCGTTAAAATATAGATTTAGCGATGAGTCCTGGCAACTTTAAGCTATTCTAATCCACCTACTAAATAAGGTGATAAGTATACGACTTATCAACTCATCCTCTAACTCAGGAAAACTTTGAGTCTAAGCATCTACACACATTTCTGCACAGACTCACTTCTCGGAGATTTTGACAGAAATTGGGTAGCTAATGAACTCTCTAGGGTGGTATGGCTGGCAAGTTGTCGTGGGTAACAGCCCATTGGCAGGTTGTCCAGAACCCAGCCACAGGCCATTTCTTTTTCGCTGCCTCTAGGTACATTTGAGATTAGGGAAGCCACCTACGTAAAAAATAAAAATAAAAAAAATAATAATAATAATTAAAAAAAAAAAAGGGAAAAAGAAGAAAAGAAAATAAACCACACTTCACCGCACAAGTATGGCTGGCAAGTGATCGTGGGTAACAGCCCATTGGTCGGTTGTCCAGAGCCCAGCTCAATAATTGCACAAAAAAAGAAGACCAAAAACACCTAAGGAAGAAGCGGGGAAGTAGTACAAGCCGGGGAGATATACACTGGAAAATCCTTGTGTTGACCCCAAGTAAAATGAACGCAGGGAGAAAGCTACCAATAGAACAAATACACCTTCAGGCAAAAATTTATTTTCTTTTCCGGTCACCTAGAGGCGTAGAAACTCGAAGTCTGTCTCAATTACCGTTAAGTAAGTCTATCACAACATTCACACCAAGATGCTTAGCACTTAGGGTTTTGACCGAGTTTTGGGTGGGTTGGGTAGCCGTAAAAAGTTACCAACCCACACTGAATTCTAAAAATTCTAAAAAGCCATATATAGATATATACGTATACATAAGTATAGTTATATATACAAAGCAAGGATTCGGGCGATTCGTATTTTGGCAGACACCCGGGCGCTGCTTAGTCTTTGTAGATTAAGATCTTCGTATAGTTCCTCTTATTGACAAGTAACGAAGTGCCTAAGCAATTACTTCTTGAATTCGCCAAAGAAATAAAGGCTAGAATAAACCTTGCTAGGGACTAGCAAGGAGTAAGCATGGGGGTATGATAACACCACGCAAGGGGGTAGTAATTAGGTTGAATATGGCCCATCTTTAGAATAAAAGGCACAACATAAAGTAGAATAGGAGCATTGCATGCATCAAGTACCAAGATTGCTTATAAACTGTATTAATGGCCATTTGTGTAAAGCATTTGTCAAAGCAGGCCTCAGATGAGCGATCGGACCGCACGGATGGATTCAGGACGACGAACGGAGTCTAACGGACTCAAAATCGGCTAAATCCGACATCCGGAGCTCCCACAATGGGCCCAAGAAATCCTGACCGTTGATCTGGAGATCAACGGCCTAGAACGCGCCACGTCGCCCCGCCCCCGCCGCCCGCACGCCCCCAAGCCAGCCAAGGACGCATCTCGGCCGTTGATCTTCGATCGAACGGCCGAGATCCGCGCGCTCGCCCGCGGTCGCTGCGACAAAGCGCGGGCGTGGCGCAACGGTTAGCGCGCACGCCCGCGTTGCGGCGACGCGCGTTCGATTCGCGCGGAGCGAAAATCATTTGCGGGCGAAGGGCGCGGCAAAATTGAGCCGCGCGATCAGAAGCGAGCGGCTAGGATTGCGCCACGCTGCGCGACGACAGCGCCCCACCTCCCACGCGCGCGCGCACGCCGGGCGGAAACGCGTGCGCGCACGCGCGCCCGAAGCGCGATCCTAGCGCAGGCGCGGGAGGATCTCAGCCGTCCGATCATCAATCGGACGGCTCTCGTTCGACGTCCACGGATCGCGCCTGAAGAGAGAGAGGGGCGGGCGGCTGACCGGCGGCAGAAGGCCTTCACCGACGTATCTGGAAGCAGTTTTAGCGACGTTCTGGATGTCGCTAAAGCACATTCTTCTTTTAGGAAGCCCTTAACTCTATTTAAACCCCCTTCTACCACCATTCAAGGCATCCTCTCCCACTTGCAACTACTCCACTCCTCTCCTAGCTAGTCTTAGGCACTCTTGTAATCGCCGGAGACGACGAGCCGCCGACGGAGCCTCCTCCACCGCCGTGGCTGCCTCGTCGCTCTCCATTCTCTCTCTACCTCTCTCTCTCTCTTTTAAGCTTTCATTTACTTTTGTTGAAGCATGTATTTAATATTGTAAACCATGAACTATGAATGCATGTTTAATGAAATTATTTTTCATTTAGTTGCCTTTTTAATTTCTGTTTAAAGTGCATGATCAAAACCAAGAGCTTTCTAACCCTAAACTCTCTCTATCTCTCGCTTTTCAAAACCGTTTCTTTCGCAAGCAAAACTCCGCCTTTTTCGTGACAACAAGTGGTAAACAAAATCCGATTTCCACGCCTCCCTGAGATCGACACTCGGACTCACCTCCGTTTACTTCTTTTAAAACCGACGTATCAAGTGCAACTATAACGACACATCTTAACACACACGCACGAAGGCACGTCAGTGGTGTATACTGTAGCAGTTCTTTTCTTTACTACTGTATTTTGTTACTGCTAGTTATATACATAGTGAATGTGGTTTATTTTACTGCTCTTTTGGTTACTTTCTCGTTGGACGACTAGGTCTTGGGATTAGTCAAGTCAGTCCGATTCTCGTATCTCGTAGGGATTCAGGAATCGGGTCATAACACTGAAGGATATGACCGTTAGCTCGTATCAGAAGTCCGTAGAGGGCACCAGACGTTTGATACATGACCGTTTTGGTTCGGCTGACCCAAAATCTCTTCTCAGAGATTTTATTGCCGTTGCACTCTCTTGGAAATCCATTCCCGCAGAAAAGTAGGTTTCTAGACGTCCAGACATCATTCCAGACATCCTGTATGTCGTCTGATGACAATTCACTAGAACCCTATTTAGATCTGATTCAAGTCAGGTGATGAGAACCTCGTCATAAACCCTAAACTAGCACCATCTAACCTATATTTGCAAGAGAAAGCTCCTACATAACTTATAGAAAGGCTTGACTCAGAGAATTCTGAGTTTGTGAAGAAAATAGGAACTAAGGGATAAAAATGTAATTTCACCAACACAATCTGCAAACAGGGTAACTTAGGATCCAAACATAGGTCAAACTAACCTAATAAGAAGGAAAGTGGGATGAGTTGATCCAACTAGGGCTACAGCAACTTCAAGGAATTAAATGACATCCTGTAACCTTAAAACAAACCCACTTCAATTCACGAGGTTCGAGGCAAATTAAAAATCGAATAAACCCTCTAAAATTCATAGAAAAATAATCTCTAGGGTTTAGAACCTTCAATTTGGCCTTGGGAACCCATTTTGACCTACATTGAGAACCATGCCCAATTAATGATTTATTTTGGGTTTTTACGTGAATTGACTGGTCAAACAAGGTCTGATCTAGAAATAAAATTCACCATTAGAATCCTTAGTTCCTATTTAGTCATGTATAAAAACTTGAGCCTAAGAAGAGACCTTCTTGACCGACTTTGCATTTTGGTCCTCATCTATTACTTTTTGACCCTCAACTTTTGAAACCCTCGCATTTTGACCCCTAAGTCTTCATCGTTCTTTGCATTTAGGTCCTCCCTGCAAAACCCTGAGCAGCGCCATGCTCCGCGCTGGCTCCGGCGACTTTGCGCGGAGCATGGCGCCGCCCAGGGTAAGGGAGGCCCTCTGACCTTTCAACGCGGTGTTCCCTGCGACGTCTGCTGTCGCAGGGACACTTCCACGATCTCTGCAGCAGCCCACACCTTCCGTGCGAACACGCGGAAGGTATGGGTCCCTACTCCGGCAGTCCTCCGGCAAGGGAGGCACGCCGCCTCCCTCCGCCCACCTCTCCGCTTTCGCCTCTATAAAAGCCGTCTCCGTCTGCAGAAGAAGGTAGCTCGGTCCTGACGGAGAAACACCCCCATCTTTCCTCTCTTCCCACTCCGGCAGAAGCCCTCCAGCTACGGCGGTTCTTCCTCCCCCTCCTCGTTGCTTTGCTGCAATACCAGCAGCAGAGCCACCCTCGCCCGCTCTTCCCGCGTCGCGCCGTACCCAGGGCGCGCCCTCCCGCTCTCTCCTCGCCGTCGCCCTCTCCCTCTGGGCGTCTTCTTCTCCAGCGACAGTCGATACGACTGCCGCCCTGCTCCGGCCCCCTTCGTCCCTACAACTAGGTCAGAACTTCTCCCCACCTCCCCCTCTTTCTTTTCCTCACTATTTTACATTCAATTAAGCCCTCGACCACTCCTGTCCACCGTCACCCCCTTCGTCTCCGGCTACCCTCCGGCGAGACGCCCCCATCGCTCCACAACCCCACACGCCTCGCCGACCCTCACAGAACCTCCGCCTCATCACCCTGAGCAACCTCCGCTCACCCATTACTGCTCCACACCCCCACCACACTCCCCCGAACATACCCATTTCTCCGGTCACTATTCAACCTAGCCCCGCCGCCAGACGCCGCCCCACGACCTGCTCCACCCCGTGCCACCTTCGCCATGCCACGGCGAAGGTCCCCCGCTAATTTGTTTAGGCCGAAGGGCCGTGTTTCTGTCTAACAGGTTCGCTGCTCCAGCTGCCATTAACAACGACTGAAGCAGCTTCGAGGCGAGCTCCAGACCCTGCAGCCCCAGGTTCCCAGGTGCTGCAGGTTGGGGCGAAGTTCGCGAAGGCTTCTACCTCTTCAGTTGGCACTGGGCGCGAACCCGTACCCGAATACCTGGCTCTGGGAGAGCGATCTTACGAGCGAAATCTGAGGGAGAGAGACACGGGGGAGGGTAGGGTTAGGTTTTTGCTCTGACCAGGCTATGTGAGTGTGCAGGCAGAAGAAGAGGAAGGAGAAGAAAAAGAAGGAAGAAGCAGCCAAAGCCTTGGCTACTCGAAGCAAAGCAGAAGAAGAAGAAGAAGAAGGACTGCAAAAAGAAGAAGAAAGAAGAAGCGAAAGAGGGAGCACCAAGGAAGCACTGTAGCAGATGCTGCTTAAGTCGTCTGATTGAGAAATCAGACGACGTTTTGAAGAAAAAGACAAGAAGAAGGAAAGAAGAACAGGCGCCGCAGAAGAAGAAAGAAAGAGAAGAAGAAGAACAGAAGAGAGAAAGAAAAGAAGGAAGAAGTCAGAAGAGCTGAAGACGATCAAAGCAAAGAGAAGAGAAGAAAAAGAAGAAGAAGAAAGACTGCAAGAGAGAAAGAAGAGAAGAAGAAAAAGCCAAGAGTCCAATCTACCTCTCTCTCTCTCTTATTTTTGTAATAGAAACATTGTACTTCTAGAATTATAAGTTTGCTCCCTGAGTAAAAATTGAAAATGATGGCGACAACCGTAGCTTATACTATAACGACTATACTATAATAAATACAAAGCACCACGAGTTGCCTGCCATTCATCTTTCATCAGGAAAGAAACCCGCCTAAAATCAAACGTCTGACTTTGTTCCCAGACGTCTTAACTGATTTTTCAGACGTCCGATGCCAGGATCAGACGTCTAATAACCCTGTCAATGTAATGATTAACCCTAATTTCGGCCTAATTCTCTTGGAACTCGCACCCAACGGTTATGAAAGCTTTCTAAAGCCTTCCTAAGACCTCTATAAATAGAGGAGAACCTTTGCCACTCAAACACATACCAAGACACACTTAGCCACATACTTTCTACTCTTTTGTGTCAAGAAGAAGAAGATTAAATGGAAAGCTCTTGCTCTCTAAGCCTACTTCTACATCTAGAGAGCATCGATCAAATTACGCACGCACTTTCTCACCGTAGTTCACGAGAGCACCGTTGCGCCGTCGCGTAGTTCACGCATTCGCGTCGTCGATGCACTTCTGTAAAGGGAAGTATCCTAATTCCTATAGAAGCTTAGGTTAAGATTATCTTTGTTGGCTCTATAGGATTATCTGTATTTTACTTTGCTTGTGTTAGGTATTCGTTTTGTAAATTCCCATCTCCCTCGTGAAATAAAATCCTTCTCATGAAGAAAAGGGATTTGAGGTATGCTACCCTCTTATAAAGTAGCGTGGTTGTAATTGAGGTTGTACTACCTTTGTTTAAATAGTATGTTAATGGATTTGATAGACTTGATTGATCGGAAAATCCTAACTCAAGAGGATTATATGGTAATTTTCACTCGATTTGAATTTTCATCTAAAAATAATTATATACATTATGTGATTATATATTTTATGAGATTATTTTATATTTTTTATTTTATATTTTATTAGATCACCTCCTCCAAGCAGAAAACTACGTATTTGATTGAGGGAGTGTTTCGTGTATCATTTCATTGGTAGCTGTAGTTTTCATTTTCCTTCGTCAATCTTCTCGTTATCCTTATTCTTTAGTGTTAGTTTGACGTTTGGGTTTCATATCCACCAGCGTAGCTTACATTTTGCTCTGACAAGGATCTCGTGTGACGTAAGGCTTCCCGCGGTTGAGATTTGCCCGATTAGTTTCGACTCCGATAGACCTCAGATTCGAGTTTGTACGGATCGATCTGATCGCTAAGGTCTCTTACCTAGTGATGGAGCTATCATCTACCTACGAACATAGAGTTGCCGTTGAAATACAACTAAAATTATTTTATTTGGGATACCTTCTTTATATCTTATTATTTTTTTCATTTTCATTTATTATTTTACTTGTCTTTTCGTGCTAGATTATGCGTTGCCCTATTCACAACTTTTTCCGTGTTCAAAGGACGATCCTCCTCTCTTCTTTATTCATCCTTGATGGGACTTATCCTTCTGTATCTAATTTTTTCATTTAGATTATTTTTAGTATGAGAATAAGATTTACATGGAGATAAAATATTACATAGATAAATTGAGAAATATTTAATTTATGATAAAAAATAAATAGTGGTATAAAATAATTAATAATATGATGTGATATTTGTAGATAATATTTTAATATTATGATAGAAATATGAGTAGATTGATGTGATTTAATAAATTATTTTAATGTATATATTATATTAAAATAGATATATTTTATTATATATTGATGTTGGAGATATAATTGGATAATTTAATGTTGATATTAATTGATAAAATAAAATAAATTATATTTTTTAACTTTCAAAATAATTTATTTAACTTACTTTCATAATCCTATAATTATCTCCAAATAAACGGAACCTTAATAAAATAATTTTCTTACCACCGTCACCACACCACCGCTGGTACAACAGCCATTAAAACAAGACTACCGTCCCCACCTCGGCTTCATTACGACCCGATTCTTTAGCACTAAAGAACGCTCAAATTCTCATGTGCCTTTCAGACATTAAATTTTACCGTTTATACATTGCTACGTTACATTGTTGACATTCAAAATTTAGTAATAATATTCAAATATCATTAATGATATTTAATTTAAAAGTAAATATCACCCATGTAATTTAATTAATAAATAAATATCATTGATATAATTTACTTTATAATTAAATATTAACGGTGTAATTTAATTAAAGGAGAGATGCGAGAACTTTTATATTAACCTATATTTATGCTTATCAAATTAACTCAGAAAATGCCTTTTTTGTCTTTGCATAAAGAAATTTGTCTTCAACAGCACCTTGGTTTTGATAATGTTGATTTCTTGGATCACATCTTTGAAATTGGAAATAAAAAATAAAAAAATAGAGAGAACTTAGATGATATAAAACAAGCTCCGAAGCCTTAGTATCTGAATAGTTAAAAACTTTTCTGCTTAAATTTTAATTTCAAATTATACAAGTTTAATCAATAATCTCAGAAGGAAGTAAAAGAAAGAAATACCTGATCTTAACTTAAATGTATACATCGATGATATTTTCTCTGGCCTTGTTAACGAGCCATTCTGCAAGTGGTGCAGGGCTCTCCCTCGAGGTGCTTGCGGTAAAGCATCATATCTAGTGGCGCTTTCCGAGTAAAACAGAAAAAGTAAGGCATGATGAAATAAAAGTCATGTTAGATGCAAACGAACTTGGAGAATAATTCCTTTCGCGACAATGTTTTGAGATTGAATGCTTGCATATACACGAAATTCGTGAAATCTAGGATCGTGTGTAAGTTTAAGGTTTCATTTAGCAGAAGAATAAGGATTATATCGAGATAAAATACTATAGAGAGAAGTTGTAAGGTATTTGGTTATAGTATAAGAATAGGTAATGAGATAAAATTATTAATAATATCATATAATGTTAGTGGGTGATCTTTTAATATTATGATATAAGCGTAAGTGGGATGATATGATATAATTAAGGTATTTTAATTGATATATTATATTAAGTGCATATAGTTTAATGCATATTAATATTGATGTTGATTGATAAAATGAAATATATTGTATAAGAATGCCAAGTTTGTCCATCGCCTTACCTATGTAGGTGATTTTATTTGGAGCTTTTGGATAAAACAAAGGTACAAGAATTGGGTCTCCATTAACCCACATCTTTCAATTCTCCCTTGAGGAGGCACCTACTGACATTGAGGGATACTTTACTTTCCCACCTTTATGGCAACGAGGGATGGAAGTGACCGCTTCTCTCGGATGGGTCCCTTTCAACGGGAAAGGTAAGAGAAATCCTAATAAGCAAAGGAACCGTTCTTGATCTATAGACATCTACCTGGAACAAGGAAGTCATTCCTAAATGGTGTTGTTGTTCTTGGGTAGTGGCAAAAGAAAGGTTACTCACATTGGATAGGCTAGCACGTTGTGGCCTATCAATTGATTCTATTTGTTGTTTCTATGCTAACTCATAAGAAATCCATGAATATCTCTTCTTCTCAAGCAGCTTTTCCAATTCAATCTAGATGCAGGTCCACTCCTACCTAGGGCTAGTCGACCCTTGCCCCACCAATCCCATCCAACCTTCCGCCCTGCCGAGATGTTCTATATTGTGGATGGCTATCAATGCCATGATATAAAGACTATGGAAGAAGAAAAGACATGGAGTAGCGGCCACGCTGACTAATACTCTGTAATGATGGATGTAATTTTTAATCTCTTCCCTGCCATAAGGATCTTATAATTCGAAATCATACCACCCCTTTTAGTATTTTGGCCAATTGACCTTTCTGAGTGAATAGATTACCTTTAAATTTTTCAAATAATAATAATAATAAATTATATCAATTAATTTTTAAATTAATTCTTTTAACTTCTTCTTATAATTATTTGACCAAAAAATAATCCTTGAATTATCCCAGCCGAATGTAACTTAGAAGTCATCTAGGATCTTGGAATGTCAAGGTTCTATAACCGAAAGAAGGAAAACTCGTGCAGTTGTAGCTAATTAACTTCTCACCCAACAACCAGCTGCCATAAATACTATCTGACAAGATACTAAAACCGAGATTAAGCAAAAATGGTCGTTGGAGCCACAACTCTATATTTTGAACTTTTCCAGGTCACATCAATAAAGTCAATTGTCGAACATGATGTTCCATGTGCAAGATAGAGAGGGTACGTAGCAGTGTGAAAAACAGATTGGATTATCTGAGTTTTCTCTCACCACAAAAATAATTACTGGTTGTTATTAGCCCAGATCAACCATTTCGTTGGTAGAAGGACCTTTCTATAACATGAATAGGATGGTCCGTGGATATAACTTACTTATTTCTTCCAATATTATAGAAGAGGTAACTGGCGAAGAGATTGTCAATAAATTAAAAAAAAAAAACATAAATTTGGATGGATCTCAAAAGTTGACTTGTTATTGTTTGTTAATTAATGTATAGGTAGGTGACCGTGTCTCAGTAATAATCTCTATAAAACTCACCGAAAGACAGAGGCATAGGATGTGAAATCCATCTCTATCCTCATCAAATTTACTCGTATTAAAAGTCTTCACGTTGAATCCTACGATGGAGCTATAAATAAAGGCACGAGCTTCCAACCTCCATGCGATTGATTGTCAGATATGAAAGATACAAAAAAGGGCAATCCACTTGACTCTTTTGATAAGGTTCACTCAAAAATGGATGAGAAGGAGCTATTAATTTCCTATTGAGCAACCATAGACAAGCGTTCCCGATTTGATATGGTTGGATGGAGAGAAAAATGTACGGTTATTTGCTCATGCTCAGACTTTGTTTGATAAGTAGAAATAGTAGTCAAAGAATGAATTTCTCTCCCTTCCAGTAAGATAGCTTCCTTTTGGTGTTTGGAATACTGTATACTAATTCACTTTGACAGAGCGAATTCTTTACCACCTCTCTGGAATTAGAATTTGAGGGATATTCAAACTCTAGCAATGTTCCCCCTTGACTGGAATTACAAATGGAATTTTGCCAAAGGAACTGAGGGAGGAATTTTCCCTACATGAGAGATAATCGACGAACCAAATTATGATTTGCGGGTCTAAACCCTCCATCTGTATAAAGTCAAATCTTCTCCACAAATTAAATTCTCATTTGAAAATAACACTTCTACTAAAAGACAATGATTTGTTTACTTCAGAGGGGAGTGTTTGCTCGCTCGCTCCTACGTGATCCTCCGTTACTAAAGAGTGATCAACCAATAAGCGTGGTCGAATATTTTCAATGCTTAAAAATAAAAAAAAATAAAAATTATGATACGTTGATGTAAAATACTTTTACATTAGTAAAAAAATAATTCTAAACAATTTTATAACGTTGTAAAATAATTTTATAACAGTATAAATAATTTTTAATAATTTTATATTGATATAAAATAATTATTAAATGATTCTATACCATTGTAAAATAACTCTAAATGATTTTATAATTGTGAAAATATTTTGTATCAATTTATCACGTCAATACATTAAAAAATATATTAATTTTTACATTTTTCATACCAGCATCCTTATTTAAATATATGGGATTGGATGACTGTTACTTATTGTGATACTAGTTTTTAAGCTTCATTCATCTTTTATGTTTACCTTTATGCAAAACATCTACATCCGTTCGTATTTTTAATGATAAATCTCCTTGCCTTGGTATGATTAAATTAAGGAACTTTTACATGCATGTCATTGAAATAGTTGATATTAATTTTCTATCATTTATTTCCCAATATTATCTTCCTCCCCCTCTTCCTCCGCCGTGGTGGACTAGGTGACCATCATCACCCTATCATTGTCGTCTCCACCCTCCTCCACAGGGGTGTCATTCGAGGGGAGGGCAACATGAAGGATGGTGAACCTAATGGGGGAGGGAGAGTAGTTTGGGGGAGGGGGGAGGCCACGTCGTATCTGGGAGGCAACGAGCAGGAGGTTGTGGGAGTCAAGGTCAAAGAAAAAGGCAATAAGGATCTAAAGGAGAGAGTATAAGATGGAGAGGAAGGAGAGGTGAGAGGATGATGACAAACCTTTGCTCCACGCTGCACTTGACAACGTAGGAGAAGTACACATGCAGCGGAAGATGACCTAATCGACCATCATGGAGGAGGGTGGAGGAAGGAGGGAAGGAGAAGGAAGAGGAAGAGGAGGGAAAAAAGGATGAAAGAGAGCAAAAATTTAAATTAAAGATATAAAATTTTACTACTTTTAAATCCATCTCTAATAAATTTAACAAAATGAGCTAACGTAATTACAATCGTAAAAGTGACGTCACTCTTCGGATGACAAACAAATAATTTAGAAAGTGAACAACAACAAAAAAAAAAAAAAAAAAAAAAACTATCAATCACTTCCGGTGACATTTATGTAAAAAAAATCCCTTAAATTAATTCCTTTGGATTTTATACGTTCCGTCACTTTTTATCCGAACCTGTCTGCCTTCGAAGGTCGGTTACGTGTCATATACACGTACACGAATGTAGAATATAGCTGACACGATTTCTAATTCGATAAGGCATTCAAAGATACATTGATTGGCAAGGTGGGGCGAGAATCTTCATAAAATATCAGCACCTTTAAACTACTATAAGGTCATTCACATCTGACCAACCACACAAGCTTAGGAGCTTTTATATGGATATGCCTCAAGACCTTGCCAATTGCATTTTAAGTCTTGACAATTTTGTTTTACGTTACAACTCTTCTCAGTCTAGCGATGCTTACACCAATCACCTTGAGCAATGTTCATTCAAAGTCACTGATACCCTATAATGGAGAGTATATTCTTCAAATTTGACATTTTTACCCCTGCTAAATATTTTGATTTGAAAAATTGTCAGCCTTTTCCTCCTTCGCCCTCCATCCCACTCCATGGTACAATCCAACCGACCTCGCCAGCAACAACCTCTCGATCACATTACCCACATCTCCATATGCTCGAGTAGCTCATCAGCATCCACTTCCCTGAGAAAGTTAGATAGTGGGACGCAAAGCCAGAGTGGGTGGTACAAAGTAAGAACGGGGTATAGCCTGTGAGAGGAGGGATAAATTGTGGGAAATTCGGAGATACGGGGAAGATCATGACGTGATTTGGTTTATGAGGCTTGGTGGGTAGGGCGATTTGGCGTGACGGGTAAGAGGGGAGATGGTTAGGGGAGTGGTTAATGGAGGAGAGGAGAGGAGCAGGTGGAAGCAAGATAGGAGAGGATGAAGCCTAGGAGGAGAGGTTTGAGAGAAGGGGGTTAGGGCAAACCGTACAACGTTGGGTGGCCGACGAGCACTGGCAAAGTGGAGAGGGAAGTTGGATGGAGGCTGAAGGAGGGAAGAAGAAGACTGGGAAGGAATTGAAGGAAGCTTTGGAGTAGAGGGAACAAGGGGATAGGTGGAAGGGAGACGGGGAAAACTAAGTCAAGGGACGATAAGAGGTGGGGGAAAAGCTACCATGTTTTCTCTCAAAATCTAAATAACGCCCAACCCCATTCCCTTTCCTTTTCACATTCAGATGTATGGCAGATAAAAATAAATAAAAAATAAAAAATAAAAGCAAAACACCACCAAGTACAAGCTCCAACAACGGGGCAAAAATCGCCCCACAAGAAATGAGGACAATAAAAAATAAATAAATAAATAGATAACCCAATGTCAGACAGATGCTCCCCGTATTTATTTCACAAATAAAGTGGTGGAAAGGAAGAAGACATTTGGAAAGAAGGCAGCCGAACACGCCCCCACACCCAAGCGATGAAAGGGATCCCAATCCGTGACATCCAAAGCGCCCCCTGAGAAGCACAAGGCCAGGCAAGCCCCCAACCCCACCTTCAATTTACCTCCAAAAAAACCAAACACAGGCATGGGGGCAGGGACACGTGGCACTTGCTTGGTTAAGAGCATCACGCCCCGTCCAGACGACCCCTCCCCTAATCATTCATTGCGCATAGAAGGTACATGAGAGGGTAAGATGGAATTTTAAAGAAAGATAGAGGGTGGTAAACAGCCCAAAATGGTGAAAGAAGGTTAGATCCACTAGCAGGGGGTCCCCATCTCCTATGCACATTGATGATACAACACCAGAACCAACAAACAGACAAAAGAGTGAAAAAAAAAAAAAGATTAAAAACAAGGAGAGGACCCCCACGTTTTTTTTTTTTTTTTTTATCTATCTTACTTCTACTTCATGATATCTTTTATATCCATCACACCTCGACAAAAAAAAAAAACAAACAGTAGTGGGTGGGGCCCCCATGTGGGCCCTCCACCACCACCACCTTCCTTTCTCTTTGCCCATTCGTGGCCGACCACCTCCAGCAGCCACCACCACCCTCCTCCCGCCTTCAAGGTTAACGTTAGCGAGAGAAAGGTGCCGTTTTCTCCCTCCTTGAACGGCCCTGTATAACCCAACTGGAATGAATACACCCCTTGCTGGTTCCAGAGACGGGAAGATGGTAGAACTCACTGGTTGGAGAGTAGAGCCCCCTCTGCATGGTTGTTGGGTGGTGATGGTGAGTAGGCGTGGGGCCCCTTGCTCCCCACTAGGCCATCTGATGGCAAAGATCCTTGTGCGGCCACGCAGGTGTGGTATCATCACCACCGTCCATCTCCATGATGCGGTCATCGCCGCCGTCGGCACAACGTTCAACTTCATTCATCATCTCTTCTCAGGCTGCCAGCAGGCATGCAAATTGTCATTTCCTGGAAAGAAAAGGGGCCTCTTTACAAATACTGCGAAAGGGTGGGGGATAAAAAAAAAAGGTGAGGAAGAGAGTGGTGGTGGCTGCAGGGGTTATTGGTTACCGGTTGCTGGCTTCTGCTCCGCCGACTTCACGGAGACAGACGAGATGGCATGCACGTACGGGAAGCCCGGCGCGGACATCAGGGGCCGCTGTGCAGCGGCGGCAAGCTGGGCATGCAACAGGTTCTGTGGGGGAATGTTCTTCATGTTGGGCACAGCCGCCGATTTCCCCAGATCCGTCGTCGCAGTGGCACCCCCGAGTGTCAGTGCGGGTGGGCAGAGTGACAGCACACCGGCGGAAGTCGACACCAAGCTGGGCTGCTGGGAGGGGCTCTGTTGCTGACGATTCTGGAAGTACGCCTGTGCCACAGGGTTTGCCTGCAATTGCGGGGAGAAGTAAAGCTGTGTCTGCTGAAAGTGCTGCATCTGCTCAATCTGCTGCTTGGAGCTTGAGCCCTGTGGTGGTGGGGCAATGTGCGGCTGCCCAAGGATGGATGGTGCATTGCGGCCGCTGCTTACTGGGGAGGACTTGTGGCCCGAATTCACTGGAGAGCTCTTGGATTGCAGGGGCTGCTGCTGGAGGGGAAGGGTGCCCGAAAGAGGTGGTCCTTGCTTGCTAATTGTGGAAGACCTCGGGCTACCGCTGCCTCCACCATTGCCACCGCCACCTCCCTTCGACACAGAGGGCTGAGGTGACGGGTTGCTGGCACTGTTTGCCCCAGATTGCTGCTGCAGCTTTTGGGTGTTGCCCACACCCGCAGCCACCGAGAACGATATCTGAGTTTGATTTGGGAGAGATGATGTTTGTGGAGCTCCCCTGCCTTGTTGCTGACCAGCCTGGTTCTTGATGGAGGAAGGGATTGTGGATTGGGCCTGGGAAGGAATGGGTACCTGTGCACTGGACCTGGTGGCATTCTTCCACTGGTTTGCCTGGCTGGCAGCAGCACCACCACCACCAGAATCGCGTCCTTGTGCGACCACCGGCTGAGGGAAGCCACCCAAAGGATTCGGGAACTTGGGTACTGCAGAAGTCGATACGAGGCGCTCAGTGGTGTAGAGGGTGGGGCTGGAGGTGGGGGTGGAGGCAGTCTTGGGGCGGGATGCAAGGTGGTGTTGGTGCTGAATCACGTTTTGCTGCTGCTGTCTCTGAAGCTGTTGCAGAAAGATAAGTGGCTGCTGCTGCTGCTGCTGCTGCTGGTGTGTACCGAAGGAGGCCGCCGCACCACCAGCGGCCGCAGAGGAGGGAGCTGTGCTCGAAGGGCGGATGGAGCTCCGGCTACTATTTGGAGGTTGGATCATGTTAACCGCTGCCCTCGACGAGCCCTCCACAGCACTGTTTGAGAGGGAAGGAGAGGAGGCTGCAAAGGCAAGAGAGTGTTGTGAGAAGTTCACCGGAGACTTTGTTGCCAGCATGGCCTTCCTCTCCTCCTCTGTGGGTTCTGCACAGGGCTTACCCTCTGACTTCTTCTGGTGGGCTGCCTGACTAGCTGCAGCAACCGCCGCTGCAGCAGCCATCGGGTAGCCCTGTCTCGCACCCTCCGGGATGCTCTGGATCAGGGTATGGTTCTGGGAGGTTGAGGAGAAGTCTATCCCCAGTGGTGGAGTGACACCATTGAACAACGGGAAGGAGACAGTGAACGCCTGAGAAGGGCTGTTCTGAGACGAAGGCGGCATATGGGTCTGCTTATCAGAGGTGGAAGACATCAATGCAATATTCTGTGGGTGCACCGGCACCGTGAAGTTATGGCTATATATCCCCTTGTGAGCTGATGGCCCCCTACTGTCGGCACTGGAAGGGGTGTCCTCATTGACGATCTCAGCCTCGGTAGGCCGACCGGTTGTCAGCAGGTGCTGCGGGAGCTTCATTGTTGGGAACCCATGAGATGGAGGAGCACCACTGACGCTGCCATGAACGCGTTGCTGCTGATGCTTCTGGGATGATGACGAACCACTTGAAGTGCTCTTGTTCTGGTGCCCTTGCTGACATGAAGGTGTGGCCGTTGCCTGCTGGGATTGCTGCTGCTGTGTAGGAGGCTGCTGTTGTTGGAGCTGAGAGGGGTGGAGCATCTGGGATGGGTAGAAGGAGCTACCGAAGAATGGCATCGCCTGAGCATTATTCCCTCGGAACTGAGGGGGACCTCCGACATGGGCTGCCGGAATTGTAAACGGGTAGGCATTGTTCGGCAGAATGGCCACATAGGAAGCTTCACCTGGAGGCAGATTGGGATAATTAAAGCTCACACTGGCCGCTCCAGATGTTGGAAGAGCCGAAGAGCCCACAGGAGCTGATGTTAAAGGAGTCGTGGCACTTGCACCACCACCAGATTTTGCCACAGCACCCGGCCGATTGAGAGCTGCAGCTGCGGCCGCAGGCGGCTGGTTGAACGGGACAACAAAAGCAGGGGTCTGCCAAGAAGAAGCAGAGAAGCTCATAAGGAAGCACATGTAGGCAACAAAGGTTTCAAGCATGGAGTTTGAAGTAAAGAAGCATACCAGCATGTTGTTTGCTGAGACTCCCTGCGGTGTCTGCTGCAGCACAAGTTGCTTCCTCTGTGAGGAATCCAATGATGCATTCACAGCCACAGGATTCTTATCCTTAGCCGTGAGGCCACCAAAGGCAGCACCCACTGCCGGGTTCCCCATATCTTGCAAGGAGCTGATGTTCCTACCATGGAACCCTCCTCCCTGCAATGTGTTGCCGAGCATGGCCACAGAATCAGTAGGCTGCAGACCATTCACATTGTACTGCGGCTTCGCTCCAAAGAATGCCGTTGCACCGGCAGCCGCTGGCCAGAGGCGGCTCAGCTGCTGCAACTGCTGGTGGTATTGGATGCACTGTGCTATGTAACAGTGAGTCGCACAGCGCCTAGGACGCTGAGGGGGCACGAGCACGTGGGGAGCCTGCAGTAAAGGAAATCAACACAATCCACAATAAATCCACCAAAAGGAAATAAGCAGTAAATGTGGTTGTGAAGGTACCTGCATAGACTTTGCAGGTCCTGTGCTGCCATCCATGGGGACCAAGGAAGGGACTTGACCCATATAACTGCAGAAAGAAATCCCCATTGCCAAGCAATCAATTACGTGAAAGAAGAAAGGGAAAAACAGATTGCGAGGAAAGGATCTGTATGGCCGCACCCAAACGGATGCAGACCTCCATGCCAGCCAGCAGCATTCATCTGCAGTGAGGAGGCCCCTGGTTGAACTGAAATGATCAAATGAATAGAGATACAAGCCCGGTAAGCATTTCATAAATACAAAGGCAAGGATCCCACCCATGACAGCCCAAAAATGGATGTTAGTGGTACATTACCAGATTTCTCAGATTTCAAATCTGCTCTTGGTGGTTTAGATTGCTGATGCTGTGGTTGCTGCTGCTGCTGCTGCTGCTGCTGCTGCTGCTGGTGGAGCGGCAGCTGCTTCTGTGGTTGCTGCTGCCTGCTGTTGCTCACCTCATCTTTGTTGCCCTGCTTGGGGATCTCTGGTTGCAGCCCGAAGATCTGCTCCTTGGATGGCATCTTTCTCGGGTCCATCTCCTCCAATGCACTCTTCACCTCCACCTTCGGCTCAAGACCAGAACCCTCTCTATCCATCTTAGCCGTCTCATCCTTCCTTTCTGCCTCCATCTTCTCAACTTTCTCACCCTGAAAAGATTCGGAAAGCCAGAAGGAGGATAGAAAAGATTAGGACAAAGCTAAAAAGAAGCGGCCCAATTGTGCATATGCCGTGTATCAGGAAATAGAGCTGTAAAGGTTCTCGTCCACCCACCGTTTCCTCTGGGACCATGACTTTACGATCAACACCAAATTCCTCCATTGCCTCATCCTCTGGCGAGGGCTTTCCCGGAGGTGGAGCCTGCAATAACACCCAAACAAAAAAGAACGCTTGCATAAATAATCATGTCGTCTGCCAACATCACAGCCCCAAAAAATCTGATTGGGTTATTGATGGTGTTCGCACCATTAGATCAATCTCAAACTTCTCCTTCCCTGCACTTTCCGCTGGTGGAGATCTGAACAAAGAGACCCCGAGTTTAATAAGATAACCCAGAATATCAAAAGCCCCTCAACAGCCAGATGTGAATGGAGAAAAAGATACTTACACTTTCTTCTCAGATGCTTCATCTTGTTTAACATCTTCGAACATGGGAACCTGTTTTGCCCGCTCCTCCTTTGCCTCCACCCGTTCCCCCTTTGCCTCCACCCGTTCCCGTGCCTCGGCTTCGACTTCTGAAGGTTTGGACTCAGAAACCTTATCAACCTCCATCTTTATCATCTCCTTCTGCACATCAGTGGGCGCAGAAGCCTCCTGAGGCGGGTGGATCTCCTCCTCCGGTGCGGCCACTCCATTTTCAACAGCTAACCCCGGCATCTTGTCTGCTAAAGCCGGCATCTTTTCCAGTTTTGTCTGAGGAAGATCAGCTCTCGCGTTCTGCTCTTCTTCCACCTTCCCCGGAGGCATGACCGACGGGGCCAGAGTGGCCGGATTCAATGGGCTTGCTGGGTTCTCCTCCTCAGGCTTGATGGGCCTTGGTCTCTTCCTCTTCGGCGCCACTGCAAGCATCAAATGGAAAAAACCAAGGCATACTCCCCTCGTCAACTTCCACATGAATTAGAAAGAACGTATTTTTGACGAGCGTCAATTCCTTAGTCCCTCACCAACGCCAGAAGTAAGCGCCGCGTTGGGTTGCACATGCTGAGGCGGAGCAGGCGAGGCGGAGATGGAGTTGGGGGACGAGACCCTCGATTTGGCCTCGTTGTTGCCGGATCCGTTGGGGTTCTCCTTCGGCTCGGACTTGTGGATCGTCTCGTGCTTGGGAGGCCCCGGGAATTGCCTGGTCATCCCGTACAGCACCTCCGCCACCTCAAACTCGATGTCCTGCACCGCGGAAGATGGCGGCTTAGAAATCTTCGGCGGCCGGTGCTTGTTCTCTCTCGACGTCTTCTGCATCACACGATAAAGATCCAAATCCAGAAGGTCAACATTCCGACCATTTTTCTTTCGGGTGACGCAGATCAGGTACCCCGAAGATCATCCAAAACAAAGAAACACCCACCACTTTCTTCTTGATGGAGGCATTCGAGGAAGATGGAGAGATAGGGGCACTGGAAGATGGGCTAGGCCTTGCCGGCGATGTCGACGGTTGCCGATGAACCGCCTCCACCGCACCGCCCCCAGTTCCTCCTCCTCCTTCCCTTCCACTTCCGCTACCTGAAACCCAACATTCAGGTGACCTTTTGGCAGACGCTGCAAAACCAAAAACAAAGAAGCAAGAAAAGAAAACATCTCAAAAAATTCTCGTCATCAACAAAGAAGAACAAACCAAACGAACAAAAAATACAGAAAAAAAAAAATCCAGAGGAAAGAAAGAAAGAAAGAAAAAATCCCATCTTTTTTCCAAAAATAGCGCTCCCACACACACACACACGCACGCACGCACCCCAACCCCGAGAAACAAACAAACCTCAAACCCACCAGTTCTCGCCTTCCTCGGCACCGATACGCCGATCATCTCATCTGCGGCGGCCTTCCACATCCCGGTCACCCTCGGGGCCTTCGGCGCTGCCGCCACCACCCCCTTCCTGTGCTGCTGCTGATGATGATGTTGATGCTGATGCTGATGCTGATGCTGATTGTGATGCTGTTGCTGCTGCTGCTGCTGCTGCTGCAGCTGGTTGTGGTGGTGATTGTGATGGTGGTGATTCAGCGAAGACGACGATTGGTTCTGCAGCGCCGAGGGGTTCGCCGGCGGGAGCGGAGGCGGAGGTGGTAACCTCACCACTTGCTGCTGCTGCTGCTGTTGCTGCTGCTGAGGAGCGGCGGTGTCCTCGTAGTCGTCCTCTTCGTCGTCCTCCGCGCTATCCTCGGAGGTGTCCTCCCCGTCCTCCCTCCCCACTCCCCCGTGCATCACCAGCATCATCGCCCCTCGTTCCACCCTCCTCCTCTTGCTCCTCCCGGATCTGTCCCTATCCCTCTCCTTCTTCCCCCTCTCCCTCAGCCTTGTTTCCTGCAGCTCCATCCCCCCATCCTCCTCTGCAACAAGCACAAACACAGACACACGTTAAACATTAAAACAAAAAAATAAAAAACAAAAAAGATCCACCAGACGCCAAATCTCTATGCGAAAAGGCGACGGCTTTCCGAGATCTACCAGGCGAATCCCTCAGGCTGCTGCCGCTGGTCCTCTGCCTCCTCCTCGACGACGACGAAGACGACGACAGCCCACCGTTCACCATCCTCCTCGCTTCCCGGTTCCTCTCCATCGCCTCCCAGACATCAAAAATCCAAAGGCACCCACCTCCCCGCCCCCCCAACCCCCTTCAGATCGCCACCATCCCCCTCAGATCCGTCCCCAGATCGAACCCTTCACCTTCAGAACCCAGGAAATAGCCGATCTTGGGGGCTCCTACGAGGGATCTCCTGCTCTCCTCTCTCCACTCGGCCCCTCCCCTCTCTATCGCTACCCCCTCTCCTCTTCCCTTCCACTCTTCCGACTCTCGCTCGCTTTGTGCTGCCATCCTCATCCCTTTTTGGCTTTACACGCCTCGCCTCCGAAACCTACGGCCCAGATCCACCCATTCCTCCACGTGTCGTCATCCGTCAACCGCTCTTCATCCGACGGTCTCCATCCCGCGGTGCCAGCGTGGACGCGCAAGCAACCGTCAGATCCATTCGCCGCCTCGTGGAGCGCCACGGGTCGTGATCAATCTCGCTATTTCCTTCGCCCGCAAGCCACGGTAATAAACTCGCCCCCGGACCGACACGTGGAGGTCGCCCCAGCCGGGAGCACCGGCTGCAGCCGGTGGCCTCGTACGCCTTTATCGACGCAACGGACCGGGGTGGAGGGCCCACGTGGGGACCCCTCTGACGGCTCGGATTGCCTCGCCTGTCCCGTCGGGAGCTCGCGACCGCTGGATGGGATGCTGACGTGGCGACAGCGTCGTTCGTCGAAAGCCGGACCAAGCGCTCAACGAACGCGATCCGAGCTGGCGGGGACCCGTACCACCTTCCCCTAGCGCCGTCGTGGCGAGATCTGTAGCGTCCAGTTGAAATGGTCGGACGGTGGATCCGGGGAGCGGAGTAGCGGTCAAGGCTGCGTGGGCCCCTCCTCGCAGATCATGGCATTATCTCCCCCCGTGGCTGGGGACGATATCGGTACTCCTCCCATTTAATTATGGGCTGGAACTCTTTTTAAATTATATATATATATATATATATATATATGCTCGATATATACGCCTATCATTAAAATAATACTTATTTTGTCACTATAATAATATCTCCCGGTTACATAAATCTGGATATGACAAATTTGCATTCTGTCCCTTGTGACGGCATGAGATGCCCTCTCGACACCATCAGAAGGGCCAGAAAATCATTTTGACTTTATTATTATTTTTTTTTTTCGATTAGTAGTTGAATTTGTATAAAATTCACTTCGTCAACTTTTAAAATAAATAAATACTTAAACATAAGTTGAGTAAAACCGACTACGTCATAATCAAAGGAGTGGGGGTCGTATTTAAATATCAATTGATAAGAAATTCCGGAAGAAATTTAGTTGATCGACATCAGATGGACAAAAAACTTTTTCAGTTATTGTTTTGATTGACCAGCTTTATACAGATAATATTCCTTCGTTATTCATGCATGAAATGTCCATGCATCCTTGAAAATACGATTAAATAAGGAATATATATACCTTTCTTCCAAAGACGATTCACTGAGAAATTTTAACTTTATCTCAAAACTCCTCTTATTAAAAATGATGCAGCTAATTATTAATTTGGAGGAAAAGCGTACGGAAACTAAAATAATCTATTAGGAAGCAAGCAACAGTGCATGATTTTTTTTTTTTCTTTCTACCGACTTCGAGTAATTGGAATGAACTACGAATAAACAACATGCATATGGTAATTGGATGACTTGTCCATGTTTTCTTCGAAGGAAAGATATGCGAAGGAGACAACATTTGGATTTGTAATTCGTTTGGGATAAGTATTTATGGTAAAGTTTGATGACCAGAGCTATCGCAAGGCTGATGATATGTTATTGCTTATTGATATAAATAGTATTTGTAGAGACCCAATTTCGATAGCTAATGGAATAATGGACGTAAACAACTATCAGCACGTAGGGTGGTCATATTATTTCGTTTTCTTCTACCATCCAAAATCTCTAAAAACGTAAATGAGATGAAGTGGGTACTTATGCAATTTTGAAAATGAATTTTAAGGTCTTATTTGATAGAAGTTTAAAGTTTAAAATTATATAAAATTTAGGAAGATTTAAGAATAGATAAAGGGATGATTAGAGAGTCTGTGATGGTTGAATTGATATGTTATTTTTTTATTATTATTTGTACCAAGAGTAGATTGGTATGATGGATGTGATAAGTAAGAATAAGTTAGTAAGGGTAGATATGATTGGTAAGAGTTAGATGTGATAAATGATGGTAGATGTGACAGGTGAGGAATTAAATTTTTTCGTCACTCATTTACCGTAGCTTTAAGCCTTAATATATAAGATAAAACATCCTTTTAAACCTCTACTAGACGAGACCTAAGAATCCATAAAGGCAATAAGTCTCCACTTTGCATAAAATATGCCAGTCGCGAGATTTAATTCAATTATCAATAACATACCAAGCCTATTATCATATGATCTATAAGAACTTGCCAAATTACCCCCATTCACCTTCAAATAGTCACATTCTTAATTGCTTCATTTCCAATACATGACAGCCAAAATAATTCATTTAGCACTCACATTTTCCACTCTAAGGTTTTAAATATCGATTTCGATTTTGCTTTAACAATTTCAGCAACATCAATTTTGAAGGCATATCAAAGACATATTGACGGAGTGTAAGGATTTCATTGTTGAACCTCCATGCCTTCAACATTTCCAAAAATAATTTCGTAGGTTTGCCATTCACACAAAAAATAGAAAAAGGAAATCCTAGGAATTCTAGCAAAATGATTTTAAATATAACAAATTCATAAAATTGTACTACCAACGCTCGATAAAATTTCAAAAATTAATACTATCAAAAAAAATATAAACATTAAACTCTAAGATCTAACAATCTAAATGCCTAGAAAATCTCATAATTTTAACAAAACGATTCTAATTGTATCTAATTCATATAATTATATTACTAACACTTGATTAACATTAAAAATTTCAAAAGATTTTATATTTCCACTGTTACGACGTCAATCACCTTAAAATCTTTGATCTCTTCATATATCTCAATTTTTACAAAATTGATCGAAGGGATTTTTTCTAATGTCTCTACTAGCCTGCAATATCCAGGAAAAAGTAAACAACAAAAATGCACCACAACTAATGATAAAATTAAAATAAGATAATTATTCATAAATATATTTTTTGGAAGGATTTTATAGAATTACTCTTTGCGTCATCCATTTAATTTTGGATGACAAAAAGTTGTCTTTTCTAGAAGAAATCATGATTGTTTTTTGGAAAATGGATGTAGGAGAAAGGCACATTCTAAGCAATGGAAATGAAATGATTCCTAAACATTGGAGATGCATACCATCAAGACGCCAATTGTAAGCTAGGTCTTAATGGCGCCATGTTTCTTTCATCTAAGAGCTAAGAATAATGTTTGCTAATGTGTCTAATTCCTTGACAAAGGTAACAATCAGAGTATCACAGTAGAATATGATGAGAGACTCGTGATGGTTCTTAATTACGTTTAATTAATTAGTTTCCCTAGTTAATTATCGAAGACTATATTAAATACAGGGTTAATTACAATATAAGAGATTAAGTACTAAGGACCTCTAAAATAAGTTTAGAATGTTAAATTAAATATCAATTAATATTAATTATAATTTAATTAATAATTTGAATTCAAATAATAACCATTTAGCTAGTTATTTGATATTTAAACTAACTTAGTTAATATTAAGACCTAAGTACTTAATTAACTTAAATAAATTAATCACTAAATTAAATATAGTTAAAAATAGTAAAAACATAAATTCAAGGCATAAATATAATATTCACCTAATTTATAACTATATATAAAAAGTTTAAAAAGAAATAAATTAAAATCAGCCCAAAAAGTCACTGTTTATGTTTAGGTCCTTGGCTTTCATTTCATTTCAGTCCTTTTATAACATTTAGGTCCTTTATTTTTATCAAAAAGAACCCTGTGTGCACAGTACTCGTCTTCTTCTTCTTCTTCCTTAGTTTAGACGGCCGAGGAAGTCCGATGCTAACACCTCTCGATCACTATCGATTTGACGTCCATCTACTTTCGCCGTTGCTGCCATCCTTCCACTCACCTCCACCTTTTCATCCAATGGCTCTAATCTACTCTTCCCTAACGAACTCCGGCGTGGTGACTTCACCATTGCCAGAGATGAAGCCTAAACCGTTGTACTTGGACGTGATTGCGTCCAAATACAGTTCCCTTACCCCTCTCCGTCACCTATAAATACCCACCTAGACCTCTGATCTTGAGGAGCAATCCCTTTCCTACTTCCCCCACCAATCGATCAATAGGCCATTCCTCTACAACCTCCAGTGACCTCTACCCCCCTACTTCTAGTCTTCTTCGAAGCCCTGACCTTCCTCTGATCTCCACCACACTCCACTGCATCTAGCGACGAGGTTGTGCCGCCATCCTCCTCTTCCTACATGTCACATTCCTCTCTGCCAGAGCTCTTTCTTCAACCTTCCGATTTCTTCCTCCGTCACGAGCCTTCGACGGAGTCTTCTGACCTCCTTCGTCCAAGTAACAGTAGAATTAGGATCTTAGATTAGCGTAGATTAGTTTAGCTTAGTTAGTTAGTAGTTTAGCATAGATTAAATTTTCTGATTTCTGATGTCTTCCTCAGCTCCGACAAGTTCCTTGAACTCATCAAGAGCTTCCTTTCGTCTTTTAACTCCATTAATCACTCTCTAAACTTTCTTGCGATCATTTCTACTCTATCAATTTCATGATATTATCATCTTCTTCGCCTAATCCAATACACCTCCACTGGAGACCTTCGTTGTCCATGGCGGAGGTGCACGACATAGTTCACAGCCATTAAGGGCCCTCCATCATCTCTCCACAACTACAGGGCCCTGATCTCACTTCCAATTAAGTTAATTATTGTTACGATCATGGGCATCAAAAGCAGTTTAAGACGTCTGGCCAGACGTCTGGAACCCTTCCCAGACGTATGATAATAAATTTTTTCGCCGTACGGGTTCGCGTCTGCGCGCAAACTGAACCCGCAGCCTTCGTTTTCTCTCCCTGCAGGCGCCGCTTTCCTTCTCTCTCTTCCCGCGACTGCCCTATAAGAACGCTCCCCCTCTCCCTCACCCCCACTCCACCATCTTCCCTTCTCCTTCTCCCTGCGAGCGAGCGAGGGCGCAGCAGCGGCTGCAGCGGGCATGTGGGAGGGAGTGTTGCGAGAGGAAGAAGAAGCTCGACCGCGGAGGTGCGAGCTTGCCGGGGCAGCTAGAGCCGGCTGGCGGGGGAGCGGTAGGCGTAGGGTGTCGCGGAGGGGCTGCTGCAGCTCGGACAGCAGGCGGACGGGGCGCGGCGCGGCGCGGCCGTGCGTCGCGGGCGGAGAGCGAATCGGGCTCTGGTTCTGGGAAATTTTCCAGAATCAGACATCTGGACTTACGTCCAGATGACGTCGAAGACGTCTGGAGGACTGTCCAGACGTCTGACAGGTAAGATATTTCATATCTTCTCCTTTCTGCACGTGTACGGCCATGCAGCCGTTCGCCGCGACGTCTGTGTTTCGTCGTGCTGAGAGCCGATGTTTGTGTGCGTAGGTCCTGCTCGGGAGGGCGCGAGGGTCACCATCCCATGTGAATCAGACGACGGAGAGAACCTCCAGACGTCCAGAGTGACAATCGGACGTCTGGAAACCAAGGCCAGACGTTCCATCGGGCTTCTGGACGTCTGAAGGACTGCGCAGAATTGAGGTACGACATGATCAACCTTTTAAGACATCTGGAAGAGGCTCCAGACGTCTGATTTTGAACAGTTTCATCGTTTTTGACCTATTGAGGGCCCGTTCGGAGCCCGTTTTCCGCGTTTCGAGTTGCGTTCTTTCCAGAATAAATTCCTCTACCCGTTTACTGTAATTGTATACCATTATGAGAAACTCCTTGTGATTGATTCTTGTGTTAAGACCCCGTTCCGTTGCAGCCTTGGGGGTTGCGGAGGTGCGCGGGATTGCTGACCACTCCCCCAGTACTCCCGGCTTCGCTGGTAGAGTGGCTTTTAATTTATTTAACAAAATTTGTTACAATTATGAAACAATTAATAGATCTAGGGCATTGCATGAACCCTAGGACTGAGAAACTAGATTGAATGATAGAACCTAGGGTATTGCTTGAATCCTAGGACTGTAAAACTAAATTTAATGATAGATCCTAGGGTACGGCATGAATCCTAGGACTGGAAAACTAGTGAAATATGTAAATATTGCAGTCTTGGAAAGTAGAAAGGAAATAATAGCTGCCTGTAAATTGATTAACAGCTGCCTGTTATGAATGAATAAATATGATTGAGAACATGGGTTGTATGAACGTAAAATTGGAATGGTGAAACCTAAGTGGCCAAACGAAAAGAACATGAACCCTACGAGGAATTAGGAGTAGAACTCCTGGAAAGAGAATAGAATGGAACTGAGAAAGTGAAACAGGGAAGTGTGCTGTCTCTTGGGTACGTGGTACCAAAGAGAGCACACCTTACCTCTTATTGTAAAGGGGAGCTTGCCGCCCTCGGGTTGAGACCGAGGTGGGTTTGGCCACTGTACACCGACTTGCTGGCCCTCGCGTACGTAGTACCGAGGAAAGCTACTAGTGTAGGGAGAGCACTAGCTACCCCACGGGCCCCGGGGTTCTGCTAGCCTCCTACACCGACTTGTTAGGCCCACTGGGCAAACCAGGATAGTTAGGCGAGGGTGCGCGGACTGTGGAGGGGTTGGACCCCTGTTACTGAGAGGGCTCTGCCCTATACTGGTTCCGTGCTGTGTTTTGAGCGCACCTGTTAACGGAAACGACTGACCGCGTGTTAGTGCGGGGTAGCTACCCGTGCGCTTATCGCGCGTGCCGTAGTCACCGTTACATCTGTCAGCGACCTTGGGGTGGTTGACTGAGGGTAGGACCACCACGGGGGACTCTCCCGACCTGGAGAGCACCACGTGTTACTTCTACTTTTCGGAAAATACTGCAATCAAGATCATTCCCACGAGGAACATTCGAGATCAAGTGAAGGATCTGAGAAATAAATCAATCGTGAAATAATAGAAAGACGTAAATAAAGAAAGTAAAAATATAACAACTACTATACACTCTACTGCTTCCTTAGCTTTTAGTTGCCACTCTACTTAGTGTTTCGCTGACGTGTTACCCTCGTTACTTTTCAGGACCAGGTGTTGAGCAGCCAAGGTCAGCGGCTGCAGAGGACGCTGGGCCTAGTAGGGTCCAGTAGAGTTACCTGTAGTACTTTCTGTATTTTTCTTCCACTGTAGTGAGTAATTTTCTTGTTTACCCCGGTACTTCTTTATTGTAAGCTTCATGTTATGTACATATTTGATGCTTTACTGTTGTGGTGGTGTATACTGTAGTATTCCTTTTCTTACTGCTGTATTTTGTTACTCCTAGTTATATTCATGCTGAATGTGGTTCATTTTACTGTTCTTTTGGTTACTTCTCGTTGGATGACTAGGTCTTAGGATTAGTCAAGCCGGTCCGATTCTCGTGTCTCGTAGGGATTCGGGAATCGGGTCGTTACAAGATGGTATCAGAGCAAGATCGTCCCGAGAAGTGAACCAACTGACTGGAAAATAACCAATTCACATGTCTGTGACTAGAGTAGCCACCACAACATTTCTTTTGGCATAAGCTCTTAGACGTTTTCGTTAGATATCGTTCCATATTGACGTGTTTCCGTTCTGTTTCGCGTCTCCTTGCAGGAGATGCCTCGTCGTGGGATTAGCGAGACTGGCCGCGGGTGCGGCGGAGGACGAGGTCGGCGAGGTGGGCGTGCTGCGTCGACGCCTCAGTGGATCAGCCACTGCTCCCGGGCATTCAGGCCCAGGACCTCACCCAACTAATACGGGATATTGTGCGAGAGGAGCTCCACCCACCGCCCCGAGCGCCTCTCCCTGGGGCTGCGGAGGGGGAGTCCTCTATGGGACCACACGACGGACGCGGCGCTAGACACGGGGGAGGGGATGGGCCGCCACCACCCCCACCTTCCTACGACACTTCTGTTCACGAGGCACCTTTACCTGAAGGTGCATCAGCATGTCCACGGCAGCGCCACTTTGAGCTCTTCGGGCAGTTCCGGAAGCTGAAGCCCCCCTCCTTCAAGGGGGATGAGGACTCGACCGAGGCAGAGGACTGGCTCAAGCAGCTTGAGAAGATTTTCGACACCCTTCGCCCCCTGGTGGAGTGCCGCGTGGCCTTTGCCACATACCAATTGGAGAGTGCGGCACACAGGTGGTGGAGGGCGGTCGGGGGACAGGAGAGGGACGAGCCAACCTGGGACCGGTTCGTCACCCTCTTCTGCGAGTAGTACTTTCCCCAGACGTGGCAGGACCAGAGGAGGCGGGAGTTCCACACTCTCCGCCAGGGGAGGATGACCGTGAGTGCGTACCGCACGAGTTTCCTGGAGCTGTCCCGCTTTGCAGCGACAGCAGTAGCCACTGAGGAGGTGCGCCTTTGGAGGTTCACCGAGGGGCTCCGGCCTGCGATTCGAGGGTATGTCAAACCCCTAAAGCTGCCTACGTTTTCGAGGGTAGTGGAGGCAGCTATGACCTACGAGGAGACCAACCCGTCCGCACGAGACACTGACGACAGGCGAAAGAGGCCCTTCCAGCCAGACTTTTCACAGGGCCGGCGAGAGAGGAGACACGTGGCGTCTGCAGGAGAGCCGTCACGTTTTGCAGGGCCATCAGTGGCCTTTGGGGGCCCTCGACAGGGGCCAGTCGCCAAACCAGACCCCCGCCCAGCCGACAGTAGGGACCCACTGAGGGCGGGAGTCGGGTTCCCCTCTGCTACCAGTGTGGCCAGCCGGGCCACATCAGGTGGGACTGCCCGTCTAGGGTAGGAGGTCAGCAGATACTTCCCGCGCTGAGCACTGGAGGGCGCGTAGGAGGCCGCGGTTCCTAGGCGCGAGGAGAAGGACATCAATCACGAGGAGGGTACCGGCCAGCACTTACCCGTCCGACGCAAAGTGTGGCTGCTTTGTCCGCACCTAGAGCTGAGGGGCGTATCAACGCCCTGACACACAGGGATGCCAGAGCTTCGGGATCATTGGTGGCAGGTATGGTTTCAGTTTCCGGCAAACTCGTTTACACACTTTTCGATTCCGGCGCTACGCACTCTTTTGTCGCAGCCAGTTTCGTAGTTAGTTTGGGGCAGGATTATGTGCTGTTAGAGAATCCATTCGTAATCAGAGGTCTGAGTGGTCAGCTGTTTGTAGCTGAGGAGGTGTACACGGATTGCGAGGTCAGTATCGGGGGACATAGTCTGCCAGCTAACCTGATTATGATACAGATGGAGGACTTTGGCGTAATTCTGGGGATGGACTGGCTGTCCGCTTACCACGCTTTGGTGGACTATTTTGAGAGGAAGATTGTCTTCTCCATACCGGAGTTGCCTTCTTTCGAGTTTCACGGTCAGCTAGTGGACGGAGGCTTCAGGTGCATTTCAGCACTTCGGGCGGCGAGACTTTTGAGCCAGGGGTGTGAGGGCTTCCTAGCTTGTGTGGTGGCAGAGCCCAGCCCCATGGCAGACTTCCAAAGCATCCCGGTGGTCAAAGAGTACCCTGACGTGTTCCCAGACGAGTTACCAAGACTACCGCCCGAGCGTGAGATCGAGTTTGAGATCTCCCTAGTACCAGGGACCAGCCCCATCTCCATCGCACCATACAGGATGGCACCGCTTGAGCTGCGAGAGCTCAAGTCTCAGTTGCAGGATCTTTTGGAGAAGGGCTTTGTGAGGCCCAGTGCATCCCCTTGGGGAGCCCCGGTACTGTTTGTAAAGAAGAAGGATGGTACCCTATGCCTTTGTGTGGACTACCGACAACTGAATAGGGTCACCATCAAGAACAGATATCCGCTGCCAAGGATAGATGACTTGTTTGACCAGTTGCGAGGTGCTACGGTGTTCTCCAAGATCGACCTAAGGTCTGGATACCACCAGTTGAGGATCAGGGAGGCAGACGTGTCCAAGACAGCTTTCCGCACCCGGTACGGACACTACGAGTTTTTGGTCATGCCATTTGGGCTGACCAATGCCCCCGCTGCTTTCATGGACCTGATGAACCAGGTGTTTAGACCGTACTTGGACCAGTTCGTGGTGGTATTTATTGATAATGTACTCATCTATTCTCGAGATCAGACGCAGCACGGATAGCACTTTCGGATGGTTCTGGACACACTGAGACGACATAGGCTATACGCCAAATACAGCAAGTGCGAGTTCTAGTTGAGGGAGGTGACCTTCTTAGGTCATGTGATCTCTGGAGACGACTTGGCAGTGGACCCAGCCAAGGTCGAGGCAGTGCTCAGGTGGGAGAGACCGCGTACAATCACTGAGATTCGCAGTTTCGTAGGACTGGCAGGCTACTACAGATGGTTCATCAGGGGTTTTTCACAGATTGCGCGTCCTATGACACAATTGACTCGGAAGGATGTGCCCTTCACTTGGACGGACGCCTGTGAGGCATGTTTTCAGGAGCTGAAGGAGAGGTTGACTTTGGCTCCCGTGCTCACCATCCCTGACAGTAGTGGCAGGTTCGTTGTGTACATGGATGCCTCCTTGCAGGGGTTAGGGGGTGTGCTCATGCAGAGGGGTCAAGTTGTCGCTTACGCTTCGCGGCAACTGAAGCCCCTTGAGCATACCTACCCTACCCACGACCTGGAGCTAGCAACTGTTATCTTCGCGCTGAAGACCTGGAGGCACTACTTGTACGGTGAGACCTTGGGGGTTGCGGAGGCGCGCGGGGTTGCTGACCACGCCCCCAGTACTCCCGGTTTCGCTGGTAGAGTGGCTTTTGATTTATTTAACAAAATTTGTTACAATTGTGGAACAATTAATAGATCCTAGGGCATTGCATGAACCCTAGGACTGAGAAACTAGATTGAATGATAGATCCTAGGGTATTGCATGAATCCTAGGACTGTAAAACTAGATTGAATGATAGATCCTAGGGTACGGCATGAATCCTAGGACTGGAAAACTAGTGAAATATATAATATTGCAATCTTGGAAAGTAGAAAGGAAATAATAGCTACCTGTAAATTGATTAACAGCTGCCTGTTATGAATGAATAAATATGATTGAGAACATGGGTTGTATGAACGTAAAACTGGAACGGTGAAACCTAAATGGCCAAACGAAAAGAACATGAACCCTACGGGGAATTAGGAGTAGAACTCCTAGAAAGAGAATAGAATGGAATTGAGAAAGTGAAACAGGGAAGTGTGCTGTCTCTTGGGTACGTGGTACCAAAGAGAGCACACATTGCCTCTTAGTGCAGAGCGGAGCTAGCCGCCCCAGGGACTCGGGGCTAGGTCTGGCCACTTTGTACCAACTTGCTGGCCCTCACGTACGCAGTACCGAGGAGAGCTACTAGTGTAGGGAGAGCACTAGCTACCCCACGGGCCCCAGAGTTCTGCTAGCCTCCTACACCGACTTGTTAGGCCCACTGGGCAAACAAGGGTAGTCAGGCGAGGGTGCGCGGACTGTGGAGGGGTTGGACCCCTGTTACTGAGAGGGCTCTGCCCTATACTGGTTCCGTGCTGTGCTTTAGGCGCACCCGTTAACGGAAACGACTGACTGCGTGCCAGTGCGGGGTAGCTACCCGTGCTTTTATCGCGCGTGCCGTAGTCACCGTTACGCCTATCAACGACCTTGGGGTGGTTGACTGAGGGTAGGACCACCACGGGGGACTCTCCCGACCAGGAGAGCACCACGTGTTACTTCTACTTTTCGAAAAGGACTGCAATGAAGATCGTTCCCACGATGAACATTCGAGATCAAGTGAAGGATCTGAGAAATAAATCAATCGTGAAATAAAAGAAAGACGTAAATAAAGAAAGTAAAAATATAACAGCTACTATACACTCTACTGCTTCCTTAGCTTTTAGTTGCCACTCTACTCAGCATTTCGCTGACGTGTTACCCTCGTTACTTTTCAGGACCAGGTGTTGAGCAGCCAGGGTCAGCGGCTACAGAGGATGCTGGGCCTAGTAGGGTCCAGTAGAGTTACCTATAGTACTTTCTGTACTTTTCTTCCACTGTAGTAGTTTTCTTGTTTACCCCCTGTACTTCTTTATTGTAAGCTTCATGTTATGTACATATTTGCTGCTCTACTGTTGTGGTGGTGTATACTGTAGTATTTCCTTTTCTTACTGCTGTATTTTGTTACTGCTAGTTATATTCATGCTGAATGTGGTTCATTTTACTGTTCTTTTGGTTACTTCTCGTTGGATGACTAGGTCTTGGGAATAGTCGAGTCGGTCCGATTCTCGTGTCTCGTATGGATTCGGGAATCGGGTCGTTACAATTATCACCTATACTTCAAACACCTAAATCACTTCAACCTTCTGAGCTCGTTGTCAATGGCGACTCAAGAGAAGTTCTTTTGCCTAATCAACCACTCCTAGACCATCACCGCACCTTTATGACTATTTCCCCTCACTTAATTGGGTGAAGGATTTGCTCTTGAGTTCAAACGAACTCAAGAGATGATTTTATTGAATTTTGGGTTAATCTGTGTACCTAATCATCAATTGCATCAATTGACATGTTTCTTGAGGTTTCTTGAGATCTCAGGAACTTGTTGAGACCATTCTTGGTCCATATCTTGGAGATTTGACATCTGTCAATCAAGATAGGTGTTCACCGAAGCTCCGACGAGCTTCGGCGAACCTAATTTGAACCTCAGCCTTCCAAAGACCCTGAGAAGTTCCATATCACTTAGATGTGATCTCAGGACTGGATCCCAGTATCAAGATTTATGTTTCAATAAGGATTCTTCTCTATTGAACTCTATCTTCTCCAACTCTGACATAGTTTGTTATGACTCGGTTCTCGAATCCCTACAGGACACGAGATCGGACCGACTTGGCTGATCCCAAGACCCAGTCGTCCAACGAGAAAGTAATCAAAAAGAAAGAAAGTAAACTACATTCACTATGCTAAGCAACTAACAGTAACAAAAGTACAACAATAAAGAAGTAAAAACTATTACAGTACATACCACCACAACAGTAGAAAAGTAACTAGGTACAAGAATATAAAGTACAGAATGTAAGAGTACAAACGTAAAGGTACAAGAGTCTACTCACTACTACAAAAGAGTACAGTAAGAGAAACTACAGCTACTGGGCTCTACTAGGTCCAGCACCCTCTACAGCTGTAGGCTCTGGCTGCTCAACACCTGGACCTGAAGAGGGTTATGAGTATACAAAGTCAGCGAATGCTGAGTAGAGTGGCAACCAACTAACCAAATCAGTAAAAGTGGATAAGTAGCTATTGTTTTTCAATTATTTTCTTTCACTAATTATTCTTTTTCACCACTTGGTTTATTTATCAGGTCTCTTTCTTGATCTCTAATGTTCATCGTGGGAATGATCTTGATTGCAGTCTTTTCCGATGGGTAGAAGGCACACGTGGTGCTCTTTTGGCCAGGAGGGTCCCTCGTAGTGATCCTACACCTAGTCAACCACCCCAAGGTCACGGACAGACGTAATGGTGACTACAGCACGTGCGATAAGCGTACGGGTAGTTACCCCGCACTGTCACGTAGTCAGTCGTTTCCGTTAGCGGGTACGCCCAAAGTACAGCATGGAACCAATATAAGGCCTAGCCCTCTCAGTAACAGAGGTCTAGCCCCTAAGAACCAAACAGGGGTCTCGCCCCTCCACAGTCCGCGCACCCTCGCCTGTAACGAACGCGACTTCAAGACATTTTTTTAAGACGTCTGGGAGGTGGCCCAGACGTCTAGGATTTAATTTTCTGCGGAGTATGGGGTTGCGTCTGCGCGCATGCGCGCGCAGACCTCCAACCGCCACCCTCTTCCTCTTTTTCCCTCTCTCCTCCTGCCGGCGCAGTGCTGCACTCTCTCTCTCTCTCTCCCCGCACGGCCTTATAAGGCCCTCATCCCCTACCTCACTCTCATCTCCTCCGCTTCCTTCTTCTTCTTCCAGCCGGTGCGAGAGCAAGCGAGCGGCGGCAGCAGCGGCCGCGACAAGTGGGCGGGAGGAGGGGTTGCGCGAGGGAGGAGACGCTCGACCGTGAGGGCTCGAGCTTGCCGGGGCAGCTAGAGTCGGCCGGCGGGGGAGCAGCAGGCATGGAGCATCGCTGGAGGCAGCTGCAGCTCGAGCAGGTGTGGGTGCGTGCAGGTTCTGCTCGGGAGGGCGCGAGACTCGCCATCCAACGCGAATCGGACGTCTAGCCGCAGTGCCAGACGACGGAGAGGAGTTCCAGACGTCCGGGTTGACCATCGGACGTCTGGGAGTTCCAGACGTCCGGGTTGACCATCGGACGTCTGGGAACTAAGCCAGACGCCCCCGTAGGCTTCTGGACGTCTGAGGGATTACACAGGGCGAAGGTATCCTCTGAACCACCTTTTAAGACGTCTGGAAGAGGTTCCAGACGTCTGATTTTGGACTGTTTCATCGTTTTTCGACCCGTTTAGGGTCCGTTCACAGTCCGTTTTCCGTGTTTCGAGTTGCATTCTTTTCGGAATAAAATTCTCTACCCGTTTACAGTAATTATATACTGTTCTGAGAAACTTCTTGTGTTTGATCCTTGTGTTAGGACCCCGTTCCATTGCAGTCTCGGGGATTGCGGAGGCGCGCGGGATTTCCGACCACGCCCCCAGTACTCCCGTTGTAGCTGGTAGAGTGGCTTTTAAAAATTATTAACATAATTTGTTACAATTATGGAACAATTAATAGAACCTAGGGCATTGCATGAATCCTAGGAATGAGAAACCAGATTAAATGATAGATCCTAGGGTATTGCATGAATCTTAGGGCTGGAAAACTAGATTGAATGATAGATCCTAGGGTACGGCATGAATCCTAGGACTGGAAAACTAGTGATATGTATATAATATTGCAGTCTTGGAAAGGTGGAAAGGAAATAATAGCTGCCTGTAAATTGATTTAACCGCTGCCCGTTACAAAGAAATAATATGGTTAAGAACATGAGTTGTATGAACGTAAAACTGGAACGGTGAAACCTAAACGTGCTGAGTTAAAAGAGCTGGAACCTTACGGGGAATTAGGAGTAGAACTCCTGGAAAGAGAATGGATGGAACTGAGAAGGAAAGACGTGGAAGTGTGTTGTCTCCGGGGTACGTGATATCAAAGAGAGCACACATTACCTCTTAGTGCAGAATGGAGCTAGCCGCCCCAGGGACCCGGGGTTAGGTCTGGCCACTTTGTACTGACTTGCTGGCCCTCGTGTACACAGTACCGAGGAGAGCTACTAGTGTAGGGAGAGCACTAGCTACCCTACGGGCCCCGAGGTTCTGCTAGCCTCCTACACCGACTTGTTAGGCCCACTGGGCAAACCAGGGTAGTCAGGCAAGGGTGCGCGGACTGTGGAGGGGTTGGACCCCTGTTACTGAGAGGGCTCTGCCCTATACTGGTTCCGTGCTGTGCTTTGGGCGCACCCATTAACGGAAACGACTGACCGCGTGCTAGTGCGGGGTAGCTACCCGTGTGCTTATCGCGCGTGCCGTAGTCACCGTTACGTCTGTCAGCGACCTTGGGGTGGTTGACTGAGAGTAGGATCACCACGGGGGAACTCTCCCGGCCAGGAGAGCACCACGTGTTACTTCTACTTTTCGGAAAAGACTGCAATCAAGATCGTTCCCACGAGGAACATTCGAAAACAAGTGAAGGATCTGAGAAATAAATCAATCGTGAAATAATAGAAAGACGTAAATAAAGAAAGTAAAAATATAACAGCTACTGTACACTCTACTGCTTCCTTAGCTTTTAGTTGCCACTCTACTCAGCGTTTCGCTCACGTGTTACACTCGTTACTTTTCAGGACCAGGTGTTGGGCAGCCAGGGTCAGCGGCTGCAGGGGACGCTGGGTCGAGTAGGGTCCAGTAGAGCTACCGCAGTTCTTTTTGTACCCCTTTCGTTCCACTGTAGTGAGTAGTTCTTGTTACTCTCTGTACTTTTCTTTACTTGTAGTTCATGTTATGTTATAAATGTTGTTTTACTATTGTGGTGGTACATGCTGTAGTAGTTCCTTTTCTTACTGCTGTATTTTGTTACTGCTAGTTATATTCATGCTGAATGTGGTTTATTTTACTGCTCTTTTGGTTACTTCCTCGTTGGACGACTAGGTCTTGGGATTAGTCGAGTCGGTCTGATTCTTGTGTCTCGTAGGGACTCGGGAATCGTGTCGTTACAAGATGGTATCAGAGCAAGGTCGTCCCGAGAAGTGAATCAACTGACTGGAAAATAACCAATTCACATGTCTATAACTAGAGTAGCCACCACAACATATCTTTTGACATGAACTCTTAGACATTTTCATTAGGTATCGTTCCATATTGACGTGTTTCATTTTGTTTCGCGTCTCCTTGCAGGAGATGCCTCGTCGCGGGACTGGTGAGGCGGGCCGCGAGCGCGGCCGAGGACGAGGTTGGCGAGGTGGGCGTGCCGTTGCCGACGCCTCAATGGGCCAGCCGCTACTCCCGGGCATCCAGGCCGAGGACCTCGCCCAGCTGATACGGGACATTGTGCGAGAGGAGATCCACCCACCGCCCCGAGCGCCTCACCCTGGGGCTGCGGAGGGGGAGTTCTCTGTGGGACCACCCGACGGATGCGACGCTAGACACGGGGGAGGGGATGGGCCGTCGCCGCCCCCACCTTCCTCCGACACTTCTGTGCACGAGGCACCTTTGCCTGGAGGTGCACCAGCATCTCCATTGCAGCGCCACTTCGAGCTCTTCAGGCAGTTCCGGAAGCTGAAGCCCCCCTCCTTCAAGGGGGATGAGGACTCGACCGAGGCAGAGGACTGGCTCGAGCAGCTGGAGAAGATTTTTGACACCCTTCGCCCCCCGGTGGAGTGCCGCGTGGCCTTTGCCACGTACCAGCTGGAGAATGCTGCACACAGGTGGTGGAGGGCGGTCAGGGGACAGGAGAGGGACGAGCCAACCTGGGATCGGTTCGTCACCCTCTTCTACGAGCAGTACTTTCCCCAGACGTGGCAGGACCAGAGGAGGCGGGAGTTCCACACTCTCCGCCAAGGGACGATGACTGTGAGCGCGTACCGCACGCGTTTCCTGGAGCTGTCCCGCTTTGCAGCGACAGCGGTAGCTACTGAGGAGGAGCGCCTTTGGAGGTTCACCGAGGGGCTCCGGCCTGCGATTCGGGGGTATGTCAAACCGCTGAAGCTGCCTACATTTTCGAGGGTGGTGGAGGCAGCCATGACTTACGAGGAGACCAACCCGTCCGTGTGAGACATTGACGGCGGGCGGAAGAGGCCCTTTCAGCCAGACTTTTCACAGGGCCGGCGAGAGAGGAGACACGTGGCGTTCGCAGGAGAGCCGTCACGTTTTGCAGGGCCATTAGTGGCCTTTGGGGGCCCTCGAAAGGGGCCAGTCGCCAGCACCGGACCCCCGCCCAGCCCACAGTAGGGACCCACTGAGGGCGGGAGTCGGGTTCCCCTCTGTTACCAGTGTGGCCAGCCGAGCCACATCAGGAGGGACAGCCCGTCTAGGGCAGGAGGTCAGCAGATACTTCCCGCGCAAAGCACTGGAGGGCGCGTAGGAGGCCGTGGTTCCCAGACGCGAGGAGGAGGACAGCAGTCACAAGGATGGTACCGGCCAGCACCTGCCCGTCCGACGCAGAGTGTGGCTGCTTCGTTCGCACCTAGAGTCCCCTGACACACAGGGATGCCAGAGCTTCGGGATCGGTGGTGGCAGGTATGGTTTTAGTTTCCGGCAAACTCGTTTACACACTTTTCGATTCCGGCGCTACGCACTCGTTTGTCGCAACCAGTTTCGCAGTTAGTTTGGGCCAAGACTATACGCTGTTAGAGAATTCGTTCGTAATCAGAGGTCCGAGTGGTCAGTTGTTTGTAGCTGAGGAGGTGTACACGGATTGCGAGGTCAGCGTCGGGGGACATAGCCTGCTAGCTGACCTGATTATGATACAGATAGAGGACTTTGGCGAAATTCTGGGGATGGACTGGCTGTCCGCTTACCACGCCTTGGTAGACTGTTTTGAGAGGAAGATTGTCTTCTCCATGCTGGAGTTGCCTTCTTTCGAGTTTCACGGACAATCAGTGGACGGAGGCTTCAGGTGCATTTCGGCACTTCGGGCGGCGAGACTTTTGGGCCAGGGGTGTGAGGGCTTCCTAGCTTGTGTGGTGGCAGAGCCCAGCCCTGTGGCGGACTTCCAGAGCATCCCGGTGGTCAGAGAGTACCCTGACGTGCTCCTAGACGAGTTACCAGGACTACCGCCCTAGCGTGAGATTGAGTTTGAGATCTCACTAGTACCAGGGACCAGCCCCATCTCCACCGTGCCAAACAGGATGGCATCGCTTGAGCTACGAGAGCTCAAGTCTCAGTTGCAGGACCTTTTGGAGAAGGGTTTCGTGAGGCCCAGTGCGTCTCCCTGGGGAGCCCCGGTACTGTTTGTGAAGAAGAAGAATGGTACCCTACGCCTTTGTGTGGACTACCGACAGCTGAATAGGGTCACCATCAAGAACAGATATCCGCTACCGAGGATCGACGACTTGTTTGATCAGTTGCGAGGTGCTACGGTGTTCTCCAAGATCGACTTGAGGTCTGGATACCACCTGTTGAGGATCAGGGAGGCAGACGTCTCCAAGATAGCTTTCCGCACCCGGTACAGACACTACGAGTTTTTGGTCATGCTGTTTGGGCTAACTAATGCCCCCGCTGCTTTCATGGACCTGATGAACCGGGTGTTTAGACCGTACTTGGACCAGTTCGTGATGGTATTCATTGATGACGTACTCATCTATTCTCGAGATCGGACGCAGCACGGACAGCACTTGCGGATGGTTCTGGACACGCTGAGACGACGTAGGCTGTACGCCAAATACAGCAAGTGCTTGTTCTAGTTGAGGGAGGTGACCTTCTTAGGTCATGTGATCTCTGGAGACGGCTTGGCGGTGGACCCAGCCAAGGTCGAGGCAGTGCTCAGGTGGGAGAGACCGCGTTCAGTCACTGAGATTCGCAGTTTCCTGGGACTGGTAGGCTACTGCAGACGATTCATCAGAGGTTTTTCACAGATTGCGTGTCCCATGACACAGTTGACCCGAAAGGACGTGCCCTTCACTTAGACAGATGCCTGTGAGGCGTGTTTTCAGGAGCTGAAGGAGAGGTTGACTTCGGCTCCCGTGCTTACCATCCCTAACAGTAGTGGCGGGTTCGTCGTGTACACGGACGCCTCCTTGCCGGGGTTAGAAGGTGTGCTCATGCAGAGGGGTCACGTTGTCGCTTACGCTTCGCGGCAACTGAAGCCCCATGAGCATACCTACCCTACCCATGACCTGGAGTTGGCAGCTGTCGTCTTCGCGCTGAAGACCTGGAGGCACTACTTGTACGGTGAGACCTTCGAGATTTTCACAGATCACAAGAACCTCAGATACCTTTTTGATCAGAAGGAGCTAAACATGAGACAGAGATGTTGGTTGGAGCTCCTGAAGGACTACGACTGCAGCATTTCCTATCACCCGGGCAAGGCCAATGTGGTGGCTGATGCCTTGAGCTGGAAGGCGCCCGCACACTTGGCCAGTTTACAGTTACAGAGTTGGAGCCTTTTGGAGGAGGTGGGCAGTTGGCGACCCCTAGAGTTACGGGGGCATTGTGGGGCAGTGACTGTGACACGACAGACTAGGCCAGAGCTGATAGACCGCATCATCACAGGACAGATGGCCGATCCGTACTTGTAGTCCTTGCGCGACAGAGTACTGTCAGGAGACCCAGGGTACTTCTCTTTCACAGACCAGGTGCTACGCCTAAGGGGACGGTTGTGCATTCCCAAAGACGAGGAGCTGTTGAGAGAGCTCCTGACGAAGGCACACGGTTCCAGATTCACCATACATCCTGGAAACACGAAGATGTACCACGACTTGAGACGCGAGTTTTGGTGGAGGGGGATGAAGCGGGATGTGGGTGAATTCATGCAGCAGTGCTTAGTGTGCCAGCAGGTGAAAGCCGAGCATCAGAGGCCTGCAGGGCCGCTACAGCCGCTTCCAGTGCCAGAGTGGAAGTGGGAGAGCATCACCATGGACTTGGTGGTGGGCTTACCTGTCACCCAGCGATGACACGACGCAGTCTGGGTAATTGTGGATAGACTGATGAAGACGGCACGAGTCTTGCCGATCCAAGTCACTTTGGGACCAGCACAGTTGGCAGAGAGGTATATCCGCGATGTGGTACGACTACACGGAGTCCCGCGGGAGATCGTATTCGACCGGGATACCCTCTTTACGTCCCAGTTTTGGGCTGAGTTTCAGCAGGCCCTGGGGACGCGGTTGAGGTTTAGTACAACTTACCACCCCCAGATGGACGGACAGTCTGAGCGCACGATACAGACACTTGAGGACCTTTTACGTGCCTGTGTACTGGACTGGAGGGGCTCTTGGGATGAGCACCTGCCCCTGGCGGAGTTTGCATACAACAACAGCTATCACTCGAGCATCGGCATGGCTCCCTACGAGGCTCTGTACGGACGGAGGTGTACCGCACCCTTGAGTTGGGTTGAGGTGGGGACCAAGTGGGAGGTTGGCCCCAGGTTGATCAGGCAGAGTCAGGAGGTAGTCGAGCAGATCCACAGGCGACTCCGCACTGTCAGGAGCAGACAGAAGAGCTACGCGGATCGGAGACGCAGAGAGGTGCAGTTCGAGGTTGGGGACCACGTCATTCTTCGTGTTTCGCCCATGAAGGGCATGCAGCGGTTTGGGGTGAGAGGGAAGCTCGCGCCGAGGTTCGTGGGGCCCTTTGAGGTCCTGGAGCGGGTTGGACCCGTTGCTTACAGACTTGGCCTCCCTCATCAGCTTTCTGGTGTGCACGACGTGTTCCACGTGTCCAACCTCAGGAAGTACGTAGCCGATCCCAGTCATGTACTGAGTCACGAGAGTGTCGAGGTGGGCGACGACCTGACCTACCCCGAGCGGCCAGTGCAGATTCTTGACCGAGTCGTCCGCAGTTTGAGATGAAAGCAAGTACCCCTGGTGAAGGCTTTGTGGAGGAGCCAGCGGTACGAGGAGGCTACCTGGGAGCTTGAGGAGGCAATGCGGGAGTGGTACCCGGAGCTCTTCGTGGGTACGTCTTTTCGGACCGGCTTCGGTCCTCTTTGAGTTTGTTATGTTTTTATATGTCGTTTTTCCCGCACCCCAGTTAGTGCAAGTTTTAGGGACGAAACTTCCTTTGAGTTTGTTATATTGTTACGAACGCGGCTTTAAGACGTTTTTTTAAGACGTCTGGGAGGTGGCCCAGACGTCTAACCAGACGTCTGGAACCCCTTCCAGACGTCTGGGATTTAATTTTCTGCAGAGTACGGGGTTGCATCTACGCGCATGCACGCGCAGGCCTGCAATCGCCACCCTCTTCCTCTTTTTCCCTCTCTCCTCCTGCAGGCGCTATGCTGCTCTCTCTCTCTCTCTCTCTCTCTCTCTCTCTCTCTCTCTCTCTCTCTCTCTCTCTCTCCCCCCGCGCGGCCTTATAAGGCCCTCGCCCCCTCCCTCACTCTCATCTCCTCTGCTTCCTTCTTCTTCCAGCCGGTGCGAGAGCAAGCGAGCGGCGGCAGCAGCGGCCGCGGCAAGTGGGCGGGAGGAGGGGTTGCGCGAGGGAGGAGATGCTCGACCATGAGGGCTCGAGCTTGCCGGGGCAGCTAGAGCCGGCCGGCGGGGGAGCAGCGGGCGTGGAGCATCGTTGGAGGGGCTGCTGCAGCTCGAGCAGCAGGCGGACGGGGCGCGGCGCGGCCGTGCGTCACGGGCGGAGAGCGAGTGGAGCTCTGATTCTGGAAGTTTTTCCAGAATCAGATGTCTGGGCTTCGAACCAGACGACGGTGAAGACGTCTGGAGGACTGTCCAGACGTCTGGCAAGTAAGTTCTTTCGTCCTTCTTCCTTTTTCGGGCGTACGGCCATGCAGCCGTCCGCCGCGCCTTCGCCTGCGACCCGTCGTACTGAGAGCAGGTGTGGGTGCGTGCAGGTTCTGCTCGGGAGGGCGCGAGACTCGCCATCCAACGCGAATCGGATGTCTGGCCGCAGTGCCAGACGACGAAGAGGAGTTCCAGACGTCCGGGTTGACCATCGGACGTCTGGGAACTAAGCCAGACGCCCCCGCAAGCTTCTGGACGTCTGAGGGATTACACAGAGCGAAGGTATCCTCTGAACCACCTTTTAAGACGTCTGGAAGAGGTTCCAGACGTCTGATTTTGGACTGTTTCGTCGTTTTTGACCCGTTTAGGGCACGTTCGGAGTCCGTTTTCCGCGTTTCGAGTTGCGTTCTTTTCGGAATAAAATCTTCTACCCGTTTACAGTAATTATATACTGTTCTGAGAAACTCCTTGTGTTTGATCCTCGTGTTAGGACCCCGTTTCATTGCAGTCTCGGGGATTACGAAGGCGCGCGGGATTTCCGACCACGTCCCCAGTACTCCCGTTGTAGCTGGTAGAGTGGCTTTTAAAAATTATTAACATAATTTGTTATAATTATGGAACAATTAATAGAACCTAGGGCATTGCATGAATCCTAGGAATGAGAAACCAGATTATATGATAGATCCTAGGGTATTGCATGAATCCTAAAGGTGGAAAACTAGATTGAATGATAGATCCTAGGGTACGGCATGAATCCTAGGACTGGAAAGCTAGTGATATGTATATAATATTGCAATCTTGGAAAGGTGGAAAGGAAATAATAGTTACCTGTAAATTGATTTAACCGCTGCCCGTTACAAAGAAATAATATGGTTAAGAACATGGGTTGTATGAACGTAAAACTGGAACGGTGAAACCTAAACGTGCTGAGTTAAAAGAGCTGGAACCCTACGGGGAATTAGGAGTAGAACTCCTGGAAAGAGAATGGATGGACCTGAGAAGGAAAGACGTGGAAGTGTGTTGTCTCCGGGGTACGTGATACCAAAGAGAGCACACATTACCTCTTAGTGCAGAGCGGAGCTAGCCGCTCCAGGGACTCGGGGTTAGGTCTGGTCACTTTGTACCGACTTGCTGGCCCTCGCGTACGCAGTACCGAGGAGAGCTACTAGTGTAGGGAGAGCACTAGCTACCACACGGGCCCCGGGGTTCTGCTAGCCTCCTACACCGACTTGTTAGGCCCACTAGGCAAACCAGGGTAGTCAGGCGAGGGTGCGCGGACTGTGGAGGGGTTGCACCCCTGTTACTGAGAGGGCTCTGCCCTATACTGGTTCCGTGCTGTGCTTTGGGTGCACCCGTTAACAGAAACGACTGACTGCGTGCCAGTGTGGGGTAGCTACCCGTGTGCTTATCGAGTGTGCCGTAGTCACCGTTACGTCTGTCAGCGACCTTGGGGTGGTTGACTGAGAGTAGGGTCACCACGGGGGAACTCTCCCGGCCAGGAGAGCACCACATGCTACTTCTACTTTTCGGAAAAGACTGCAATCAAGATCGTTCCCACGAGGAACATTCGAGATCAAGTGAAGGATCTGAGAAATAAATAAATCGTGGAATAATAGAAAGACGTAAATAAAGGAAGAAAGAAAATAAAACAGCTACTATACACTCTACTGCCTCTTTAGTTTTAGTTGCCACTCTACTCAGCGTTTCGCTGACGTGTTACACTCGTTACTTTTCAGGACCAGGTGTTGGGCAGCCAAGGTCAGCGGCTGCAGGGGACGCTGGGCCGAGCAGGGTCAAGTAGAGTTACCGCAGTTCTTTTTGTATCCCTTTCGTTCCACTGTAGTGAGTAGTTCTTGTTACTCTCTGTACTTTTCTTTACTTGTAGTTCATGTTATGTTATAAATGTTGTTCTACTGTTGTGGTGGTACATGCTGTAGTAGTTCCTTTTCTTACTGCTGTATTTTGTTACTGCTAGTTATATTCATGCTGAATGTGGTTTATTTTACTGCTCTTTTGGTTACTTCCTCGTTGGACGACTAGGTCTTGGGATTAGTCGAGTCGGTCCGGTTCTCGTGTCTCGTAGGGACTTGGGAATCGGGTCGTTACATCGCCTGACTACCTTGGTTTACCCAGTGGGCCTAACAAGTCGGTGTCGGGTGGCTAGCTGAACCCCGGCCCCGTGAGGTGACTAGCTCTGCCCTTATACTAGTAGCTCTCTTCGGTACCGTATACGCGAGGGTCAAGAAGTCGGTATAGAGTGGCCAATCCTAACCCCAGATCCCAACCCAAGGGCGACTAGCTCCGCTTTGCACTAAATAGGGGGACAGTCGTTCTTCTTGGTACTTCGTATTCAAGGGCCAGCTCACTTCCCCTCTCACATTCCCAATTCCATTCGATATATTTCCAGGAGCTCTACTCCTAATTCCCCATAGGATTCATGCTCATATTTCTCATGCCATGTCATACCAGGTTTCATCATTTCGAATTCCATTCTCAGGTTTTACATATGCAGCTTGTATTGCTATTGTTCACATTTCTATATACAGGTTATACACAAGTAGCTCGTATTTCCATCATTCACATTACCATTCTCATTTTATATACATGCAACTCGTATCATGTCATTTAACGTATACAATAGGAAACTTACATGCAACAGTTAGCTAGCACAAGTACTTCATATTTCATAGGTAGTTGTATTCATTTACAGGCAATTGTTATCATGCCATCTACTCATTCAAGACTGCAATTCAATCATTCAATACAGACATTTCAAGTGTTTCTCGTCCTAGGATTCATGCCGTATCCTAGGTTCTAATCATTCATTCCACACATGCATTTAGGTTATAATTAAATTAAGGAAAGCCATTCTACCAGTAAACCCAAGAATATTGGGGGCTTGAACGGCCAGCTCACGTGTCTCAACAAGTCCCGAACCCGCAACGGAACGAAGTCCTATAATAAGGAAAATATGGAAAGCATTCCAACAAGTAGAGGAACTCACAAGGAACACAACGGTATCTTTATTACTTAAAACGGAACTCAAATGGACCCTAAATGGGTTAAAAATAAGGTTTCTGTCTCAAATCAGATGTCTGGAACAACTTCCAGACGTCTTAAAAGTGTCTAGTATCGTATCTAATTCTCTGTGCCAATCCTCAGACGTCCAAGAACTCTTCTAGACCGTCTCGACCCAGCTCCAGACGTTCGACCACCTCTCCGGATGTCTGGAAGCACTTCCCGTTGTCTGGTACGTCGCCCAGATGTCTGAAATGGGTGGGAGGGCGCATCCCACACCTTCTCGAAGTGAATCCTGCACGAAACCACACAATCTTCTCAAAAGGGCATGCAACAGGGTATCGACGGAGCGGCCTGCATGGCCGTATCCACAAAGCGGATGTACCTTCACGAAGCCCTCTCCTCAGATGTCTGGAACCACTTCCAGACATCCGCACCGTCATCTGGAGGTCACTCCAGACGTCTGATTCCGGGAAAAACCTAGAACCAGAACCTGCTTCCGCTGCTCTCGCTCCACGCGTGGCAGCGTCGCACCCCCTCGCCTGTAGCTCCGACTACAGCAGTGTCGAGGAGGACCTCCCCGACGCACTCCTCCGCCTCGTGCACGCGCCGCTCCAGCCGTGCTCTCACCGGTGAGCTCCCACGCGAGCTCGCAAGCTCACCTCCTCCTCTCCTTCTCACGCCGCTCCTCCTCTACGTCGCTCTCGTGCTCTCGCTCGCTCTGGGAAAGAAGAGAGGAAGGTGGCTGGTGGCTAAGAAGTGAGGAGAACAAGAGAGGAGGAAGGGTTTTTTAGATCGATGGGTTAGGGTTTTGCTGGAGGCAGGGAGAGAGAGAAGAAGGGGGAGGAAAAACGAGAGTAGTGTCTGTGCGCAGCATGTATGCAGACGCGAGCTCATACTCAAATTTTTCGATTTCCAGACGTCTGAGAAGGTGTCCAGACGTTTGACCTACAGTCCAGACGTCTTAAAAGACTCAAACAACATGGGTCTTAACATAGTTTGAGAAGCTTATTTACTGAGGTTTTTGGTTATAAATAGGTTCATAAGCACTAGTAGAACATCTAGAACCTATTCTAGATCTTGAATACGACTGAAAGCTCCTCAGTTGTTATGTCAAACACAGCCACTTTGGAACACCTCAGAAGCTCTCAAAACTTCATTTTTAGATGCTTAATCGATTCCTGAAGGTGATTAGAGTTCTTTTAAACCATTAATTTGATCAAAGAATGAGTATTTTAAAAAGTCAACTCCTTAAATCCTATGGTCAAATCTAGGACAAATTTGAGGAATTCATGATTGATTTCTTGATTTAAGGGATTGATTAGGCTTCTAGATTAATTTAGAAGTGTTTAAATGAGATTTGATTGGATTTTATCGAGGATTTTCAGAGATTTGAGTTTCTAATAGTTTGGGTTCTTTTTTAACTCAATATCGTTCTTAGGTTCCTTTGTTGAGTTTTGAGCTCGAAACTTGCTCAGAATAGTCCTATATAGCCTTCTTATCTAATTTAGAACTTTTATTGAGATCTTAATCTCTCTATAGGATGAATTTGAGCTTAAATCTAAGCTTTGGACACTAAGTTTGAAGCTCATTAGCTTCTGGAGCTTTCTGAGCCTTTCCTGAGTTTAGTCTCTCTTCCTAACTGTGTGGAATACTTCACCGAAGTGTTCCAGACCCTCAATCGAGGGTAACTTAAGGTACGCAGGTCGATAGACCCGTGAATCCTCTCTAAAGCATATTTTCGGGCATGCAAATAGTGACAAGTTCTCCTCTTGAATTGATGGATCAAAGCTGATCCACTAATCAAATTGATGGTAGAATCAGTTAGAGGAAGCTAAGAGCTTTCCATTGAGCCTTTACTCGCTCAATTTGAGCACTTGAGTCATCTGGAATCTCCTTCTAAAGAACAACCTGACGCAGCGCTACACATGGAGACGCGGCTTAGATAGTCCCACCTCAAAAAAACTGGACTGCGCAAGTTGATATAAAAGCAAAAAGTCGCTGAGACCGCTTGGTCATCAGCACAGGACGCAACTAATAAGCATTTGATCCGATTTAGGCACATGCCGTGCACATGCGTATGTGTGTGTGCACAAGCGTGTGCCTGTGTTCGTGGACCCGGGTGGGCGAGTGAGTGCGTGGGCCTGTGATAGGGCGAGACTGTGCATTGGCTTAAATTGACTAAAATCCACCTAATTAAAATTAGGTTGGGCCACGAGTAGGGTTTGGTCCCACCCTACAGGGTGCTGCACATCCCTGAAAGAGGCCTAACCGCTCATTAACAAATTTTTGTTAAAGTGAAGAAGAACGTGGGTTGAAGTTGCATGAAATTGGCTAAGTGTGGAAAGAAATGAGTGCATAGTAAAATGAAGAGTTAAGGAAGAGAAGGAATAAAATGTGAGAGAGCTTAAGAGAAAATAAAGAGAATGAGAAGAGCTTAAGAGAGAGTTCAATAAAGGAGGAATTAATGAAAAAAAAGAAGAATATGATGAGTTTATCAGAAGTCTAATATTTATTTTTAAGTCGTGTCATCTAAAGATCAGATTCAAGGCAGGAGGTTAAGAAAAGATTGATTCGAGTTTTATATTGTAGTATGAGGCCCTATATTCATTGCATACTATTTCTGTCTCACATTTTTGTAATAACTTGTAATAAATATTCTTCTACTTGATTTTTATTGCAACTCATTCTTGTATACTTGTTTCTATTAATGGAACAATGCATGTATTAATTGTTCAATCCTATGTGTGTCTATTCATGTGCTTAACATATATGTAATTATAGGTATTATTAATTAAGTAATTAGTAATTAAGCAATCTAATGTTGAATTAAAATTACGATTATGCCTCCCAATGAATGACATAGACTCAACCAATTAAAAAGAATTAAATCTAAACTGTTAGGTTAGCTTGACCATATACTACAATCAACAACAATGATTTAATTGATTCAAGTTAACCTAAGCTATTTCTTTACGCAATTAATTAAGATATTTAACCTTAATTAACTGTGTTGAGATTTGAACAAATAGAATACCTTCTCATGTCTAAAAGGGTGCTATTAAAGTAAATACCATGAAGAGAATGTAATATCTACCATAACTAAACTCGATTATTGCATCATATTTCAACATGGAATCATTCATAAAGTTTAATAAATGATAGAAGATTAAAGGTGTAAGAAGAATTGGGGTCAAATCTTGGATCTCCATAATTTTCGTTAAGAAAATATAGCAGGTAGATTCATTTCAATCTTTAAATAGTTTCACTTCTACCATACTTTATATAAAATTGTTCCATACTTTACTTTTGTTGATCCCGATAGTCAATTCTACATTTTAATGAAAGCATTTAAGAAAAATTATCCGATGTATTGCAAAATACTATTTAGTCTCCAAATATGTGATTATAAGGAGTTAGATTGTGACAGAAGATGGCTAACAAGCAATTTTGCTTTTAGTTATCTTCAGAGAGGTGATACGATTTTGCCTCCTTAAGAGGTGATAGGATGTAATTAATATATATAGTGATGTAAAAATTAATGTTTAAATTAATGAGATTTGGTATACGTTTTTAATATCATATTAAAAGTATACAAATATCTTCGATGGTATAAAAAATTTTTACCTTCCATTACTTATATAGCAAAGAGGAGTTGAGGTGGAGGATCATGCGTGCAAGTGCACAAGCCTGGCCACACCTCAAGTTTGAGTGAAAATCAATTTAGAATTAAAATTTTTGACTCTTTTTGCTATAGGTTTTTTTGATTTTATTAATTTGTAGATTGATTTATTAATCGATCAATTGATAGATTAATTGAATCATAATTTAATGGCTTTGATTTAATCCCGTAAACACTAGGTCGCAAGCTCCATGTAAAAGTCACGAGGGTATTCTCATTTAACATACAATCTTCTCCCACTATACTCTCTTGTCTCTATTACTCGAGCTTTGAATGAATTCCATAAACATCAAATCATGAACTATGTATACGAGCCCTAAGGGTGCTTCCATTTCACGTGCTATCATCACCATCCGATACATATTGGTCAATAAATCTTCCAATCTGGTTGAGTGACTCACACAAAGTGTTAAGAGTTGTTGATGCAGATTGATCGATAAATCCACATCGATAAATTAAGAGGTGTTTGACACAGTGTGATTGATCAACTAAAAAAATTAGTCGATCAAAATTAGAATTTGGTTAATAAATTAAATTACCTTCGTTAAGTTCTCTTGAAGTCATTTTCAAGGACATCCAAGATCAAAGTGGACCAAATCTTGCAAGTGGATTGTCGCATCATAAGCGGAGCTCACCAAACTTCGATATACCGATATTATATGAGGTGATATCTTCTCTAAGAGAAATAATTCGTTGGCACTTAGCTTATAGCAACATTTTATTTTGTTTATTGATGATATCACATGTCACTGTTTTTTATTTTACTATTGATCTTATTATATTATGTCAAATTTGATTGATTTAATATTTCTTGTATGTGCAAAATCGTAGGCAATTCATATAATTTTACTTACATATTTCATATATGCATAGATTTCAATGGTAGATTGATAATTGTGACACCGGTCTTCCCATTATCTGATGAGATTAAGTTTCATTTCTTGCATGAGCTCTATTTAACACTTCTTTTGTCCTTTTGATTTTCTTTTTTAATGTATTCATTATTATCCTTTTATGTAATGATACCAAAGAAAAATAAATTCAAAATACTTAGAAATGCTAAAGCAGATATTTGTTTGGTTACCACCTTGATTTGACTAGCAAACCACCAAAAATGCATAAATCTAATATGAGATATAATAATTGTCAAACCTTTACTCCTCATCTCACTTCAAAAGAGCTGAATACCATGTTGATCATTAAACTTATTGCCATCATGAAGAAGCAAAACATAATGACTTGTGGTCATGTGTTGTAATACAGATAACTAACATGTATATAAAGATAGTTGTAACAGAACCAAGAATAGTATGACACACAAGATATATCTCGGTGAATAACATATCTATATTAAAGGTTGTGGTTCTCCACTGAAAATGAGGTTACTATTTGGTGGAATGCATGCAAGAACACAACAATGCAGGAGAGTTGCTAGGTTCACACTTGTAGCAAATTGTTGTCTCCCATAGGGAAGAGTTGAAATCTTCACCTGCAACAAGTTAGAAACCATTTAAGGCAGAAGGAGAGGGAAAGACAAAAGAGTTGCATTTAAGGCTGCACAGACATTTAAAGAGATGGTGAAATTGTATGCCAATAAATTGATGTAAATAGTTTAGAATGTAAGCCTTTCAAAAGAAACTAAAAAAGGTGAGGAAAGATCAGGGAAAAAATAACGAGGGATACATTATTTATCCAAAATTTAGTATTATTTCTTATACATGAGACCAAAGTCAAAAAATTGATACAGTCGATTCTATTCAAAATGGAAACCACTTGATTTTTTTTCCATGATCGTAGAATTCTTATGTTACTAATAAGAACTAGGAAATCATCAAAATGTAAAGATGATTTAAGATTAAATTTCTCATTCATAGAAAAAGTTGTGTCACCACCATTGATTAATGCCCAAGATAGGCCAAACTACTAAACTTGATACCTCTCTTTGTTTCTCTAGCCTAGATTGTCTTAAAACTAGTTTTTTGAGAAAATATGATAGAAGTTGAAGAAAATTTTTCATTCAATTTATTGGTTCTTTATCTTTCTTACTTTGCACTCCCTCCTTTTTAAGTAGAGATCTTCCTCATCTTCACTCTTTTTGATAATGGCAAGCTTTCACCCCCTTACATAAGGATTTCACTACAATTCAGTGCATCATTTACAACCGCTAATTATGGAGATATAAATCATGACAATCAAGTAGATTGATTTTCTACTAGCATAACATTACATCCAACTCTTTTAGGCTATCTTTGCTTAATAGTTTATGTTTATGATTGGATTGCTTTTAAGAAATATTAAGTTGAAACAAGGTGGTTGGGCACTAAAATAAGTAATTGGTCATATATAACAAATGAATTCATGTGATTTAAGTAAAAGATTTGAAATGTGATTTCGGTTGTTTTTTTTGTTATTGTTTGGTTGGATAGAGGAATAAATGTTGTGTTGATTTGATAGGTTAGATAATCCATCCTAAGTAGGGATGTAAGAATTGTAGTTTATTTGTTATTATTCTATCCCTTAACTACAACAATTAAATGATTGAACATAGTTTTGCCAAGACCTTTCATCAATTACTTTCATTAACATTGAAAATAAGAAAATAAAAGACCAGGACCTTATCCATTAAAAAAGGTTAGAAGACAATATGACATGCATACTGTATTATTGCCAATTTCTGCTACAACTCTTACATATTATAATGTGAAATTAATTAAACTAACATACAATAGGTATAGCCGCAATAATTAACACCTAAATCCATTCATTGCTTTCGTTCTCAAGCACATCATCAAGGAAGTCCTTCCACCATGATGTTAAATCATATCTTATATCATCGATCATCTACGATGGATCAAAATATGTGAAAACAAAAGAAGTAAACCAAACGTCTCAGTCAAAAAAAAAAAAAAAAGAGAAATCAAGCAATGAAAGTATATATATATATATATATATATATATATATTTCATTCTTTTTAACATACTGGCTCAATTTATTCCCCGCTCATTCTTTAACCATTCCAATCCCATCTCCCCAAATTTGATCGAGTGACAGACCTGCAAAGGAATTCACCGATAAAGGAGAAATTTATTTCTAACTCAAGCTAACGTTTTCTATTTGAATAAGAGTTGGGATAACACCAGAGTATAAGTCGAGATCAGTTGTTGATTGTTGATTAAAAGAGAAGAGTGGTACTGAAAGGTACACCATCAGTTCAGAGGATAAGTACATTTCCAGATCTAATCAAGGATATTTTGGAGGACGAAAGTTATTCCTACCACCGAAGCTAACCACTTCGAGCTATTTACTAGGAAAAATAACTCTGTTAACATGTATCGAGGGGATGTTTCCTATCCAAGCACATGCTGCAAACCTCCTATACCCCACCTACGGCCACACCCCCATTGGAACTTGGAAACCTATTTGCAATGATTATTCGGTTTCTGTATTTACTCCGAATATCGTAAAACATCAGGAAAAATTTAATTGGCCATTTGCGATTTTTACCAAAGGTACGTGCTGATTAACAGGTCAGTCAATAAATACGGAGGGAAAAAACAAGAAAAAGCCAGCAAAGCCCCGCCGATCCCACTCCCCCCGTTTCTTTCTTTCTTTGTTTTTTTCTTCTTATTTGCTTTTCTCTCTCGTGGGCCCCACACTTGTCCCCGAGGGCCACGTGCGCACACGCTGACGTCACCCGAGGCCCCCACCACCACTACCCCCACCCCACCACGTCCCAACGCCGTGTGCCGGTTCCGCTCCGTTTCCCAAGTCAAAAAAACAAACGTGCAGTAAATGCCCTCCGACTCGGTGGATTTTACGAAACTATCCCCACACCACACCTCGACCGCTACAGTTCTGGTTCCGTAACTACTTTTGTTTTGTTTTGTTTTTTTCTTTTTCTTTTTCTTGTTAGATTTTGTTTCCAATTATAACATGCTGTCGAGTTATAAATTTTAATATTTTAAAAATTAAATCTGTCATTGAATTGGTTAAATATTGATTTAATATTTTTTAAATGATTTGTATCGATTAAACTTGTGATGATGTCAGTATCATTCAACATGTGAAAAAGATCAAAACATGATATTTTTAGTTTAGTTTATATTAGTTTAATTAAGTTAAATTAGTTTGAATCAATATTTAATAAAAAATTATCAAATATATGTAGTAAAATAAAATTATTTTACAATTTTAATTATATTAAAATTAACATATTTTTATAAACATGAAACAAAAAATAAAATTATAATCAAAATTTAAAGCTTAACTTTGAAGAATACGTGTATCTTTAAATATTTGTTTCAAATTTTAAAATTATATATATATATATATATATTATCATTTAAATTTTTTTAACTCTTAAAAAAATAATCGAATCTATCAATTCAATTTAATTTCGATTGATTTACATTGATTTTAATTATTATCACTCAAATTAACGGATCCCACTCATAAGATATTAATTTTTGATTAAATCAATTGAATTTAGATCGGATTTTTAATGCTTTGATTCTAACTGGTCGCAGGCCATCTTAATCAAATCAATCAATAATCTGACATGCTGATTAATTAAAGTAAGTGGGGGGAAAATTGGAAGAATTTAACCGCGCTCGGGGAAGATAGCAAGAGGGAGAAAAGGATCCTGTGGGTTGTGAATCTGATTTGGTTATATAAATTTCACATGTGACAGCAAATACCTGACGACCACGTGGGAAGCATCTTCCTTCTCGACGTGGCACGCGGATGGAATAGAAAAGAGGGAGACCCCGACTGTTTATCTTAACTTGCGTGGATGCCCTCACGAAACTTCTTGTTGAACGGGAACCCTCGAAGAAGTTCACGTTGCCCCATTTCCTTTTTACCGGTAGTCCTGTGCAATTTGGAACGCTCCTCGCTCCAAAATATTCAACTACTCTGCAGATTGGATGGTTGTAATATAAAAGGCAAAACAAATTATCTCGTTATTCGATAAAGCTATAGATTGGATGAAGCTGTCATAAAAAATATGGAAAATATACGATAATGTCTACTTGAAATATATGACGGATGAGAGGGAATTCTCCACACTTCTCCGCGGGGGTACCTCCGCTGTCTCCTTCTCTTGAAGATGACTTTCTCATTTTTCGTTGGGCCACGAGGTTGATTGGGAAGCCTGGCCTTTGATTTGCCTTCTCCCCATGTGGATCTTTTCACTACGTTGATGGAGCCTTTATGTTGACATACTTGACGATTGGTGACGTTGAGCGGTCATGCAGTGATTTTGCGGTTGAGGGAACCTGAGGCCTGAGACGGCGGTGACGTGCTCGTCGAGGGAGAGGTTGAAGGGAGACATCCTTCCTTCTAGACTTGTCCTTGTCGAGTTGCTCTGACGAGGGCTTGTCTTTTCCTCATCGCTTGCTGTGCAACGTTGAGCAATGATGTGCAGTCGACGGCCTCCAACGTGCAGGCATTAGTAGGTGGAGCAGCACTAACGAGCAGCTGCGGCTAGCGAATGCATCTGCTGTCCATTGGCAAGCGGTTGCCGATGTGTGGTGGAGATCCGACGTGCTACTGCAATGGATGGTCAGAGCCACGTGTCCATTCGATGGTCCATGATGCAGTCGTTTGTTTGCGGTTTTCGAAAAGGTATGTTGTAGTGTGTTACGAAAAACGATGATCAATTTAATTTATTACTCGAAATTTAAAATATTCCAAGGTCGAACTCAGGGAGCAACATTGATTCTAGAAGCATAAAAATCACAATCCACCATAATGTAATGTTTTACAAAAAAAAGGGGGGAATTGTAGAGAATAAGAGTGGAATTAATCTCTCTCTTTTGTCTTTTCTCCCCTTCTTTGCTTTCTCTCTGTCTTCAGACGTCTGATTCTGAGAATCAGACGTCTTAAGTAGTGTTTTCTACAGTGCTTGTTTCCTTCTTCTTCCTCCTTTCTCTTTGGCTTTTTCTTCTTCTCTTCTTTTCTTCTCTACTTGGCCTTCTTGGCTTCTTTTCTTCTTCTCTGCTGAGCTGCACCTCCTCCTCCTTTTTCTTCCTTTCTTTCTGCTCTATGCCTTCTTCTTCTTCAGCTCCTGCTCCTGCTCCTCTGTGCGGCTAAGTCCTTGGCCGCTTCTTCTTCTGCCTCTTCTTCCTCCTTGCTGTTGCACTATCTCCTCCTCCTCCTCCTTCTTCTTCTCCTACTTCCCTACACAGTGTAAGGTTACGCAAAACCTAACCCCTACCCTCCCCGCATCTCTCTCTCTCTCAAATTCACTCCAGGGTTCGCTCTCCCAGAGCCTTAATCAGGTAAGCGGGTTGGGTGACGCGCCCAGGACCAGGCATACCTGCGTGGGTGGTGCGTGAGGTGTGCACAGGCAGGGACTAATCGAATTCGAGTGCCAGGTCCGCGGGGAGTGAAATCGGACGAGGAGTGGTGGGGGTGCGAGGGACCTCACCCCAGTGTTTCGAGGCGATAAGCTTGAAACACTTTTACAATTTATGTGCGAGTGCATGCCCACACACTTCCGAGGTGGGACTAAAAGTCCCACCCACTTGTCATGCGCCTGGCAGCAGCAAATGCGTGTAATCTCCCCTTCAGCAAAGGCCTCTACCACCAATTGAAGACCTGGAGCTGTGCGCGGAAGTATTCCGCGCGACCTGGGCTGCTGGCCTGGAGTTGGAAAGGCTTGGAGCTGCTTGCGAGCTTGCTCCAAGCTCGACGTCAATGGCGGCAGAGGCACGGGACTTGAATCCACGAATATGGCCTTGCGGCCCTGTCAGAACGGTCGGCGAGCTTCGCCAGAGCACGGCGAAGACAGTGCGGGGGTCGGCGTGGCGTGAGGGGGCCGGAGTGTGCGTGAGAGTGGGTGTGTTCGGGGGGTGTTCTGGATGTGTGGCGTGGTGAGCGGAGTGAGGATTTAGGATCAATGAGGTGTTGTGGTGCTTATGGGGTGGTTGGCGAGGTGGATGGAGGTGTGGAGCGGCGAGGACGCCTCGTCGGAGGTCTGGCCAAAGGTGGAGATGGCGATGGTGGACAGTGGAGTCAAGGAGTTGAAAGATCAAATTGATAGAGGGGAAATAAAAATGAGAGTAAGGGGAACTTATCCGGTAAGTTAGGAGCGAACAGGGGAGGCGGAGATGGCAAATAGCTGGCACTCCTGTCGCCGGAGACGAAGATGCCAGGGGAGAGAACATCGACTAGGAAAAGGGGTCGCAGAGCGCCCACTGGTGTGGCGCGGCGCTGCAGAGGATGGTGGAGTTATCCCTGCCAATGGTATGGTGGTAGGGCAACGAGAGAGGAGAGGGAGAGTCGTCGGAAGCTCTGGCAGTTGGCCAGAGTTGGGAGGAGACGAAGAGGAGGGGGAATCTCAGGCCAAACGAAGCTTGGGAGGTGCGGAATGATCTGGGCTTGCTTAAATTGGCACGGACAGGAGGTTATTCACAAGGAGGCGGCCAGAAGTCGTCGTCGAAGGCATGGCTGGAGGGGATACCCATACTTCTTGAGCGTTCGCACGAGAGGTATGGGGCGATTTAGGGTATGGAGAGCTGCTCATGTGGTAGGGGTTTCGCAAAGAGCTCCCCTTTCAAATCTGGGAGCAGCTCCCCAGGAAAACAAGGAGAAAACCGCCTTGCAACGTCGCTGGCGGTATGGGTCCCTACTGCAATGGTAGAGGGACCTGAATGAAGAAAGTGACGAGAAAGCTGAGGGGATTTTCGCAAGGGTTTTCAAAAGTTAGGGGCCAAAATGTAATTGGCTGGACTATTTTGCAAAGTAGGTCAAAATGACCTTCCCTGTTAAGACCCGTGCCATCAAAACACTTTAAGACGTCTGGGAGTTGGTCCAGACGTCTGGTCAGACGTTTTGACACCTTCCCAGACGTCTAGAAATCAATTTTTGCGTGCGTACGACCACGAGTCTACGCGCGTGCCGCGCGCAGACTGAGCCCCAGCCGCCTTCTTCTCTTTCTTCTTCCCTCGCAGACTTACAAAGCTCCCCCCCCCGTGCCTACATATATCCCCTCCTCTCCCTCACTCCACCCCACACCATCCGTCTTCTCCTTCCTCCAGCGCGAGAGTGAGAGAGAGCGCGGCAGCTGCAGCCGAGTGCAACGGCAGAGAGGAGTAGCGAGAGGGAAGAGAAGAGAGTGTGCTAGCCGTGAGGGAGCTCGTCGGAGAGGCTCGCGGCCGGTCGGGCTTGCGCGAGGCGGAGTGTTGTTTCGGGGAAGTCCTCCCCGACGGTGCTGCAGTTAGAGCAGCGGGCAGACGAGCGTGGCGCGGCCGTCCACAACAGGAAGAAGACGAAGGAGCTTCTGATTCTGGGATTTTTCCCAGAATCAGATGTCTGGACCTACATCCAGACGACGCAGACGATGTCTGGAGGGAGCTCCAGACGACTGAGAGGTACATATTGCGTCTTATGCTTCCCCTTTGCGGATATGGCCAGGTAGGCCATTTCGCCGAGGCTCTGTTGCGTGCCGTGTTGAGAGATTTTGCGTGCGCGTGCAGGTTCCGCTTCAAGAAGGTGCGGGGCACACCCTCCCACGCAGCTCAGACGTCTGGGTGAGGCATCAGACGGCGGAGAGCGTCTCCAGACGTCCGGAGGGAAAGTCGGACGTCTGGAACTAGGTCTAGACGATTCAACAGGATCCCTGGACGTCTGAGGAGTAGTGCAGAGTGAGGTATGGATCTGGATCCCTTTTAAGATGTTTGGAAGGTGTTCCAGACGTCTGATTTGAGTAGGAGTTGCCATTTTTTACCCGTTTAGGGTCCGTTTGAGGTTTGATTTCCGTGTTTAAGATCCCGTTCTTCTTCATATAAGTTCCTCTATTTGTTTGATAAACTTTTATCCTATTCTGAGTGGTTCCTTGTGGTTGATCCTTGTATTAGGACCTCGTTCTATTGTAGATTTGAGGGTTATGGAGGCACGCGGACTCGCTAAAATAGCCCCCATTACTCCTAATTTTACAGGTAGAGTGGCTTCCCTTAGTTAATTACAAACATAAATGCATATATGGAATAAATGATAGATCTTAGGGTATCGTATGAATCCTAAGACCAGAAACACTAGATTGAATGATAGATCCTAGGGTATGACATGAATCTTAGGACTAGAAACACTGAAACGAGTGTATTGAATGCCTGAATTGCAGTCTTGGATGAGTAGATAGAATAGTAATAATTGCTTGTAATTAGATAACAGCTGCCTGTGAAATGTAGAGTACTGTCGTTAGTAACTGATGAGAATCTCATCATGAAGCCTAACTAGCACAATTTAATCTAAATAAGTGTGAAGAAGCTCTTACAAAACCTAAAGAGAGGCTTAATGATGAGAACCTCATCATGAACCCTAACTAGCACAATCTAATCCGATTATGTGTGAAAAAGCTCCTATAAAACCCAAAGAGAGGCTTAACTCAGAGAATTCTGAGTTAAAGAATAAAATAAATCATCAGGGGTAAAACTGCAATTTCACCAATGCAGTATGCAAACTGGGTAATTAAGGATCCAAACATAGGTCAAACAAGCTTAATAAGAAGGGAAGTAGGATGATCTGATCTAAAAAGGGTTATAGTAACTTCTAGGAATTAAATAACATTCTGTAACCTTAAAATAAACGCAGTTCAATTCACGAGGTTAGAGGTAGGATAAAAATCAACTAAACTCTCTAAAATTCATATAAAAATATTCTCTAGGGTTTAAAACCTTCAATTTGGCCTTTGAAACCTATTTTGACCTAAAATGAGAACCATGCCAAATTAATGACTTAATTTGGATTTTTGCGCAAATTGATCGGTCAAACATGGTCCAACCTAAAATAAAAATTCACCATTAAAATACTTTGGTTCAAATTAATCTAGTATAAAAACTTGAGTCTAAGAAAAGACCATCTTGACCGACTTTATAAATTGGTCCTCTTTATTTACTTTTTGACCCTTATCTTTTGAAACCCTTACATTTAGGCCCCCAACTTCTCATCGTTCTTTGCAGAACAGTCCTCCCTGCCACTTCTGTGCAGTGCCATGCCTCCGGCGACCTTGCGCAGAGGATGGCGTCGCGCAGGGTAGGGTGGCCGTCCTCTAGAACAGATAGGGGGTTCCCTGTGATGTCCTCTGTCGCAAGGACCTGCCCATGACCTCTGCCATCAACCATGCCTCTCGTGCGAACGCATGACAGGCATGGGTCTCCTTTCCGGCCACTCTCCGGCGAGGCTGGCACGTCGCGACCTCGGTCCTCTCTCTGCGCCAAGGCCTTTATAAGGAGCGGTAAGGTCTGCCGACTCCTTCAACTTTCTTCTGGCGGAGAAATACCTCGCACTTCGTCTCTTCCTCCTCCGGTCAGAGCGCCCGAAGCTTCCGACGATCTTCTCCTCCTCCTCCTCCTCACTCTGCTGCCCTACCTGCAGTAGAGTTTACTCTTCCTTGTCGTCCGCGCTAGGCCATACCAGATGGTGCCCTCCTACCGCGTCCTCGTCGCCGATACCCTCCTCCTGGGCATCTTTGTCCTCAGCTCCGGTAGGCACGAGCCTGATGCTTCTCTCTCCACCTTCTTCGAGTAAATAGGTACAAAGTTTCCTCTCTCTCTCCCTTGTATTTTCCCCCTATTAATTTACCATTTCAACCACCCGCCCACCACTGTCCAACTCCATCTTCCCCATATCCTGGTCACCCTCTCCGGCGAGGCCATCCCACTTCCACAGACCTCCTCACCCCTCGCCGACCAGCCCAGAGGCTCCCCCTCACTCCACTCAACCGATCTCCCCTCTCCATTCACTACCAATCACCACCCGACCACCCCCCGAACAAACCCATCTTCCCGTGCACAGTCTGACCAAGGTCTACCTCCACACGCGCTCTCGCGCCTCGCCGACCCCCGCACCGTCTTCGCCTCACTTCGGCGAAGCTTCCTACGTTTTATGATGTGGCCGAGAGGCCATCATTGTGTTTTCAGGTCAGAGCCCCCTCGCCGCCATTGCTGAGCTGCTGTAGCTCCTTCGCTCACAGCTCCAGACTTTCTCCAGCCCAGGTGCACATCCCAGGCAACGCGGATTGCTGCTGCGAATACGCCCAGGCTTGCAATTGGGTTGCAAGCCTCACAGCTGCCCCAATTGGTTGCGATTTCCTCAGCCGCAGACACGCGATCTGGAGGTAGGACTTTAGTCCCACCTCGTAAGTGTGCAGCCGAGCGCCTACACTTAAATTGAAAAAGTGCATCGGGCTTGTTACCTTCGATACACAGGGGTCAGGTCCCTCTCACCCGCACGCAGTGCGCCACGTGCTCGCTCGCCCTAGCCCGCGCTCACACCCCGCGGGTCTGGGCCGGATCCAACTACTCGACCACTCACTCCTCGCCGACCACCGCACGCCGGTGGGCCTGGTCCCGGGAGCGCCACCCAAACCCGAATACCCAGCTCTGGGAGAGCATTCCTAAGAGAGATTCTAAGAAAGAGAGAGACGCGGGGAAGGGGTACGGGTAGGTTTTGCACTGACCACTGTGTGTGCGCATAGGAAAGAAAGAAAGAAGAAGAAGAGGCAAGCCAAGGAAGAAGAAGAGAGGAGGAGCGGCCGAAGCCTTAGCCGCACTAAGCAACTGAAGTAGAAGGAAGGAAAGCACTGTAGCAAATGCACAGATAAGTCATCTGAGCACTGCATTAGACGTCGGAAGGGCAGCAGCCAAAAGAAGAAGAAAAGAGGAAGGAAAGTCAGCGGCCAGAGTAGAAAGAAGAGGAAAAGAAAATAAGTAGAAGAAGAGGAAAAGAAAAGAAACATAAGCAGAGAAGAAGAAGAAAAGAGAGAGAAGAAAGAAGACACATCCGCAAGGAAAGAAAGAAAAAGAAGAAAGAAAAGAAAGAAAGAAAAAGAAAGAAGAAAGAAGAAGAAGAAGAGGAATGACCAGAGCAGAAGAAGAAGAAGAAGCCAGAGAAGAAGAAGAAGATCACCACAGCCGCAGAAGAAGAAGAAGAAAGAAAAGAAAAGAAAGAAGAAGAAAGGAAGACTCTGCAGGAGAAAGCAGAGAAAGAGAAGGAGATCAGCTGAGAAAGAGGAAGAGAGAAGAAGAAGAAGCCAAGAGAACTCTAGCTTCCTCTCTCTCTCTCTCTCTCTCTCTCTCTCTTATACTTTTGTAACCTAATTGAGAACATTTATATTTCTAGAATTCTAGTTGCTCCCTGAGTTCGACCTCGGGAAAACTTTTTATTTAGAGAAAAATTTGTAGTAATCTGGTAGTTGTTTTGTCATATACTACAACGATTGTAAACCATAATAAACATAACGACGAAACACGCATCACCAGCCGTTACTACTTAATTCAGAGAATTCTGAGTTAAAGAATAAGACAAATCATAAGGGGTAAAACTGTAATTTTACCAATGCAGTACGCAAACAGGATAATTAAGGGTCTAAACACAGGTCAAATGAGCTTAATAAGGAGGGAAGTGAGATGATCTGATCTGAAAAGGGTTATAGCAACTTTTAAGAATTAAATGACATTTTGTAAACCTAGAACAAATCTACTTTAATTCACGAGGTTTGAGGCAGGATAAAAATCAAATAAACCCTCTAAAATTCATGGAAAAATATTCCCTAGGGCTTAGAACCTTCAATTTGGCCTTTGCAACCTATTTTGACATAAAATGAGAATCGTGCCTAATTTATGACTTAATTTGGGTTTTTGTGCAAATTGATCGATCAAACATGGTTCAACTTAAAATAAAATTTTACCATTAAAATCCTTAGGTTCAAATTAGGCTGGTATAAAAATTTGGGCCTAAGAAAAGACGATCTTCACCGACTTTACAAATTTGTCCTCTTAAATTACTTTTTGACCCTTATCTTTTGGAACCCTTGCAAATGGCCCCCTAACTTTCTCGTCGTTCTTTGCAGAACAGTCCTCCCTGCCATTTCTGCGCAATGCCATACCTCCGGCGACCTTGCGTGGAGTATGGCGTCGCGCAAGGCATGGCGCTCGTTCTCAGGAACGAGCGGGTGGTTCCCTGCGTCGTCCTCTGTCGCAGGGACCCTCCCTGACCTCTGCAACCGGCCATGCCTCTCGTGCGGACGCATGAAAGGCATGGGTGTCCATTTCTGGCCATCTCCAGCGAGTAGAGGCACGTCGTCTCCTTGGTCCCTTCTCCTCGCTAATGCCTTTATAAGGAGCGGTAGGGTCTGCCGTCTCCTTCAAGCTACTTCTAGCGGAGAAAAACCCTCGATTTCGTCTCTCCCCTCTCTGGTTAGAGTGCCCTAGCTTCCGGTGACTTCTCCTCCTCCTCCTTGTCGCTCTGCTGCCATATCTACAGCAGAGCCCACTCTGCCCCATCTTCCCACGCCAGGCTGCACCAGCTGGCGTCCTCAGATCTCCTCCTCGTCGCCGATAACCCCCTCTTGGGCACCTTCGTCCCCAGCTCCGGCAGGCACAAACCGGACGTCTTCCTCTCCCTCTTCGTCAACTAAGTAGGTAGGAATCTTCCCCTCTCTCTCCCTTATATTTTCCCCTTCTTAATTTACCATTTTAACCCACCGATCGCCACTGTCCATCACCACCTTCCCCATCTCCGGTCGCCATCTCCGGCGAGGTCGCTCCACCTCCAAAGACCATTTCACCCCTCGCCGACAAGCCCAGAAGCTCCCCTTCACTCCACTCAAGCATTTCCCCCACTCCATTCACTGCCCTTCACCTCCCGACCACCCCCCGAACACACCCACTTTCGCACACACAGTCTGCCCTAGGCACACGGACACAGGCGCTCTTGCACCTCGCCGACCCTCGCACTGCCCTCTCCACACTCCGGCGAGGCTCCTTGCATTGTCTAATGTGGCCGTGAGGCTGTCTTTATGATTTCATGTCTCCGCCTCCTCGTCGCCATTGACGAGCTGCTGAAGCTTCTTCGCAAGCAGCTCCAGGACTCCTCCAGCCCAGGTGTGAGCCCCAAGCAACGCGGGGTGCTTCCGTGAGTGCTTCCGAGGTGGGGCGTCGCGAGCCTTCGCTGCTGGCCCAATTGCCAGCGCCTTCTCGCCTGCGGGAGCGCAGAGCAGAGGTGGGACTTTAGTCCCACCTCGTAAGTGTGTGGCCTCGTGCCCACACTTAAATTGGTTTTGTGATATTAGCTGTTCGCCTTCGACACACAGGGGTCAGGTCCCTCACCCATGCACGTAGCGCGCCACGCGCTCGCACCCGCCCTCGCCAGCGCTCACGCCCCGCGAGCCTGGGCCGAACCCGACTACCCGACCAAGCACTCCTCGCCCACCACCGCACGCCGGTGGGCCTGGTCCCGGGCGCGCAACCCGACCCGATTACCCGACTCTGGGAGAGCTTTCCAAAGAGAGATTCAGAGAGAGAGAGACACGGGGAAGGGGTAGGGGTAGGTTTTGCACTGATAGTTGTGTGTGCATGCAGGGAAGAAGGAAAAAGGAGGAAGAGCAGCTAACGACTTAGCCGCACTAAGCAGCTGCTGAAGAAGAAAGGAAGGAGAAGAACTGAAGAAAAAGAAGAAGAGCCGCACTGTAGCAAACGCACAGTTAAGCCATCTAAGCACCGAGTCAGACGTTGGAGGGTCAGCAGCCAGAGCAGAAGAAGGCAGGCTGAAGAAGAAAGAAAGAAGACGCAAAGAAGAAGAAGAAGACAGGAGAGAAAGAAAGAAAGAAGAGGAAGGGCCAGAGCAGAAGAAAAAGAAGAAGAAGAAGAAAAGAAGGAAGAAGAAAGGAAGACTTAGCAGCTGAAGGAGAGAGAAGGCAGAAGCCTCTGCAGCTGCAAGGAAGAAGAGAAGAAAATCAGAGAGGAAGAATGGAGAAAGAGAAAGGGTCACGACAGCCGCAGCAAAGAAAAGAAGAGAGAAGAAGGCAGATTGAAGAAGAGAAGAATCAGCTGAAAGAGAAGAAGAAAAGAGGAAGAGAGAAGAAGAAGAAGCCAAAAAAGAGAACTTTTGCTCCCTCTCTCTCTCTCTTATTCTTTTTGTAACAGAATTGTGAACCTTTATGTTTCTAGAATTATAGTTGCTCCCTGAGTTTGACCTCGGGAAACTTGTCATTTCGAGTAATAAATTGTATTCAACTGGTAACTGTTTTATCATATACCACAACGACTAAATAACTATAAAGACAAAAGAAGTGCGACTAGTAACTGCTACATGTAATTCCTGTTTTTTTTGAAATTAAATATGAGCTGCTTGAATATAAATTGGAAAAGATAGATTGAATGTTGGGAACATGTGCTATCTGCGAATAAACCTGAAATGATGAAACATAATATGGCTTGGCCTGAGAAACATGAGCATGAACCCTACGGGGAATTAAGAGTAGAGCTCCTAAAAATAAATAGAATGGAACTGGAAAGGTGAATGGGGAAGTGAGCTGGCCCTTGAGTACAGAGTACCAAGGAGAGCGACTGCTCCCCCTATGTAGTGCAGAGCGGAGCTAATCGCCCTAGGGTTGGGACCCGGGGTTAGGACTGGCCACTTTGTACCGACTCTGTGGCCCTCGCGTACACAGTACCGGGGAGAGCTACTAGTGTAGGGAGAGAGCTAGCCACCCCACAGGACCCGTGGTTCAGCTAGCCATCCTACACCGACTTGTTAGGCCCACTGGGCAAATCAGGATAGTCAAGCGAGGGTGCGCGGATTGTGGATGGCCGAGACCCCTGTTTGGTTATTAGGGGCTAAACCCCTGTTACTGAGAGGGCTATGCCCTATACTGGTTCCATGCTGTGCTTTGGGCGCACCTGTTAACGGAAACGACTGACCGCGTGCCAGTGCGGGGTAGGTACCCGTGCGTTTATCACGCGTGCCGTAGTCACCGTTACGTCTATCAGCGACCTTGAGGTGGTTGACTGAGTGTAGGACCACCACGGGGAACTCTCCTGGCCAGGAGAGCACCACGTGCTACTTCTACTTTTCGGAAAAGACTGCAATCAAGATCCTTCCCACGAGGAACATTCGAGATTAAGAAAAAGACCTGATAAATAAACCAAGTGATGAAAGAAAGAATAATTAGTTGAATAAAGAAAGAAATTGAAAACAACAGCTACCTGTCCACCTTTACTGTTGCTCTTAGTTAGCTGGTTGAAACTCAGCGTTTCGTCGACGTGTTGTACTTACCACCTTTTTGAGGTCCAGGTGTTGAGCAGCTAAAGCCTACGGCTGCAGAGGGTGCTGGGCACAGTAGAGCCCAGTAGTTGTACTTTAGTTATACCACTTTTCTGTAGTAGTGAGTATTTTGTTACATTCTTGTACTCTTTTATTGAAATTTTATATTCCTGTACCCTTTTTAAATTCTCTACTGTTGTGGTGGTGTGTACTATAGTAGTTTATTTCTTTACTACTGTACTTTTATTTTTTTTTAGTTGCTTGCATGGTGAATGTGATTTATTTTACTTCTTTTTGGATACTTTCTCATTGGACGATTGGGTCTTGGGAATAGTTGAATCGGTCCTGTCTCGTGTCCTGTAGGGATTCGGGAACTGGGTCGTAACATTCCCTTAGGTCCAAATTTTGGTACAAATCTAATTTGGACCTAAGGAATCCAATGGTGAAGTTTAATTTTAGGTTTGACTTCGTTTGACTGGACAGTTTGCATAAAAACCTAAATTAGGTCAAATATTAAGTTTGGACCCCAATCTAGGTCAAAATAGGTTCCAAAGGCCAAATTGGAGGTTCTAAACCCTAGGGGATATTTTTCCATGAATTTTAGAGGGTTTAGTTGATTTTTTATCTTGTCTGAAACCTTGTGAATTCAAGTGGGTTCTAGGGTTATAGGATGTCATTTAATTCTTAAATCTTACAATAACCCTTTTCTGGCTGAACCGTCCCACTTTTTCTCTTATTAAGTCCAATTGACCTATGTCTAGACCCTTAGAAATTCCGTTCATGCACTGCAATGGTAAAATCGCAGTTTTACCCCTTGTGTCATGTTTTATTTTCAGATTAACAATTCATTGAATTAGGCCTTCTCTTAAGTTATGTAGGTGCATTTGTTTACTTTATTAGATTAAAATGTGCTAGTTAGGGTTCATAATGAGGTTCTCATCAATCCACGTTCGATGTTGGAAGTTTCTCTGTCGTTGTGGATGTATTTGGTCTTTTCTTGTTCTTTGTTCTTTAGATTAGGTTTACTTTGTTGGGCACTGCGTGAGACATCGAACCTCATATGGTCGAGTTTTCTGACTAGTCAGAAATTGATTTAGACCTTTGGTCAACTTTATCGATTTATTCGTTGGCGCATTTCTTTGAGATTTATCTCGCTAACATCTTATCATACCTATAAACATGAGATCAACCCTCTTCGAGAGGCTAACCAGTTTCTGATTTTGAGACACATCTTTCTTTTTGTTTCTCCTTTTTTTATGTTTTATTTTTAAGCTTTTGGGTTCCTCCGTTTCTATAGGGAATAACCTTTCCCTCTTTGAAGTCACCAGGTCTTTTCTTTCCCCTTTGAGATGCATCTTATATCATATTCTTCCCTATAATAAAAATGTTTTTTCATAAAAAAAACCAAACAAATATATGACATGCGGACAAGAATACACTTGCGTATGTATGGCCTTTGGTTACAAATGATAATTAAAGGAATTCGAAAATTTCCATACGGAATAATTAAATTCTTGATGGAACCAGCTAGCATACGACCCAATTTCAAATCCTTACAAGATTCGAGACCGACCCGCATCGACTAATCCCAAGACCTAGTCGTCCAACGAGAAATAACCAAAAGCAAAAAATATTCCACAATTTGACGGGGCTAGATCGTGTTTTAACAAATATTACGTTGTAATATAGATGAATTTTCATCGAAAACAAATAAAGATTTATAACTCGAAAATCATAGTATCCGAGGTTGAATACATGAAGCAATCTAAGTATTCCAAACCTTGAGAATACAACTTTTTAAATGAGAAGAAATGACTAGTTCAATGAGAGTGATATAGAAAGAAATTGCTCAAGGGAAAAAAAATGGACGTCTGATACAATATCAGACGTCTTAAAGTAGCTCCTTTTCTTCTCTTTCCTTGTTGCTTCTATTCCTCTTCTTTATTTCTTTTCTTCTTGATTTGCTGCCAAGGTTTGGCTTTCCTCTTCAAGGTCTAGCTTTCTTGAATCTTTGTCTACCCCTTGTCTTTTTCTTCTTCCTTCTTCAGTTCTGTTCGCTTCTTCTTCTCTGCCTTGCCTGTTCTTTTTCCACGACAGAGCCTCCTTGCTTCTTCTCCTTCCCTCCTTGGTTCTGTTTCCCTTTGGCCTTGCTTCTTCTTTTCTGCCTTGCCTTTCTTTCTCCTCTGCAGAGCCTCCTTCCTTCTTCTCCTTCGCTTTGCAACGGCTAAGTCCTTGCGTCCTGCACACAAGCACACAGCAAAACCTACTCCCCTACCATTCCCACGCGTCTCTCTCTCTCTGTATATCACTCTTCAGCACGCTCTCCCAGATACAGGTAAACGGGTCGGGTCGCGTGCCCGAGTCCAGGCACACCGACGTGGGTGTGGTGCGCGAGGAGTGCTCAAGATAGTGTTGGGTCGGGTCGCGCCAGATCCGCATGGTGAACTCACGGACGAGGCACAGTGGTTAGGTGAGGGACCTCATCCCAAGTGTAACTGGAGGAAACGAGGCAATAACACAAAAATAATATAAAAGATACACATGCTTTGTGACTTACCGAGGTGGGACTAATGCCCACCGCTCTCTCTCACGCGCCCACAGCAGACTGTGCCTTCAATTCCCACAACTGCAGGCTCTGCGGCGTCACTCGTTGGGTTGACTATCTTCGCAAGACCTTCCCAAGTTTGCAGCACCTGGAATCCTGCAGTCCTGCGACCTGGAGCAAGCATGCAGCTTCCTCGAGTCACCGCCAATGGTGGCCGGAGCTTGAAATTTGCCTGACACAACAAGGGTCTTGCGGCCCAATCAGATCACAGGGGGACCTTCGCCGTGTCACGGCGAAGGTGAGGCGCTAGGTGGCAGGCCGCGGGGCAGCCTAGGCGTGCGTGCCTAGGTCGCTCTGTGGCCGGACGGATGGGTGTGATCGGGGGGCTATTGTGGCGGTGTAGAGGGACTGTGGATGAGTGGAGGGTACTCAGTGAGGTGAGGCGGAGGTTATGCAATGGTCGGCGAGACGTGTGGGGCTGCGGAGAGATGGGAGCATCTCGTCGAAGGGTGGCCGGAGATGAGGAAGGTGGCGGTGGACAGGGATGGTCGAGGAGCGGTTGTGTGAAATAAAGTGATGGAAATGAAAGAGGGGAAGATGAGGAACTCATCTGGACTGTTGGGAGTGAAAGGGGGCAATGGAGTCAGACGGCTCGTTTGTGCCGTCGTCGGAGAAGACAACCTTGAGGGAGATAACGGCGACGAGAAGGAGGTCAGGCAGGCGTGCGCTTAGTGCGGCGCGACGTGGGAAGATGAGGCGGAGTGGACTCTGCTACTGGTATGGCAGCAGAGTGGCGAGAAGGAGGAGAGGTAATCGCTGGAGCTTGCGGGTTTCTTGGCCGGAGAGAGGAGAGATGAAATTTGGAGGATTCTACGACCAAAACAAGTCTAAGAGATTCGCAGAGGGTCGGAGGTCCTTTTATAGGTGCAGGCCGAGCTTCTGGTGCGTGGAGGGCAAGCCTTTAGCCACCATCGTCTCGCCGGAGAAGGAAGGTGGTTGGGATCCAAATCTTTCGTGCGTTCGCACGAGAGATTGGACAAGAATCAGAGATTGTGATCGATCTCAGATGGAAGGGGATTCCTCAGAGAATCTCCCTTCCAATTCTGGGAGGAGATCTTTGAGGGATCAGAGAGTATCCCCCTGCCTTCCTCGCCGGAGAAGAATTCTTCCCCATTAATGGCGGAGGGACCTGATTGTAAGATTGGCGAGAAAGCTAGGGGGTTTATGTGATGGTTTTCAAAAGATAGGGACTAAAATGTGATTGGGTGTATTAAATTGCAAAGTAGGTCAAGATGACCTGCCCTTAGGTCCAAATTTTGGTACAAACCTAATTTGGACATAAGGAATCCAATGGTGAAGTTAGATTTTAGGTTTGACCACGTTTGACATTTTGCGTAAAAATCCAAATTAGGTTAATTGATGAGTTAGGACCCTAATCTAGGTCAAACTAGGTTCCAAAGGCCAAATTGATTATTCTAACTTGATTTTTATCCTGATCGGAACCTTGTTGAATTAAGCGGGTCTGTTTTAGGGTTACTAAATGTCATGTAATTCCTGGATTGCATATGAACCCATTTCTGATTGAATCAACCTACTTTTTATCTTATTTAGATCATTTGACCTATGTTTTGTCTCTGAGAAATCCCGTTTATGTACTGTAATGGTAAAATTGCAGTTTTAACCTTTATTTCATATTTTCTTCTCAGAACACTTATTCTTCCAATTAAGCCCTCTTCTAAGTCATGTAGGAGCTTTTATTCTCTTTATTAGGTCAAAATGAGCTAGTTATGGCTCATGATGAGGCTCTCATCACACAACCACAAGTACAATATAACTAAGCAGAAAATAATACAGAGACAGTAAAGGAAACATAACTAAATACATCATAGTAGTACAGGTCATCACAACTACAACAGCGGAAAATAAGGTGGAAATGTGACAGAAATAGCATTACATATAACAAATACTCACTACTACAACAAAAAGACATGCTGGAACAGAAACGACAATAGTTAAGGCTGGGCTCGACTGGGCCCAGCTCCCTCTGCAACCGGTGGTGCTGGCTGCCTAACTCCCTGACCTAAACAAGGTTATAAAATTTCGTAGTCAGCTAACGCTGAATAGAGTGGTAACTGAACCATTTACATGTAATTAAGACAAGCAACTAATTATTCATTTTTATTTAGCTCAACCAAGTAGATCTGATTTGTTTGTTCTTTTATTTATCGGGTCATCTCTTGATCTTATCTGTTTCTCAAGGGAACGATCTTGATTGCAACGTTTCTCATGATGTAAGATTTATACGTGGTGCTTTCCTAGTCGGAAGAGTCCCCCGTGGTAATCCTACATCCAGTCAATCACCTCGAGGTCACAATCACGACGTAGCGGTGACTACGGCACGCATGATAAACGCACAAGTAGCTATCCCGCACTGGCACATGGTCAGTCATTACCACTAGCGGGTACGCCTAAAGGTACAGTGCAGAATAACACATGGCCTTGCCCTCTCAGAACAGGGGTCTCACCCCTCCATAGTTCGCGTACCCTCATCCAACTATCCCTGTTTGCCCAGTGGGCCAAACAAGAGTTAGTGTAGGGTGGTTAGTCCTAACCTCGGGTCCCGTGGGGCGACTAGTTCCCTCCCTACACTAAGTAGCTCACCTCGGTACCACGTACACGAGGGTTAAGCAGAAGTTGGTGTATAGTGACTAGACCTAACCCCGGGTCCCAACCCAAAGGGGTGGCTAGCTCCCCTCTACATGAAATAGACAGTTGCTCTCCTTGGTACCACGTACACAAGGGCCAGCTCACCTCCCGTCTACTTACTAAGTTCTTTCCATATACAAGAGTTGTTCTATTAATTCCCCGTAGGGTTCATGCTTGTATTCCTTTTATTCCATTTTTTAACATTCCGATCTCACTATTCACATTACAGGTTTCATTCTTATAATAGGTAGCTTGTGCTTTACCAATTGAAAAAGGATCACATCAATAAACTAATACATTTGCTAGCAAGTTGGTTTAACATGCATCTCAAGGAAATGGTGTAACTTAAGCAATATTCGTTCGCTTCTGCCCAAGGGTTTATTTCACGTCCTAGGGTTCAATTAAGTTATTCTAAACAAGCACTTTGTTTGATTAAAACTTGATATTAAAGCAAACCACTCTACCAGGAAACACAGGAGGAATGAGGGCTAGAACCGCAGGTCCTATCGTCTCTACGGGTCCCGAACACGCTATAGGCTAGTGACCTGTACCAGTGATTAAGTCACATCATACAAATTCAAAACAGCATATATTCGACACTAACACGTAGAGAAACTCGAGCAGAAAGCAACGATACTTTGTTTACGAAAATCCGATTACTTTGAGGGGAGTCCCGGACGTCCGACTCTCCTTCCGATCATCTGGGGGTACAGTCGATGTCTGGCAATGTGATCAAATGTCCAAAAGTACCTCGAAGGGTGCACCACACGCCTTTCCAACGCTCTGCACCTGCATACAAACGCATAGACCCAAAATCAGCTAAGGGTCCCATCTGAATGGCCGAAACCCGTGCAGAAACACGTACATCGGCACTAAACGTGCTTTCAGACGTCCGGCTTTAGCTTTGGACGTCTCGTTGTTGCTCCATACGTCTGGTAGATGCTTTAGACATCTGATACTGGAAGGATCCAGTACGTAGAACTCCCCGCGACGTTGTCTTCTCTGCGAGCTCAACTACAGGAGCTGCAGCAGTGCCTCGAGTAGCTATAGGATGCCGAGGCTTCTGCCCGCGAGCTCCTCCTCCTCGTACGCGTCCTCGACTACTCCCGCATGAGCTCCTCCCCTTGAACTCCATCGAGCTCGCACCGTTGCACTTGTAGCAAGGCACTCCTTGCACACGAGCTCCCGCGAGGTATCTCCCTCTTTCTCATGCCCTCGCTCACACTCTCCCCCTTTCTCTCACGCCCTCTCTCACACTCTCTCCTCCTCAGCTCACTTGCTTGCGGCAGGGGCGGTCGTGACAAAGATGGTCACCGGCAGGGGGAAGAAGATGGAGGTGGCGGTGGGTGGTGGTGATGTAGAGGGTGGCGTGGGTGTGGGGGTTTGAATAGATGGTTATTAGGGTTTTAGGTGAGGAGGCCAGAAGGGGGAAAAACACATGCGCGCGAAAAGTAAAAGAACATACAATTCTCCTTACTTTCAGACGTCCTGCCATCTGTCCAGATGTCTGGACAAATTTCTGGTGAACACTTCAGATGTCTTATCCTACTAAAAAGTGGAAGGTCATTTCAGCTTGGCATAACAATTCCAGAAATTTCTTAATACTATGATATAAAAATGTGGCTAATGGTTGATTTTTTAATATTATAATATAAATATGAGTAGGGTTAAATAATAAGTCAAACCCTTCAAGGTTAACCTACCCTTGACCCAAGCTCCTTTAATTAAGCGAACGCTTACATTGTGCCCAATGTTGGGGTTTAAAATCCATAAACTAATTAACCTACTTTTTAACTTAGAATGGACATGAATAATTACTTTTCTTAGCTGAACTTTATATTGAATGGGTACTGAACTGGTGGATCAATATCGATATCCTTAACTTATAGGTATGAGTTATATATTAAAATAAGTACCGATACTTATAAGTTCAAATTTAAAACTCATGTTCAGATGAGTACTCGTCCAGTATTCATTATATACAGGTACAAGTAATAAGTACCGGTACTCATTGAGTACGGGTATCACTCCAGAACTAAAACTGATCACAAGTACCGGTACTTATCAACAGTATTAGTATTTGTTGTGTACTGAATACAAAGCATGAAGCTAACCAGTACTAGTACTAATAACCAGTACAGGTACTTGGAAGTTATAGGTCCCGATCACTTCAAGTCTAGAACTTGATCTGCGACTCATATGTATCAGTAGTCATGATAAGTACTGGTATCACAAGTCACAAATTTTGAGTTTAAAAGACTTAGAGCTAAAATCTATAGTTAGTATGTACAAGTACTCATGATGAATACTGATACTAGCAACCTGCAGTTTAAGACTTGAGTCCTGGCGTACAAAATTGTAGTGTGCATGTATCGATACTCAGCATAAGTACTGGAACTTGCAACAGTTACGAGATGTATTTCTGTGATTCTGAAAATACAAAGATTATCAAGCCCATGCAAGGTCCAACATATATATATACACATGTGTACAAACAAATATGACACATAGACAAGATTAGAAACATGTCATCGATTTTAAAATACAAGCACAAAAGGTTCATCCTTTTACATGAACAGGTTTTATGTTGACAGATATGCTGTAAATTAAAGAATTACATGTATTCATTCTTCAATACCTAACAGAATAAGTGGGAAATGCTCTTCCAACAGAACCTTCAACCAAATCGAGGTTGATCAGAGAACCAAGAAGAAGATCCTCTTCTTCTTTGGTGCTGCAAGGTTTTCTCTTCTCCTCTCTCTCTCTTTGTGCTCACAATGGGGATGTTGCACACAGAAAAATGCCAAGGTCTCTTGGGGATCATAACCCCCAAAAATACATCAATTATTCACACTAATTGCTACGGTGATTTTCACTTCCGTTCATCGAGGACATGTTAAACACTAATAAATCTCTGCACATTTGCATTCTAAATCACACTAAACCATTTGCATTTGTACCCATACCCTCAATATATCTAAACATATATATAGATCTTAGTCTATATGTTGGATTATGATCAAACACTCAAACTCATTTAATTTGTAAAATCTTGGACCAAGCTTAAGCCTAACACAAAATAAATGGGTTAGGGCCTAGACGACGAAGACCCGTTTATTACGCAAAAAGAATGATGAAGTATGCAATTCAAAAAATAAAAAATTTAAAAGTGATTAAAAAAATTTATGTAACTTAATTTTAATTGATAGCATCAGAATAATAAGGTGTTGATTATTAGAATAATAAACCAATTAAAACTATAAACTTTCAAATTTAGTATACTTAATTACAATTTTAAAATGTAACAAAGAAATAAGGAATATTCGAAGAGGAAACTAAAAAATTAGGAAAAATTATGTTATTTAGTAAGTTATATTTAATATTTTCTTTTTTTAAGTATATATATATATATATATATTACACAAATAGGCTATTTATTTATGCCTATATATAATATATATGTGTGTATATTTATATATGGATCTTAAATAGGTCGGGCCTTGAGCATAGCTAGACTTAGGCCGATCTAAGCCCTGATCTTAGCTTATTTAATTAATAGGTAAAAGTCTTGTTTTAAACCCAACCCTTAAAGTTTTGACCTAGACTTAAGCTAAGCCTAGTGAGCCAAGCCTAAGGTTAGGCCCAGGCAGCCTAGCCCATTGCTCAACCCTAGGAGTGAATGATTAGTGGATGATTTTGTAGCATTATGATATAGATGCGAGTGAGTTGATGTAATATTATGAATAAATTTTAACGAATATACTATGTTGGGCTGTATATATTTTAATATATATTGATGCTAATATAATGTAGGCAATAGTAATGATTTGTATGAAATAGATGAAAGTTAACTCTTCAACCTTGTCTCCAAACCCACTCCTACCCCCATCACCAAACCCTTTGCCAAACCTACCCCAGCATGACTCTCAAGCTCCAGTCCAATCCCTCTTACCTTGTTCCCCCACCCACCTTCCCTCCCTCCTCACCGTTCTCGATTTCCTCCTTAATTTCTCCCCTCCTCCACTTTCCTCCTTTCCCCCACTCCACCAATGTCCCCCTTTAGCGTGCATGCCTGGGATTACTTAGCTACCTGGAACTTGGGTCCTGCATGCATCCCCCTATACGGTGGGAGCTTGCAGTTAAGTATATATTACTCCATAGATGGTAGGTGGTATGGGTTGGGCGAGGCAGCTAATGACTGCTTGCCACGGATTGGCTCCAGTCATGCTGGCTATATATGTTACTCATTAATTTCGACTACGGGACTATCCCTCTAGTGGCTCAGGATAGATCCTCCAACACTAATAATTACATTGCTCCTTCCATGACACTGGATCTTCTCTAAAGTTGATCAATGGGTCTCCTCCAAGTTGTCGTCTACGTTGCTCGCCTGCACCCCTCATGACCTCTACTTTCTTTCTCTTGGTTTTCTTCCAAGATAATTTTTAAGTAAGACCATGCGAGGGTTAGTTAGGAGTATCATTGTGATCGTGATCATCATCGAGGATTCATTCATTTCGATTTTTTCACTTGTGCAGATCACCACAGCTATCCCAACATGGACTGACTAGGACTTGGAAGCTTTCGTGTTTTGTTCTCTGGTGTCCTATCTTTGGACATTGTAGGCCCGTGTTGTTCACCGTGGAGAATCCTCTGCTTCCTGACATCTGTGTTTTCATTTCTTCCATGAAATGGATGGAATTAATTAATTTTTTAAAAAAATGAAGAAAACTACGAACAACTAATACTCCTTCTCACATGAACCTTGGAATAATACGGACAGGTCGTCATCATCGTATCACCGTCACGTTATACACAAAAGTTACCTCCAGTCTACCGTTCAAAAATGACATTATTGATATTTGAACATTTTAATAAATTAAATGCAAATGCATTAATTCCTACGTTCTCTCTTGCACACTAAAGGGTAAATTTAGGAAGAACATATATATGAATTCTTGTACTCTACGTATGAAAACCAAATTTTCACGTTTGGGAGTAAAGTAAATAATTGTCTTTATCAAGTTCTTCAGACATGGAGCAGGGGCATGCGCTAAAAGAAAAATCTTCCGGTGCTATATAGCAAAAAGATCTAACACCATGGCAACGTTAAAGAATGGATGACAATTATCAAGGAGCATTAAAAAAATAGAAATTGTATTTTAAGTGGCCACCTTCTTTCCTTACCGCAATGGCATGGCATTTTAATATTCCAGGGGGCCCCATGATCTCAAGTGACCTTTGTACTTTTCCATTAAACTATTACCATGTTCCCCTTTTTTAATACTGCGAAAGTAATATAATGAGAAAGGAATGCTACTCCTTCCACTTCCACGCTGTGGAGGGAATAAATAAGAATGTGATGCGGACATTGTTTTAAAAGACCCACAACATAAAATAGTAGTATCTGTGAAGAGAAACCCTAGAAAGAGAGCCCAAGCCCCTCATCGCTTCCAATTGGCACTAACATAATGTCTCGAGAGGGTCATTATTTTATTTTATTTTATTTTTCTGCAAACATTATTTTGACCTTTTGGATAGACTACTTTTTTAATGCATAATGTTTCAAGGTAGGATTAATTTAATGGGAGATGGTAAGCTTCATTAGTTCAAAGTTTCAAAAGAGTATTATAATGCACGTGATATATTTTATTGATGGTAGGTTATTATATCATTAGGATTATTCTATCAAGTAATTAAAAGCGAGGATCCAAACCGGTGAGATGGGCAATGGTGGGGTATGCATGTGCCCATTCTCCATTGATAAGGGTGTTGGCAACTTAGGGTTTTGATTAGCAATCCTGAGTTAATTAATAGTGATATAGGCATAACCACCAAGCTAATTAATTCAGGACTTTAATTGCAGATCCCACCACAGCATTGATCAAGTGGTAAAAACTATATACTAATATTGATAAAAGATATTCTTGATGTTACTTGGGGAATTTTGATGTGTGAGCGATGGCCCATAATCACTTCCAATTTGTTTATATGAGATCTAGATCGTCTAAAAGAAACAAAGATAATGTACGTAATTGTGGAAACGTTGGTTGTATATCAACCTAATGATGAAACTAATTTTTAAAACCCTATTATAATTGTTGATGATGAATATAGCATGATCGTGAAGGTTTTAAGGGTATAGTCGATTTTTTAGATTTACTTTACTTAGAAGGTTAACTTTTTAAAAAGAAGGTTAACCTTCATTTACTTCACTACTTAACTCGTCATCTAATAACATATGTTTGGATACTCTAATACTAATTTGTTTAACATCGATTTCCACTGATGCTAATCAAAGTTGTGTTAAAGTTGTATACTGCTCACACCTCTAATGTTCCTTTACATTTTATATTTCTAACCTCATAAGGGTTTAATATTAATTCAAGTAAACACTTAATACCATATCACTCTTTAAATAAACATAAGTATAGGTTAATATCAATTTTATTTTTTTTAACACTATTTTTCAAATTCTTCAAATAAATTAACCCTTAAATCCTTTTCTCTTGTTTGACATAATTCATGCATCTTTCTCTCGTGAATATTACAAAAGTTAGATGACATGATGATGAGGTAGTCACAATTAAGAATCCCACACCATCACATGGTATTGGCATCTCTGGTCACAAAGGGGTTGACGACGGGGATAAGTGTATGGGGGACCTTTTGGAGTGCACTACAGGTTGAGTGAGTACATTGTTGGCAGTAACACACCGCCACGTTGTTATCAAGTGAGAATGCAAAGAAAAGTGGGGTGGGTCTTGTGGGGGGCCATCTAGGGTTTCGCTTCGAACTTGAGAACACAATCTGCCCATGTGGCATTTTTTTTTTGTTGGGGGTTGCTTTCAGATTGGAAGTCTGAGAGTTGTGTGTGGAAATTGACAGGATATCCACTTCTTCTTCTTCTTCTTCTTCCTCCGCCTCTTCTTCTTCTTCTTCTTCTTTTTCATTTATAATCAAATATCGACAAGATGGCAAACTTCTTTGCAGCTATAGGACTCGAAATGTCTTGACTTGCCTTTAACGACCTCCAAAATCCATCTGACCCAATTGATTGGATATTTCTAGAATTCTCTCAAGCAAGTTAAATTTGTGAGCCCTCGACCTGAGGTCTCGGTACTACATAAGGTAGAGCTAATATTATATATATAATTTAAGATCCGACCTTAGAATCGATCGTGAGCAAAATCATTGTCTTCACCACCAAATTATACCCAGATCAGTGTCTCGCTTTTCCTTTTCCTTTTCCAAACAAGTGAGATTAATTTTACGTCTTGCAACTCTTAAGCACCAAATCCGGTCGGCTGAATTTTAATTACCTACCTCGGGGAGTTTTAAACTTCAATTATGGCTGACGAAGATATGTACCTTTGTTACTTCGTGTTCTCTTCCTTGCACTCCCTTACTGTTTCATTTCTTTAAAAGTAGAGAATTAGTATTTTGTAATTAATTTAACATATTCACATTTTAAGTTGGCTTGAGCGATGTTGGAGGCTTACAGAGATGGGGAAACTTTTGGACCATATATGAGCTGAAACCTAAGGTAAACAACTTAATTGCTAAGGATGTTAAGAATATTAAGCTTAAATTCAAATTTAATCGAGAGAAAATATTAGCCGATTTTGAGTTTAACTAACCCATTTTATTCATTGAAAGTGTTTAAGGTTAAATTATTAGGCCATAATCCTCAATTTTTAAAACCAACCATCCAACGTAGCACAAGTAAGAATTTGCGTGGATTAGTACCTATAATCTCCACGTAGAGATATGCAACATGTTATTTGCTAAGAGAGCGCATAGTTTAGGGAATCACTTTGTCACACCTTTCGACGAATGCCAGATGCGAGCACCTTTCTGCTATTCGAAATTAAGGGTCCTTTATCAAATAGGAGAAGGACCTTACTACCTAATTCATAATCTGGTTGGTTATAAGGTTGACTGAAGACAGAAACAACTCAAAATGGCTTCTAATCACCGTTAGTTAATCTAAAGAGCATCTAGAACGGCTTATTGTGCATTTAAATATAGCAAAACCATTCCGAACGGAGTCCTATCTCCCTTGTTACTTCCGGATAACAGTAGTTGTAATTGACCTGTTACAACGTATCAGCTACGCTAAGAGATCAGATTGGACGATCGATCGAAAGATGAGTTGCTTCCAAAAAAAAAAAAAGAAAAGTAAATTAAGTTTACAAGACGATCAGTAATAATGCCTTAAGAATTGTTTCCTATTTTGCTAATTATGGAAATAGCCACGATTTTGATTCGATCTTTTTCCATGGAAGTGGGTACAAAAATATAAAAAGTGATCCAAAATGTAAGGTAAAGGGATGTCAAGATATGATTCTTAATTGATGTACTTTCTTTTTATGTAAAAATTATAGTGATATGTGGTGGGATCCATCGTTATTAAAATTAACAACGAATTAATTTTGTACATGTGCAAATCATGGAAATCACCTTACACGGATACAAAATCACTGGATCACCTTCGAAACTATTTTGCACCGATGTGAAATAACTTTACACCTGTACAAAACCACCAGATCACTTTTAGAATAATTTCGCATCAGTACAAAATAAGATTGCATCGATATAAAATCACCCAAAACTAATTTATCAACGGTGCAAAATCATTTTACATCAGCACTAAATCACCTGTAATAATTTATCAACAGTGTAAAATTATTTATCACCTGTATATTTCAGTTCAAAATGATACCATAATTTTATTTTTCAATGTGATGAATCTATAGTATAACAAATCTTATATTTTTTTATTTTTTATATTAAATACCAATTATTAATTATAAATTACTTCGGCATCCCCCTCACATTACATTTTACATCATTTGATGCTTAACCATTTTAACTTTTTTCATATAATTGATGCGTGCTGGTGTTTTGGGCAGATGATTGGGTGAAAAAGGGCAAGGGGATGCACGTGATTACGCTATTGGTGTTCATCTAGCATTTGCAAAATTTTGACGTATGGATATCCAGGCGGTATTTCCATCGAGGCTCTGACATGGAGAAGTCAACATTGGTAGTTGGCAAGCCAAAGTATAGTAATGAATTCCTATTAAAAGTGAAAAAACCCGAAAGTGATGGCTTCAGAAAGATGAATTGAATTATACGCAAAGCAGAGATGCAGAAATCAACTATCGAAGCTCAAAGAAATTTTATTGATTCACAATTTCATCCAGCTATTCGTAGGCAGCTAAGGTCCCAGCGGAGATGGGAGGTAGGAAGCCCAAAGCGACCTTCCCTCGGTGGTAACATCTTGTTAGCTGGATGAGTAGGGGCAACATGGTTCATACAAATTAGATTGTGCAATTGGCCCAATCTAATCTTATCGAAATGAAATTCTTTCGGTCTAATCCAACTCATGATTCAGTCCAATCCGAGTTTCTAAAATCATAACATGCAATAAGACATCGGATTACAAGTAAGGAAACTAAGAGTTGATTATAAGTGCTTGGAATAGTAATTTCATTACTTAGGTTCCGTTTGTTTCGTGGGATTGAATTTTTATCCCACGTTTGACTTTCACATTCTTGGGATTGGGTCATTTCGGGATTGAGGCTACTAACTCGGGATTATTCAATCGAGGGGGGAGGGATGGGATTGTGCAATCCTTTGGTTTTATTTTTCTCGGAATTGAACATTCTCTACACTATCCTACCAACAAATATTCTAACTATCCAAGTGGAGAATTAATTTCACGAATCCCTTGATTTAATGTAAAAGTGTAAACAAACACAAAACAACCATAATTTTAGAATTACCTTACAATCTCATTTACATAATTTACAATCTTTCAAACTCAACCCTTACAAGCAAACGGTCCTTAAGCTTAGGTAATTTAATTGATATTTAATAATTTATTAAGATCAACCTAAATTTTCTTCTTTCAAGATCAAATTTAATTAAGCCGTGTTGATACAAAAGGTATCATACCTTCCCTCTTGAAAAAAAGAGAGAAGAAAAAAAAAAAGATAACATCAAACTTAAGAAATCCCTTGGGTAGGATGAAACAACGATCTAAGAGCTACAGTCACCACTAGCAAAGGTGGACCAGTACGTAAAAGATGGCTTTATGAAGTGGCTAAGGAGTTGCCTATTTAGCACGTATATATAGTCCCTCAAGTCTACACCCCTTTGACTCTAAGGCCCGTAACAGGTTCGAATTCTTGTTCCTTAGCTTTTAGTTCTTCATTAAGTTGCTTAGCTCCAAGAAGTTAATGTTGAACATCACAAATTGTCGACATGAGATTTGAGGATGCCGCATTATATATGCCACTATCACATTGGCACGCAAGCAATCATGAGAAGAAGAATGCCCCTTTTAACGTGGAAAGCCACACTCTGGTTGTAGAAAATATAAAACACGCAAAATTTAGGCATTATTACCTTAGATCGACTTGATTACGAAGCAGTTAGACCTTTTAACTTTCACATCATATAAGAAGCTTAAACAGTTTCATCATGCATAGCATCACCATGTTAGTAATCCACCTCAACATAAGTGTAGGCTTTGATCTTTTCTTGAGTAAGTCCATGCATCAACCATTCCATTACCAAACCGAATTTCTTGGGAGCTCATTGCACCCACAGGCCTGTGCTTTTTCTACGGTGATCATCATTCATGCCATCCAATACTAAGGGTACACGTTGCGTTCACAAAATAATTGAACACTTGTGAGATCATTATCGTCCTTGTTACTTTAGATAAATTCGATTCCTCACTATTTTTTTTTATTTTTAAAAATATTTTCATTAACAGAGAAGAACACGATACAAGTGGAGGTAAAGGGAGAGATAGAAAATCCTCATTCACGAAGGGGAAAATATGTCTTGTATAAATAGGAGAATGCAAAATATAAAACAAGATAAGAAATAAAAGTCAAAGAAAATGAAACGCACCACAAGATCAGAAATTTGACGACCTCCCGAAGGAGAGCAACCCCATGCTCATAGATACGATAAACCGCCAACGAGAAAAATCTCGAAAATCACGCTAACGAGTTAGTCTAAATTTCTCAACCCGAAGGTCGAATTCGACCATTGACTGACGTCAGAAAATGGGTCGTAGAAGTTCGAAGTCACACGTAATCTTTAACAAAATAGAAACAAAAAAAGAAAAGACCAATCACAACAACCACAACAGAGATTCTCACCTCTGACCGCCGACCATCGCCTGGTCTTGCAGACATGACCTCCAACCATTGGTGCACATTAGAGACCTGTTACTTGCCGTCGATCGTACACCAAGGTCGCGTTGGAGAGTACAACTCACACTACGACTGCCCAATGAGGTTGCGCTAGAGAGTTGTTGCACGCTCGATGACCGTACGCCGCAGATGCATTGGAAAGCCACTACCCGAATTGCACCATTGCCTCGCAGCCACCAGGAGGAGTCGATTGTCATGCATGTCAGCAAGGACACTCCATCGAAGTAGAGGAAAGGTCCTAAGGAAGAGGGAGGGTGATTCGGTGGTTGAGGGGGCCTCGATCAGCATCGTAAGACCGATTAGGACCCAATGGAGCAAGAGGAGAACTTTCGCAAGAGAGCATTATTCGAGAAAGAGGAGAGGGCAAGTGGTATTCCCCTTATTCCTAGCTACTATTACTCTTACCGATTCACCTTTTTCTCCATCTCTACCCCTGCAGTATTGCCTCATCCACAATGCTCCCTTTTCCCTTCCCCTCCACCAACCACACCCTCCCCCTCCCCCCTCCCCTGACCTCCAGCACCACTCGTGAAATGATGACTATGATCTCGACTACTACGACTGCTGCTTCTTCTCTCGCCAGCTCTCCACTAGCGAGATTCCCTACCTCCATGGAAGCCATGATAGGAGAGCTAATACGTCTTTCACATTCGTATCACGCATCGTTAATTAAGTATTATTGTTCGACCTTGCCATTTCGTTCACATAAATCAAGTCATCTCATAAATGAAAACTTCAAATAATTTGAGGTTTGGGATGTGGGAATTCATGTTATACGGTGACATTCATGATGTAATTATTATATGGTGATGTGAGAATTTATGTTGAAATCAATGAAATTTGGGAGATGTTTTTAGTCTCATACTGGAAATGAACAAATCTCTTGGTAGGTGTAAAAAATTTTTACCTCACATGGCTTCTATAACAAAAAGTGAGAGGTAAGGTTGGGGACCACACATGCACGCACGCGCACCCTGCCCTAGCTTCGGCTCAGGCTCAAGCTCGAGTTCGTGTAAGAATCAATTTGGAATTTGGATTTTGGATTTTTTTGCTGTGGATTTTTATCTTATGATTTTAACCTGTACTGGTCGATCAAAAGATAAAATTGGTCGATCAATTATTTTGCTCGATCATTGAGTTAAGTTTGGTAGATTAATTATTTAGTTAACTAGAAAGTCAAGTTTGATCGATTAATGTGATTAAATTGGTCGATAAATTACTGTATTTTCATAAAACGAAAATTTCCACAAAAATCGGGTCGCGGGCTCTATATAAGAGCAACGAGGGAGCTCTCATTTGACACATAACAAGAGTAAAAAAGTACTCCCCACTCTCTCCCTCTCTCCCTCTTATCTTTCTTGCTTGGTGTGTTTGTTTGACGTGAGATTAGTAGAAAAAATTGCAATTGATTTTGTTGATCTTGCACAAGGTTGAGAGTGATCCACGAAAAGTTTTTGATTAATCAAACAATTAATTGTAGATTAATCGGGAATTTGGTTGACCAACTAAATTACCTTAGTTTCATTTTCCTGAGGTAGTTTTCGAGAACGTCCAAGATTGGAATGTTCCAAATCTTGGAAGTGAATCATCGTATCCTATAAAGAGTTCGTCAAATTCCGATGCATCGATATTGTAGGAGGTGATACTTCTCTAAGAGAAATTCTTTATGGGTACTTCGATTGGTATAATATCTAACTTTTCTTTATTTTGTTATTTGTATTATTATATGTTATTTATTTTTTATTTGATTATTGATCTTACTAAAATATATCTGGCTTCTTTGATTTAATATTTTATATATATATAAAATATTGAAAATATATTATATTTATTTATATACATTTATTTTAAATAAAGGAATCTATTCGTACCCACACATTGAAAAATACTTATGTCGTCTATAAGTGCCCATCATCGACTCCTGTTACCTGATTGACTTCTTTCTTTGCTAAATGTAACAGCTACAACATCGGTTGAAATAGGATCCCAACCCGTCGTTCCTTCCATCTAAAATATACAAAAAGCCCTACGTGGATGCATTCGATATCAATGCATTAAAAAATAGATCGATCATTGAACGGTCATGTGTTGATATAATATTTTAATTTTTTCAACTGACCATCTGCATTGGTTGAATCGAAATAAACTAAATTATAAGATTTTTAGATTAATTTATATTAGTTCAACGGTTTAAATGGGATTAGATCGATATTAAATAAAAATTTAATGAACATATGTAATAAAAAAATATTTTATAATTTAAATTATACGAAAATTAATATATTTTTAGCAAATGCTAAAAAATATAAAAGTCATAAGCGAAATTAAGAATCTAATCTTAAAGAATATATAGATATTTGAATTTTTATTTTTAAATTTTAAAATTACACGTATTTTTTGTTTAAAAGAAATTAATTGTTAAGAAAATAATCAAATCTAATAATTGATTTAACTGAACTAGTTGATTCAATCCGATTTTGAACTTTATTATTTGATCCGATAAACTCGAATGGTAAGACATCTACTTCTGGTCGAATCGATTAAACTGATTAATTTAATTTGGTCTTTAAAATATTATCCGATGCAACTATTGACTTAAAAATCAAAACACTTTGTTTATAAACCGATAAAATCAAGATGCACATCGATTGTAAAAAAAAAAAAAAAAAAAAGATTGTTAGGAGGATTTGCAAGTAATCCATCTTTCTTCTTAATTCCCCAAGTCACGGTCTCCTTCGGATGAGGTTCCACCGTAGATGTCCAGATCCGTGTCCACTTTGATTCCAAATTATCTAATATTCGAATGGCAAAGACGTGATGGATGTATGCAGGGAAGGTGGGTGGTGGGGGTGGGGGTGGGGGTAGGGGCCCATGCTGGTTAGGTAGGCCACATGGACCTGTAACCGATGGTTCGACGAATTTGGTTAGGTACACCTCGATAAAAATCAGATTCGGTGTACACGTCCAGAAAGCACATGTCTTTATTTAAATTATTAACTATTTAAATAAATTATCCTTTACGTCTACGTTAATTTACACATATATTTGCCTTTATGCCGTAATAAACTTATGGGATTTTTACATAAATTTTACAAAAATAAACTTCTGATATTACATAAATATCATCGTGAATTTCGTATTTATACTCTCGCAATAATTCAATTGATGTTCAAGATCATAGTGAACACATTCAACCTTGGAGTTGGATCAATGCAATATGACAAGTGCAGTGGGTTTGACTCTAGGTTAGTCTCGAATGAGGGAGAATTTAGATTTAGATATGATTTCATTCTATGTCTAGATAAAAAATTAAGATAGAAATTAGATTCGATTGAGAAGAAGGATCTGGATATTAGTCATCTTTACCACCTAATGACATATATATTCCTAGATGATAACAATTACATGGGAACCATTTAATGAGGATGCTTTTCTCACCTATTGGATTTACCAATAGATACTGTAAAGTATTTTTTGAGCTACTGGAAAAGGCATCAAACATTCTTGTGCTTCTATCGTACTCATACAACTATCATGCATGTAGCATCACTTTTAGTGTGGTCTCAGGTAACCACCATGCTTGTCTTATGTGATATTTTCTTTTCTTTCTCATAATCAAGGACTTGTCAGTAGGAATAAAGGTGGCGAACGTTCTCTTTGAAGATGTTTGACGAGTTTGTCAAGGCATTAGATCCCATGACGTTGGTGATTAGAACGATGAAAGGAGGGGTGTAAAGGGGGAGGGAAGTAACGTAATTGCATTTTCTTGAGATTTGTCATATAACTTAAAAGACAATAATTTCTTGACATTCTTAGTTGAGAAGCATAATCATCTTGATGGAACTTAATTCAAGTATTATTTTCCTAAAGGTGGTCAACTTTGTGATAACATTTATGTTAATATGTGGGTTATAATGGAAATTATATAATATCAACGGTTCATGGTGCATTCATCTCAAAATTTCAAAATCCTTTCCTGCCCTTTATGAGTTTTGTAGGTTTTACTTATAAAGTTTCTGTTTATCGATGGTCTTAAAAGAAACTAAAAAATAAATAAACATATATTATAACATTATTTTTAACATAAGACGTGAGAGTGGTCATTTTAATCGATATATTTTAATTTTTTATTGATGGAAATTATTTTTTAAAGATGAAAAATTACTTTCTAAGTCACTTCTTAAAGGTAAAAAATGATGTTTCAGGTGAAAAATCATTTATCACAAATAGAAAAAAAAATACATTGATGTATTTTGATTTTAATTTTTAATTAGTGTATTAATTTTTAATCTATTAAAAATCATTTTTAATCGATATTTAAATTTTAAGTTGACCTACTTAATTTCAACCGATAAATCTTCATTTCAACTCGTGGATTTTTATTTTTAAATAATTTATTCTAAATTTCAACTATTTGATACTAGTTATATATTACAGAATACATTGCAACAGATGTTTTCATACTTGTATTCTTAGAAGAATTGGTTGTAAGCAATCATCCTGACAATGAAATACTTGGGCATATATTCGTATATATCTTTATTAGAAATACGATTGCAAAAAGGTAATTCTACGATAATAATGTTGTTTACAGTATGTGAATATTAACGGCTGTTGTACTGCCAATCAGAAACCTGATTAATTAATCAAACACGTTTTATTTTTCTTTCCGGAAAACAAGTCAAACGCCTGTTGGGCAAAGGAAAACATCCGTAAAAGATTACGTTGATTTTTTCAATTGGGTATTTTGTTGGTTATTCGTTGCTTCTCTCTGTACCTTCAGCAACGTTTGCGGTGGGCAAACTTTTTGATATTTTCTTGTCTCTCGCTTTTAGGAGGTGGGGAATACTTGTGGGCACTAAGCATATGCTTGCAAGGAGAGAGGAGCACCTCACTCTGTCGATATCGCGGTGATTTGATTGGCTATTCTTATATGTTTTGACTGTACATCTAGAGAAAGGAAGAGAGATTATTAAACGCAAGAAATGGCCTTTGCTTCCGGTCTGCCTTAACTTGTAAGCCAATTGACTGCCTGTGGATAGGCCCATCTCATTTATTTATTACAAGAAAACAAGTAGGAGCAAATAATATTCTTATACAGTTAACCTTTGTTTTTTTTCCAAACTTGTCGTTAGTCTACTAAATCTCATATCTTGTGGACCAAACTTGACGACTTCGAGAAATAAATGGACAATGGTGGGCCAGAGCTGCAACATCGTTCAAGAATAGAATAAGGTGGTCGTTGGAGAATGACACATTTGTTTAGGACCATGGTTTCCCATTAAACTCTACTCCTCGGAGACATGATATCATCCGAAGATTATTGGGGCACAATTTTAGAAATCCTCTCTCTCTCCTTATTTTTTAAAATAGATACTTTTATTAAGAAAATGAAATATGATGAACCACAGGAGAAAAAAAAAAAAAAGGCCTCCGAGAAATTGAGAATACCGTCCTTCTTGAACAAGGGGGGAATATCAAAATAAAGATGAAATAATAAAATAAAGCAAGCAAAAAAAAGAAAAGCACAGACGCACCATGCTACTAAATATAATTGTGCCACCAAAGTTTTTGATGATAATCATGATTCATGCTAACAGTTGTCGTGAAGTAGAGAGGCTGATCAACAATTCGATCGTGTTGAAGTCCAAATTTAAATGTAGACATGAAAGATTTAAGCAAATAAACAAATACAAACATTTAAAAGCTATGATGTCAAAAACGAAGGTCGAGTGGCAGCCAAACGACATGACCAGAGGGAACTGACAACAAATGTTACGACCTGAACCTAGATCCTTATAGGATCCGAGAACGACTTATCTCGATTAATCCCAAGATCCAGTCGTCCAACGAGAAATAACTAAATAACATGCATCAATCCACAACCACACAAGTACAGTAGCTAAGCAGAAAGAAATTAGCAACGGAATGAGAAATAGAATAGTAATACTAGAATATTACATGCCTTCAAGAATAGGAATACTGCCATCACAACAAAACTAGTACAGAAAGAGAACATAATGGAAAGTACTGAAAATATAACTATAGGAACTCATTACGACAAGTAGTAGAAACTATAGTTGGGCTAGACAAAGCCCAACGTTTACTATAGCTGATAGCTCGGGCTGCTCAAATCCCTGACATGTACAAAGTTATATAAGTAGAGTCAGCTATCGCTGAGTAGAATGGTGGCTAAAAACATAAAGTACATTTAACATATTATTTCCCGATTCCAATTATCTTATAATGTGTTGCTGTATAGAGATATCTAATCAAGATCCATTACATTACTTAATCTTCTTGTTCCCTAAAGGAACGATCTTTCTTGCAGTTTTCCCGTGATGTAAGATGCACACGTGGCACTCTCCTAGCCGGGAGAGTCCCTTCATGGTAGTCCTACATCTAGTCTCCCACCTCGAGGTTATGGTCGTGACGTAGCGGTGACTACGGCACACGTGATAAGCGCGCGAGTAGCTACCCCGCACTGGCACGCGGTCGATCGTTTCTGCTAGCGGATATGCCCAAATGTACAATACGGAACAACACAGGGCCTTGCCCTCTTAGAACAGAACAGGGGTCTCGTCCCTCCACAGTCCGTGTACCCTCGTCCGACTATCCCGATTTACCCAACGGGCTAACAAGAGTCGGTGTAGGGTGGCTATGTCTAACCCCGAGCCCCCTGGGGCGACTAGCTCCCCCCTACACTAAGTAGCTCACCTCAGTATCATGTACACGAGAGCCAACAAGAGTCGATGTAGAGTGGCCAAACCCACCCCAGGTCCCAACCCAAAGGTGGCAAGCTCCCCTCTACACTACAAGGGATAGTTACTCTCTTCAGTACTACGTACACGAAGGTCAACTCACTTTCCTTAACGGTCGCCCGTGGGCGGCAATTCTAGAACCATCCAGTTCTCCATGCTACAGTATTCTTGTCTCGTTCCATTTTCCCCGTAGGGTTTGTACATGACTTTCCCTTTATCTAGTTTGATATATACAGAACATGCAGCTCAATCATAATACATGTTTGTTCGTAACGTGGTTCATTGCAGATAATACAAACAGCTCATGATTTACTCAATTATTCACGTGCACTTTTCTCCAGCCCTAGCGTTCATGTCATAACCTAGGGTTCAATTGAATAGTTGTTTTCTATAGCATACGTTTATTTCTTACTAGGATTCATCTCCCATCCTAGGTTTTAACTAATTGCATGCATTTTATTTAACTTAGAGAATTAGTTAGAACCACTCTACCAAGATAACCGGGTGGAACGGGGGCTCGTACAGTAGCTCCTGACGTCTCCGTAGGTCTCGTACACTCGACGGATTGGAAACCTAAGACATGGATTGATAGGTCAAAAAGGGTTCAAGTGTTACAAACAAAGTACCATTACATGGAGAAAAACATATTGAAAACAAAGATGTTTTGTTTAGAGAAAACCGACATCGTTTGGGCCTCGTACGGGCTTAAAAACACGAGGGCTGACAGAAATCAGACTTCTGGGAGAGATCCCAGACGTCATAAACCAACTCTTAGGCATACCTCTCTCGAAGCGCCTCTATCGGACATCTGGAACGCAGTGCCAATGCTCGAGGGTTCTGTCAGACGTCTGGAGATGCTCTCGGACGTCTGAAACTGCCTCGGTCGACCTTCCAACTTCTGACACATGTACGTGCATTGTTAGGACTTTGGCAGAGAAGAAAATACAGAAAATAGATCTCTACCAGACGTCTCATTCTACCTTTGAACGTCCGGTAAGACATCTGGATGTTACTCCGGACGTTTGATTCCGCGGAAAAATGACTTCCTTGGAACAGCTCTGGCTTTCCTCGCTGCAGGCGTTGTAGCAGAGCAGCATAACGCCCTCTGCTCTCGCGCTCAGACTCACGATCAGCTCTCCGCTCTCCGCTCTCTGCTCGCTCTCTCCCTCTTTGGCTCAGCATGAGGGTGCGAGATGAAGGGGAGGAGGAGGGGGGTTTGTAAAGGGATGGGAAGAGCGTGGCGTCGTAGGGAGTGGTGCGGGGTGCGGTGATGGCCGTCGCAGGGTGAGGTGTGGGCGAGGGAGTGGCGTGCGCACAGTACGCGTTGAAAAGAAATAGCATTTTTAGATGTCTGACACTCTCTCTAGACGTCTGGACAGACATCTTGTGAACATCCCAGACCTCTTAAAGGACCGAAAGGTGACGGGTCGTTTCAACAAGCAACATTGAAACCACAAGTGTTAGGAGCAAAAGAGTGGGTAGCAGCCCCAGGTGCCACCATCGAGAACATCAAACGGGGATCCAACCACCACTGCAACCAACTATGACACCGATCGCATCAAGGCCCACAAATGAAAGAAAATATTAACTGAAGAAGGAAACACATAGGAGGAGGTGATGCAGGGAAAGAGATCAACAGGGGGAGGGGCTCACAGATGAAAGAAAATGTCAACTAAAGGAGGAAACACATAGGAGGAGGTGATGTGGGGAAAGAGATCAACAAGGGGGAGGGGCCCCAATCGACGTCGTGGCTGGTCAAGGTCTCGCCCAACTGTAGTGGCAATCTAGGGTTTTTTTGTAAAGGGGAGGTGGGTAGGGGAGAGGCTCTATTCCTAGAATTGTGCCCTAATGAGGATTACAACTGCTTTCTGCAACAATATCAATCTTGGAAATTAGCAATACCTCTTGATCATCATTTATCCATTAACTTTACTCGTCTTGCGCTCACACCCACTCTCATCCTTCCAACCATGGCAAACCCATGATTTTACAACATAGTCATTTTTAAAGTAAAATGTTCGTGATATCATATTAACTAATTTTAAGATGAAATGGGGTTACAAAATCGTGCTACATACTGATCGAAGCCTTCCTTTCTAAGTCCTATTGGTTCATAGGTAATCAAAGGTTTCGCGACGAGTTCATGTTTTAAAGAGATATTTGCTGTAGTATACTTGAAATCACCGCGAAAAACGATTATCAATTTTATTACTCGAAATTCAAAAACTTCCGATATCGAACTCAAGGAGCAAATCGGTATTTCAGAAGCAAAATATCACAATTCTCAACAATAATGCAATGCATATAAAAATCTAGAGAGTAAAAAGAAATAGAATTTTCTCTTTTCTTTCTTCTCTTTCTTTTTCTTGGCTTTCTCTTCCTTCTCTTCTTTCTCTGTCTTTTCTTTCTCAAACGTCTGATTCTGTGAATTAGACGTCTTAACTGACGACCGCTATAGTGCTCCTTTTTCTTTTCTTCTCCACTTGGTTTTCCTCCTTGGCTTCTTCTTCTTCTCTTCTTTCTTCTACTCCTACTTGCCTTTGCTTTCTCTCTTCCTTCACTTCTGCGGCTAAGTCTTCAGCTTCGTCTTCCTTGGCCTCTGCAGTCCTGCGGCTAAGTCCTTGCCTCCTCCTTCTTCTTCTCTTGGCTGCTTCTCTTCTTCTCTTCCTTTCTTCAGTCGCACCTTCTCCTTCAGTTGCTCCTCTTCTTCTCTTCCTCTTCCCAACAGCTGCTTCCTCTTCCTCCTTCCCTACACAGCACAGAGAAGCAAAACCTACCCCCTACCCTTCCCGCATCTCTCTCTCTCTATTTCGCTCTCAGGATAGCTCTCCCAGAGCCTTCTCGGGTTATCGGGTCGGGTATGCGTGCCCGGGACTAGGCCCGCCGATGTGTGTGGTGGGCGAGGAGTGCACAGGTAGTCGGGTTAGGTAGCCAGGTCCGCGGAGGTGTGGGTCGCGGACGAGACGTGGTGGGTGAGGGGACCTCACCCCGTGATTCGGAGGCAATAAGGTGAGAACACGTTTTCAATTTATTCTAGTGTAGGCGCTCTATCGTATCCGAGGTGGGACTATCTGTCCACCTTTCTTCACGTGCACCTGCGGTAGGGACAATGCCTTCAATTGAAGTAGTTGCGATGGCCTTTGACTCCAATTGATGGCCTGGAGTCGTGCGCGAGTGTCTTCCGTGCAACCTGGGACAAGAACTTGGAGCTGGCGAAACCTGGAGCTCGCTTCAAGCTTTGCTACAAGGTCTGCGCCAATGGCAGAGGATGCCTATATCTGAAATCACCACGACGGCCCCGCGGCCGCTTCAGAACGTTCAGGAAGCTTCGCCGAGGCACGATGAGTGTGCTGCAATGGTTGGCGTGGCATGGGGACGCTTGTGCGAGCGTGCCTAAGGCACACTGTCTACGTATGTGTGGGTGTGTTCGGGGGTGTGTTTGGGTGAGTAGAGTGGTGGTATAGTGAGGGGAAATGTTGAGTGGAGTGAGGGGATGCTTATGGACTTGTTGGCGAGGGGTGGGATGGCCTATGGAGGTGGAGCGGCCTCGTCGAAGTTGGTGGTCGGAGGTGAAGGAGATGATGGTGGTGGAGTGTGGCAGTAGTCGATTTAGGAAATAAATAAGGGGAAAATGAAGAGGGGAGAAAGAGTGGTGAGAGCCACATCATGAACCCTAAACTAGCACCATCTAACCTATATTTGCGAGAAAAAGCTCCTACATAACTTATAGAAAGGCTTGACTCAGAGAATTTTGAGTCTTTGAAGAAAACAGGTCATAAGGGGTAAAAATGCAATTTCACCAACACAATCAGTAAACAGGGTAACTCAGGATCCAAACATAGGTCAAACTAACCTAATAAGAAGGAAAGTGGGATGATTTGATCCAATAAGGGCTACAGCAACTCCAAGGAATTAAATGACATCCTATAACCCTAAAACAAATCCACTTCAATTCACGAGGTTCGAGGTAAAGTAAAAATCGAATAAACCCTCTAAAATTCATAGAAAAATAATATCTAGGGTTTAGAACCTTCAATTTGGCCTTGGGAACCCATTTTGACCTACATTGAGAACCATGCCCAATTTATGATTTAATTTGAGTTTTTACGTAAATTGATCAGTCAAACAAGGTATGATCTAGAAATAAAATTCACCATTAGAATCCTTAGGTCCTATTTAGTCATGTATAAAAACTTGAGCCTAAGAAGAGACCTTCTTGACCGACTTTGCATTTTGGTCCTCATCTACTACTTTTTGACCCTCAACTTTTGAAACCCTCACGTTTTGACCCCTAAGTCTTCATCGTTCTTTGCATTTAGGTCCTCCCTGCAAAACCCTGAGCAACGCCATGCTCCAGCGACTTTGCGCTGAGCATGGCGCCGCGCAGGGTGAGGGAGGCCCTCTGACCTTTTAACGGGGTGTTCCCTGCGACGTCTGCTGTCGCAGGGACACCTCCACAATCCCTGCAACAGCCCACACCTTCCGTGCGAACACGCGGAAGGTATGGGTCCCTACTCCGGCCGTCCTCCGGCGAGGGAGGCACGTCGCCTCCCTCCGCCCACCTCTCCGCTTTTGCCTCTATAAAAGCCGCCTCCACCTGCAGAAGAAGGCAGCTCGGTCCTGATGGAGAAACACCCCCATCTTTCCACTCTTCCCACTCCAGCAGAAGCCCTCCAGCTCCGACGGTTCTTCCACCCCCTCCTCGTCGCTCTGCTGCAATACCAGCAGCAGAGCCACCCTCGCCCGCTCTTCCCGCGTCGCGCCGTACCCAGCGCACGCCCTCCCGCTCTCTCCTCGACACCGCCCTCTCCCTCTGGGCATCTTCTTCTCCGGCGACAGTCGATACGACTGCCGCCCTGCTCCGGCCCCCTTCGTCCCTACAACTAGGTCAGAACTTCTCCCCACCTCCCCCTCTTTCTTTTCCTCACTATTTTACATTCAATTAAGCCCTCGACCACTCCTGTCCACCGTCACCCCCTTCGTCTCCGGCTACCCTCCGGCGAGACGCCCCCATCGCTCCACAGCCCCACACGCCTCGCCGACCCTCACAAAACCTCCACCTCATCACCCTGAGCAACCTCCGCTCACCCATTACTGCTCCACACCCCCACCACACTCCCCCGAACATACCCATTTCTCTGGTCGTTGTTCGACCTAGCCCCGCCGCCAGACGCCACCCCACGACCTGCTACACCCCGTGCCACCTTCACCGTTCCACGGCGAAGGTCCCCCGCTAGTTTGATTAGGTCGAAGGGCCGTGTTTCTGTCTAACAGGTTCGCTGCTTCAGCCGCCATTAACAACGACTGAAGCAGCTTCGAGGCGAGCTCCAGACCCTGCAGCCCCAGGTTCCCAGGTGCTGCAGGTTGGGGCGAAGTCTGCGAAGGCTTCTGCCTCTTCAGTTGGCACCGACATCGGCTGCAGTCGATCAGAGGGCGAGGTGGAGTCGTCCTGCGGGCGCGCGCGAAGACAGCACAGAAGATAGTCCCACATCGTGGGATTTCGAAACGCCGCCCGCGCATAAATTGGAAAAGTGCCTTAGCCTTTTCGCCTCCTGACCATGGGGTGAGGTCCCTCTCACCCGCTTCACCCGGCCTCGTCCGGATCACCCCCCACGGACCTGGCCCGACCCGTATACTCGACCTGCACTCCTCGCCCACCACTGCACTCCAGTGGGCCTGGTCCCGGGCGCGAAACCCGTACCCGAATACCCGACTCTGGGAGAGCGATCCTTTGAGAGAAAGCTGAGAAAGAGAGAGACGCGGGGAGGGTAGGGGTAGGTTTTGCTCTGACCAAGCTGTGTGAGTGTGCAGGCAGAGAAGAAGAAAGAAGAAGAAGACCGCAGGAGAAAGAAGAAGGAAAAAGAGAAAGGAAGAAGAAGGACTGCAAGAAGAAGAAAGAAGAAGAAGACCGCAGGAGAAAGAAGAAGGAAAAAGAGAAAGGAAGAAGAAGGACCGCAAGAAGAAGAAGAAGGAAGAAGCAGCCAAAGCCTTCGCTACTCGAAGCAAAGCAGAAGAGGAAGAAGGACTGCAAAAAGAAGCAGAAGAAAGAAGCAGAAGAGGGAGCACCAAGGAAGCACTGTAGCAGATGCTAGATGCTACTTAAGTCGTCTGATTGAGAAATCAGACGACGCTCTGAAGAAAAAGACAAGAAGAAGGAAAGAAGAACAGGCACCACAAAAGAAGAAAGAAAGAAAAGAAGAAGAACAGAAGAGAAAGAAAGAAAGAAAAGAAGAAGGAAGAAGACAGAAGAGCTGAAGACAATCAAAGCAAAGAGAAGAGAAGAAAAAGAAGAAGAAGAAAGACTACAAGAGAGAAAGAAGAGAAGAAGAAAAAGCCAAGAGACCAATCTACCTCTCTCTCTCTCTCTTATTTTTGTAACAGAAACATTGCACTTCTAGAATTATAAGTTTGCTCCCTGAGTTCGACCTCGGGAAACCTTTTCTGAGTAAAAATTGAAAATGATGGCGCCAACCGTAGCTTATACTATAACGACTGTACTATAATAAATACAAAGCACCACGAGTTGCCTGCCACTCATCTTTTATTTGATGCCGTTGTCGGGGAGCAACGGCTATTCTAGAAGTTATATTTGTAAGTTTCTAATAATCTCTCTCTCTTTTGTGCAAGTACAGAGAGAAAAAGACGCAGCCGCATCACAGCCACTCCAAGGACAGATAACTTCCTATTGAACCCTAAAACTTTAAAGAGGCAAAAGAAAGAAAAAAAAATTGGTATAACCTGTCTTTTATACATAGTAATAACTGCATATTCTCAAAAACTATTATTCCTGCACACAATATTAAAGGTAATTAAGGGCTAACACTTTCTTGCCTGAGCCCTAATTACCCAGCAAAGAATTAACTGGACCAAGTAGAGCCAACATAAGGTCAAACATTAGGATTTCAGAGACACACCCCTTAATCAAGAATTGAGGAAATCCAAAAGAGGTGTGCCCAAGCCATTGATTGAAAATACCTAATAAGAAAAACCCTAAACAATTGGCTCTCTAAACACTTGAACACTAAAAAGAAACAAGGCCTAAATTCTCAAAGGAATCACTAGGTAAAGTTGACCCCTAGGGTCAACCAACCTTCAAATTAGGCCACGTTGTTCACAAAAACACCTGAGAGTTCAAGTGAAACCTTAAGCACCTTGATCTTAAAGTAAAAGAAGTAGACATAAGAGGTCAAGATCCCCATTCTGGTCTACTTGGAACCGCAGTGACAAGAGAGGTTTGGTGGGGGAAACCCTGTAACCTGTGGGGACGCTCTACCGTGTAGGGGTTTTCGCTGGACTCACCCTTTCTGGCTGCCCAGCTAATTCTCAGGTGGACGATCTTTCTGATCAAGGGGTCCATCTGCCCCGCACCTCTATAGTCACCCAACACATTTTTGGGTGTCTTGATTGGGTCCAATACCTTCTAAACTCATCTATTCCAACAGTGCATGAACGGTAGGAGATCCTTAAGACCACCCTTAAGATCTCCTTTAGGAATTCACTCTCGTCAAGGCCAAGCCTCGACGCCCGTGTTTGCATAGCAACCCTACCCCATCATTCTCTCATCTGATTCTGAACCAAGCTCTTCTTCTTCCCCCATCATGGCTCAGCCTGTTGAGGAAGAAAACAATCTGGAGCACCAGCTCCAGCGACTCAATGACCTCTTCCAAAACTTTGTGCACCCACCGCAGCGTCCTATGATGCGGGACCATTATAATCCTGCTGCGGTGGCCATCGAGCCTCGAGTCAGAATCCCGACTGGAGGACCTGATTCCGAATTGAAGCCCAATATGATTCATGCTATACCTAAATTCCATGGGCTTAATTCCGAAGATCCCTTCCAGCACATCAAACAGCTAAAGCATCTGGCCCAAACTTTTGGGTCAGATGCACAAAATTGGGATATTCTTCTCATGAAGATGTTCTCATTTTCTCTTATGGACAAGGCCGCTCATTGGTATCAAACTCAGACCCGGCCGATTAACACTTGGGAAGAACTTCAGTCCGAGTTTTTGAAAAAGTTCTTTCCCAGTAGTCGGACCAACGCCTTGCGCCATCAGATTACTCACTTCACTCAACAAACAGGGGAACCTCTCCATGAGGCATGGGATCGTTTTCAAGATCTCATGAGAAAGTGCCCCCATCACGGAGTTCCTTAATAGGAACAGGTCCAATCTTTTTACCAGGGACTCCGTGAGGACATCCGTCTTTTCGTCAATGCAACCTGTAGAGGAAATATCATGGGTCAACATGAGGACACCGTGTGAGAGATTCTCGAAAACATGTGCGAGAACTCCATCAACAATTACTCCATGGGATTATTCGACAGGACGAATACCCACGCATCGACGAATCTTAGGGGAGCACATGAGATGTAGGGACTGTCCGCATCAGTCGACCTGGAATTAATGGCCAGTCGATTGGACAAGGTCTCGATCATTGAAAAGAAGGTGGATGAGCTGACTCAGCACCTGCAGCAAGCCACCTCTGTGCATAACCCCTTTACACAACCTCCTTCCACAAGGGAAACTGTGCAAAACATTCTCCATTGATCTTCTCCTAGGATGGATCCATATCCACCATTTGATTCTCTGACCGGAGGTCCATCCGATCCTTTCTACACAAGCCCGGGGAATTCCATCCCCTCTTTCTCTGACTCTCTGGAGGTTCCTCATACCTGCGAGGACCTCAACACCATCCAGAATGACCCATTCTCCAACACTTATAACCCTGGATGGAGAAACCATCCCAACTTTCAGTGGGTGGGAAATTCCCAAACCCAAAGACCACCCTTTCAGCCCCGCCCACAACCCCCTCGTCCTTACCAGCCGCCTCAGCCTCGGCCCAACCCTACTTATCCATCAGGGCCAAATCAGGATCAAATGTCCCTTATCCTTCAGACTTTGGCTGACATTCAAAGAACGAATGCGGCTATTCAAAAGCAACACAAGGATGAACTTACAGAGGTCCGAAACCAATTGGCTTAGTTGGCAAACTCTCGCCAGCCAGGCACTCTTCCTTCCCAACCTCTTCCTAACCCGAATAACGTGCCAACCCAGCGGCGCGTTATGAACCCAAAGCCGGGCCAAGACCATATGATTTATCAGGCCACCTCTGTTCCTTCACCCGACAGGATGGAGGCCTCCACTTCTTTTGCAGGCTACCAGCAGCAACCCATCTTACCCAATCCCAACCAAAACCAGGCAGGACTTAATTCCATAACAACCCGTAGTGGTAAAGAAACCCAAGATCCACCTCATCCAAACCACTCCAAGACTGGTAGTGATCCCAAGCCTAGGACGGTAATCCAGGACGTTCCTACCCCTATCCCAGATCCAAGACCTGAACCTATCCTAGAAGAACCAACCAAGATCCCATTTCCCAAGGCCTTGACCAAGGGAAAGAAGACCACCAAGCTCGTGGCACCTGAGGAGGACCTGGTCAAGCTCTTTGAGCAGGTCCACATAAACATCCCCTTGATGGATGCAATCCGCCACGTACCGGCTTACGCACGATTCTTAAAGAATGTGTGTACACCCCAGCGTAAGTCGCGAACCAAGAGTGGGAGTCCAGTTGTTCTGTCAGAGCAAGCCAGCTCTGTAATCCTGAGAAGACTCCCACCCAAGGCTAAAGATCCTGGTACTCCCCTGATTTCCTGCAAGATAGGTGATACCCAATTTGATAGAGCCTTGCTAGACTTGGGTGCATCCATAAATCTAATACCCACATCCTTACTTGACCATCTAGAAGAATCTGAGCTAAAACCAACCGAGGTGACATTACAATTAGCAGATCGATCTATAAAGTCACCAAAAGGGATTCTCGAGGATGTTATTCTGAGGATACGGGATTTCTACTTTCCTGTAGACTTCATAGTCTTAGACATGGATGTACCTGAAAACCCTAGGGATACACCAATCATTTTAGGGAGACCTTTCTTGGCTACTGCTAGAGCCAACATTAGCTGTGAGGAGGCCAAATAGAGCTCAAATTTGGGAATCAAACCCTGAAAATTGATATATTTAAGGCCCAACAAGGAATTAATTGCGGTGTCATCGAATAGATTTGTGACATTAGGGCTTTGGTTGATGAAACACACTTCCAGAATGACTTGATTATACCTCATCAACCACAGAAAGATCTTGACCCGCAAACAGAGGAGTCGAATCCAGATATAAACAACCTAGTAACTCCTACCCTTGAACCTCACGTTTATACTGAACCACCCGCCGCTGCTGATAAGCCTATCCTCGAGTTGAAGCCCCTTCCTGCTCACTTGAAATACATCTTTTTGGGTTCTAATCAGACCCTCCCTGTGATTATCAATTCCAACCTCAATCCCGAACAGGAATCCCGTCTGATTATTGTCCTCCAGCAACATCGCAGAGCCATCGGGTGGACTCTCGATGATTTGACTGGAATAAGTCCCTCTTATTGTACTCATCATATCTATTCAGAAGAGGGCGCACGACCTTCTCGTGAAACGCAGAGACGTTTGAATCCTAATCTGCAGGAGGTCGTGAAGAAGGAGATCATCAAGTGGTTAGATGCCGGAATCATCTACCCGATCTCCGATAGTCGTTGGGTGAGCCCAATTCAGGTTGTGCCTAAGAAGGCAGGACTCACCACTATAACGACTGAGACCGGAGAAATCATTCCTACCCGATTAGCCAACGCGTGGAGAGTCTGTATAGATTACCGCTGACTCAATTCCTCCACGAAGAAAGATCATTTCTCACTACCTTTCATTGATCAAATTCTCGAGAAACTAGCAGGAAATAGGTTCTTCTACATTCTTGACGGGTACTCCGATTACAGCCAAGTGGCAATCCATCCTGAGGACCAAGAAAAGATCACGTTCACCTGCCCCTTCGGAACATACGCTTTCCGAAGGATGCCTTTCGGTCTTTGCAATGCACCCGCTACTTTTCAGCGGTGCATGCTTGCCATATTCTCAGATATGGCAGGTGATTATCTGGAAGTCTTCATGGATGACTTTTCAGTTTTTGGAGAATCTTTTAACGATTGCCTCCAACACTTGGTCCAAATACTCAGGCGGTGCATCGAGGAGAATTTGGTTCTTTCCTGGGAAAAGAGCCATTTCATGGTACCTGAGGGAATTGTCCTGGGACACTTAATTTCAGAAAAAGGCATCCAAGTGGATCGAGCTAAGGTTGATCTGATCTCTCGCCTTCCTATGCCTAGCTCGATCAGGGACATCCGTTCTTTTCTGGGGCACGTCGATTTTTACCGTCGTTTCATTCCAGATTTCTCAAAAATCGTGCGCCCCTTGACTTCTCTTCTCTCTAAGGATGTACCCTTTGAAATCTCCAAGGAATGCACACTAGCCTTTGAAAACCTTCGTGACCGAGTCACCCAGGTACCTATCCTACAATCCCCTGACTGGTCTCAACCCTTTGAGATCATGTGCGATGCGCCTGATTTCGCTGTAGGAGCGGTCCTGGGGCAGAAAGATGACGGGAAACCAGTGGTCATCTACTACGCTAGCAAGACACTTGACGAGGCTCAGCGTAACTATACGGTTACGGAGAAAGAGCTGCTAGCCGTAGTATTTGCCCTCGAAAAGTTTCGATCGTATCTCTTGGGTTCCCATGTCATCATCTACTCAGATCACACGGCTGTAAGGCATCTCCTTGCCAAGAAGGACACGAAGCCCCGACTAATTCGTTGGATCTTGCTGTTGCAAGAATTCGACCTTGAGATTCGCGATAAGGCGGAAAGGCAGAATGTGGTAGCCGACCATCTGTCTCGTCTTCCTTCTGAGATTATCAACCCTTCCGGACCCATCACAGAACATTTTCCTGATGAGCACCTACTGACTATCGGTACTATACTTCCATGGTTTGCTGATATAGTAAACTACTTGGCATCTCATCAGATCCCATCTAATTGGCCGAAGGCTAAGAAAGACAAATTGCGTTCTGATGCCAAGTATTACATCTGGGAAGACCCGTACCTTTTCCGCATAGGTGCTGATCAAGTCATCCGGAGATGTGTCTCGGAGGAGGAAATCAGCAATATCCTTTCTTTCTGCCTTGACCAGGCATGCGGTGGCCATTTCTCTAGGCATAAACCGCATCAAAAGTCCTTTAGTGTGGCTTTTACTGGCCCACGCTGTTCAAAGACGCATACAGTCACTGCAAGGCATGCAGTCGTTGCCAGACTTTGGGCAACATGAGCCGTTGCGACATGATGCCTTTACAGCCGATTCTCATATGCGAAATCTTTGATGTTTGGGAGATTGATTTTATGGGCCCCTTTCCTGCTTCGGATGGTTTCGAATACATTCTGCTTGCTATGGACTACGTGTCCAAATGGATCGAAGCCATACCGACCCGAACCTGTGATCACAAAATTATTCTCAAATTCATTCATCAAAACATTTTCTCAAGGTTCGGGATTCCCCTTGCTAAATCTCTGATGGGGGGACCCATTTCACAAACGCTCAGTTTAGGTAACTAATGACCAAATACGGGGTGTCTCACCGAATCTCTACTCCTTACCACCCCCAAACTAACGGTCTAGCTGAGCTGTCAAATCGGGAGATCAAGAAAATCCTGTAGGTCACTGTTCGGCCTGACAGGAAGGACTGGTCGTCCCGACTTCCGGAAGCATTGTGGGCCTATAGGACCGCCCACAAAACCCAATTAGGCATGTCTCCCTTTAGACTGGTGTACGGAAAGGCATGTCACCTTCCCGTAGAACTGGAGTATAAAGCCTATTGGGCAGTATGGAATTGTAATCTAGATCTTTCGAAGGCTGGAACCCACAGAAAACTTCAAATCAGCGAGATCGATGAATTACGCCTAGACGCGTATGAGAACTCGTGAATCTACAAGGAGCGGGTTAAAGCCTTCCATGACAAGCATATCTCGAGAAAGATCTTTCATCCTGGTCAGAAGGTCCTACTCTTTGATGCCCGACTCAAACTTTTCCCGGGAAAGCTGCGATCCAAGTGTGTCGGACCATATTAGTCCGACAGGTTTTTGGAAATGGAGCGATCAAAATCAGTCCGCTCAGCCACGATTCCGAACCTTTCATCGTGAACGGTCAGAGACTCAAGTCGTTCATTGATGTGACTTCTACTGATTTGGCTGAATCATCTTATATCCTCCATTCCCCTTGAGCTTATTGCGCCCAGCCGATGGCGTAAAACTCAGCGCTTAACGGGAGGTAGCCCATCATTTTCCTAAAAATCTAAAACCTTTTTCACACTTTTGTGCACTTAAGGTTTACCCTTATAGACAGCCGACCCCACCTCAGATGCTTGCATCTGGGATTAGAAATCGTCCGCAGAATTCATCCTGACTCGTTCACTCATTAAAATATCTGTCTTAAGGAATAAACTAAGTAAATAAAAACCCCTTAAGTCACAATGAGGACATTGCAAACCTTAGGCATGGAGGGGTATAAAAGTGCAAAACTTGTAAGAAAAGGTTTTAAACAAAAAATTCACATATGCCAAAAACACCATAAAAAAAAAAAGAGAATAAGAGGAGAAAGGAAATTTTGTGGGAGAAGGAACAAAATGAAAAAGGAGCAAAAATTGAAAGAAAAGAGTGATAGTCATTAGTAAGAAATTAAGGAATTGACCTAAGTTCTAGACCTTATTCAAGAAAAGAAATGAAAAGTGCATGGTGAGATTAGTAAGAACACAAACTTTAGGCATTCTTGGATAGACTCTTAGTACCCGTTAAGATCTAGACATTCCTCAAGAGGTTGAGGAAAATGAAAAGCTTAAGTATTAGGTCCAAGGCTTAGGAAGTATTTGACCTCATTAACTAACTTTTGGTTTACGGGACTCAGTAACCTAAGCACCCCAACCTCACACACAGCCTGGTTCAGTAAGCGTAAAAATCAAAATCACGCAGAAGCGTCACAAAATTTTGAAAAATACACCTAGAATAGGAGCGGCCGATCAACACAAGTTGATTTGGACGAGTTCCCAGCGCGGAGAGGTGGGAAATCCCCTCGAAGATGCGTAACAAAATATCATCTCCTCGGTGCTTGTCTCTTAGGATATTTACATATCCTACTGGGGGCATGTAAGCACTCTGCTGGTTCAGATTCTATGGATGGCATTATCACGAAGTGTCAATTGCTAGGGTCTGGATTTGGCCACGGAACACCATGGATGGGATTATCTCGAAATTTCAATAGCCAGGGTTCCGGGGGTTGCCATGGGCAGTGCTATCATGAAGCATCGATTGCCAGGAACCCTTGAGGATTGATGATGGGAGCAAGGAATCTGATACAGACCGTGTTGAAAAGCCAATCCTAAGCTAGAACTAAAAAGAAAAAGAGAGAGAAAACTCTCCAAACAGAAAAACTTTCTATCTCTCTCTCTTACAAAACGCACTGCGAACTGAACTAGGGCTGCAATCATTTCAAACACGGGTGCTTTAACCACAAAGTCCAATTGACCTTAGGTTAGTTCTTGTGGGCCTTAAAAATCTTTGCCAAAGACTGAGGCTTAGGCTAGACAGATCTGGATCTTGATTGGTACTAGAGTACCTTTTAGGGCTATAGTCAGCATTCTAACCTAATCTAAGTTCCAATGAAAAAGCACTTATCTGAAGTTATTAAAAACATCATGGTCTAGAATAAAGGTTAAAAACCTTAAGTTTTTGCTAAGGGACTAACAAAAGCTAGGCATGGGGGTATGATGAGAGCCTCATCATAAACCCAAAACTAGCACCATCTAACCTAGATTTGCGAGAAAAAGCTCCTACATAACTTATAGAAAGGCTTGACTCAGAAAATTCTAAGTTTTTGAAGAAAACAGGTCATAAGGGGTAAAAATGTAATTTCACCAACACAATCAGTAAATAGGGTAACTCAGGGTCCAAACATATGTTAAACTAACCTAATAAGAAGGAAAGTGGGATGATTTGATCCAACAAGGGCTACAGCAACTCCAAGGAATTAAATGACATCTTGTAACCCTAAAACAAACCCACTTCAATTCACGAGGTTCGAGGTAAAGTAAAAATCTAATAAACCCTCTAAAATTCATTTTAAAAATAATCCCTAGGGTTTAGAATCTTCAATTTGGCATTGGGAACCCATTTTGACCTACATTGAGAACCATGACCAATTAATGATTTAATTTGTGTTTTTACGTAAATTGACCGGTCAAACAAGGTATGATCTAGAAACAAAATTCACCATTAGAATCCTTAGGTCCTATTTAGTCATGTATAAAAACTTGAGCCTAAGAAGAGACCTTCTTGACCGACTTTGCATTTTGGTCCTCATCTATTACTTTTTGACCCTTAACTTTTGAAACCCTCACGTTTTGACCCCTAAGTCTTCATCGTTCTTTGCATTTAGGTCCTCCCTACAAAACCCTGAGCAGCGCCATGCTCCGGCGGCTTTGCGTGGAGCATGGCACCGCGCAGGGTGAGAGAGGCCCTCTGACCTTTCAACGGGGTGTTCCCTGCGACGTCTGCTGTCGCAGGGACACCTCCACGATCTCTGTAGTAGCCCACACCTTCCGTGCGAACGCGCGGAAGGTATGGGTCCCTACTCCGGCCGTCCTCCGGCGAGGGAGGCACGTCGCCTCCCTCCGCCCACCTCTTCGCTTTTGCCTCTATAAAAGCCGCCTCCGCCTGCAGAAGAAGGCAGCTTGGTCCTGACGGAGAAACACCCCCATCTTTCCTCTCTTCCCACTCCGGCAGAAGCCCTCCAGCTCCGGCGGTTCTTCCTCCCCTTCCTCGTCGCTCTGCTGCAATACCAGCAGCAGAGCCACCCTCGCCCGCTCTTCCCACGTCGCGCCGTACCTAGCATGCGCCCTCCCGCTCTCTCCTCACCGCCGCCCTCTCCCTCTGGGCGTCTTCTTATCCGGCGACAGTTGATATGACTGCTACCCTGCTCCGGTCCCCTTCGTCCCTACAACTAGGTCAGAACTTCTCCCCACCTCCCCCTCTTTCTTTTCATCACTATTTTACATTCAATTAAGCTCTCGACCACTCCTGTCCACCGTCACCCCCTTCGTCTCCGGCTACCCTCCGGCGAGACGCCCCCATCACTCCACAGCCCCACACGCCTCGCCGACCCTCACAGAACCTCCGCCTCATCACCCTGAGCAACCTCCGCTCACCCATTACTGCTCCACACCCCCACCACACTCCCCCGAATAGACCCATTTCTTCGGTCGCTGTTCGACCTAGCCCCGCCGCCAGACGTCGCCCCACGACCTGCTACACCCCGTGCCACCTTCGCCGTGCCACGGCGAAGGTCCCCCGCTAGGTTGATTAGGCCGAAGGGCCGTGTTTTTGTCTAATAGGTTCGCTGCTCCAGCCGCCACTAACAACGACTGAAGCAGCTTCGAGGCGAGCTCCAGACCCTGCAACCCCAGGTTCCCAGGTGCTGCAGGTTGGGGTGAAGTCCGCGAAGGCTTCTGCCTCTTCAGTTGGCACCGACATCGGCTGCAGTCGATCAGAGAGCGAGGTGGAGTCGTCCTGCGGGCGTGCGCGAAGATAGCACAGAAGATAGTCCCACATCGTAGGATTTCGAAACGCCGCCCGCGCATAAATTGGAAAAGTGCCTTAGCCTTTTCGCCTCCTGACCACGGGGTGAGGTCCCTCTCACCTGCTTCACCCGGCCTCGTCCGCGACCACCCCCCGCGGACCTGGCCTGACTTGTATACCCGACCTGCACTCCTCGCCCACCACTGCACGCCGATGGGCCTGGTCCCGGGTACGAAACTCGTACCCGAATACCCGGCTCTGAGAGAGCGATCCTTTGAGAGAAAGCTGAGAAAGAGAGAGACGCGGGGAGGGTAGGGGTAGTTTTTTCTCTGACCAAGCTGTGTGAGTGTGCAGGCAGTGAAGAAGAAAGAAGAAGAAGACTGCAGGAGAAAGAAGGAAAAAGAGAAAGGAAGAAGAAGGACTGCAAGAAGAAGAAGAAGGAAGAAGCAGCCAAAGCCTTGGCTGCTCGAAGTAAAGCAGAAGAAGAAGAAGGACTGCAAAAAGAAGAAGAAGAAAGAAGCAGAAGAGGGAGCACTGTAGCAGATGCTACTTAAGTCGTCTGATTGAGAAATCAGACGACGCTCTGAAGAAAAAGACAAGAAGGAAAGAAGAACAGGTGCCGCAGAAGAAGAAAGAAAGAAAAGAAGAAGAACAGAAGAGAAAGAAAGAAAGAAAAGAAGAAGGAAGAAGACAGAAGAGCTGAAGACGATCAAAGCAAAGAGAAGAGAAGAAAAAGAAGAAGAAGAAAGACTGCAAGAGAGAAAGAAGAGAAGAAGAAAAAGCCAAAAGACTAATCTACCTCTCTCTCTCTCTCTTTTGTAACAGAAACATTGTACTTCTAGAATTATAAGTTTACTCCCTGAGTTCGACCTCGGGAAACCTTTTCTGAGTAAAAATTGAAAATGATGGCGACAACCGTAGCTTATACTATAACGACTGTACTATAATAAATACAAAGCACCAACGAGTTGCCTGCCACTCATATTTCAAAGAGGAACTTATCTAAGGGACTTGGAGTGAAGGGGGGAGACCGAGGGCGAGCGGCGCGTGCCTGCCGTCGTCGGAGATGAAGGCCCTAAGATGGATAGGCGGTGATGACGAGAGGGTCCGAGGGCCTCGCGTGGGTATAACGCAATGTAGAGGAGTGAGGCGAAGTTGGCTCTGCCACTGGTACGGTTGCAGAGCGATGAGAAGAGGGAGAGAGAGTCGCCGGAGCCTGCGGGCGGATGGCTGGAGGAGGAGACGAATTTGGGGGGATTTCTTCGGCCAAATCAGGCTTGCCAGAAGGGGAGGGCTCTGGGCTTGCTTAAATAGGCATGGGCAGAGGGAAGAGTCCCACGATTGTGGTCGAAAGTCGTCGCCGAGGGTATGGCCAGAGTGAGACCCATACCTCTCGAGCATTCGCATGAGAGGTATGGGGCGATTCAGGGTATGGGGAGCTGCTCCCCCTTCAAATCTGGGAGCAGCTCCCCACGGAGATGAGGAGAAAACCTCCTCGCAAAGCCGCTGGCGGTATGGGTCCCTGTTGCAATGGCAGAGGGACCAAAATGAAGAAAGTGACGAAAAAGATGAGGGGGTATTTGCAAGGATTTTCAAAAGTTAAGGGCCAAAATGTGATTGGGTGGACCAATTTGCAAAGTAGGTCATGATGACCTTCCCTTAGGTCCAAATTTTGGTACAAACCTAATTTGGACCTAAGGAATCCAATGGTGAAGTTGGATTTTAGGTTTGATCTCGTTTGACTGGATATTTTGTATAAAAATTTAAATTAGGTCAAATATTAGGCTTGGTCCCCATGTAGGTCAAATTGAAGGTTCTAAACCCTAGGGGATATTTCTCCATGAATTTTAGAGGGTTTAGTTGATTTTTATCTTATCTGGAACCTTGTGAATTTAAGTGGATTTGATTTAGGGTTATAGAATGTCATTTAATTTCTAAATTTCATAATAACCCTTTTTTGACTGAACCATCCCACTTTTTCTTTTATTAAGTCCAATTGACCTATGTCTAGACCCCTAGAAATCCTGTTGATGCACTGCAATGGTAAAATTATAGTTTTACCCCTTGTTTCATGTTCTCTTTTTAGATCAGTAATCTCCTTAATTATACCTTCCTTTAGGTTATGTAGGGCTTTTGTTCATTTTGTTAGAACAAAGTAAACTAGTTAGGGCTCATGATGAGGTTATTATCAATAGGTAGAGAGAAGGTTCATTTAAATAAGCATCTAATAAACAGTCACAAGGAAAAACAGGTAAATTGGTAACCCAATTTCATCCTTGTTAACATGTACATCTAGGGCGGAGTATAAAATTCTTGAAAATATACCAAGTATGAAATAATAGAGAATACAAGAATGCTCTCTCTTTCTCTCCTCTTTCCCATGCCCTCTTATAGCCCAACTACTTCGTATTGTAGGCATTAACCATATTCAATGATCTCGAAAATCTTCTTGTAACAATTGAGCATATTATTACCACATTGTGCACATTTAAACGCATGTTACACACTTTCATTGGGGATCATCATGGTAAAGTAACACGATTCATAATCGCTATCGAGCAGGTGTTTCTCGGATATGGTTATCCATCTACTCACCTAGCTTTGTAGTTGGTTTGAATGTCCAATTATATGTCTATCTTTTTAGTTGATTTTAGTGACTGGCTGTCTGTCTATCTTCTTGGTCGGACTTGTCAGGTCGAAGCATGAACAAATTAAACTGGCCATGTCATTGTAATTAGGGTCAAGCCCATCTAATTTTTGCCAATCAAACAGATCTTAGGTTATTAAACTTTTGTCTTGTCCCTTTCTATTGCGAGGGCCCTTAAAAGCTTCTTAATGAGCTTCTTATTGTGCTTTCATAAGTCCTTTTTTATGTTAGACTTTCATGAAAATTTCTTTACCTCATTAATTGTTTCCACTATCTCTAATCAATGTGATATCTAAGAGAGTATTTTTAGAAAAGAATTACTTTCTTATATTACCCCCCAACAAGCGACTTCCATATACTAAATAAGTGGGCGGTTGCTCTGAAAGGAAAAAAAATACAAATACAAGTGTAGATGCTCTTTTAGGCAGGTAATTTAGGCAAAGATGTTATCATAACATGCGACTTCCTTTCCAAAAAAAAAATCATACCATGCGACTAAAGTGTGCTAATATCAACGTGGAAATTTAACCAGCTCCTGCACAAAGCCCACCAAGAGAACGAAGCGAACTCAAAAGCGAAGGTAACGCCTTAAGTAGTTTTAAAGTGTAAGATACATAATTTCTTTTTTAATTTCGAACGCCTGCCTTCTAATTATCGAATAGGAAATACTGTTCAGACACGAGGCCGAAAAAGAATCTCTTGTTAATTTTTGTGGCAAGGCCACACCAGCAAATGCACTAAAATCCGCCTCTGCGATTTGAATCATCCATTTTTTTCGTCCAAGAGATTTCAATGAGCTGTAAGCCTTTTGAATCGCAAGCTGTGAAAGCTAGGACCATTTAAATATTCCTGGGAGGCAAATAGACACGAATAAAAATATTTCCCCATGCAACTCCTTTGCTGCGGCTTGGGCTTGATTAGCTCAATTTTAAATGGACAAGCTTGACCTCCAATTTATGATCCAATCCGATCGGCAAGTTATTGAAATAATCCCGTTTCATCTCTTCGATCTCTAACAACCCCCCCCCACCCCCCCCCCCCCCCCCCCCCCCCCCCCCCACCTTTTTTTAAAATTTTATGCACAATAGAAGCATTTGCTGGATGTAACATAGAACCTCTAATGCTCGTCCATGCAGATCCATATCCCATGACTTCTGCATCGTTATCCATGTTCTAGGATAGTTTAAACTCCAAAGCATAGGTTGGCTCGAATTCGACCCAACCCTTTGGAAGATGGACTTGCACCGAGACTTTGCGCCCATGAGAAGAACTAACCCAAGCCTGAACTTAGGCTCTTAAAAGTTCAACCTGGTAACTCGCTCGATTTGGTCCATAAACAGCTTTAGTTTAAACGAAGGGTTTGATAATTAGGATTTGCAAAATAGAAAGTGAGGATATCTCTTATTTGTGCATACATGAGGAGGGGGATATCTGTTTATTTCGGCAGTACAAAACGTACATGCAGTGGTCACAAAACGGCAACTTTGTCACGAGAAGAGGCTGCAGCTACAACTAGAGCTATCGTAACGGCAGTGGGGATTTGATCTGTTAGGATAAATGCTGATTTAATTTCAAAATAAATTGTAATACAAGGGATAATTTCATATCCCAAAGATTTGATTGTTTGCTTGTTAAACCTAACCCGAAATATCCTTTTGATTCAAATATGATTTGATCCAAAAAGTAACAAACACTATCTCTCAATATCTCCATGTAAATACATATGAAGATCATAAGAGCTATGTGATCAAGGATTTACGTCTTTCTCTCACCTATCGTGATCGACACTTAAATAGGCAATCAGCTACTATTCAAATGTTCAAAGAAGGCAGCCCGGAATAGGGGTTAAGCTAAGTCAGAGCTATCACCTGAAAAAAATGCAAATACAGGTTAGGTCAAACCAATGTTAAATGTTTAACCCATTTATTTTAGAATAACACCGGAGAAAAATGGAGGTTTTCTAAAAGAAAACGACCCCTTAGACTCCATAATAACTCCAATACGCGGTGACCCAACCACAGGCCCAAATTTTGTATGCCCAACGAGCATCTGTCTTCTCTCTAGATTGAAACGAGAAACGATTAATTGTTGGGTTGGTTTGTGGAAAGAAAAATGTGCCACAAAAGGAGGGGAAAACTCATCGAAATTTATTTGGTGGAAGTTAGAAGATTCTACAAATTTGTTCAACATTTGGGCTCAGATCCAAACACCTCCCTTAACCCAAAAAAAGGGACAAAAATGGATAGACTTGTCAAAAACTTAGCTTCACATTCTGAAGCTCGAATCAGACACTCGAGAGCTGCTCGTTAGCGACCCAATTCCTCGACATTCGCATTCGTCAGGGCAGGTAACTCAGGTACAAAGAACTGCTCAGCCGTCTCGACGCTGAATCCTTCTTCATCGATCCAAGGACGCGTGGCCCTCATCGACCGCCATCGTCAGTTCTTCTACAATAATTGAGCTCTCCATAGATGCCAATCGCTCTTTTAAGATGGGCAATGATTCCCCATCTTCCTCTTCGATGATCCTCAAGCCTTCCACAGCCTCCCAATCTCCTTAATTACACAACGATGGTCCCTGCGGTGTCCCACGCCTCGAAAACCCTGTTCGGTCCTGGTTGCCATTTAGCCTCCCCCGAGTCATCGCGTAGAATCAACTTGAAGGGGATCGGCTTCCCGATAGGTATCAATTTGTATCGTACGAGGCATTATAAGTAGCAAAGTGCATCATGAAACGAGGGTATGTATTTTACCAACGATGCTGTCCAGATGTGGCCTTCTGACCACTGCAATGGTACAGCTCTAGTGGGATCCCACAGACCAAAAATTGGGTCCTGCCCGGAAAGGAGAACCTGCTGACCGAATTGGCATGCGTTCTGGAGCATAAATTTCACATGAACGGTCCCTGGTCGATCTAATCAGTATGATATATATGTATATATACGTACATATCAAAGGTAAGAACAAATGCAAGGACTTGTGGAAGGTTAAAAATCAGTACCTAGTGGCTGATTCAGATCATCGTCTAAAGCTCCAATTTGGTCCTCCACCTGCGAGAACCTATACGAAGGGGTAAGATCGATCATTTGGAACGCGTAAGTTTGATTGCAACAAAATATATGTATATTGCCACATCTTTGGATAGAGAACCAAGTCCGGAACGGTCCTTGGAAGAAGCGCAAACCTGAGAGTCCGAAACATAAGCATGGAGAGGAGGATTGATCCTACGAGGCGTTGCTGCCACCTGCGGTCACTTCGATCCAAATGCATCCTTTCTCATCCGCCACAATGATCGAGCATGGACCAACATCGTTGCGGTGGCGGCAGCGGCGGCGGCGGCGATCGAGGACCGGCTGCAGTTCACTTGCACGATTCCGGTCGCTACAAATCACCTTCACCGGTGGCCTCCATCTCCTCTGCCTCTATGTTTCCTCAACTATTCACGGGTAGGTGTATGGAGTTGGTCTGTGGTGTGTTGGCGGGGAAGGGGGAAGGGCATTCAAATACGAGAATGGGAGCGAATCATAGGATGACACCAATGCGTGGGGGCCTCCTATACCTAGTGGGACCCGGACAACGGTGGTCCGCATCTGCCTCCGGCATCGTCCTGGTCCATCGCCGCTCTGGCACTGTTGGGAGGACCCACCAGAGGTGGACGGACACCTGCGATTTCCGAGCTTCCTCAGCAGGATCCTCGACCTGTGTCCACTTATTTATATATATTATATGTAGGCACAAATTTCCACCCTTTGCAGTTTTCTTTTTTTCCTTTTACTAAGGAAATAAAGTAATTCTAGATGATAAGAAAGAAGGCAACTTCGACGACTCTCGCAGGAGAAGAAAGATGATACCCCCTCGAGAGGGGAACTTCAAAAAATCATTCAAGAATAAACAAAATAAAAGGTAAAAAATACGTCATATGTATCATGACTCAGGGCATGGGTGCCGGATGCTATTGAAAATGAGTTTTTTTTTTTTTTTTTTCTAGATGTTAGGTGTCACATTCTCTGTCACCTAAGGGACGTCATAGTTCGATTTTGGGACAGCTCCATCAGCACCTGGTCTTGGCCTTCCCAAGAATGTCGAAATCTAGGACCTCTCTAGGCGCTCTGAGACTTACGTCAGAGTTTATTAGCTTTATTTGACCAAAAAGACTCCTGCCTAAGTGGTCTTCCTGCATATTGTTGGCTTATAAGGAGAAGCTTGTAACGGAGGGTAGGCTCATTGATTGAGGAAGGCTAATTGTTCTTATATGCCTATCTTGCCGCCGCTAGGATGAGAGTGCCACCCACCTCCTTACTGCTCCTACCCATTGGATCGAGGTATGGGCACATGTTCTTTGAGCTGTCGGCATTCCCTTGGATATGGGAGATACCATCCAAATAAAGATGTAAATTTCGATAAATTCAACTCGAATCCTATCCGATTCGATCTGAAAAGAATATATAAAATTCGATCCAAAATCGACCTGATTCGGATACGTGTTTTATCTAAAAAAATTCGATCGGATCTGAGAGTATAAATCTATACCCGATTATCCTACTCGAATAATCAAATAAAATCCTTATTTATCCGAGATGTATATTAATCCCACCTTAAATCCCTTGTTTCTTCAACCTTAATCTTTTTCATGATTTCCTCCATGATTGTGAAGATTGAGAATATTTCTGAAATTTTCATTAAATATTTATTTTGAGGATATGGATTTTTATTTAAAATGTAATTGTATTTAATATTTTTTTATATTTATATTTTTGATATATTTCTCTTCAAAAATTGTTTTTGTAATAATATGTTAAGAGTTTTACTAAAAATAAATAATTTTATTTTACATGGGCACATGTTCTTTGAGTCGTCGGCATTCCCTTGGATATGGGAGATACCATCCGATCCGAAGGGCACTAGATTGGCCTATTACCTCTGGCGCCGATCCTTCTCCCACGGGGAGAATTCTAACCAGCATTGTTTGGTATACTTGGAAGGTGCGGAACGAACTATTACAGTGAAAGCACGGGGTTCCCAGCACTTGGTGTTGTTAAACTAGTTTTCAACCCGCGCTTCGCTGCTTGGGTGAAAATAAATTTGCAAAACTTCAAAGAAGAGTGTGCAATGCAGAGATGTTAAGAATAGCATGGAAATTACTATGATAATGAGAAAAAGAAGCAATTAAAAGGAAGAGACATAAGATCTTAGTTTTAATTTTTAGCGCTCGTAAGGATGTAGATGTAAGTTTTACAATAGTTGGTTCATTTCATGGGAATTTTTATGTTATTTTTGAGATGAGATGCAACTTCAGAGATTGGGCTACGATAAATCAGTTATGTAGTTAAGCATAAAATAAGGACATTTAATTCAATGATTGGTTCAAATTGACGAAGTTGTCAACAAAGAAATACGAAGGTACCCATGGAAGCATGAAGCTGCCATTAGGATACCGTCACCCAAACTCGATTGAAAAATAAAGTTAAAAATGTAAGAAAACTGTAAAAAGAAAACAATGAATTAGTTACGAAGTTTAAATTAAGTGCATTTGTGAGTGATTTTCATAAAAAGAATCAAGAGAGGAAGTTTCTATAGCCAAATCCTTTTGCAAAGGTTAACCAACCTCATATAAGGGAATTCTCTTCGATAATTTTATTTTCGGTGTTATTTATTATCCGTGCGTTGCCACGGGTGTAGAAATGATAATTTTATCTTTTGATTAACAGAAGAAATGAAGTGTATAAAAGTAAGAAAAATTCGACGACATATCCCCTCTTTGATCAAGATTTTATCAAAACCTGAAATAATTATAGCAAACATGTAATATTTAAGCAGGTAGATTGCATGACCTGATTGTGGAAAATATGAATGATATAAATATATACACAGAATAAAAGATAAGCAATACATGGAAGATACAGAAACAAAGCATGTAGATATATACACATAAAACAAAAGATGTGTACACATATTAACCATATAGATATATATGTATACAATGTTAGCAAAAATATGCATGACACCATTCGCACTTTGAGTCAGAGGGAACATCATTCGATTTAAAGATAGCCTTCGTTCCTGCATAATAAAAATAGGGTTTAGAAAGTTAGCGATTGATTCTGAAAAGAAGAGTGGATGGAGATGAGTTAGTAATTAGTAAACAATAGAAATATAAGGCACAAACATTTAAAACCATAATTCACTTTAAAGATATGTCAGAAGAGGATTGTCATGTTAGTATCAAACTTGGGCATGTTAACAATTAAGGAATGTAGTACCACATCAAAAGCTTCAAATATGTTAATGCTTGATTGATGTATTATGCAAGAAATTGTTCTCCTGGTATCAACTATTTTCTTTATTGTTCTCATGACAATTGCTACAACTCTAGCATCCATACCTATTGTAGGTTTATCCATGAAAATTACTTAAGGACTATAAACCAGTTCAACTGCAATTGTTAATCTCTTTTGCTATTCGGTAGAGAGTCCATTAAGCCCTGGTATGCCCATTTTGTATTATATGTATTGGCTAGAATTCAAGGTGGAAGGATTTCCAAGCAGATAATTCATCATGCACTATTTGAACATCACAAAAAGACTGGCACTTGGCATTATTGAACAGTTTTTCCTACATGCCCAGCACGTCACATGCTGACATGCATATTTTTTTGTGTATGAACACCAAGATGTGTATATAGACAGGCATATTGCATGCATGTATGATGCACAGTTGGGGGATTATTGGGAAGTTGCCGATATTCACTGCAGTTCCTTCTTTCTTAGACATGTCTTTCCCCTAGACATTTTGCTGAAAGTGAACAGATTCATGGGTCTGCTATCTGGACCTTTTACACCACCTGGTTTCAAGAGGATATGTTTAGTTGCTGTAACATGCTTTGTACGCAACAACAATGTTAGTGTTGAAACCGAAGGGCCAAGTTTTGACGCTTTTGAAGCAATCTTCAGGTTTAATAGTGGTTTTGTGGCTGGAATATTGACATTAGACAATGTAGAAGATTTTCTTCCAAGAAGGGATCCACTGCATGAAAGAAGGTAAATGGCTGAATAATATGCAATGTGTTCGCTTCATTGTTGTGATATATACTGGTTTTGACGTTCTAGCCACAAACGTAGATATACCAACAAAGGTATATAACTCAATAATGTGCAATGTGTTTGCTTCTTTTTTGTGTGGCATACTGCTATTTACATTGCATAAACTGTCTTTTATATTTGTACACTTCAAACGTGACATGCTTATTGGTATGTTTTAGACTACACAAGAAGTCCCATGGATTGACTTGGGTGATACAATTTTTCTTATCAATAATAAGCTAAAGTAGCATAAATAATTGGGTTGATCGAATAATGCATTGATGAGGTGCTAGATGAATTACTAATCCCAAAATCTCTATTGTCCTTAGCTATTTTGATTTATTTATTTTTTCTTTTTCTCCTATTCCACACTTCCATTTTCTGCATTCAGTGTCATTCTTTGCTGCAGTTCAGTGGCCTTGAAGAATCAAAAGAAGCTGTTTATAGAGCACTTGATGTGAGCGGGAATTTGGGAGATGTATCTAGCCTATACATTGAGTCGCTTATTTCCCAAAATAAGGAAGCCTGACGACCCCTACTAAGCTAAACTTTGGAAAAGCAGCCTGCATGGGGGAAAAAGATCGTGGCAGTGTAGAGATATCCCTCTATTCCAAAAATAAAGATCCAGCCTGTGCAGATCTTTTGGCATGGTTAAGCAAATAAGTATAAGCACACAACGATTATTTACCAAGCACTTCATGATTTGCAAGGCGAAGGGCCACTCCACTTATCACCTTGCCCCGCCTGCAATGCACCTCTTGGAGATGCTACTACAACCAACCTGTTAAAGAAAAGTGGGGGGCATTATGAGTTTTCTTGCAGGGGACTATTAGAGCTTGCCAACCCACTGTGAAGGAGAGGAGACTTGTTTGATTGCGAGGAGGAGGAGCTGCTCCTCTCTATCTTCCTTGGTGTCTCCCTACATTTCTTTCACATCCATCCATAAAGATGAACCTTGATGTAAATCGACATTCATTTGAAATGTTTTTCATCAACCCGAACTACTCTACCATGAATTGGAAATGTTTTTCATCAACTTAGTCACAGGGTATAGCTCCATGATTTGTCTTTTGAAGGGAAAATGAGAATTTACTAAGGATGTGAATCCCCTAGATTGTATTCACAATGAGGCTAATTACACCTTACTTTTGGGTACACAAAAGTCAAACAAAATGCATCTTGCTCTCCTTACGACACCTCTCCTTTCTAAACTAAAAGTCACCCCACTATGCTCCACCAAAATGCAACAAAGCAAAAGAAAGTCCCAATATGGTTGTTAACTGCCACAATGAGATGGGAACAAAAAAGTCATGTGAATGAGTCTTTGTGTGGTTTTTTTTGCCATCTTTTTACAGAGTTCTCTGCATGCCAAAGAGGGGACGTGAGGAGGTGGTGGGCATGGATCAGCTCCCTAGAAGCCATCTACATCCTGATTTGAATATTCTTAATACCTTTAATAAAGTGGTCATAGAAATCCATTAAAGAAGGTGGACATCACTGCAGAATCATGTGAATGGAATTATCTTTTTAGCATTGATTTTAAATATTCAAGAACCAACATCATTGCAATACTTGATACAAATAGTAATGTTCAAAGAAACTTATTCCTTCTTTCCATACAGTCAAACCACAACGCACAATCTAAGGCAGCGGGTTGGGAGTTTACTCACAACAGCATTGAAGATAGCTTTAGAGGTGGCATTAAACAGAATAAATGCAAATCTCTCATGAAGATGTGTAACGACCCGGTTCCCGAGTCCCTACGAGACACGAGAACCGGACCGACTCGACTAATCCCAAGACCCAGTCGTCCAACGAGGAAGTAACCAAAAGACAGTAAAATAAACCACATTCAGCATGAATATAACTAACAGTAAGAAAGTACAGCAGTAAGGAAAGAAACTACTACAGTAGGCACCACCACAACAGTAAAACAACATTTATCATATAACAAAACTGCAGGTAAAGAAGGTACAGCGGAAACAAAACTACTCACTAGAACAGAAACAAAAGAAGGTACAAAGCTGTGGCAACTCTACTGGACCCTACTCGGCCCAGCGTCCTCTGCAGCCGCCGACCCTGGCTGCTCAACACCTGGTCCTGAAAAAGGTAACGAGTGTAACACGTCAGCAAAACGCTGAGTAGAGTGGCAAACTAACTAAAGGCAACAGTAGAGTGTACAGTAGCTGTTATGTTCTATTACTTTCTTTTATTTACATCTTTCAATTTTTCTCACTATTTCATTTACTTCTCAGATCCTTTACTTGATCTCGGATGTCCTCGTGGGACGATCTTGATTGCAGTCTTTTCCAAAAGTAGAAGTAGCACGTGGTGCTCTCCTGGCCGGGAGAGTCCCCCGTGGTGATCCTACCCTCAGTCAACCACCCCAAGGTCACTGACAGACGTAACGGTGACTACGGCACGCGTGATAAACGCACAGGTAGCTAGCCCGTACTGGCACGCGGTCAGTCGTTTCCGTTAACGGGTGCGCCCAAAGCACAGCACGGAACCAGGGCAGAGCCCTCTCAGTAACAGGGGTCCAACCCCTCCACAGTAACCAAACCGGGGCCTTGCCCCTCCACAGTCCGCGCACCCTCGTCTGACTACCCTGGTTTGCCCTAGTGGGCCTAACAAGTCGGTGAAGGAGGCTAGCAGAACCCCGGGGCCCGTGGGGTAGCTAGTACTCTCCTAACACTACTAGCTCTCCTCGGTACTACGTACACGAGGGCCAACAAGTCGGTACAGAGCGGCCAAGCCTAACCCCGGGTCCCTGGGGCGGCTGGCCCCACTCTGCACTAAAACAGGTACAGGTACTTCCCTTGGTACTGCGTACCCAAGAGACAGTACAAACTACATCTCAGTTCCATTCCTTTTCTTTCCAGGAGTTCCACTCCTAATTCCCCGTAGGGTTCCAGCTCTTTATCTCAGAACATCATATGTCTCACTTTCCAGATTCTCGTTCTCACATTCCATGATCTCAACATGATTCTTTATGCATAACAGGCAGCTGTTAATTAAATTTACATGCAGCTTTATATATATTCCTTTCCATTTTTCCAAGACTGCAGTAAATGTACATTCCACTAGTTTTTCCATCCTAGGATTCATGCCATATCCTAGGATCTATCATACAATCTAGTTTTCCGACCCTAGGATTCATGCAACACCTAGGAGCTATCATTCCATATATTTCTCATTCCTAGGATTCATGCAATGCCCTAGGTTCTAGTTATGGTTCCATACTTTAACAGATTTTATTAATACTTAAAACCACTCTACCAGGTACAACGGGAGTAATGGGGGCGTGGTCGGGAATCCCGCGCTTCTCCGCGACTCTCAAGACGGCAACCGAACGAGGTCCTATCACAAGGATCAAACACAAGGAGTGTCTCAAAACAGTGTATAGCTACTGTAGGCGGGTAGAGGAATAAATTCTGAAACGAACGCAACTCGAATCGCGGAAAACGGAGCCCAAACGGGCCCTAACGGGTCGAGAGAGACAATACTGTGCAAAATCAGACGTCTGGAACTCCTTCCAGACGTCTTAAACGGTGGATCAAAGAATTACCTGTTCGGCTTGGTTCCCCGGACGTCCAGAAGTCTGTGGGGACGTCTCTCCTAGATCCCAGACGTCCGATGGTCTCTCCGGACGTCTGGAGGTCACTCCCGCCGTCTGGTACAACTTCCAGACGTCTGATTCGCAAAGGATGACGAATCGAGCACCTGCGCACAGCCAACCCTCCTCCCTCAGTACGGTCAGTCGACAAAAAGAAGGAGAAAGCGGAACTCACCTTTCAGACGTCTGTATGATCTCACAGACGTCGACCTTGTCGTCTGGATATCAGTCCAGACGTCTGATTCTGGAGATTTTTCCAGAATCAGAACCTCGCTCGGCCTCCGCTCGCGACGCCGCCCGCGTCGCACCTCGCGCGTCCGCTGCTCCGCCCGCAGCAGGTCCCTCTCCGCGACGCTCTGCGCCCCCCGCGCCCTCCGCCGGCCGGCCAAGCCGCTCCCGGCGAGCTCGCCCTCACGGCAGAGCCCCGCCCTCGCACGCCGCAGCTCCTCCGCGCCTACTGCGCCCGCCGCTGCCGCTGCGCCCTCGCGTCCGCTCGCTCTCGCGCACAGGCAGGAGAGAAAGAGGAAGATGGTGGAGACGGGAGGGGAGGCGCGCCCCCTCCCCCTTTTAACGCCGCGCGGAGAGGAGGGAGAGACGGTCGCAGTCGCCTGCAGCCGCAGAGAAGATGCGGGATCGCAGGTCTGCGCGCACAGGCGCGCAGACGAATATCCCGTGCGAGCATAACTGTTCGCCAGACGTCTGTAAACTATCCCGGACGTCTGGTCAGACGTCCGGATGTGATCCTAGACGTCTTTACAGACGTCTGGGCCACCTCCCAGACGTCTTAAAAGACGTCTGGGGCACGCGCTCGTTACAAGATGTCTTATAACCTGGTCTGCAGGATGTGGTCCTTTATCTCTATAGCTTCTATTATGATGCTAAGTTCATTTGCTGTCTTTCCCAATCCATATTAAATTTGCTTGTGTTCTTTTCCTTTTTTTCTTCCACGAAATGCAAATATTGACATCAAACATTTTTTCATTAGGATCTTCATGTTAAGACTGTCAAGAAGAGGTGTCATGGCACAAAGAAGTCATATTCAAGGTCAATTATTAGTGCAACCCTTGAGGTCATCCAAAAAATGAGTGAGAAACGGGAATTGATTTTTTAGGAATGGACACTCTATTTCAAGAGGTGATTGAATTAGAATATTGACTTATTGAAATATAAAGTTTGTAAGCAGGAAGAGTGCTACATATTAATGTGTTGTGGAATTGAAACAGAGAGTTGAAAAATAAGAAAAGAGCAATCAAAATTGATTTAACAAAAAAGTCACCTTTCCATCAAAATGTCGAAAAATGCTTGTCATCGCCATCCATCTCTTTTTTTGAAGAAGCAAGTCTAACTTTCAGTAGTCATCTTTTGTGCTTTTCAAAAAAATTAAGTTTATTATTATGATATTTTTTAATGACCTGAAAATGCAAAGAAAGATGGTAAAAGAATATACCTGACAATAGATAAAATTAGGTTAAAGATTGCAAAGGTAATTTGGTTTGATCTAGATCATCTACATCAAAAATCGCATTCGCTGTAAATTCCTTCAGCAGTGCAAAATGTTGATTTTTGGGGGTGATGACTAAATGGAAAATGTATTTTTTCCATAAACAGTTGGTGATTAACTGTCCAAGTGCATGAGTTGCATCATCCTACAGCAAAAATATTTTCATAAAAAGAGGATAGTGGAAAAAAATTAATTATATATCGAAAAGTAGTAAAGAGTACCTGTTCAAGTAATCGAAGAAGTTCAGATATTGTTATTCCCAAAATTTTCTCAACCATTGGTCTAAAAGAAGTGACATAAATTTCTCCAGTTTCATCGGAGACCTACAGGACTCGAGATCGGCTCGACTAATCCTACGACCCAGTTGTCCAACGAGAAAGTAACCAAAAAGCAGGAAAGTAAACCACATTCACTATGCTAAGCAACTAACAATAAAAAGGTACAACAGTAAAAAAGTAAAAACTGCTACAGTACATATCACCACCACAACAGTAGAAGTAACAAGGTATATGAACATAAAGTACAAAATGTAAAAGTACAGAACATAAAGGTACCAGAGTCTAACTCACTACTACAAGGAGTACAACAAAAGAATCTACAGCTACTAAGCTCTATTAGGCCCAGCACCCTCCGCAGCCGTGGACTCGGGCTGCTCAACACCTGGACCTGAAAAGGGGTTATGAGTGCACAAAGTCAGCGAACGCTGAGTAGAGTGACAACCAACTAACTAAAGTAGTAAAAGTGGACAGGTAGCTGTTGTTTTCTAATTACATTATTTCACAAATTATTCCTTTTCATCCATTGGTTTATTTATCAGGTTTCTTCCTTGATCTCGAATGTTCCTCGTGGGAACGATCTTGATTGCAGTCTTTTCCGAAGAGTAGAAGGCACACGTGGTGCTCCCCTGGCTGGGAGAGTCCCCCATGGTGATCCTACACCTAGTCAACCACCCCAAGGTCACGAACAGAGGTAATGGTGACTACGGCACGCGCGATAAGCGCACAGGTAGTTACCCCGCACTGGCACGCGGTCAGTCGTTTCCACTAACGGGTGCGCCCAAAGTACAGCATAAAACAGTATAGGGCCTAGCCCTCTCAGTAATAGGGGTCTAGCCCCTAAGAACTAAACAGGGGTCTCGCCCCTCCACAGTCTGTGCACCCTCATCTGACTACCCTGGTTTGCCTAGTGGGCCTAACAAGTCATGTAGGGTGGTTAGCTGAACCCCGAGCCCCGTGGGGTGGCTAGCTCTCTCCCTACACTAGTAGCTCTCCTCGGTACCGTGTACGCGAGGGCCAAGAAGTCGGTACAGAGTGGCCAATCCTAACCCCGGGTCCCACCCCAAGGGCGGCTAGCTCCGCTCTGCACTAAACAAGGGACAGTCTCTCTCCTTGGTACTACGTACTCAAGGGCCAGTTCACTTCCCCACTCACATTTTCCGGATCCATTCCATTTATTTGTAGGAGCCCTACTCCTAATTCCTCGTAGGGTTCAAGCTTATATTTCTCATGTCATTCCATACCAGGTTTCATCATTCTCATTCCCATTCTCAAGTTCTACACATGCAACTCGTGTTTCTATCATTCACATTTCCGGTCTCAGATTATACACATGCAGCTCGTATTCTAGTATTAAACATATACAACAGGTAAGGTTACATGCAACTGTTAACTAGCACAAGTATTTCATATTTCACAGGTAGCTGTTATTCATTTACAGGCATTTGTTATCATTTCTTTCTACCCATTCAAGACTACAATTCAATCATCCAATACAGACATTTCCAGTATTTCTCATCCTAGGATTCATGCCATATCCTAGGTTCTAATCATTCATTCCACACATACATTTAGGTTTGTAATTAAATTAGGGGAAGCTACTCTACTAGTAAACCCTTAAGTATTGGGGACTTGAACAGCAGGCTCATGTGCCTTAACAAGTCCTGTAGCAAGGAACAATCACAATGGAATATTCAGAACAGTATAGAAAGTCTTCTAACAAGTAGAGAAACTCACAAGGAACACATCGGTATCTTATTCACGTAAAACGAATCTCAAACGGACCCTAAACGGGTTAAAAATAGGGTTTCTAACTCAAATCAGATGTCTGAAACAACTTTCAGACGTCTTAAAAGTGTTTAGTAACGTACCTTAAGCTCTGTGTCAATCCTCAGACGTCCAGGAACTCCTCTGGATCGTCTGGACCCAGCTTCAGACGTCTGACCACCTCTCCGGACGTCTGGAAGTGCTTTTAGTCGTCTGGTAAGCTCCTCAGATGTCTGAAATGCATGGGAGGGCGTGTCCTACGCCTTCTCAAAGTAAATCCTGCAATGCCACCACACAATCACTTCAAAATAAGCATGCAACAAGGTAGCAGCGGAGCGGCCTGCATGGCTGTATCTGCAAAGAGGACGTACCTTTGCAGAACCCTCTCCTCAGACGTCTAGAACCGCCTCCAGACATCCGCTCCGTCGTCCGGACGTCACTCTAGACGTCTGATTCTGGGAAAAACCCAGAATCAGAACCTACTCTCGCTCGCTCTCGCCACGCATGGTTGCTACTCGCCTCCTCGCCTACAGCTCCGGCTACAGTAGTGTCGGGGAGGACTTCCCCGACGCACTCCTCTCCGCACATGCGCCGCTCCGGCCGTGCGCTCTCCGGTGAGCTCCCGCACGAGCTCGCAAGCACAACTCCTCCCCTCCTCACGCCGCTCTCGCACTCACTCGCTCGCGCTGGGGTGAAGGGGAAGGGTAGAAGCGGATGGAGTGGGGTGAACGAGAGAAGAGGAAGGGGGTCTTATAAGGGTGAGGGTTAGGGTTCGCTGGAGGCAAGGAGAGAGCGAAGAAGGGAAGGAAAAGAAGGTACTGTCTACGCGCAGACACGAGCTCATACTAAAAAATTTTGATTTCCAAACATCTGGGAAGGTGTCCAGACGTTTGACCAGACGTCTGACCCACAGTCCAAACGTCTTAAAAGGTTCAAACAGCACGGGTCTTAACAAAGGAGTTCAGATATTGTTATTCCCAAAATTTTCTCAGCCATCGGTCCAAAAGAAGTGACATAAATTTCTCCAGTTTCATCGGAGATACCAATGCGAAGCTTCATTCTTGAAAGATAAAGAACTAAAAGTTCATTAAAAAGAATACAAAGTATAAAGATTTTTTTTTTGTTTGAGCAATTACCTGGATATATATTCTGGATTTGTTGTCCTACAATTTAAACAGCAAAGATTATCGACATCATACCGAAACATTGCAAGACATTGCCGGCAGCAATCATACCATAGTTGAGTGTCTGTGAAAATTCCTGAGATGGAAGCCTTTGTTTGATATGTTTTTGACTATAAGAGAAAGTAGTTGGTACAAATGTTGTTAGGCTTCTATGTTTAAATAGGAAATTAAGAAAGAGCATCGATATGGCTTTTTTGAAGAACCTCTTTCGAAGATATGGCAGATGCTTCAATTATTTGAGAAATGCATAGCACAGGTAGGTCCGAAGACGATGATTTGAGATTTTTAGGTAGGGTAAGTTCGTAGCCTTTAGTGTTTGAAGTGCCTTGTGTGATAAACCTGTATCGAAAGAAATAATTATACTAATCTAAAGTAATTGATTCTTAAAAATGAGAAGCAAGATACCAGACTTTAAGTAAAGTGGCCTCCTGAAGTTGGAAATGATTTATTTGTAATGTTGACATTCGTGTTGTTGCAAGATAGTGATCACCTATAATAGATAGCAATTTAAATTTAGATCATTGCATGTAGCTGTAAATAAGAAATGTTGGATATTTCATTTGGAATTATAGAAACCTCTGTACAAAGAAACTGATAAATGTGTTGCAAAAATGATTACATTGTGCTCCGAAGCTTTTTGAAGTTCTTTATTATATTGGATAGCTAACTTCCCCCATTTGGTGATCCTTCTAATCATTCCACTAAATGTGAAAAGTAAATGGTTATCGGTATATGTTATCTAAGTAAAATATATTTACAAAACTATTTGAAGTAAATCATTTAATAAAAGTATTTTAAGATGCATATAAAAATATAGCAATAAAAGAAAGATTGAGAAGAAATATACCTTCGATCAATAATGTCAACATTTAATTTTTTTGGAGTGATGTCTTCCCGTATCTTTACTTGAGTTATGGGAATGTATTTGAGTAATATTCCAATGACATCTGAATGAAGGTTATTTAAACATGTTAGAAAGATAATAGGAAATCGAATAATAGTGATGAGAAAAATATAGGAAGATAAGTAGGAACCTATTAGGACTTTTGCGTTTAGTTTAATTTGATGTAGCGCATCCAATGATGTTATATTATACTTCATGTTAGGTAAGGTTTCATCATCATCAAGTAATTCAATAGTGGATCTACTATTGATGATGATAGAATATCGATGGTAGATAATGACATACCATCGTTTCGCTATAGAAATTTGAATTTTACTAAATAGATAGAACCTATTTGCAATTTTCTTTTCCACTGATCTAAATTGAGGTCATTAATGCTTCCCTTCATTTGATTACCCTGCATGAAATGTAAAAGAAAAAGTGAGTTCAGATTAAAGAAACGTGAAGATGAAAATCAGGTAACGAATTTCTTAATATTGTAATATTGTTACCTTTTGATCCATGACAATAAATACCATTTTTTTTCCTTTCTTTGGGCCATGAATTTCTCCATACCATAATTTAGCTAACCTGAGGTGGTAGGAGACATTATATAAATTCGGATGAGCCATGTCCAATGTTACAATCCTGAGATTATTTGCACCTGATTTGTTAATAGTGAAATGATTTTATCAGCAAAGAGAAGCAATATAAATTATCAACTAAGAATCAGGATAATGATTTAACTGGATTTTGTTTCAATCAGCAATTACCTTCGATGTGAATCAAGAGTGGAATTGAAGACGAACCACGAGGAATAGAAACTTGTAGGCTACTTTCTCTTTGGTTCAAACATGGCTTCTTCAATGTAGAGAAAGATTGAGACAGCAATGTATCTTGAAAGGATGTCTTTTTTTCTTTATTAGCCATAGGTGTAGATGGACTGGAGATAGTCTTCTCATCTAGCATATAAAGGTTGGTGACATAAAGGGAATAGAAATTAATATACAACATTTGAATGGAAATGGGATTATGAAAGTAACTGTTGAAAGATTGTAGCCACATGCTCACATACACATGGGTAAAACCATAGATACGATATTTTTGCAGATTTTTTTTTTATTTTTAGTATGATGATTCCTCGTGTATTAAGCACCTTGTGGATTTTATTCTTTTTGGAAGAAAGCTACTTGCATGTCTTCCGCCCTTTTTCCAGAGCTTGTAGCTTGGGATGGTTTCTAATCCACTTAATAAATGTAGCTTTGACGGAAACCGTTCTCGCGCATTTGAAAGTTGTCGGAAATCATAGTATAGTTGTGCAAAAACGTTCATAAAAAATTAAGTTTGTAAAAATTACGAGACTTGAGTCCCGGTCATTCATCTCTGGGAGGCACTTGCTTTACTCTTGAATTTGATCTTTTTGTCGCTCTGCTTCGTTTAAAAACGCACGTCGGTTTCCAATCTCCTAACTAAAACTTCACCACTTCTGTTATTAACTCGGATTACGTGCGCGTGTTAAATAAATTACGAAGGTGAACGTGTGAGTTTCTGTGCACACGATTCTAGTGAGGTGGTGACTATTTATGGAGAAAACATCTATCGTTAGATTTTCAATATCCTCGGGAAACAACATGCTTGTGCGTAATGGATAGACAGTTGAAGAGCAGGCAACTTAAATCACACAAATATGATAATTATTAAGCTCATGGTGATTTCAAACATATATATATATATATAAATGCATTTTCATTCATTCCATTGGGGAGTTGTTTGCACAAGAAATTTAGAGGAAAGCTTGTACATAAATGCTTGAAACGGAAATCTAGCTACTAGAAAATGACTGCATACAAAAATCAATGGGGGGATTTCGTATGCATCATTAGGGGAGAAGTAAGACTACGCTATTAAGCAGTAATAAAAGCAGTAAAAATTATGGAGAGCATAAACTAAATCTAGCAGAATAGAGGGCATTCAAGGGTGGTCCCCGATGGCTTTGGAGTGGTCGGGAGGAGAATGAGGGGCGACCAATGTAGCTTAGGCCAACCCTTGGAGAGAGGGAGGATTGATCCAGCATCCCAGCATGATGTCCTCCATGATGGTGGTGAGCTCATGGAGGTGGAGTAGTTGACCTAAGTGAAGGTGGGCATGTATGGAGCTAGTGAGGTGAGTGGTGTCAATGGAAGCCAAGGGATGTGAATCGGGTCACTTGGTCGCCCATGGGGTCTTTTTATAGACCTAATGGCTTCTCTCTAGAGAGGTGTGGAACTCTCTAGAGAGAGTCCAAGAGTGGCCGGCCAATAGGTTATGAGATCCAAAAATTATGGATCTCATTTTGAATGCCTCTTGGTTGCTAATTTTGGCAACCAAGAGGTGGCGCCTCTTCAAAGAGAGTTCTAAAGAACTCTAGAGAAGTGTGTATGCTTGAATGGGTGTGTGTGTGTGTGTGTGTGGTCGTGCTCTATATGGCTAGGTGGCTTAGGTTAGGCCCTAAGGGGTTTGGGTAGGTGTAGGTCTTGAATTAGGGTTACAAACCCTAATTGCTAAGGGGAAAATGCAATTAAACTTAACCTAAGTTTAATTGAATGAGTGTGAACCTAATTGAGAGTGAAATAACTCAATTAGGTTGGGTTTAGGTCAACTGGACTCTCACCAAGTCCAATTGAACTTGTATGGGTTGAGATCTAAGCTCAATTGGACTCAATGAGTCCAATTGACTTAGGTGAAGGTAATTGACTTTGATCTAAGTCAATTGGGTGTGGTGAGGACCTAATTAGGTCCTTAGGTAGGCCTAGAGGTGATGTTCTAGGGTTAGGACACCTTAATTTAGATTCCTTTGGGGTTGGGATTAGGTCTAGGGAGCTAGAGATCCAAGATCAAGAGTTGAATCACACAACAGGGACTGAAGACCAGTACTAGATGTCAAATAATGTGGTCAGATGACTTATACTAAAAAATCAGAAGTCCAGACTTCAGTTCTGGACGTCCAATCTGATTCAGGGGGAAATCAAGGTTTTGGTTTCGGTATTCTGCAAAAATTGGACGTCTGACAATGTGTCTGGACGTCCAATAATACTGTAGAAGTGGGTTTGAGGTGTGCGGGAGATGGCTAGGGGTCACAGACGTCCTATAACTTATTTGGACGTCTAGATATGGGTTGGAACTAGGGTTTTAGGGCTTCCTAGGGTGTTGTGACCTAATCTAAGGGTGGCTAAGGCTTGGGGAAGTCTCTAGGCTATCCTAGGGTTAGGATGGACCTAAGTTCTTCACATTTTACTGCTTTATTCCTACTTTCTAGAATAGCAAACCTTTAACCCCCTTGCATTATTGTTCCTATATTTAAACTAAGCCTTCTGCTCCAACTCTGCTACAACACCCGTTATTCTAGATTCAACTCCAAATCTGCTTATTGCCTGCAATCGACATAATGCACTTAATCAGCATATTATAACATTATTTTATGCATAGCTAAAGTAAAGTAGTAAAGATGCAGATAATGCTTATGCATGCATGAATTTCCCTAACTTATGCTAAGTTCTAGACTAATCTAGGTTAATTAAGACCAATGATTGCTACGCAATCAAGCTTCTTTTCTGTGTTGAAGTTTTGGAATTTTTTGCGGAGATCCATTAGGACGATTTGGCTAAAAAGGAAAAGTGCACTTAGTTTTAATGGACAAAACCTTCTGAGGATAGAATGCTTATGCATTGAGGGAGAGGTGGTTGTATTATAAGAGGAAGCTACTATGGTGATTATAACTGTATTCTAATGCTTTGGTTATTGAGCATCATATCCTGAATTTATTCCAAAGTTCCTACTAATTAGAGATGCTGTTCTTCAATCTCTTGTATTTTTTTTCAAAAAGATTCATTCTTTTGTATTGGTAGAGGATCTCTCAATTTGTGGTTTGTTTCTGGAAGATCACATTGACATGTAGCTTGCAGCAGCCTGCTAATTTCATCATAGATCATAAAATTGATTGATATACCTGAATGTCTTTGTTGAGATGAGTAAATTTTTATCAGTTTGAATGAACATTTTTAACATCTTTTACGTTGATCTGTTGCGGTAGTTTGATCAAGTCAGTTGATTGTGTTAAAACAAACCTTTGTTATCTCATTTTAATACTTAGAGAAATTTGGCTTATGGCTTTGTTGTCAGGATAAGTTGTGTGAATGGTTTTGTTAATGTTGGATACAAAGAAGTGCTATTTTGATGTCAGTTTCGATAAGCTGTCTTGTTTAGTGGAGGTTATAACAATCAATTAGATAAATTCACAGGGAGCAGAAAGTCTGCATGATGCCTGCAACCAATAGCAAGGAGGTTTGTTCATTTTAACATCAAGTAATTTAATTGAGATGTTGCTATGTTGCTGGCTTTTTATATATCACATGATGATTTTTATGTGCAGCATCGCGTTAAAATTGAATCCCAATCATGTGACTTTTTTTGTGTGCCACCGAAGAAAAGACATCTACATAGATTCTAGTCGATGGCAACAATTTCTGAGCCCCTTAATGTTCCTCAAAGTGTATCCCAGCCTCAACATATTCTACCTGCTTGGAAAACTAAATATGTTACAAATGCACAAGTGGCTTATTCTGAAGAAGCTATGGAGAAGAAGACTCCTGATGGAAAGGAAGGCTTATCTATTGAAGTCAGCTAGACTATTGAAGGAACTTATGGGCATACAGTTAAAGATAATTGGATACATATATTGTAAGAGGAAGAATCAAATCTCATAGATAAAACTATATACCTAATGGTGAAGAAATTTGCAATCAGGAAATAATCAGGAAATGCTTTCAGCAATATTTCTACAAACCAACATGCTAAAAAGATGAAAGATGGAGTTTTTTTTTGAGAAATAAAAATAGTATAAGAAGCATGAGCTCTTCTTACTGGTGAAAAAATGTTATTGTTTTGTGAAACAACATTTGAATAGGCTATAGTGGATGATAAAAAAAAGTTAAGGATTAATATAAGTTAAGTTATAATTGCAAAGTTGGAGCTAGTTAAAAAACAAATTATGATAACTATTTGTTAGAAATTAAAATATAAATGATTACCTGCATTAAATATTGCATCTAGATCTCACTTCTTCAAAAATCTCTTCATAAACAATATTTTTTTTACAATACTTTGGATGGTTTGATTTATTCGACAAAAGTATCTTCAAACTTTGCTTCGATGTCACCCTCAACAAACCGACATATAACTGACCATGAGAGAAAATTAGTGTTTGTAAATATAATCCAGCATTCTTTAAAGTTTGCCCTTGACTTTTGTTGATTGTCATTGCAAATGTTAATCTTATGGGAAACTACCTTCTTTTTACAGCAAAGGAACCACCAGTTTTTGATGCAATTAATTCTATTCTTGGTATATAAAGGTGACGACCAGAGAAATCTCTTGTTGATATTTCAGCATCGATGATTCTAGATTGCAGTGCTTTGACAACAAGGCGAGTGCCATTACATAAACCAATTGATTGATCGATATTCCTCAGCAACATAATAGGGACACCAACTTTGATCTTTAATTCACTTGCAGGTAATTCAGGTAGGTTCAAAGAGTTTAAAAACTCAACTGGGTAGTTGAAAACGCTAGAATTACCTGTTCCATCTAATGGTATTGCCTTATCTGAGCTATGATAAGTAAATTCCTCACCAGATATCTTATCCAAAACAAATTGATTGATGGAAGATACATCATCATTCCTTGCTGCCAATATTGCACAATCTTTAAAATAAGTTATATCTGTATAGTTGATAGATATGTTTGGATAAATTGCATCCACTAAACCTTGCAAATCAAGTTCATCAGGAATTAATATATCATTATGTAATTTGATCTAAGAAAATTGTTCAGTATCACCAAAAGGGATATATTCAATTTGGCCTTCACCTACTTGAAGCAACCATTGCGCAAAGTAGTGATTAGATGTTTGCTCAGCATCATTATGAACTTCAAGTCGCATGTTCCGCTTCAAAATCAATAATTTACAAACTTGCCAAAAAGGAGATTTTATTATAGATGCATCAACAATATCAGCACGACCACCCTTATTCACAACTGGAAGTATTTGTCAAAAATCACCACCCAAAACAACTGTAATACCGCCAAAAGGTAAGCTTTCAGCATTTTCTCTTACATTTCTCATCAAGTCTCACAAAGTTCTATCCAATACATAAAATGCGTGTTTACTCATCATTGGAGCTTCGTCCCAAATAACCAATTTTGCACAAGAAAGTAATTGCCCAAGTTTTGATTGTTGAGAGATGCTGTAGGTTGATGACTCATCAAGCTCTAGTGGTATTTTAAACCTTGAATGAGCTGTACGACCACCAGGTAGCAATCATGAAGCAATGCCAGACGAAGCGACAGGAATTACAATTTCTCGCTGGGAACGAAGTTTTGCAATCAATGTTTTCCATAAGTATATTTTACTAACTCCACCACCTCCATAAACAAAGAAAAAATGTCCAACATCACTGCTGCAAGATTGCATAATTTCATTATATGCATGTAACTGTTCCTCATTTAAACCAGAAAATAAACGTTCGAATTCAAAAGCTTCTGACTCAATATTGTAGTTCATCTCATTCAAGAAAAGTTTGTTGACATTATTTACATCATGTGTAGGCAGTGATGGAAGTGATGGATAATCAGTAAGTGATCTTCCATTTTTATTTAGAATTGCTTCCAAATGTTATAAACCTTTCGATTGTAACTCAGCATCCGATAATATATTGATGGTATGATCTGAATCAACTGCACGTCTTTGTTGAAAATCATCAGTAAATGCTCTCCAACATGTATCCCAAATTGTTCCTGGATCCTTTTCTTGCAATGATATCAATATAGAAGCAAATAAATGTCTTAATTGCCAACCAGTTGCCCAAATTGATGCTTCTTCTATTGCATGGATCCATTCATTGTCATCATCAAGAAGTCCCAATGCAGCACATGCATCTTTAAAATTATTATAGGTAATACCATTAATTGTACATAAGTCGATATAACTTGTAGCCCCATGAATTTTGTGAAGAAGCATATGTAAGTAATAAAGTTCTGATGAAAATTTAGCAGATGGTAGACGCCCTATACATTTGCCACGAACTCGTGGACTCCATTCCCATCTTTCATCTTTCCAAACATAATATTCAGGAAATTGGACATAAGTATATGCTCTTGCAGCAACATACTTTCTATTTGCTGTAAACCACTCTGTTAACATAGTTTGGTGATTAAAAGGATTCTCAACAATATTTCTGATGTTTTGATTGTCTCGAAAGATAATGCTTTGTTCATTGGGTAAATGATATAGTAAGCATTGCACAGCAGGTTGTCTATCATGTAAATTGAAATCAAAGATTCTCCATGAAGCTTCAGCTGCTAAAATATACTTTGCATTCAAATAGTTGCTGATTTCATCGATACCTTCGTTGTTTTCTTTGTGTAGTGCAAATGTTAATTTGTCAAAACCTTTATGGACATACCTAAACAAATATTTGATTGCTTGTGTTTGATTGCAAACTTCCACATTTATGTGAGCATCAAACTTCGTCAACAGATCGATATTATAAGGTACCACCCACCTATTATCAACAATTGTTCCTCGTAACTCAATTCTCTTACCATCATCACGTCGTCTATAAATCGGATAGCCTTGTCCATCAAGAATTGTCTCATCTATAAATCTTTTTGGATAATATTTTGAGCACCTTCTGTTCATCATGCAAGGACTATTAAGATTGATAGTACCTGTCAGGGTGTTGATCTGGTATCTCTGCAGATATGATTTGGTCAATGTCTTCGACTGTTCTAATTTTATAAGCTGACTCCAATGTGATAATCATATCCATGTGAGGTAGTCCACGCTTTTGAAACTCAATAACAGATAAATCTAAGAAAGTGTAAATAAATGTATCAATAGAATGAGAATTAAGCGATAATCATATGCATTGAATGTAACATAGCAAAAGAGAAATACCTGATTTTACATTTCCGAAAAATCATCTTTTAATAATGTCTTCTCGTAATTCCTTCACTTTAATATTGAAGACCCTTGCAATAATATCCGGATGATCTTCTGGCCTTTGACATCCAGCTATGTCAAGCAAGAAACGAATTTTGGGCCAATTCGGATTGCAAGTGAATGTTAAAAATATATCTGGAGGTCCAACCCAGGCACATAAAGCTATTGCATCATAATAATTCTGAAGTAAATACCTTGGACCTCCAGTAAAAGATGTAGGCAAAACAATCCTTTTGCCTATATTTGTAGCTGTTTGTTCTCCATCAAAAACAGCATCATATATATTACCAAAAGTTTCCAATCTTAATTTATCTTGATTTTTGCGTAGCCAGGTTAATCTGCTTTGTTCAATACATGCATATGCATCAATAATAAATTGTTGTAATAATCTACCTCCTCTCAACAAAGTACTACCCATTTCCATAACTCTATTTTGCAGTCAAAAAGCATAAAATTTCATCATAGTTAGCAAACTTTTCTTCGATGCACTTTCTTCCATATCACGTCTTAAACCCAATCTCCAACCGTCTTCTTCATATGGAAATAGGAGAGGATATTGAAATGGCATGTATGCTGGGTGAGTTTGACTTATTCATTGAAATCCATGCCCTTGTTTACAAATAACAATGTCACGAGTATTGTCTATTGAGTTGGTGCCATCTCCAACCATTAGTACTGCAACCTCAGAAGCTACAGGTTGAGAAAATTGATTGCTATCGATTCTTCTAAAATCAATTATTTTTAGCTTTATGTCCACTACGTCATCTTCTTCAATCCAATTCTTGATTTGTGCAAAAATTGACACATATGGATTACATTGGTGCAGCATAGATTGCAAAGCTACTATCAAGTCTCGACAAACAACTAGACTAGTTGATCTTGACAAAAATGTGCGACATCTATGTTCAATCTCATTTTCAGTATCATATATGTAGATCTGAGCAAAACTTGGATCATTCCCATGATTTGGAAATAATGATCCAATACGATGATACATTTGTCCATGTATTCTATAACAAAATGGGCCATGTGTATCATTCACACTCGAATCGACAGAAGCTCCAACAGAAGTGAAACTAAAACAGTTATTATACTGTCGTATGAACTTCTTAAAGTGCGAAGAGTGTGGATGGTTTTCAGACAAAAGTGTCTGAAGGAATAGTGGAACATTTTTAAGAAACGGTAATCTAACTTTTCCATCTAAGCAACATATTCGAAACTTTGGTGATATGATACCCAAACGTAATATCCTCTCTACAAACCATACTATTGCACCGCATTTCTGGCAACAACAATCCAGAGGACCGAAATTCCAACGATCGAGATTTCTTCTTAGGAAAGAGATGAGAAGCTGAATTTAAGATGCGAAACAAAGTTTCCATTAAAGGAAAGGAAAACAAATTCAATATCATACTTCTGGTCGAAAAAGTTGAATGATTGTCCAAGTTCTGTGTAAGAATCGATGGATTATCTGTAAACTTTAATATAATTGATTTTCATGGCAATATAACAAGAGTCAAATATGCTGAAGTTGCATGACTCTCCTATTAAATTGAAGACATGCAAATAAAAATAAGATAAGAATGTGATTTGACATAAAAGTGTCAACCACCTGTTATGATGTCTTCAACTAAGGTGTTGCTATGATTGCCTGATTCCCTTGCTAAAAGAATATACAATAGAAATGTAAGATTAGGAAAGTCTAATCAAACAATAAGGTAATCATGATTAATAATCAATAGAATGTTCGCAACAGAGGGTTCGAAAGGAGAATATGTTCGAACCTAATCTAAGGTAACCTCTCAACCTTTTCCTACCAGAAAGGCCTAGAAAGATGGAACAAACTTCAAAATGAAGTTTTGACAACCATTGTAAAAAATGGATAAAGAGATATAATTACAAATCAAAGTAAAAGGGAGATGATTTAATGCAATTTGACATATCCATTATTTTTCTTTATGGGATAGAAAACAAAAATTAATTTTACGTCTTTTACCTAAGAGAATAATAAGATGACCATAGATTTATTCTCAATTAATTAATTCTAGATAAAATGATAACAAAAAATCAACTTCATCACAAATACATATTATCTAAAATTAAAACAATAAAAATGGCAATAGAATACATACCAACAAACTTGCAAGCAAATAATCCAAAACAAAGTCACAAGATTGTACAATATATGCATAAAGTATGAAACAATTTACCAGTTGTGGAAGTAGACGAAGATTGCGTTGGCCTTGTGGAAGCAAAAGCAGCAATAGCTAGAGGTGAAGAATCAACGAAATATTTCATTCTAATCATTATTACTTAAAGAAATAAAACTTTAAGATTGTTGGATCAAAAAATATTTGATTTCACAAATGCTTCTTTCATAAAGAAATAAGTGTATTGTTCTTCATTAATCGTAAGAGATTGTATTAATTATTATACGCTATAATATTTTGCTTACTAGAAGAAGATCCTTTATTTTGTTCCTCATTAATCGTGGGAGATTGTATTGCAATAGACTCATCTATGAAGGGGAAGAAGGAAATTTTTAGAAATCATTATTAACCTTACAGGTTCTAAATCATATTAAGAAATAGTACATTTCAAAATAGACTTATAGGATAATTATATTAATCAACCCAATATCAGGAAAATATTATACACCACAGTATTTGTTACGACCCGATTCCCGAATCCCTACGAGATACGAGAATCGGACCGACTCGATTGATCCCAAGACCCAATCCTTCAACGAGAAAGTAACCAAAAGAGCAGTAAAATAAATCACATTCATCGTACATGTAACTAACAGTAACAAAAGTACAGCAGTAAAGAAAAGAATTACTACAGTGCACACCACCACAGTAGTAGAGAATTAAACAGGTACATAAACATGATGCTTACAATAAAAGAGTACAAGTGTAACAGGATATACTCACTACAACAGAAGAAACGGTACAGTAGGTACAACACAAGTAGAACTACTGGGCTCTATTAGGCCCAGCACCCTCTGCAGCCGCAGGCTCTGGCTGCTCAACACCTGGTCCTGAAAAGGTGACAAAGGTGACACGTCAGCGAAATGCTGAGTAGAGTGGCAACCAACTAGCTAAGAAAAACAGTAAGGTGGACAAGTAGCTGTTATTTTTAATTTCATTCTTTATTTTCTATTTACTCATTTTTGAATTATTCCTCAGATCTTTCTCTTGATCTCGAATGTTCCTCGTGGGAACGATCTTGATTGCAGTCTTTTCCGAAAAGTAGAAGTAGCACGTGGTGCTCTCATGGCCAGGAGAGTCCCTTGTGGTGGTCCTACCCTTAGTCAACCACCCCAAGGTCCCTGACAGACATAACGGTGACTACGGCACGCGCGATAAACGCACGGGTAGCTACCCTACACTGGCACGCGGTCAGTTGTTTCCGTTAACGGGTGCGCCCCAAAGCACAGCACGGAACCAGTATAGGGTACATCCCTCTCAGTAACAGGGGTCCAGCCCCTCCACAGTAACCAAACAGGGGGCTTGCCCCTCCACAGTCCGCGCACCCTCGCCTGACTACCATGGTTTTCCCAGTGGGCCTAACAAGTCCGTGTAGGACGGCTAGCTGAACCCCGGGACCCGTGGGGTGGCTAGCTCTCTCCCTACACTAGTAGCTCTCCCTAGTACTATGTACGCGATGGCCAAAAGTCGGTACAAAGTAGCCAGACCTAACCCCGGGTCCCTGGGGCGGCTAGCTCCGCTCTGCACTAAACAGGGGGGACGGTCGCTCTCCTTGATACTCCGTACTCAAGGGCCAGCTCACTTCCCCAATTCCATTCCATTTACCCTTTCAGGAGCTCTACTCCTAATTCCCCATAGGATTTTGCTCATATTTCTCTAGCCAAGCCATTTTTAGGTTTCATCATTCCAGTTTTATTCTCATATAGCCCGTGTTCTCAATAGTTAATATCCATTCATATACAAGCAGCTGTTATCCAATTACAGGCAATTATCACTGTTCTATCTACTTTTCCAAGACTGCAATTCATGTATTCACGACATTCGTTTTCAGTGTTTCTGTTCCTAGGATTCATGCCACACCCTAGGATCTATCATTCAATCTAGTTTTCCAGTCCTATGATTCATGCCATACCCTAGGATCTATCATTCAATCTAGTTTTCAGACCCTAGAATTCATACCATACCCTAGAATCTATTATTTATCTCAAAGATGCATTAATGCTGGTAAACAACCAAGGGAAGCCACTCTACCCGCAAAATCGAGAGTGATGGGGGCGTGATCGGCAGGTCCTCGTGCCTCCGTAACCTCCAGATCCACAACAGAACGAGGTCCTAACATAAGGATCAAATACAAGAAACTACTCAGAACAGGATACAAGTACTTTAAACATGTAGAGGAACTAATTCTGAGAAGAACGAAATTTTAAACATGGAAATCAGACTTCGAACGGACCCTAAACGGATCAAAAATGACAACTCCGCCCCAAATCAGACGTCTAGAACACCTTCCAGACGTATTAAACGATGGTTCAAATCATACCTCAATTCTGCGCTATTCTTCAGACGTCCAGGATCCCGCTGAATCGTCTGGACATAGTTCCAAACGTCCGACTGTCACTCCGGACATCTGGAGACTCTCTCCGTCGTCTGGTGCTGTGCCCAGACGTCTGATCTGTGTGGGAGGGCATGTCCTCGCGCCTTCCCGAACGAAACTTGCATGCGTACGCAACCACTCTCAACGCGACACGTCTCAGAACCTTCGGCGGAACGGCTTGCATGGCCGCGTCTGCAAGAAAGGGAAGGATGAGAATATCGTACCCTTCAAACGTCTGCATCTCAATCCAAACGTCCCCTGCGCCGTCTGGACGTAGGTCCAGACGTCTGATTCTGGGGAAATTTTCCCAGAATCAGGACCTCCTCGCCTTCCGCCTGCTGCGCACGGCTACGCCGCGTCGCGTTCGCCTGCTGCCTGAGCTGCAGCAGCACTGGGGTAACTTCCCCAGCACCTCGCTCCCGCTGTGCGCCCAACGGCCGGCCCTGGGATACTCCGGCGAGCTCACTCACTCTTCCTCATGCGCTCCACCTCTTCTCCGTCTCGCTGCACCCCCTCCTCCCCGCACGCGCCTGGCAGCAGCTGCAGCCCACGCTCTCTCTCTCTCGCGCTCAAGCTGGAAGAAGGAAGGGACTGTGGGGGGGAATGGGTGAGGGGGAGGGAAGGGTATTTGAAGGCGTGGCGGGGTGGGGAAGGGAGTTTGCAGGACAGGGAGGGAAGAGAGAGAAGAAAAGAGGGCTGCGGGTTCAGCCTTTGTGCGCATGCTCGCAGACTCGCAATCGTACGCTGCAAAAATTTAATTCCAGACGTCTGGGAAGGCGTCCAGACGTCTGACCAGATGTCTAGACCAACTCCCAGACGTCTTAAAAAGCATTTGATGTCTTGGGTCTTAACAGTATTCAACTCACCAAAAGAAGTCTCTTGGTTTTGTTGTTCATCCATCTTGGGAGATCCAATTGCAATAGATGCTCCTGTCAAACGAAAATAGAAAAATTCTTAGAAATCATCCATAAACAATGTAGATGCAGAAGTAGAAAATTAGAAAAAACAATCATAGAACTCAAGTATGGAGCAATTTACCACTTGTGGAAGCAGACGAAGGTAGTGTTGATCTTATGGAAACAGAAGCAGCAACAGCTGGATATGAGGAATAAAAGAAACATTTTATTCTAACAATCATTACTTAAAGAAATAAAACTTTAAGAATGATGGATCAAAAAATGTTTGATCTAGCAAATGAGATTTTCACAAAGAAATAAGAGTATTATAAAGAAGAAGATCCTTCATTTTATTCCTCATTAATCGTGGGAGATCATATTGCAATAGACTCATCTATGAAGGGAAAGAAGGAAATTTTTAGAAATCATTATTAACCTCACAGGTCCTAAATCATATTAAGAAATAGTACATTTCAAAATAGACTTATAAGATAATTATATTAATCAACCCAATATCAGGAAAATATTATACACTACAATATTCAACTCACCAAAAGAAGTCTCTTGGTTTTGTTGTTCATCTATCGTGGGAGATCCAATTGCAATAAATGCTCCTGTCAAACGAAAATAGAAAAATTCTTAGAAATCATCCACAAACAATGTAGATGTAGAAGTAGAAAATTAGATAAAATAATCATAAAACTCAAGTATGGAGCAATTTACCACTTGTGGAAGCAGACAAAGGTAGTGTTGGTCTTGTGGAAGCAAAAGCAGCAACAACTGGACATGAGGAATAAAAGAAACATTTTATTCTAACAATCATTACTTAAAGAAATAAAACTTTAAGAATGGTGGATCGAGAAATGTTTGATCTAACAAATGTGATTTTCACAAAGAAATAAGAGTATTATATAATATTTTGTTATACGCTATAATATTTTGCTTACCAGAAGGAGATCCTTCTCGTAATAGATATCAACTCACTAATATCAGGAAAATGACATACACTATAATATTCAACTCACCAAAAGAAGTCTCTTGGTTTTGTTGTTCATCCATCGTAGGATATCCAATTGCAATAGATCCTCCTGTCAAACAAAAATAGGAAAATTCTTAGAAATCATGTTAGGATTACATGTTTCTATAAACAATGTAGAAGCATAATTAAAAAATTAGATAACATATAAATCAAAGTAAATCATCAAAGGAATTGAAATATGCACAGTAAAAATACATTTATCTAAAAATTTGGATATTCAATCCTTATTGATAACCAATTGTAAGATTATATACCAGAAAGCGTATCTCTACATATATGTTATCCATCGAAAGTCAATACAACATAGCATTATGAAAACCATGATTGTTAAGGTGACACGAAAAGTTTGCAACGATATTTCAAAATAATCTATATCCAAGTTAGACGTATAACAATCGATAGCAAAGTTTTCAACAACTTAGAATATAGAATACGATAAGACGGAAGTTTTAATTGATATGTAATATAAACTCAGGAATAAAATTTGATAAAAAGATGAAAGTTTTAATTTGTATATGACTGACAAAACTTTAACGAAACCAATGATCAACCTTTCTAATGTCATTCATGAAAATATAATTCATGGACTTACCTTTAATCCAATGATTGGATTGCCTTATATCAGTTTTGTTGAACCCAACACAGCGAATCTTCATCAATTTGGAAGCTTTGCAGCAAAAGATGTGAAGCTGCTATATATTCTGTATGCAACTTTTTTATTTAAATAAAGATATCAGAGATGGAAAATGTGTTTCAAGTCATGTCTCTCTCTCTTTCCACTGTCTCTCTCCCTCATCTCATGCTTGGAAAAAAAGCATTAACGAAGTGAACAACTAACCTTTGAAGGTCATGCCAATTTCATAGATCTAAGTAAGACCTTTAATGGATACCCACACAAAACAAAGCAAACGTCTTTCTGGTCGGGCTCGGATAGGTTGTGTTAATATGGTGATTTAATCGTTGAAATAAGTATAGTGGTTAACCTAAATCGAGTCCAACTATCTTTTTGCAAAATTTTTAACCTAGCCTACTTGATTTTATCTTGGTCACTTTTAGGCCCAGGGTCGAACTCAGGAAAGCGGGATTAGAGGTGAATAAGTTTCTACGTCTTTCCTACAACGAATCTCTTCCGTTCGTTTATTATGTTTTTGATGTTCTTTTCTATTTAAGATTTTTTTTCTAATAATTTTTGTCCTTGAGGTACACCCTCAAAATCTGGTTCTTGGCTTTGAGCCAAATTAGGGTTCCAAAATTGGTCTTGCTATTCACAAGACCAAGTACCTGCAAGTCAAGGATTATCTTTTCTCTTTTATATATATTTTTTATCTTTTTAATAGTAGGAAAGAGAAATAGAAATAAGATAAATATAGTATATATATATAGATATATATATATATTATATATATAGGGGTGGGGGTGGAGGTAGAAATGGCGTGTAGCATAGTGTCGAGTTGATCGTCGTCTAGGAAGACGCAACCAACAGGACGAAGTGCCGCGTGGAGTGTAGGATGGATGAGTAGGTGTGTGTGGAGACACTTTCTGTACGCGGGTATTGGGGAATATCAGTAACATGTGCAGATATTCCCGCGATATAACGTGTGATAGGTGATATGAAAGTAAGTATATATTTATATGAATATATATAGATAGGGTTATAATTATATATATATATATATAATTAGATGTATAGGTATGTATATATAACTATATAAATATAGATATATTAGTATAAGTATATATATATATATATGTATGTATGTATATTTGTGTGTGTGTGTATGTATATATATATGTGTGTGTGTGTGTGTGTGTGTATAAATATATATATATATATATGTATATATACTTATACTTAGTTGTATAGGTAATAATATATGTATAGATATATGTATATATATATATATATATATATATACACGTATATAGTCGTGTACAAGTGAGTGAGTGAGTGTGTGTACACGTGAGTGTGTACAAGTGTGGTGTGTGTGTGTGTGAGAGAGAGAGAGAGAGAGTCTGCTGGAGGAAGAGGGCGTGGGCGTTTAAGCCATCTGGAGGCTGCACCCGTCATCTGATGGCCCACGCGCAGGTGCAGGCGCGCGAAGATGCGCACGCGCACTGGAGGGAGCGGGCGCATGGGAGACTGCAGCGCAGCGCAAGGCGTGACGCAGCGCACTGCGTTGCTCGCTGGAGCGGGTGCGGGCGAAGGCGCAAGTGAGAGTAAACACTGGAGCAAGTGCGGGCGTGGAGCAGGAGCACGCGGGGACGAGCTGGAGGTGGTTGGGGGCGTGGAGAGAGAGCGCGCGGTGACCGAATAAGTGAGAAACTTTTCAGTCACCGCACTGTAGCTACAGTGTCACGCGCTCTGGACAGCCGGTTGCAGCCGGTGCTGCGTGCGCAAGCGCGCTGGAAGGCGCTTGCGCACGTGGAAAGAGGCTGCGGTTGATGCCTGCGTGTGCGCGGGCTGCTGCTTCTGCTGTGGAGCTTCAGACCTCGGAGATGCAGCAATGGCGGGAAGGGCTGGAACGACGAAAACAGAGAGGTGAACCACCACGCCCACCGGCTCTTTGATGAGCTGGGCGGTGGTGGGACTCATAGTGGTAGTCGTGTACCACTATGAGCTGCTCCTGCCCGCAGCGTAGCTACTCAATAGAAGAGGTGTTGCGTATGGAGAGGAGAGGGGAGGAGATGGCCTGGAGAAGGAAGGCTGCTGTGTGTGTTGTGTGGACTAGGCTCCCCTGTGCAAGGAAGCGAGGAGGGCTTTTTAAAGAGGATGGAGGGAAGCTCAGCTATGCCCTGGGTTGTACATGGCTGAGCATGCAGCTGGCAGGGCATGCTATGGCAAAGAGTGGCATGAAGAAGAAGCAACCATGCCCTGTAGCTGCGTGGAGAAGAAGAAATTCAAAGCCAAATAAAAATAAAGATAGTGAATTTGTGAGGCAGCACTTGAAGAATATGTTAATTACAAGGTCAGATGTCTGGAAAACTTGTTTAAGACGTTTGGGAACTAAGTCAGATGTCTGATTCTAGGCAAGTTTCCTTCCTGCCTTGGTTCAGACCTAAATAGGGTTCTAGTGTATAATCATCAGATGACGTACATGACGTTTAGCACTAGGTTTGGACATATGGAAACCTATTGTACTGTGGGAATAGATTTCCCAAGGCCCAAACGGCTAGAAAATCTCACAAAGGTGATTTTAGGTTAGTCGAGTCCAAACGATCACGTATTAGATGTCTGATATAAGCTTAATGGTCATAATCCTTAGCGTTTACTTTGGTAGCCAACGTTTCACTAATTGCACGTCTGCCACAACCATCAGACGTCTTCTAAGACGTTTGGATTAAGGTCTGGATGTCTAATTTTATCAGACAAAACCTACTAAGTCCAGCCAAAGTTATTAGACGTCTGAGTCAACAGTCAGACGTCTTAAAAGTCACCATCAGATGTATGATTTCCATATTAGACGTCTGATTATGTTGACAGAACCCTATTTTGGTTTTCTAAGTTCTCTACAGAAAACCTAAGTATCCTAGGGTTGTGCAAGTGTGCTTAGGACTACTTTAATGGTACTTTGAGGCTCTATAACATATATTTAGACACAAAAAGTAAAGAGCAAGAGAATTACGAAAGAATACCTAAAAAGAGAATCTATCCTATTCTTCTCTTCACGCTTTTGCTCCTCGCAAAGCTCCTTCTTCTCCATCAAGCTCATCTAATTCGCCATGGATGCGAGCTCGAACTCCGTCTAAACACTTTTCCATTTGCAATTTAACCTGAAAACTAAGGCTCAAAAGCAAACGTTAAAAGACACGTGTTTTGTTATCATCAAAATAAATGATCGTGGTGTACTAGCATCAACAATCTCCCCCTCTTTTATGATAACAAAATCATAAAAAATAATCCATAAAATTCTCTCCCTTTTTGACATTATCAAAAAAGTTTTTTCAATTTTAATTCTCCTAAACTCCTCCTTAAAATATGCTCTTCTAGTTTTTGAGTTAAATTTCTTTTAATCAAGAATAATGTTCTCCCCCTTTTTGTAATAACAAGATAGCTATATATTTTTCTCCCCCTTTCTAAAGGAAATATAACTAACTTATCACCTCCACCTTAATGATTGACAAATAATTCATTAATTTTAACTCCCCTTATCTATATACTAATGATAAAAAGATAGGGTTAAGGGTTACCTCACCTACCATGGCCAGTAGAATGGCCCAAATTGCGGTGGATGCCAAACCGAATAGGGCTCCCATTCACAGCTTGGAGGTTCGGGCATCGGCGCCAGTCTCCAATCTGGCGGTTGATGTACAATGGGTCGGTCGGTTGTTTGTTGTCTCATTGGTCTCCTCATCCTCCTCCTTGGTCTACTCCTTAGTCTTCTCAACTCGAGTTGACTGTTTTTGAGCTTGTAAGTCCAGTCCTTTGTGTTGTAATCTTTATGACCTACAAAACAAGATTCTAGTTCTTTCCTCTGTATCCATATTAATTTGGATCCAATTCTGTTAGCGGGTCTCCTTGATGGAGATCCTTTCTCAACCTTAGAGCTAAGACTAACTTTATCATTAGAAAAGTTATCTAATTTTTTGATTAATTTGTTAGATTCTTCCTTATGACATGTAAGCTCTTTTTCTATAACATGCATCTTAGTCTTTAAATCAGAAATTTCTAATTTTAAACTTATATTTTCCTTAATTAATTTGCTATTTTCAATTATTAGATTGTGATTTTCTAATGAAAAATCATTTTTTGAGCTAGAACTACTTTCTAGGTCCTTAAGTTTCAATTCTAATCTTTCATTTTCACTTTTAAGAAAACTAAGATTTTTTTTAAAGTTTTTATTTTCTATCTTAAGTGATTTACTAAGTTTAAATAGCTCATTAAAAGTATCTTGTAAATCGGAATGTACCTCATCGACAAAGTTGCTTTTGCTATTGCCTGCTATCGCCATGAAACCCATGCAGGCGATTTCTTCCTCAGGATTCTCCTCTTCTTCTTCCTCTGAGCTCGTGTCGTCCCAAGTTACTTGGAATGCCTTCTTCTTATACTTCTCCTTTTGCTTCTTCTTCTCCTTCTTGAGAAGAGGGCACTTTGGTCATAGATGCCTTTTCTCGTTGCAGTGGTAGCAACGTCTCCGGCTACCTTGCTCCTTCTTTTCTTTCTTTTCTCTCTTAGAATCCCTACAAAACTTAGAGAATTTTTTGAGTAAGAATCTAAAATCTTCGTCATCAGAACTTATCTCACTATCTGACACGGCTCTGAATGAGAGGGACTTCTTCGGTTTTGACTCCAGTGTATCCTTCTTCTTCTGCTTCAGCTTTGTCTCGTAGGCCATTAGATTGTCTAGGAGATCCTCCATGTTGAGCTCCTCCACTTTATTCGCCTCCTCAATAGCAGTGACCTTCTACTCCCATTCCGGTCCAAGGGAACGAAGAAGCTTCCCTTGAAGCTCCCCCTTGATGAAGGTCTTTCCTAATGCCTTAAGATTGCTAACTATGAGAGTGAACCTAGTGCTCATCTCACTCAAAGATTCGTTAGGCCTCATAGAAAAAGATTCAAAATCTTGTGATAAAATATTAATCTTAGAAGCCGTTACCTTGGAGGTACTCTCGTGAGTTACCTCAAGTATATGTCAAATCTTGTATGCGGTAGCGCATTGCGAGATTCTGTTGAATTCCTTCGGGCTCAAAGTGCAATACAATGCGTTCATTGTTTTTGTATTGAGAGAAAGCTTTTGGATTTGTTGTTGCGAGTAGCCTCCCGTGGGTTTCACCGGGATGTCAAACGGCATCTCGCATCTGGCCTAAATCGTGAAGTCTGGCTTGAAGCCATGACATCATCCGCAACTTCCAGTAGGGGTACTTGCTCCCGTCGAAGAAAGGTGGATGAGTCGTGAACTGCCCCTAGGAAATCTTGATCGCGGAACTACTCCCCTCCATTGGATCTTCAGCGGATACAACTCCTAGAAAGCGAAAAACTACTCTGCTACCAATTGTAATTTCCTACGGGAGGGGGGTAAGATATACGTGACGTAATATAAAATACGGAATTATGTAAACAATCTCGCAAATAGCACAATCACACAATTACCCAAGTATTTTTAGGTGGAAACCCAAACCGGGTAAAAACCACCACCTAACCATTTCTAGTTAGGATTTCACGATCAACAAAGTCGGTCAAATCCACTAACGTACTATTTTAACGAGGGTAGTACAACCTCAATACAACTACGCTACTTGAACCCTAGGATAGCGTACCTCAACCCCCTTTTCTTCACGAGAAGGATTTTGTCTCACGAAGGAGACGGAAATTCGCAATGCGAGCACCCAACACAATTACAAAGATAATTACAAGTCAACCTATAGAGTCACAAAGTGAATGTTATGACCCGGTTCCCGAATCCCTACAGGACACGAGAATAGGACCAACTCGACTGATCCCAAGACCCAGTTTTCCAACGAGAAAGTAACCAAAAAGCAGTAAAATAAACCACATTCACCATGCATGTAACTAACAGTAACAAAAGTACAATAGTAAAGAAAGGAACTACTACAGTACATACCACCACAACAGTAGAGAATTAAAAACAGGTATAGAAATATGAAGATTTCAATAAAAGAGTACAAGTGAAACAGAAATACTCACTACTACAGCAAAACGGTACTACGAAGTACAACTACTGGGCTCTACTAGACCCAGCACCCTCTGCAGGCTCTGGCTGCTCAACACCTGGTACTGAAAAGGTGACAAAGGTGACATGTCAGCGAAACGCTGAGTAGAGTGGCAACCAACTAGCTAAGAAAAACAGTAAGGTGGACAAGTAGCTGTTATTTTTAATTTCATTCTTTATTTTATATTTACTCATTCCTGAATTATTCCTCAGATCTTTCTCTTGATCTCGAATGTTCCTCATGGAAACGATCTTGATTGCAGTTTTTTCCGAAAAGTAGTAGCACGTGGTGCTCTCCTGGCCTGGAGAGTCCCCCGTGGTGGTTCTACCCTCAGTCAACTACCCCAAGGTCACTGACAGACGTAATGGTGACTACGGCACATGCGATAAACGCACGGGCAGCTACCCCGCACTGGCACGCGGTCAGTCGTTTCCGTTAGCGGGTGTGCCCCAGAGCACAACACGGAACTAGTATAGGGAAGAGCCCTCTCATTAACAGGGGTCCAGCCCCTCCACAATAACCAAATAGGGGTCTTGCCCTCCACAGTCCGCGCACCCTCGCCTGACTACCCTGGTTTTCCCAGTGGGCCTAACAAGTCGGTGTAGGACGGCTACCTGAACCCCGGGGCCCATGGGGTGGCTAGCTCTCTCCCTACATTAGTAGCTCTCCCCGGTACTATGTACGCGAGGGCCAAAAGTTGGTACAAAGTGGCCAGACCTAACCTCGAGTCCCTGGGGCGGCTAGCTCTGCTTTGCACTAAACAGAGGGACAGTCGCTCTCCTTGGTACTCCGTATTCAAGGGCCAGCTTACTTCCCCAATTCCATGCTATTTATCTTCCAGGAGATCTACTCCTAATTTCCCGTAGGGTTCATACTCATATTTCTTAAGCCAAGCCATACTAGGTTTCATCATTCAGTTTCATTCGCATATAGCCCGTGTTTCCAACATTTATTATCCATTTATATACAAGCAGCTCAAATTTAGTTTCCAATAACAAGCAATTATCATTATTCTATCTACTTATCCAAGACTGCAATTCAAGTATTCAAGACATTCGTTTCAAGGTTTCTATTCCTAGGATTCATGCCATACCCTAGGATCTATCATTCAATCTAGTTTTCAGGTCTTAGGATTCATGCCATACACTAGGATCTATCCATCCATCTAGTTTTCAGGTCCTAGGATTCATGCCATACCCTAGGATCTATCATTCATTTCAGAGATGCATTAATGTTTGTAAATAACTAAGGAGAGCCAATCTACCCGCAAAATCTAGAGTAATGGGGGCGTGATCGGTAGGTCCATGTGCCTTCGCAACCCCCAAAGCCGCAACAGAACAAGGTCCTAACACAAGGATCAATTCACAAGGAACCACTTAGAACAGGATACAAGTATTTTAACAAGTAGAGGAACTAATTCTGAGAAGAACGAAATTTCAAATGCGGAAATCGGACCTCGAACGGATCCTAAACTGGTCAAAAATGACAACTCTGACTCAAATCAGACGTCTGGAACGCCTTCCAGACGTCTTAAAAAGTGGTCCAGGCCATACCTCACTCTGCGCTGCTCCTCAGACGTCCAGGATCCCACTGAACCATCTGAACCTAGTTCCAGCACCTCTCCGGACATCTGGAGACGCTCTCCGCCGTCTGGTGCTGAGCCCAGACGTCTGATCTGTGTGGGAGGGCGTGTCCTCGCGCCTTCCTGAAACGAAACCTGCACGCGCGACGAAAGTCTCCTCATCACGACACGTCTCAGCCTTCGGCGGATCGGCCTGCATGGCCGTATCCGTAAAAAGGAGGAAGATGAGAAATATCGTACCTTTCAGACATCTGGATCTCCCTCCAGACGTCGCCCATGTCTTCTGGACGTAGGTTCAGACGTCTGATTCTGGGAAAATTTCCTAGAATCAGAACCTCCTCGCCTTCTTCCTGTGCGCATGGCCACGCCGCGCTCGCCCGCCTGCTGCCTGAACTACAGCAGCACCGGGGTAACCTCCCCAGCACCACGCTCCCGCTGTGCGCCCGTCGGCTGGCCCTGAGCTGCTCCGGCGAGCTCGCTCTCTCTTCCTCACGCACTCTCCCTCTTCTCCCCTCTTGCTGCACCTCCTCTTCGCACGCACCTGGCAGTAGCTGCTGCCCGCTCTTACTCCCGCTCTTACGCTCGCACTGGAGGAAGGGGAAGACGGTAGGGTGGTGAACGAGGGAGAGGGGAGAGGCGAGAGGGGTATTTAAAGGTGTCAGGGGAGAAAAAGCGTCCGCAGGTCGGTGGGTTCAGTCAACGCGCGCACGCGCCCAGACTCGCAATCGTACACACGTAAAAATTTATTTCCAGACGTCTGGGAAGGCGTCCAGACGTCTGAACAGACTTTTGGACCAACTCCCAGACATCTTAAAATTGTTTAATGTCTCAATCTTAACAGTGAATGATTAAATCTAGCTACTATAGGTAAGGGAACTTCCCTTTGGTGAGTGTGCATCGGCGTGACGACGCGAGTGCATGAACAACGCGGGTGCATGAACCACGCAGGGCACCTCGTCGCTCTTGTAATCACGGAGGGAGAGCGGGTGTGCAACTGGATTCAAGCTCTCTAGATGTGGAACAAAAGCTTAGAGAGCTAGAGCTTCTTCTAGATGATCTTCTACTTCCTTTTGACACAAGAGGTGTGGAAATGGTATTCAAGGTGTGTATCTACAAGGCAAGGGTCCTCCTCTATTTATAGAGGACCTTGGAAGGCTTTGGAAGCCCCTAAAAAGCTTCCATAGCCGTTGGTGTTGAACCCAAGGCAAAACAGGCCGTAATCAGAATCAATTATGATCCTAACAGGGTCATCAGACATCTGGTCCAGGTATCAGACGTCTGGAAAACTTGTTTAAGATGTCTGGGAACTAAGTCAGACGTCTAATTCTAGGTTGGTTTCCTTTTTGCCTTGGTTTAGACCTAAACAGGGTTCTAGTTTATAACCATCAGACGACGTATAGGTCGTCTGGCACTAGGTTTGGATATATGGAAACCTATTGTACTGTGGGAATGGATTTCCCAAGGTCCAAATGGCTAGAAAATTTCACAAAAATGATTTTGGGTCAGTCGAGGCAAAACAGTCACATATCAGATGTCTGAGGTCCTCTACGGACGTCTGATATAAGCCTAACGGTTATAATCCTCAACGTTTACTTTGGTAGCCAATGTTTCACTAATTGGACGTCTGGCACAACCATCAGATGTTTTCTACGACATCCGGACTAAGGTCTGGATGTCTGATTTCATCAGACAGAACCTACTAAGTCCAGCCTAAATTATTAGACGTTTGAGTCAACAGTCAGACGTCTTAAAAGTCACTATCAGACGTTTGATATCTAAATGAGACGTCCGATTAGGCTGACAGAGCCCTATCTTGGTTTTCTAAGTTCTCTACAGAAAACTTAAGTATCATAAGATTGTGCAAGTGTTCCTAGGACTACTTTAATGGTACTTTGAGGCTCTTTAACATATATCAAGACACAAAAAGTAAAGAGCAAGAGAATTACAAAAGAATACATGAAAAGAGAATCTCTCATATTCTTCTCTTCACGCTTTCGCTCCTCGCGAAGCTCCTTCTTCTCCATCAAACTCCTCTAATCCACCATGGATGCGAGTTCGAATTCCATCTAAACACTTTTTCATTTGCAATTTGACCTGAAAACTAAGACTCAAAAGCAAATGTTAAAAGACACGTGTTTTGTCATCATCAAAATAAACGATCGTGGTGTACTAGCACCAACAGGCAAAACTCCAACTAGCGATCTCATTCCCCTAATAGTGGTATAAGGACCTTATCAACTGAGCCATCCACTGAAAGTATATCCACCAACTCTTTCAACATAAACAAGTAGAAGAACAAGAAAAACTTTACAGGTATATGAAAGTGTACATAGAAATGAACATGCCGAGTCGACTCCCACAAACTTAAAAGATGAGATCCATCCCCAAACCCACTTCCACTATCCTCTTTTTCCTATCCTACGGTTATCATGAGTTGTATCCATTTCAATATCCATTTCGGTATCATAGAATATAAGATATTATTTTTTATGACATCTGAATGGACACAACTTATAATAGTTGTTGGATGAGATCCAAAGATGAATCACACCTTTTTAAAAGGGGGAATACATGTGAGGTGTTCTTTTTTTTGTACCTCTAACTAGTTTTCCATATGTGAGAAACTTTGAAGAGACACACCCCACCCCCCCCCCCCCCCCCCCCCTCTTACTTGTGAATATTTTTGTATACTTCTAAAACTTTTCATACATGAAAAATTTTGGTCGGATAACCCTCCACTTGTTAATAAAGGAGGGTAGGATTTGATATCTAATTTAATATAGAAAACCATATTAAGAATCACCACCTTCCATATATATTCTCAACATTAAATTTACGTGCTTACAGCTTATAAGGATGTATTTCTATTTGTTTATAAAAAAATCAATTCGCACGACGCCCTTCCCACGTCGGCGACAAAATCCCAACTTTATTACCGTATTTTTATCCTCGTCGCAACAAATAGCAACCGCACAAAATGATTATCTTTTTTTTCAAAAAAGAAAAATGAATGCTACGTGACCAGACTGAGATAGGGCGTGGAGAAAAATATAATAATAATAAAGGAACAGACGCTCCGCTTAACCAGAACAAATAAATGAATTTCCGAGTAACAATGCCCACTACTGTGCATGGAAATTCATTACATAAATAGATGGGAAACCTTTTATTTTTTTCCGTAAAGATTAACTTCCAATAAAAATGAGAACCATCTGCAGACGCAAGGGAAAATAGAAATACTTAATCATTAAAAGGAGAAGAGAAAATATCTCATACAATAAGAAAATTTTAAGGTATAAAATAATAAGGAAAAAAATAAAGGAAAAAAAAAATCTCAAGATCGAGAATCAAATGATCTTTCGAAGGAAATCGATCCCACTCATAGAATTGACAGAGTATTAACAGGCAACTCCTGAAAACAATGTCAGGAAACTCTACTGGAGGAAGTACGGGGTCACACGTGATCTCTTAACAAAACTAAACTACACTAAAAACAAAAGAAAAAGATCTACAATCCTGACAATCAAAGAATCACTACCACAAGCAACACCACCCACAATCGCCATCGGTCGTGTCTCGACATCAGAGCACCGTTGCACAACCGCAGCAAGCCACGTTCGTCACATCCTTCGACTCGAAGCCCTCCAAGCCAACCGTAGCTCCGACCGCCAACAACCCACGTTGTCGCGGTCGAAGAGCCGCCCGCCACACCGAATGAAGCCATGACTGCACGAGCCAAAGTCGATCCACACTCTGCCTGCAACAAAATGTCGCATGAGATGAAGCCACCACCATCGAAGTCGTGACACCGCCAAGACCAGTCGCAGCGAAACACCCTCGACCAAAGCATGATCTCGACCTCAAGCCCCGTCATCTTCGCTACGAACAACCAATGCGCAACGTCCGGCGGTTGCATGTCGACAAACACCTTCCAATTGTGGTCAAACTCATTGGCTTGGTAAGATGGGAGCCCAAGAACACATTGGCCCAGGAAGACCTTTCTTTGGTCAAACTCTCCAATCATTAAATACGAGCAAAAGGTTCACCTTCTACCACCGGAAATCCTTAGTTTAGAAGGGTAAGAAAAATGATCGAAAAAAGGATAATAAATAATAAATGATGTACAAATAACTTATTTCATTTCAACTGAGATCGTGTCAGATCAAAAAATAAGTCTAATAGGTATTTTTTGAAAGGAGTTTATGTTAAAACCCACGACATCAAACGTCTTTTAAGACGTCTGGGAGTTGGTTCAGACATCTGGTCAGGCGTCTGGAAGCCTTCCCAGATGTCTGGAATTTAATTTTTGCGGCGTACGATTGCGAGTCCACGCGCGAACCCACCGCCCTCTTTTCTTCTCTCTCTTCCCTCGCCGTCCTGCAAACACCTTTCCCCACCCCGCCACGCCTTCAAATACCCTTCCCTCTACCTCACCCATTTCCCCCACCGTCTCCTCCTTCTTCCAGTGATAGCGTGAGAGTGAGGGCAGCAACTGCTGCCAGGTGCACACGCGGAGGACGAGGTGCAACGAGAGGGAGAAGAGGCGAAGCACGTGAGGAAGAGAGGGCGAGCTCGCCGGAACAGCCAGGGCCGGCCAGCGGGCACGCAGCGGGAGCGCGGTGCTGGGGAAGTTGCCCTGGTGCTCCAACAACTCAGGCAACAAGCGAGCGCGGCTCGGCACGGACATGCGCAGCAGGTGGAGGGCAAGGAGGTCCTGATTCTGGAAAATTTTCCCAGAATCAGACGTCTCGACCTACGTCCAGACGACGCAGGGGACGTCTGGAGTGAGATCCAGACGTCTAAAAGGTACAATATTTCTCTACTTCTTCCTTTCTGCGGATGTGGCCATGCAAGCCATTTCGCCAAAGGTTCTGCTTCTTTGCCGTGTTGAGATCGATTGCGTACGCGTGCAGGGTTCGCTCGGGAAGGCGCAAGGACACGCCCTCCCACGCAGATCTTCCGTCTGGGCACAGCACCAGACGGAAGAGAGAGTCCCCAAACGTCCGGAGTGGCAGTCGGACGTCTAGAACTATGCACAGACGGTTCAGCGGGATCCTAGACGTCTGAAGAACAGCGCAGAAGTGAGGTATGATCTGAACCATCGTTTAAGACGTCTGGAAGGTGTTCCAAACGTCTGATTTGAGGCAGAGTTGTCGTTTTTGACCCGTTTAGGGTCCGTTCGAAGTCCGATTTCCGCGTTTAAAATCTCGTTCTTCTCAGAATTAGTTCCTCTACTTGTTTAAAGTACTTGTATCCTGTTCTGAGTAGTTCCTTGTGTTTGATCCTTGTGTTAGGACCTCGTTCTGTTGTGGATCTCGGGGTTGCAGAGGCACGTGGACCTACCGATCACGCTCCCATTACTCTCGGTTTTGCGGGTAGAGTGGCTTCCTTTAGTTGATTACAAACATTAATGCATATCTGAATTAAATGGTAGATCCTAGGGTATGGCATGAATCCTAGGACCTGAAAATTAGATTGAGTGATAGATCCTAGGGTATGGCATGAATCCTAGGACCTGAAGACTAGATTGAATAATAGATCCTAGGGTGTGGCATGAATCCTAGGAACAGAAACACTAAAACAAATGTCATGAATGCCTGAATTGCAATTTGGATAAGTAAATAAAATAATGATAATCGCCTGTAATTAGATAACAACTGCATGCGAAATGTAGAGTATTGTTGCTAGTAACGTTGCATGTAATTTCTGTTGGTTGAGATTAAATACGAGCTTCTTGTATAAAAATTGGAAAGGAAAAGAAGTTGAATGTTGGAACGCGTACTATGTGCGAATAAACCTGAAATGATAAAACCTAGTATGGCTTGGCCTTAGAAACATAAGCACGAACCCTACAGGGAATTAGGAGTAGAACTCCTGGAAATAAATGAGATGGAACTGGAAAAGTGAATGGGGAAGTTTGTTGTCTCTTGGGTACGTAGTACCAAGGAAAGCACACGTTACCTCTTAGTGCAAAGGGGAGCCAGCCGCCATAGGGACCCGGGTTGAGGTCCTAGACTGCAATGCCCTAAACTCTATTAATTATTTTCCAATTGCATAATTTTTGATAATAATTGAAAAGGCCACTCTACTCAGCGTTTCACTGACGCGTCACCTTTGTTACCTTTTCAGGACCAGGTGTTGAGCAACCAGAGTCGGCGGCTGAAGAGGGCGCTGAGCCTAGTAGAGCCCAGTAGTGTTACTTGTAGTACCCACTGTGCTTTTCTTGCTGTTGTAGTGAGTAGTTTCTGTTACCCCTGTACTCTTTTCATTGTAAGCTTCATGTTTATGTACCTGTTTAGTTCTTACTGTTGTGGTGGTGTATACTGTAGTATTTCTTTTCTTTACTGCTGTATTTGGTTACTGCTAATTATATACATGGTGAATGTGGTTTATTTTACTGCTCTTTTTGTTATTTTCTCGTTGGATGACTGGGTCTTGGGATCAGTCGAGTCGGTCCAACTCTCGTGTCTCGTAGAGATTCGGGAATCGAGTCGTTACAGGCATGAATCCTAAGACTGGAAAACTAGCTTGAATACATATACATTGCAGTCTTGGAAAAGTAGAAAGGAAACGATAACTGCCTGTAATTGGTTAACAACTGCCTGATTATGAATGAATAATTACGGTTGGGAACATGGGCTATATAAATATAAACCTGAAATGATGAAACCTAAATTGGCTGAGTTGAAAGAGCACGAACCCTACGGGGAATTAGGAGTAGAACTCTTGGAAAGTGAATGGAATAGAATTGGGGAAGTGAGCTGGCCCTTGAGTACGGAGTACCAAGGAGAGCGACTGTCCCCCTGTTTAGTGCAGAGCAGAGCTAGCTGCCCCGGGGACCCGGGGTTAGGTCTGGCCACTTTGTACCGACTTTTGGCTCTCGTGTACACAGTACCGAGGAGAGCTACTAGTGTAGGGAGAGCACTAGCTACCCCACGGGCCCCGGGGTTCTCCTAGCCCTCCTACAGCGACTTGTTAGGCCCACTGGGCAAACCAGGGTAGTCAGGCGAGGGTGCGCGGACTGTGGAGGGGCAAGACCCCTGTTTGGTTACTATGGAGGGGCTGGACCCTTGTTACTGAGAGGGCTCTGCCCTATACTGATTCCGTGCTGTACTTTCGACGCACCCGTTAACGGAAAAGACTGACCGCGTGCCAGTGCGGGGTAGCTACCCGTACGTTTATCGCGCGTGCCGTAGTCACCATTACGTCTGTCAGCGACCTTGGGGTGCTTGACTGAGGGTAGGACCACCACGGGGGCTCTCCCGGCCTGGAGAGCACTACGTGTTACTTCTACTTTTCGGAAAAGACTACAATCAAGATCTTTCCCACGAGGAACATTCAAGATCAAGAGAAAGATCTGAGAAATAATTCAATAGTGAATAAATGAAAAAATTAAAGAAAGAAATTAAAAATATAATAGCTACTGTCCACCTTACTGTTTTTCTTAGCTTTTGGTTGCCACTCTACTCAGCGTTTCGCTGACGTGTCACCTTTGTTACCTTCCAAGACTAGGTGTTGAGCAGCCAGAGTCGGCGGCTGCAGAGGTGCTGGGCCTAGTAGAGCCCAGTAGTGTTACTTGTGTAGTACCCACTGTACTTTTCCTTCTGTTGTAGTGAATAGTTTCTGTTACCCTGTACTCATTTTTTTGTAAGCATCATGTTTATGTACATGTTTATTTCTTTACTGTTGTGGTGGTGTATACTGTAGTAGTTCTTTACTTTACTGCTGTATTTTGTTACTACTAGTTATATGCATGGTGAATGTGGTTTATTTTACTGCTCTTTTGGTTACCTTCTCGTTGGATGACTGGGTCCTGGGATCAGTCGAGTCAGTCCGATTCTCGTGTCTCGTAGGGATTCGGGAATCGGGTTGTAATAGTTGCCACTCTACTCAGCGTTTCGCTGACGTGTCACCTTTGTCACCTTTTCAGGACCAGGTGTAGAGTAGCCAGAACCTGCGGCTGCAGAAGGTGCTGGGCCTAGTAGAGCCCAGTAGTTTTACTTGTGTTGTACCTACTGTACCATTTCTTCTGTTGTAGTGAGTTTTTTTTTCTGTTACAATTGTACTCTTTTATTGTAAGCATCATGTTTATGTACCTGTTTAATTCTCTACTGTTGTGGTGGTGTGTACTGTAGTAGTTCTTTTCTTTACTGCTGTACTTTTGTTACTGTTAGTTACATGCATGATGAATGTGGTTTATTTTACTGCTCTTTTGGTTACTTTCTCATTGGACGACTGGATCTTGGGATCAGTCGAGTCGGTCCGATTCTCGTGTCTCGTAGGGATTTGAGAATCGGGTCGTAACAAGATGGTATCAGAGCAAGGTCGTCCCGAGAAGTGAGCCAACTAATTGAAAAATAAGCAATTCACATGTTTGTAACTAGAGTAGCCACCCCAACGTACCTTTTGACATCCATTCTGAGGTTCTTTTGCTGAGTATTGGCTAGATTTGACGTCTTCTTGTTTTGTGTTTGCATCCCCTTGCAGGAGATGCCTCGTCGAGGAACTAGGAGGTTGGGCCGCAGGCGCGGCCGAGGTTGAGGCCCGAGGGACAGATGTGTCTAGCTTGGAGTACATGCTACCCCTTCTCTTCTCCTGAGCATACCGTCTCAGGACCTCGTCCATCTAATCCGAGAGGTGGTTCAAGAAGAATTTCAGCTTCCACCCACTTCGCCACTTCCTCATCTCTCTTCCGAGGGTACGACAGGGGAGTTTATCATGGAACGAGATTTACGCCGCCACACTAGGCAGGTTAGGAGAGCTCAATGGAGGCGTGCGACGCCTGCAGCAGGGCGATCACGCTTTGCAAAGCCGTCAGTAACCTTTGGGGGGCCCCGACAGGGGTCAGCTGTCAGCACTGGACCCCCACCCAGCCGCCCGTAGGGACCTACCAAGAGGAGGCTCGAGTTCCCCTCTGCTACCAGTGTGGCCAGCCAGGCCATTTTAGGAGGGACTGCCCGTCTAGGGCTGGAGCACAGCAAACACTCACCGCTTCGAGCACTGAGGGCCAGTCGGGAGGTCGTGAGTTCCAGGTACCTGAGGGAGGACAGCCACCATGAGGAGGATACTGGCCCGCTGTCACTAGCTCCGCCCCGGGCCTACTTGTTTATCGCGACGTCGTGACTCACGGAGACATCAAAGCTTCAGTTTATACGGTGACAGATATAGTTACAAGGTTTGGCCTTTTTGGAGTATGTAATTTCCTGCTTCTAGTACTATGTACCTTCTTGCTTCACGAGTTGTTGCTACTCTAGAGTCCGATAGCACTCCATTAGGGGATTAGTGGTAATCAGAAATCTAGGTGGCCAGCTGTTTGTAGCTGGGGAGATAATATGGGTTGTGGGGTTAGTGCTGGGGGACACAGCCTTCCCGCTGACCTGAGTATGATACAGATGAAGGACTTTGGCGTAATTCTGGGGATGGACTGGCTGTCCGCTTATCACGCCTTAGTGGACTTCTTTGAGAGGAAGATCGTCTTCTCCATACCGAAGTTGCCTTCTTTTGAGTTCCACGAGCAGCCAGTGGATGGAGGTTTCAGGTGCATTTTTGCACTTCGGGCGGCAAGACTTTTGAGCCAGGGGTGTGAGGGCTTCCTAGCTTGTGTGGTGGCGCAGCCCAGCCCTGCGGCAGACTTCCAGAGTAACCTGGTGGTCAGATAGTACCCCGATGTGTTCCCAGACGAGTTGTCAGGACTACCGCCCAAGCATGAGATCGAGTTGAGATCTCACTAGTACCGAGGACCAGCCCCATCTCCACAGCACCGTACAGGATGGCACCACTTGAGCTGCGAGAGCTCAAGTCTCAGTTGCAGGATCTTTTGGAGAAGGGCTTTGTCAGGCCCAATGCATCTCCATGGGGAGCCCCGGTATTGTTTATAAAGAAGAAGGATGGTACCCTATGCCTTTGTGTGGGCTACAGACAGCTGAATAGGGTCACCATCAAGAACAAGTATCCGCTGCCGAGGATTGATGACTTGTTTGACCAGCTGCGAGGTGCCATGGTATTTTCCAAGATCGACTTGAGGATCAAGGAGGCGGACGTCTCCAAGATAGCTTTCCGCACCTGGTATGGACACTACGAGTTTCTGGTCATGCCGTTTGGGCTGACCAATGCCCCCGCTGCATTCGTGGATTTGATGAACCAGGTGTTTAGACCGTACTTGGACCAGTTCATGGTGGCATCCATTGATGATGTGCTCATCTATTCTCGAGATAAAACACAGCATGGATAGCAAGTGCGAGTTCTGGTTGAGGGAGGTGACCTTCTTAGGTCATGTGATCTCCGGGGATGGCTTGGCTGTGGACCCAGCCAAGGTCAAGGCAGTGCTCAGGTAGGAGAGACCGCGTACGGTTACTGAGATCCGCAGTTTCTTGGGATTGGCAGGCTACTACAGGCGATTTATCAGGGGCTTCTCGCAGATTGCACGTCCTATAACACAGCTGACCTGGAAGGGTAGCCCTGTGAGGCGTGTTTTCAGGAGCTGAAGGAGAGGCTGACTTCGGCTCCCGTGCTCACCATCCCAGACAGTAGTGGCGGGTTCGTTGTGTACACGGACGTCTTTTTGAAGGGGTTAGGGGGTGTGCTCACGCAGAGGGGTCACGTTGTCGCTTACGCTTCGCGGCAACTGAAGCCCCATGAGCATAGCTACCCTACCCACGACCTGGAGCTGGCAGCTGTCGTCTTCGCGCTGAAGACTTGGAGGCATTACTTGTACGGTGAGACCTTTGAGATTTTCACAGATCACAAGAGCCTCAGATACCTGTTTGATCAGAAGGAGCTCAACATGAGACAGAGACGTTGGTTGGAGCTCCTGAAGGACTATGACTGCAGCATTTCCTACCACCCGGGAAAGGCCAACATGGTGGCTGACGCCTTGAGCCGGAAGGTGCCTGCTCACTTGGCCAGTTTACAGGCGCAGAGTTGGAGCCTCTTGGAGGAGATAGGCAGTTGGCGACCCTTAGAGTTACTGGGGCACTGTGGGGCAGTGACTGTGACACGACAGACGAGGCCAGAGCTGATAGATCGCATCATCACAGGGCAAATGGCCGACCCGTACTTACAGCCATTGCGTGACAGAGTGCTGTCAGGAGACCCTGGAGACTTCTCTTTTACAGACCAGGTACTGCGCATGAGGGGCCGTTTGTGCGTTCCCAGAGACGAGGAGCTGTTGAGGGAGCTCCGGACTGAGGCACACGATTCCAGATTCACCATACATCCCGAAAACACAAAGATGTACCATGATTTGAGACGTGACTTTTGGTGGAGGGGAATGAAGCGGGATGTGGGTGAATTCGTACAGCAGTGTTTAGTGTGCCAGCAGCTGAAGGCCGAGAATTAGAGGCTTGCAGGGCCGTTACAGCCACTTCCAGTGCCAGAGTGGAAGTGGGAGGGCATCACCATGGACTTGGTGGTGGGCTTACCTGTTACCAAGAGAGGACACGATGCAGTCTGGGTAATCATAGACAGATTAATGAAGACGGCACATTTCTTACCGATCCGAGTCACCTTGGGACCAGCACTGTTGGCAGAGAGGTATATCCGCGACGTGGTACGTCTACACAGAGTTCCGCGGGAGATCGTATCCAACCGGGATACCCGTTTTACGAGCCAGTTTTGGGCTGAGTTTCTGCAAGCCCTGGGGACGCGGTTGAGGTTCAGTACATCATACCACCCCCAGATGGACAGACAGTCTGAGCGCACGATACAGACACTTGAGGACCTTTTGCATGCTTGTGTACTGGACTGGAGGGGCTCTTGGGAGGAGCACTTGCCCCTGGCAGAGTTTGCATATAATAACAGCTATCACTCGAGCATCGGCATGGCACCCTACAAGGCTCTATACGGACAGAGGTGTACGGCACCCTTAAGTTGGGTTGAGGTGGGGACCAAGTGGGAGGTTGGCCCCAGGCTGATCCGGCAGAGTCAGGAGGTAGTCGAACAGATTCACAGGCGACTCCGCACTGTTAGGAGCAGACAGAAGAGCTATGCAGACCGGAAATGCAGAGAGGTACAGTTTGAGGTTAGGGATCACATCTTCCTTCGTGTTTCGCCCATGAAGGACTTACAGCGGTTTGGGGTGAGACGGAAGCTCGCGTCGGGGTTCGTGGGACCCTTTGAGGTCCTGGAGCGGGTTGGACCCATTGATTACAGGCTTGCCCTTCCTCCCCAGCTTTCTGGTGTGCACGACATGTTCCACGTGTCCAACCTCAGGAAGTACGTCGCCGACCCCAGTCACGTCCTGAGTCACGAGAGCGTCGAGGTGGGTGACAACCTGACCTACCCCGAGTGGCCAATGCAGATTCTCGACAGAGCCGTTTGTAGTCTGAGACGGAAGCAAGTACCCCTGGTGAAGGTTTTGTGGAGGAGCCAGCGGTACGAGAAGGCTACCTAGGAGCCTAAGGCGGCGATGCGGGAGCGGTACCCAGAACACTTTGAGGGTACGTCTTTTCGGACCGGCTTCAGTCCTCTTTGAGTTTGTTATGCATATATCATTCTTTTTCGCACTCTAGTTGGCGCAAGTTTCGGGGATGAAACTTCCTTTGAGTTTGTTATGTTGTTAAGACCCACGACATCAAATGTCTTTCAAGACGTCTGGGAGTTGGTCCAGACGTCAAGTCAGACGTCTGGAAGCCTTCCCGGACGTCTGGAATTTAATTTTTGCGACGTACGATTGCGAGTCTACATGCATGCCCGCGCAGACTGAACCCGCCGCCCTCTTTTCTTCTCTCTCTTCCCTCCCCGTCCTGCAAACACCTTTCCCCACCCCGCCACGCCTTCAAATACCCTTCCCTCTCCCTCACCCACCTCCCCCACCGTCTCCTCCTTCTTCTTCCAGTGATAGCGTGAGAGTGAGAGAGCGAGGGCAACAACTGCTGCCGGCTGCACACGGGGAGGAGGAGGTGCAACGATAGGGAGAAGAGGTAGAGTGCGTGAGGAAGAGAGGGTGAGCTCACCGGAGCAGCCAGGGTCGGCCGGCAGGCGCGCAACGGTAGCGTGGCGCTAGGGAAGTTGCCCTGGTGCTGCTACAGCTCAGGCAGCAGGCGAGTGCGGCGTGGCACGGCTGTGCACAGCAGGCGGAGGGCGAGGAGGTCCTGATTTTGGAAAATTTTCCCAGAATCAGATGTCTGGACCTACATCCAGACTACTCAGGGGACGTCTGGAGTGAGATCCAGACGTCTGAAAGGTACAACATTTCTCTACTTCCTTTCTGCGGATGCGGCCATGCAGGCCGTTCCGCCAAAGGTTCTACCTCTTTGCCGTGTTGAGATCAATTGCGTACGTGTGCAGGGTTCGTTCGGGAAGGCACAAGGACACGCCCTCCTACGCAAATCGAACGTCTGGGCACAACACCAGATGGCGGGGAGAGTCTCCAAATGTCCGGAGTGACAGTCGGACGTCTGGAACTAAGCACAGACGGTTCAGCGGGATCCTGGACATCTGAAGAACAGCGCAGAAGTGAGGTATGATCTGAACCATCGTTTAAGACGTCTGGAAGGTGTTCCAGACGTCTGATTTGGGGCAGAGTTGTCATTTTTGACACGTTTAGGGTCCGTTAAAAGTTCGATTTCCGCGTTTAAAATCTCGTTCTTCTCAGAATTAGTTCCTCTACTTGTTTAAAGTACTTGTATCCTGTTCTGAGTAGTTCCTTGTATTTGATCCTTGTGTTAGGACCTCGTTCTGTTGCGGATCTCGGGGTTGCGGAGGCACGTGGACCTGCCGATCACGCTCCCATTACTCCCAATTTTGCGGGTAGAGTGGCTTTCTTTAGTTGATTACAAACATTAACGCATACCTGAATTAAATGGTAGATCCTAGGGTATGGCATGAATCCTAAGACCTGAAAATTAGATTGAGTGATAGATCCTAGGGTATGGCATGAATCCTAGGACCTGAAGGCTAGATTGAATAATAGATCCTAGGGTATGACATGAATCCTAGGAACAGAAACACTAAAACAAATGTCTTGAATGCCTGAATTGAAATTTGGATAAGTAGATAAAATAATGATAATCGCCTGTAATTAGATAACAACTGCATGCGAAATGTAGAGTACTATTGCTAGTAACTGTTGCATGTAATTTCTGCTGGTTGAGATTAAATACGGGCTTCTTGTATAAAAATTGGAAAGGAAAAGAAGTTGAATGTTGGAATGCGTACTATATGCGAATAAACCTGAAATGATTAAACCTAGTATGGCTTGACCTGAGAAACATGAGCACGAACCCTACGGGGAATTAGGAGTAGAACTCTTGGAAATAAATGGGATGGAACTGGAAAAGTGAATGGGGAAGTTTGTTATCTCTTGGGTACGTAGTACCAAGGAAAGCACACGTTACCTCTTAGTGCAGAGGGGAGCAAGCCGCCCTAGGGACCCAGGGTTAGGTCTGCCCACTTTGTACCGACTTTTGACCCTCGCGTACACTATACTGGGGAGAGCTACGAGTGTAGGGAGGGAGCTAGCCACCCCACGGGCCCCGGGGTTCAGCTAGCCGTTCTACACCGACTTGTTAGGCCCACTGGGCAAACCAGGGTAGTCAGGCGAGGGTGCGCGGACTGTGAAGGGGCAAGCCTCCTGTTTGGTTACTGTGGAGGGGCTGGACCCCTGTTACTGAGAGGGCTCTGCCCTATACTGGTTCTGTGCTGTGCTTTGGGGCACACCCGTTAACGGAAACAACTGACCGCGTGCCAGTGTGGGGTAGCTACCCGTGCGTTTATCGCGCGTGCCGTAGTCACCGTTATGTCCGTCAGTGACCTTGGAGTGGTTGACTGAGGGTAGGACCAACACGGGGGACTCTCCCATCCAGGAGAGCACCACGTGCTACTTCTACTTTTCAGAAAAGACTGCAATCAAGATCGTTCCCACGAGGAACATTCGAGATCAAGAGAAAGATCTGAGGAATAATTCAAGAATGAGTAAATAGAAATAATGAAAGAAATTAAAAATAACAGCTACTTGTCCACCTTACTACTTTTCTTAGCTAGTTGGTTGCCACTCTACTCAATGTTTTGCTGACGTGTCACCTTTGTCACCTTTTCAGGACCAGGTGTTGAGCAGCCAGAGCCTGCGGCTGCAAAGGGTGCTGGGCCTAGTAGAGCCAGTAGTTTTACTTGTGCTGTACCTACTGTACCGTTTTTTCTGTTGTAGTGAGTTTTTTTCTGTTACAATTGTACTCTTTTATTGTAAGCATCATATTTATGTACATGTTTAATTCTCTACTGTTGTAGTGGTATGTACTGTAATAGTTCTTTTCTTTATTACTGTACTTTTATTACTGTAAGTTACATGTATGATGAATGTGATTTATTTTACTACTTTTTTTGTTACTTTCTCGTTGGACGACTGGATCTTGGGATCAGTCGAGTCGGTCTGATTCTTGTGTCTCGTAGAAATTCGAGAATTGAGTCGTAACAGTTTAATAGGTATTTTACTTCAGAGATAAGATGAAAATAGGTCTATTGTACTTTATGTTTCATTAATGAAAAAAAAATGATCAGTGTCACATCGAGGACGAATGAGGGTTAACCTTTTATTCCACGCAATATGTGGAATAAATAACTTAGAATGAAAACGTTGATTTTGGGTTAAAATTTTAATTCGGTACAAATCTTGCCACACAAGAGATAACCTAATTAATTCGTGGATCCGAACAACCTCTTACTTGTTGTCTGATGAGGGGAAAAGGTTTATGTAATAAGTAAATAAATAAGGAATGAATGGAATAAAATGATAAATCAATAGTTTTGATACTTAGAAGTTTGGGTGAATTAAACTTATTTCATAGATGGATTGAAATAAGTTTTCACCAGGTTAATTTTTCTTAACCTAATACAGATGTGTAGCAAATTAATTGGTAAACAAACGTATGTTAAATATTTTAACTCACCTACCAAATATCATCTTAGACTTGTTCTTGTGACTCTATTGAAGAAAAGTACACAATATAATATGTGGTGTTAGGGATGCCAATTGTGATTCACCTAACTAGAAGAGCAAGTACAATTTAAATTACCTATTTATAAATGGGGTGTTATGGATTTTAATTTAAAAATCTAAATGAGCATGTATTTTAAAAATACCCATTTACCTAGCTAATTACCTAATTAATAAGTAAACTTATACTTTCTTTTCTTTTGTACTTCTCGTCACTAAAATTTTCCATCATGTTATGTATAAAGGATATGTTTTATGTTGAGAATTGTTCACATATTATGATGGATGTTACAATCCTTTATAAATAAATGAATACCTAATAGATATGCAGTGAGTAAATAAATAAGTGTATGAATTTAAATTTAGAAATTTGGTATTAGATGGTAAAATATAGGTAATGGATGAAGGAGCTATGGACGTATGTATAGCCAAACTCAAGTCATTGACTTCCTCGGTGCTATTCTACATTCATTAGATTTTGCTAAGACCTATGCTATTAAGCCTTTTTAAGACGTCCGAACTTTAGATCAGACGTCTGGTAAGACATCTGGACAGAGGGTCAGACATCTTGTAAAACGTCTAGACTCATTCCCAGACGTCTGAAAATCAAAAATCTTGGGTACGAACTCGCATCTGCGCGCGTCCTGCGCGCAAACAATATCCTTCATTTTCCTCTGCCTTCTCTCTCTCTTCAGCTCCCAGCGAAAACCCTAAGACCACACCTTTATAAACCCCCCTCCTCTCCCTCACACCACCCCACTTCCATCCACCCTTCTTCCTCCAGCAAGAGCAGCAGGCAGCGAGCAGCGAGCGTGAGCGGCGTGGGAGGAGAGAAGCAGCGAGGGGAAAAGAGGAGAGCGTGCGAGCTCGTGTGGGAGCTCATCGGAGAGCTCACGGCCGATCGGCGCGTGCATGAGGCGAAGAGGTGCATCGGGGAGGTCCTCCCCGACACTGCTGCAGCCGAAGCAGCAAGCGAGCGGGCGTGGTGCGGCCACGCATGACACGAGAAGGCGCAGGTAGGTTCTGATTCTTGGTTTTTCCCGGAATCAAATGTCTGGATCGATGTCCAAACGACGTATACGATGTCTAGAGAAGGTTCCAGACGACTGAGAGATAAGCTTCGCGACATACACCTTCTTTGCGGATACGGCCATGCAGGCCGTTCCACCGAGGCGCTGTATCTTACCTTTTGATGGAAGATTCGGTTGATTCGCGCAAGATTCGCTTCGGGAAGGCGCGGGACATGCCCTCCCGCGCAGTTCAAACGTCTGGGCGAGGCACCAGACGACGAGAAGTGTTTCCAGACGTCCGGAGAGGTGGTCAGACGTTTAGAACTGGGTCCAGACGACCCAGCGGAGTTTCTGGACGTCTGCAGAGTGGCGCAGAAACTGAGGTATGACTCTGGACTCTTTTAAGACGTTTGGAAGGTGTTCCAGACGTCTGATTTGAGTCAGAATTACTATTTTGACCCGTTTAGGGTCCGTTTGAGATTCGATTTCCGCAATTAAGATTCCGTTGTTCTCCGTTTAAGTTTCTCTACTTGTTTTAATGCCTCTATCCTATTCTGAGTGGTCTCTTGTGATAGGACTTCGTTCCGTTGCGGATTTGGGGTTTGTTAAGGCATGTGGACTTGCCGATCAAGCCCCCATTACTCCTGGATTTACTGGTAGAGTGGCTTCCCTTAGTTTAATTACCAACATGAATGCATAATTGGAATGAATGTTAGATCCTAGGGTATGGCACGGATCCTAAGACTAGAAATACTGGAATAGCTGGGAGGGTGCAGCTATTCAACTTCTTATGCGGGATTTCAGCAGCAGCCACCCCTCTTACCAAACCCAAACCAAAATCAGGCCGGATTAAATTCTGTAACAACACGCAGTGGTAAAACAACTCAAGACCCGCATTATCCAAACCACTCCAAGCCTGATAACTATGACCCTAGGATAGTTATCCAAGATACCACTGTCCCAGATCCACAACTTGGACCTATCCTAGAAGAACCAACCAAGATGCCGTTTCCCGAGGCCTTGACCAAGGGAAAGAAGACCACCAAACCCGTGGCCCCTGAGGAGGACCTGGTCAAGCTCTTTGAGCAGGTCCACATAAACATCCCCTTGATGGATGCAATCCGCCACGTACCAGCTTACGCACGATTTCTAAAGAATATATGTACACCCCAGCGTAAGCCGCGAACCAAGGGAGGGAGCCCAATTGTTCTGTCAGAACAAGCCAGCTCTGTAATCCTCAGTAGACTCCCACCCAAGGCAAAAGATCCTGGTACTCCCCTGATTTCCTGCAAGATAGGTGGTACCCAATTTGATAGAGCATTGTTAGACTTGGGTGCATCCATAAACCTGATACCCACATCCTTACTTGACCATCTAGAAGAATCTGAGCTAAAACCAACCGAGGTGACATTACAATTAGCAGATCGATCTATAAAGTCACCAAAAGGGATTCTCGAGGATGTTATCGTAAGAGTGCGGGATTTCTATTTTCCAGTGGACTTTATAGTCTTAGATATGGATGCACCTGAGAACCCTAGGGATACACCAATCATTCTAGGGAGACCTTTCTTGGCTACTGCTAGAGCCAACATCAGCTGTGAGGAGGGCCAAATAGAGCTTAAGTTTGGAGATCAAACACTGAAAATTGATATATTTAAGGCCCAACAAGGAATTAATTGCGGCGTCATCGAACAAATTTGTGACATCAGGACCTTGGTTGATGAATCACACTTCCAGGATGACGCGATTATGCCTCATCAACCACAGAAGGATCTTGACCCGCAAACAGAGGAGTCGAATCCAGATATGAATAACCCAGTAACTCCCACCCTCGAACCTCACATCTATACTGAACCACCCGCTGCTGCTGATAACCCCATCCTCGAACTGAAACCCCTTCCTGCTCACTTGAAATACATCTTTTTGGGTTCTAATCAGACCCTTCCTGTGATTATCAATTCCAACCTCAGTCCTGAACAGGAATCCCGTCTGATTATTGTCCTCCAGCAACATCGCAGAGCCATCGGGTGGACTCTCGACGATTTGACTGGAATAAGTCCCTCTTATTGTACTCATCATATCTATTCGGAAGAGGGCACACGACCTTCTCGTGAAATGCAGAGACGCTTAAACCCCAATCTGCAGGAGGTCGTGAAAAAGGAGATCATCAAGTGGTTAGATGCCGGAATCATCTACCCGATCTCCGATAGTCGTTGGGTGAGCCCAATTCAGGTCGTGCCCAAGAAGGCAGGACTCACCACTATAACAACTGAGACCAGAGAAATCATTCCTACCCGATTAGCCAACTCGTGGAGAGTCTGTATAGATTACCGCCGACTCAATTCCTCCACGAAGAAGGACCATTTCCCACTACCCTTCATTGATCAAATTCTCGAAAAACTTGCGGGAAATAGGTTCTTCTGCTTTCTTGACGGGTACTCCGGTTATAACCAGGTGGCAATCCATCCTGAGGACCAAGAAAAGACCACGTTCACCTGCCCCTTCGGAACATACGCTTTCCGAAGGATGCCTTTCGGTCTTTGCAATGCACCCGCTACTTTTCAGCGATGCATGCTTGCCATATTCTCAGATATGGTAGGTGATTATCTGGAAGTCTTCATGGATGACTTTTCAGTTTTCGGAGCATCATTCGACGATTGCCTCCAACACTTGGTCCAGATACTCAGGCGGTGCATCGATGTGAATTTGGTTCTTTCCTGGGAAAAGAGCCATTTCATGGTGCCTGAGGGAATTGTCCTGGGACACTCAATTTCGGAGAAAGGTATCCAAGTGGATCGAGCTAAGGTTAATCTGATTTCTCACCTTCCTATGCCTAGCTCGATCAGGGACATCCGTTCCTTTTTAGGGCATGTCGGTTTTTATCGACGATTTATCCTTGATTTTTCAAAAATCGCACGCCCCCTGACCACTCTTCTCTCCAAGGATGTTCCTTTCGAAATTTCCAAGGAATGCACTCAAGCATTTGAAATCCTGCGTGACCGAGTCACCCAAGCCCGATCCTACAGTCCCCTGATTGGTCTCAACCCTTTGAGATCATGTGCGATGCATCCGACTTCGCTGTAGGAGCGATTTTGGGGCAGAAAATTGACGGGAAACCTGTGGTCATTTACTACGCCAGTAAAACACTCGATGAGGCTCAGCGTAACTATACGGTTACTGAGAAAGAGCTGCTAGCTGTAGTATTTGCCCTAGAAAAGTTCAGATCGTACCTTCTGGGTTCCCGTGTCATCATATACTCGGATCACACAGCTGTGAGGCATCTCCTTGCAAAGAAGGACGCGAAACCTCGATTAATCCGATGGATCTTGCTATTGCAAGAATTTGACCTTGAGATTCGCGACAAAGCGGGAAAGCAAAATGTGGTAGCTGATCACTTGTCCCATCTTCCTTCTGAAATAATTGACCCTCCCGGACCCATCACTGAGCATTTTCCCGATGAGCACCTGCTGACTATTGGTACTAGCCTTCCATGGTTTGCTAATGTAGTAAATTACTTGGCATCTCATCAGATCTCGTCCGATTGGCCGAAGGCCAAGAAAGACAAATTACGCTCCGATGCCAAGTATTACATTTGGGAAGACCCGTACCTCTTCCGCATAGGTGCCGATCAGATCATCCGGAGATGTGTCCCGGAAGGGGAATTCAACAATATCCTCTCTTTCTGCCATGACCAGGCATGCGGTGGCCATTTCGCTGGGCATAAAACCGCATCAAAAGTCCTCCAGTGCGGCTTTTACTGGCCCACACTGTTCAAAGACGCATACAATCACTGCAAGGCATGCAGTCGTTGCCAGACTTTGGGCAACATGAGCCATCGCGACATGATGCCTATGCAACCGATTCTAGTATGCGAAATCTTTGATGTTTGGGGGACTGATTTTATGGGCCCCTTTCCTGTTTCGGATGGTTTCGAATACATTCTGTTGGCTGTGGACTACGTGTCCAAATGGATCGAAGCCATACCGACCCGAACCTGTGATCACAAAATCGTTCTCAAATTCATTCATCAACACATTTTCTCAAGGTTCGGGATTCCTCGTGCAATAATCTCTGATGGGGGGACCCATTTCACAAATGCTCAGTTTAGGTCACTGATGACCAAATACGGGGTGTCTCACCGAATCTCTACTCCTTACCACCCCCAAACTAATGGTCTAGCTGAGCTGTCTAATCGGGAGATCAAGAAAATCCTGCAAGTCACTGTTCGACCTGACAGGAAGGACTGGTCGTCCCGACTTCCGGAAGCATTGTGGGCCTATAGGACCGCCCACAAGACCCAATTGGGCATGTCTCCCTTTAGACTGGTGTACGGAAAGGCATGCCACCTTCCCGTAGAACTGGAGCATAAAGCCTATTGGGCAGTACGAAACTGTAATCTAGATCTTTCCAAGGCTGGGACCCACAGAAAACTCCAAATCTGCGAGATTGATGAATTACGCCTAGACGCGTACGAGAACTCGCAAATCTACAAGGAGCGGGTTAAAGCCTTCCACGACAAACACATCTCGAGAAAGGTCTTTCATCCTGGTCAAAAGGTCCTACTCTTTGATGCCAGACTAAAACTCTTCCCAGGAAAACTGAGATCCAAGTGGGTCGGACCATATTTGGTCCGACAGGTTTTTGGAAATGGAGCAATCGAAATCAGTCCACTCAGCCACGATTCTGAACCTTTCATCGTGAACGGTCAGAGACTCAAGCCGTTCATTGATGTAACTTCTACTGATTTGGCTGAAACATCTTATATCCTCCTTTCCCCTTGAGCTTATTGCGCCCAGCCGATGGCGTAAAACTCAGCGCTTAACGGGAGGCAGCCCGTCATTCTCTTTGAAAACCTGAAACTTGTTCTGACACCTTTTTGCACTTGAGGTTCACCCTTGTAGACAGCCGACCCCACCTCAGATGCTTGCATCTGGGATTAGAAATCGTCCGCAAAAATTCAACCCGACCCATCCACTCATCCAAATTTCTGTCTTAAGGAATGAACTAAGTTAAATAAAAACCCCCTAGGTTACAATGAGGACATTGCAAATCTTAGGCATGGGGGGGTATGAAAGTGCAAAACTTGTAAGAAAAGCTTTCAAACAAAAAAATTCACATATGCCAAAAACACCATAAAAATTAAAAATTTTTTCGAAAAAGAATAAAAGGAGAAGGAAATTTTGTGAAGGAGAAGGAGAAGAGAAACAAAATGAAAAAAGGAGCACAAAATTATAAGAAAAGGTGATAGTCATTAGTAAGGAACTAAGGAATTAACCTAAGTTCTAGACATCATTCAAGAAAATAACTGAAAAGTGCATAATGAGATTAGTAAGAACGCAAACCTTAGGCATTCTTGAATAGACTCTTAGTACCCATTAAGATCTAGACACTCCTCAAGAAGTTGAGGCAAATGAAAAGCTGAAGTATTAAGTCTAAGGCTTAGAGAGTATTTGGCCTCGTTAACTAATTTTTGGTTTACGGGACTCAGTAACCTAAGCACCCTAACCTCACACACAGCCTGGTTCAGTAAGCGTAAAAATCAAAATCATGCAGAAGCGTCGCAAAATTCTGAAAAGAACACCTAGAATAGGAGCGGCCGATCGACACAAGTTGATTTGGACGAGTTCCCAGCGCGGAGAGGCGGGAAATCCCCTCGAAGATGCGTAACAAAATATCATCTCCTCGGTGCCTGTCTCTTAGGATATTTACATATCCTACTGGGGGCATGTAAGCACTCTACTGATTCAGATTCCATGGATGGCATTATCTCGAAGTGTCAATTGCCAGGGTCTGGATTCGGCCACGGAACACCATGGATGAGATTATCTCGAAATCTCAATAGCCAGGGTTCCGGGGGTTGCCATGGGCGGTGCTATCTCAAAGCATCGATTGCCAGGAACCCTTGAGGATTGATGATGGGAGCAAGGAATCTGATACAGACCTGTTGAAAAGCCAATCCTAGGCTAGAACTAAAAAGAAAAAGAGAGAGAAAACTCTCCAAACAGAATAACTTTCTATCTCTCTTACAAAACGCACTGCGAACTGAGCCAGGGCTAAAATCATTTTAAGCACGGGTGCTTTAACCACAAAGTCCAATAAACCTTAGGTTAGTTCTTGTGGGCCTTAAAAACCTTTGCTAAAGACTGAGGCTAAAGCTAGACAGATTTGGATCTTGATTGGTACTAGAGTACCTTTTAGGCCTATGGTCAGCATTCTAACCTAATCTAAGCTCAAATTAAAAAGCACCTATCTGAAGCTATTAAGAACTTAATGGTCCAGAACAAGGGTTGAAACCTTAAGTTTTTTTGCTAAGGGACTAGCAAAAGCTAGGCATGGGGGTATGATGAGAACCTCATCATGAGCCATAACTAGCTCATTTTGACCCAATACAAAGGATAAAAGCTCCTACATAACTCAAGGAAAGGCTTAACTCAGAGAATTCTGAGTTTAAGGAGAAAACAAGTCATAAGGGGTAAAAATGCAATTTTACCAGTATAATCTGCATTCAGGGTAATTCAGGGTCCAAACATAGGTCAAAGCAACTTAATAAGAATAAAAGTGGGATGAGATGATCTAGCAAGGGCTACAGCAATTCCAAGGAACTAAATGATAATATGTAACCCTAAAACAAACCCACTTCAATTCACGAGGTTCAAGGCAAAGAAAAAATGGAATAAACCCTCTAAAATTCATAGAAAAATAATCTCTAGGGTTTAGAACCTTCAATTTGACCTTAGGAACCGATCTTGACCTACATTGAGAACCATACCCAATTAATAACTTAATTTGGGTTTTTGCATAAATTGACCAGTCAAACAAGGTTTAATCTAGAAATAAAATTCACCATCAGATTCCTTAGGTCCTAATTAGTCATGTATAAAAACTTGAGCCTAAGAAGAAACCTTCTTGACCAACTTTACACTTTGGTCCTCATATATTTACTTTTTGGCCCTCAACTTTTGAACCCTCGCATTTTGGCCCCTAACTCTCCTTCGTTCTTTGCGTTCAGGTCCCCCCTGCAAAACCTGCCAGCACCATGCTCCGGCGACCTTGCGCGGAGCATGGCGCTGCGCAGGGTGAGGGGGAGAGCCTGGCAAGTAAACCGGGGGTGCCCTGCGTCGTCAGCCGTCGCAGGGACACCCCCCTGGTCGCTGTAACCCACCATACCGACCGTGCGAACGCACGGACGGTATGGGTTTCCATCTCCGGCGTCCTCCGGCGAGGGAGACACGTCGTCTCCCTCCGCCTTCCTCCCTGATTCGGTCCCTATAAATACCCCCGTCGCTCCACCGTTCTTCCCAGCTCGGATCTGACGGAGAAAACCCCCAACTTTCCTCTCTTCTCACTCCGGCAGACGCCCACCAGCTCCGGCGGTTCTTCCTCCTCCTCTTCGCTCTGCCGCAATACCAGCAGCAGAGACTTCTTCCCCTGCTCTTCCCGCGCCACGCCGCACCCAGCTGGCGCATCTCCGGCCCTCTGCTCGCCGCCGCCCCTTCCCCCGGGCATCTTCTTCTCCGGTGACAGTCGATACGACTGTCGCCCGCTCCGGCCCCTCCTCCTCCTGCTAAGTAGGTAGAACTCCTCCTCTTCCTCCCCTCTTCCTTTTCCTCACTTTAAACATCTACTGTCGCCCTCGATTCCGACCCCTCACCCTCACCTTCTCCTCCTCCGGCCATCCTCCGGCGAGTCGCTTCCATCACCCCAGCAACCCACACGGCTCGCCGACCACCGCAGAACCTCCGCCTCCTCACCCTGATCAACCCCCGCCCTTCCACTTCCCCCACATCACCCTCTGCAACCCCACCGAACAAACCCATCTTCCGACCCACAGTCCGACCTAGGGCAACCCTTGCACGCCGCCCCACGCCTCGCCACCACCCACACGAGCTTCGCCGCACTCTGGCGAAGCTCCCAGCACCTTCTGATTAGGCCGAGAGGCCGTTTTGCTGTGAACAGGTCACCTGACCTCCGCCGCCATTGCCGTGCAGAAGGAGCTGCTTCCGCCTGCAGCTGCAGGCGCGCCACGCCCAGATTCGACTCCCAGGCCTTGCGAGGCATTTCGACAAAGCGTCAGGCTCGCAGCTGGGGCGAAGGCCTCGCGTGAAGCCGCGATCGCCCACTGCTTTCTCCGCTGCGGGCGCTCAATTAGGGTGGGACAATTAGTCCCACCTCGGAAAACTCTGAAGAGGCGCAGCGGTATAAAGCGAAAAAGTGCTGAAGGCTTATTGCCTCAGCACACGGGGTGAGTTCCCCTTCACCCGCCCGGTTACCCGGTCTCGTCCGCGCTCACGCCCCGCGGACCTGACCCGACCCGACTTAGACTGACCTGCACTCCTCGCCCACCACGCACGCCGGTGGGCCTGGACCCGGGCGCGACCCGCGTACCCGATTACCCGAATGCTCTGGGAGAGCCTTCCTAAGAGCGAATTCAGAGAAAGAGAGACGCGGGGGTGGGGGAGGGTAGAGTAGGTTTTGCCCTCTGACGTAAACTCTGAAGTGTGCAGGCACAGGTGAAGAAGAAGGACTGCGGAAGAAGAGGAAAGCTAAGGGAGACACTGTAGCAACAAGCGGTTTAAGTCGTCTGATTGGAAAATCAGACGACGACCTGAAGGGAAAAGAAGAAAGAAGGAGAGACGACGTCCTGACAGGAAAAAGAAAAGAAGAAAGAAGAAGATCTGAAGAACAAAAGAACAAGGAAGAACAGCAGAAGAAGAAGAGGAAAGAACAAGGAAGAACAACAGAAGAAGAAGAGGACCACAAGGAGATAAACACAGAAGAAGAACAGGAAGAACAACAGCTAAAGAGAGAGAGAGACAAAGAGAAAGAAAGAAGAAAAGAAGAAGAACTCAAACTTTCATCTCTCTCCCTCTCTCTCTCTCTTTATTTTTTTTTTGTAATAGAACATGTATATCTCTAGAATACAACTTGCTCCCTAAGTTCGACCTCGGGAACTCTCTTTTATTTTCCGAGTAAAAAATTTATATATTTGAAATGATGGCAATAACTGGCTATACTACAACGCTATAACAATAAAACCTGGTTATCTTGCGAAGCAATTCCAATTTCATAAGACATCTGGGATTAGACCGAAATGTCTAATTTTGATCAGAAATCGCATTTTTGGCCTGTTTGAGGCCCAAACGGAATCGGATTTCTGCAAACGAAGTACCATTGTTTTCTACTCGAGTTCCTCTACGTATTCATATTGAGTACCTACTATTTTGAGCCTGTCTAATGTACATTGGTCACTGGTATAGGTTACTAGCCGGTGGTGTGTTCGGGTCCAGAGAAGATGACGAGATCTGTGGCACAAGCCCCCATTCCTCCCGTGATACCCAGTAGAGTGGTTTAATTCAGTTATTAATATTTAAATAAGAATGTGCTTGGTTGAAATAGCCAAATGGAACTCTAGGATGTGGAACTAACCCTAGGGTAGAGAAATGAATGAGCCTGTTTGTACTGTACTGTTTACTTTAATGCATGGTGAAGATAAATTGCTAGCAAACGCCTGTATTATAATTACAAGTTGCCTATTAGAATATGAGCTGCCTGTATTCAATAAGTAATTGCCTGTAAAACCACCAATTGTATGTTATTGATAAATGAACTATGAAAACACGAGCTGCTTGTATATGGATGAGAAATGAATTATGAAACATGAGATCTGGATCTAGATAAATGAGGTAAACATGAGCATGAACCCTACGAGGAATTAGGAGTAGAACTCCTGTAGATAAACAGAATCTGGAATGTAGACAGGAAGTGTGCTGGTCCTTGAGTACGTGGTACCAAGGAGAGCAACTATCCCCTTTTAGTGTAGAGTGGAGCTAGCCTCCCTTGGGTTGAGACCCGGGGCTAAGATTGGCCACTCTACGTCGACTCCTGTTGGCCCTCGCGTACGTGGTGTTGAGGCAAGCTACTAGTGTAGGGAGTGAGCTAGCCACCCCACGGGGCCCAGGGTTCAGCTAACCACCTTACACCAACTTGTTATGTCCTTTGGGCAAATCGGGGTAATCAAACGAGGGTGCGCGGACTGTGGAGGGTCGAGACCCCTGCTGGTCGCTTGTTGGCAACCAGTATGCATATTTTATTACTTGAAAAATAGAAACTTTCTGAGGTCGAACTCAAGGAGCAACACTTGATTTTAGAAGCGTACAAAATCACAATTTACAATATGGATATATACTGTTTTACAAAAAAAACAATAAAAGAAATGAAAACTTGCTCTTCTTTTATTCCCTCTTTCTTTTTCTCTCCAGACGTCTGACTCCAGGGTCAGACGACTTAAACCTCCACTTGCTACAGTGCTTCTTCTGCTGGTTCTTCTTCCTCTTGGCTTCTTCTTCTTTTCTTCTTCTGTGGCTTCTCTTTCTCTTCATCTTCTGTTGCAGCTCTTTCTCTTCTTCTTCTATTGTAGCTCCTCCTTGGCTTCTTCTTCTTCTTTCTTTTCTTCAGCCGCGTCTCTTCTTCTTCTCTCTCTACTACACTCCCTCCTCCTCCTTTTTCTTCAGCTTCTGGTCCTCTGTGCAGCTAAGTCCTCAGCCACTCCTCTCCCTTTCTCCTTCTTCTTCTCCTGCTTCCCTGCACAGTGTAAGGTTAGGCAAAACCTAACCCCTACCCTCCCCGCATCTCTCTCTCTCTCAAATGCACTCCAGGGTTCGCTCTCCCAGAGCCGTATTCGGGTAAGCGGGTCGGGTGACGTGCCTGGGACCAGGCGCACTGGCGTGAGTGGTGCGTGAGGTGTGCACAGGCAGGGAGTAATCGGATCCGGGTGCCAGGTCCGCGGGGAAGGTGTCGCGGACAAGGCGTGGCACGGGTGCGAAGGACCTCACCCCAGCGTGTTTCGAGGCAAATAGCCTGAAACACAAAATCAATTTATGTGCGGGCGCCCACCCGCACACTTTCGAGGTGAGACTAAAAGTCCCACCTGCTTCCACTCCTTCGCGACATCTAGGAATTAAATGACATTCTAAGACAGTTGTTCTACCTTCTTTACTACTTTGTACTTTTCTTCAACTTAGTAATATGGCATGTGTGAATGTGGTTTATTTTTCAGCTTTTGGTTATTTCTTGTAGGACGACTAGGTCTTGGGATTAATCGAGGCGTACCGACCTCAGGTCTTGTAGGGATCCGGGAATCGAGTCGTAACACCGCCCCAAGGGGCCCAGGGTTAGGTACAGCCACCCTACACCAACTCTTGTTAGCTTGTTGGGAAAATCGGGATAGTCGGATTAGGGTACGTGGACTGAGGAGGGGCGAGACGCCTGTTCTGTTATGTTATGAGAAGGCAAGGCCCTATACTGTTCCGCGCTGTACGTTGAGGCGTACCCGCTAGCGAAAACTACTGACCAGGTGCCAGTGTGGGGTAGCTACCTGCGCGCTTATCACATGTGCCGAAGTCACCGCTACGTCACAACCGTGACCTCGGGGTGGTAGACCGGGTATAGGACTACCACGGAGGGACTCTCCCGACCAGGAGAGTGCCACGAGTGCATCCTACATCACATGAAACTACAAGCAAAATCATTCCTTTAGGGAACAAGAAGATTAATGAGATGAACCATGATTAGAGATCTCTACACAGAAAACCGTTATAGGATAATTTGGATCAGAAAGTAATATGTTAAATTATCTGTTAAATGCATTTTTATGTTAGCCACCATTCTACTCAGTGTTAGCTGACTCCAGTTATATAATTTTATACAGGTCAGCGATTTGAGCAGCCCGAGCTACCGGTTGCTGAGGACGCTGGGCCTAGTCAAGCCCAACTGTAGTTTTTACTGTTTGTTGTAGTGAGTTCCTGTAGTTATAATTTTTAGCACTTTCCGTTGTGTTCTCTATCTGTACTAGTTTTGTTGTGATGGCAGTATTCTTATTCTTGAAAGCATGTAATATTCTAGAATTATTGTTCTTTCATTGCCATTTTCTTTCTACTTAGCTACTATACTTGTGTGGCTGTGAATTGATGCATGTTATTTGATTATTTCTCGTTGGACAACTAGGTCTTGGGATTAGTCAAGGCGAGCCGATCTCGGGCCCTGTAGGGATCTGGGTTCGGGTCATGATGCCTATCCTCTTCCTCCATTGTGGTCGTTCCTTGGCTGTTCTTCTCAAACTCTGGCAACTTCCACCTTCCTTCTCCGGTCCTCTCTAAGGATCTTGACTTGCTACACTTCTCTGCCATACTTCGCCGTGTCTACGGACGGAGTTGCGTCATCATCCACATCATCTTCATGTCACATTTCTACTCCGCCGAAGCCCTGCGCTCTCCCTCTGATTTCATCCTCCTTTAAGAGCCATCGACGGAGCTTCTCTCATCCTCCTCATCCAGGTAATCGTAGGTAATGTTAGCTCTTAGCGTAGCTTAGATTAGATTAGTTAGATAGTTGTTTTAGCCTAGTTTTCATGATATACTTCAAGTTGTCTTCGCTAACTATGGCGAGCTCCTTGAGCTCACTCGAAGCTCTATTTTGTCTTTTGAACACATAGATCACATATCATCATCATTTCTAGTGATCCAAGCTCAATCCACAACCAATTGGGACACTTCACCACTTCTTCACAACTTCTTCACAACTTAAGGGTCATATTCCTACTTTTAATTAACCTATTATCACCTATACCTAAAACGCCCAATTGACCTCAACCTCTCAACTCGCTGTCCATGGTGAATTCAGAGGAGTGATTCCATCTAATTAACTACACACACACCATCGCCATACCTATCTGAACATTTCCCCTCACTCAATTGAGTAAGAGGGCAACTCTTGAATTTAGGCGAACTCAAGATTCATTCTTTCTGGATTTCTTGCTAAATCCTTGAATCAAAAAATCAATTGGATCAATTGTTGAGTTCTTGAGGTTCCTTGTGACCTCAAGAGAATCTTGATGTCCTTCTTCTAGTGATTCATTGAGATTTTTGTTCCAGAATGTTAAATTAGCATTCACCGGATTTCCGGCGAGCTCTGGTGAATCAGAACTCAAACTGCATCTTTCAGAACTCTACAAGAAGTTCCAGATAGCTTCTTTACTAGATAAGGATCGAGTTTTGATGCTTAAACTTAATTTTTAGTGATTACATCTCTAGGTTGATCTCTGTCTACTCCAACTCTGGCAGAGTTGGAGAGACGTCATCTTTAAGGATTAAAGCCTGAAAAGGGTCAATAAGCATAGGAAGACCTTTAAGAACTTATTCAATAAGCATAGGAAGACCTTTAAGAACTTATTCTAAACTTTACTTGAGTCTGAGAACCTCTGATTTGTTCAGACAAACACACCACTATTCGAGCTCAGGCGGTGAAGCCTGAATACATTAAAGGAGTGATCGAAACTCAATTTTGAGGTGCTAAATTGATTCCTTGAGTTGAACTTGATCCATTTAGGCGTTTGATTTGATTGGAAACGTTATAATTTAGAAAGCCAAAATTTCACTTTCGTTGGTCAACCTGAGGCTTTTCATGAGGAATTAAGAGATGGATTTGAGTTCCTGTGATGGTTTAGAATCATTTAGAATAGTTTTGAGTGAATTTCACTGAGGTTAAAGGAAGAATCCAATTTCTGTATAGTTTGGGTTCAAAATGGAACCCCAAAACCGTTCGTAGTGTTCCTTGCAAAATTCAAAGCAAAATCCTTTCCAGAACAATCACAAATCTTCTCTCAAATCAACCCAGATTTTTTTTGAACACTTTAATCTCTCTTTTCAGCGATTTCAATCTTGATTCCCATGATATGTACAACACGTTGTAATCTTAGAAGCTTTAAGAGCTTCTGAGGCTCTTTCTTACTCAAAACTCTTGCATTCTCAAGCAGAATGCTTTAATAAGCATTCATTAACTCTCAGGTGAGAGGTATTTCCTCTCTTTAGGTCAATTAACCAGAGATTTCTCATCTGAAACACGTTCTAGCCATGGCAATAGTACCATGGTCTCTCTGCAAATCTGTGGATCAACTGTTATCCAACCATCAAATTGATGGTGAAATTGAGAAACTTACATCTAGGGCTTTCCATTGAACCTTTACATGCTTTGATCGGAGCTCTGAGTTGGCCAAAATCGACACTTGAAGATCCACCGGTGGATGCTGCGCGAAGGAAGAGTTGAAGAAGTTAGTCCTACATCAGGAATATGTGAGAATATGCACATGTATAAATTGAATCCAGCGTTGAGACGCTTCGGTCGTTAGCGTAAGGCGCATTACTGAGCATATCTGATCCTTCAAGCACATGCATGCACGTGTGTGTGTGTGCCTGTGTGTGCGTGGGCCTAGGTGGGTGTTCGGTTAAATTCCTCAACATAGTTAATTAAGTTATTTAGGCTTAATTAAGTGCAAAAGAAAGCAATTTAGGTTAACTTGATTTAATGTCGGTTGTGTAGTATAGAGTCAAGTTAGCCTAACATTTTAGATTTTAATTCTTTTTTAACTGGTTGAGTCCAGTTCGTTCACTGGAAGGCATAACTTAACTTAATTCACCATTAAATCTTAAACATAAATTACGAATTACTTAATCAATTAGAATTATAATTAGATTACTTTAAGAATATGAATCTTGCATAAAGGATATTCAATTAAAAGCATGCAAAATTCCATAAGGAAAAACATATTTACACATGTGATTTGCTATTAAAAAGCAAGTAAACATGTTTATTTCACTAATTTCATCTTATTTACAAAAGACTAAGGCAAGAAAAAGAAATTTAAATGAATACAAGTACCTTATTACATCAATTAAGTTCAAAAAGAAATTTTATTGAAGTAAAAATACAACATTAGACGTCTTAAAACTCTTTAATTTCCATCTTTTTTTTTCTTCTTTCTTCAGCCTTGATTCTTCTTCTCTTCTTCCTTTATCTGACCTACCATCTCTCCCTCTTTCCTTTACTGTTTCTTTACTCTCTGTCGACTCTTCTTTAAGCTCTTCTTCACCTCTCTCCTAATTCTCTTAAACCTCCTCGCTTCTCTTTTTTTCTTTCAACTCTTTAACTATGTAGGTTAACCACACTTGAACCAAAAATTTGGATTTCGGATTGGCAGCTCAGACCGATCGGGGATACACAGCACCCCTCTTAGGGTGGGACCAAACCGTACTAGGTCCGAGCCTAGTTTGTATTAAGTGGTTTATTTCCGGCTCAAATCATCATGCACAATCTTCGACCTCCTAGGCCTACACACACGCTCGCTCACGGGCCCACGCTCGCGTCCACAGGTGCACACACACCTGGGCACGTGCATCGCACGAGCCCACACAAACATATGCTCATTGTGCGCCCAGCGCTGATGACCGATAAAGCCCATACACCTTTTCCTTTTATTCTAAAGCGTGCGCTTCAATTCTGCCGATGTGGGACAATGTTAGTCCCCTCCAGGCCAAACTTCAGCTGGAGACTCCAGCTGGCTCAGAACTCTAAATCGAGCAAGCAAGGGCTCGTTGGAAAGCTCTAAAGGTGTTCTACAAGGATTTAGCATCAATTTGATGCTCAAAATAGATCTTACCCTTCAATTTAAAGGGTGAAAGCGGGTAGTTTCCATGGCCAATCTGGCCTGCAGCAAAGCAACTCAGGTCTTATGACTTGCAGTGAGTCTTTTGACCTCCAAATGAGGTCCTGAATCATCTCAGCAGATGATTTCGCACCTAATGGTGAAAGCAAGGAGTGCTAAGAGGATTCTGGAAGAAGAAGAAGCTCAAAAGCTTCTTACAGGAGCTTCATAGCTCCAATTTTAGCTCTGATTATCTTGACAGAGAGCTAAAGGGCAGTTACATCATATTAAACAACCTCTGAAGATTGTAAAGAATCCAGCAGTGTAACAGTTGCATTTGAATCTCATCAGAAATGCACTGAAGTCAGTTTTGGGTTCAAATGAACCCAAACTAAACAGAATTTGAATTTACATGAAATCCTAAATAAAACTTATTCAAATCAAATATAAATCATTTAAAATCATCCCAGGAATCATTTTAATTCATCAATTAACCTAATTGATGTCTCAATCATCCAATCCGACCTGAGGTTGACCATTAAGCCTCAAAATTGACTTTCTTCATTAGGCTTTCTCATATGAAATTAAAATCATAAATCAACTCTATTTCACCTCAGGAACAGATTCAGGGTCTCATAAAGAGATTTCAACCAAGAATTCTAGGGTTTCCAAGTGATTGATTCACAGGTTTGACCTCAGAGCATCTTCCTGATGCTTCTAAACCTCTTACATCAAGTTAAACCCTAACAAACAGTCTTCTCCAACTCTGCCGGAGTTGGAGAAGACAGAGGCCTATGTGGAGCTCCAAACCTTAAGACATCAAAATAATCACCAAATCAGAATCCTTAGACCTCAATTAAATAATCTAGAGCTTATCAGGAAGTTCTATGGGTTGAAGAATGTTTTTGACTCGCCGGAGCTCACCGGAGCTCCGGTGAGGTGAGCTCCGGCGAGTCCAGACAATGGCTGATAGTGTGTAAAAGTTATTAAAACAAGCCATTAAGGATCTAAAAAGTCTCCTGAGGTCGTAAGGAACCTCAGAAGCTCATTAATTCACTCAATTGTTAATTAAAATAAAAGATATACAGTGAATTGACAGAGAGTGTGGTCTAAGTTCGCTGGAACTCAGGTCAAGTTCTCTCACTCAATTGAGTAAAGAGAACAAGTCAGTGGGATGTGGCGATGGTGTAGAGGTGATGAGTTTAATTCCTCAACACAGTTAATTAAGTTATTTAGGCTTAATTAAATGTAAGAGAAAGGAACTTAGGTTAACTTCATTTAATGTCGATTGTGTAATATAGGGTCAAGCAAACCTAACATTTTAGATTTTTAATTCTTTTTTAACTGTTGAGTCCAGGTCGTTGACTGGGAGGCATAACTTAATTTAATTCACCATTTAATTCTAAACATAAATTACTAATTACTTAATTAATTTGAATTATAATTATATTACTTTAAGAACATGAATCTTACACAAAGGATATTCAATTAAAAGACATGCAACATTCCATAAGAAAAATATATTTACACATGTGACCGATTATTAAAAGCAAGTAAACATATTTATTTCTACTAATTTCATTTCATTTACAAAAGATTAAGGCAAGAAAAAAAAATTCAATTAAGTACAAATGCCTTATTCATCAATTAAGCTCTAAAAGAAATTGTACTGAAGTAAAATATAAAATTAGACGTCTTAAAAATAAGCTTAAATTCATCAGACATCTAAAACTTTATTTTCCAGTTATTATTCTTCTTCTCTCTTCAGCCTTCTTATCTTCTTCTCTTCTTCTTCTGCCATCTCTCTCTTTTTTCCTTTATTCTTTCTTTAATTTTCCCTTAAGCTTTCTCGAGCTCTTCTTCTCTGAAGTTTCCTAAGTCTCTTAACCTTTTCTCTTCTCTTTCTTTTCAACACCTTAACTGTGCGCTTAAACCACACTGAACCAAAAATTTGGTTTTTGATTGGCGGATCGGATCGGTCGGGGATACGTACCAGCCCACTCAAGGTGGGACCAAATCCTATTGGGTCCAAGCCTAGTTCACATTAGGTGGTTGATAAGAACCTTATCATGAGCCCTAACTAGCTTATTTTGACCTAATAAAGTGAACAAAAGCTCCTCCATAACCTAAAAAAAGGCCTAACTCAAGAGATTACTGATCTAAAAAGAATACAAGAAATAATGGGTAAAACTGCAATTTTACCATTGCAGTACATCAATGGGATTTCTCAGGGCCTATACATAGGTCAATTGGACTTAATAAGAGAAAAAGTGGGATGATTAGTTAGAAAAGGGTTATTATGAAATTTAAGAATTAAATGACATTCTGTAACTCTAAAACAAATCCACTTAAATTCACAAGGTTTCAGCAGGATAAAAATCAACAAAACTCTATAAAATTCATGGAAAAATATCCCCTAGGGCTTAGAACCTTCAATTTGGCTTTTGGAACTTGTTTTGACATAGATTGGGGTCCAAGCTCAATATTTGACCTAATTTAGGTTTTTATGCAAAATATCCAGTCAAACATGGTCAAACCTAAAATCCAACTTCACCATGGGATTCCTTAGGTCCAAATTAGGTTTGTACCAAAATTTGGACCTAAGGGAAGATCATCTTAACCTACTTTGCAAGATAGTCCACCTAATTACATTCTGGCCCCTAACTTTTGGAAACCCTTGCAAAAACCCCCTCAACTTTCTCGTCACTTTCTACATTCAGGTCCCTCTGCCAATGCAGCTGGGACCCATACCTCCGGCAAGGTTTCAAGGCAATTTTCTCCTCGTTTCCCCAAGGAGCTGCTCCCAGATTTGAAAGGGGAGTCCTCTGCGAAACCCCCTATTGCCTAAGCAGCTCCCCATGCCCTGAATCGCCCCATACCTCTCGTGTGAATGCTCAAGAGGTATGAGTATCACCTCCGACCATGCCTCCGGAGAGGACTTTTGGCTGCCTCCTTGCGCCTGACCCTCTGCCCGTGCCTATATATAGAAGCACCAGGTCCGGCCGATGGGGTAAGCCTATTTTGGCCGCAAATACCCCCTGAAATTCATCCCTCCTTAGTCTTCGGCCATCTGTCTGCAGGCTCCGGTGACATCTCCCTCCTCTCGTCACTCTGCCACCATACCAGTGGCAGAGTCTTCTCCGCCGTGCTCCTCCGCGCCAAGCCGTACCCGTGCGTGCCCCTCCGACCCCTTCCTCATTGCCATCATCCTCACCTCAAGGTTTTCGTCTCCGACAATGGTAGGAACGAGCCGTCCGTCTCTTACCCCCTTCATCCACTTAGCTAGGTAAAAACTTCTCTTTCTCCCCTCTTCATTTTCCCCTTATCAATTTCCACTATCACTCACTGACCACCACATACCACCATCACCTTCTCCACCTTCGGCAGACCACCGGCGAGGCGAAACCATCGCTCCACTCCTCCGCACATCTCGCCACCTACCTCAGAACCTCCGCCTTCACCCATTGATCATCATCCACCCCTCCACTGACCACCAACACCTCCATACTCACCCACCGACCTAACGCACCTTCACGGCCACAGAGCGACCTAGGCACGCACGCCTAGGCCGCCCTACGGCCGACCACCCACCGTCTCACCTTCGCCAAGACACGACGAAGCTCCTCGTGTGTTTTAATGGGGCCACTCTACGACTACAAGGCTGTATTCAGTGATTTTAGGTTTAGCCCTCGACCGCCATTGACGACTGTAAGCAGCTTGCTTGCAAGCTCCCTCCAGGTCTCCCTGCTCCAGGCTAAGAGTCCCAGGTTGCGCAAACTTCTCTCGTGCACAGCTCCAGGCAAACAATTGGCTTCGAAGGACTTAGCAGCCACTACAATCAAGTGAAGACTCCTACTACGGACACACGCGAAGGGAGGTGGGAAGATAGTCCCACCTCGGAAATCCTTGAAGCGCTGCAGCCAAATAAATTTAAAAAGTGCATTAGGCCCTTCGCCTCCAGTACACGGGGTGAGGTCCCCTCGCCTGTATACCCGCCTCGTCCGCGACCCCCGCTCCGCAGACCTAGCTGCCTGACCCGATTACCTAGTACTCCTCGTGCACCACCCACGCCGGTGCGCTTATACCCGGGTGCACTTGACCCGACCCGATTACTCATCTCTGGGAAAGCATTCCTAAGAGCGAAATAGAGAGAGAGAGAGATGCGGGGAGGGTAGGGGCTAGGTTTTGCTTTCGTGTGTGTGCGTAGGGAAGAAGAAGAGGAGCAGCTAAAGGAGAAGGGCTCAAAGGCAAGCTAAGGGCAGGCGCTTGAAGAAGAAGGAAGGAAAGGTGCGGCTGAAGAAGAAAAGAGAAGGAAGGAGAACTCAAGGCTGAGGAGCGACAGAGGAAGAAAAGAAAAAGAAGGTAGCTGAAGAAGGAAAAGAAGAGAGGCAGGGACTTAGCCGCAGGAAGACAAAGAAGAGAAGGAAGAGAGAAAGCAAGGGCAGAAGAAAGATAGAAGTACGAGCGGCCAAGCATAAGAAGAAGAAGAAGAAGAAGAAGAAGACAAGGAAAGATAAAGAAGCAAAGAAGAAGAAGCCCAGCAGCAGAGCAAAGAGAAAGAGAAGACACAGAAGGCCAAAATCACATATAAAGCACTGTAGCACGAATTTTTAAGATGTCTGATATTTTATCAGCCGTCCAATTCTTTTGAGCATTATTTCTACATTACATTACTCTTCAATTTTGGTTGAATTAGTTATTGCTTTTTATTGAGAGTTGTGTTCTTAAGTTCTAAAATACCAATTTGCTCCCTGAGCTCGACCTCGGAAATTTTAACTTTCAAGTAATAAAATTGTTAATTGTTTATAACGCATTTTCAACTATACTGCAACGAGACTAATTTGAAAACATGACAAAGTGTTACGAACAGTGGTTTATTTCCAGTTTAAATAAACCTACTGGGTCCACGCTCTCAGGGTCGGGGATACGCAGCACCCCTCTCAGGGTGGGACCAAACCCTACTGGGTCCAAGCCTAGTGCACAGTCTCTGGCCTCCCAGGCCCACACACACGCCTACTCACGGGCCCACACTCCAACGCCCACAGGCGCACACACACCCAGGCACGTGCACCGCATGCACCCATACACACACACATGCTCTTTGTGCGCCCAGCGCTGACGACCAAACAAGCCGTATCACTTTTTGCATTTATACTAAGGCACGCTCTAACGTTTTTCCGATGTGGAACTAACTTAGTCGCCTCCAGACCAAACTTTGGCTGGAGAGGCTAGCCGGCTCAGAACTCCAAATCAAGCAAGCAATAGCTAGTTGGAAAGCTCTGAAGGAGTACTACATGATTATAGCATCAATTTGATGCTGAGAATAGAATTAACCCTTTGATTTGAAGGGTGAAAGTTGGAGGTTGTCACGGCCATTCTGGCCTGCAATAAAGCTACGCAGGTCTAAGGACCTGCAGTGATGTTGTTTGACATCAGATAAGGTTCTGAATAGGTTTAGGAGTTGATTCCTCGTCTAATGGTGAAGGTTAGGAATGTTAAAAGGCTTCTAGAAGATGAAGAAGCTCAAAAGCTTCAAGCAGTTGCTTCCGATCTCCAGTTTAAGCTCTGAAAAGCTTGTCAGAAAGCTAAAGGACAACTAAATCAAATTAAACAACCTCTGAAGGTTGTGAAGAATCCATCTGGACAGTAATTGCATTTGAATCTCATCAGAAAAACACTGAAGTTAGTTTTTGGGTTTAAATGAACCCAAACTGAATGAAAATTGGATTCATCTAAAATTCTAACTTAAACTCATTCAAATCAATCTTAAATCATTTATAATCAACCCAGAAATCATGTAAACTCATCAATTTCTCTAATTGAAGCTTGAATCATTCAATCAGACCTGGGTTTGACCGCTGAATGTCAAAATTTGACTTTCTTCATTAAGCTTTTCCAGATGAAATTAACATCTTAATTTAACTCTATTTGATCTTAGGAATAGATTCAGGGTCTCACAAAGAAGTTTCAACCAAGAAACCTAGGGTCGTCTGAGTTCTAAAGTTAGTTTGTTTGACTGAACAAACTAAGACTTTTCTAAGTGAAAGATTCATAAAACTGATCTCATAGCATCCTCCTAATGCTTCTAGACCTCTAAAATCAAGCTTAACCCTAATGAACAGTCTTCTCCAACTCTGCTGGAGTTGGAGAAGATAGAGGTCTAGATCTAGCTCCAGACTTTAAAACTTCAAAGTAAACACTACAAAATGATCATTAAACCTCAATTAAGCAATCTGGAGATTCTCAAGAAGTTCTATAGGCTGAAGACAACTTTTTGACTCGCTAGAGCTTGTCGGAGCTCCGGTGAGTCCATACAATGGCTAAAAATATGTAAAAATCATCAAAATAGGCCATGCAAGGTTTGAAAGGGTTCCTGAGGTCACAAGGAACCTCAGGAACACAGTAGTTCACTTAATTAATGATTAAACTGAAAGGTATGCATTGAATTGATAAATACTGTGACCTGAGTTTGCTGGAACTTAGGACAAGTTCTCTCACTCAATTGTGTAGAGAGAACATGTCAGTGGAGTGTGGCGATGGTGTATAGATGATCGATTAAATGGAGGAACTCCTCTTGAGCCGCCATTTACAGTGAGCTCAGGAGGTTGAATGAATTTTAGGTGTTTTAGTTATAGGTGATTTTAAGTCAAATTAAAGTGAAGATTAGGGCCCTTAGATGATGACTAAATGACGGAGAACCCCATTGGAGGTGAATTGCCCTCAGTTACCTCCGCCATGGACAGTGGAAGCAGCTGGTGAAGGTGGAGATGGATTAAGCGATTACTGTTAAAATCAAGGAATTAAGGTGTTAGAAATGCTCATGGAAGATTAAAGAAGGTGATCAGTGAAAAGAAAAAGACAAAAGAATGCTCCAGCCAAGCTCAAACAGCTCGTCGGAGCTGAGGAAGACTACGGAAAATCTAACATTAATTCTAACTAAACTACCTAATTAACTACTCTAATTACTCTACCTTACCTAACCTACTATTACCTAGACGAAGGGGGCAGAGAGTCTCCGTCGAAGGAAATCAGAGGGGCAGAGGAAGAAGCCGGCGGGTGTAGGCAAGGTGCAGAGATGAAGTCCAACGTTGTCACTGCGTCAGAAGACTCAGCGGACGACGGCGAAGATCAGGGATTAGTGGAGATAATTGGAGGAAGACGGAGGAAGCAGAAGAAGGTCCCCGGATGTGGAGCAAATAGCCTATCTGCTAGCTCAGTGGGGGGAAGAGGGAAGGGAGCTAACCTCTTGAAATCGGAGAGGTGGAGGGGTATTTATAGGTTGCAGCGGCTGAGGAGGAGGGTGAATCCGGACAGAGAAGAGTCTAGGTGCAAAGTAACCACTGGCATCTTCTCCGACGCCGGTGAGGTTAACTTCAAATCCTAAATAGGATTATAGCATCACCCAGACCGATGAATGAAAAGCAGGCGGAGAGCGCAAGCTCTAGGAGCTTGGCAGGGATGGGCAGATGTCAGATGGACGATGATCGGCAGGTGTAGATACCTCCTGTCGTCAGTCGTCGAAGAAGCTAATGAAGAAATGAAGAGGAAGAAGAAGATGTATACAGGGACCTGATTGCAAGGACCTAAGTGAAGAAGAAGGACTCGATTGAAATAAAACCTAAGGACCAAAACATAAACTAAGGTTTTTAAGGTTTATTTTAATTTAAATCTTTTTCAAATTTTTATATATGATTATAAATTAGACAAATATTATATTTAAACCTTAGATTTACCTTTTCGACCTTTTTAGCTTAATTTATTTAATTAAGTAAAGTTACTTAAGTTATTACATACTAAGGTATAAGTTATGCTCAAGTTAATTAACACATTAATTAGGTAAATAATTAATTATATTTTGAGTCTATTTATTAATTAAATTATTAATAATATTAATTGGATACTAATTTAGCATTTTTAACTTATTTTAAGGTCCTTTAATGTTTTATCTCTTATTCTATAATTAACCCTTATATTTACGTATTCCTAGCTAATTAACTAAGGAAACTAGTTAATTAGGGGTAATTAGAAGACATGATGAGCCTCTCATCAACAGATGATTAATTAGATGGAGAAACTCCTCCTGAGCCGCCATTAACAGCAAGCTCAGGAGGTTGAGTGAAATTTAGGCATTTTATATGTAAGTGATTTTTAATCAAATTAATGTGAAGATCGGGGCCCTTAGATGATGACAAGGTGATCGAGGGCCCCAGTGCATGTGAATTACCCTCGGTGACCTCCACCATGGACAGTGGAAGCAATTGGTAAAAGTGGAGGTGAGGTAGGCGTTTAAGCTGATACAGTATAAATTAAGTGAAATAAAAGTGTTCTTGGAAGGATAAGGATTGTGTCTGATGAATTAAAAGGACAAACGATTGCTTCAGACGAGCTCAAGGAGCTCACCGGAGCTGAAGAAGACAGTGAAAAATCAATTACGAAAACTACTCTAAGCTACTTAATCAACTAATCTAACTAACCTAAGCTTACCTAAGATGTTAATCTATTGTTACCTAGACGAAAGAGGTGAGAGAGAAATCTCCGTCGATGGTCCTTAATGGAAGAGGAAATCAGAAGGTGTTGGAAAGAGCTCCAGCAAGAAGTTGAAGGCGGTGAGGAAGAAGAATTGATGCCCCAGGTCCTGTCACAACCGTCCGGAGAGGGAGAGGAGGTGAGAGAGACAAGTTCCGCGTGCGGAGGAGCTCCGAAGGAGAGGTGAGAGGTCGTCGGAGGTAGTTGATGAATAGCCTATCATTAGCTACAGTGGAGGAAGAGGGAAGGGAGCCGACCTTTTGAAATCGGAGAGGTGGAGGGGTATTTATAGGTTGCGGCGGCTGAAAAGGAGGATGAATCTAGACGGTGTAGTGTCTAGGAGCGAGGTAACCATCGGCGTCTCCTCCAACGCCGGTGAGGTTATCTTCTAAAACTAATTAGGATTGCAACTTCATCCAGACCGATAGATGGAAAGGTGGCGGTGAACGCAAGCTCTAGGAACTTAGCAGAGGTGGACAAGCGTCAGATGAACGGCGATCGGCTAGTGAAAGTATCTCCTGTTGTCAGCTGTCGAAATACCTGAAGAAGGAGAAGATGTATACAGGGACCTGATTGTAAGGAAAGATAAGGACCTAAGTGAATAAAAAGGATGCGATTGAAATAAAACCTAAGGACTAAAATGTAAACTAAGGTTTTCAAGGCTTATTTTAATTTAAATCCTTTTCAACTTTTTATATATGATTATAAATTAGTCAAATATTTTATATAAACCTTGGATTTACATTTTTTCCCTTTTTAGCTTAATTAATTTAATTAAATAAAGTTACTTAAGTTATTACATACTTAGGTATAAATTATGCTTAAGTTAATTAATACATTAATTAAGTAAATAATTAATGATATTTTGAGTCCATTTATTAATTAAATTATTAATAATATAAATTGGCTAATAATTTTGTATTTTTAACTTATTTTAAGGACCTTCAATGATTTATCCCTTATTCCTAATTAACAATTATATATATATATATATATATATATATATATATATATTCCTAGCTAGTTAACTAGAGAAATTAGTTAATTAGGGGTAATTAGAAGCCATGATAAGTCTCTCATCTGTGGGAATGAGCTTTCATGGGCTTGGAAAGGACTCGTTACTGTACGAAATAAATTGGCTAAAATCCACACCTAAATGAACTAGCATTGGGCCTTGTGTAGGGTTTGATCCGACCTAGAAATGGACTGTGTGAAATGACCCAACACCTTGTTACAGCCTAAGATGTCTTGAGTGTTCACTAGACGTTTGTCTAGACGTCTGAAGAGAACGTTAGACGTCTGTCTAGACGTCTGGTAAGGGGCACCGGACGTCTAAAAGTACCTTTCCTTTTCCACACGTGCCGTACGCACGCCACGCCATTTCCCGCACCGCCCCTTCCCTACGACGGCCATCCCTCGCCACTCCGCACCATCCCTTGCCATTCCTCGCCACCTCATCCCCCTTACCCCCTCTCCCTTTATAACCTCTCCTCTTCGTCGTACACCCCGCAGCAAGATGAGAGAGCAGAGAGCAGAGCAAGGGCGAGAGCGAGTCAGAGCAGGGAGCCAGAGTGAGAGTGAGCGAAGAGTGCTGCGCTGTTCTGTTGCAGCGCCTGTGGCGAGGGAAGATAGAGCGGTTCCGCAGAAGTCATTTTTCCGTGAAATCAGACGTCCGGAGTGACACCCAAACGTCTTACCGGATGTCCGAAAGTAGAGTGAGCTGTCTGGTAGAGATCTACTTTCCGTATTTTTTCTCTCTACCAAAGTCCTGACAATGTACGTATATGTGTCAAAAGTTGGAAGGCGGACCGAGGCAGTTTCAGACGTCCGGGAGCACCTCCAGACGTCTGACAGAACCCTTGGACGTCGGCACTGAGTTCCAGACGTCTGATAAAGGAACACCGAGAGAGGTATCCCTGAGAACTGTTTTAAGACGTCTGGGATCTTTTCCAGACGTCTGATTTCTGTCTGACCACATTTTTAGGCTCGTGCAAGGCCCTAATGTTATCGATTTTCCGCAAACAAAATGTCTCTATTTTCCACACAAGTTTCTTTATGTAATGATACCTTGTTTGTATCATTCTGAACCTTTTTGGCCTATTGATCCATGTTTTAGGTCTCCAGTCCGTCGAGTGTACGGGACTTGCGGAGACGTCGGGAGCTACTGTACGAACTCCCATTCCACCTGGTTACCCTGGTAGAGTGGTTATAACCATAAATCTCTAAATTAATACATGCAAGTAGTTAATCTTAGGACTTGAGATGAACCCTAAGAAGAAATAAACACATATTCTAGAGTAAATTCTTGAATCCTAGGTTATGGCATGAACACTAGGGCTAGAGGAAATTACATGTGAATGATTGAGTAATCAAAAGCTGCCTGTATTATCCGGAATGGACTACATACTGTGATAAAAAGCTCTTATACGAACCCTACGGGGAATGTAGACAAGAATACCATAGTACGGAGAACCGAATGGTTCTGGAATATGCCACCCCTGGGTAGCTGTTAAGGGAAGTAAGCTAAGCTAGCATTCGCGTACGTGGTACTGAAGAGAGCAACTATCCCTTGTAGTAGAGGGGAGCTTGCCGCCCACGGGTTGAGACCCGGCTTGGGTTTGGCCACTCTACGTCGACTTTCGCTAGCCCTCGTGTACGTGGTACCGAGGTGAGCTACTCAGTGTAGGGGGGAGCTAGCCGCCCCAGGGGCAAGGGGCTAGGTATGGCCACCCTACACCGACTCTTGTAGCCCGTTGGGCAAACCGGGATAGTCGAACGAGGGTACGCGGACTAAGGTGGGGCAAGACCCCTGAGGGGTGAGACCCTTGTTCTATTATGCTCTGTTTTGAAAGGGCACGGCGTTATACTGTTCCGTGTTGTACATTGAGGTGTACCCACTAGCGGAAACGATTGACCACGTGCCAATGCGGGGTAGCTACCTGTGCGCTTATCACATGTGCCGTAGTCACCGCTACGTCACAATCATGACCTTGGGGTGATAGACCGAGTGTAAGACTACTATGGAGGGACTCTCCCGACCAGGAGAGTGCCACGTGGGAATCCTACATCACGGGAAGCTGCAAGCAAAATCGTTCCTGTAGGGAATAAGAAGATTAATTAATGTGATGAATCCTGATTAAAGATCTCTACGCACCAACATGTATAAGATGGTTGGAAACAAAAAATTTTACGTTAACTACTTAAATGCATGTTACTTCTTAGCCACCACTCTACTCAGCGTTAGCTGACTCCAGATGTATATCTTTGTACAGGTCAAGAATTTGAACAGCCCGAGCCACCGACTGCTGAGGACGCCGGGCCTAATCGAGCCTAGATTTAGTTCTACTATTTGATGTAATGAGTTTCTATAAGCCTTGTTTCTGTTATATGTACTTGTTTTTGTTGTGATTGTTGTATTATGACATGTAATATTAGTGTTCTATTTCCCTCGTTACTGTTAATTCCTTCCTGTTTGGTTACGATACTTGTGTGATTGTAGGTTGATGAATGTTATTTGGTTATTTCTTGTTGGACAACTGGGTCTTGGGATTAGTCGAGGCGAGCCGATCTCGGGTCCTGTAGGGATCTGGGATCGAGTCATGACACTGTGTATCCTCAAAAAGGGCCTAGTCCGCCCATTAACCAAAATTTTGGTTAAGTGTAAAAAAATGGGATTAAGGGCTTAAAACTTGGTTAAGTGTGGAATGGACGAGTGCACAAAAAACTTAAGTGATGAAAAGAGAGAGGACTTAATGAGAGAATCAAAGATAGAGAAAGAGTTCAATTAAAAAGAGATAAATGAGAAGTAAGAAGAGACGTCTGTAAGAAGGAAGAGAAGGTTGTTTAAAAGAAAGATTAAGTGTTTGAGCTCTAGTGTAATGAAGGTATTGTTTTTCATTGTCAATTCTTTTTATGCCTTTATATTTTGTAAACACTTGCAATAAATGTTTCTTCTTATGCTATTCAATGTAAATCTCTCATACACATCTCTTTCATTAATGGAATAGTTGCAAGTTTTAATTGTTTAATATCATGTGCAATTGTTCATGAGTTTAACATATTACTTAATTATAGACTTAATTAATCAATTTATTAGTTAATTATGCATTAGAATAAAAATGAAGAATTAAACTAAGTTTAAACCTCCTAGTGAATGACCTGGACTCAACCAGTTAAAAGAAATAGAAATTTAAAATGTTAAGTTAGCTTGACCCTATACTACAATCAACGATAACGATTTAACAAATCAACCTAACCTAAGTCCATTCTTTATGTGATTAATTCAGACTAATAACCTTAATTAACTATATTGAGAATTTAACGACCAAGAGTATATCAAAGTCAATAGACAAAAATAATGTAGAGAGATAGAAAAAATAAAGGTGGTTGAAATACCACCAATGTTGCACTTAATAATCAAACTATCCTCTCAGGCTCAAAGGGCATCAGACACCCTAATTAAATGGTCAATTCAAGCCACCCAAGGTCTTAATCGATTAATTCCACAGATAAACGTCTCACTGCTAAACCCAAAGCCTTACAAATTGCCAAAGTGTTTAAGCAAATGTGCACAGTGCAAACCCCCCCTAATCCTCTCAGAAAACCCCTCTCTCTCTAAATCAGACCAATTCTAACCAAACCCGATTCAGACCGAATCGTCCCAGACACATGGGGCGTGAGCGTAGGCGAGGGTGTGTGTGGGGGTGTGTGGGGTAGGGACCTGACTAGCAATAAGTATCAAGCTTTTTTTAAAAAGTTCCCGATGTGGGACTTTACTGAGGCTCCTTTTCTTTAACTGATGCAAGTACATCCTATGATCAATTGCAATTGTAGCTGAGGTTGCGTTCTTCAATTGAGGTCCCATAAGGTGTTGTGGCCTCAATCCGCACGGCCTAGGGGTTGAGTCAAGACCCGAGATGGGTTGACGACAGCGGATGACTGCAAAGTGAAAAAGAGAGCTGGTACCTGTTAACAAGAACATGGGCTAACAGCCCCAATTAAATGGCTCAGAGGACTCGCCGTGAAGCGAGGAAGGTGTTGGTGGTGGCGGCGGCGGTGGGTTTTGAGAGGTGAAGGTGGTTGGATGACGTCAGAGTAGCAGGTGTATGGTGGTTTGGTTCAGGGAGGTTGGTGAGAGTTCAAAGCTCTAAATTAACTTAAGGCTTTTGATCTAGGGAGGATGAGGAAGGTTTTAGTGGTGGCGATGGGTCATTTGATGAACGATGGCGCTGGCACAAGCTTGTCGGAGATCGTGCCGGAGGCAGGGAAGACAAAGGTGATGTGGCATGTATAGCAGGTGAAACTAGATCCTAAGGGTGCGAGAGGTTGCTAGAGACAGTGAGGGAGAAGTTAGGGATCATATCAAGGCGAGAGGAGGCGAGGCACCCCCAGTGTTGACTAGCCGGACACAAGGAAGACGATGAACTCTGGTGGGAGAGAACGACAACGACAAAGGCGAAGGAAGCCCCTGTTGTTGCCGGCAAGGAGAGGAGGAACGTGAGGGAGGAAGACCACCTAATTTGATGGTTAGGTGGCCGGAGGAAGGGGAGTGGGTAGGGTTGTTGGAGCCAAGCCAGAGGGCGACCAGAGAGGAGGAAGAAAGGTGGAATTTGGCCTAAACTTGGCCGAGGAAAAGGTGGGATGTTCCAAGGGTTTATATAGAGCTCAAATTGAGAGAATTCCTATGCTGGACTTGTGAATTTAGCAAGTCCAAATCTGGAAAACACCAGCTCCATTAGGGTTGTTTCTCCTGAAATCAAAGCATAGAAACTAGCTCAATTGCTTGGTCAAGATTTTGTGACCAATTCTCCCAATTATGGAAGGAATTGGACGAGATTTAATGAAGAGATCTTTGATTGAAGGTCAGTGTGTTGAGTGCTTAGATTTTTTATTCGAAAACCTATTGTCAATAGCGACATGGACCTAAGTGCGAAAGTGACAAGAATTTAAGGATCTTTTGCTAAGGAAAGTTGAAACCTGGCGGTCTAGATGTGAAAAATAGAGATTTCAGAAGTAGAAATGCAAACTAGGTCAAGATGGATTTTGATGAGGCCCAAATTTTGGTGCTAACTTAATTTGAATGCAAGGAATCTAGTGGTGAACTTGGATTTGAGTTTTGGCCATGTTTGATAGGGTAAATAACACAGAGGCTCAAATCAAGGCGAATTCCTGTCTAAATTACTATTTTTAGTCAAAATGAGTTCAAATGGTCAAAGTGAAGGTACTAAATCACTTAGAATATTTTTCATTGATTTTTAGGAGGTTTAGATTGAATTTATCTCGATCAGAACCCCTTTCAATTTAAGTGAGGCTAAAAATTAGGATTTTTAGTAATATTTTATTCCTCGAAATGCATGAAATCCTGACTCAATCAATGTAAGCTCACTTCTTGGTCTTTTGAGTTTATTTGACCTTTAATTAACCCTTGATTATTTCCTTAGTTAATTTGCATTAATGATGAAATGCTAAAATAGTAGAATTAATCCTATTTTCATATCTTCTTCCCAAATAAATTCAGCACGGAATTGCGATCCTTAGACAATCATTAAGGAGCATTTAACACTTGATTCTGAATAATTTTAATTAGTTATGATGAATGATGGTATTACCATCACAAACAAACCTTCAAATAGCCTAGATATATTAAATTTTGTAGTTGTAATTGTGAAAAGGTTCCATTGAGGAAGCTTGAGTAAAGTACTAACTTGAAATTGGAGCATCTATGAATATCTTATCCATTATGTTTTGATGTTATTGTGACCTATGATGTATTGTTGTTGTAAATAGGGGTGCTAATCAAATCAAACTTGAACATAGGTATGTTCAAGTTCGAACTCGATAAGATCGATGTTTGAATTCAATTTAAGTTTGCTATATATTCGATTACATATGTTCAAGTTAGATTCAATAACGAAATCAAGCGTTCAAGTTTAATTCGTTACTAGTTTGTTTACACTATTTAAACAAGCGTATTTGGTAAGATTCTATAATATGTTCAAAATTAAAATTCGATGGTGATACGTTCAATAATGGTTTAACTTTAAAACATTTTCCTAAAGTTAAAGCATACGGCAAGTTTTAAAGGATATTTAAAAGAACCTAATTTCAATACTAAGTAAAAAACTAAGAAATAATATCAAAATCTTTAAATATAAAATATAAAATCATAAACATAAAATAAGACACAATTTTTAGGAAACTCATGCTACATTACTAATTTGCTAAATTATATTCAAACATACACATAGGTAAATATATATTTTTGAATTCAAAATTTTATCAAACAAACGCAACTCATGTTTATATTCGATTCATTAAATTCACAAATCTAACCTAATTTTAATGTTTATGTTCTTTTTTCTCCAAGCAATTTTTTTAAAAATATATTTTCAATTGAGTTCAACTTGTGAATTCTAAGCATCTTTAATCATAAATACCCATATTTTATAACTATAATAATTATTTCTCCAAATTGTGTGTGTTAAAGTTGTGACATTATTTACCTCCTTCTAATGTCATCCCATATATATATATATGTCACAAGCGTTCTTTTCAGGCCTAAAATTATACATGACACATGAGACACTTTTTCTACTTACATGGATACTGTTACTAAACGAATCATACATATTCCAAGAACAATAAACCTAATTATGTTATCATCCACTCCATTATTCTAGTAAATAATTATGGGGGAAAGGTAAAAATTAAATGAACATATTTGTAATATGTATTTTTATAACGTATGAATGATAGTGGTGATTTTAATCGATATATTTTAATTTTTTATCGATTAAAATTTTTTTTATTGATAAAAAATTATTTTTCAAGCTACTTATCTTATCCATTGATAAATTAATTTTTATCGGTAAAAATTAAATTATATCGATGTATTTTCAATTTTAATCGATATATTTTTAATTTTCAACTATTATATTTTAATTATCAATTAATTGAAAATTATCTCTAACTATTATATTTTAATTTATTTAATTTCCAATTGATTAAAATTTATTTTCCACTGATTGATTCTTAATCATATATTATAAAATTTATTGTAAAACTTATTTCCATCGTCACGACATTTTGAAAGATCTTCTGAGCACAAATGCCCCAAGGGAGACGATGCAGTGAGATCAAAGTTCAAAGGGAGAGGCACATGGGTATCTGGTTAGGTGGAAGAATCCCAACAAGTGCCTGGGCATAAAGGAGAAGCGAGTTATTCCACATCATCCATTTACCGCATGCCATTGTTGGTCAAAATGTCCAAATTTAGTATAAGAATAGTATTTGGTTAAATTATTCAATAAGAAATAAGAAGTTGCCATGACATGTCAAGGCATACTTATCGTAGAATAATCATATTTTAGAAAGAAAAAAAAAAAACAATGTCATTTTTTAAGGTAAAATAAATGCCTCCCCCTTATCTGAAAGGAGAATCGACTGTCAGACGTGGCTTCTACAGCATCGTGGTTGACACCCAGTCCAAAGATACTTTCAACACCTAAGTGTCTTTCACCGATTCCCCTTTTAGAAAGCATATCGAGCAATAAGTAGGGAGGAGAATAAAAACTAATAATCTTATACACATGAATTGTAGAGATGTAATCCGAATAACACCTTAATCGTTTTACAGAGAAGGAATTGTGGCTTACATTATGGAGTTAATTTTAGCATAGACAATTCCATGAACATGTTCTAAGGTAGATGTCGCCATCACCTCAAGATACCATTTGGAAAGAGAAAGAAGGAATAAGAAATAGAATATGGATTAGGAAAAGTAAAAAATTCATGTAAAAGTTGATGCATAGCTGTCTGAATATAATCTCAATCTGTATCTTTCTTTTTTATGTAAAAAAAAGTGTTAACACATGATTTGATTCACAACTGAAACCACTTTGGTATGGATGCAATCATTTAAATCACTTTCGGAATCACTTTACACCAGTACGAAATCACTTTACACGGGTGCAATCATATTTTGCACCTATGCAAAATCACTTTACACGTTCAAAAATAATTTTACACGGATGCAAAATAAGATTGCATCGGTGTAATCTTACTTTGAATAACTTTGCACCTGTGCAATCTTATTTTGCACCGGTGCAAAGTTAAATTTCAAATGTTTCTTCACCTATATGAGAAATGATTTGTCACTTGAAAGGTGATTTTTTTACCTAAGGGTTTAGTCTTTAGTATTTACCCTAAATCTTAAATCCTAAATCCTAAACTTTAAGGTAAAAATTCACCTTTTAAGTTATAAATTACTTCTTATACGTGAAATCAATTTCCATAAACCAAAATCCTAAACTCTAAATCTTAAATCCTAAACTCATAGGTCAAAATCGCTTTCACTGATATAAAATCACCTTGAATTGGTGAAACTATCCTCAGAATAATTTTGTATCGATGTAAAATAGTATTACACTGGTGTAAAGATACCATATAATAATTTATCATCGATGTAAAATTATTTATCACCTGTATATTTTAAATTAAAGTGATATGATAATTTTTTTGAATGTAACTTATCACCTATATAAAATAATTCATTCCAGTCAAAGATGAATTGAGGACATTTTCTAGATAGGGGTAACAAATAATGGACACACCTTCATGATATGTCCATATGCGTAAGTCTATTCATATTCTAAGACTTTGATGACTTTACGTGTCATGGTCCTCATCCTATTAATTTTTGTAGGGTAAGACCAATAACCACACCAAACAAATGCATAAGCGCAAATATGCATCCTTGATTCCAAAGAGGATGATAACCACCGTCTCAAGGAGGAAAAGTCCGGTGTTCACCCCCTCCTTACTTTTCCAACTAAGTTTTGGGAACTCAAATGTATATCTTTCATTAAGGTGATTTTGATGACTTACCGGACAGACTGCCGTAGGTGAGTTGGCAATTATAAGTTAAATTTGACTTGGAAGAACTCTATTCAAAGGCAGGTCTTTGACGAACGGAATGCGAATACGTTTGTTACTCCAGCTAAATGTGGAAATGTGATCCACATAGTTTTTCCCTTGAACCCACACACAGAGATGCGAGATTTTAGAGCTCCGGAGAGAAAAAGGCACGGTAGCAGAGAAATCTACTTTTGTTCTTCCAGTTGCATTTGTTTTCGCACATTCGAGCGAGAGGCATGGGGATGGAAAGGTTGGTGTCGATCCGTCGGAATGGTTGCCATAAAGTGGAAGGGCCCACCTGTGGTTCTTCGCAGGTCTCCGACCGAGTGGGGTCCCCTCGCCGCAGAGGATCCACGAAATAAACAGTCGGCCATATCTCATCAACGTGGGTCGTTCGATGGAAACGGGAATCAACGACTTTAATCCCATATAGATATCATTATAGATTTTCTCGAGTCGTACATATCTTATCTTAACGTATGTGAACGACCGTAGATATGATATGGTAGATACTGTAGCATGTCCGCGACCACAGGTATTTTCAACGCGGATTAAGACGCTGTCAGATCTTTGGATCGTTGACGGGGAGGACGGAACTACAAAATTCGTCAAGAAAATTTATTGAAAATAAATACATAATAAATAAAATAACACACTTTATTTTTAAAAGGATAAATAATATTCTTCGAGTGTGTCTGGTACTGTAGATTAATCAGATTCGTATCGAATTAAGTATTTAATTTGTCATTTAATCTATTCTCTATCTATGTTCGGTTAAGTAGATTTAACTTGAGATAAAATTATTTTACCTTTTTTATGAATTAACTTTAACCCATCAAAATGTGTTACCTCACTTATTCCACTTCTTTCATATTTATTTACTTATTCTATAAATTTATTCCCTTTACCAAACGACATCTTACCTTCATCCAAATGGAAAGAATCCAACTAATCATACATCAACAACGTACAATAGTTGATATTAGTAATAAAGAACACTTCTTCAACAAAGGACATTACTTTACATGCACATGTCTTCAATCAATTTAAATTGTACTTCAAATTTTAATATGTCACTTTCATTGTAAATACTATTTAATGATTGAATGAATGAAGTTTTGAAAACTACAAATACTTTATAGATCATTTAAACGACAACTTCATTCGCGAAGATATATAAAAAATATTAATAAATTAAGAAAAAGTTCAAAGATGCCTATCTCTCCATAGTTGGGATTATAACTTAATTACATACATCTTTCTTGACTCGGGGGGCAATACTTCCATTTTTTCAAAAAATCAAAAATAAGAAATACCTTTGATCAATATACAAAGGAGGGATCATAACGTAATTAACTAAAATATTATAAAATATGCAACAATTAAGGAGGGGCCACATGTCACCCCCGTCCAAAAACCACCATGTGGATCCGTCGCTGTTGGCCCGCACCGTTTCTTCGTCATGCTGCCCAGATGCAAGATTAAATCTCTGTACCGTCAGCATTTTATGTTGGGTTACTTTTAACAATACACAATTCTCATTATCCTTCCAATTTTTTTAATAGAGAAACCATTGTCAAATTCAAGAGATTAATCTTTCGTAGGAATTGAACATTTAAGATTCAAAATTATTATTTTCTTTTTCGTATAAAATTTTTGCTAAGGAGGCAAAGATGTCGCTCTAAATTTATTTCTATCTAATTTTAAGAGGGTTTTCCTACGAGATTGGAGTGAAAATTAAAAAATTAAATAAAAAATAATATCATATATATAAATAAAGAAAAATAATTGAATTAAGTTAAAGTATAATATAATTCATTTGTTTTGTAAATATAAATACTAAAATCTTAAAACAACCGCATGATGTAATTTGATGTCATCTTTGAACGGAATTGTCGTTAGTTATAAAATAACGCAATTGAGTAAATTAAAATTGATAATGAATATCTAGGAAAAATCAAAAACTTATTCTAAATGTTGTGATTATACAACGTACGACTACCTTGTTATAACATATAACTAACAAGTGCAACCAACTTTACCGGTTATTATAACATCTTCTTTACAAATTAAAGGAAAATGTGGTCTCTCTCATTTTTACACATGTATACCACCTTAATTTTATCTTAAGTTCAATTTTCCATTATAATGTTTTGTTTTATTTTGATTTCATCAGTATTTTAAAGCGGCCTTCTTCAAAAAAAGAAAATGAAAAGATTGGAAGGTTATTTGGATTACTAGCGCATCTATTGGACACAAAAATTATTTTGAAAGGTAAAAAATGAGCATGAATAGTGAACCAAATTTATTTTAAAATATCCTAAAAATCTGTGATTATTTTTCATTACCTCAATATTAAAATATACAGGTGAAATCTATTCCTAATTAACTAATTAATAGGTTTAAGACATTTAAATACTCGCTAATTGATAATTGGCTGCAAAACTGAGAAATTGTTGAGCATGAAAATTCGACTACAGGATACCCTTGAATGAAGTGGGTTTAAGTATGTAAGGTCGATGGTCAAGACAACTTCATTTCCAACCTATTTTTAGGATTCAAAAATGTGAAAGTTAATTTTTGGGTAAACTTTCTTGAACTTACGAAAATTTTCATTGTTATATTATATTTTATTTTTTTTAATGAAATTACTTTTCGCTGATCTTTTCAACCACGGAAACAAACCATAGGATCATATAAATCAGCATAAGTGAAAGATGAAAAATTAATTAAAGATCAAGCGAGGGATAGATCATGAGGGTTATATATTTTTTAAATATTAATCATTAATTGTAAATTGTAAATCTATATATTATTAGATGATGGTGTAAATAAATTTATATAATAATTTACGAAATGTTAGATAATGATTCAAATAAATTTTATGTAAAATTATATCTTGTAATATATCTTTGAAGAAATTTTTGATTACAAATATATGAATTATATTTTTTACTATTTAAAAAATTTTACTGTTACACCATAAAACAGTATATATTTATTTGCATAAGGGTTTTAAACAGTTTCCTTTCACAATTTACATAAAGCAGAAGGCTTTCGAAACAGGATATGTAGAATGGTTTATTTTCGGAACATTTCCTCTCCTTCAAAGGTATCCATGCTCTATGAACCGAAAAGTTCCCTTCCACATCCAAATCTACGCCCACTCACCCTTTTCAAAGTTAACCTCACAAAAGCCAACAAAACTTGTTTCATCCCAAGATAATGAGCTGTGTTTTTTTAGTTTAAATATTTTACGCAACACATCTTACCGCACATATTAATCATCCTCATTTTTTTTGAGACGTACTTTTTTTTTCCTCTTAACTTTTTAGGTTCATTTTTTAGATATACTAATCTGATGAGAGGGATCATTTTTAGACCTCATTTAGGTTTAAATTTTTTAGGTTCATTGATTTTAGAGGTCGGAGGTGCTTCAATAAGGTAGGAGGAGTGTGCTACTCATGTGTAGTGACATGTGCTCTCCCAGCAGTGGGATGCCATCGGAAGGAGGGTGGATGAGCATATGGAGGGAAGGTGAAGGTTGATGGTGGTGCTGCTTTGTTGGCAATCATGTTGCTCCGTGGAGTGTGCTCTTGCGACGGTGGGATGTTGTTGATGGTGGTGGTGCGATGATGTGCGATGACAATAGTTGCGGCGAGAGGCAAAATATAGTAAGTTGGAGTACTCGTTCAAAATAAAAATTATTTAGAAGTAAGACAGTTTACCAAAATGCCCACACAACCTCTGTAGCACTCCATCAAAGATTAATGATAGAAGCAGCATCTAATTCCGCGTGAATCGGTACAATGAATTCTCAAGTGCGTATGCTATCGGGCCTTTTTCTACGTCATCCCTTCTGGCAATGTTTCTTGGACGGTCAGACTGCTCAAGAGAGAAGTGACAAGAAGATTGATATATATTTTTCTTGGAAAGACCCTCAACGTATTAATGGAGCATCGAGGAATTTTTTTACGGCAGGGCTGAAGACTAAAAAACAGGTTAGCTCCTTTTTTCTTTTTTATTTTAACAGGTAAAGAAATATACATTATAATATGTTTTACAATATATGGGTGAGAGTATTAATTTTAAATGATGTATTATAATTTTTCACCAATATAAATCATTTTTTATCAATAAAAAATTACCTTACATAAGTAAAAAAATTGCGTTCCAAGTTGAAAAATCATTTTCCATCAATGAAAAATTAATACACCGATATATTTTTATTTTCAATTTATGTGTTTTGATTTTCAACCAATGTATTTTAATTTTCAACCGGTTGAAAATCATTTCCAACCGGTATATGTTTTGTTTGCTTGATTTCAACCAGTTGATTTTCCTCTTAAAAAGTGAAAAGTGACTTCACCTATAAGATTTAGGTCTGAGATTTAAGGGTTAACGTTTAGGGTTTAGATTTATAGAAAGTGGTTCTTCGCTTATCGAAATGATCCGTCACCTTTTGGCCCTTTAAGACGTCTGGGATGTTCACCAGACGTCTATCCAAACATCTAAAGAGAGAGCCAAACGTTTGAAAATGCTTTTCTTTTCGGCGTGCACCGTGCACACGCCACTCCCCCACCCATGCCTCGCACCACTCCCTGCGATAGCCATCCCCGCACCCCGCACCACTCTTTGTGACGCCACACCTCTCCCCTCACCTCCCCTCCTCTCCGTCTCACACCACCTCAACCGAGGAAGAGAGAGAGACAGCAAGGAGCCAGAGAGAGAGAGAGCAAGCAGAGAGCGAGCGGAGAGCTGATCGCAAGTCTAAGCGCGAGAGCGGAGGGCACTGTGCTGCTCTGCTGCAGCATCTGCAACGAGGAAAGCCAGAACGGTTCCACAAAAGTCATTTTTCCGCAGAATCAAACGTCCGGATCGACATCCGGATGTCCAAAGGTAGAGTGAGACGTCTGGTAGAGATCTATTTTCGATATTTCTTCTCTGCCAAAGTCCTGACCATGCACGTACATGTGTTGGAAGGTGGACCGAGGCAATTTCAGACGTCTAGGAGCACCTCCAGACGACTGACGGAACCCTTGGACGTCGGCACTACGTTCTAAATGTCCGATAGAGGCATCCTGAGAAAGGTATGCCTGAAAGTTGATTTAAGACATCTGGGATCTCTCCCAGACGTCTGATTTCCGTTAGAACTCTTATTTTTGGGCTCGTTCAAGGCCCAAATGATGTCGGTTTTCCATAAACGAAATATCGTTATTTTTCGTACGAATTTCTTCACGTAATGGTAGCTTGTCTGTATCTTTTGAAATCCTTTTGACCTCTCCATCCACGCCTTAGGTCTTCAATTCATCAAGTGTACGGAACCTGCGAAGACATCGGGAGCCGCTGTATGAGCTCCCATTCCGCTTGGTTATCCTGGTAAAGTGGTCTTAATTAATTCTCCAAGTTAAATAAAATGCATGCAATTAGTTAAAACCTAGGATGTGAGATGAATCTTAGGAAGAAATAAACGTATGCTCTAGAATATAGCTATTCAATTAAACCCTAGGTTATGACATGAACACTAGGGATAGAAAAGATACATGTGTAGAGAGATGGATGATTAAATAATCATAAGCTTCCTGTACTACCCGAAATGAACTACATTATGGATAGGAAAAATGAACACGTACTGTGGAAACTGAGATGCATGTTCTATATGTAACAAACCAGATATCGAATAAAGAAAAGTTCATGTACTAACTCTATGGGGAATATGGAAATACCGTAGCACGGAGAACCAAATGGTTCTGGAATTGCCACCAACGGGCGGCCGTTAAGGAAAGTGAGCTGACCTTCGCGTACGTAGTACCGAAGAGAGTAACTATCCTTTGTAGTATAAAGGGGAGCTTGCCGCCTTTGAGTAAGACCCGGGATAGTTTTGGCCACTCTACGTCAACTCTTGTTGACCCTCGTGTACATGGTACTGAGGTAAGCTACTTAGTGTAGGAGAGAGCTAGTTGCCCTAGGGGGCCCGAGGTTAGGCATGGCCACCCTACACCAACTCTTGTTAGCCCATTAGGTAAACCGGGTTAGTTGGATGAGGGTACGCGGACTGTGGAGGGACGAGACCCTTGTTCTGTTCTGAGAGGGCAAGGCCTGGTGCTGTTCCATACTTTATGTTTGGGCGTACCCACTAGCGAAAACGACTGACCGCGTGCCACTGCGGGGTAGCTACCCGCGTGCTTATCACGTGTGCCGTAGTCACCGCTACGCCACGACCATGACATCGGGGTGGTAGACCGGATGTAGGACTATCACGGAGGGACTCTCCCGATCAGGAGAGTGCCACATGTGCATCCTACATTACAGGAATACTGCAAGCAAAATCATTTTCTTAGGGAACAAGAAGATTAAGTAATGATATGAACCCTGATTAGAGATTTCTACATAGAAAATCGTTATAGGATAATTTGGATCGGAAAGTAATATGTTAAACTACCTGTTAAATGCATTTTTATGTTTAGCCACCACTCTACTTAGCGTTAGCTGACTCTAATTATATAATTTTGTACAGGTCAGGGATTTGAGTAGCTTGAGCTACTGGTTGCTGAGGAAGCTGGGCCTAATCGAGTTCAGCTGTAATTTCTACTACTTGTTGTAGTGAGTTCCTGTAGTTATATTTTCAGTACTTTCCATTATGTTCTCTACCTGTACTAGTTTTGTGATGACAGTATTTCTGTTCTTACAAGCATGTAATATTCTTGTATTACAGTTTTATTCCTACTTTCATTGTAATTTTCTTTCTGCTTAGTTACTGTACTTGTGTGATTGTAGATTGATGCATGTTATTTGGTTATTTTTCATTGGACGACTGGATCTTGGGATTAGTCAAGGCGAGCCGATCTCGGATCATGTAGGAATCTGGATTCGGGTCGTAACACTTATGCAAAGTAATTTTTCACTTGGAAAATGATTTTTTACTTTAAGGTTTAGGGTTTAATCTTTGAAACCTAAACCCTAAACCTAAGGTGAAAAATCATTTTACATAAGTGAAGAATTACTTGAAATCGATGAAAATCAATTGACACACATCTGATGACCATCACTTAATTGAGTAGGAATCACTTCATTAGATAGAAACACACATTATAAAATATATTGCATCACATATTTACTTATGAGCATCCCATGTTTTAAGCTTTTACTCAAAAGGATATGATCGGGTTCAATATGATACTTTTATTTTCTTAAAAAAAAGAAAAATTTGTTACAACATGATTCTTGTCCCCGAAAAGAAAAGCACGTTTGAATAGGCCCAACAAGAAAAAAGATGTGATAAAACAAAGTTCGGCAGTAGCTATCTTCAGAATAAGAGGGTTTGGCAAAGTCGGTAAGGATGACATCTCAGACTACAGCTCCCATGGAAAAAGGAAAGCCGCTTAAATTGACCGCATCTATATCTCTTACGGGCAAATGCCGGGAAGGAGACGAAGTCGGTGAGGAAGACCCAAACTACATGCAAAACATGTGTTCTACCAAAAGTAATATATATATATATATATATATATATATATATATAGACACACACACACACACACACCCACACACACACACAGTAGCGTTTCGAGTGCTGAACCTATGCTTAGGTCACGGAAGGAAAGAGTTTTCAGGGGATCAAAAGGAAAGTTTGGAAAATAGAAATCCATACAGTAATGTTTCCGATCTCGAGGCTCTTTGCACGACCGGGTGAAGGGGGAGTGTGGGTTGTTATTTTATGGGAGATTTGATCTTTGTTTTTTTCTCTGTTTGCGGTGTAGTTCAATTTTATTTTAGGATCACGTGTGACATCGAATCTCGTATGGTTGAGTTTTCTTACCTCGAATGGGGATCGTTTTCGACCTTTGATCATCCTTGTAGATCCACTCGTTGGCACATTTCTTCGAATTTATCTCTTTTGACGCATTGCTGTAACTATGAGCGTCGGGTGGATCCCCCTCAGGAGATTGACTAGTGCCTAGTATTGAACGCATCTTTTCTTTTTCTTTCTATTTTATTTCTTATCTTTTTTCTTAGTTTTTACTTTTCCATGTTTCTATAAGAAGTAACCTACCCCTCGTTGAAGATGATAGAATTTGCTGTCTTTTTTTTCTCTCAAGGATACATCTTATTGTTAATGGAAATATCTACTTTAAAAGTAAAAAGTAACAATAGAAACAAAGAAACTCCAAATTCCCTTTGATTAACTTTTTATGAGTTTGTACCTGCATGAAGATTTAAGGTAAAAATGAAAAGAGTGTGTCTGTGCTTGCAATAAATAGACAAAAGCAAGAACAATGCATTTGTGCTTGCAAGAAAAATAAAGGGTATTTGGATATCAAGTAAACTAATGAAAGTAACACAAAAATGTCTAAAACGACAAAAAAAAAAAAAGTATGAATTCAATTATACATCAAAATTTTAACGATAAAGAAAAGCTTCCAGCAGGAGGAGTGAAACTATATAATGGAAGGTTTGAGGTGAGGGAAAGGCATTGGTGTAAGGAAGAAAGGGAAGGTTCCCTTGGCTTCCACGGAAAGAGAAGTGGGATTTCTAAAGAGAAGAAATTAAAGGGATATTTGCATAGAGGAACGAAGAAAAAGATATTGTCAAGAGAAATGAGAAGAAAATAAAATTAGCAAATGAATTGAGTTTATTTTTTTTTCCTTTAAAGTTGAAATTAAATTAAGTGTTTGGGATAAAAAAGGAGGAATAAAATAATTTCACCTCTAAGGTGAAATGATTTTCTTTCAAAATTAATCACCTAATTTCAAACTAAAATAATTTCGAAATTAAGAATATCAAATAGAAAATTACAACCTTATTTCTGATAAACAAACAACCCCTAGAGGAATTCATTGAAAATGCACGAACCAACAAATGTTGATAGAAAATTCTTCATCAAACCTTCTTTCTTTTTTCCTTGATATTTCAGGAGCGCCGACCAAGAGTGATGTAGTTTGGACTCTCTGCTACCATCCAAAGACGTAGAATAGACAAGTACAAGGTTCAAACTGGTTGAACGATTGGGTCGAAATGAGTCCAAGGCCAACAAGATCCAGATCATCTAACAATTGTCAAACCTGTCGATAAGGAACCAGACAATTTTGAATCTAGACAAAAGCCACAGGAATGAGCTAAGGCTACATTGAACTTAAAAAAAAGAGAATGTGAAGCGTTAGATCACCGGAAGACGGAACAATGCCCCTATAGCATGACAACGGCAAAGCAAGGCATCTCCTCAAAAACTCTTACCATGATGCACTGAATCTCCCGAGTGTCAAATAATCCTTCATGATTCGGAATTAATCAAGTAGACACGGTAGTCGAAATAGATCCACCGTTCCAAGTTGCCTTTTCACGTGGATTACCACCAATTATTTGCCAAAACAAAAGGCATCTAGGAGCATTCATCAAGGGAATTTAATTTATGGGCTCATGTTTATTGCTTAAGTGAAGTAAACCGTCAACACCCCCCCCACATGCTTTAGAATCTAGTTCATACCCTTGTATGAATTGGATCAATTCCAACTTGGAGATGGTTGCCACTTGATGATGGTGGTAAGGGAGCAAGAAAGGGAGGTTTACGGTGGCAATCGTGGAGGAGAAGACGGAGGTCGACGTTGGCGGTGGCAATAGAGAATCGTGCATGAAACAAAAAAAATCAAAGCTGGAATTTCATATGCCACAGCATTTCGTTTCGCTTGCGAAGGTCCTTTTCACAAGAATTTATTTATTATAGGGACCATGTGTTTGTTGGACGGGGAGCATTCACGCTAATGTCTGAGTGGAGATCCAGACGCCAATGCTCTGCGGGAGCAAAATATGCACACACAATCCAAATGATTAATGTACAAGCCCTTGTAAAATTCCTATTCATATAAAAAATGTTCAGATTGAATAAACTCAACTTAGTAAGGGCTTTGAATTAAAAAGAAAAACGAAAAAAGAAAAAATTAGCTAGGGCTTGTGAGGATATAAGGTTATTTTTAAAAAAAAAAAGAAGAATAAATTACTATTAAAAGGAAAGTACCCAATACAAGAGAATGTGTCCCAAAGGAGAAGAGAAAGATGGAGAAGCCTAACGTCCTCAAACAGGGGAAGATCACACCCAGTAGAAACAAGGGAAGCTAAAATACAAAGATAACAAACAAAAGAAAAAGAAAATGTCCCGTGAACCAAGAATCAGTTGACCTCTCAGAGGAGAGTAATTCCATGCTCATAGAACGGTAACGAGAGATCGAATAAATCGACCCCTAACTTACATCAGGAATCTCAATCGTGATATCCTAGAATCACATGTGATCCCTATTCAAAATAGAACTACATTAAAGAAAAAAGAAAAAAAGACTAAACCACTCCAACTAACTAAACCACCCACAACGACAAAACAACCAACACCTGCTCCTGCAATAGCCTACGTCAGCTGTGCCAAGCTCCCTGTCACACGCAGTATACCATGGCACAACAACCAACGACCACCACGGCACGCTGCATCGCCACCCACCATGCCACTGCCCAACACACCTCAACACGTCGAGTCACCGCAGCCACGGCTCCCCCGATTGGTTGGTTCGAACATCGAAGAGCTCTACGTCAGTCCGCCGTTGTGTTGAAATGCCTCGCCACAACTCACTGGTCCAAACGCTAAAACACTCCTCGTCGATCCGCCGCCGCTCACCGTGCCTCAGTAACGCAGCATGCCGAACCGCCGCTCATGGCACGCCGCACCTCGAAAGCATTCCAGATTGCCGTACACATCTCGCCACACCACAGCCACGTGACCACCACATCCTGCCACCAAGAGAGGCAGGAGGCTACGCATGTTGAGGAGGAGGTCAACTCGATAAAGGGGAGAGGTCCAGGGGGATGAAAAAGAATCATTCGAAGGCGGGGGGCGGCAATCAGCCACGAACAGCCGATCGAAGCCCAAGCTTCTCAAGAGTGGTTTTCACTCGCAGAGGGGTGGGAGCACCCACTGGTCATTGTGGTTACAAGTTACTAATTCAAATTTGAGTCAAGATTCAGAGTTGATATCCAAACGAATCCAACTTAATAGGAATAACAATATGTGAACTAAAAAATAATACATTTATTGAATGACGTATGCTAATATTGATTTGCTAGTAGACTACATTCAGAGTTTTATTTTCAAGTATTAAAGCCTCTCCCAAAATTTTCTCGAGAACAATGAAGAGATTAAAGACAGAGCCTCTATAAAGATAGAACACTCGCCTTATTTAATCCTACAAGGGCTAGATATGAAGGTTCAAAGGCATCTCAATCTTGATCAAGGTTGGCTCAAGTAAAGCTCAACCATTTTTGAATTAGAGCTTGAATCTTTAGCTAAGATTGTTAAGTTGGAGCTTGTTATTGAATTAGGAAGCTGACTCAAGCTTCAAGAAGATCAAGCTTGAGCCCATGCAATCAAGTTTGGCAAAGTCCAAACCTGATTAGCTCAATTTTAACCCATTGAACTTAACAGTTGGACCAAGCGCTACGCTTAAATTTATTGAATTTGTTGCTACAATATCGTTATTCAACCCAAAACTTCATAGCCAATGGCTGAAGGAATAGATGGACTAATAAAAAACTAAAATTCTTTTTATTTTGACCTCTTTTTTTAATTCACTTTTTAGTTTTCTCATCAAGATAATGTAAGTATGTAATCAGGTTCGGTCGTAGGTCTTGCATCAATTCTTGAATACTTCTTTGTATTGGGGTGCAATTTTTGCTAAAAACAAAAGGAATTTCCTTCCACTATGAAATTGTCCTAATAATGGAAAGGAAGAAAGCAAGCAACAGATCAGCTAACTCCTCATCCTCAAATCGATCCTTCCCAAGGGTCTTGTTTCAATAAAAAAAAAAAAGAAATTGTGAGTTAAGTGAACTATCAACAACGGAACCAGTACCTATTCATAATTTCATATGAAGTCCATTCTATATGAATTCCAAATTAAAGAAGTGTGATGGTAAAACTTTATTTAAAATGATGTGGTAAAATGCAACGTGCGATTTAAAGGATTTCACCATATATGGATTCTTTCTAATGTCTATCATTTTCTACAGAAATAAAAATGCCCGTGGCTCGACGTAGTATGTTCCATCTCGCAATATCTAAATCGATTTTAGATTGTCAATCAATCGGAGTACATGATGGAGCTTGAGTAAAATGTCTTATTTTTTTTAATCCAAAAAAAGGATCTAGAGATAGTGCTAATCAATAAGTTAGAATCACTTTGCAAATAGATTTTTTATACAAAATAGAAAAATCAAAATCCAAACATTTTAAAAAATTAAAAAAAGGCTAATTTGTCTCAGGAAAAATCTTCACTTAGATGCACACTTTATGAACATCAATTTTAGTAAGTTATAAATTTAAGGAAAGCATTTTTTGTGATGGCAATCAGAATTCTTTTTCACTGGAACACCCCATTGATCAAATTGCTTAAAATCAATAAGACAAGAAAGTTTTTGGTGCAACCTTACAAGTCACCTGCAAAGAAGATGAGCTTAACTTGTAACCATAAGTCGAATGCGAAGGAGACAAACCTTATTTAACTCTACTTCACTTTGTACGCTTATACCAAGCCTTGTTTAATCTTGCTTACAGGTACACAGAAATGAAGCTTTCTTTTAATGTAATGAATCCAATTAGGATTTCTTAAATCATCCGATCTCAAACAAACAAATTCCCCCCACCATTCATCTTCGGAGGTTGAGCAAATTGAAAATGAGTGACACACTTCAACTTAGGAGCACCCAATCTCAACCCATTTTGGAAGTGAAAATCATAAGATTATCTTAACTTCCAATTACAACATAACTCCACCATAAGTTACATGAATCACATACCTACTTTCGAACTTGCATAAGCAATTTTTAGAAATACAATAGATTTTCCCTTGAAAAAGGAAAAATCAAAATTGGTTAATTCAGAGAAGATCGATGAAACCTATTCAAAATGCAACATGATGTATGCCTTCTTACATTTCTATAAGTGGAACCACATTGGATATATTGACAGTTTTGCCTTGGCTTGATCCATGTTGAAACAATAGGACATAAAATCACCGATCAATTGCAAAGATTCCTCGGATGATTTGCAAACATGCTAAAAGAAACAATCGAAGCACAGATTTCCCCCTTTTTTTATCTTACCTTAATTTCTTCCTTTCTTTCAAATGGATTCTACCGATGAAGATTTTTCAGGCAGGGGATTCAATTCCCTGTCCGTGCATTCTGTACGAATCTATCATAGCCAAGGTGTGGTTGGTTTGAATGTCAAAACACAAGTACGTGCGTTCTGTACGAATGTCTTGATATAGCTGATTGATATGTATATTCCAAAACATTTAGTTGCTCTATTCCGTGATTAGATAGTCAGATAAGACGTAACATAGCATATTAAATAAATCATTTGGAGATGATCTATGTACGCTCGAACGCATTTTTTACCATTGTCTACCCTACAGGGGTACCGTCGCTGATTAGGATTGCTATGGGTACATATTCCATACCGAGAAAGGTAAATAAACTCTCCGTCGTACTTCAAAATGTATTTCCTCCCCCAAAAGTAGAATTTCCTGCGGTGCCGCTCCAAAAGGATCCAAAATCCAAGAAGTTACAACAGATGCCATTGCTTGTAAGGTTCTAGACTAGTGTAGAAAACCAATGTCCTTCAGCGATAAGGAATAAGAAACAACCATATTATGTCAAAAGAATTAGACAAACAGTAAAGAAACGTTGTAACATGTTTTAGAATGCATGTCACTCATATAATTAAATATATTAATATATTTTAATGTTTAATTAGCATATTTTGATCATCCATCAAAATACATCAATTAAAAATAAATATATGGATTGAAAATGAAAATATACCAATTGAATATTAAAATACAATGAAATATTTTTATTTTTAACCAATTAAAGATAAATTTTCACTTAAAAAGTGAAAAATGATTTTCACTTTGGATTTAGGATTTAGGATTTAGAATTTAAGGTTAGGATCTAAGTTCTAAACATTAAAGACTAAATTTTAAATTTTAAGGTGAAAATTAATTTTCATAGGTGAAAAATCGCTTAGAATAGGTAAAAATCGATTGAAAATCAAAATTCATCGATGTGTTTTGATTTTCAACTAATCTATTTTGATTTTCAATTTGAAAATTAAAATGTACCAATTGAATAACAAAATATACCGATGTATTTTGTTGAACAGAAATACACATTGCAAAGTACATTATAGCATACATTTTCCTGCCTACACCCAAAGAAATATATTGTAAAACAAGCAAACCACAATTTAAATGTCAAATGAACTAATTCAAACGATTTCAAAATATTAAATGTCAAAGGAACTAATTCAAACTATTTCAAAATAACAAGATTCTAGAATAAATAAAGCTAAATGTAGGACAAACTAACTTGATCCATGGACCCAAATTACCGAACGTTCACCGTGGAAAAGGGAAGGGATATGGTTGTGAAATGTGTAGTCCACGTCAACAGGTGCGGGGAATGCGCTGGGAGGAAAAAAAGAAAAAGAAGATGCACTTGGTATGGTAGAGTTAGCAAATTCCACACGTTTGTTAGGCCTTCTTGACTTATTCTTCACCTTATCCACTCAGAACATAAAGAAACTCTTGATCGTCAATAAACAAATCCTCGAAAGGAAGTAGCAACATTAGAAGGATCCCCTTGGCATACCTTCATCTCATCCTGATTGTAGATGGATTTCACCTTGGATTAAGACAAACTACCTTCATCTCACATCCTTTTAGTTCCATGTATAAAATTAAGATATCAACCCTGTCCTGCCGTGTACTACTACAAATGATCTCAGAATAAATCTTAATTATTCACTATCCCTCAAATTTGTTAAAGTGGGATAGCAGACAAGGGCGTTAAATTTTATGGGCTCCTGCAAAAAACGTCCTTGTAACCTTTTTGTAGTTATGTGTAGGCCACTTGCAAAGTTTGCATTTTTACATATTCTCATAAAGTTGCCTCGTTTAACAGATGCGTTGGTAGGTGCACATCCGGGTGCGTCAAACATTTTCCTTAACAGAGCATGCCCTTGTGGTGACTGACGACAGCTACTCCATCAAAACATACATGAGAACTGCGGGTTTGGCACTGACAAATTCATCCCTATATTTCCTTCCACCACCACCACCACCCCTCCAAGGCTCCAAGTTTATTTCCAGCTTTCCTTCTGCTCTCCCCAAAGAACCCCATGCTGACCACCATCCTTACTCAAATCACCACCACGACCCTTTACCACCTTCTTCTCCAACAACAGTGACCCTTGCCCCCAACAATCCCCACCCCCACAAAAATTGGTGAACAAAGGCCATGTATGCCGAATTTCCCTTACTGCAGTAACCTCCAAATCGGCACCAGAACCCTGCATGTCACAATCTCCTCCTTCCCCATAGGCACCTCCAGGCTTCGCCTCCCCACTGCTCTCTTGGCCACACCACCTGCCTCAACACAACAAGAAGTGTATCGCTGACACAACCATCCACTGCAGTGTCCCCAATACTTTTTTCTGTGCCATGAACCCCCAAATCCACTCCCTGTCACTGGATATGGTATATAATGGAAGGGATGGGGATTGGTGTTATTTTAGGTTGTGCTTTTCAATGTTTGTGTCTAACATCCTATATTCCGAATTCCCTTTGGTTACCAGATGACACCAATGTCCACGGGGGGTCCACTGATTGTGGCCATTGCATGGCCACCAGATCCCTCTAATTACTGGAGAAGATCCAACAATGTGCTCATCCACGCATGTGTAATGGTGTGGTGGGGTAGAGTTGCCAACATGAGCCCAATGAACCCAACCATTTAATCCAGTTTGGACCCAACCTGAACTTTCTTTGTAATCAAACAAGTACCTGACCTAGAAATTAAACAGGTCGGTTCACAGATAAGTTGTGGTGGATCTGTCCAACCAGAGATGGACTTGGTTAGGTGTCAACTTACGATGAAAAAATGAAGAAAACAACTAAGACCCCCAACTCAACCATTTAGGGCCCGTTTACGTGTAGGTATCCCCCATTTATGACAGGGGATATCTAATCCCATAATTGGCCATATTACGAGTTTGGCTAAACCCAACTTTCAAGAGAGGATAACTCATCCCGCCTCTTTTCTCTCTTCCAACCAATCAAATCAAAGAACAATTCCCAACTTATCCCCTCCTTTAAGAAACACCACCAAGGGATAATCACAGGTTCCAAAGGTTCCAAGAAAATACCAATGAGGGATATTCCCTATTTTCAATTTGCAGACCAACATTTGATATCCCTCTTGTAAACGAGCCCTTAATGATGCATGGACTCGGTAAGGACCGATGAACCCTATAACAATCGGTGGACTGCAGACGTGTTTACCTCATTTACCTAAAATAGTTGGATCAGGTCCATAGCAAGCCTTTTTTTCATAATAATAAAGGAGAGGAGGGGGGAGGGTCCATGGCTGACTAAAAGAGTCAAGTCACGGGTCCACCCATATTAGACCCATTTAATAAACAATCATGTGATGCAACCTGACCCATTTATAACGGATCTAGCCTAAATGGATTAGATCATACTCAACCTGATAGGCCTATGTAGAAGTAGGTTGAGCAAGAGGTGAAGAGAGCACGAAGGAGAGAGAATGCAGCAGAGGTGGGGTAAGAAGGAAGGGAAATGTTAGAAATAACTACCTAAGTGTCATGCTATAAGTGATTTTAGGCCCAAAGTTGTCTGATACACACAAAAAAGAATTAATAAAACCAAATTGCTTTTTAGAAATTCAAACACTACTACATAAACCTTACCATGAAAAGTTTTGTAGAAATGTAGCATAGCAACTGCAATGTCAACCCAATGGACATGAATGATAGTAGTACTATCATCCGTCATAACTAGCTTAATTTAGCTAAAATCAAGTGTCAAATGCTCCAAAATAAACTTTGGATAGTCGTATTCTGGCCTGAGCTAAATGCGAGAAGACAGGAAATTGGGTTGATTTTGTTGTTTTAATGAGAAATCACTAATGCAGATTAATTGAGGGGCTAATTGGTGTCTAATATAGGGTCAAATGAGCTTAATTTCCTAAGAAGTGGGCCTGAGCTGACTGAATTAGGATTTTCTGAAATTTGAGAATTAATTTATTGAGAAAAATCTTAATTACAACCTCACTTTAATTGAACGGGTTCTAGTGAAAATAAATGTAATCTAAACATTTTAAAAATCATTGAAAAACATTCTATGAGGTTTGGAACCTTCACTTTGACCAAAGGAACCCATTTTGACCAAAAACAGAGACGTAGGCGAGAATCTACTTTGTTTTGGGCTTTTGTGTAAGTTACCTAGACAAACTACGTCAAAACGCAAACCTAAAGTCACCACTAGATTCCTTGGGTCCAAATTAGGTTAACCATAAATTTTAAGTCCAATCAGAGTTCATCTTGACTTAGTTTGCAATTTAGCTCATCCCAGTTTATTGCACACCCCTAAGTTCTGATTCTTTCTTACATTCAGGTCCTCCCTTCTTCGTTGAGCCAAATCAGGAAACGTGCAGCAACAACGGGCACCCAAAGGCGGCCGACCTTTGATTGCGAATATCTCCATCAATCTCTCTCCAAATTCCACCAAAACTAGTGGGATGGCTCAAGAAAGCAAGCCCTCTCAATCAAGCACAATTCAAGACTGCAATTTGAAGCCATTACCACCATCAAACCCAAAATCCATGGAGCCTAAATCTCCAAAATTAACAAGTCAATTTTGCAAATTTGAGGCAATTGGTTGTGCAAACCTTCTATATATAAGTCCAAACATCTTCCCATGTGCTTCTTAGTCGAGTTTAGACCGAAAAACCCCCTTCTTCCTCCTCTCCGGCCGCACTCCAACCCGACTCCGGCGACATCTCCATCCTCCTTCAGCATGTCCAACGGTCAAATTGGACGCCCCAACTTCTTCCCCAAGCTCTTCCAACACTAGCCAACCATAGCTAGGTCGCCCTAGCCCCTTTGTCGTCGCCGCTCCTCCCACCATAGTTGTCTTCTTCTCCACGTCCGGCCGACCAAGTCGGACGTGGTTCCCCCTCCTTTCATCCCATTAAGTACCTTTCTAGCTTCTTCTCTTCTTATAGATTAATTTAGGCTCTTTAGAATTAGGTTTTAGTCCAAATTCCTCACCGTCCTCCTTTGCGGCCAGCGAAGCTTAGCTCCCTAGCTTCCTCTCTTCTAGATTAATTTAGGCTCTTTAGAATTAGGTTTTAGTCCAAATTCCTCACTGTCCTTCACGACCGACGAAGCTCCGACGAGCTTCAAACGATAGCCACATGCCACCATCCTCTCATCCATTTAGCCCACAAGAATCCTCACACCTTAAGAAGCAAAAGCCCTCAAGAAATTTGGGCTTTTGACTCCCCAAATGTCCAACCAACCAACCCATCCCCATTCCACATCAGCCTCCACCGTCCAGCTGCCCTAGATCACGAAACACCAAATCACGACCACCATTACATTCCTTACACCACGGCAGAGCTTCCCAACTATCTAATTGGAGCCAAGGGCTCGTATTGTGTTTTCAGGTGATTCGCTAGCCAACCCCTCTTCTCCGATGACATTGAGCTTCATTCGTGAGCAATCCAAGAAGGAATCACTCTCTCGCATGGATTTGTCGTGGAACCCATTTGGGCCATTGGATTGAGGATCCAAGGGCTATCTTGCATCGATTCAAAAGCAACTTCCACGACGAGGAAAAGAAAAAAACAAAGAGGAGGGGGAGTATTAGTCCCACCTCGTTGAGTGTAGAGTTCAAGTTTTGCATAAATTGGTTTTTGCACAGGCTATACACCATGAACACAAGGAGTCGAGTCCCCTCTTTCACGAACATACGCACACACCCGCACATGTGTCGGGCACCTGAGCGCGAGCCTAGGCCGGATTTTGGGGTTCTTAGGCCAGCTCAGTAAACTAGGTCTGAACCGATTTAGGTCGGATTTTGAGACATACTTGTGGCCCTTGGTTGACGGATTGAGGCTAGTTTTGGCTTGCCTTGAGTTAAAGTACAGACGTCTAGACTTGGATTTGATTTCCCACTTTAAGACGTCTGAGGGTTAAGGTAGATGTCTGATGGCTGTGAATTACATTGAGTGTTGAGGTTATTTGTGCTAGTTGAAAACAAAATTTTTTTTGTCCCCTAACACGTCATTTATTTTTGAGATTTGAGAGTTCATTTACGTATTTGAGATTGATATTCAATGCATATTATATTTCTTTTTGCATCAAGCTATTGCACTTCATTTTGCATTCATTTAATTAGTGGTTGAATTGCACATTATTGCTTCCTAAGATAACCTCAGAACTCACATTTCGAGCATTATAAATTTTAAATGTTGATTTGCTTTTGTTAACCATACTACGTGTTTCTAAAACTCAACGAAAGCGCGTTAGCATTGAACAAGGACATGTAAGGCTAGGTTACACCGTAAGTTATAAAACCTGGATTTAGAATTTATGTAATAGGAGTTATTATGTGTTTGTGTTTGCTTTACATAGAGTTACAGAGGGAATAGTGTACTTTTTGTTTAGTGAAGGTGCACAAGCGGAGTTATCATATGACATGACTAGGCATGTTTATTAGAAAAGGAGGTTAGAAGGTTGGATAAGTTGTAAAATGCCATTAATTTCCCAAGTAATAAGCTAGAAGATGAGTTTAAATGGAGCAAGAGAGGATATTTGGGTTATTTTCAAAACTTCTACCTGTCTTGTAAATGGCAAGAGGATTTCAAGAGCAAGGTCTTCCAAATGTAAACCTAAACTCAGGTTTCACAGAATGAGGGGCAACCCACCCTCGAAGAGGTGATAGGATAACCTCGACCAAAAACAGGAGATATCACTCAATTTCGAGGGTAATCCCTCCGTGGTAAAGAAGCACATAACTTTCTGGAGCATAAATGTACAAGTTAAACTAGCACTACAGGAAAACCATTTAGTGAACTAGATACAATTCTGAGATGTCCTTTCCTGTTCTATAGCATCTCTGAATGAATGTATATCGCACTCCTTCCTCCAATCAACTAAATGGGAATCAATTTTGAGCCCCATTCTTCAAAGTGGTGAAAACCATCCAATTAGAGGGCTCAGAGTGCAAGTTGAAACTTGATGATTCACTAAGGATTAGCTGAGCAATATTTTGAGGGGCACACTTAGATGAGGAATGCAAGGCAATTCCACTTCCCTTCCTCAGCTAGGTAGTGTATCAGAATGTATTTCATGTAAGAACAACCCCCAAATTGTCCTCTCCGAACAGGTTGTCTGCTATAGCTCAACTACAAGGGTCAACAGGTTGTAACTCGTAATGGTATATAATGCACTACAACTCTCAATTAAAGAATCGACCCAACACCAGATATAAAACAAATGAACTGCACCTCACACTTATTGCACATCAACTCATCTATCATGTTCAACCCACAACTTTATCCTACCACATACCAAAACATCCTTTTTCAACTTACCCTACTTCTCACACTATCTAGCCTAAACAATTGCACACCAACGAAAATGCAACCTTGGGGACATTCGATAATGGAACAAAATCTAATTGGCATAAGTTGGTAGGCAGAATAAATGAAGAAGTGCTTGGTTAGATGGTAAAATAAGTGGTGAGTTGCATTTGAGGTGAATTGATGTTATTAGTATTGTCTAGTTTGAGTTTGGTAAGTGACAAGATAAACAATATGTTAGATGTGTTGCCTTGAAAACTACAACGTAAAGTTATCCCTTCTATGTCTATGCAGCACACTACAGTGAGTATCCCACAGAGACAGTATAACCCAAGTGGTTACCCCAAAATCCTCCTTTCAATTTGAAAGGGCCTCTTTGAATGTACTTCACCTCTGGTACCTCTACCAGTGCCCTATAATGATTGTAACACCTTAGCATCCGAGGTGACAGCAGAATCTTTTGTTCTATGGCAAGGGTAAATGTACAGGGCCTCTTTTGGCCCATTGTTCCGTCTCTCTCATCAGGCCTGTGCCCTTTTGGGTACTGCAGAGGCCGATGCATATCTACATGGTAAGTTCTCTGTTTCTCTTTGTTCTATAATTGATGCACCTTCAGTTCCAGCTCCCAGTTCCTTCAAAGCTGAAGTGGACCGAGGCCACTGAGAAAGGTACCAACCATGTAGTGGCTAAAACTTTCTCCTTTCACAAATACTCCTTTCAATCTTTAGAAGACTGACATTTCACGATTATGAACCTCTAATCAGATCCAAATCATGGATGCAAATCAGGTAAATCCTTTGCAGTCAAGGGAACTTGTATAAATCAAAACTTGGGACTAATTGATGAAGAAAGTTGTTTGCTGGTAGAGGTCCACTTCCCCGGAGAAGGTTGGGATCATCTTAGCATCTAATAGTCTCATCAAACGGAAATGTGTGGAATGTTGATCATAGAAGCACTATGATCAAGTTGAGCACTAACATGAGTATGCATACAAATAAGATGCCTACATGCATGTATAGTAGAAGAAAATGAATCTTCATATTTCATTGAAAAGAACCCAATACCTCTTTATAGAGAGAGATATGGGTAAATAGCAATACATATCCATAAAGAAATATGGATACTGATGTTATGTGCATCTTTTTAGGGTACTTCAGGAGTCGGGTACCAATGTTATCATCCTATCCACCACAAGCATTACGTTAACATTGATGTGACTTTTCATGAGACGACATCATACTTTTCTGTTGCTGGACAGATGAGTGTTCATGATGATGCTGCTCCCATGCCTATTCCTTTAGTTCCACTTGAGGCGATTCCGATCTCTACACCTCTGTCGACTTCTTCAGAGTCTACTACCCCCATGATGACTACTAGAGATTGCATGTCTGCTACAGACATATAGTAGACCTCATGCGACACTATAGAGGCCTCTACCTGCCCTAATGACTAATCTTCCACAGGCAGTCGAGATGGGTTCTAATGACAGTGATCGTCTAGTTAGACTTGATCCCCTTAACAGTGCAAATCAGCATAGTAGTGAGATTCCCTCTGTAGAAACTCGGCCAATGATACCATATGAGTCTGATCTTCCTAATGCCATTAGGAAGGCACCCCGCACGTGTGAGTCCAGATGTCGGGTTGCAAGCAATTTGGCTACGAATGGTCTTGGTTCTCAGTTTAACAGCTTCTGTCATGCTGTGAAGTGTTGGATCCCAAGTCTATCTACTTTGAAGTGTTGCCATCTCGTCCTACATGGCTTGACGCCACTTTGGATCAAGCATGACCTTCTGGTAGGTAGACGGAATAGGTGAAGCTGTAAGTGCCTAGCAAAAGCTGCTAAACGGAGAACTAAGACCATATGTAGCCAAACTACCTGCAATATGATATCTGGATTCACACATGCGAGGCGCCTTCCTAATCGCAATAGGAAGATTAGACTCATCTGGTATCTCTGACTGAGTCTCTGCAGAGAGAAACTCACTACTACGGTGATCTACACTATCAAGGGGATCAGGTCTAACTAGACGATCTCTGTCCTTAGAGCCCATCTCAACTGCCTGTAGAGCATTAGTCACTGGAGCAGGTAGAGGCCTCTGTAGTGTCGCATGAGGTCTACTATATGTCTGCAGCGAACCACGCAATCTCTGGTAGTCATCCCAGAAGGTAGTAGACCCTAAAGAAGTCAGCAAAAGTGTAGAGATTGGAATCGCCTCAAGTGGAACCAGAGGAATAGGCATGGAAGTAGCATCATCATGAACACTCGTCTATCTAGCAACAGAAAAGTATGATGTCGTCTCATGAAAAGTCACATCAGCGCTGACATAATGCATGTAGTGGATGTGATCATAACACCGGTACCCCTTCTGACTCCTGGAGTATCCTAAGAATACACACTTAACAGCGCGAGGAGCAAACTTGTCACGACCTAGTGATGGCACATGAACAAAAGCAACACATCCAAAGGTCTTCGGGAACACATGAAAAAGCTCGCCATTTGGATGTAATAGAAGAATAGATATCTATTCATAACAGACTAAACTCGGCATCTTGTTAATAAGGTAACACGCCGTCAAAACAGCATCCCCCCAGTATCTCTGTGGAACACTGTGGTGAATAAGTAGAGTACGGGCAACCTCCACTAGGTGTCTATGCTTCCTCTCTGCAACCACATTCGACTATGAAGTATGGGAACAAGTGATCTAGTGGATAATTCCATGAGTCCTGTAAAACTCAGTAAGTCTAGTAGTGAAGAACTTGAGGACATTATCTGTCCGTACAATCTTTACCATGGCAGAATACTGAGTCATGATCTTCAAGAGAAGAGTCTCCATGATACGTCCAACATCTCCCTTGGTCTTCAAAAGGAACACCCAAGATACTCTGGTGAAATCATCAACGACTACGAGATAATACCGATGTCCCATCCTATATGAAACTCTACTCGATCCCCAGACATCCATATGGGGTAATTCGAAAGCAACCGTTGAAGAGAGGTACTGGTAGGAAAGGAGGATCAATGATGCTTACCTAATTAGCAAGCATTACATCGAATGGTCGTGGCAGGTGAAATGTGTGGAATCACCCTTCTAAGATGATCAAGAGGCAGATGACCTAGAAGAGTGTGCCACTATAAAGCACTCCCACCATCATATCTGCTGGCTCCAGCAAAAGCATCCTAGCCAAGGTGATAAAGACCATTCTCCTGTGTACCTCTGGTAATGGTCTTCCCAATACACTTATCCTGAACAATGCATCCTATATCATTAAAGATAACCCTACAATGAAGATCCTTCGTGATCCTACTCACAGATAACAAGCTCATGGGAAACTTCGGTACGTGTAGTGTTCCTGGCAGCCGCAACGTAGGGGTCACATACGCTTTCCCCCTGGCCAACAACTAGACCCTGCCTGCCATTAGTAACCTGTACCATTCTCCCTGATACAACGGAATTGAGTGACCTGAAATAGGCCTAATCTCCACAAAGGTGCTATGAAGCACCAAAATTGACCAACCATCCTGCACCACAGTGACTCTTGCCATGCTTCTACATCATCACGCCTGCACACTCCACCATCCCCATCACGGTAGCGGCATCCAATGCCATCTCTGCTCCTCTTGAGATTGGCATTGTGCCAAGCATGGACCAAGGGAATCACCACGAGCTAAAATTTGCCATCTTTGAGCCACATAACTGGAGAAAGATACCACGAACACGATTTGAATATAATATTCAGATCTGAAAATTCTAATATCAGTCGAAATACGTCTTGAACATGAAATCTAGAGTCAAGAGGTTGTAGAAATCATGCCAAAAAATAGAGATCTAAAAAGGACTTTCAAATAATGAAATAAGTGATCTTGGTCAGATTGGACCCCAAGTGTGAAGATCTAGGATCACGGATACCTAAACCTCCACGCTAGAGGCACAGAAAGATCAGACCGACTGCACAAGGACCTGGAGAAGGCCCTGCAACCTACTGCACAGGGAGAAGAGCCCCCCCCCCCCCCCCCTGCACAGTCTGTCAAGCATCGCTGGGGTTGCGCTGCCTGTGGGTGTGCCGCCGGTGACGCTGCACTGCCTATGGGTGCACCACCGCCGCCGGTGGAGGTGTTGCATCGCTTCACAGGGCAGAGAGAGTGCCGCCACCGCTTGTGGAGCACCAGTGGAGGTGCTGCGCCGCTTCACGGGGCAGAAGGAGGTGCGACTCGCCATCCCCCCCCCCCCCCCCCCCCCCAGGCGTGTGAGGCCCTGGTGGTGCCTCTCGCCGGTGAGGAGGGGAGGTTGGTCCGGCGGCGGCGGTGGAAGAAGAGAGAGAGAGAGAGAGAAAGGGTTGAGTTGTTGGGGTTTTAGGGTTTCTATTTGGTGGGATACCAAAACCCAATCTAGGACCGCGCTCTGATATCAAGTAGAAGAAAATGAATCGTTATAAGTCATTGAAAAGAACTCAATACCTCTTTATAGAGAGAGGTATGGGTAAATAACAATATATATCCACAAAGAAATAACAAATAATAAAATGTTAGATAAATAGGAGTATCAACATGTACATTTTGAAACAGAAAAATGATCATTGATAGATATAAGCAGCAAGAAAGAAAAAGGCACCTGAAACCTGGCAACTTTTAGCTAGCATCTGAAAAGATCAGATCAGTTACCAGCATTTGCCCAACATTTCATAAGTAAATGCCAGTTACAACATCTTGTCTGGAACTTCCTCATTGGCTAGATTGTTATCTGTGAAGTGAGCTCGCACTTTTTCTGAGACAGCATTTACAAATGCAAAAATAAAAACAGCAGCATTGAGCACCACGTGATTGGAACACCCAATGGAAAAGCTACACCGTCATTATTTCCTGAACACAAAAGCATGATGTCAGGACCAAATGAAAAGGAACAACTTAGTCTCAAAAACTTGTAGATGATCGCATAAGTGGTGCCTTTTGCATGCTTTCATTCATCAGAGAATCTTTTTTTTTTTTTTATGTTTGGCATTGTTATGCAATTCTGAATGTCTTGCCCTAATGGGTGATCGAAGATTCAAGAAAAAGGAAAATGGTCAAGTGACCAATTTTAAGAAGCCAAAGGGAGAACACGAGATTTTCATTTTCACATCTCTTTTAGCCTTTAGAGAGGCTCATATAGATCAAGACATTAGGAAAGCTACTCGTACAAGAAATAGCAACCTCTGGGGATAAACCTGCTATCTAGCAAACGAAACAGTTCATCCTATATTTTTACGACATGCTCAGACATGAATGTAGAGCATTTTATGTCATCAGAAGGGCCTAAAATTGTCCCTAATGTAAGTGTTTCTATCCTTCCACAAAGGAGAATCAAAGGATCCAAAATTTAGCAGAATCCAACAATGTCTTTGCCTAGAACCCCAACCCTCCGTCCCTTAAATCCCTGACTCAACCAAGTCGCATCTGCTTGACTAACCTCTAAGTTTCTAACAGTGGGACGAACTGATTGATCTTATTCCTTAGAAATGAACCCAATACCTCTGTGTAGGAAAAGCTATTTGGGTAAATATCAGGGCATGTCTAAATCAATAATAAAAATAACAAAAGTGGTAAAACAACTAGAATAAATAAGAGTCTCAACACTCCCTCTCAAGCTAGAACATAGATGTCAATCATATTTAGCCTAGAACAGTAATAGTCAAACACCGATCAAGGTAGAGGCTTCATGAACACATCGATAGTCTAATCCTCAGATGCAACATAAGTTTCATATAGCAAATCATGCTATATGAGATCTCTGGTGTAGTGGCAGTCAACCTCAACGTATTTAGTGTGCTCATGGAACATTAGGTTGTTGTCTATATCTGTAGTCGCCCGATTGTTGCATCTCATCTCCATAGGTTCCTCAATCTGAACATGCAAATCATGCCGTAGAGACCGTATCCAAACCATCCCTGCAGTAGTCTGAGCCATCGCCCTATACTCTGACTCTGCACTGGAGCGAGGAACTATCCCATACTTCTTATTCCTCCAGGTAACCAGATTACCAGCCATAAAGGTACAGAAACCAGTAGTGGATTTCCTGTCAAGTACACATCCTGCATAATCAGCATTGGAATATCCTACCACTGTCATAGGAGAGCCTCTTTGAAAGAGAATCCCACAACCTGGTGCTCTCAAGTATCTCAGTACCTGCATAACTACCTGCCAAGGCAGCTTCGTCGGCCTCTCCATAAACTAGCTAAGTTTGCCTACTGCCAAGGCAATATCAGGTTTGGTGATAGTCAGGTATAACAGCTTACCCACAAGCTATCTGTATGCTCTCCTATCAGCTGCCTCTGTCTCTCCATCATGAAGATGTGCCCTGGAGTCCATAGGAATATTGGCTAGCTTGGACTCCAACATACCTGCCTTCTGAAGAACATCCAACGCATATTTGCGTTGGGAAAGAACAATCTCATCTCTGCTCTTAATGACCTAAATCCCTAAGAAATATCTAAGCTAGCCCAAATCCTTTATAACAAACTGCTTTGCAAGAGACTCCTTGACCTGCCTTATCCCAGCTTCATCATCGCCAGTGATAATCAGATCATCTACATAAACCAGTAGTGCTACTATGCCATTCTTCGTTTTCCTGACAAACAGAGAGTGATCTGAAGAAGACCTCTTCATCTCCATCCTCTACAACACATTTGAGAGCTTCTGAAACCAGGCTCTTGAGCTCTACTTTAGGCCATAGATGGCCTTCCTAAGTCTACAAACACTCCCCCTTAACCTCAAAACCCGAGGGCTGCTGCATGTAAACCTCCTCTTGAAGATCGCCGTAGAAAAAGACGTTCTTCACATCAAGCTGGCGTAACTACCAATCTCTATGAGCAACAACAAAGATGAGTACCAGAACAGTGGCAAACCGTGCAACGGGGGAGAAAGTATCAAAAAAGTTCACCCCATAGGTATGGGTAAACCCCTTTGCCACCAACCTAGCCTTATACCTCGAAATAGACCCATCAGGGTTGTACTTCAAGGCAAAAACCCATCTAGAGCCAACTAGTCGCACGCCTGTAGAAAGTGAGGTGAGATCCCAAGTCTATCTACTCTGAAGCATTGCCATCTCATCCTCCATGGCTTGATGCCACTTTGGATCAAGCATAGCCTGCTAGTATCTAAACAAAATGTGCGAGGCTATAAGTGCCTAACAGAAGCTGCTAAACTGAGGAGCAAGACCATCTATATCCAAACTACCTGCAACATGATATCTAGACTCACATGTGCAGGGCGCCTTCCTAATGGCAATAAGAAGGTCAGAATCATCTGGTATCTCTAACCGAGTCGCTGCAGAAGGAGCCATACTACTGTGGTGATCTGCACTGTCAAGGAAATCAGGTCTAACTAGACTATCACTGTCATCAAAACCCACCTCAACTGCCTGTGGAATATCAATCACTGGTGCAAGCGATGGCCTCTATAGTGTCGCATGAGGTTTACTATATGTGTGCAGAGGACCATGCAATCTCTGATAGTCATCCAAGGAGATAGTGGATCACGAAGAAGTCGAGTGAGGTGTGGAGACCAGAATCACCTCAAGTGGAACAGGGGGAATAGGCATGGGAGCTGCATCATCATGAACACTCGTCAGTCCAACAGCAGAAAAATATGTTGTCATCTCATGAAAAATCACATCAACGCTGATACAATGTCTGTAGTGGATGGGATCATAGCATTGGTACCCCTTCTGACTCCTAGAGTACCCTAAGAAGACGTACTTAACAACGCAACGAGTAAGCTTGTCACGGCCTGGTGATGGCATATGAACAAAAGCAACACACCCAAAAATCCTGGGAGACACATGGAAAAGCTCACCATCTGAATGTAATGAGAAAATTGGTATCTGCTCGTGACGGACTGAACTTGGCATCCTGTTAATTAGGCAGCAGGCTGTCAAAACAACATCACCCCAGTATTTTTGTGGAACACTATAATGGATAAGTAGAGTGCGAGCAATCTCTAACAGGTGTTTGGACTTCTGCTCTGCAATCTCATTCTGCTGTGAGATATGGGGACAAGTAGTCTGGTGGATAATACCACAAGTCCTATAAAACTCCGTAAGCATAGCAGTGTAAAACTCGAGGGCATTATCTATCCGTACAATCTTCACTATGCCAGAATACTGAGTCCTGATCCCCAAAAGAGGCGTCTCATAACACTTCCAACCTCTGCCTTATTCTTCAGAAGAAACACCCAGAACACTTCAGTAAAGTTATCAACGACAACAAGATAATAGCAATGTCACATCATATCTAGAACTCTACTTGATCTCCAGACATCCATATGGAGTAACTCAAAAGCTGTCGTTAATCCAGGAGAAACACTAGCAGAAAAGGAACAATGGTGCTTACCTAACCAACAAGCGTCACACCTAATAGTAGTGCCAGGTGAAATATGTGGAATCACCCACCTGAGACAATCCAGAGGTAGGTGACCTAGACGCAGATGCCACTATAAGGCACTCCCACCATCATACCTGCTGGCTCCTGCAAACAAGTACCTGGCCAAGGTAATACAGACCATTCTCCTTTGTACCTCTAGCAATGGTCTATTGTTACAACCCGAACCCGGCTCCACATGGATCCCAGGGTTGGGGAGCTTCGACTAACCCAAGACCTAGTCGTCTAACGAGAAATAACATCACAAAAGGAAATAATCCACACATGTAACATAGCTAGAACTTCAAGTAAATGACAGGAAACAAGTAATTTCGTAAACAAAACCATGAGAAAAACAAAGATCCTTAACATAGCCATCACAACTATAAATGAAAATGGAAACAGAACTAAAGGTTCTAAACCAGAATACTGGTGACAATAGTAGGAAAAGTCCAACTATAGTAAAAACGGAAACGGACTAAGGCTAGGCTCGACTAGGCCTAGCACCCTCTACAGCCGGTGGTACTGGCTACTCATCTCCCTGACCTGAACACAAGTAGTAGTCATCAGAAAAAGCTGAGTAGAGTGGCAAGTGCAAAATTAATTGATGTACTTGAATGTAAAATCTGTAACATTTCAGATAGTTGTAAATGTTTCATACCAGTTCATATTTTGTTTCCATTTAATGTTTAAAATATTCTAACAAAGGGTTTCAGTATCTCTTGATTCATCCGTTCCCTAATGGAACGATCTTGCTGCAGTTTTCCCCACGATGCAGGATGTACGCGTGATACTCTCCTAGCCGAGAGAATACCTCGCGTTTGTCCTACACCCAGTCTACCACCCTGGGGTCATGGTCGCGACGTAGCGGTAACTACGACACACACGATAAACGCATGAGAAGCTATCCTGCCCTACATGCAATCAGTCCTTTCCACTAATGGATATGCTCTAAGTCATACAGTATAGAGCAGAACAGGGGTCGAGTCCCTTACCAATCCACGTACCCTCGCCCGACTATCCCGTTGGTCCTATGGGCCTAACAGGAGTCGATGTAGGAAGGCCATTCCTGCCCTGGGTCCTAACCCAAGGAAAAGCTAGCTCTCTCCCTACACAATGAGGTGATTAGCTCTCCCCGGTATGTACGTACACAAGGGTCAGCTCGCCCCCAAACTAGAGTCCAAACAACAGTCGTAACCCACTGTAGACAAGTTATTCCATCTTTATCAGAGTTTCATATCACAGCAGATAAGTTATTCTTCTAGTTCTCCACAATATTTGTTTATAAATCCTTTAATTCTGGTTCACATACCAACGAATTAACATGCAACTCCATTTATATTTAGATTCCAAATGTGGAAATAGACAATTCGATGCATTATAGTAAAAGCATTTATCTCAACCGTTAGGGTTATCGTTCTCTCACAACAAGAATTTATCATTCTTCACATATGTAACAAGTATAAAGCTCATAAACTAAGGTTTAGGGCATGCTGTGTCTCTAAGACAGAGCAGTTATCGATTTCATTCACTAAACGCATTTGCAGAATCTTAATAATTCATTAACTACTTGTATCATGCATTCAAAAATGGAACTAAACATATTGGGACAAGAAGACCACTCTACCTAGAGGTATGGAGGATATAGGAGCACGAGCGGCAAATCCCGACGCCTCCGCAGGTCCCGTACATGCCACGGACTTGGAGCCTACACCAAATTAATTGTCAAAAGGGGCATCCAACACTTTGACCGACATTTCAGTATACAAAATTTATTTAAAACAATGTAGAAACGGCTCTAAAATGTAGGAATTTCGAGAGCTTTCCAACGATACCTTGGTTGCACAATTCCGACCTCATTTGGGCCCTGAACCGACCTAAAAACCCTCCCTGGTTCGCTTGAATCGAGTCGGGTTGGTTGGTCTAGCTGGACCAACCACCCTCTGCAGCAAGTGCGCACTCCCTACTGCTATCAAACGTCTGGAGCGAGTCCCAGACGTCTTAAATGCTCGCAGAACCCCCACCTAAAGTTCCTGTTCCCACTCCGCCGTCTACTGCTAGTCCCAGTCGTCCGAGACTTTACCCAAACGTCTAGTACCACCCTCATACGTCCAAAAATGCCCTGGACGCCGTGCGCACGTCTCCCCAGGCAAACTCACTCTGCGCAAGTGTTGATTCCCCACGCAGCTCACTCCTCGAGGCCGTCCCTCCCGCAGGCACTTCGTGCAGGCAGCGTCTCGAGTCTCGTGCATTCCCGGACGTCTGAACTGCGCCCCGACCGTCTGTAGAGGCCCCCAGCCATCTACAGGGTGTGGTGGACGTCCGATGCTCGCGAATCTTTCCCCGCTTCGCACACCGAAGGCGTCAAGACAGCGGCTGCAGCGCCTCGCACCGCGTGCTTCTCGCACCGTGCACCACTGCAACCTTCCCCATGTCGCTCGTCCTCCCTCTCCCTCACTCTTTGCCGCTCTCCCTCTCCCGCACTCATGGTTTGCAACGGGGAAAGGGGGTAGGGTGTGCCGCTCAAGGTGGTGTGGAGGGTGGAGGGGTGGTGTGTGGAAGGGGTTTTAAAGGGTAGCAGGTAGGGTTTTAGGACTCATGGAGTTTCAGGAAAATTGTGAGAACAGTCCTAGGTTCTTAGGGTTGTTTACATGGGGTCAAAAAGGTGAGAAAATGGGGTGTAAAATTTATGTTGAGCCCCCTACGAGCCAAAATAACCCGGATACGGTCCCTACGTGGATTTCCTAATGCACGAAATTTTACGCCAAAACCCTACAGTGTAGGAAAACCCAAATGGCCCCTAGAGAGGGTCATTTAATCTAGCCAGTGAACTTATCCTAAACAATACATCTAACCTCATCAAAAATAACCCTGCAATGAAGATCCTTCATAATCCTGCTCACGGACAACAGACTCATGGCAAACTCCGGTACATGTAGTGCTCTCAGCAACCGCAAAGTGGGGATTACAAACACTTCCCCTTGGCCAACAACTGGAGTGTGCCTACCATCAGCAACCTGCACCGTTCTCCCTAGTGCAACAGAACTCAGTGACTGGAAATAGCCTTGATCCCCACAAAGATGTTGTGAGGCACTAAGTCAACCAACCATCCTGCACCATGATAACTCCTATCATGCTCCTCCAGCATGAAATCTGCATACACCACTCTCCCCATCATAGTGGTGGTATCCAATGCCATCTCTGCTCCTGAGATTAGCATTATGCCCTTACGATGCCAAGACAAGGAAGGACCCCCTTTGCATGACTAGAGGGTGTGCATGGCCAAGGGAACGACCCTGCATACACACAGCAAGAGAGAGGGCCTTATGCGCCACCACCTAAGAGGAGAACTGCACTGCCGCCGCCACCGAAATCAGATCTAAAATATTTTCTTCAGATCTGCAGAACCACGATTGGATTACGAATCACGTGATCAAACATAAAATCTGGGCGATTAAATCCTCGAAAATCATGTCAAATGCTCATGAGATCCCTCCGAATGATAAGAGAGACACGCTAGGGTCAAGAGGGACCCTTAGCGGCCCTGAAAAGACCAACGAAGGCACTGCAGGAAGGAGGATCTAGCCCAAATCCACCGACGATGCTCCTGCTGACCGGTAAACTGCTATTGCTGCACTACACGCACTGCTGCAGATTGTCCTCGTGCCACTGCAGACCTACCTCACACCGCTGCGCCGCCGCCTTGTGCTATAAACGAGCGCCGTTGCCTCACGCTACAAGCCTTCGTGCCACAATAGACTTGCCTTGCGCCACTGCGCTGCTACCTTGCGCTACAAGCTCTTGCCGCCTCTGCACACTGCCGCTACAGGTCCTGCTACCGCCAAGTGCGGCTGCTGCTCAAAGGATGCCCCTAGTTGTAGCACCTTGGCAGCACTACAACCGACGGCGGAGAGATCCACTAGATTAGGGTTTCGGTGGGACGATTTTGGAGGCTTGTTTGGGTGAGATACCCAAGCATCGATCTAGGATTGCCACTCTGATACAAAGTGGGATGAATTGATTAATCTTATTTCTTAGAAATGAACCCAATACCTCTTTATAGAGAGAAGTTTGAGTAAATAACAGGGCATGTCCAGATCAATAATAAAAATAACAAAAGTGGTAAAACAACTAGAATAAATAAGAGTCTCAACACTAACATCTACTTTGGCTATGGATAATACAAGTCAAAAGGCACGGACTGCCACCCTCACAAAAACAGTGTTGCTTTGAGTTTCTTTAGCAAGAACAAATAACAATATGGGTGGCAATAAAGTTTGTTTCAAACAATATTTCCTGCTCCAGACCCCACATTCTTATCCTTTAAAGACAATTACACAATAATACAATCCCAGTTTTTTTTTTAACAATGGGATTTTATAAGATACACTGCCACAATACCAATGCACTTATTCTAGCATACGTCAATTTCCTTTACGCTGCAATGGCCAACAATTTTCACAAGAAGTTTGAAACCATGATGCAATGGGACTATTACCAATAGGCAGCTATGTAAATAATGTACAACACACCACACTAGAGTTGAAACTACCTTCTCCTTTTCTTGTAGGATTGCATCTATCTTCTTATTGTATGCATCTGCCACTTCCTAAAGTGAAAAGGTTATGAGGTAGATCAAATGCTAGCATTCAAATCAGAGAAATTTTGCTTCCTGCACATTGACACTAAAGAAAGGTCCAAGTATAAAATATTAGATTTCATAAAAATGTGCATTTCGGAACCTGAAATTCAATTGACAAATCCCTGACATTGTCTCCAGACAGCTTTTTTGCCTGTTCACAAAGGAACATGGAATTCAATAGATGCAATTGATGCATTCAATAAAAAAATTCAGTAGTGCATCTGCAGAATTCAATTGTTCCGTTGAATGTTTGATTTTTTTTCTTTAAGATCAACCACATTGTACAGTATTGAATGTTAGGCTATCAACTATAGGCATGTGAAAAAGATGTATCTCACATAAATGAAGATGTTAAAATAGATATATGATCATACAAGAAATGTCTGTATTTCAAATAAGATTATCCAAAAAAAGATTGAGATGGCACCAATAGAAGATAAAATGAGAGAGACATGTTTGAGGTGATTTGGACACTTCCAAAGAAGATCATTAAATGCCCCAATCAAGAGAACTGAGAAGTTAGGAGTTGAAACTGCTAGGAAGGGATGAGAAGGATCAAAGAAATGTTGGAAAAAATTTTATTAAATATAACCTCAATTACTTCAATTTAAACCCAAAAATGACTTTAAACAAATCTAAGTGGATGCACAGAATCCATGTAACCCACCCCAGTTAGCATGGGAGAAGACTTGGTTGCTGTTATTATTGTTGTTGTTCGTAACTTTGATTTTTTTTTTTTTTTAAAGTACAAACCTTCCCAAGTTTCTCAAAAGTTTTCAATGCATCTCTTCGTATGTTCCGGACAGCAGCCTGCAAAATGTAATGCTAGTTATAGCTCACAAACAGTGAATAAAAATGATAAACAAAGGAGAACTTCTACAGAAAAAGGAAACAAACAGAATGCGGCACTGTAATGAAGCTGTGTAAGAAGGTTCTGATTGCTGGCAAAAAAATAGCGGCACACATTATTGCTTCCTTCACCAAAATTTGCCACCATAAAGTTCATGCAGATTCATCTATGACAGTTCTAAAGAACATACGTACTAAAGATTGATGCAGCCAAAGTGCAGTCATCTATATATCACCTTCAAAGAGAAAAGATAATACATCTTCAAGGAAATTGAACAACAGCATCCAAAGATCTCTACACAAAGAAACCCGAACACAAGGATGAAAAGAAAAAGGAATTGCATTTGTCTGCACCATGCAATCTTGAGTTGCTCTAAAGTAGTTCTGCACACTATAATCATAACTGTGGCTAATTTGAATAATCATATCTTTTCTTACCCACAACTGGTAACAAGATGACCGTTAGATACAGCTAGCTCAAATCAATTGAACTCACTGTTCTAGGAGGGTCCAATAATAGGTAAATAGCTACCTGATGGGTAAAGGGTTATGGATATGAATTTCACTTGTCAGATGGATAACTGGGTAGGATATGAGTATAAGCTCTGTAAAATGATTATGGGGCCCGAACCCAACTCATTCACATCTCAATTTCTTGCAACTAGAAAATCTGTCACTAAGCTTACTAAGGGTGGTAGGAATCCCTTGACTTGGAGGAGGAAATAAGTCATGATCTCCAATCTAGTATAGAGTCAAAGCACTGAGTCATATCCAAACACCAACCAAGATGATGTGGATATGATACGTTCTTAATGACTCGCATGTTTCTATTGATTCATCCATGCAGGTATGATGTGATAACAATGTTGACTCATATATTACAAATAACCTAATGCTTCATTAAAGGAGCAAGTAACTTCCAGGTGGACTACCACTACGACGACAAAGGCGGTTCAAAGGGACTCATCAATACTACCCAGCTCTCATCGAAAGACCAAACTATAAATGCCTTTGACAAAGCACTTCCCAAGATATCCTTTGATAGATTTTCTTCTAAGCTAAGCTTGAGGAAAGTGACAAGATTATTACAATTATTTGTTTTTGATCTTGTTCATTTTCTCTAACTTATAAATATAAAATAAAATTCAATATATTAACATATCAATCTATTTATTCACAAACAACTAGGAACCTGATTGGTAGCTAAATTTATATCCATCATTCCACTCAAGATTTACTTGTTTGTTAACAGTTTTTCAAGGATATGATTTCCATTTTTTGATATACATACAGATATTTTTCTCATATCTATACGGTAATCATGTGTATATGCATTCAACTACTTGTCCCCCTTTATGTTGAGTTATAATGTAGATGGGTATACAGATTGATAACACCCTTCTTTTTTGTTCCTGAGTGAAGAAAACCCAGGTCATCATCAAGAACTGGGGTGAGTTCCCTCCTATGATTTTTCCCTTTAGGGTTTTCCACGTAAATCCATGCATGTCTTTTTGCTTGTGATACTTTTCTAGAACAAAATATCACATGATAGTTGTAATAAGTAATAACTGACAAACAAAAGAGCTACAACATATATAGGGGAAGCTACCTTTCCTTCTTCAGCTTGTTTATGAATGACTCTCAATAGCTCCTACATGCAACAAAATAAGTGTCAACCAAGAGATGTTACTTTATGTGTTTAACATGGTCATATATGTATCTATAACAACACCAGGCTCTTTAGCATAAAGGGAATAGCAAATGCATTAATGGAAAAATGTCATCAAGGTAAATGCAGATACTCCCAAATATTATTAGTTAAACCACTAATAGTGGAAAGAAATGACCAATCTATATTATTGAGAAAACTCTACACCTTTATATATAGAGAGAGATGTTGGAAAAAATACATAAAAGAACTAGACAAAATATAAAGATAACTAAACAGTTCCCAGTAAACATAAACAAGAAATATAAATAGAAGTATCAACACTCCCCCTCAAGTTGAAATATAGATGTCAATCATGCTCAGCTTAGAGCAGCAGTAATCAAATGCCGATCAAAGTAGAAGTGAACACATCAGCAATCTGGTCCTCTGATGCAACATAACTAGTACGTAGCAAATCACACTGTATGAGATCTCTGGTATAGTGGCATTCAACCTCAATGTGTTTGGTGCACTCATGGAACATCGGGTTGTTGGCTATATATGTACCAGCCCGATTATCACATCGCATCTCCATAGGTTCCTCAATCTGGATGTGTAAATCATGCAGTAGAGACTGTATCCAAACCATCTTTGCAGCAGTTTGGGCCATCGCCCTATACCCTGACTCTGCATCGGAGCGAGAAACTACCCCATGTTTCTTGCTCCTCCAAGTAAGCAAATTACCAACTACAAAGGTCCAGAAACCAGTAGTAGATTTCCTGTCAAGCACACATCCTGCATAATATGCATCAGAATATCCTACCAGTGTCATAGGAGAGCCTCTCTGGAAGAGAATATCGCGACTTGGTGCTTTCTTCAAGTATCTAAGCACCTGCATAGCTACCTGCCAGTGCAACTTCGTTGGCTTCTCCATAAACTAACTGAGTTTGCCTACTGCCAAGGAAATATCCGGTCTGGTAATGGTCAAATACAACAGCTTGCCTACAAGCTATCTGTACGCTCTGCTATCGGCTACCTCTACCCCCTCATCATGTAGATGTGCCTTGAGGTCTATAGGAATATTGGCTGACTTGGACCCCAGCATGCCTGTCTCCTAAAGGACATCCAACGCATACTTGCGTTGAGAAAAAACAATCTCATCTTTACTCCTAACAACCTCAATCCCCATAAAATATCTAAGCTGACCCAGATCCTTCATAACAAAATTTTTGTGCAAAAGACTCCTTGACTTGTCTTATCCCAACCTCATCACTACCGGTGACAATCAGATCATCTACATAAACCAGTAGTGCTACAATACCATTTTCCGTTTTCCTAACAAATAGAGAATGATCTAAAGAGGACCTCTGCATCCCCATCCTCTGCAACACATATAACAGCTTCTGAAACCAGGCTCTCGGGCTTTACTTTAGGCCATAAATGGCCTTCCTGAGTCTGCACACACACTCCCCCTGAACCTCAAAACCTGAGGGCTGCTGTATGTAAACCTCCTCCTGAAGATCATCGTAGAGAAAAGCATTCTTCACATCAAACTGATGTAACTTCCAATCTCTGTGGGCAGCAACAGAGATGAGTACCCGAACGGTGGCAAGGCGTGCAATAAGAGAGAAAGTATCAAAGAAGTCCACCCCATAAGTGTGAGTGAACCCCTTTGCCACCAACTGGCATTATACCTTGAAATAGACCCATCAAGATTGTATTTCAAGGCAAAGACCCATCTGGAGCCAACAAGTCGCGCACCTGTAGGAAGCGAGGTGAGATCCCAAATCCGTCTGCTCTAAAGTGCGGCCATCTCATCCTCCATGGCTTGACGCCAGTTAGGATCAAGCATGGCCTGCTGGTAGGTAGACAGAACGTGTGACGCTGTAAGCGCCTGACAGAAGCTGCTAAGCTGAGGAACAAGACCATTGATAGCTAAACTATCTGCAACACGATATCTGGACTCACATATACGGGGTACCTTCCTAATAGCAATAGGAAGGTCAGAATCATCTGGTATCTCTGATTGAGTCACTGCAGAAGGAGCCTCACTACTGTGATGATCTGCACTGTCAGGAGGATCAAGTTTAACTAGACTATCGCTGCCATCAAAGTCAATCTCAACTACCTGCGAAACATCAGTCACTGGTGTGGCCGGTAGCCTCTGTAGTGCCGCATAAGGTCTACTATATGTGCGTAGAGGACCATGCAATCTCTGGTAGTCATTCACGGGGGTAATGGAGCTTGAAGAGGTCCGTTGAGGTATGGAGACCGGAATATACTCAAGTGAAATCGGAGGAATAGGAATGGGAGCTGCATCATCATGAACACTCGTCTGTCCAACAACAGAAACATATGGTGTCATCTCATGAAAAGTCACATCAGCGCTGATATAATGCCTGTGGTGGATGGGATCATAGCATCAGTACCCCTTTTGACTCCTAGAGTATCCTAAAAAGACGCACTTAACAGCGCAAGGAGCAAGCTTGTCCCGTCTTGGTGATGGCACATGAACAAAACTACACATCCGAAACTCCTAGGAGACACGTGGAAAAGCTCACCATCTAGGTGTAACAGAAGAATCGGTATCTGCTCGTGAAAAAGTAAACTCGACATCCTATTAATAAGGTATGTCACCATCAAAACATCATCCCCCCAGTATCTCTGTGGAATATTGTGGTGAATAAGAAGAGTGCGGGCAACCTCTAAGTCCTAATCTTCAAGAGAAGAGTCTTTACAATACCTCCAACCTCTGCCTTGTTCTTCATAAGAAACACCCAGGATACTCTAGTGAAATCGTCGACAACAAGATAGTAACGGTGTCCTGTCCTGTCTGGAACTCTACTCAGTCCCCAAACATCCATATGAAGTAACTCAAAGGAAGCAGCTGCTCCAGGAGAAGTACTAGTAGGCACCTGCAAATGACTCCTAAGCAAGATGATAAAGGCCATTCTCCTTTATACCTCTGGCGATGGTCTTCCCAGTAAACTTATCCTGGACAATACATCCGACCTCATCAAAAATCACCCTATAATTAAGATCCTTCGTGATCATGCTCACGGACAACAAGCTCATGGGAAACTCCAGTACGTGTAGTGCTCTCGACAGCCGCAATGTGAGGGTCACAGATACTTCCCCCTTGCCAACAATGGGTGCATGTCTGCCATTAGCAACCTATACCGTTCTCCCTAATGCAACAGAACTAAGTGACCGGAAATAGCTCTGATCTCCACAGAGATGCTGTGAAGCACCGGAACCAACTATCCATCCTATACCATGGTAACTCCTATCATGCTTCTGCGGCATCAAGCCTGCATACTCAACCACCCTTGCCATAGCAGTGATAAGGTGGATCACCAAGAGCTAGAACTCGATATCATGGATGTAAAATCGCCAAAGCATCACTCTAGATGCATTTATCATCCAACTTATGATCTAAAATCAATATTCAGATCTAAAGACTTCACAGCCAGAGGAAAAATGATCTCTTGACCATGAGATCTAAGGCAAAGAAACCCTAGAAAACATCTCAAGAATCACAGAAATCATGTAGATCAGGTTTTAGCGCATGTTAGGACATTAGGACGTGTCCTAACAGCACTTGGGCAGGCTCAACCGACCCCAAGAACCACCATCGTGACCTACAGGTGATGGGCGGTGGAGGTGGTGGTGCTACCATGGTCTAAGGCGACGCTTCGGCGATGGGAGGTGCTGTCCCGAGGTGCTGGACCTACCGCCGAGCAGTGCTACACCCTCAGGGCAGCGTTGTGACCTCCACCCCGACCCTTAGCGCAAGGAGAGGCAGCACTGCAGGGCCTCAAGGTGGTGCTGCAGAGCCCTCAAAGAGGCCCTCAACGGAAGGAGAGGCAGCGCATGACCTGAAGGCGGTGCTGCAGAGCCCTTGAAGTGGCGGTGGCACCTTCTAGAGCTCGAGAAGAGGTCCACTAAGGCCTACTGGCAGTGCTAGCACTCAAGAAGGCGACCTGCAACTCAAGGGAGAGGAGCAGCTGGAGTTGCGACGGGCACCAGTAGCCGCTGCGACCGTTGCAGCAGCCTCCTAGGGCCAACGGCAGCTCCCGCAGGTGTAAAACAAGAAACTAGGATTTTGGTGAAGGGGTATGGAGGCTCATGAGGGGTGGGATACCAAACCGCCAACCTAGGATTGTTGCTCTGATACCAAGTGGAAAGAAATGACCAATCTATATTATTGAGAAAACCCTACACCTCTATATATAGAGAGAGATGTTGGAAAAAATACATAAAAGAATCAGACAAAATATAAAGATAACTAAACAATCCCCTGTAAATATAAACAAGAAATATAAATAGGAGTCTTAACACTAATCGGCCTGGGCATGTCAATAAGAAATAATGTTATTCACATGCAAAAATCCTAATGAAATGTGACAATACCAATCAAACTATAATTCCTTTGAAAACCTTTTTTTAAAGGAATAGACATATCTTGTTTTGTTATCTTGACATTAATAAATGAGGAACAAACTCCAAAGTTTCCCGTGGTATGAATGATGGAATTGGTTTGGCTTATGGATTGTCACATGATCAATGGATTTCTTTGTTAATACTTGGTAGAGTTTTTCTCAAACATAACAGACCATGTCCACTTACTCAAAGTAAGCACAGGTTCTCGACAAGGGTGATACTATCTTTAGGAAGGAGAATTGGCAATCATTTCCTCTAATTCCTTGATAAAAAAGAAAACTGATGGTGGAAACAATGATGAGTAAGATGATTTAGGAGCCTCTATAAATTTAAAATGAAGTGGATTGCTATCAAATCAAGATAATTAATTGCTGATTCTTTGATGCTAAGTTAATAGATAAAGTAAAGAACAAAGGGTTCAAAGTGTTTTGTATAAGTGGGTATACGGAACTTTGGGAGGGGATCGGTATAACCCTAACAACTATATACTGCAAATACCCCTCCCCTGCTTTTGTTTGTCTTGGTGAAGAAATCCTAGCCTCCTAAGAAGGAGACCTTAGGGTTCCATGGTTCACGTGATTTTTTCCTTCCATTTGAGAATGTTAAATGATAGCGTTATTTCTTATGTTTCTTTTATTTCCTATGGATCATGTCGTTATGTTTTCCACAACTCTCCTCTTTATGAAGAGATGTAAGGCTCCCATAATAAAATCAACTGATTCCATTTTCCTACTTTGTATCAGAGTTAGACCATGACTCTAGGTATCCCATCCCCAAGGCCTCCAAAACCCTATCACCGAATCCCTCTCCCTCTCTTGCTCTAACCTAGCGCTGTCATCCTCCCAGCAACAACGCGCGGCGGCGAGCAGCAGCACCACACGCGTGGCAACAGCAGCGACGCAACGGTGGCTCTGCGTGGCAGGAGCAGCACTGCAGTGACGCTGTTGTAAGGGTCGATAGCGGTGACTAGCAATAGCAGCCAACGGCGGCAGATGCGAATCCGCCAGTGGCGACTGGCAGCAATGGAGAAAGGTCCAACAGTGGCTGCTGCAGTTGACAGGAGGGAGTCTGCAACTCTGATCTAGGAGCTGCATCCCTCGTAGATGCAAGAAGGAGCCCTCGGTTCCCTTAGGGCCATCTCGAGTGTTCTCCGCACACCCAGGTTAGGCCAATGCCCATCCAAGGGGGCTTCTTTTCGAAGATGCAAATCTGAAAACGTCCTATTTCAGATCCGTTGATGGTCTCTTGGAGATAGTCATGCAACGCCAAACAGCAGTATGATTTTTCCCAGATTTATGATCTGATTTTGGGGTGTATATTTCCCTTATTGATGGTTTTGGAGTATATTCCCCTTATTGGATGATTCTTGGGGTGTGTATTCTCCTCTTTCCTTGGATGTGGTCTACTTGACACCAATGGCAGAGAGTGTGTCTGATACACCAGTGCATTACAGGAGCCACCATGGAGCAGGGTGGCCGATCGTCACAGCATCTGTGAGGTGATCAGACCTACTTCCGTTCGCTACAGCCTATCCCCCAGGGAGGAATATATAGGTGATTGACGGCAGATACACCCCAGTTAAGCGTAAAGGTAAGGTATCTGTGACCCCCAATTTGCAACTATCTGGAACGTTGTACCTGCCAGAATTCCCTCTGAGTCTATTGTCCGTAAGTAGAATCACAAAGGATCTCAACTGCAGAGTAATCTTCGATGATATCAGATGCGTTGTTCAGGACAAGCTCACTAGGAGGATTGTTATCAGAGGTACAAAAGAGAATGATGTTTATCATTTGGGACAGGAGCCATTTACAAGAGTTACTCGATATGGTAGCGGAAGTGTTCTACAGTGGCATGTTCGTCTTGGCCACTTGTCTCTGGATAGCCTCAGGAGGGTGATACCATATATTTCCCCAGCTACTACCATATAGTGTGATGCTCGCCAATTGGGTAAGCACCATCAATCTTTCTTTCCGACTAGCACCTCTACTGAATCTTCAACATTATTTCAGCTGCTTCACATGGACGTATGGGGACCGAACAGAGTCCTAGACCGAATGAGACACCGGTACTACATGAGTGTCATAGATGATTTCTCTATAGCAACTTGGGTGTTTCTATTAAAGAACAAGGCAGAGGTTGGAGGATGCATAGAGACTTCTTCTTGAGATCAGCACACAGTATTCAGCCACAATGAAAATGGTACGGACCGATAACGCCCTTGAGTTTTGCACTGCCAAACTTAAGGAGTTCTACAGGACCCGTAGGATTGTCCACCAGACCACCTGTCCTCACACTTTGCAGTAGAACAGGGTCGCAGAGCAGAAGCACAGGCATTTATTGGATGCTACCCATGCACTTTTGATTCATCACAGTGTGCCACGGAGATACTGAGGGGACGCAGTTCTGACAGCTGCTTATCTCATCAACAGGATGCTCAACTCAACTCTTCACAAGCAACCGATTCTTTTGCATCCAGATGGTGAGTTATTCCATGTGTCTCCCAAGACCTTTGGATGTGTTGCCTTTGTCCATGATAAGCTGGCTTCTTGTTCTATTAAATGAATATTTTTGGGGTACTCTAGGGCACAGAAGGGATACTGTTGCTATGATCCTCTGCAGAATAGACATTATGTTAGCACCGATGTGACTTTCCATGAGGATGCACCATATTTCTCAGTCGTTGTATAGAGGAGCTCTTGTGATAATACTGCCTTTCTTCCCTTGCCTACTCCGTTTACAGAGACTCAAGTGTCTGCTTCTCAGTCTAGATATCCAGCCGATGGACAGATGAGCTCCTCCACCATAAATGATTTTGAGAGATTGCACAGGTCATTACGTACCTATCACAGGCCTCAAATGACATTTCAGAGACCTCCCTCTCCAGTAGCTGATGGTTCATAGGTAGCTGAGATTGTACTTGATGCCGATGACAATTTGGTTTGCCCTGATCCTCCGGATGGTACTGATCACCATAGTAGTGAAGCCCCTTCTACAACGACTCGGTCAGAGATAGCAAGTGATTCTGACCTGCCTATTACTATTAGGAAGGGTCACATGTGAGTCCAGATATTATGTTGCAGGCAATTTAGCTACCAATGGTCTTGCTCCTCAGTTTACCAACTTCTGTCAAGCACTTACAGCATCACACATTCCATCTACCTACCAACAGGCCATGCTTGATCCAAAGTGGCATCAAGCCATGGAGGATTAGATGGCAGCACTTCGAAGTAGACAGACTTGGGATCTCACCCCTCTTCCTACTAGCGTGCGACTAGTTGGCTCCAAATGAGTCTTTGCCTTGAAATACAACCCTGATGGGTCTGTTTCAAGGTAAAAGGCCAGGCTAGTGGCAAAAGGGTTTACCCAGACATATGAGGTGGACTTCTTTAATATATTCTCCCCCGTAGCGTAGCTTGCCACTGTTCGGATACTCATTTCTATTGCTACTCACAGAGACTAGCCGTTACACCAGCTTGATGTGAAAAATGCCTTCCTCTACGGCGATCTTCGAAAGAGGTTTACATGTAGCAGCCCCCAGGTTTTGAGGTTCAGGGGGAGTGTGTGTGCAAATTGAGAAAAGCGACCTATAGATTGAAGTAGAGTCTAAAGGCCTGGTTCCAGAAGTTATCAGAGGTGCTCCACCAGATTGGTCTGAGCGCTCTATTTCATATCACTCCTTATTTACCAGGATGACTGACAGAGGGACTGTGGCACTCCTGGTAATATGTTGATGATCTTATCATTACTGGGGATGACAGAGATGGAATAGACGAAGTCAAAAGGCACCTATTAAAAAAGCTTGTAATGAAGGATCTGGGCCCGCTAAGGTATTTTTAGGCATTGAGGTTGCACGTGGCAGGGATGGAGTGGTACTCTCGCAGAGGAAGTATACTCTTGATCTTCAGGAGACTAACATGCTAGCAGCTAAGCCAGCAAATATTTCCATGGATCCCAAGGTCCATTTATATGATGAGGGACCTGAGGCAGTTGACAATAGGGCTTCCAGGCAGCTGATGGGTAAGCTCCTTTACCTCACCATCACTCGTCCAAACTTGTCCTTGTCTATTGGGAGGCTTAGCCAATTTATGGACAAGCCAACTAGGCAGCACTGAGAGGCTACAATGCAGGTGCTCAGGTATTTGAAGAAAGCATCAGGGCGAGGATTATTGTTCCGTAAGGGAACGCCAATGGGAATTATAGTATACTCTGATGCTGATTATGCTGGCTATGCTGGAGACAGAAAATCTACCACAAGGTTTTGCACCTTTGTTGCAGACAATCTGGTTACATGGAGGAGCAAGAAGCAAGTAGTTGTATCAAGATCTAGTGTAGAGTCAAAGTACAGAGCCATGGCCCAGACAACTGCTGAGATTGTCTAAGTCAAGTCAGTTATGTCAAATCTTCATGTTCCTCTGGATAACTCTATAGAGATGCGATGTGACAACAAAGCAGCAACTTACATTGCCAATAACCCTATGTTCCATGAGAGCACAAAGCACGTAGAAATTAACTGCCACTACACTCAGGATCTCCTTCAGCATAGGATGTTACATATCACGAGTATCACTTCTGAGGAGAAGGCTACAGATGTCTTCACAAAGCTCCTAGCAAGATCTGCCTTTACGGTGTGCTGTTCCAAGCTAAGCATGATTAATATTTATGCTTCAACTTGAGAGGGAGTGTTAGATAATTGTGTTATTTCTTATGTTTCTTTTATTTCCTATGGATCACGTCGTTATTTTTCCACACCTCTCTTATTTATAAAGAGATGTAAGGCTCCCATAATGAAATCAACTGGTTCCATTTTCCTATTGAGAAGGGTGTCAACATAAGCCTAATCTCTAAGGAACTAGAAGACTGTCCAAAAAAGTATCATTTTCTTTGAGCCAAGACCAGAAATCTTCGAGCAGGTCATGTGCCCTCCTCAATGTCGTCACACATGAAGTACCAATCACCACACATATACCGTGTCTTCCATCATGCAATCATCACATAGGTCGACAACTTCCAGAATTTTTACTCTCTTGACACATGCCAAAATGAGATAGAGATTCATCAGAAAGGTCAACAAAGGAAGTTGATGCTCCATCCACTAAGAAAAGGAGGGAGTGTGCCAAAACATATTCTAATTTAACTGCATGGCATGCACACGCTGCTTATTATGATCAAAAACAGAGGATTCTTTGAGTAACTCTCCTTTTACCTTCCCCCCTCCACACACACACACACTCACACCAGCACTAAAAAAAAAGACAGGGGATTTCTAAAGATAAGGATAGCTTTCATTCAAAAAATGCTGGCAAAAAATTTTGCTGAAAACAGAATTTATTCTTTCCTAGCAAACTACCGTTGACCAACGGACCCCTTAGATGCCAAGTCTCAACTTTATGTACAACCTTGCAGCCTTCTAACATAACATTTTCACCTCCTGCTCTTTTTTTGTGTTTTCTCCATGCCCAAAGAGATTCAAGCTTGGACTGAATCATCTTTGTCGATAATTTAACATCATTTAGTTAGAATTAATCGTAAAGAACCTTCAGCAAGTAAAAATGTCCCTAGGCAGTTCACATCTGCATCTGAAATCATACAAGTTCATTGCAAAAATTAGTAAGGCCAGGAACAGGTATAAACCATATTGAACTTTTCTCATAATAAAATAGTGGAAAACTAAAATGTAAATCACATGGCAAGATGTCACATTGATTAAAAATGACCTGACCTTTCTTCGTTCTGATGTCAACTGAGGAATGTGAATCCATATCGCTTCTCCATCATTGTTAGGAGTTAAGCGAAGATCGGAAAGCACAACGGCTTTTTCAATATCTTTTAAGCTGAAATTTTGAACTTATGATAAGACAATGAACTCAATTCCGTTCAAGGTTGCCTTTATGAAGCCTATCGAAGGAAGTATAAGTAGAGTGTTGATAGAGATCAATGCAGGAAGTTAACAAAGGCTGCAATCAAATTTGATTAGAAACTTTACCAAGATTTATCATGTGGTTGTATATGGAGGGTGCTTGAATCAGGTGTTGTTATCTCCGCAATGTTTCTCACTCCAACAGGGCTTCCATGATATTCCACCTTGACAGGTCATACACAAAATCAATCAACCAAAAACTACTACTAGTCTCCCGAGCATTCACTAGAATATTGTCGTATTTTTTTTACGAATAATAATATCATAATACTGTAGGAAACAGACATGATTCCCTCTGTCGACCACTCAACCTCTTAAATTTTTTGACTTATATTTTACCCAAGGTTCACTTGGCCTTTCTGTGGAATATAAGTCTGTTGGCATATAGTGTTTCATATATTTCTTTCTCGTCAAGTTTATGGGTGTTTAGTTCCTGAGGGGCAGTTCTATATTTTCAACCCTTTGATCTCTTTCTCTATATAAGAGAGCCTACGATTTTCTATAATGAATGAAATCATTTCATCCAATTTAGTATCAGAGCACCGATCCAAGACAGTGACTATAGGTATCTCACCCCTCAAGGCCACCTAAACCCTAACACCTAATCTCGATCGTCTCTCTCTCCACCTCAGCGGCGGCAGCAACACCCGATAGATCTCTAGAGGCACGCAAGGCACTGCAACGGCGCGGGGGGGCTGCTGCACTGGCCCAGTGACACTCCGACAACGCAAAGCAGCCACGGCGGTGCAGGGGTCTACTACGATAGCATGCAACGATGCTGCAGGGGTTTGTGGCAGCCAGCTGCAGGCGGTAATAGCCATCTTCAGGACCGTAGCGACCCTATGCAACACAGCGGCGGCGGTCATAGACAGCAGTAGGCGGCGCAGACCAACGACGTAGGCGGGGCACAGTGCTTCAATCCCCGTGCAGCGATCATGAGAGGCTTCTTGCCCTAATCTAGGGGCTACATTCCTTGTAGCAGGGAGAGGGAGTCTAGGTCTCCTTGGGACCATCTCGGGTGTTCTCCTTGCACCCGGATTAGGCCAATGTCTGTCCAAGGGGGCCTCTTGTTATTGATGCAAATCTGAATCCGATTTGTTTCAGATCTATTGGTGTTCGCTGAGCAGTGGTATGGTTTTCTCCAGTTATATAGACTATTTTGGGATGTGTATTTCCCGTATTGCATGATCTTTGGGGTGTGTTCCCCATTTTCTTTGGATGTGGTCTACTTGACACCTATAGCAGAATTTGTGAGTCCGGTGCATCAAAAGCATTACAAGAGCCACCATAGAGTAGGGTGGCTAATTGACTTTGGTGCGTCACAGCATCTGTGTGGTGATCAGACCTATTTTCATTCGCTAAAGTCCGTTCCCCAAGGAAGGACTGTACAGGTAGCTATGGTAGATACACCCCAATTAGAGGTAAGAAGGTGTCTGTAACCCCAGTTTGCAGTTGTCAGGTGTGTTGCATGTGCTAGAATTCCTACTGAGTCTATTGTCAGTGAGCAGAATCACGAAGGATCTCAACTACAGAGTGATCTTCGATGATGTCAAATGTGTCAAGACAAGCTCACTGAGAGGACTGTTGTCAAAGGTACGAAGGAGAATGGTGTTTACCATCCAGGACAAGAGCCATTTACAGGAGTTACTCGATATGATAGCGGGAGTGTTCTACAGTGACATGTTCATCTTGGCCACTAATTGCGTAGCAATCATAGGTCTTAATTAACCTAAATTAGGCTAGGACTTAGAATAAGTTAGGGTAATTCATGCATGTATAAGCATTACTAGCACCTTTTCTGCTTTCTTGTAGTTATGCATAAAATAATGCTATAATGTACTAATTAGATGCATTATGTCAATTGCAGGTAATAAGCTGATCAGAAGCTAGATCTAAAGCTGGATCTAAAGCTGGATCTGAAGAATAAAGAATAACTGGTGTTGCAGCAGAGCTGGAGCGGAAGACCTAGATCAGATGCAGTAGATAATAATGTAAGGGAGTTAAAGTATGTTATTCTATTAAGTAGGAATAAAGCAATAAATTGTGAAGAACTTAAGTCCATCCTAGCCCTAGTATAGCCTACAAGCCTCCCCAAGCCTTAGCCACTCTTAGATTAGGTCACCGCACCCTAGGAAACCTTAAAACCCTAATTCTAGCCTCTATCTGGACATCCAGATGAGTTATAGGACGTCCAGAACCCTTAGCCAACTCTCACACACCTTAAACCAACTTCTGCAATGTTATTAAACGTCCAGACACTTAGTCAGACGTCCAATTTCTGCAGAATACCCAAGACAGAACCTAGAATCCCTCCTGACTCTAATTGGACATCCAGACAATAAATCTGGACTTCTGATTTTTCATTATAAGACGTCTGATAACTTTATTGGACGTCCAGAACTGCCCTCCAGACCCTGTTTTGAGATTCAAGCCTTGATCTTGGATCTCTAACTCCCTAAACCCAATTCTAACCCCCTAGGAACCTAAATTAAAGTGCCCCAACCCTAGTACATTACCTCTAGGCCTCCCTAAGGACCTAATTAGGTCCTCACTAAACCTAATTGACTTGGATCTTAGTCAATTCCATCAGACTATTCAATTGGACTCATTGAGTCAAATTGAGCCCTAATCTTAGCACACATTGTCCAATTGGACTCAGTGAGAGTCCAATTGACCTAGACCTAACTTAATTGAGTTATTTTACACTCAATTAGGTTTTCACACACCCAATTAAACTTGTATTAAGTTTAATTATACTTTACCTTAGTGAATTGGGGTTTACAACTCTAATTTAAGACTTACCTTGACCTAAACCCACTAGAACCTAACCTAATCAACCTAGCCACCTAAGTTTCGACCCACACACACCATCCACACGAAAATACCTAGCCTAGAGTTCTCTAGAACTCTCTACCATGTGTTGTCTTGGTTGCTAAAATTAGCAACCAAGAGCCATTCAATTTTTAGATCCACATTTGGTGGATCTAAAAACCACCATCCATCCTTTCTCTCACTCTCCCACGAGCTCCCACCATAGGCCTCTCTAGAGAATTCCATAATTCTCTAGAGAACTTCCCTTAGGTCTATAAAAAGACCTAGGGGGTGGCCATTTGGTCCATCTTGGTCTTTTAGCAAAGCTCCACCTTTCATATGCTATCACCACCTCCACCTCTATGTTCACGAGCTCCACCATGATGCCACCACCTCCATGACAAGCCTAGACCAGGATCAACTTCTCCAACCTCTCTCCAGAGGTCGGCCTAAGCACCATTGGCCGCCCCTCTTTCACTTCTCACCCATTCAAAGGCCATCGGAGCCCACCTCTGAATGCCCTTAGTTCTACTAGACTAGATTATAGTTCTTCATAGATTTAATGCTTTATTTACTGCTTAGTAGTGTAGCTCCATATTCTCCCCCAATGATGCATGCATAATCCCCCCATAGATTCATGTATGCAGTCGTTTTCTGCTAGCTAGATTTAAATTTCCCTGTACAAGCATTCCGCTACATCATCATGCCTCAATGAAAACATTTATATATATTTATATGTTGAAAATCACCATGTGCCTGATTACCATCTTTTAGTGTGATTAAAGTTGCATACTTTCAATTTCTGATATTCTGGCAACAGCATGTCGTGTATCAATACATATTTAGTATAAATCAACATGCAATTTTGAATGAGTAGAGCGAGCGAGATCGAATTTGAATTTGCATTTCCAAAACGCCTCCCAGAGACGAACGACCAGGATTCAAGTCTCGTTATCTTAGAAATTATTTTTGTTGATCGTATTTCACAACTGTACTACAATGCATTTCTGATCAAATACGCGCTCTACGATCCCAATAGCCGCTTGTCTCTGGATCGTCTCAGGAGGGTGATATAACATATTTCCCCAGCTGCTACCATACAGTGTGATGCTTACCAATTGGGTAACACCATCGATTCTCTTTTCCAGCTAGCACCTCCCCTGAATCCTCTACATTATTTCGATTGCTCCATAGATGTATGGGGACCGAGCAGAGTCCCAGATCGGATGGGACACCGGTACTACATAGTTGTCGTAGATGATTTCCCTTGATCCACGTGGGTGTTCTTGCTGAAAAGCAGGGCAAAGGTTGGAGGATGCATAGAGACTTCTTCTGGAGATCAGCACACAGTATTCAACCACGGTGAAGACAGTGCGAACTGATAATACTCTTGAGTTTTACACTGCCATACTTAAGGAGTTCTATAGGACTCGTAGATTTGTCCACCAGACCACTTGTCCACGCACTTCACAACAGAACAGGATTGCAGAGCGGAAGCACAGGCACTTGTTGGATGTTGCTCGTACACTATTGATTCATCACAATGTGCCGCAGAGATACTGAAGGGACGCAGTTCTGACAGCGACTTATCTTATCAACATGATGCCCAGCTCAGTTCTTCACGAGCAAATACCGGCTCTTCTTCTGCATTCAAACGATGAGTTATTTCATGTGCTTCCCAGAACCTTTGGATGTGTTACATTCATCCATGTGACATCACTTGGTCGTGACAAGCTGGCTCCTCGCGTTGTCAAATGCTTATTTTTGAGGTACTCTAGGATACAAAAGAGGTACCGTTGCTATGATCCTCTGTAAAAACAAACATTATGTTAGCGCTGATGTGACTTTCCATGAGGATACACCATATTTCTCAATCACTGGACAAAGCTCTTGTGATGATATTGACTTTCTTCCCCTGCCTGTTCCGTGTACAAAGACTCAGGTGTCTACTTCTCAGTTCAGACCTCCAGCTGATAGACAGGTGAGCTCTTCCTCCCTAGATGACTTTGAGAGATTGCACGGGCCATTACATACCTATCACAAGCATCACACTACCTTTCAGAGGCCTACCTCACCAGCAGCTAATGGTTCACAAGTAGTTAAGAGGATACCTGATGCCAGTGACAGTTTGGTCAGACTTGACTCCCGAGACAGTGCAAATCACCACAGTAGCGAGGCTCCTTCTGCAACAAGTCAGTCAGAGGTACCAGATGATTCAGATCTCCCTATTGCCATTAGGAGGGCACCGTGCACCTATGAATCCAGATACCGAGTCGCAGGTAGTTTGGCTACCGATGGTCTCACTCCTCAGTCTAATAGCTTCTGTCAAGCACTTATAGCGTCACACATTATGTCTACCTACCAGCAAGCCATGCTTGATCCAAACTGGCATCAAGCCATGGAAGATGAGATGGCAACACTTCAAAGTAGACACTTGGAATCTCATCTCACTTCCTACTGGCGCATGACTGGTTGGCTCCCGATGGGTCTTTGCCTTGAAATACAACCCTGATGGGTCTATTTCGAGGTATGAGTCTAGGCTAGTAGTAAAGGGGTTCACTCAAGCATGTGGGGTGAACTTCTTTAATACTTTCTCCCCCATTGCGTGGCTTACCACTATCCGAATACTTATTTCTGCTACTACTCACAAAGACCAGCCGTTATACCAACTTGATGTGAAGAACGCTTTTCTCTACAACAATCTTCAAGATGAGATTTACATGCAGCAACTCTCGAGTTTCGAGGTTCAAGGAGAGTGTGTATGCAGATTAAAGAAGGAAATCTATAGATTGAAGTAGAGTCCCAGGGCATGGTTCCAAAAGCTATTAGAGGTGCTCCACCAGATTGGTCTGAGGCGCTCTTCAGATCACTCCTTATTTATCAGGAAGGCTGATAGGGGGACTGTGGCACTCCTGATATATGTTGATGATCTTATCATCACCGAGGATGACAGAGACGGGATAGACGAAGTCAAAAGGCACCTATCAGAGAAGTTTTGTCATGAAGAATCTGAGATAATTGAGGTATTTCTTGGGCATTGAGGCTGCACGTGGCAAGAATTGAGTGGTGCTCTCGCAGAGGAAGTATGTTCTTAATCTTCTTCAGGAGACTGGTATGTTAGCAGCTAAGCCTGCAAATATTCCCATGGATCCCAAGGTTCATTTATATGATGAGAAATCTAAAGTGGTTGACAATAGGGTGTACAGGCAGCTGGTGGGTAAGCTCCTTTACCTCACCATCACTCGTCCAAACTTATCTTTTTCGATTAATAGGCTTAACCAGTTTATAGATAAGCCAACTAGGCAACACTGGGAGACTACAATGCAGGTACTCAGGTATGTGAAGAAAGCACCAAGACGAGGATCATTGTTCCGTAAGAGAACGCCCATGGGGATTGTAGCATACTCTGACGCTAATTATGCTGGCTGTGTTGGAGATAGAAAATCCACCACACGATTTTGCACCTTTGTGGCAAGCAACCTGGTTACCTGGAGGAGCAAGAAGCAAACGATTACATCTAGATTCAATGCAAAGTCAGAGTACAGGGCCATGGCCTAGATAGCCACTGAGATGGTTTAAGTCAAGTCAGTTTTGTCATATCTTCATGTTTTTCTGGATAGCTCTATGAAGATGCAGTGTGATAACAGAGCAGGGACCTACATTGCCAATAACCTTATGTTCCACTAGAGGACAAAGCATGTGGAGATTAACTGCCATTACACTCGAGATCTCATTCAGCATGGGCCATTACATACGAGTGTCACTTCTGAGAAGCAAGCTGCAAATGTCTTCACAAAGCCCCTGGCAAGATCTGCCTTTGAGGCATGTTATTCCAAGTTGAGCATGATAAATATTCATGCTCCAGCTTGAAGGGGAGTGTTAACATATAGTGTTTCATATATTCCTCTCTTGTTCGAGCTTATAGGTGTTTAGCTCTTAAGAGGCAGTTCTGTATTTCCAACCCTTTGGTCTCTCTCTCTCTGTAAGAGAGCCTAGGGTTTTCTATAATGAATGAAGCCATTTCATCCAATTAAGTTGCCCATGCTCAAAAAAGTTCAGAGAACTAAAAGGCAGTGGCATTGTTTAAAAGCGTCTAATTACTTGAAGTTGGAAAAAAATGAGCAAAATCATTTTATTCTCAAACCCTACCTCTCTTTATATCAAGAGAGAGGTGGGACAATTACGACTCCAAGAAAGAAAAAAAGTGTACTAAAATACCCTTATACAGAAAATAAAGTATATATAGACTAAGGGGTATAACACTCCCCCTCAAACTGAAGCATAGATGTCAATCATGCTCAGCTTGGAACAACAGACATCAAAGCTAGATGTAGCAAGAGGCTTGGTAAATATATCTGCCATTTGGTCATTAGAAGATACTGGAGTTGTGTACAGCAGTCTTCTCTTGATAATATCTCTAGTGTAGTGGCAATCAACTTCCACATGTTTCGTGCGCTCATAAAGCATGGAATTGTTGGCTATCTAAATAGCTACTCAATCATCGCATCTCATCTTCATGACCCCATCTATCTCAATATGTAAGTCAGGAGAGACCAAATCCACATCATTTCAGCTGCAGTTTGGTCCATCGCCCTATACCCTGACTCTGCGCTAGACCTAAAGACTGCCACTTCTTGCTCTTCCAAGATATAAGATTGCTAGTTACATAAGTGCAAAAACCTGTAGTAGATTTCTGGTCAAGGTGGCATCCTGCATAATCTACATCTGAATAGCCCACTATAGTCATGGATGTCCCCCTTGTGAATAGAAGGTCCCGTCGAGGGGTCTTCTTAAGATATCTAAGGACCATCATTGTTGTATCCTAGTGTTGTCTAGTAGACTTAGCTATAAACTGACTCAGTCTACCAACTGCAAAAGATATGTCTAGTCTAATGATAGTGAGGTATAAAAGCTTCCCCACAAGTTGCCTGTATGATCTGCTATCAATTGCCTCAACCTCAATATCATAAAGATGTGCCTTAAGATCCATAGGTATATTTGCTGGCTTGGCTCCCAGCATACCAGCCTTATGTAATAAATCAAGAGCATACTTCCTCTGGGACAAAACAATGCTACTTTTGCTGCAAGCCACCGCTATCCCAAGGAAGTATCTCAATGGACCCAGATCCTTCATCACAAACCGCTCAGCCAGGCATCTCTTGATCTCAGCTATCCCCTCATAATTATCTCCTGTGACATCAAGTCACCCACATAAACCAAAAGAACAGTAATACCACTACATGTTTTCCTGACAAACAAAGAGTGGTCTCCAGATGACCTCTGAAACCCAACAGACTCAACCACCCAGGATAACTTCCAGAACTAAGCACGAGGACTCTGCCTGAGACTATAAATGACCTTCTATAATCTACATACACACTCCCCCTGAATCTCATAACCGGGAGGCTGCTGCATGTAAACCTCTTCCTGCAAATTCTCATAGAGAAAGGCATTCTTCACATCAAGCTAATGAAGATGCCAATCCCACTGAGCTACCACCGAAATCAAAATCCTCACTGTAGATAACCGAGCCACCAATGAAAAAGTGTCCAAGAAGTCCACCCCATATGTTTGGGTGAGCCCTTTGGCAACAAGCCAGGCCTTGTAGCGTGCAATTGACCTATCTGGATTGTACTTGACTGCAAATACCCATCTGCAGCTAACCACTGTAGCACCCTCTAGTAAAGGTGTAAGCTCTCAAGTACTACGTAAGGTCAGTAGCCAACTCATCCTCCATGGCCTGACGCCATTTTAGATTAAGTATGGCCTGTTGGTAGGTAGCAAGGATAAACATGGCAGAAAGGGCACCACAGAAACTCCTAAAAGCTAGCCCAAGTCCATCAGTAGTCAAACTACTTGCAACACAGTACCTAGACTCACAAGTGTAGGGTGCCTTCCTAATGACAATAGGAAGGTCAAGATCATCTGCCTGATCCTCTTGTACTGACTCTAAGGCAGGAACATCCATATCTGGACCTCTAACATCACCACTAGATCCTGCATCATCAGTACGCAAATTGTCCGTGGTCGCCTGGACTAGAGAGGGTGATGTCTATGTAGCTGGCATCTGCAAAGTAGTATGAGAGCGTCTGTAGGTAACAATGGGCTCAGAAAACCTCATGGGTCCAGTCGTAGTGGTCAGAGGAGTAGAAACAGGTATCTCCTCCAAGGAAATAGGAGGTATAAGCATGGGGGCCTCTGTAACCTTAGGAGATAGACTCCAAGCGACTGTAGAAAAGTATCAAATGGACTCATGAAATGCAACATCAACACTCACATAGTGCTTACCAATAATGGGATCCAAGCATTTATATTCTTTCTGAGTCTGTGAGTATCCCTAAAACGCATACTTAACTACCCAAGGTGCAAGCTTACCTCGACCTGGAGATAAGTAGGTAAACAAAAGCAGTACAACCAAAGACACGTGGTTGCACGTGAAAAAGCTCTCGCTCAGGATGCAATATGTGCCAAGGAATCTACTCATGAAGACTGAATTAAGCATTCGTTTACTTAAATAACATGCTGTGAAGTCTGCATCACCCCAATAACGGAGGCACACTATGATTAATTAATAAAGTGTGGACACATCCAAAAGATGTCGGCATTTCCTTTCAGCCACCCCATTCTGCTAAATGTATGAGCACAAGTAGTACGGTGCACTATCCCATGTGACCTGTAAAATGCAGACAGCCTGGTGGTACATAACTCAAGTGCATTATCAGATCTGACTACTTTAATAGCAACTAAATACCGAGTCTTAATCCCACCATGAAATACTCAATGACAGAACCAACATCTGACTTGTTTTTCAGCAAGAATACCCATGAAAGAGGGAAAGTCATCCACAACTACTAAATAATAATGGTGACCGTGCCTATCTAGTATCCGACTTTGCCCATCTATTACACATCACAGCAAATCCGAGTCACAGGAAAGATGTGGAATGACCCGTCAGAGGTTGTCCAAGGGAAGATATCCAAGTCGAAGATGCCACTGAAATGCATCCCAGCAGTAAACGATACTTCTCCTTGACATGTAGAGATAAGTGGAGTCTAAATTAGACGATAAACTCCACCCTCTACATTGCCACTACCAATTGTCTTCCCTGTCAGTTTATCTTGAATGATGCATTCCACGCCATCAAAGATAGCACGACAATTAAGCTTCTTAGTAATCTTACTGAGAGTAAGCTCATAGGAAAGTCTGGCACATAAGAAGCATCAGGTAACCTCAAAGTAGGAGTCACCGATACCTCCACCTGACCTGATATCCTGGAGTGCCTGCCATCTGCAACTTGCATTGTCCTACCTGCAGGTACAGATCTGAGATGGGTAAAATGATCCTGATTTCCACTGAGATGTCGTAAAGTCCTGAATCAACAAGCCACTCTACACTATCCCGATTTCTATCATGTACAATAGAGCCCAACTTAGTGGCTCCTTGGATCCCATCAAGATGGCTAAGACCTCGGAGTAGTCCTCATACTCACTCTAGGCAATAGTCACTAAATCATCTGCCGACCTCTGTGTGGTACATATGCTTGGACCAATATCAAAGGAAGCCATAGTAATATCGTAAAACCATAAATTCACCAAGAAACAAACCTCTAAAATACTAAATCAAAGGTAGATCATGCCAATCCGATGACAAACAAAAGTCTAAAAAAAAAAAATTCAAATCATAGCCTGAGGAAGGTCACCCAGATCAAGCTGCCAACGGAGGATGAAACCAGCGGCACCACCTGCAATGACCTACAACAACCTACAGATTTGGGCGCACCACCTACAGATCAGCCCACCGGCAGATCGGCGGCGCTAGGCAGATCTGGGTGGGGCGACGCTAGGCAGCCCACCGGCGGCGCTGTTGGGGTTAGGCAGCCCACCGACGACATTGGCGAGTCCCCCCCTCCTCCTCGCGCTGCTGCAAACGGAGGCTGGCACTCCTACTGTTGGTGCTGCCGCTGCCAGCAAGAGAGATCATCGGCTACAGTGAGGAGGAAGAGGAGAAAAGAAGGATTTAGTGGATGGGTTGGAGGCCCACTTGGGTGGAGTACCTAGGACACTGGTCAAAGACCGCTGCTCTGATATCAAGTTGGGAAAAATGAGAAAAATCATTTTATTCTCTGATATAAAGAGAGATAGGACAATTACAACTCCAAGAAAGAAAGAAAAGGTACTAAAATACCCTTACATAGAAAATAAAGTATATACAAACTAAGGGATATAACACTTGATCAGGTGTAAGAAATGTAGTGTCTTTCAAATTGGAACCATATAGTGACCCATAAATAACTGCTAAATGATCCTGAATTAACTTTCACTATTATTTTAGATGCTAGTGAAGGAATCAGGTGCTGCACACTTTGAATACCTCAAGCCGATTCAGCATGGCAGGATGTGCTCTCCCTGTCCTCACAGAGTTGAAATGAAAGCGAACAGCTTGAATGGTCTTATCCATCCTTCTTCTCTATATGAAACAAGAATAGGTGCACAAAATAAAAAGCTAGAATGACATAGTTAGTGCTGGAAATTCTGGAAGCAGCGACTCACAGCTTCATTCTCAACTAATTTCTTCTCAGCTTGGATCTGATCAATAGTTGCACACTGGATTGTCGCTCTGAAGTTGAACAGTTGAAACCAGCAGAAGAGAATGCAAGGATGATTAGCTGCTGAGAGGACAGACTGCCAAATAACATGGTAAACTAATGTGAGATCATGCCTCTTTTTTCGAATTTGATGAGACACTTGAGGACGGCATAGCAATGCAGAGGTTCCCTTCCTCAAATCCACATAGTTTGCAACCGATCTCCATGACTGCATACTTGCAGGCATCAAATGCCATCTCATCCACCCACGCTCCTTGTGATAAGAATCTGACATTTTTACTCCAAATGTCAAAAGAATTAACGAGATCAAAAACAAAATTATTGCCTCAAATATTGTGCAATTGACGTACTGGGATAACAACTCTAGGGTGCATTTGGAAGAGGTTTAAACGGAGTTATCCGACATATCAGTTATAAGTGCTAAAATGTAAGAACAGTGTAAAAGTTTTATTCCTCACCCATCACATCTATCACCATCTATCACATCTACCCCTCATCAGTTATATCTAACCCCACTACCTCACTCCTATCCATCACATCCACTTATCACATCTATCCTACTAATCTACTCCTAATACAAATAAACACAAAAATCACTAATAACATATCAACTCAACTATTACATCTACACCCACTAACCCTCCTATTACCCATCCACTTATCTCTCCGTAAGACTTCCTAAATTTTACTCAATCTTAGACTTTAAACATCTGCCAAATGCACCGACAGAATATAATTCCATGGCAGACAACTCATTGAGAAAGTCAATAACTTATGAAGTTGAGTTGTTACTGTAAGATTTGAGAGTCTAATTGCATCAATCGGGACGTAATTGTTATATGATAACGTGAGAATTCATCTTAAAATCAGTGAGATTTGGGAGATGCTTTTAGTCTCATACTAAAAGTAAACAAACCTCTTGGTGGGTGTAAAAGGCTTCTATCTCTCATAACTTATATAGCAAAGTATGAAATGTGAGGCTGGAGACGATGCGTGTGCACGTGACCCGCCCCGCCCCAACTCCTGCTCAGGCTCAGGCTCAGGCTCGGATGAAAATCAATTTGGAACTTGAAATTTAGAACTTGGAATCTTTTGCTACGGATTTTTAATCTCATGATTTTGACCTATATTGGTCGATTAAAAAGTAAAACTGGTCGACCAATTGTTTTGGTCGATCAATGTGTTAAGTTTGATCGATCAATTGGTTTAGTTGATCAAAAAGTCAAGTTTGATCGACCAATTTATTTTGGTTGATCAATTGTCGTATTTCCATAAAACGAGAATTTCCATGAACATCTTGTCGTGGGCTTTATATAAGAGCCACGAGAGGACTCTCATTTGACACACAACAAGAGCAAAAAAGTTCTCTCCACTCTCTCCCCCTCTCTTTCGTTCTTGTCTCTCTTTCTTGGCGTGTTTGTTCGACATGAGATTGGTAGAAAAATCTCCAATCACTTTTTTCGATCTTGCACAAGGAGATTGAGAGATCTATGAGAAATTTTTTGTTGATCAAACCATTAAATTGGTAGATCAATCGAAAATTTGGTTGGAAACCAAATTGCCTCGACTTCGTTTTCCTGATGTAGTTTTCGAGGACGTCCAAGATCTGAGTGCGTCGAATCTTAGAATTAGATCATCGTATCCTGAGAGGAGTTCGCCAGACCCCGACGCATCAATATTGTGGGGAGCAATTCCTTATCTAAAGGAAGTCCTTAATCGACGCTTCGATCGGAGTAATCTCTATTTTTTTTTATTTTATTTTTTTGTACTACTGCATGTTATTTATTCTTTATTTTATTTAGAATATTGCCAAATCATGTTTGACTTACTTGATTTAATATTTTTGACCTATGCAAAAATATTTGAAATACATATGTTGTTATTTATTTATTTCCTTTATTCATTTATTTCAACAGTTACAATATTCCTTATGATGAATGAGTTACCATCAACCTTCTCTTATTCACAGGGAAAGCATCTTAGAAGCAGTTGGCAAGGGAAATAAGTCTGTGGAATAAGTAGAAGAATAAGAAAAAAGTGGAATAAGTGAGTTAACCCACTTGGATGTTTTGACATGTTAAAGTTATTGTACAGAGAATGTGAAAGAAATAACTTTAGACCGTGTTAAGTCTACTTAACCCACCATAAGTTCTAGGCATATTAAGTGACATGTTAAGCACTTAACATGCCAAACAAATACCTCCTTAGTGTCCTAATGATCTCTCATGCGTCCTCATACCCTCTCTCCTTCCCTCCCTATTTCTCCTCTACATATACCGTTTACGTACTACTCTGATCTAAGGAAAAGAAATTCTTAACCTCATCACATTCATACTTTCCGCGAAAATGCAGACTAACCGCCTTATTCACGTACGCATCCCCTCGAGAAACTAAATATCACCCGTGCTTTTTGCATAATGCACTGTTCACAACCGATCACAACTGAGACGCTCCGATGATATTTAGGTTTTTTTTTTCCTCAGGAGAAGCGCGCGCAGGTGTGTGAATGAAGGGGTATTAATACTGCTGCAGTCCATACCTTTTTAACTCCCCGGCAACACTTTCTTTTCTTGCACTCATTCGTTCGCGCTTTTTTACCGGCCCCTTCCTTTCCTTGACATCCAACTTGTACCTCTACTTGTAAAAGAAGAATTAATGCAAAAAGAAGAAAAAGCAAAACGTCCATCACATCACCAAACGCGCATGGACAGAGTCCGAATAAAGCGGATTTAGGTTTTTTTTTCTTTCTCCATACAAATGAGCAACTCATCAAAAACAAACGAAGTGACGGATGATGTATATTGCGCCCGCCCTACTCTACTCTTCACCGGTGGAGGGATGGGAGAAGGAGAAGTGAACACCTGTGGAGGCCGCCATTTGATGGTAGTGAAGCAGCGTGGAGGACATCCTCGGCCGTGGGGATACAACAGCAACAGAGGTGGCGGAGGGGCGGGTGGTGAGGGCTCGGAGCTCCATGGAGGGAGACGACGAGGAGAGGAGGCCGGTCGGAAAAAAATACCGATACACCAGAAGGTGCGTTCTAATGCTCCCAACGTTGGGGGGACGACGGCAGCATTTTGTCCTTTTCTCTTGTTTTAAATCCAATGTCCTTTTCTTTATTTTGCATCGGAGTAATGGTTTGTCCAAATCCAAACCTAAGTTCTTTTTTAAGCCCCTTGAGATATCATCTCAATTGTTCCTTCTCATCCCACATGTACCATTCAATAATACATGTATGGTATAAGAATTTGTGTACTTTTTTCCTAAGAAAGGCGTGGATTTTGGCTTGAAAAGTGACTTAAGCAAAATATTTTTCTTTGCATTTTGATTTTCACTATTTTTAGTTGAGGTAGAGCTCAATTTAAGCTTTCCTTGGTAAAGGAAACTGAGCTCAGATTTGGAAGACCTTTTGTTTGTTAGGATAAACATTTATTCATAAGGGAAGAATTTGATACAAATAGACATAACCCAAAATGGAGAAGGAAGGAAGAAAAATTTGAATGTCTTAAGAGAGGAAGGTTACTCTTTATAACAACGAGGGAACTCCATCTTGATGGAGGCAAAACAAAAAGAAGAGAAAATAGGAAACAAAAATACAATAAGAAGTAAAGAAAGCATCCCAACTAAGGAAACTAGTCGCACTCCTCCGAATACGAAAAACAATGACTCCATGCTTCTAGAGATAACAGTGCCACCAAGATGTAGTCTCAGCGATCTTCACGATTTGCGCTAACAAGAAATCGATAAGCATCAGTACCCAACAAGAATTAAGTAAATCTTTATCGTGATAAGCACAGGATTACATGTAGTCTCAAGCACAAAAAAGATCTCCAACTCCCTCGTAGACCAAGTCACCGACTGGAAAGCTTGCACGACTACCACCACCCCCACTACAGCAGCACATCCTCCACCACCTAGTGTCTCGTTGCAGAAGGTAGTGGTAGCCCCTCAACGGGCACCTCAACACAGGCATTGGTGGACTCATCGACGCAACGTTGGTGAGTGACAAGCCGCAGTAGGTCCATCGATGAGACACCCCACTGATGCGACGCCAAAAATTGACGTAGCACAACCCATGACGAAGTGGCAAGCAAGATCGAGGGCTAGTAATGGTCAACAGTGACCATTGATCATAAATCTAAAAGGAAGGGAGATCAGAGGGGGGAAGTGGGGAGAGGAGGAGAGGGGTGGACCCCAACCGACAAAGGGGAGGTCGATCAGGGCTCCAATCAATGCTAGGGTCCAAGCTTTTTTGGGGGAGACAAGTGGAAGACAAGGCTAATTAGAGTTTTTTTTTGTAATAAAATAATTATGGAGTAATGCTAAGATTAATTTATAATGGTAGATTTCTCGATTAAATAATTGAGAAATAATTATTAGAATCAAATAACATCAATATCAAGATCTTAACCTTCATTTTGAAGTGATCCTAATCATATGTGAATTACAAATTGCTTACAAAATCTCCATACAACACAATACAACAACTATCAATGTAGCAATATAGAGAAATTAAGGTACATATATTAGTATAAATAATGTGTAAAAAAACACCAACAACATTGATCGTTCAATTCCTAACATAGTTAATTAAAGTTATTAGCTTAATTAATCACATAAAGAAAAAACTTAGGTTAACTTGATTTGTTAAATCGTCGTCGTTAATTGTAGCATGGGATCAAGCTAACCAACATTTTAAATTTATTTAACTGGTTGAGTCTAGGTCGTTTACTAGGAGGTATTAAACTTAATAAAATCACCATTTTTATTTTAAGTTAATAATCAACTAATAACTTTATTAAGCACAAAATATTTTAAGCATATGAACAATTGCATCATATAATTGAACATGAAAATATGGCAATCATTCCATTATAAAAGAGATGTACATGAATGATTTTACATTGAATAGCAAAAAGAAATCATAATTATTACATAAAGCGTTTACAAAAGATAAGGCATAAAATGAATGTTTACAACTAATTACAATTGCCTTTAAATAATATAACTCAAACACTTAACATTCATTTTAAATCAACTCTTAGCCTTCATCGGACATCTCTTAAGCCCATCGGACGACTTAAGTATCAAAATTAGACTTTCAAACACTTCATCAAACGTCTACGTCAATCTTCTATTTAATCATTTTTCTTAATTCTCTTTTTAACCCCTTAACAATACTTAACCATTCCTTTAATCATTTATATTTAATTCTTCTTTTCTCTCTTTACTCTCGGCTCTTCCCTTTAGCACTCATTGTGCACAACTCTTCTCCATACTTAACCGATTTCTTAAGCTCTTAATCCTCTCACACTCTCACTTAACTAAAAAGTTGGTTTAATTGGCGAATCAGGTTCGTTCATGGAATACATAGCACCCATAAGATGGAACCAGACCACTACTTGAACCCAGCTCTAGTTCATTTATTAGTGTGGATTTTAACCTTTTATAATGCACAATACCGGGCCATATCAGGCTTACAAACAAGCTCACGCCCACCCAGGCCCATGTGCACACCCATGTCTCACGCACACACACATGCATGTGCACGCACGTGCTCAAGAACGTGACAAAATGCTCATTTCATGTGCCCTACGCTGGCGACCAACCGGCTTATTTGCATTTTTTCTTTTATACCATGCGGGTGATGAGATATGGCTCACCATAACTAAAATGGCCAAGTTATGCTAAAAATTAAGTTAAACACTACATAATTAACACATGAAATGGATTAAGTGTGGAAATTAACAGAAATGACGTAAAACAGCAAATTTGTGTTAAAAATGCAGAATTATGTCATAAATTGAGATATTCTATTCAAATATATAATATGATGATCCAATTACAAATTGAACACACATTTGGGTTTAAAAGATTAGATTGAAAGAGAAATTAACTTCCTAAATGTTTAATTGTGCTTCAATAAAAACTTAATTGTATTTATACATCATTAAGACCTTGCAATCACTACATTACATCTAGGTCCTTAGGTCGTATGCAATTATTCACGTTTAAAACCTCCAGGGACTCATTTGAAAGCTATTAGGGACCTTTTTATAACACCCAAAGACTGTGCTGCAACACTTTCTCACCACTTATGGGTTCGCATGTAAAATTCCTACTGCTTCGCCCATAAAGGGTCTCTCTGCAAATGTACCAACATACTTGCGACTCACATGCTACAGTGCAGCCGAAGAATACGGGCAATCTCAACCTTTCATCTCGTACAACCATCATCCAATGGCTGATCTCGATCCAACCTTCGTGCGCATCCACACATGGCATCACCACCCAAGATAAATCTGATCCTACAGTTGTGATTTAGATTAATGCTTCCCATGCTCCGCTCAACCTCTCATCCATCGTCTGCCCTAATTTCGACTAAACACACCCCACAGTGATTGGAATCACTCAAGCACCTACTTAAACACCTCCTTGAGCTCGCATGCACGAGAATCCCTCCCTTCCCCCTGAGTGGTTCCCTTCGTCCATCCCTTCAACTCCCCTACCTCAATTCCCTACCAGCGGTGACAGAGCAGCCGCTCCTCCCTCCTTCAATCGCCTCTAGCAACCAGCTGTTGGCTCTTGGACACTTCCTTCGTCAGCTGAGGGTCTCCTCCATTTCATTGCCATCGACCTCCAGCTGGTGGACCTTGGACACCACCTTCATCCGTTAGCTAGATTTACCACTTTCATAGATTAGTTATCCTACTTTCTAGATTAGTTTTAATGTTAGTTAGTGTAATATAGATTAGTATGAGTAGATTAGATAGTGAAATATGTGATGACTTAGTTTGGATTACTTTAGATTCGACCTGACCTCTCTGATATGTTCAGATCATATAGGAGTTTTCCATGTTTTCGCATCAACTCATACAACTCCCTCATCATTTCCTGATCATGTTCAATGATTTCCCTTGAGTTTTGTATTTTATCGCAAATCACCCACTCATTGTAGAATAAATCAAACCTGATGCTTGATGTGCACACATCTAATTAACCTAGAATGCCCATTTATGCATGTTTCTAGTGTTCTATAAGCATTCATCATTATAAATATTGCATAGCATGCATCATCGTGCATTTAGGTTAGATTGTATAAAATTTAGGTTAATTTTCTCTTTTTGTGGTCAGGGATCAGGGCAACATTTATTGGAGCCTCGAATTTGAGATCCAATCGTACAAATTTGATCAAGGCGACGATTGGAGTTCAACGACTCCACGATCGCCCCTATCAAACCTCCGTAGCATCAGATGTAGTCCGAGAAAGATAATGTAACGACCCGATTCCCGAGTCCCTACGAGACACGAGAATCAGACCGACTCGATTAATCCCAAGACCTAGTCGTCCAACGAGGAAGTAACCAAAAGAGCAGTAAAATAAACCACATTCAGCATGAATATAACTAGCAGTAACAAAATACAGCAATAAGAAAAGGAACTACTACAGTATACACCACCACAACAGTAGAACAACAAATATGTACATAACATGAAGCTTACAATAAAGAAGTACAAGGAGTAACAAGGAAACTACTCACTACAGTGGAAGAAAAGTACAAAAAGAAATGCGGGTACCTCTACTGGTCCCGATTAGGCCCAGCATCTTCTGCAGCCGCTGACCCTGGCTGCTCAACACCTGGTCCTGAAAAGTAACGAGTGTAACACGTCAGCGAAACGCTGAGTAGAGTGGCAACTAAAAGCTAAAGAAGCAATAGAGTGTACAGTAGCTGTTATATTTTTGCTTTCTTTATTTACGTCTTTCTATTATTTCACGATTTATTTATTTCTCAGATCCTTCACTTGATCTCGAATATTCCTCGCAAGAACGATCTTGATTGTAGTCTTTTCCGAAAAGTATAAGTAACACGTGGTGCTCTCCTGGCCGGGAGAGTCCCCCGTGGTGGTCCTACCCTCAGTCAACCACCCCAAGGTCGCTGACAGACGTAACGGTGACTACTGCACGCGCGATAAGCGCACCGGTAGCTACCCCGCACTGGCATGCGGTCAGTCGTTTCTGTTAACGGGTGTGCTCAAAACACAGCACGGAACCAGTATAGGGCAGAGCCCTCTCAGTAACAGGGGTCCAACCCCTCCACAGTCCACGCACCCTCGCCTGACTACCCTGGTTTGCCCAGTGGGCCTAACAAGTCGGTGTAGGAGGCTACCAGGACCTCGAGGCCCGTGGGGTAGCTAGTGCTCTCCCTACACTAGTAGCCCTCCTCGGTACTGCGTACGCGAGGGCCAGCAAGTCGGTGTACAGTGGCCAAACCCACCCTGGTCTCAACCTGAAGGCGGCAAGCTCCCCTCTACACTAAGAGTTAATGTGTGCTCTCTTTGGTACAACGTACCCAAGAGACAACACACTTCCACGTTTCACTTTCTCAGTTCCATTCTATTCTCTTTCCAGGAGTTCTACTCCTAATTCTCCGAAGGGTTCGTATTCTTTTTGTTTGGCCATTGTAGGTTTCATTGTTCCAGTTTTACGTTCATACAACCCATATTCTCAATCATATTTATTTATTCATAACAGGCAGCTATTAATTTACAAGCAGCTATTATTTCCTTTCCACATTTCCAAGACTGCAATATTTAAATATTCCACTAGTTTTCCAGTCCTAGGATTCATGCCGTACCCTAGGTTCTATCATTCAATCTAGTTTTCCAGTCCTACGAATCATGCAATATCCTAGGATCTACCATTCAATCTAGTTTCTCAGTCCTAGGGCTCATGCAATGCCCTAGACTCTACTAATTATTCCACAATTGTAACAAATTATGCTAAATAATTTAAAAGCCACTCTACCAGCTATAACGAGAGTACTGGGGGCGTGGTCGGCAATCCCGCGCGCCTCCGCAACCCCCAAGACTGCAATGGAACATGGTCCTAATACAAGGATCAAACACAAGGAGTTTCTCAGAACGGTACACAATTACTGTAAACGGGTAGAGGATTTTATTCTGTAAAGAACGCAACTCGAAACACGGAAAACGGACTCCGAACGGGCCCTAAACGGGTCAAAAACGACGAAACTGTCCAAAATCAGACGTCTGGAACCTCTTCCAGACGTCTTAAAAGGTGGGTCAGATTGTACCTTAGCTCTGCGTACCCTTCAGACGTCCAGAAGCCTGCTGGGGCGTCTGGCTTAGTTCCAAGACGTCCGATTGTCACCCCGGACGTCTGGAAGTCCTCTCCGTCGTCTGGCACTACGGCCAGACGTCTGATTTACGTGGGATGGCGAGCCCTCGCGCCCTCCCGAGCGGAACCTGCGCACACACACTCCTGCTCTCAGCACGACGAAGCACAAACGAAGTCGCGGCGGACGGCTGCATGGCCGTACGCACGAAGAAGGGAGAAGATAGAAATATCTTACCTGTCAGACGTCTGGACAGTCCTCCAGACGTCTTCACCGTCGTCTGGTCGTAAGCCCAGACGTCTGGTTCTGGAAAATTTCCAGAACCAGAGCCCGACTCGCTCTCCACCCGCGATGCACGGCCGTGCCGCGCCCCGTCCGCCTGCTGCCCGAGCTGCAGCAGCCCCTCCGCAACACCCCACCCCCGCCACTCCCCCGCCGGCCGGCTCTAGATGCCCCGGCAAGCTCGAACCCTCGCGGTCGAGCTTCCCCCTTCTGCTCGCAACCCTCCTTCCCGCACTCTCGCCGCGGTCGCTGCTGCCGCCGCTCCCTCGCTCGCTCATGCTCTCGCAGTGGCAGGGAGAAGGAGAAGAGAAAGGCGGAGGAGATGAGGGTGAGGGAGAGGGCGAGGGGGCCTTATAAGGCCGCGCGGGGAGAGAGAGAAGAGAGCTGCGCGCCTGCAGGAGGAGAGAGAAAAAGGAGGAACGAGAGCGGCGGGTGCGGTCTGCGCGCGCAGGCGCACAGACACAACCCCATACGCCGCAAAAATTTATTACCAGACGTTTAGGAAGGGTTCCAGACGTCTGGTCAGATGTTTTTTTTTTTACCAGACGTCTGGGTCACTTCCCAGACGTCTTAAAAACCCGTCTGACGCCACGTTCGTAACAAATAAGAAGTCAAGGGGTCAAATGGTGTAAAGCTGTACCTCAGACAATAGATCCAACCGCACAAATGGGTTCGGATCAATGATCACAGCCCAACATTGCGAAAATCGGTTCATTCCGACATCCGTGGCACCATCTACAAGTTACAGAAGATGGACGGCTGGGATGGTGCCATGGTGCCATCCCAACCGCCCACGCCACCACCGCAACCCTCCTTCACAAAAGATCAGATTAATCTCCACTGTCGAATCATCGTCCAATGGTGGAGAGCGTTGGAGGGTAAAATCATAAACGCGACCAAAGAGAGGCCTTAGCGCAGTTGATAAGGCATTGTGCACGTAGAGGTCACACGTTCGAGTCTTCTGCGGTGCGCTCCCTCCTCATGCGCGAGGGCTTGATTGAGCTGTTCGATCGAGTGAACGACGAAGATGCAAGCCTAGTCGCGCATAGCGCGGATGAGTGATCAGACGCACGAGGATCACACGCGATCGTACGCGCTTTAGCGCGCGCTCTCAAGCTCAATCAACACGTGATCTCAACCCTCCATCAACAATCGAATGGTTAAGAAGACGCGAGCGTGCGCTAAAGCAGCGAAGAAGTGACGTTGAGTGCATTTAAGATGTCTGATCTCTCGATCAGACGGCTGAGGATGCGTGATTGTTGTAAAGTGCTCAAACTGCTGCAAATGAAGGGGCGAGGGGCATTTACACGTATTCAACAACATAAGGGCTTTAGTGACGATTATATCCGTCACTAAAGACTGCTACATTAATGTTTTAATGTTGAAATGACCTATTTACCTCCTATTGTTCACCTATAAAAAGCCCTACGACCCCGACATTCTTTTCATCTCTTCCTTTCTTCTCTCTCCCCCTCCAAAGCTCTAAGAGCTTGTCCCAAGATGCTCCATTAGAGTTTAAAATAGAATTTTTTCACATTCTCATCCCCGTTCGTAGAGCGCATGCGGTTGTCTTCTCACCGCCGATTAGGAAGCAAATCCCACTACAACATTGCCCTTCCCCGTCCTCCGTCTTCATTCTCCCTCGTCTGTCATCTCACCACCCTCGTCCGTCGTCTCACAACCCTCGTTCGGGTACTCCGTCAACGCGACTTGTCCTCCAAGCAGCCGTCAAGGAGGATAACCTCTCTCTACCTTTTTTATCGCTTTCTAGTATAGATTTCCTGCTTTCTAGTGTAGTGATTAATTGTAATAAACATCAAATTGTGGTTATGAAATTCCTATTTATTCTCTCTCTATTTTCTTTTTATTTGTATCATTCTTTTCTCTCTCTCTTCTATTGTTTATTCTTTAAGTAGAGAGCTAGCGTATATTTAAATCAACCAGCTAATCTGCTTCATGATAATAAATCAAATGCGATTTTTAATCAAACATTCGCCTCCCCGTATTTGACTCGGGACTCATTCTGAGTTTCAGTAAAAATTATTTGATTGTTTGGATTTTCTTGCAAATTACATTACGACGACGAGTTTTCAAAAGTCAAATCTTTTTGTAATAAATTTTCGATACATCAATGCTCCATAACATCTAGATCTAATTTAGCGGTAATTTCACATGGGGGGTCTCCCACTCACTCCATCTATTCACAATGACCCCCCCCGATCTGGTTTTAATTGAACTGATTTGCTCGATTATTTCAGATTTGGTTTTCACGTCCAATCTTACGATTTGGAGTCAATTTGGTTTTAATCTAATTTCATTGAGCGATTCCAGTTCAGATTTGCTTAATTTGGTGTATTATGATGAATTTGAATGTGTTTTGATTGATATTTATTCTTAAAGGAGCGTACGCCCAATGAGAGCATTGTTTTGAGTAGCCATGGCCAAGGATAATCCAATACATTGCTTAGAGGTCATAGCAATGACCTATTATTTAGAGGATTATTTAGAATACTTGTACATTAATTAATAGTGTGCAGGTGTTCATGATTTTATCTTCATAATGATCCACATTAAAAGGCCAAAACAGGCCTACATGGATTCATAAGCCAATCTGAATTCACTCTGATTTTTAATGGAACAAATGATGATTTCAAGGTTTTAATGTAAATTCAGAGTTGCTTTGAGATGATTTCAATGCCTAGTGTGATTTTCCTCTTTACATTGTCTATAATGTAAAGAGGAGATCATATTAGGGTCTTTTAAGAATTTTAAAGAATGAGGATTGGCCATATGGATTTTAGATCTTCATATATGATTTTAAAAGAATTTTTGGACAAAAATGATTTGTCAGAGAATTGATTTGGACATTCTTGCATGATTTTTTTTAATCTAACAGCAACAGCGGCAGCTCCTCTCAGTTGATGAATTTTGTTTAAGCAGCTTTCAACTGCTCAGTGTCTTGATGAGAGGCTCGTTATGTCTTTTAATTAACCCTAATTAACTAGTCTTCCTAGTTAATTAGCTAGGAATTTGTAAATATATGGGTTAATTATAGAATAAGGGATAAAATATTAAAGGACCTTAAAATAAGTTTAAAATGCTATATTATTAAGCCAATTAATATTATTAATAATTTAATTAATAAATAGACTCGAAATATCATCAGCAATTTACTTAATTAATGTGTTAATTAACTTAAGTATAACTTATAACTAAGTATGTAATAACTTAAGTAACTTTACTTAATTAAATAAATTAAGCTAAAAAGGTCAAAAACGTAAATCCAAGGTTTAAATATAATATTTGTCTAATTTATAATCATATATAAAAAGTTGAAAACGATTTAAATTAAAATAAACCTTGAAAACCTTAGTTTATGTTTTAGTCATTAAGTTTTATTTCAATCGAGTCCTTCTTCTTCACTTAGGTCCTCAGCCTTCATTACAAATAGGTCCCTGTAAACATCTTCCTCTTCATTTCTTCTTCAGCCCCTTCAACAACTGACGACAGGAGGTTTCCACACCCGCCGATCACCATCCATCCGACATCCGCCCTTCCTTGCCAAGCTCTTGGAGCTTGCACTCATCGTCCTCTTTTCATCCATCGATCTGGATGATTCTTAAATCCTATTTAGGGCCTAAAGTTAACCTCACCGACGTCGATGAAGATGCCGGTGGTTACTTCACTCCTAAACCTCTTTCCGTCCATATTCACCCTCAGTCGCCACAGCCTATAAATACCCCTCCACCTCCCCAATTTCAAGAGGTTAGCACCCCTCCCTCTTCCCCCCTCTGAGCTAGCAGATAGGCTATTCACTCCAACATCCGACGACCTTCCTCCGCTTCCTCCGTCTTCCTCCATTCATCTTCACTTGCTCCTAATCTCCGCCGTCGTCCATTGAGTCCTCTGACGCAGTGCCGACATTGGACTTCCTCTTCTACGCTTCGCCTACACCCGCCGAACTTCTTCCTCCGTCCTCTGATTTCCTCCTCTGTTAAGATCCTTCAACGGAGATCCTTTACCCCCCTCGTCCAGGTAACAATAGGTTAGGTAAGTGTGTAACTAGAGTAGTTAATTAGGTAGGTTAGTTAGATTTAATGTTAGATTTTTCGTTGTCTTCCTCAGCTCCGGCGAGCTCTTTGAGCATGATTGGAGCACTCTTTTGTCTTTTAATTTCATCGATCATCTTCCTTAATCCTCCATGATCATTTTTAACACTTTAATTCCCTGATTTGAACACCTAATCGCCTAATCCATCTCCACCTTCACCAGCTACTTCCATTGTCCATGGCGAAAGTATCTGAGGGTAATTCACCTCCACCGGGGCCCTCCATCACTTAATCATCATTTAAGAACCCCTATCCTCACTCTAATTGGATTAATAATCACCTATAACTAAAACGCCTAAAATACATTCAACCTCCTGAGCTTGCTGTCAATGGCAGCTCAGGAGGAGTGTATCAACCTAATTAATCACTGACGTGCCTTCGTGCGTGTGTGTTAAGAGGTGTCGTTATAGTTGCACTTGATACGTCGGTTTTAAAAGAAGTAAACAGAGGTGAGTCCGAGTGTCGATCTCAGGGAGACGTGGAAATCGGATTTTGTTTACCACTTGTTGTCACGAAAAAAGCGGAGTTTTGCTTGCGAAAGAGACGGTTTTGAAAAGCGAGAGATAGAGAGAGTTTAGGGTTAGAAAGCTCTTGGTTTTGATCATGCACTTTAAGTAGAAATTAAAATGGCAACTAAATGGAAAATAATTTCATTAAACATGCATTCATAGTTCATGGTTTACAATATTAAATACATGCTTCAACAAAAGTAAATGAAAGCTTAAAAGAGAGAGAGAGAGGTAGAGAGAGAGTGGAGAGCGACGAGGCAGCCACGGCGGTGGAGGAGGCTCCGTCGGCGGCTCGTCGTCTCCGGCGATTACAAGAGTGCCTAAGACTAGCTAGGAGAGGAGTGGAGTAGTTGCAAGTGGGAGAGGATGCCTTGAATGGTGGTAGAAGGGGGTTTAAATAGAGTTAAGGGCTTCCTAAAAGAAGAATGTGCTTTAGCGACATCCAGAACGTCGCTAAAACCGCTTCCAGATACGTCAGTGAAGCCCTCTTGCCGCCGGTCAGCCGCCCGCCCCTCTCTCTCTTCAGGCGCGATTCGTGGATGTCGAACGAGAGCCGTCCGATTGAAGATCGGACGGCTGAGATCCTCCCGCGCCTGCGCTAAGATCGCACTTCGGGCGCGCGTGCGCGCGCGCGTGGGGGGTGGGGCGCTGTCGTCGCGCCGCGTGGCGCAATCCTAGCCGCTCGCTGCTGATCGCGCGGCTCAATTTTGCTGCGCCCTTCGCTCGCAATTGATTTCCGCTCCGCGCGATTCGAACGCGCGTCGCCGTGACGCGGGCGTGCGCGCTAACCGTTGCGCCACGCCCGCGCTTTGTCGCGGCGACCGCGGGCGAGCGTGCGGATCTCGGCCGTTCGATCGAAGATCAACGGCCAAGATGCGTCCTTGGCTGGCTTGGGGGTGTGCGAGCGGCGGGGGCGGGGCGACGTGGCGCGTTCTGGGCCGTTGATCTCTAGATCAACGGTCAGGATTTCTTGGGCCCATTGTGGGAGCTCCGGATGTCGGATTTGGCCGATCTTGAGTCCGTTAGACTCCGTTCGTTGTCCTGAATCCATCCGCGCGGTCCGATTGCTCATCTGAGGCCTGCTTTGACAAATGCTTTACACAAATGGCCATTAATACAGTTTATAAGCAATCTTGGTACTTGATGCATGCAATTCTCCTATTCTACTTTATGTTGTGCCTTTTATTCTAAAGATGGGCCATATTCAACCTAATTACTACCCCCTTGCGTGGTGTTATCAATCACCTATTTACCTTTACCACACTCTACTAACATGATTTCTCCACTCAATTAAGTGAGAGAACATGCCCTGAGTTCTATCAAACTCAGACCTCATTCACTGCTAATTCAATACTTATCTTTCAGTATGATTAATAATTAAATGAATTAATGTGTTCCTAAGGTTCCTTGTGACCTTAGGAAACTTTTCAGATCAATTATGGCTTGTTTTGATGATGTTTACTATCTTTTAGCCATTGATTGAACTCACCGAAGCTTCGGTGAGCTCCGGCGAGTTAACTTGTACTCTTCAGCCTACAGAACTCCCTTAGAAGCTCCAGATCACTTATTTGAGGCTCAATGATTATTCTGCAATATTTAGTTTAAATTTTTAAAGACTAAAGCAAGATTTAGACCTCTGTCTTCTCCAACTCCGGTAGAGTTGGAGAAGTCTATCCAATAGGGATAAGCTTAATTTAGAGGTTTAGAAGCATCAGATGGATGCCCTGAGGTCAGATTTGAAGACCTTTCATTCAGATAGGCCTTAGTTTGTTCCGACGACCAAACTAGTTTTAGAGCCCAGGCGACAGACCTGAAACCCTAGGTTTCTAGGTCAAAACTTCCTTTTGAAACCCTGAACACATTCCTAAGATCAATTAAAGATGATTTGAAGTATTAATTTCATCAGAGAATGCTTTATGATGAAAGTCAAATTTCGAGGTTCAGTGGTCAAAATTATGTCTGATCTAATGAATTAGGTTTCAATTCAATAAATTGATGAGTTCAAATTACTTCTGGGATGATTTTAGATAGATTTGATTTGATTTGAATGAGTTTTAATCAGAGTTTTGAAAGAATCCAACTGTTGTTTAGTTTGGGTTCATTTGAACCCAATACTGACTTCGGTGCTTTTTCGTTGAGATTCAAATGTAAACACTGCCCAGATAGAGTCCTAACAACCTTCAACAGTTGTTAAATTAGGTACAGCTGATTTTTAGCTGTCTGTGAAGCCTTTCAGAGCTTAATTTGAAGCTCTGAAGCTTCTGCTTGAAGCTTTTGAGTTTCACCACCTTCCTGAAGCTTCCTGAACCTACTTCCCTTCACCTTTAGGAGCGGAATTAGCTCCTAAATCTCTTCAATAATTCATCTGAGGTCAAATAGCATTCTTGCAGGTCCTTAGACTTGTGTTACTCGTCTGCAGGCCAAAATGGCCATGGAAACTGTCGATCTTCACCCTTCAAATAGAAGGGTGAAATCCGTCCTTAGCATCAAATTGATGCTGCAATCATGTAGTACTACTCTAGAGCTTTCCAATGAGCTATAGCTTGCTTGATTTGGAGCTCTGAGTCGGCCTGTGCCTCCAACCAAAGTCTAGTCTAGAAGGGACAAGAGTAGCCTAACATCGGTAAGAACAGAGCGCACGCTATGGGATAAAAGTAAAAAGTGTATAGGGATGTTCTGTCGACAGCGTAGGGTGCTTAAAGAGCATGTGAGTGTGAGTGGGCGCGTGCGATGCACGGGCCCGTGAGGAGTGCGCCTGTGGGCGTGCAAACATGGGCCCGTGAGTGGGCATGTGCATGTAGGCCTGGTGTGGCTGGAGACTGTGCATATGTGATGATTGAACCAAAAATAAACCAAATGTAATAAACCAAGCTTCAACCCAGTAGGGTCTGGTCCCACCCTGAGAGGGGTGCTGTGTATCCTCGATCGGTCCAAGCTGCCAACCATAAAACCAATTCTTGGTTCAAAACGTGGTTCAAATGCACATTGCATAGTTAAGATGAAGAAAGGAAAAGAAAAAGAAGAGAAGAGGTTAAGCAACTAAAGGAATTCAAAGAAGAAGAGAAGAGATGTAAAGTTAAAGGGAGAGATAAATAGACAGGAAAGGTAAAGGACAAAAGAAAAGGAATGAAAGCTGAAGAATGAAGAAAGCAAATAAAAGGAAAATCAAAGTTTTAGACATCTGATAATTCAAGCTTATTTTTCTGAGATGTCCAATTTTTGTATTTTACTTTAATACAATTTCTTTAGAGTTTAATTAATAAATAAGGCATTTGTACTTAATTGCATTTCTTTTTCTTGCCTTAAATCTGTTGTAAATGAAAAGAAATTAATAAAAATAAACATATTTACTTATTTTTAATAATTGATCTTATGTGTAAATATGTTTGTCTTATGGAATGTTGCATGTTTTCAATTATATATCTTTTATGAAAGATTCATGATCTTAAAGTATTGCAACTATAATTCTAGTTGATTAAGTAAGTAGTAATTAATGATTCGGATTAAATGGTTGATTAAATTAAGTTATACCTCCCAGTGAATGTCCTGGACTCAACCAATTAGAAAAGAATTAAAATGTAAAATATTAGGTTAGCTTGACCCTATACTACTCAATCAACATTAATTCAAGTTAACTTAAGTTACTTTCTCTTGTACTTAATTAAGCCTAATTAACTTAATTAACTGTGTTGGGAATTTAAACTACTATGTCTACAGCTACTAAAGCAGCTGAGCTAAGACGTCTGCATCTACTGCAAATGAGGCAGCACTTTGGTTGAAATGCACAGCAATAATTAGCTACTGAAATGTTTATATAGCAGCAGCCACTGTGGTGAATTGATTTGGCTAGTCTGAGAGGAATTTGAAGTGAATTTTGGATTGTAATGTAGCTGACATGTTGTTTAAAGTTAGAACTTAATATACAAGCATTTATGTACTAAAATTGAGTTTTAATTCAACTAGAATTGCTTCTAATCTTATGTTAAATTCTTTTGTCAGCTATTATTTGAATTATCTGTCCAAACTTAAATTTTAAATGCAAATTTAGTTGAAAATCATGTTTAAGTGCTCCATCAAATTCCATGTGATGTGTTGAGTGTATGCAAATGCTTTTACTGATTGTCTAACACTCAAAACATATTTAGAGCCCTTAGGTTCTTCGGTTAAACACTCATTTAGGCCTCTTGTGTGTTAACTTTGTAAATAAATAAAAACCCTAAAAAAAATCACAAAAAATAAAATAAACCTGTCTTAAGTAAAATCAGGTATTTCTTTAGGTGTGTACCAAGTTTCAAGATAATCTAAACCTTCAGCTTGATAGAACATGTCAGCTGACAGTTCAATATACCTTAGAACTTAATAAAAGAACCTAAGAAAAATAACAAAAAGAAACTTCATTCTCTCATCTCACTCTTTCCCTCTTATCCCAATCTCTCTTAAAAATATAAAAGCTATAAAAATCAGAAAAACCCAAAAATACCCTATGTACTTTGTATATACTTGTAAATATAAATTAAAGCTAAGCCATATGTAGATATTGTATAATATGTACATAATAGGCATATATAACTTATATATGTATTCTAATTATTAAATTAAGTATTTAGAAAGATTTATTATATATATATATATATATATATATATATATATATATATATATATATATATATATATATCTTTAATGTATAATTATCTATTAATTTATATTAACTTAAATGTATAATAACATAAGTAATTATGTAAACGTATCTATATGTACATAAATGTACTTAATACTGTATATATGTATTTAACTATGTATTATGTACTATATAATACTTGTAATTTAATTTAATTATATATTTATAGTGGTAATTAAGTTATTAGGCTAATTAAGTAATTTATTAACTTAAAATAAATAAATTAGTAATTTAATATAATACTGGAGTAAGTTATAATGTATACTTGTATAATACTATATTAAATATTTTCAACATATTTATATTGTACTTATACTGTATTATAGTATTTCTAAATTATTTATGTGAAAAACTAACTTAAACATGTTTTAATTATAAATAAATTAAAATAAAGTTCCTAAAATACAATAAAAATGTATAATACATAATTTACTGTATAAATTAACACTGTATAAAGTCAATTTTATGATTAAGATATTAATATATACTTTAATTAAGTAATTAACCTCTAATTTAACATGTACAATTAGATAACTTTAACCAATTTTATTATATATCTAAATAACTTATTTTGCCATGATGGAATAATGTGGATTGTGGATACTTATTCTTTTATTCTTAATCGCTTTAGCTTTTTCGATTTTATTTTTCAATTTAATTTAATGTCTTATATTTAAAAAAATCCATAAAATCGAAAATACTAAAAATATTTCATCGCTATCTTAGGTTTGCATTAATTACTGCTAGATTTATTTTATGTCAATGTACATTAAATGTTGAGTGCTGGAGTCAGGTATGATTTCTAACTTTCTTAAGCTATTTGACATAATTAAGCAAGATCACTTATTTGCAAAATATTAAAAAGTGAGACCTATCTGCATGAAAAACACTCTTAAAGAGAAGAACCTAATTTAATGTGACACGATTAAATTCTCTAAAACCTTGTGTGGTTTTTCATCGAGACATCATTGATTACTTATCGTGTACACAATACACGATCACATAAGGTACACAAGAACACACTTTTCTATCTCATCTCTCTGTGCACCAACAGGAACTTGGATTCTCACGCTAATCTTATCCAAGATCTGGGTAGATTTAGAGGTCTGCACATCGAAAGGTTTCCCTTAGGATGCATATGATTGCATTGATAATATCTATTTGTGCACTATATTTTTTCGTAGCAGACCAATAGAAAAAATTCACGACTTTTGTCTTGCTTGAATGCTGTGGTCTTGATTCTGAGATTGAGATTTTATTTGGTTGGATTGATTTTGCCGTGAGTTTGTGATTGCTTCGCAAAATGTTTTCAAAAACCAAACTCATGGATGATTCTTGACACCAACCACGAGTACTTCCTTTGGGTACTAATGCCCAAGTCACCTACACTTTCGCCTTCTTTATAGTCTCCTTCAGGAAAGGAATTGCGAACAATCCATTTGTGACACTACTGTTCTGGAGGAACCTTCGTTCCTCAATATCCTAATCCTTCTGTTCCATACTCAGATCAGCAGCCATCTCTTCTTCCCAACCCAAATTCATCTTCTTCATCTTGAATCTGCATTCATTGATTGAAGAGGTGGAACCTATAGATTTTTTTTGATACATTCTGTTTCCTTACTTTGACCTTGAGCCAAGGAATTATGATTTGATTATATCTACTTTGACCTTAAGCCAAGTCCTTCTGATGTGATACCCATTCTTTACTTGGGCCTTGTACCAAGTATCTGATTTTGATTCATTCTGACTATGGAGCTATTCTTCACCTTTGAGATTGACAAACTTCCATATCATTCATTGAGCTTCATTGACTTGTCAATTCTCAACCCATCCTTTTGGCTCCTACAGTTTTGATATCTTCTACTGGGTTTGAGCCTAGCTGAAGGCATTAAACTTAGTAACTTGTCCTTTGTACATAGCTGATTTTACCATTCCTATTTTCCATTTCTTCATTAGGTGTCTATCCTTGCATTTTTAGCATGCATTCATAGTCACATATGTCATGCATTTCACTACTTAGCCCAACTTTCCACTCTGATCTTGTATCAGACTTGAAATCGTCCGCATAGAGATTTTTATCTCCTCATTCCGACTCCTTCCATCACTCAGTCTAAGATAGTGAAAAGTAGAGCATGCATTTGCATCCACCCTATTCATACAATGAGGACATTGCATCATTTAAGCATGAGGGGTGTAAATGGTGAAATCATTTGCTGAAATGCAATTATAGACACACCTGTAGTGTATATAGTATAATATTATCAAAAATACCAAAAAAAAAGAATGAAAATTTTGAAAAATTTGAAAAAACTTACAAAGTCAAAAATAAAAATTTCAAAAATACAATAAGGGACATACTGAACTTTATTGTTCAAGGAGAACTCCACTGAAATTAAGGAGAGAAAAAAAGTTTGAAAGAATCTTAAGTGTTCAACTATGATCTTATAGCTGAAAATAAGAATAGAATAAGTGTTTATGAACATTTAACCTTTACTAGTTAGACTTTTCAAGCCACTATAGCTTGATTCGCTCAGGCTTTGGCTTAATACATTTAAGCTTTGACAAGATAGACCACGATCTCTCCTAAATTATGACGTATTCTTGTACCTGAGTCACCAGTACAGGATTCGCTGGCTTGCTTTGGCTTAGGAGTCTAAGTAATCTTGGTTTACACTACACAGTGTCAGGAAAGATCTTGTGAGCTTGAAATTCAACCCTAGTGTTCATTAGGGAAGGTGAAGTTCTTATCTGTGCGTGCAGGTAGCCTTTTTGTCCTAGTCATTAATCTTGTGTTTAGGAGAAGCTCTTTCCACTAAAGAACTCACCCACTAAATAAGTGTGCTTTACCAAATAAAGTTGTTGGAGATACACTAACATTTATTTGTGAAAAAGGAAATCAAAAAAAGATATTCTTTAAAATAAGTCAAGTATGTTCTCCAAGTCATGTAAATATCTTTCCACCAAAAATATTTTCAGGGTACATTACAAATGCCCTATTTCCACCAAATATTCTTTGAGCCACAACGCAATAAGAGTTAGGTTTGAGTCTTCCTCATTTTTTAGAGTCATTCCAAAAACATGAGCTAAAGCTATGACCAACCTAAACTTAAAGGAAGTGAAACCCCGAGATTGAGTTATAAAGTTCACATGGTTAGTCCTAACTTATCATTGAGCACAGCCATAACCACTCAGCTTTTGAGCCTTATAAAACCTTCTGAGTCTTGGAAATCACACTTAAGGTTTAAATATCAAGAGACCGTGTTGGTCGAGAGATGGTCTATGCCATATCAGTCTTAAGCTCTGGTCAGTCTTCCTAAGCGACTAGTTCTGACAATGTCCAGATGTAAATACAGTTGGTTTATCGAAAAATCTTTGAACTTAAAGATCATCTTCAAACACTTAACAATTTTAGAAAAGAAAAATAGATATCTCATCACACTTACCTAGCTGGTACTTGAATTGCTTTGCACTTTAATGAGTTGTTTGCCAAGGAACTAGCAAAACCTAAGCATGGGGGTAACATAGTAGGCATCCATGACTTTCCGAGGTGGGACAAAGGAAGTCGCATCTCCTTCGCTGCTACGTTTGCCGATCGACAACTTCAAATCTGAACTTCGATCGACTCAGTGGACCAAATTGAGTACACAACAACTTGATCGAAAGCTCTTAAGATCTATTTTCATTTTTTGAAATCAATTTGGTCTTTAGATCAGAATTGATCCATGCATATGGATGATGAACATCGTACTATTCATACAATATTTTATAGGCTCAGAGGGTCATTCTCAGGTCAAATGACCTGAAGATTCAAATGTACTCTTGATTGAGAGTCCAGAAGTGTTCAAAAGAACATTCCACAACTATTGGGAGAGAGATTGAAGTCTAAAAAGGCTTTAGAAGCTCCAGAAGCTTTAGAGATTTAGAGACCTGTGTACAGAACTCTGATTCAGACTTGAATCAATCTAACAGATAACTAAAAGCTTCGAGAAGTAATTTAAATCAATTCAATGCATCACAAGTAAGAGATCTAGGCAATATTTCAATTCAAATCTCAACAAGAACACACAGAGCAGTGGGTTCCAGTTTGAACCCAAACTGTGCAGAAGTTGGGATCTCTCGGATTCTTCAATAAATCATGTCTAAATCAGTTCCAAATGATTCAAAATTACATCATGAACTTAAACAATCTATTAAATCAAAGCTTCAACCTTTAAAACCTCAGAAATGACTTTTGGTTAACCATAAAGCTCAAAAAGTTGACTTTTAAACTAAGGCTTTTCAGATTCAACTAAACTGTACAAAAAGACTAAAATGATCATGTGGAATTCATTCAACACTTCAAATCCATGTTTTGAACTCTCAAATAGTGCTCTTAGGCTTCGCCACCTGACATCAAAAGGTGTGTTGGTCGTTGATGAGAGACTCATCACGATCTCTAATTACCCCTAATTAACTAGTCTTCCTAGTTAATTAACTAAGGATATGAGTATATATGGGTTAATTATGAAATAAGGGATATATAGTGAAGGAAATTAAAATAAGTTAAAAATGATATTTTATCATTCAATTAATATTATGAATAATCTAATTAATAATTGGACTCGAGATCTTATTAATCATTCCTTTAATTAATAAGTTAATTAACTTAAACATAATGTATACATAAGTATATAATAACTTAAGTAACTTTACCTAATTTAATAAATTAACCTAAAGAAGTCAAAAATATAAATTCAAGGTGTAAACATAATAATTACCATATTTACAAGTTGAAAAAGATCTAAGTTAAACTAAACCTTTAAAACCTGAGTTTACATTTAGGTCCTTACTACTCATTTCAATCGGGTCCTTAATTTTCATATAGGTCCTTATGTTTTATCGCACAAAGGTCCCTATCTTCTTCTTCTTCCTTCAGCCGGTTGAACAGCTGACGACGGAGGGTGATTCCAGCGCTCGATCACCGCCCTGCTGACATCATTCTTCCTTCTCCAAGCTCCTGGAGCTTGCGCTCACCATCCCATCTTCGTCAATCAGTCTGGATTCCTCTTAAATCCTAATTTTAGGTGAGAGTTAACCTCACCGTCGTCGGAGACAACGTCGGTGGTTAACCTCCTCTAGCTCCTCTCACGTCCAGACTCCGCCGCCCTCTTCATCATCGTTAACTATAAATAGACCCCCACCCCTCGATTTCTATAAGTTGGCTCCCTTCTCTCTTCTTCACTGCAACTGACTTCGATAGGCTATTCCCTCCGCAACTCTGACAACTCCCCATCTCATCTTCCGACTTCCTCCATCCTTCTTGATTAGCTGAGGAACTTCACCGAGGTCTGCCGTGTCTCTGGACAAAGGCAACGACCAAGGAGCTCCTCTGCTTCACCTCACAACCGCCGCCGGAGATTTTCGACTACCCTCTGATTTCACTCCTCCGTTATGAGCCTTTGACGGAGATCCTTTTACCCCTTCGTCCAGGTAACGGTAGATAGGAGTAGATTAGGAGTAGGAGTAGGATACTTTAGGTAGTTAGTTACATAGTTTAGTCGTAATTTCAGATTTCAGACTTCGTCTTCTTCGACTCCGGCGAACTCCTTGAGCTCGCCAGAGTCCTAATTTCGTCTTTTTAACTCATTGTTCACCTTCTTACATCTTCCACGATCACTTCTTTCACCACTAATTACTAAATTGATCACTAAATCGCCTAAACCACCTTCACCTCCACCGACTGCTTCTGCTGTCCATGGCAGCAGTAGTTGAATTAATTACACCTTCACTAGGGTCCTCCACCACCTATTCATCTTCTAAGGACCCTGTTCTACACTTGAATTTGAATAAACATCACATATAACCTAAATGCCCAAATCTAATTAAACTCCTGAGCTCGCTGTCAATGGCGGCTAAGGAGTAGTTCGAATCATTAATTATATATATATATATTTAGTATCGCAGACATTTGTTGACTTGCCTCAACCACTCAATTGAGTGGGAGATCAAGTCCTGTGCCTCCACCAACTCAATTTTCACTTGAAATGAATTTACTGTCAAATCTTACATATAAAGAGATAATGAGGAATTAAATGTGATTCTGAGGTTCCTTGCAACCTCAGGATCCCTTTCAGATTGAAAATAGCACACTTCTCCATTCTGAACACATTTCTGCCTTTTTCTAGACTCACCGGAGCTCCGACGAGTCAAAATTAATCTTCAGCCTGAAGAATAGAGTGTGAAGCTCCAGATTGATGATGAGGATCACTGAGTGTGCTGAGATATTTTAATTGAGATTTTAGTGTCTGGAGTTGTTAGGTCTTCATCTTCTTCAACTCCAGCGGAGTTGGAGAAGTATGTCAGTAAGCTTTAAGTCACAACTAAAGGATCTAGAAGCTTCAGTACAATGCACTGAAGTCATTCCTAGCCTTAGAGCAATGTAACAACCTCCTGATCACTCTGACGAGTAAACACCTTTTCAATCTCATGCGATGAGCCTGAAACCCTAGAATACTAAGTTCAAATACCTGTCTAAGGTTCTGAGAATGTTTCTAGGATTGAGGAAAAGATATTTAAGGTTTAATTCCTCGAGAAAGGATTCAAAACATAAAGTCAAATTTTGAAGCGTATAGTCAAACCCGAGTCTGATCTTTGAGTTCTGGACTCAATCTGATGATTTGATGAGTTTAAAGTGTTTTCGAGATTTATTTGAATGATTTTAGAAAGAATTGGTTGAGCTTTGGGAGATAATTTGGATAGAATTAACAATCTGTCAGTTTGGGTTGTTTTTGAACCCAAACTGACGACAGTAGACGTTGGATGAAATTTGAAGTTAAATCCTGCCCAAATCAGTTAGTTTTAATCCTTGGAACTTGTTGAAATAGATTAGAAATGTCCTTAAGTGTCTGTTGCACATATCAGAGTTGAAAATTTCATTCTTTGAAGCTTTCAGTGAAGCTCAAAGCTTCCCTGCGTTACCTGAAGCTCTCAAGAGCTTAAACTCCCTTCCAGCAGATGCAGAATTACTTGTAGGAACTATTCAGACCCTTAGATAAGCTAGAAAGTCCAACTTATGGACTCTGCAACCTTAATTTCATTTCCAAACAGTATTTTACCGTAGGAACCCCTTAATTTCGCCTTTCAAATTGAAGAGGAAAACATCCTCTGACCCTTAAATTGACCCTGGAATCCTGTAGAGCCATCTTAGAGCTTTCCATCAAGCTTTATTTCGCTTGATTTGGAGCTCTGAGTAGGGAGAAATTATCATTTGAAGTTAGGTCTGGAGGGGGAGAACAAAGTCCCACATCGGAAACTGTCGAGCACATTCTTTGGTATAAAACTAATTTGTTAAGTGGGCTATGTAGTTGTCAAGCGCTCGGCGGGAAGCTGAACATCTGAACCTTTGAGCATATAGTGTGTGTGTAGGCGAGTGCGCATGTGGGTGTGTGCCCGAGTGGGCGTGTGTGTGCGATGGCCTTGGGAGGGTGAGGCCTGGGAGGCGATTGAGTCAGTTCAGCTCGAGGGAGGGCCGGTTTGGCTCAAGAAAAAAAAAATGAAAATGAACCCTAATGAAATTAGGCGAGTACGGAGTAGGATCTGGCCCCACCCTAATCTCAAGGTGCTGTGTATCCTCGAAAGGACTTTGCAGCAAATCAAAAACAAATTTTTGGTTGAGAAGAAAATAAACCCGGTTCAGCTGGAAAAGAAAGAAAAGAGAATGAAGAAGCTAAGGAGGCTAAGTGTGGAAGGAAGCTAAGGGTTGAAGGACGCAGGTGCTGGAGAAGCTAAGGAAAGGTAAAGGAAAGAAAACAAGGGAGAAGCTAAGGAAAAAGAAAGATGCTGAAGGCTAAGTGCTGAGGAGCAGTTGCAATGAAGGAAAGGAGAAGGCAAGCAAGCGCTAAGGAAATACTAAAGAAGAATAAGGGATAAGGAGAAGGCAGGAAGAGAAGCATAAGAGAAGAAAGAAAGAGATCGAGAGAAAAAGAGAATAAGAGGAAAATTAGAAAGAGAGAGAAAAATAAAGGATCAAGAAATAAAAGGAAAAAAAAAGATAAAGATAAACAAAAGAAAAGAAAGAGAGAAAGAAAGAAGAAGAGAGAGAGAAAGAGGCTGAAGAATGAAAGCAAAAGAAATTGATTTTCTTGTTATATTTTAATTTCTTTTTGCTCTTAAGGTATGTATTGACTAGATAAACTCTTATTTGTCTTAAATCATTTGAAATAAATAGAGAATTTACATATTTTTAAATATTGAAAATGAGAGTTCATATGGGATTTTACATATTATTTCAAATTAAATCAAATTTTTGCAAAATTCATGCTTCTATAATTAGCTTAAATATACCTCCTATACTTATAAAGAGAAATAAAAGATAATTAGTTAATTAGAATGAATTATACCTTCGAGTGAACGACTTGAACTCAATCAGTAAAAAAAATTCTAAAATGTTAAGTTAATTCGACCATATACTACTAAATGACACAATTTCGAGTTAACCTAAGTGACTTTTCTCTACTCATAATTAAGTAAAATTAACTTAATTAATTGAGTTGAGGTAAGGAACTCACTAGCCGTTAGACTAGACAACAACTCCTTAGACCTAAGTAAAACCTAAAATAGGTTCTACACATTCAACTCTTACTTCTAGACCTGATTTCAGAGTCTAATATTCAGCAATTAAGTCTCTCCAACTCTGCTGGAGTTGGAGAAGATGAACATCAATCTGACAGAATCAACATCAAAACACTAATCTAATTAATGGAAGCTAATCCTCATCTCATAAAAAATCGATCTGGAGCTGTTCAGGGACTTTCGAAGATTGAATCTCATAATTGAAATTGTTGGAGCTCCGGTGAATGCTGATTCTGACCACTGGAGATAAAATCTCCATGAAATGCTTCAAGAAGGGTCTTGAACAACTCCTAAGGTTGCAAGGAACCTCACGAATACCTCCATTGTTCCAATTAATTATTAGATATCTAGATTAATCAAGAAATACAGTATAAACATAGCTTGAGTTCGTGTGAACTCAAGAACTGCCCTCCCACTCAATTGAGTGAGGGGAATGCCTTAAATGAGTGTGGTGATGCTATAGATGGATGGAATTAGTAATCTAACTCCTTCTGAGCCACTGTAACGAACGCATGCCCCAGACGTCGGACCAGACATCTGGGATCACATCCAGACGTCTGACCAGACGTCTTGGATCGTTTCCAGACGTCTGGAAATCCGTTAATTTCGACACGCGCGGGTCGTCTGCGTGCCTGAGCGCGCAGACCGGATATTCGCTTATTCCCTCTTTCTCTACGACTGCAGACACTTGCCGTGTCCTCTCTCTCCTCCTCGCTCGGCCTTAAAAGGCCACGCGCTCCCTCCCGCCGTCTCCACCCCTTCCTCTTCTCCTTCCTGTGCGCAAGAGCGAGCGAGCGCGAGGTTGCTGCAGCGGCGACGGCCGCAGTGAGTGCGGAGGGGGTGCTGCGTGCGAGAGCGAAGCTCTGCCGTGAGGGCGAGCTCACCGGGGCAGCTAGGGCCGGCCGGCGGAGGGCGCAGGGGGCACGGAACGGCGCAGGAGGGACTGCTGCGGTCTGAGCAGCAGGCGCGCGAGCTGCGACGCGGGCGGCGTCGCGAGCGGAGGCCGAGTGGCACCCTGATTCTGGAAGAATTTCCAGAATCAGACGTCTGGGTTGATAGCCAGACGGCGAGGGAGACGTCTGGAAGACCTTCCAGACGTCTGAAAGGTGAGTTTTTCTGTCTTCTTCCTTCCTGTCGATTGACCGTACAGAGGGAGGGAGATGGGTGTGCGCAGGCTCGGTGATTCGCCATCCAACGCGAATCAGACGTCTGGCTGTTGTACCAGACGGCGGGAGCGACCTCCAGACGTCCGGGGTGACCATCGGACGTCTGGGAGCTAGGCCAGACGTCCCCTCAGACTTCTGGACGTCTGGGAAACCACGCTGAACAGGTAATTCTCTGATCCACTTTTTAAGACGTCTGGAAGAAGTTCCAGACGTCTGATTTTGCACAATGTCGTCGTTTTCGACCCGTTTAGGGCCCGTTCGGGTTCCGTTTTCCGCGATTCGAGTTGCGTTCTTTTCAGAATTAATCCCTCTACCCGTCTACAGTAGCTATACACTGTTTTGAGATACTCCTTGTGTTTGATCCTTGTGATAGGACCTCATTCAGTTGCAGTCTTGGGAGTCGCGGAGGCACACGGGATTCCCGATCACACCCCCATTACTCCCGTTGTACTTGGTAGAGTGGTTTTAAGTTATTAATAAAATCTGTTAAAGTATGGAACCATAACTAGAACCTAGGTCGTTGCATGAATCCTAGGAATGAGAAATATATGATAGCTCCTAGGTGTTGCATGAATCCTAGGGCTGGAAAACTAGATTGTATGATAGATCGTAGGATATGATATGAATCTTAGGATGGGAAAACCTAGTGGAATGTATAATACTGCAGTCTTGGAAAATGGAAAGAGATATAAAGCTGCCTGTAATTTGAATTAACAGCTGCCTGTTGTAAATAAATAACGTGGTTGAGAACAGGGATTGTAAGAATGTGAAACTGGAAAGTGAAACCTGGATGTTTGAGTAAAAAGGATGGAACCCTACGGGGAAGTAGGAGTAGAACTCCTGGAAAGTGAATGGAATAGTATTGGGGAAGTGAGCTGACCCTTGAGTACGGAGTACCAAGGAGAGCGACTGTCCCCCCTATTTAGTGCAGAGCGGAGCCAGCCGCCCCAGGGACCCGGGGTTAGGACTGGCCACTCTGTACCGACTTGCTGGCCCTCGCGTACGTAGTACCGAGGAGAGCTACTAGTGTAGGGAGGTACTAGCTACCCCATGGGCCCCGGGGTTCTGCTAGCCTCCCACACCGACTTGTTAGGCCCGCTGGGGCAAACCAGGGTAGTCAGGCGAGGGTGCGCGGACTGTAGAGGGGCAAGGCCCCGGTTTGGTTACTGTGGAGGGGTTGGACCCCTGTTATTGAGAGGGCTCTGCCCTGGACTGGTTACGTGCTGTGCTTTGGGCGCACCCGTTAACGAAAACGACTGACCGCGTGCCAGTACGGGTTAGCTACATGTGCGTTTATCGCGCGTGCCGTAGTCACCGTTACGTCTGTCAGTGACCTTAGGGTGGTTGACTGAGAGTAGGATCACCACGGGGGACTCTCCCGGCCAGGAGAGCACCACGTGCTACTTCTAGTTTTTGGAAAAGAATGCAATCAAGATCGTTCCCACGAGGAACATTCGAGATCAAGAAAAAGATCTGGGGAATAAATGAAATAGTGAGACAATTGAAAGATGTGAATAAAGAAAGTAATAGAACATAACAGCTACTGTACACTCTACTCAGCGTTTTGCTGACGTGTTACACTCGTTACCTTTTTCAGGACCAGGTGTTGAGCAGCCAGGGCCAGCGGCTGCAGAGGACGCTGGGCCGAGTAGGGTCCAGTAGAGTTACCACTGTCTTTTGTACCTCTTTGTTCCGTTATAGTGAGTAGTTCTTGTTTCCGCTGTACTTTTCTTTACCTGCAGTTCATGTTATATGATAAATGTTGTTATACTGTTGTGGTGGTATATACTGTAGTAGTTTCTTTCCTTACTGCTGTACTTTCTTACTGTTAGTTATATTCATGCTGAATGTGGTTTATTTTTACTACTCTTTTGGTTATTCCTCGTTGGACGACTAGGTCTTGGGATTAGTCGAGTCGGTCCGATTCTCGTGTCTCGTAGGGACTCGGGAACCGGGTCGTTACAGCCACCATTGACAGCGAGCTCAGAAGGTTGAAGGAGATTTAGGTGTTTTGTATATAATGAGTTATAGATCTAATTGAAGGGTGGAATGGGGCCCTTGTGATACGAGGAAGTGGCGGAGGTCCCCTAATGGTTGTGAAGTACCTCTGAGACCTTCGCCATAAACAACGAAGGTACTCAGTTGTGTGTGAGATAAATTAAGAGTGTAAGGTGATAGAACTTAGAGCGAAGAAGGTGAAATGGAATCAAGTCGAGGTGAGGAATGTGATCAAGAGATTGGAATTATGAATGAAGGTTAGACGAGCCAGAATTGGCTCACCGAAGACGAGGAAGACGACATTAAATCTAGGCTTAACTGTAGGCTAACTACCTAACTAACTAGCTAGATTTAACCTAAACTAAAATCTAAGCTACTCTACAATTTCCTAGACAAATTGGGGTAGAGAGAACTCCATTGAAGGCGTGTAACAAAGGAGGAAATCAGGAAGGGAGAACAGAAGTTCGGCGAGAAAGGAAAATGTTGAGATAAAGATGATGGCACTCTTAAGCTCTATCACAGCCACTAGAGGGGAAGAGGAGATGAGGGAGATGAGCGTCTCCGCCGAAGGCACTCTGAAAGGGGGATGAGAGGTCACCGGAGTTTAGAGGAATAGCCTATCGAGCAACATCAGTGAGAGAAGGGGGAAGAGGGTCGTTCCCAGAGATTGGGGGTCCTAAGGTCTATTTATAAGCGATGGCAAGGGGTAAAGGAGGATGTATCGGGATGGGAAAGGATCTAGGTGCGTCTTAACTACTGGTGTCGTCTCCGACGTCGACGAGCTTAGTCACCTAGGTTAATTAGGATTCCAAGGTCATTTGGCTCGTCGAATGGAAATAGGGAGGTGAGATTACTAATGGCGGCAACTGCGGTGGCTTGACGATGTAGGATTGGCGGAGATCGCGCAGTACGAACACTGGATGTCATGGGTCGTCCACGACTGAAGAAGAGATGTTGAAGAAAAAGATGTGCACAGGGGCATTTTTGTAATAAAAAGGACTTATTTTAAAATAGAATGGACTCAAGTGAAATGGAAGTTAAGGACTGAAACATAAACGATGACTTTTATGGTTTATTTTAATTCATTTCTTTTTCAACTTTTTATATATTATCATAAATTAGATAAATATTATATTTATGCCTTCAAATTATTTTTTTCCCATTTTAGCTATATTTATTTAAATGATAAGATTAATTAAGTTAATTACATAGTTCTTAAAATTAATTAAGCTAATTTAAATACCTAATATCTAGCTAATTACTATTATTTTGAGTCCAAAATATTAATTAAATTATTATTAATATTAATAGACCTTTAATTATGTATTTTTAACCTATTTTGCAGGTCTTTAGTATTTAACTTTTATATTATAAGTAACCCTATATTTAGTGTATTTTCAGATAATTAGCTAAGTAAACTAACTAATTAATGTTATTTGCGAGTCATGATGAGCCTCTCATCAACATGCATGCGCTCAGATCAGACCAATGCTCAAGATGCGCCCTACGCTAACGACTGAAACGTCTTAGGGTAGAATTGGTTTTATAGTCAGGTGCACTTCCATCAACCCCCAAGGTGGGATCAACTTCAGCTGCTTCTCCTTTAGGAACACATTTCTGGCCATCAAGTTCAAATGTAAATTCCGATTGACTCAAAGCACCAAATTGAGCATACAAAAGCTCGATCGAAAGCTCTTGATATCTAGTTTCTAATTTTGAAGTCAACTTGGACTTTGGATCATAATTTATCCATGGATTCGGATGATGAAAAAAGTATTATTTTTACGTACTCTATAGGCTTCAGAAAGTGATTCTCAGGTCAAATGACCTATAGATTCAAATGTACTCTCATTTGAGAATAAAGAAAAGTTCAAGTGATCATTCTGCGACTCTTCGAAGACAGGATGAGTTCTAAGAAGGCTTCAAAAGCTCCAGAAGCTTCAGAGATCTAATCTCAATGTGTAGAGCACTGATTCCAGTATGATTCAATCCAGCAGATAGTTGAAAACCTTGAGAAATGATTTAAATCGACTCAATGCATCAAAAGTATCAAATTTGGGCAAAAATTAGAGCCAATCTCGCTAAAAACATACAGAATAGTGTTGGATTCTAGTTTGAACCCAAACTGGATAGAAGTTGGATTTCTTACCAAATCTCAATTAAAATTACTCTAATTAGTTCCAAATGATTCACATAACTTGCACAAACTCAAACAACCCAACTAATAAGGGATTCAATCTTTAGATCACCATAATCATCCTAAGTTTGACCTACAAAGCTCAAGAGTTGACTTTTTAGATTAAAAGTTTTTTGATCAAATAAACTACTCAGATGAACTCAAATCAACCTCGGGAACTTATTGGGCACATCAAATCTAAGTTTTGATTACTCTAACAGTGCTGACAGACCTCGTTGCCTGAGGTCAAAAGGAGGTGTGTTCGTCAGATCATTCCATAAACTCTAAGACCTGAGTGAATACTATAATAGATTCTACAAGGTTCACTCTTGCTTTTGGACTTGATTCTAAGCTCTAATGCTCAATGATTGCATCTCTCCAACTTTGCCGAAGTTGGAGAAGACGAAGTCCAACAGAATGATTCAAACATCAAAACTTACGTCCAATAGGTGAAATCTGATTCTTTCATCAATATAAACCTATCTAGAGCTTTACGTGAAGTTCTGAAGGTTGAGGTACACATTTTGATTTGCCGAAGCTCATCGGAGCTCTGGTGAACATCGATTTTAGACGGTGGAGATGAAATCTCCAAGAGACATATCAAGAATGGTCTCAAAAGGTTCTTAAGGTTGCTATGTACCTCAAGAACACCATAATTAATTCAATCAATGATGATTCATATGAATTATTCAGAGATCTCAATAAAAGTGCACCTTGAGTTCACATGAACTCAAGAATTGCTCCCTCACTTAATTGAGGGGAATTGATCAGGAAGGTGATGTGACGATGATCGTATGACTAATTAGATGGAATAACTCTTTTTGAGCCGCCATGGACAACAAGCTCAGAAGGTTGCTATGAAATTAAGCGTTTCTTATTGGATACTTAATCAATCAAATTAAAGTGATAGAAAAGGTCCTTAGTGGATGAATTGATGATATAGGACCTTGAATGGATGTGAATCTAACTTGGATACCTCCGCCATAGACAAAGGAGGAGATCTAGTGAAGGTGGAGTGGCCTAGACGTTTAGGTGAGTAAATCATGCAATTGAGTGTGGAAAGAGATAGAAGGTAACCTATGTGTTCAAAAGACAAAAGAGAGCTCCGAACAACCTCAAAGGAGCTTGCCGGAGTCGGGGAAGACAGTGTGCAATCAACATGTAATCTATGTTAACTATCAATCTATCTACACTAAACTAATCTAGACTAAGAACTAAGCTATTTATGAGTTACCTAGACGATTGGGGTAGAGAATCTTCATTGAAGGTGCATAACGAAGGTGGAAATCAGAGGGTTGAGATTAGAAATCCGACGAGAAAGGAAGGCATCGAGATGAAGAAGATGGCGCTTCTAAGCTCTATCACAACTGCTGGAGAGGAAGAGGAGGTAAAGGAGACAAGAGTCTCCACCGGACTTGCTCCGAAAAGGGGGTGAGAGATCGCTAGTTTTGGAGGGAATAGCCTATCACCGGCTCAGTGTGTAGAAGAGGGAAGGAAACTGACCAACAGAGATCGGAGGTCTAATGGGATATTTATTGGTGGCGACGAGGGTAGAGGGGGTTGAGTCAGAATGAATTAAGGTGTTGGTACGTCGGTGAGCTTAGTTTCCTAGGTTAAGTAGGATTTAGGAGAGATCCAGGCCATCAGATGAAATGGTGGAGGTGAGCGAAGCTAGGGCGGCAACTACGATGGTGAGATGACGTCAAATATACAATGATCGAAGGGTATGGTCACCGAAATCTCTCAGCCATCCACAGCTGAAGAAGAAGAGGAAGAAGTTAATGTGCATAGGGATATTTCTACAATTAGTGAAGGACCTAATCGAATAAAAAGGACCCGATTGAAATGATAGTTAAGGGCATAAATGTAAACAGTGAGTTTTAGGGCTTATTTTAAATTATTTCTTTTTTCAACTTTTTATATATTATAATAAATATGGCAAATAATATATTTATACCTTGAAATTACATTTTTTTCCCCTTATTAGCTATATTTATTTAAATGATAATATTCAATAAGTTGATTAAGTACTTAGGTCTTCAAATTAATTAAGTTAATTAAAATACTTAATATCTAGCTAAATGATTATAAATTGAGTCCTAATTAGTAATTAAACTTATATTAAGATTAATTGAACCTTAATTATATAGTTTTAACTTATTTTGTAAATCCTTACAATTTAACCCCTATATTATAATTAACCCTGTATTTAGTGTATTCTTATGTATTAATATTATTTAAGAGCTATGATGAGTCTCTCATCAAGTATTTTCTTGAATATTAAAATATTGGGGTTTCTCTGTAGGTGCACTAGAAGGGGTGAATAGTGTAGGAAATAAAAATATATGCAAATAGAAATTCAATCAAACAAGATAGAATCCACAACAAGACACAAGGATATTTAGGTAGAAACCTTAAGGGTAAAAACCACCACCTAAGATTTCATGACTTACCATTTTATGATCTACTGAGTAGATCAAATTCACTAACGTATCACTTAAAATCTAGTGTGATAGAACCTCAATACAACCACACTACTTATACGAGGATAGTGTACCTCAACCCCTCTTCTTCACGAAGAGTATTTTCTTTCACGAAGGAGACGAGAATTCACCACGTAAATACCCAACCAAGAAAACGAAAATACAAAAGCAACCTATAGAGCCCAAAATATAATTTTAAACCTAAGCTTCTATAGGAAAAAGGTCTTCCTTGATATGGTAGTGATTCGGCATGAGTGCGCAGAAATTTGGTGCTCTTGGAAGTATGCTATGAAGCTTGGAGAGCAAGGACACTTTCTTCTTTTGATGTTCTTCACCCAGTGAGCCTAAAGGTGGAAAGTATTGTCTCAAAGGTGTGTCAACAAAGGAGATATTCTTCTCTATTTATAAAGGCCTTAGGAACCTTCAAGAATGCCTTGGAGAGGACCCATAGCCATTGGGATAAGATCCAGGAAGAATCAGTCCGAAATCAAGGTTATAATTAAGTCTGACAACATAATCAAACGTCTACTTTTTGGGTCAGACGTTTGATAAGAACATATTAGACATCTGACTATATTTTTAGACATCTGAACCTGAAGGATGTTGTTCTTGGAAATAATTGGATCTAAATAGGGATCTTGTCACTAAGGGTCAGACGTCTGGTTTAGAGTTTTAAGACATATGATGAACAAATTGGACGTCTAAACATGTGTGGGGTGGTTCCTGGATTTCACAAGATCCAAACAAAGATTTAGTGTCCAATGGTTAGACATCGTATCAGACATCTGTACATATTATTAGACATTTGGAATAATGGAACTCTGCAGGAATTGATTTTGAGAAGCTAACGGTTGGATTTGGGTCTGATAAGGTCCAACGTCTCTTTATCAGATGTCTGGATAGGGTCTCGGACGTTTGAGAATATTATTAAAATAAGGGCTAAGTGTCTCGAAAAGATTTTATTCTAACAAATCCAACGGCGCTGTATTAGACGTCTGATCTAAACTCCAGACGTCTTATAAGGTGATATCAAACATCTGGTAATCATTTCGGACGTCTGATAAAGCTATCTGATTATTGTTTTAGTTTTCTAAGTCTATTCTAGGATTTGCCTAAGTGTTATAAAGATAGGAAAGTGTTCATAGGACTTAGGTTAATATATTTTAGGTTCTTTAACATATTTCTAAGGAATAAAGGGCAAAAACAAATTACAAGTACAATTTAAAACGACCATCTATGATATTCTTCATTCCTCTTCTTCTTCAAGCTTTAGCCCTAAGCAAAGCTCCACCTTCTCCATCAAGTGTTGGAACCTAGTTCCACCTCTCTTTTTTATGTTTTGGTGTTAACAAAACTGTTTTAAATCTAATCAGTTTTTGAAGTGATATTTACAGGAATAATTACTAGTTTATAGGAAGTTTGGATGATGACAAGGAAGAAGATTAAAGTGGATGAAGATTTTTTTGTTGTTTATTGATTGTAACTTAGATGTTTGTATGTGTCCTAAACAAGAAAATTTGATATAGGAAGTAAAATCAAATTAGAGATAATTAGGTATCAAACTCATGTACAATTGCTCATTTGAAAAATTAGAAACATTTCTTTGTCATATTAAAAGATTAATTGAGTTTGAAAAGCACTAAAATTGGTCTAAGTTGTTAATTCAAGGTACTTGTAGCAAGTACTGGTACTATTCATCAGTACTTGTACTTGCAGGGCATAAGTTTGAGCCTCTACCTCAAACTGTAAACAACAAATACTGATACTCATCATGTGTACCGATATAAGGTGCTCACAATTTGTGGAGTTTGTTCGTGCCTGAACCTTACAGGTACATGTACCCATGATGAGTATCGATACATGTAGATCACAGTGCCTAATTTGTCTCAAACTTGTGAGTCACAAGTACCAATACCTGGTGACTTGGTACTCAATTGGAAGCACTGAGTACTAGTACCTATGATGAGTACCGGTGCCCAGACTCTTTTGTGCTGGCTGCAAAAAAACTGTGAGTAACTAGTACGGTACTACAACTTTAGTACCGATACCAACTATTCATTGTGCTAGATCTGAACAGCTATTTTATAGTTAATCTTAATTATAACACCCTTAATACGCCTCCAATGGCTAGGGAGCATAGTAGGGTTGTTTGGTGGTCTATAAAAAGACCCTTGTGAGCCATTTTTACAATACATAAGAATCAAATACCACCCTTGCTTCAAGAATTCATATTTTCTCTATTTTTGCTGCAAGGTGTTAGTGCTTGTTGCCTTAAGCTTTCAAGAATTTCTCTGACATTGCAACAAGTTCTTTGGAGCATTTTTAGCTCTCTACAATCCTTTTTTGTGCATTGATTGTCACGCTAGTTCTTATTTTAAAATATTGTTAATTATATTCTTGTTGGAAATAGAGGTTTCTAGTTGTAAGCTTTTAAATTTCTTGCTTACACCTGTAATTTCTTGGTTCTCATTTTATCTTGTAATTGGGTTGAGGTAACCTGTTAATTACATCATATTTTAGTAAATTGATTCCCTCTAGTTTGAGGGAATCAGGTTAAAAATCCTAAGTCGGGAGACTTAGGTAGTGGAGTACCGAAGTGAAGGGAACTATTGTATATGTGGTTTTCCTTTTTGTGGCTTGTCTTATTTGCATATTATTTTTACCATACTATTCATCCTCCCTTCTAGTGTACTTGTGTTCTTAAGTCCCTACATCAAGCTCCTTCATCTTGCCATAGACGTGAGCTTGAGCTTTTCACACTTGCTTCCATTTGCATTTCAACCTGAAATCTTAAACTTAAATGAAATGTCAAATAACAAGTGTTTTGTTATCATCAAAATTAATGATCATGGTATACTTGCACCAACATCAAATTAAATCTTTGTCTCCTAAATGTCTACATACCTTTAGTACTATCTTCACGTTTAACCAAATAAACATTTAATTAGATCTACTGTAACATATCCTTTCAAGGCATTTGATCTTAGTATCTTGACGTTTGGTTCAAATAGCAAGGTAAATCTATTATGACAGATTGAACTTGATGCTTATTTTAGCTAAATGTCCAAAAAGAATTATAACTATTCAAATGTCTAGGAAAATAAACATTAAAATAAGTCTTTTTTCTTCAGTGACAAAGTATTAAATATTCCATATGTTGAATCTAATTGTAATTCCATGATTTTGGTTATCTTTCCTTCTAATCAAAGCTAACCAATCAAATATTCCTTTTTCATCTTCCATTTCTTGAAGTACTACACAAGTAATTTCCTGGAGTCAATCACGTCATTTCGTGCCCATCGGCAACCATCGGGATTTGGGTTAAGTTAGAACACATCATAAATGCGCAACAATAAGTGTTTCCGGTCAAACCTCGATCAAACTTTTTCAAAATAGGTCATATTTGGTATTATTGGATTCCCCTCATTGCAAGTTTTCCAACTGTTCTTTGTTTCATGCGAATCTGAGATGTGTAGCTCAAATTATAGTAAAATCAAGATAAACAGGTTTGAGGCATAATTAAACCAACACCTAAGAATGTTTTTGTCAAAACGTGGGAAAATCCTAATCCTAATCCGACTTGGTGACCTATTTAAGGCCTAATTAGAGTTTTGGGTCATCATTTACCTCTTTAAATCGCACACATCTTGAAAAGAAGGGAGAGAATAAGAAAGTAGAAGAGAAAAAGAGTGGGAGGGGAGGGGGAGAGAAACACAGGCGCATCTGTGGGGTAGGGCGTAGGCAAGCATAGATGCCTGTGGAGTGAGCATGGGGTGTGTGGGAAGCGATTGTGGAAGGCGCCCTGAAAGGATGATCGAATGCACATCCAATCATGAGTGTTGGAGCAAAAACTATTGAGATTGCACCACACTTGTGATCTACGACTGGGGCACACAACCAATCGTGGTGTGCCACATGGCAACGGCTTGCTAGGCACGGGTCGACATCGGTTCAAGCGAACCAACCCAATTAAGTATGGTTCAAGGCAACTTGTAAATTTTTGAATCACTTTGAGGTCTTCTCAGCAGCTTAAATTTTGACAAATGAGGTACTGTCAAAATCGTTTTAACAAGTGCTACGCATTAATGAGTTCCAAAACCCCTTTGGAATATTATTTCACACATTAAATTTCAAAATTATGTTCTAACATATATGGGACTCGATTTTGGTATGTTTGACCTAGGTTCTTCACCCTGAAGTGTGCGCGGGGTACGGGGGTGCTTGGGGCATTGCTTCTAGGTCTCTGTCTTGTGTTTTAGAATCATCGTGGTCCTCCATCAATATTAGGTGGAGTAGTTGCCCTCTTCCTCATATTGTGATTCATTATCACGGTTCTGTTCGCATGTAGCACCATTTATAAGGACACCGATTATAAGAATGTGAGAGTTTCCCTTTTTCGACGCTCTCAACCCTTTCCTAAAACTCTTAGTTTTTTCAGCTTTGTCATGGCCCCCCCTCCTTTCCATAGCTCTTTTCTTTGCCCCTTCCATCCTTCCTTTGTTGATGTTGTTTTTCCATTGTGTCGCTCTTACTTGATCACCCTCCTCAGTTGAGCGTCCTTGTGGTTGAGTGACCTTGGTTGCTTATTGCTTGGTCACCCTTGCTGCATGGGGTAGTTTGGCAAGGCTACACTTTTTGGTGTCGCAACTGTTTATGGTCACTCTTGTTCACGACATGACTACTCATACTTGGTAATCTTGGTAGGTGTGGTCTACTTCTACACGTGGTTACCACTAGGTTCACTTATGCTATTCGATATGCCTTTTCAATAATGGGTTGGTGTTATGAGGGAGCCGCCTCCTAGTTGCTTGGTCGTAAATCCTGCCTCATATCACTGTATACGATCTATTTGGTTGTTTCTTTTGTTGTTTGTGTATCTTGTTGGTTTTGTATCTGTAGATGGTTGGTTTGTTGTAATGATATTGTTGTTGTCTTCCTAGTTTAAGTAGTGAATTTTTCATGTCTTGTGACATCTTTAGGCAACTTCTTGATGGTACTCTTATTATCCAATTCTTCTATGTGTGGCTTGTTCAGGAGCACCTAGACTACAACGGTTCATGATAGTTACCTCCTTGATTAGCTTGATGTTTTATTTTGAGACTTTCTTTTTGTACTTGGTCATTGTATTTTCCCTTGTTAGACTTGTCTCTCGATGTTTATTCTCTCTGGAATGAAACTTAATTCCTGGAAAAAAAAAATCATTTCATTCCATCCTTCTTAAAAATAGAAAATCCACCCTCTTTAATTTAATTTTGAAAATCTTTAAGGCACAGTTTACCTTTTACTTTAATTTTGAAAATCTTTAAGGTTCAATTTACGTCGTAAGTTAGCTAACCTATGTTTTCATCTTTGCAGTAAAGGCAAACCCTATTTGTATTTAGTTGGAAAAGAGCACTAACTCCCTGTAAACGTTTACTTTTGATGGGGGGTTAACATGTATTTGCAAATTAAGATAAGGGCCAAAAGAATGTTGAGTAAGAGGTTGAAATAACCTTCCAAGATAACCCAAGTTATAAATGTAAAGAAGGGTCAACTTGACCCCTGCAATAAACAGGGTTTGTTTTGAAGGCTAACCTGTGGCGTGAACAGGTTCAAAGCTCGTCATTTATCCTTTGATCCTACAGGTAACATTCTGCCACCGGCCACGCCATTGTTCCCCCGCTTGTCACAGACTCACAGTGTACTCTCCACGCCATCACAAGCAGCCAAATGTTCGTGCATTCACACAAAGAAGTGAAGAACAGCACAAGCAGTAACAGAAGGGCGCTCCCCACCCTTTGCTACCCCCGCCCCTCCATTCTCTGCACGCTCCCCCAGGCACGCCACTCTCCTTCCTCAGATGGGAAGCACCACTGATGCCTTCCCGCTGTTCCTCCTCCCCCTAATCCTAGCAGCAGCTGAGCTCTCCTCTGGTGGTGCATTGCACAGAGTTGGGGATTCCTCTGGGTGGACCATCATTGGCAACATCAACTACACAGCATGGGCTTCTTCCAGAGACTTCCACGTTGGTGACACCCTTCGTGAGTCCACCGATGCCTTTCTCTGATGTTTCTCTTCACATCTTTCTTATTTTTGCCCGTTGGCATTGTTATCTGGAAAAGGTGGGTGGTTGATGTTTGGAGGGTTTTTCCAAACGGGTAAGTCTAATTGTGGACATCCTCCAAAATGAAAAGTCCAAATATTACTGACATGTGACAGACCATTTAGGCCTTTTTTCCTGTAATTAAGCTCATATAGGTGCCATGCCTGCAATGCTTATATTCTCGCTATTTTCCCCCTTACTTCCTCTCCCTGTTTCTCATTTCCCGGTTGTAAGATGATTTTTTTTTTTTTTTATGATATATATTATAATACATGTTTCCCTTTTTTGTTTTTGTTGCTTTAAGTCGTCAGATGTTGGTGAGTGCAATCGTGAATATTTTGCAACTATCTGAGAGTGGTGTTACATGTGTTCTCTGTTTCTCTCGGATTTTCCATGATGTCTGTCTGAACGTTCTGTTCTTCACTTGTTTCTCCCTCTCCTATCTACTCGTTTAATTTAGTAGCTTATGAACATTTTTTTGCCTCCATTTATTATTTTTAAAATGAGTAAAGATGTGATCATTTTGCCACCTGGGTGTCTATTTCAAAACGAGTAAAGATGCGGGTGGGCGAAATTAGGTACCCCGATAGTGTCAGCTTTTAGTTGCTGACAGCATACAATTTTTGGCTTCTTTCAAAATTTTCCATCCCTCACCACCACCCCACCCCGTGAAGGTAAACTTAGAAAATCATGCTCATTCCTTCTTGTGTTCGGTGCCGAACCTTTCCTTTACATCTTGGGAAATAAGTATGGTTCACATGTCCTTTTTAGTTAAGGGCTGGTTTACATATAGGGTTATCTCCTCTTCATGAGGGATAACTCCTGATGATCTCATGGAATAACCTAGTCTCTCATGACTTCTACTTATCCCCTTAAATTTGGTCATGCAACTCATGTCTTTTGCTGCATCATAGGATAACTTCCTTTCCTAACTCCCATTATAGTAAACATAAATAGGAGTTAACTTTCATTCTCAAGTAAATAAAAATTATCCCCTATTACAAAAAAAAATTAACCCGTATTAGCTATAAATTAGCCTTAAAAGTTAATGGCACATCATATCACGTTTGTTGGGGTGCAAGGTGTTCGGCTAAAATAATTAAGTTTGCTACAGAAGTTATCTAACTTTTAAAATGAATTTTAGTTCGGGTACTCTGGTCTATTTTCTCGGAAAGATCACACCTTGGGGATTGGGGGAGGGGATGAGCTGAAATCAAACTCCTGCTTTGTTAATTATTGCTTCAGCTAAAAGCTACTTCTTAGGAAAGCTAAGCAAGGAGAAATAAAAAAGCTGTAAAAACACACAAGCCAACACCGGCACGAAACACCAGCACGAAAAAGATCCTCAGAATATGTTTGACTATCTCTCGTTGCTCGTCAGGGCAATTACCACTGAAAGAGATAGAAGATTTACCAGAGAATATGTTTAATTAATCTTGCCTCACAAGCATTAAGCTCCGACACATATAAGCGTGTCACCAGGGAATGCTAATAATTCAATTGAGGGAGCCATAGCGGTAAGTTTAATTCTACTGAGAAAATTGACTTTGATATTATTATCATTTAATCTGATCAGGTATACAAGAAAATTAATTTTTAACCTTCACTTTACGTAGTAAATGTAAAAGTTAAAATTACATCAAAATTTTACTACCGAAAAGATTATTGTAAAAAGAAAATTTTTAAAGAAATTATTTTTATCCATTATCATCATGTAGAAGTTTAATATAAATACTATACTTTAAAAAATATATTTATATATATTATAAATAGATTGAATGATTTCAAACTTTTTCATCGTATCACATCTGTGTTACATATAAATGTGAAGTTCAGTGTGACAGTGACGTAACATCAGAAATTTTTGATGATATTTATTTATTAACGTAATCAAGACTTGCCTCTTTGGTATCTATTTATCGTTTGAAACGGTGGGGACATTCCAGTTGTGAGATAATGGGCATGCCAATATAATCAAACATTTTCCAAGTTAAACGGGGCATTATATCAATACCGTTGTAAAGCACCGAGGAACATACGGCATCTCTAGCCCCAACAATAACCGGCTCCACCGGTCACCTCACCCCCCTACAACCTTCTCTAATCGGTTTCCACCCTCTCTGTCTTGGCAGTGTTCGTTTACAACAAGCAGTTCCACGACGTGCTGGAGGTGACGAAGCAGGATTACAGGACGTGCAACGCGGCAGCGCCGCTCGCCGTCTATGCGTCGGGCCGTGACTCGGTGATGATAAGGAGAAAAGGTCACACGTTCTTCATATGCGGTTTCCCGGGTCACTGCGAGCTCGGGCAAAGGGTCGATATCCGAGTTCCGAAGGTCAGGCCAACTACCGTGGGAGTCGCCGCTCCGCAACCCTCGCCAGGGTGGGTGGGGGTGCCAGCGATGGCGCCAGCGGAGCGCGGGGGAGCGGATAGACCTTGTGGGTGTTGGGTCGGCTTGCCCGTCGTTGCGTGGGTGACGATGGTGGTGCTTTGTGTAGCCTAATTAAGGTCTGTCTGGTGGCAGCTTAGGGGGTTGGGGGGGGGGGGGGGGGGTGTGTGGTGTGTTTTTTATCTGTCGTAAACTTCCTATATCTTATGGTTTGTGAGGAGATATTATTTCTATCCAACACATCTATCCTATTTATCATATCTATTTTTGAGGAATTTATTTCCATTCCTCTTATCAATTATATTTATCTCAATTAACTGATTCATACGTTGTGTTTGGCAGCAGGATAAAGATTATAGCAGAATAAATTATTGTGAGATAAGTGGACGAGAGTGTTTTAGTTGAGTGATGATATAAATGATATGAAAAAAATTATTGGTATAATTATGTGTTGATATTTATTTAATATTATGATAACAGTGAGTGAATTGATGTGATATAATAAATATATATATTATATTAAAATAAATATATTTTAAGATATATAAATTTTAATGTAATGTAATAAGATAATTAACATATATTTAATATTAATATTGATCGATAAAGTATGATAAATTATATCTTTTAATTTTAGATGTAATTTTTTAATATTCTTTTATTATCCTTTGACCTGAAGATAATTCCTTCACTTATATTATTTGTTACTAAAAGAACCTTATTTATTACATCTATCTCTACCAATATTCTCACATGTCACAATATATGTTGTTAATTTATTTTTGATATAGATATAATTAAAAATTAATAATAATGTATCGACTCAACCTACACATCTATATCTCATTAACCTACTATTATAAATTTCAAAACTTCTTAAAACTTTACCTATTCTTAAATCTATATATTCCAAACCGAGGCTAAGATTGGTGTCAGTTTTGGTAGTTCGGATATTTGACGAGAGGCTAAAATTAGGAGTCATTGTCACTTTAGATTTAGTTGCATAAAATCTGGACTTTGCAGTCGACATATAATTTATTGAAATCCGGATATCGACAACCCAAATGGGGGTGGGGGTGGGAAGCGACCTTCAAAACGAGGGGTTGACATTTCAAGTATTGAGTAAATGGAAATATTATTTACTGGGAGGCCACTCGGCCAAAAGTACAACCAACCTCTTCGTTTACGACAAATCTACAAATCAAGCTGGACTCCTTGCACCAAACAACCTCTCTCAATACAACAAATTTTTAATTCATTCAACCTCTCCTTACGACTGGCAACCACCATCCGACGAGTCAACAGCAACCCTTCTGCCGATGGTACAGGGGGTTGCATGATTTTCTTCATGAATGTGACTGTTTGCTTCCTTCCGGATAACCCATATTGTCGTAATTGCTGCCCACGTTCTCTTTTTCAGATCTACCCATTCCTGTGGTTGATTTTTGAGGGGTGTGATAATTTAATTAATTTTATATTATATTAAATATTTAATTTATTTCATTTTACGTTAAGTGAATTTAATTTGAAGTAAAATTATTTTATTTTTTTATTAAATAATTTTAATCGATTAAAACATTTAAGTAAATTAATTTATCTATTTCACTATTTATTTTATTTATTTCTTATTTATTTATTTATTCTACATACTTATACCCCCTTTTCATATCGGATCTCAAGTTCTATCATATGGTGGTGGTAACGTAAGATCTCAATTGCAAAAATATAGCAAAAGAAGAGATATTTTCTAAATTTTTCAAAATCTAATTTGATAAGAGGATAATCTATCAAAATAAATGTTAATCTTATTTGATAAAAAAGATATTAAGATAAATTATCCTAAAGTTGTTGTGGGATAATTTTTTTCTCTAAATTATTCCATATATTTTCAAAATATCAATTCATAAACTTTTTAAATAATCACAAATTAATCTACCAACATAACATTTCCAACTTTCAGATAAAAAAAAATTATTACATCAAATCTACACCTCCATCCAAATCAATCCTTAACGCAGCCACGGTCTCCGTCGAGATCCCAACGCTGCATCCTCTCCTTTTGATAGAGCCACAGAGCAAGGTACGGTTATACAACCACGTTGCAGCAGTATATTAGATGGTTCTTTTGAAAAAAAGTACATTACACGGATGTCGACGTTGCCCAAAACTAAGTTCATAATTATTTTCAGAACAAATAAATGCTTGTGGTTTTATGGGGGCTCATGCGTGTGAAATTCGTAACCGGGCGTTCCTCCTCCTCTCTTTTCAAATAAGGGTAAAAATTTGATGGTAATTTTGGATATGGAATACTAATTGATCAGCCAGATCATTGACATCAGAGATCAAGCATTCCAATATTTCACGTGACTACCTATTTTTTTATTTTTTCCTAACATGTGACCCGACAACCCACCTGGGTACTTTGAAGCCTAATTTAATTAAAGAGTTAACCTCTTAAAATAAGGGTTAATCTTCGTTTACTTGATTATTTAATCCATCACTTGTTAATCCGAGTTTAACAACTTTAATATGGATTTATCTAACATCAGTTTCAACTGGTGTTAGTTAAATTCGTGTTAAACTTCTATACCACTTATATCTTTGACATCTCTCATATTTTATATATCTAACACCACTACCAAGTAAACACTATAAGGATTAACATAATAACTTAACATCAATCCAAGTAAACACAAACTGATATTAATATCACACTACAAGTAAATATAAATACTGGTTAATATCAATTTCACATTTCTTGATATTACTTTTCTAACCCCTACCTGATTTGAAATGATCTTGTAAAGGTAACTTAATAGGATCCCCAACCTGTTAATTCAAATCTTGCATGTATAACTTGTGGCCTACTAATTTATTCAGACAATAAAGGCCTTGTGGTATACTATTAATGATTAGCACATGAGAAATGAAGGTGATTAATTTTTAGCTAGTGTGTTGGAGAATAAAAGTTAATTGTTGTAAAAATGTAAAAGTTAATTTTGATAGGAGAAAAAATTAAAAAAAAGTAATGTACGAATTTATGTGGGAAATGATGCATCATGATTTTGAGAAATCAAAATTGATATGTTATAAATTTTAATTGATAAAAAATTAAAAATATCGATCAAAAATTAAAATATATTATTTGTTATAAAATTATTATCTTATATATTTTTATTTTCAATTAGTATCTTAAATTAGTCTGATTTTATGTTAATTAAATATTAATTTAATTATATATTATTTTATACTTTTGTAAAAATATAGTTAATATGAGTTTCTAATAAAATAATACAAGACAATGAGGTCAATGATGAAAATAAAATTTAAAATGGACCTACGTAATTAAGAGTAAAAAACTTAAAAAAAAAAAAAGGAATAATTCAACGAAAATAGTGCACACCACATCGTTTATTCCACGCTAAATCTCTTACATTAAGGATGCCACAATATAATGCAAATCTTTGCACTGGAAGTTTGTCATGAGCATGTAATTTCTTTTGGATGCAAGTAAATATTAGGTGTTTGAACGTTCAATTACCAAGCCATTGCTAGAGAGGTGATTCACCTTAACTACCTGCTCAGCCATTGATTCTACGTACGGCCACACTGCAGCTCATCCTATTTGTATAGAGTTGGTCTGCCTTATATTTGAGTGGGCTAGCTTGGTCTATGGTCACCCACTTACCTCTTTTTTGAACTAATATTTAAGTTGCTTTTCAAAGAGGTGATGTTTGATGGATAAGTTAAGTGAATTAACTTATTTTAATTATCACTTAATTAACCTCTTGTTTATATTAAATTAAGAAAAGTTAACTCAATGTAACTTATTTTATCAATTCTTTTTATGATCCTTCTTCTTATTTCACAAATATATTCCACTAAGCAAATATCACCTTAGAGGATTGTTTGTCGGATTTTGCATTTAAGTCATAATGTGCTTTAATTGCACTACGAATCCATTTCTTCAGTTTGGCAGTGAAATCTCTGCTGGAGCTCGTGCTTATCCGACTCCAATGTGTACTGTCAAATCTTTAGCTTTGGACTTGACTCTCAAGACTGCCCTAACGAGTTGGTGAACCAATTTTCAGAATTAGCTTATTTCATGACAAGAGTGGAGTTGATTAATTTTTTATATAAATTTCGTTATTCCTCATTTATGTTTTTGAAGTGGCATATAATGACCTGAACGTCAAAACCTCGCAAAATTTTCTATTTATTTTACTTTTTTTTTTATCAATTCTTATATTTATTCCACTTAACCAATTCCATTAATCAAATATCACCGTAAAGTCTCCTCAGAGACCGTTTCCATCGTACAATTGGACCTAAACGTAGATACGAGCGATGAGCGAGGATTCTCCGAACCAACCGTTAGATAAACTTAAGGAGTTGAAGCGTAAATAACTCATTTCTGATTTAAGATAAATTTGAATATTAATTAATATCAATTAAGTTTTATATCGAATGGATATCGATATTGGTGTAGCAGTATCAAAATCTTTTTATATTGAATGGGTATTGGTGTTTGTGTATCAGTATCGATATTTTATATAGTAAGTAGTAAATCAGTACCAATATCTATGAATTATAGCTTTAGATTTTATTTTCATTGATATCAAATATCGATATCCATGATTCATAGTTAAGGATTTAAGTTCAATTGGTTTCTTGTCTAATATTCTTAGTGTACTAATATTAGATACCGATACCGGTACTTATGATATAATGGTATTTCTCCATAATCAACTTATCTAAATAAGTATTTGTAACGACCCGGTTTCCGAGTCCGTACGAGACACGAGAACCGGACCGACTCGACTAATCTCAAGACCTAGTCATCCAACGAGGAAGTAACCAAAAGACAGTAAAATAAACCACATTCAACATGAATATAACTAACAGTAAGAAAGTACAGCAGTAAGGAAAGAAATTACTACAGTAGGTACCACCACAACAGTAAAACAACATTTATCATATAACAAGAACGGCAGGTAAAGAAAGTACAGCGGAAACAAAAAAACTACTCACTAAAACAGAAACAAAAGACGTACAAGGACTGTGGTAAACTCTACTGGACCCTACTTGGCACAGCGTCCTTTGCAGCCGCCGACCCTGGCTGCTCAACACCTGGTCCTGAAAAAGGTAACGAGTGTAACACGTCAGCAAAACGCTGAGTAGAGTGGCAAACTAACTAAAGGCAACAGTAGAGTGTACAGTAGCTGTTATGTTCTATTACTTCCTTTATTCACATCTTTCAATTTTTCTCACTATTTCATTTGTTTCTCAGATCCTTTACTTGATCTCGAATGTCATCGTGGGAACGATCTTGATTGCAGTCTTTTCCAAAAGTAGAAGTAGCACGTGGTGCTCTCTTGGCCGGGAGAGTCCCCCGTGGTGATCCTACCCTCAGTCAACCACCCCAAGGTCACTGACAGACGTAACGGTGACTACGGCACGCGCGATAAACGCACAGGTAGCTAGCCCGCACTGGCACGCGGTCAGTCGTTTCCGTTAACGGGTGCACCCAAAGCACAGCACGGAACTAGGGCAGAGCCCTCTCAGTAACAGGGGTCCAACCCCTCCACAGTAACCAAACCGGGGCCTTGCCCCTCCACAGTCCGCGCACCCTCGCCTGACTACCCTGGTTTGCCCTAGTGGGCCTAACAAGTCGGTGAAGGAGGCTAGCAGAACCCTGGGGCCCGTGGGGTAGCTAGTACTCTCCTAACACTACTAGCTCTCCTCGGTACTACGTACACGAGGGCCAACAAGTCGGTACAGAGTGGCCAGTCCTAACCCCCGGGTCCCTGGGGTGGCTAGCTCAGCTCTGCACTAAACAGGGGGACAGTCGCTCTCCTTGGTACTCCGTACTCAAGGGCCAGCTCACTTCCCCAATTCTATTCCATTCGCTTTCCAGGAGTTCCGCTCCTACTTCCCCGTAGGGTTCCAGAACATCTTATGTCTTACTTTCCAGTTTCACGTTCTTACCAACCATGATCCCAATCATGTTTCTTTATTCATAACAGGCAGTTGTGAATTCAATTTACAGGCAGCTTCATATATTCCTTTCCATTTTTCCAAGACTGCATTATTATATATTCCACTAGTTTTTCCATCCTAGGATTCATGCCATATCCTAGGGTCTATCATACAATCTAGTTTTCCGGTCCTAGGATTCATGCAACACCTAGGAACTATCATTCCATATATTTCTCATTCCTAGGATTCATGCAATGTCCTAGGTTCTAGTTATGGTTCCATACTTTAACAAATTTTATTAATACTTAAAGCCACTCTACCAGGTATAACGGGAGTAATGGGGGCGTGATCTGGAATCCGCGACTCTCAAGACTGCAACTGAACGAGGTCCTATCACAAGGATTCAAACACAAGGAGTGTCTCAAAACAGTGTATAGCTACTGTAGACGGGTAGAGGAATTAATTCTGAAAAGAACGCAACTCGAATCGCGGAAAACGGAGCCCGAACGGGCCCTAAACGGGTCGAAAAAGATGATACTGTGCAAAATCAGACGTCTGGAACTCCTTCCAGACGTCTTAAACGGTGGATCAGAGAATTACCTGTTCAGCGTGGTTTCCCAGACGTCCAGAAGTCTGCGGGGACGTCTGGCCTAGATCCCAGACGTCCGATGGTCCATACGGACGTCTGTAGGTCACTCTCGCCGTCTGGTACAACTTCCAGACGTCTGATTCGCAAAGGATGGCGAATCAGCGAACCTGCGCACAGCCAACCCCCCCTCCCTCAGTACGGTCAGTCGACAAGAAGGAAGAAGAAGGCGGAAAACTCACCTTTCAGACATCTGTATGATCTTACAGACGTCGACCATGCCGTCTGGCTATCAACCCAGACGTCTGATTCTGGAAATTTTTCCAGAATCAGGACCCTGCTCGGCCTCCGCTCGCGACGCCGCCCACGTCGCACCTCGCGCTCCTGCTGCTCAGACCGCAGCAGGTCCCTCTCCGCGTCGCTCCGCGCCCCCTGCACCCTCCGCCGGCTGGCAAAGCCGCTCCGGCGAGCTCGCCCTCACGGCAGAGCTCCGCCCTCGCACGGCGCACCTCCGCGCTCACTGCGGCCGCCGCTGCCGCCCTCGCGTCCGCTCGCTCTCGCGCACAGGAAGGAGAAGAAGGAGGAGACGGTGGAGACGGGAGGGGAGGCGTGGCCCTTTTAAGGCCGCGCGAGGAGGAGAGAGGGGGTGGCAGGCCGCCTGCAGCCGCAGAGAGAGAGGGAAAAAGAGAGAGAGAGAGGAATCGCGGGTCTGCGCGCACAGGCGCGCAGACGACTCTCCCGTGCGAAAATAACTGTTTTCCAGACGTCTGGAAACGATCCCAGACGTCTGGATGTGATCCCAGACGTCTTGACCGACGTCTGGGCCTCCTCCTAGACGTCTTAAAAGACGTCTGGGGCACGCATTCGTTACAATATAACAAACTCAAAGGAAGTTTCGTCCCTGAAACTTGCGCCAACTAGGGTGCGGGAAAAGGATGTCCAAATAACCATAACAAACTCAAAGAGGACCGAAGCCGGTCCGAAAAGATGTACCCGCGAAAAGCTCCGGGTACCGCTCCCGCATTGCCGCCTCAGGCTCCCAGGTAGCCTCCTCGTACCGCTGGCTCCTCCACAAAACCTTTACCAGGGGTACTTGCTTTCGTCTCAACCTGCGGACGGCTCGGTCTAGGATCTGCACTGGCCGCTCGGGGTAGGTCAGGTCGTCGCTCACCTCGACGCTCTCGTGACTCAGTACGTGGCTGGGATCGGCTACGTACTTCCTGAGGTTGGACACGTGGAACACGTCGTGCACACCAGAAAGCTGCGGGGGAAGGGCAAGTCTGTAAGCAACGGGTCCAACCCGCTCCAGGACCTCAAAGGGCCCCACGAACCTCGGCGCGAGCTTCCCTCTCACCCCAAACCGCTGTAAGCCCTTCATGGGCGAAACACGAAGGAAGACGTGGTCCCTAACCTCGAACTGCACCTCTCTGCGTCTGCGATTCGCGTAGCTCTTCTGTTTGCTCCTGACAGTGCGGAGTCGTCTGTGGATCTGCTCAACTACCTCCTGACTCTGCCGGATCAACCTGGGGCCAACCTCCCACTTGGTCCCCACCTCAACCCAACTCAAAGGTGCCGTGCATTTCCGTCCGTACAGAGCCTCGTAGGGAGCCATGCCGATGCTCGAGTGATAACTGTTGTTGTATGCAAACTACGCCAGGGGCAGGTGCTCCTCGCAAGAGCCCCTCCAGTCCAGTACACAGGCACGCAAAAGGTCCTCAAGTGTCTGTATCGTGCGTTCCGACTGTCCGTCCGTCTGGGGGTGGTAAGCAGTGCTAAACCTCAACCTCGTCCCCAAAGCCTGCTGAAACTCAGCCCAAAACTGGGACGTAAAGCGGGTATCCCGGTCGGATACGATCTCCCGCGGAACTCCGTGTAGTCCCACCGCATCACGGATATACCTCTCTGCCAACTGTACTGGTCCCAAAGTGACTCGGATCGGCAAGAATCGTGCCGTCTTCGTCAATCTATCCACTATTACCCAGACTGCGTCGTGTCCTCGCTGGGTAACAGGTAAGCCCACCACCAAGTCCATGGTGATGCTCTCCCACTTCCACTCTGGCACTGGAAGCGGCTGAAGAGCCCTGCAGGCCTCTGATGCTCGGCTTTCACCTGCTGGCACACTAAGCACTGCTGCACGAACTCACCCACATCCCGCTTCATCCCTCTCCACCAGAACTCGCATCTCAAGTCATGGTACATTTTCGTGTTTCCGGGATGTATGGTGAATCTGGAACCGTGTGCCTCAGTCAGGAGCTCTCTCAACAGCTCCTCGTCTCTGAGGACGCACAACCGTCCCCTCAAGCGTAACACCTGGTCTGTGAAAGAGAAGTCCCCTGGGTCCCCTGATAGTACTCTGTCGCGCAAAGACTGCAAGTACGGATCGGCCATCTGTCCTGTGATGATGCGGTCTATCAACTCTGGCCTGGTTTGTCGTGTCACCGTCACTGCCCCACAGTACCCTCGTAACTCTAGAGGTCGCCAACTGCCCACCTCCTCCAAAAGGCTCCAACTCTGTAACTGTAGACTGGCCAAGCGTGCGGGCGCCTTACGGCTCAAGGCGTCAGCCACCACATTGGCCTTTCCCGGGTGGTAGGAGATGCTGCAGTCGTAGTCCTTCAGGAGCTCCAACCAACGTCTCTGTCTCATGTTGAGCTCCTTCTGGTCAAAAAGATATCTGAGGCTCTTGTGATTTGTAAAAATCTCGAAGGTCTCACCGTACAAGTAGTGCCTCCATGTCTTCAGCGCGAAGACAACAGCTGCCAACTCTAGATCGTGGGTAGGGTAGGTATGCTCATGGGGCTTCAGTTGCCGCGAAGCGTAAGCGACCACGTGACCCCTCTGCGTGAGCACACCTCCTAACCCCTGCAAGGAAGCGTCCGTGTACACAACGAACCCGCCACTACTGTCAGGGATGGTGAGCACGGGAGCCGAGGTCAACATCTCCTTCAGCTCCAGAAAACACGCCTCACAGGCGTCTGTCCAAGCGAAAGGCACATCCTTCCGGGTCAACTGTGTCATAGGACGCGCAATCTGTGAAAATCCTCTGATGAACCGTCTGTAGTAACCTGCCAGTCCCAGGAAACTGCGAATCTCAGTGACTGAACGCGGTCTCTCCCACCTGAGCACTGCCTCGACCTTGGCGGGGTCCACCGCCAGGCCGTCTCCAGAGATCACATGACCCAAAAAGGTCACCTCCCTCAACCAGAACTCGCACTTGCTGTATTTGGCGTACAGCCTGCGTCGTCTTAGAGTGTCCAGAACCATCCGCAAGTGCTGTCCGTGCTGCGTCCGATCTCTAAAATAGATGAGTACATCATCTATGAAAACCACCACAAACTGGTCCAAGTACGGTCTAAACACCCGGTTCATCAGGTCCATGAAAGCAGCGGGGGCATTGGTCAGCCCAAACGGCATGACCAAAAACTCGTAGTGTCCGTACCGGGTGCGGAAAGCTGTCTTGGAGACGTCGGTCTCCCTGATCCTCAACTGGTGGTATCCAGACCTCAAGTCGATCTTGGAAAACACCGTGGCACCCCGCAACTGGTCAAACAAATCGTCGATCCTCGGCAGCGGATATCTGTTCTTGATGGTGACCCTATTCAGCTGTCGGTAGTCCACACAAAGGCGTAGGGTCCCATCCTTCTTCTTCACAAACAGTACCGGGGCTCCCCAGGGAGACGCACCGGGCCTCACGAAACCTTTCTCCAAAAGGTCCTGCAACTGGGACTTGAGCTCTCGCAGCTCAAGCGGTGCCATTCTGTATGGCGCGGTGGAGATGGGGCTGGTCCCTGGTACTAGTGAGATCTCAAACTCGATCTCACGCTCGGGCGGTAGTCCTGGTAACTCGTCTGGAAACACGTCGGGGTACTCTCTGACCACCGGGATGCTCTGGAAGTCTGCCACGGGGCTGTGCTCTGCCACCACACAAGTTTGGAAGCCCTCACACCCCTGGCTCAAAAGTCTCGCCGCTCGAAGTGCCGAAATGCACCTGAAACCTCCGTCCACTGGCTGCCCGTGAAACTCGAAAGAAGGCAACTCCGGAATGGAGAAGACAATCTTCCTCTCAAAACAGTCTACCAAGGCGTGATAAGCAGACAACCAATCCATCCCCAGAATCACTCCAAAGTCCTCCATCTGTATCATAATCAGGTCAGCTGGCAGGCTATGCCTCCCGATGCTGACCTCGCAACCTGTGTACACCTCCTCAGCTACAAACAGCTGACCACTCGGACCTCTGATTACGAACGGATTCTCTAACAGTGTATAATCTTGGTCCAAACTAACTGCGAAACTGGCTGCGACAAACGAGTGCGTAGCGTCGGAATCGAAAAGCGTGTAAACGAGTCTGCCAGAAACTGAAACCATACCTGCTACCACGGATCCCGATGCTCTGGCGTCCCTGTGTGTTAGGGCGTTGATACGCCCCTCAGCCCTAGGTGCGGACGAAGCAGCCACACTCTGCGTCGGACGGGTAGGTGCTGGCCGGTACCCTCCTCGCGCCTGGGAACCGCGGCCTCCTGTGCGCCCTCCAGTGCTCTGCACGGGAAGTATCTGCTGACCTCCTGCCCTAGACGGGCAGTCCCTCCTGACGTGGCCCGGCTGGCCACACTGGTAGCAGAGGGGAACCCGACTCCCGCCCTCAGTGAGTCCCTGCTGTCGGCTAGGCGGGGGTTCGGTGCTGGCGACTGGCCCCTGTCGAGGGCCCCCAAAGGCCACTGATGGCCCTGCACAGCGTGACGGCTCTCCTGCGGACGTCACGTGTCCCCGTTGAGTTCTCCTAACACGCCTGGTGTGGCGGCGGAAATCTCGTTCCACCACTAACTCCCCTGTCATACGCTCGGAAGGGGGAGGGGGTGGCGACGTGGGTGGAAGCTGAAATTCTTCTCGAACCACCTCTCGAATCAGTTGGACGAGGTCCCGGGACGGTATACTCAGGAGAAGAGGAGGGGTAGTATGTATTCCAAGCCCGACACATCTGTCCCCCGGGCCCTGACCTCGGCCGCGCCTGCGGCCCACCCTCCTAGCTCCACGACGCGGCATCTCCTACAATGGAGACGCGAAACAAAATGAAAAGCGTCAAAACAGACGGTACCTAATGAAACTTCTAAGAGCTCATGTCAAGAGGTATGTTGTGGTGGCTACTCTAGTTATAACATGTGAATTGGTTATTTTCCAGTCAGTTGATTCACTTCTCGGGACGACCTTGCTCTGATACCATCTTGTAACGACCCGGTTCCCGAGTCCCTACGAGACACGAGAACCGGACCGACTCGACTAATCCCAAGACCTAGTCGTCCAACGAGGAAGTAACCAAAAGACAGTAAAATAAACCACATTCAGCATGAATATAACTAACAGTAAGAAAGTACAGCAGTAAGGAAAGAAATTACTACAGTAGGTACCACCACAACAGTAAAACAACATTTATCATATAACAAGAACGGCAGGTAAAGAAAGTACAGCGGAAACAAAAAAACTACTCACTAAAATAGAAACAAAAGAGGTACAAGGACTGTGGTAAACTCTACTGGACCCTACTTGGCCCAGCGTCCTTTGCAGCCGCCGACCCTGGCTGCTCAACACCTGGTCCTGAAAAAGGTAACGAGTGTAACACGTCAGCAAAACGCTGAGTAGAGTGGCAAACTAACTAAAGGCAACAGTAGAGTGTACAGTAGCTGTTATGTTCTATTACTTCCTTTATTCACATCTTTCAATTTTTCTCACTATTTCATTTGTTTCTCAGATCCTTTACTTGATCTCGAATGTCATCGTGGGAACGATCTTGATTGCAGTCTTTTCCAAAAGTAGAAGTAGCACGTGGTGCTCTCTTGGCCGGGAGAGTCCCCCGTTGTGATCCTACCCTCAGTCAACCACCCCAAGGTCACTGACAGACGTAACGGTGACTACGGCACGCGCGATAAACGCACAGGTAGCTAGCCCGCACTAGCACGCGGTCAGTCGTTTCCGTTAACGGGTGCGCCCAAAGCACAGCACGGAACCAGGGCAGAGCCCTCTCAGTAACAGAGGTCCAACCCCTCCACAGTAACCAAACCGGGGCCTTACCCCTCCACAGTCCGCGCACCCTCGCCTGACTACCCTGGTTTGCCCTAGTGGGCCTAACAAGTCGGTGAAGGAGGCCAGCAGAACCCCGGGGCCCGTGGGGTAGCTAGTACTCTCCTAACACTACTAGCTCTCCTCGGTACTACGTACACGAGAGCCAACAAGTCGGTACAGAGTGGCCAGTCTTAACCCCCGGGTCCCTGGGGTGGCTAGCTCAGCTCTGCACTAAACAGGGGGACAGTCGCTCTCCTTGGTACTCCGTACTCAAGGGCCAGCTCACTTCCCCAATTCTATTCCATTCGCTTTCCAGGAGTTCCGCTCCTACTTCCCCGTAGGGTTCCAGAACATCTTATGTCTTACTTTCCAGTTTCACGTTCTTACCAACCATGATCCCAATCATGTTTCTTTATTCATAACAGGCAGTTGTGAATTCAATTTACAGGCAGCTTCATATATTCCTTTCCATTTTTCCAAGACTGCATTATTATATATTCCACTAGTTTTTCCATCCTAGGATTCATGCCATATCCTAGGGTCTATCATACAATCTAGTTTTCCGGTCCTAGGATTCATGCAACACCTAGGAACTATCATTCCATATATTTCTCATTCCTAGGATTCATGCAATGTCCTAGGTTCTAGTTATGGTTCCATACTTTAACAAATTTTATTAATACTTAAAGCCACTCTACCAGGTATAACGGGAGTAATGGGGGCGTGATCTGGAATCCCGCGTGCCTCCGCGACTCTCAAGACTGCAACTGAACGAGGTCCTATCACAAGGATTCAAACACAAGGAGTGTCTCAAAACAGTGTATAGCTACTGTAGACGGGTAGAGGAATTAATTCTGAAAAGAACGCAACTCGAATCGCGGAAAACGGAGCCCGAACGGGCCCTAAACGGGTCGAAAAAGACGATACTGTGCAAAATCAGACGTCTGGAACTCTTTCCAGACATCTTAAACGGTGGATCAGAGAATTACCTGTTCAGCGTGGTTTCCCAGACGTCCAGAAGTCTGCGGGGACGTCTGGCCTAGATCCCAGACGTCCGATGGTCCATACGGACGTCTGTAGGTCACTCCCGCCGTCTGGTACAACTTCCAGACGTCTGATTCGCAAAGGATGGCGAATCAGCGAACCTGCGCACAGCCAACCCCCCCTCCCTCAGTACGGTCAGTCGACAAGAAGGAAGAAGAAGGCGGAAAACTCACCTTTGAGACGTCTGTATGATCTTACAGACGTCGACCATGCCGTCTGGCTATCAACCCAGACGTCTGATTCTGGAAATTTTTTCAGAATCAGGACCCTGCTCGGCCTCCGCTCGCGACGCCGCCCGCGTCGCACGGAGAGGGACCTGCTACTCAGACCGCAGCAGGTCCCTCTCCGCGTCGCTCCGCGCCCCCTGCACCCTCCGCCGGCTGGCAAAGCCGCTCCGGCGAGCTCGCCCTCACGGCAGAGCTCCGCCCTCGCACGCCGCACCTCCGTGCTCACTGCGGCCGCCGCTGCCGCCCTCGCGTCTGCTCGCTCTCGCGCACAGGAAGGAGAAGGAGGAGGAGACGGTGGAGACGGGAGGGGAGGCGTGGCCCTTTTAACGCCGCGCGAGGAGGAGAGAGGGGGTGGCAGGCCGCCTGCAGCCGCAAAGAGAGAGAGGGAAAAAGAGAGAGAGAGGAATCGCGGGTCTGCGCGCACAGGCGCGCAGACAACTCTCCCGTGCGAAAATAACTGTTTTCCAGACGTCTGGAAACGATCCCAGACGTCTGTTCAGACGTTTGGATGTGATCCCAGACGTCTTGACCGACGTCTGGGCCTCCTCCCAGACGTCTTAAAAGACGTCTGGGGCACGCATTCGTTACAGTATTGGTACCTATGATGAGTATTGATACTTGTTGAGTATTTGTACCTCCACCTGTATCTTCCATGTATTAGTAGTGAGTTATAGGCTTATTTACTTCATACCTAGAACCTGATATGTGCCTCATGTATACCGATACTCGTAGCAAATACTGATATACATAAGTCATAGATAATAGGTCTTAAGAACCTAAAACTTAATTTGTGTTTCACATGTACCGGTACTATTTATGAATACTGATACTAGTGAGCTATAGTTTAAAGGTTTAAAGTTCTGGAGACACATCTGACACTCATGTGTATCAATACTCGGGAATTAGTACCGATACTAATGTTAGTTATAAAATTTGAAGGTGGGTTTCATAGAGAATATTAAACATCAATTTAATTCTAGTTCGTGTAAAGCCTATGATTTACAAGATCATCCATCTAAACAGAAATACAACATGCTTATTAACATGATATCTAAACATAAGAGGAAACCATATTGCTTTACTTACCTGAATATTATTACACATATATACGATTTCAGTTGCAGCAATGAAAACATACCAGTCATCATCTTGTTCACAAAGACCTAGGCCGTGGAATGGTTCGTCCAAAAGATTCCACCTTGGATCAATTGATTGAGAGTAGCTACAGAGAGGTTCTTTCTCATTGCCATTCCTTCTCTCTCTATCTCCCTTAGGTCTTAATGGGGATGCTTATCTCAAGTAATCGTTGGTGGTCTTTTGGGACCATAACCCCCTAATTTAATATAACAATTAGTGTGACTAATTACTGTGAGGGTAAATTACATCTTCGTCCATCAAAAAAACATATTTCACAAATATGTCTCTTCACATTACATTTCCATATCCACAATTCTCACTACATATATGTCCATTATCTATCCAAACCACATTTGTTCACTTTTACATGTATGAGCTCATTTGAAATTGATAGTCCATTAACCTTGGTTGGATCATACGCACACATAAGCCCATATATGTAGATTTTAATTCAACACAAACTTCTAGATGCAAAGACCTCACTCATCATTTATACGAACAACAGCAAGTTTACTAAAAGATAAAAGATCTTAAAATGCTTTCCCTTTCTCAATGTATGGCGTGAAAGAGAGGCTTTCATTTGTCGTAAAAATTTGAGTTTTTCCAAATGTCAATTTGCTCATTACTATATCCTAGAAGATGAAGTTTGCTTTTTGTGTCGATCTGAAAAAACATCATATTGAGGATTCTATTGTCTTAAAGAACGAAGTGTTTCAAACGAAGATAATATTAGTTTCCTAACAACCTTTGTGGAGATTCTTTCATACTATTTCTTCTTATCAAGACATTATGCTTATTTCCCTTCTTTAAAGATCGTCTTTGTTGGCAGGAGTTGGATTGATAAAGCTCACAAACTATCTTCTAGGAGCGCTCCAACGTCCCTTGTCCTCGGTAAGGTTCTTGATCGATATCGGAGCTTCTTTGGAAAAAGAAAAAAAAAAAACCGAAGACAGTAGTAGTCTCTGATATTGTAGGGGTACATGATTTTTTGGCCGGCGTGCACGTTAACGAGGGCAGTTGATATATGATTTAAATATAGGGGATTGGATCTATTTTATTATCCAAAATAATATTTAAAACATGAAACACCTTCTGGTCACTGTAATGTCGTAACATGCCATGTGCTCAACCAACTACTCCATTCATCGAGCTGTCCGAAAAAAATATAAATAAATAAATAAATAAATAGATAAAGAAGAGAGCCGAAAGGTGCACGTATCTACTCCATGTACCAAAAGAAAAAAAAAATGCACTATTTCTGCCATTAGCACAGGTTCTTTTCCAATATGTTCTTCTTGGCCACTCTCATCCCCCTTTAATTTTAACTTTCCCCTTAAATTTTTACTGTTAGTTTTTATTTGGTAAGGAAAATAAATAGAGAAATATGGAAAAATAGAATAAATGATGAAATAATTAAATTAACTCATTTGGATGTGTTAAGTGATATGTTAAAGTTATTCCATAGAGAATGATGGAATTAGTTTCAGGCATGTTAAGTCTACTTAACTCGCCATAAGTTTCAAGCATGTTAATTCGTTTTCGAACATGTTAAGTGACATGTTAAATACTTAACACACGAAACAAACGAGGCTTTAATTTCCCAACCTTGATCCCCCTATTTTTTCAAACATGTGTAGCACTCCCTCTACAACTTTTTTTAATTTCTCACATCTCATTGACCCTTTTGGTTCTACATACCTTCCTCCAATTTTTTCCCATTACTTGCCAGTTGTCCAATTGTGATCTCAATTGTAAGAAACTTATTACTAGTACTAAATTATTGTGAAATAATTTGACATCATTAATGAGAAACTACAATTAGCTTAGTTGAATTAGGAATATAGAGATGGTAGCAGCTATTCACAGATACTTTCACAATGTACATCTCGACTCAAAATGACCATCACTATTTTTATGCCAAGTTTCCTTCTCAATAACATTTTTACATATTTTCGGATGATTTGACATTTCAACAGGTGCATCCGTCACATATTAAGATTAGAGGATAAAAACTAAATTCAACTAACCATGAGAGTTCTCAAAGAAACCTATAGGGAATTTCATAAAATATAAAACACATAAAATAAAATAAAATTGATGCCTTAGTGAACCATCTGATTATGTATTCATACATGAATTAGATGTGCCCCCCGTGAATGTGAATAAATAAGCACTAAGCATAAATATGTATATCATTAGTCCTACTTGCACTATTAGGATTACTCATATAAAGGTTAAATTAGACAAGTGATGATAGTAGATCATCTCCTTAAAATAGTTATAGACAGGAGCTTCAAGATTAAGATCTACAAGTGACCATATAATTCTCAATCTTAGAATAAATGGTAATTATTTAAGATATTCAAGAAATTGGTGTTTGATTAAATTCTAGATGGAAGAAATGAAGATTTTGAAATTGGCACGTGAGCTTGATCAAAAAGCTAATCATTGAAACAAAGATCGCAAAGTCCTCATTTGAATTATCTTTTGTTAAGGAGGATTCTATCCTTACACCTATGATAAGAATTTATCTTTGTATATGTATCATGTGATTTGGTAACTGGATTTGATTTTTGAGGTTAGACAGAAGGCCAATATTATGAAGAAGCTAATGTAGATGTCTTCTTTAGAGGGATTTACATAGCTCCAGTCAGGGATGAAATTTGATCAAATACGGAGTGGATATATCTATTTCCACATCCATATTTGTTGTTTAAAGTGGAATGTAGATTTGAGATTGGATGTAAATTAGATGTAAATTTTTCTCAATGTGTCACCTAAGAAAATTATATAAAAATTAAATTTGAATAAAATTTGGATGGGACTATAAATCAAATGTCAACTTAAGGTATAATTTGGATAATAATAAATAAACATGTGGATGTATTAGGAGTTTCACTCTTTTTTGTAAACATATTAAAGAATCAAAATAAATTTTTACTTTTAATTATATAATAAAATAAGTTAAATCACATGCAAATTATTGTTAGAAAAGTACAAATAATTTGAGTCTCATAGTATCTAAAAGCATAATTATATGAAAGTAATCAAAATGAAAGACATATAGTTTTAATCTACCAAGTATTTAAATCAAAGTATACCACATATAAATTTGTATCTGAAAGTTTCCACTTTGAGGGGGTGAGATCAGCGTGACAAAAAAAAAGTGGAATTGAACTATATAAAGCAATATCACAAAAATAAGCAATCACAAAATGTACACAGGTATTTTTAGGTGGAAACCCAAACCGGGTGAAAACCACCACCTAACCCTCTCGAGTTAGGATTTTACGATCAACCTAGTTGATCAAATCCACTAAACCGAATCACTTAGAACGAGGGTGATTCAACCTCAATACAACCACGCTACAAGTACGAGGGTAGCGTTCCTCAACCCCTTCTCTCCACGAGAAGGATTTTGTCCCACGAAGGAGACGGGAATTCGCAAAGCGAATACCCAACCAAAATAATAAAGATAAAATAAAACAACAGGTCCTATAGAGCCAACAAAGTAATTAAGAACCTAGCTTCTATAGGAATAAGGAAACTCCCCTTTGCAAGGAGTGCGTCGAGGATGACGCGGGTGCGTGAGCCACGCAACGGCGCAATGTCGCTCTCGTGAACAACGGCAGGAGAGCGGGTGCGCGAAGACTTGATGCTCTCAAGAGAATGAAACTAGAGCTTGGAGAGCAAGGGCCTCAATTGGACACAAGAGAGTGGAAGTATGTTGCTTAAGTGTGTCTTGTGTTTTTCTAAGTGTATATCTTGTGTTTTTCTAAGTGTGTATCTTGTGTGTTTTTGTGTTGCAAAGGCTCCCCTCTATTTATAGAGGCCTTAGGAAGGCTTTGGAAGGCTTAAGAAAGGTTCTATAGCCGTTGGGTGCAAAGCCCAAGAGAATCAGGCCGAAATCAGGACAATGATTACATTTGACAGGGTTATCAGACGTCTAACTCTGGCATCAGACGTCTGTAAGGCCACTTTAAGACGTCTGATTCCAAGGCCAGACGTCTGATTCTATGCGGGTTTCTCCCTGACTTGAATCAGATCTAAACAGGGTTTTTGCGCAAGTCCATCAGACGACATACAGGACGTCTGGTACTATGTCTGGACGTCTGGAAACCTACTTTTACTGTGGGAATTGATTTCCAAACGTTGCAACGGCTAGAAAATCTCTGAGAAGAGATTTTGGGTCAGCCGAGGCAAAATGGTCATTTATCAGACGTCTGTAAAGTCCTATGGACGTCTGATAAGGCTCTAACGGTCATAATCTTGAGTGTTTTCTAAGCCAGCCAACGGTCCACTAATTGGACGTCTGGCAAAGTCATCAGACGTCTCCTAAGACGTCTGGTCTAAGGTCTGGACGTCTGAATTCATCAGACAGAACTAACTATGTCCAGCCTAACAGTTATCAGACGTCTGAAACAACAGTCAGACGTCTTAAAATGCTTTATCAGACGTCTGATTTGGTAATTAGACGTCTGGAAGTGCTGTTTGAACCCTATATTGGTTTTCTAAGTATTCTACAGAAAACCTAAGTATCCTAGGGTTGTGCCGGTGTTCCTAGGACTACTGTTAGGGTTCTTTGAGGCTCTTTAACATAATTTTCTAAGGAAAAATAAAGAGCAACAAAAGAAACGAAAAAATACAACAAGTACAAAAGAAGGAAATCTATCCTATTCTTCATTTCCTTCCATCTTCAATCTTTCGCTCCACGCGAACCTCCTCTGTTTTCCGTCATGTTCTTCCAATCCGTCCTGGATGCGAGCTCGAGTTCCGTCTAAACACGTCCACATTTGCAATTGACCTGAAATCTAGGACTCAAATTGCAAATGTTAAATAACACGTGTTTTGTTATCATCAAAACAAATGATCGTGGTGCTCTAGCACCAACAGTATCGTCAATAAAATCTCAAATTTATTATAAATCTATTTAAAATTGAACATATTTCTCATCACATATCTAAATTTGTATCTGATTTCAACCTCCAATAATTGGAATGGAGTTTGAAATTCATCTAATCCCCGTAAGTGGAGTGGGAGTTATTTCTCTCGATGATGCTATTGGAGTTATGCAGTCTTAGTAAGCCAACTAAACTGGGAATCACTTGATCATTGATTTTGATTTGAAGGTTAAATAACATGAACGTACTAATGTAGTTAGCTAAGTTCTTCAATACAATTACGAGAAATCATCGTAACCAAGTTAGACATCTATCGATAAGTATTAAAGATTTAATCGATTTACATCAAGAATTTTGATAAGTCATTAAAACTTATGATATCCAATTAACTATCAAGAACTCGAGTTCCACTTTAAGCATGTCATTAGGTTGCTGTCATGTTGATATTGTTAAGTCACAAGCTTGCTACATATTGACTTAGAATTTTTAAACTTTTGGTAACTAATTACATATCTCTACCTTTATATACCACTCACGATTTCTCTTGAGTTTAGGCTATGATATTATATTTTGGCCTTACATTGATGCATTAATTTAGTACGGATCTCCAAATTCAAATGGATGGGAGAAGGAAAAAAAAAAAAAAAGGAAGGGGAGGAAAGAAGTGACGGCGTGGTCAAATATTTACTTACCTGAATATTATTACACATATATACGATTTCAGTTGCAGCAATGAAAACATACCAGTCATCATCTTGTTCACAAAGACCTAGGCCGTGGAATGGTTCGTCCAAAAGATTCCACCTTGGATCAATTGATTGAGAGTAGCTACAGAGAGGTTCTTTCTCATTGCCATTCCTTCTCTCTCTATCTCCCTTAGGTCTTAATGGGGATGCTTATCTCAAGTAATCGTTGGTGGTCTTTTGGGACCATAACCCCCTAATTTAATATAACAATTAGTGTGACTAATTACTGTGAGGGTAAATTACATCTTCGTCCATCAAAAAAACATATTTCACAAATATGTCTCTTCACATTACATTTCCATATCCACAATTCTCACTACATATATGTCCATTATCTATCCAAACCACATTTGTTCACTTTTACATGTATGAGCTCATTTGAAATTGATAGTCCATTAACCTTGGTTGGATCATACGCACACATAAGCCCATATATGTAGATTTTAATTCAACACAAACTCCTAGATGCAAAGACCTCACTCATCATTTATACGAACAACAGCAAGTTTACTAAAAGATAAAAGATCTTAAAATGCTTTCCCTTTCTCAATGTATGGCGTGAAAGAGAGGCTTTCATTTGTCGTAAAAATTTGAGTTTTTCCAAATGTCAATTTGCTCATTACTATATCCTAGAAGATGAAGTTTGCTTTTTGTGTCGATCTGAAAAAACATCATATTGAGGATTCTATTGTCTTAAAGAACGAAGTGTTTCAAACGAAGATAATATTAGTTTCCTAACAACCTTTGTGGAGATTCTTTCATACTATTTCTTCTTATCAAGACATTATGCTTATTTCCCTTCTTTAAAGATCGTCTTTGTTGGCAGGAGTTGGATTGATAAAGCTCACAAACTATCTTCTAGGAGCGCTCCAACGTCCCTTGTCCTCGGTAAGGTTCTTGATCGATATCGGAGCTTCTTTGGAAAAAGAAAAAAAAAAACCGAAGACAGTATTAGTCTCTGATATTGTAGGGGTACATGATTTTTTGGCCGGCGTGCACGTTAACGAGGGCAGTTGATATATGATTTAAATATAGGGGATTGGATCTATTTTATTATCCAAAATAATATTTAAAACATGAAACACCTTCTGGTCACTGTAATGTCGTAACATGCCATGTGCTCAACCAACTACTCCATTCATCGAGCTGTCCGAAAAAAATATAAATAAATAAATAAATAAATAGATAAAGAAGAGAGCCGAAAGGTGCACGTATCTACTCCATGTACCAAAAGAAAAAAAAAATGCACTATTTCTGCCATTAGCACAGGTTCTTTTCCAATATGTTCTTCTTGGCCACTCTCATCCCCCTTTAATTTTAACTTTCCCCTTAAATTTTTACTGTTAATTTTTATTTGGTAAGGAAAATAAATAGAGAAATATGGAAAAATAGAATAAATGATGAAATAATTAAATTAACTCATTTGGATGTGTTAAGTGATATGTTAAAATTATTCCATAGAGAATGATGGAATAAGTTTCAAGCATGTTAACTTTTTTTCGAACATGTTAAGTGACATGTTAAATACTTAACACACGAAACAAACAAGGCCTTAATTTCCCAACCTTGATCCCCCTATTTTTTTCAAACATGTGAAGCACTCCCTCTACAACTTTTTTTAATTTCTCACATCTCATTGACCCTTTTGGTTCTACATAGCTTCCTCCATTTTTTTCCCATTACTTACCGGTTGTCCAATTGTGATCTCAATTGTAAGAAACTTATTGCTATTACTAAATTATTATGAAATAATTTGACATCATTAATGAGAAACTGCAATTAGCTTAGTTGAATTAGGAATATAGAGATGGTAGCAGCTATTTACAGATACTTTCACAATGTACATCTCGACTCAAAATGACCATCACTATTTTTATGCCAAGTTTCCTTCTCAATAACATTTTTACATACCAGTCAACTTAAGGTATAATTTGGATAATAATAAATAAACATGTGGATGTATTAGGAGTTTCACTCTTTTTTGTAAACATATTAAAGAATCAAAATAAATTTTTACTTTTAATTATATAATAAAATAAGTTAAATCACATGCAAATTATTGTTAGAAAAGTACAAATAATTTGAGTCTCATAGCATCTAAAAGCATAATTATATGAAAGTAATCAAAATGAAAGACATATAGTTTTAATCTACCAAGTATTTAAATCAAAGTATACCACATATAAATTTGTATCGTCAATAAAATCTCAAATTTATTATAAATCTATTTAAAATTGAATATATTTCTCATCACATATCTAAATTTGTATCTGATTTCAACCTCCCCGTCAATAAAATCTCAAATTTATTATAAATCTATTTAAAATTGAACATATTTCTCATCACATATCTAAATTTGTATCTGATTTCAACCTCCAATAATTGGAATGGAGTTTGAAATTCATCTAATCCCCGTAAGTGGAGTGGGAGTTATTTCTCTTGATGATGCTATTGGAGTTATGCAGTCTTAGTAAGCCAACTAAACTGGGAATCACTTGATCATTGATTTTGATTTGAAGGTTAAATAACATGAACGTACTAATGTAGTTAGCTAAGTTCTTCAATACAATTACGAGAAAGCATCGTAACCAAGTTAGACATCTATTGATAAGTATTAAAGATTTAATCGATTTACATCAAGAATTTTGATAAGTCATTAAAACTTATGATATCCAATTAACTATCAAGAACTCGAGTTCCACTTTAAGCATGTCATTAGGTTGCTGTCATGTTAATATTATTAAGTCACAAGCTTGCTACATATTGACTTAGAATTTTTAAACTTTTGGTAACTAATTACATATCTCTACCTTTATATACCACTCACGATTTCTCTTGAGTTTAGGCTATGATATTATTTTTTGGCCTTACATTGATGCATTAATTTAGTACGGATCTCCAAATTCAAATGGATGGGAGAAGGAAAAAAAAAAAAAAAGGAAGGGGAGGAAAGAAGTGACGGCGTGGTCAAATATTTTTATTTACTTCGGTAAAAGCAATCCTTCAACCTTCACACGCACACAATAAAAAATAAAAAAAAGAAGAAGCTTTACAGGAAAGAAATCAAAATTCTAAAAAACTCGAAACAGAAACATCCATGACAAAGCAAATATCTTAATAAAAAAATAACTCTAACACCTAACGACTGAGGAAAAACAAGGAAGATACATTCGGTGCTAACTTTAAAAAATAATAAATAAATGAACAAAATCTACGTCACTCTGAATTTTTAACCTACGTCGATGTCTTTGTCGTTCGACTTTTCAAAATCTGAATTTCTTTGAAAATGCTACGTCCTGCCCCCTGAACTTTATTATTATATTTCTTTTCTACGCCCCATCCCCATCAGGTAATTACAAGGAACTTACAAAGGTAGGCGTGGTGGGGGTTTCCTTCACCGATGAATGGAAGAGTTTTACGGCGAGAATGGGTCAGCTAAGGCTCAAAGAAACACTCCAGCCTTTTTGCTGGGGGTCAACCGAAAAAAATTCAAAGATACCGACCACCGCGGCGTCACTCGTCTGTCGTCGTCGTCTTCTCCTGCGAGGACTCCACGACACGCATTTCGCCTCTTTAAGAACCCCCCCCCACTTCTCCCGATCCCTTTCGGCGCTTCGTCGACGAGTAATAGAATAGGAAGTCCCCCATACTAACAGAGGACGAGGAGGAGAACTCGGAGGGGCAGCAGCGATGGCGGTGGGGAGGTCGGAGGTGGAGATCCACAAGCCCCGTACGGACAAGAGGGCCTACAGGAGGCTCGTCCTCCCCAACTCCCTCGAGGTCCTCCTCATCAGCGACCCCGAAACCGACAAGGTGCGTGCGATTCGTTACCCACCGTTCGACTCGTCCATCTCTTCCATCAGGGCCCTCTCTCCCAGTTACTCGGGATTATGGACGAGATGCGGGTATCCATCGGTCTGCGTAGTTGTTGCTGTTATATGGTTCGTTTTTGTTTTATCCGGTGGGTAAGATGGTAGGGGAGAGAATCTAGTTATGGCGATTGGTATTTGTTTTTTTCCCGCCACCGGTTTTCCTTGCAATGCGATGAAAGTAGAGTTGCGTTAAGTGGACGGAAGGAGAACCGGCAACTTGTTGCGGTGAGGAAACGACTAGATATAGGAACGTGGGTTCGTTTTGTTACAAAGACCGGCAACTTCTAATTGGGTGTTGTCCTATCATATGTTCCAAACATGAAATTAAAGAAGCAGAATTCAATAGGAAAATTGGGAGTTGAGTTCATACGAGAAGCAATTGATTGAGATCTCAGCTGGATTTGGGGCGGCTCGACACGGAGGTTATGATGTTAAATTGGTTACCTGCTTGCTTTCTCTTTGCTATGGTTTCCTTCTTCCCTCTTTGCTTGATAATTGGAAAAAAAAAATAAATAAAGGGTGCTTCGCGATAGAGAGAGCAATAAGAAGAGCGGCACAATCACTCACAGTGCAAGGTACACTCCACTTTGTCCAACCCAAAGGTGGAAAACCAGGAGTGGTTGGCCATGGCCCGATCCAATTGGCATGCCATGCGACCATCCGATGCATTGGTTCATTAAAGGATGCTTCTCATAGAAGCAATGTCAGACAGGCCTGCATCAGCAAAAGTGTGAGGGAATTCCTTTAGGATGACAACATTCTAAGTGAGTGCACCCCCACACTTTCTCCAAAGCGAATTGGATTATGTTGAAATCGTTAAGAGCCACCTGAGGGCCCTCTACTTTGGCATTCCTATGAAAAGGAAAGACTTGGGCTTTCCTTCCATAATAGTAGGAGATGTGGAACTTTTTCCTTACTTTTTTCCAATTGTGCTATAGACCATTGGAGTAGGTCCCTCTCACTTGCTTGAGTAGTTCCCTCTTTTGCTCCATACCCGTTGTCTCTCTCATCTCTCGACGTTCGAGTGCATATACAACTTATTCGAAAGAAGGATAAGGGTTAGCCACCACTTTCCTCCTCTCGTCCCACAGTGATTCCGTTTCTATCCTTTAGGAAAAGTAGGGATGGGGAAAACAATTAGAAGGCACCAATGAGTGTGGGGAGGGTGTGTGACATGTGGAGGAATGAAGAGGAGCTAAGGAAGGGATCTAGGAGTTGTTGTTTTAGAGTTTGCTGCCATTTTTTGAGGCGCAAATGGTGCGACATGTAGCTTGGGGAGTGGAGTTGAAAGTGCAAAATTACCCTTGTAAAGTGAAGCAAAAATGTAACACTACACTTGCGGCTTATTTTGATTTGTTAGGTCACCCTAGCCTATAGGGTACATAATGGAGGGGAACTTTGGTGTATTAGGAGATAGGCTAGATCTAACATTATGGAGAGTTAGCTGTAGTAGTAGGCATCTTCCTAGGACGAACCTTCTCTACCATCAAGAAGATGCTTACAAAGTGCGAGAACAACATCAAAGGCATGAAGGCATTAATATAGAGTTCGAGACCTCATTGTAGGGCACTGGAAGCCGATCTCATTCGACTTAGCATGAAGGTTTTCTCCTTATTTTGTATTCTAATACTTTAGTATACACTCCTTTCCTTGTATGAATATTGTTGAACCGACTATTTGGTTCTCTGGAAGGAAGTTTTTTAGCCATTAGCAGAGGGAGGGCTTGGGGTTGGGCTAGTACATGACATGAACGTTGCATTGCTTTCCTTTGTGAGGGGGGCTTGCAGTCTCTCTTCTTCGTAACTTGCATGGTAATATTTTGAATTGGGAGGAAAGATTCTCAAATACGGAGGTGAATCACCATTTTGGAAGGCCCTATTGAAGGTATTTCCATGTGCATCACATTTATTTACATCTATGATTGGAAATGGGTAGACGTTCAGGTCTGGTTTGGATGATTGGTGTTCATTGGCCCCTCCTAGTGCCACCTTCCCTAGACTTTATGCCTTGGCTCAGGATAAACATGCCGGGTTGATTGATTGGAGTGACTTGCCAAAAAATGAGGGGGTTATGTAAACCCCTTCATTTGTTTTAGGTCCATCTGAGGCCATCATGGAGGAGCTCTTGTAGTTAAATACGGCAATTGTTGACATATACCCTCTGGCAGATGGGAATGATTGGTGGGAATGGGGGAATGGTAAGTTCTTGGTGCATGAAGCTTTTCATTCCTTGTACAGTCATTTGGAGGACAGGGATGAGGAGTCCTTGAGAGATTGTCATCTTCTTTGGAAGGCAAAGTTGCCTTTCAAGGTATTGTTCATGAGATCAGGAGAAAGAGGTTAACAGTGACGGTTCATGGAAATAGATGGATTCCTAGCGCTGATATTGTGTTTTCTCTTTGTGATGGGGATGAGGAGAATATCTATCATCTATTCTTCTCTCGTCCTTTTGCTGCTTTAGTTTGGAACAATACAGCTCTTGATTGGATGGACTTCACTTGTTTTGATAACTGGTGGTCATTCAGGGGGAGATGTAATGATGGTTTGGCTGTTTTCAGAACCAAGTAAGAAAAGGCAGCAGCATTCACATATTTATGGGCTATGTGGAGAATGCTGTCCTCGCAGCTAGGTATCAACTGCAGATTGGGATGTTTTATAACCATCTTTTGTAATTTTCGATGAAATATCAATGAAATTGGATGACTACTAACCTCGAATTGTCATCCTTTTCTTTTTCAAAGAAAAAGAAGCTGCAAGGATGTACTGTCTTGGATGCCAAAGAGGGATCGTAACGAAGGTGCAAACTTGTGAGTATGTGGAAATGGATTTTGTTTTTCAAATTTTATACCCCCTCCCCCTTCGTCTAATTTACCCCTTTCCATACCTGCATAAAAGAAATGGATTTAGATCATCCTAACCAACACATGCAACATCAAAGATGCAAATTACATCCCTTGGTTTTTCCGTTTTATTTTTTTCCCCAGTTCAATGGAGAACATGTGAGAGGGATGGGACTTCACTCTACCTTTTAAATCTTCTTGTACTGAAATGAGGAGGAAGCTGAGGTTTCCTTATTATCTCTTACTCCTCTTGTCCTCATTTTCCTTTCCTTGCATTTATGAGTTCAATAAGGTCATTTCTGAGCATGCAAAAACATTAATGAAGGTATGGCGGACCCACTTGCATAGGGAGGATACGGGAGAGAAGTGGTTGATGGAGGGAGGCTCCAATACTTGTCTCTTTCCTCCTCAACTCCACTTCCTCCCACTTTCAAAACAAACTCTTCTTCCTCCTCTTCTTCTCCTCTTGCTGCAGGAGGTGGAATGTTGGAAAAAGGAGTGACTAGGAGAGGAGATCTTCGCTTATCTCGGTAATGGCATTCTGAGTTCTCAATTTAGATATGGATCCACCTTACCATAAATTATTTACTTTGCATCATGACCTTTAAGGTTGCATTTTCCTTTTGCAATGAAACTCTCCATGTGTTTAAGTGTGTTTTTTTTTTGAAAAGCGAAAGGGTGGTTATCCGAGTGATAACCCTCCAAAATCATTCCATTTCAAATAAATAGATTACATCAAAATTACAGGGTAGATCTCCAAAACACCACCTGGAAAGAGATGGTTGAAACAAAATTATCAACATAAGACCTCTCCCCCCTAAAAATCACCCTGTTCCTCCCTAGGCAAACGCCCTAAAGGACCACCAAAACCTTTGCCCTCTCCTTTTTGGACCTAAAGGCAAAATCCCCGCCGTAGGCATTGCCCTTGCGGAAAGATTCTCAGAAGCTATCGGTGTCTTGATGAGCGATCTAGTTGATTCCCATCCGCTCCCAGACCTGTGTCGCGAAGGGGCATTGAAAGAAAAGGTGCTGGATATCTTCCTTCGCCCCATCACAAAGGGGGCATGCAAGATCCTCCGAATGAGTCCATCTACCTCTCCACTGCTTTGTCATAATCCATCCCTTCCTCACTAGCCAAGCAAAAATCTTCACTTTCAAAGGGCAATCCGCCTTCCACATCAGATTGAAGTCTCTCAAGAAATCGACGTCATGGTTGGTCATGCCACCCCACCCAACCCCCTCCCCCCCCCCCCCCCCCCCCCCCCCCCCCGAACTTGCGGAAGACTTTTGCCACAGAGAAGACTCCTTCCCAATGAAAACCATCCTTGCCCTCCTTTGGTACCCAACCCTCCAGCTTCTACAGCAGACGCTGGAGCTCCTCACACCTCTGGTCAGATAGCCCTCCTCGGAAAGTTGGACACCACGTCCTGTCCCAACATCCATCTACCATAGCTGCTGGGTCCACAACACTCCCCACAAGGCGAGGGAACCTTTCCGCAAGGGTTAAGCTGCCCCCTGCCAGTCATCCTGCCAAAAATGGAAAGCATCGTCCTTTCCAAGAGTGGGAGAGAAGAAATCTCTCACCTTCACTGTTACCGATGCCAAGCCCCCAAGGGATTGGGAGGCACCTAGAGGGGGGGTCTCCAGAGGCTCCCAAGAGAGGAAAGGGCCATAGCACCGTCACATAATATCTCCGAAGAGCCCCCGCTCCTGCCCCACCAATCTCGCTATCCACTTGGTCAGGAGGTTGATATTTACCTTGTCTACATCTCTAACCCCCAGATCCCCTTCCTGCAAACCTCCTTCCAAGCTACCAACCTCGCCCCCTTTCTTGTCGATCCTGTATTGGCTCAGAAGAATCCCTCATCATTCCCAATATCTTCTTTTCAATCTGGTGCGGGAGCTTGAAGACTGAGAGAAAATACGACGGAATGGATGCCAGCACCGCTTTGACAAGGACCAATCTCCCACCTCCAGAGAGGAGTCTAGACGACCAACCAGCCATCCTCCTTCCATTCTCTCTAATAGAGGAATCCAAACCCATACCCTAAGGTGTCGATCTGACAACGGGAGGCCCAAATATATCAGGGGCAGAGAACCCACCTCCGTCTCCAAAGCCCCCCTCATTCTCTCCACCTCTCCAGCCGACAGGTTGAACGGGACAAAATTTGATTTTTGGTAGTTGATTTGCAATTCTGACGCTTCGCCAAAAAGTTCCAAAAGGATTCTCATCCTCTTGGCCTCCACCTCTGTTCCTTCAATCAGGAATAAAGTATCATCAGTATATTGTAGGATCGCCGTTTCCCTATCCTCCCTAACCATGAAACCTTTGACTAGGCCCCTGTCACAGGCCCTCTGCATAGCTCTTGCCAGTGCATTCGTTGCCAGCACAAACAACATAGATGTAAGGGGGCACCCCTGTCTAACCCCCTTCCTCGGTTGCACCCAACTCCCTGCCGGGTTCCCATTGACTAGGATTGAAAAGGATGATGTTGTCAGACACCTCTTCATTCAGTCAATCCACACCGCAGGGAATCCCCTCCTCCTCAGGGAGACCTACACAAAATTTCACTACACGGAGTCGTAGGCCTTACTGAAAACAACTTTCCATAGAAAGGCCCTCCTCTTCTCCCTCCCTAGAGGGCTAAAGCCTCCATGGTAGCCACAAAATCATCCAAAATTCCTCTCCCCGTAATGAAAGCTGACTGAACAGATGAAATCAAATCTCCAAGAATGTCCCCAAGTCTATTTGCCAAGACTTTTGCAATAATAAGGTAAATAGCATTTGAAAGTGCAATCGGTCTGAAGTCTTGGATCTCCTCTGCCCCTTCTTGGGAAGCAGAAACAAATAATATTTGTTCAATCTATCAAAACCTCTGATTCCAGCCGCAAACTCCTCCATTACCTGCTTGACCTTTGGCCCCACTAGGTTGCAAAATTCTCTGAAGAAAAAGACAGGGAAACCGTCCGGGCCAGGACTCCCCTCCGCATTCAGGCTCCACATCGCTTGCCTCACCTCGTCCTCAGAGAAACTAGTTGTAAGACTCATTGCCTGACCCTCCGTGACACACTAAACATCCTCCCCCTCCATCTCCACCCCCTCTCATGTGCCTCCCAGTAAACTCCCTGAAGTAATCCGCAATTGCTTGTCCCACCTCCTCCCTGCCAACGAAGCTGACTCCATGGATCCGCATCGTGTCTATCTAATTCCTCCTCCTCCTCCTGGCGGATTCCATATGGTGGAAAAATCTAGTATTATAATCACCTTCCTTCAACCACCTTTGCCTCGACCGCATCTTCCATTCCACCTCCTCCTTCCTGTCCTCCTCCTGAACTACGTGTGTCATCCTCGCTCTAGTCTCCCTATCCTCTGAGGAGATAGGGGCTTGGTCCTCCTGCCTATCAAATTTTGATAATCTTTGCCAGTGCCTCCACCTTCCTGCTCCTCCTGGACGCTCTGATCTCCCTCCTGTATGTCTTCAAATGATCATGCAACATACTCAATTTCTTTGCCAGGCAACTCGCAGCAGATCCTGCCACTGTAAAGGAATTCCATGTCTCCTCTACCATGCACCGGAATCTATCTTCCAACAGTCACGATCTGTCAAACTTAAAATAAGTCCCAAAAGACGTCCTCTCATTCGACCTCCACATGAGAGGTGTGTGATCAGAGAAGGGCCTCTCCAAAGCGAACACATCCGCAATTGGGAAATATTCTACCAACTCCGCATTGCAAAGGAATTTGTCAATTCTTGACATCTGACCACTGCTATTCCTCCATGTGTAGGCACAAGACGCTGGAACCAGATCCACAAGGCCATGTGTAGCCACAAAATCCACAAAAGTATCCGACCCGGGATCCTGCCTGCTCTGCCCTCTAGGCTTGTCCTTCACCTGTAAGGTGATGTTGAAATCCCCTTCAAGTAGCCAAGGAAGACCATGATAAACCGCCACGATGGTCGCGAGCTCCTCCCACATGACTCCTCTGGCTTGGCCATCCGACGGACCATATACTCCAGTGACACACAACTTGGTGCCTCCCTCCCTCTTGATCAACCTTGCAGAGATGACATGCTCCTCGCAGAAGAAATCATCCAGTGAGAAGACATCTTCCTGCCATCCTAAAATCTGCCCCCTTGAGTGGCCGTTTGCCCTAAGGGATCGGAACCCCTCCATCCAGGAACCACTAACATCCTTCCAAGTTCGGGCATCGCAACTGGCTAGTTTCGTCTCTTGGAGCAACACGACATCGACTTTCCAAGTACATAGATAATGCCCCGATGACACCCTCCTAGTCGGGTCATTGAGACCCCACATATTTCACGTCAACACACCTTTCATTAACATTTGACGTATGTCTCCTCCATGGACTGTCGGAAGCCACACGCCTCCACTGCCCCATCCACCTCGCCATCTTCTCGGTCTAACAGCACCGTTCAGCATGGTGGCTATGGCTCCTCGCCTCTACCATCAACCACCACTCTCGATCTCTAAGTTCCACGGTATCTCCATCTACACTTGTATTGGAGAGCCCCACCCCTGTCGCCCTGCACCATCTGCAGCCTCCACCTCGTCAAGGTGAGCTTCTCTCCGTCTTTGGATGGCAACAAGGTGCTTCCCGAACATCGCTGTGAAGGAGAATCCCCTGGACCACCACCGTGTTGCTCGGCTTCCTCCTCTGCTGCGCGCTGACCTCTGACCTCAGCATCCTCGATCCTCTAGCCATCGGAGTCTACTCTCGAAGTAGACAACGTTGCTGCCGCCTTTTCTACCCCTTGCAACGGAGACACAGCCTGGGATGTCTCGTCTTCCACCCCAATCGAGGCTCGGGCGCACTCCTTTTCCCTAGCTTCATCGACCTCTCGCCGATCAACCGCCCTCTCCGAGCTCGAAAAGTTAGGAGGGCTCTTCTCCTTCGAGCACGCATCGGCAGGAGCTCGAGTTTGGGTCTTCGTTCCGGATCCTGCCATCAGATCCGGCTTCGCACCCTCGCCACGTGAGTTGGGCTTTGCACGTGCCTCTGATGCGGCTTCATCAACAACCCTTGCCAACTGTTCCTCTTCAAATCCCTTCGCTGCCTCTTCCGCTCCCGAGACTTCCGGGGTCTCGTCAATCTCGGGCGACGCCAGCGGTGCAGATGAGGCCTGCGCGGATCTCTCGGGCTTTGGATCCATGTTAGCAACTGATTGGGTCATCCTCGCCTTTGTCGGGCGACGCTTCGTGTTCCTCCGCACTGACGCTATCACATCGGTCATCGCCATGGATCCCTGAGGAGCTCCCTGCATCTTGCAGGAGACAACCTAGGAGGAGCTCCCTAAACGAAGAACGATCTTCTCCATTGGCCACGCTTCGACCTTCATCTCAACCTCCGCCACCACCGGTCCTCTGGATAGGCCAACCGCCATGCATCTCTTGAGGCAAGCGAAGGGCGAGATGATTGCGTCCACCACCTCCACCAACCTTAACCACCAGGGGATGCCATCAATTGACACCTTGAACACCAGCCTCTCAGGCGGCCTCTCCATCAACGCTCCATTGTGCGGGGATGGCCATCGCCATCTCCACCTCCCCATCTTGGCGTCAATCTCCGTGAAGCACAACTCCTCCCTCCTCTCGGTAGGGAGGCCAGCAACCAAGAATCTACGATCCTCCAGCATCAGAACCTTAGCCCCCTTCCACACCAGGTCTCGACCCAGAGCCTCCTCCACCATCGCCTTAGTCACCCAGCTGCCAAGAACCTTGCCCACGAGTCCACCTTCCACCTCCTCCTTTAGGCACTTAACCCCCTCCGACCACGGTGCCTCGATCTCCGCTTGTGGTAAACCCCCGGGTGGTGGTGGTAGACTCCCAACCTTTCGAGTACCAACGCCATGGCATTTGAAGCTTCTATGCCTCAATCCACCGCACTTCCAACAATGCCACGGTTTACAGCATTCTCGTCCCAGTGGTCAGCCCCTAAGCATTTGAAACATCATCCCTTCTTCGCTACGCCACCTCCCACGCAGGGGGTCCTCCGAGGACCAGCCGGAAACTGACTCTCCTTTCTCCGCCTCGTCACCACCGACCAGCCCACACCAACCTTGGGCCTCACCACCTCGATCTCCTTCTCAGAATGGTAGCCTCCTCCACTTTCGCTCCCTCCCCATGGTCGCTCTCCCTGTCGCCTCTCCTATCGCTCTCTCCCTTGCTCATTGTCTTTCGAAATGCCTTCGGCACTCTTTGGTTTACTCCATGTGTTTAAATGTGCCTACTTGGGTTCATATATTTGGAATGTTATCTGTGGTTGCTTCGTCATTTCCTGAAGATCCTGCTTAGGTATTGTTGATGCCTCCTTTCCACTGCACTTCCTTAGTAGCACTTGGAGTAGAATTATGTTACTTTGTGCCATTTTGCTTTTTCATCCTACTAGCACCACTTTTTACCTGAGGTGATAGCCCTACAGTTTTAAGTTATTTATGTGTACTTTGTTATTTTTTGAGTTGTAGCATTTTCTATTTCTCTGAGGAGAACTAATGTAATTTTCCTACCTCTGTATATTGAGAGGTAGGGCTTTGAAATAAGATTTAGACTCATTTGTTCTAATTTGGTATCATAGCTACGGTCCTAGGTTGCGGTCTAGTACCCAGCTTAATTCCCATACCTCCACAAAAAAAACCCTAACCCTAGCAAGCCTTTGGGAGGCACTTTCACCACCACCGGTCTCCTTGAGCATTGTTGATGTTCTCTCTCTCCCTTAGGGCATTGTCAGGGTCCTGCGAAGGTTGAAGGTAGTGCTGCTAACCGCTGTAGCGGTGTGTAGCGCTACCAGCTATCCCATTGGAGCCACTAGCAACCCTTGGTGGCTTGAGCAGTGCCACGACCCCATCGGAGCGTCGCTAACAACTCATTGGTGGCCTGAGCAGCGTCTCTTGGAGGTTCCCAGGCCATCGCGAGCCTATTATGGCTACTCGAAGCACTACCGGTGTTGCTAGCACCATCGCCAGTGGTCCAAGCAGCGTTGCCAGTGCCACTCGAAGGCTTTTAGATTGCCGTAGGTCCTATTGCAACCAGCTGGGGCGTTGCCAGCGTTGCTCTGGCCCCTTAGCGCCAACCACGCTCGTCGGAGCGTCGCTAGTGGCTTGGATTGTATCTAGGACTACTGTAGGTGTTTACCTTGGTCCTAGAGCTGACCTAATGGTCTGATTGAAGCATGATGGCATCTTAGAGTTCATCTGAGGTGACATTGGAGCAAGTCTTAGAGATAAGAGGGTACAACAATCCCTTCTTTGGTCCCATGGTGAAGCTAGATGAGACCAATTATGTCCGATGGTCATAGACTTTTCTAATGATAGTAGGTCATGACAAGGAGTATGTCCTGCTTCAACGAGAATCGCAACACAACACTGGGAAGAATGCATCTTGGAAGAAGGATAATGTCATGATTCGTGCCTGGATCATGAACAACATTATTTCGAGAATTGGTGATGAGATTATGTACTACAAGACAATGAAGGAGATGCGGGATAGCCTTCATGATACCTATTTCCACGAGAAGAACTCGAACAGACTTAGCAGAGTCTTCCAGATATATAATGAGCTCTCTTAGCTTCGTCAAGAGGATCGTACGCTGTCACAGTATTATTTGACCCTGAAGGGTTTATTGAAGAAGTAACACGTGCATACATGCTTGCATATGTGCTACTTAGAGAGCCTATTGTCGTGAGGCTATAATACTCTAGTTTCTGGTAGGATTTGGACCATATTATACTATTGCGCACTCACAGTTACCCTCTTAGAGCTTCCTACCTTGGAGGAGGCATACAATCGGATGAACATGATTTTTGTTACTTTTACTCCTATTGAGCTTGCAGGACATATCACAACCCTTGTTGCTATTTAGGGCTGTGGTTGTGGTACCCCTGCTGTGTGGGGTAGAGGTCGTGGTTGTGGATTTACTGGGTGAGAACGCCCAACTTGTATATACTATGGCAAGACTAGACATGTTGAGAGTACATCCTGGACCAAGCATGGTCATCCTCCCATGGCCAATCAAATAGTTATTACTACAGAGCAGCCGAATGACATGGTGGTTGTGCTCAAGGTGGACTATGATGAGTTATTGCAACGTCTTGCCTAGTTGTCCCAGGAGACATCATCCGCCTTAGAGACTACTGCATTTTCTTCCTTATCAGGTACAGAGTTTGCTTTCATCACCACTATCAATGATTTGTGTGAAATAGATTGGATGGTTAACTCTGGGGCCTCTCGACATCTCTGTGGAGATCGAAAGTGTTTTTGATGTATTCGATCTGTTCCACCTAGGAGGACAATACAGGTTGCAGATGGGCGACATTCTTAGATTGCAAGACAGTGGGGGGTTTTTGTTACTCCCACTATAAGATTGACTGATGTTCTTCATGTGCCTGATTTTCCCATTAGTTTGTTGTCACTTAGTAAGATTACTAAGGAGTTGAATTGTCGTGTCATATTTGATGCTACTACTTGCACTTTTCAGGATATCCTGACGAGGAGGACGATTGGTGGAGACCATGAGGAAGGGGGTGTTTGTTGCCTATTTTAGTTTTCCTTTGCTGCTGCTCATGGGGGGTGTCATTTTCTTTGTTGGGTCCTCGTTATAGTGGCATCTTCGTCTAGGCCATTTTTCTCTGGACATGCTTTGTCGCGTTTTCCATGCATTTCTCTGTCTACTGTTATTACCTGTGACGCTTATCAGCTTGGCAAGCATCATCGTAGTTTGTATCCTGCTAGTCAGAGCCCACGGTCTATTGAGTTGTTTCATCTTGTTCATTGCTGATGTGTGGGGGCCTAGTTGTATTCCTGATCGACTAGGTCATCGTTATTATATAGTCATTGTGGATGATATTTTCCATTTTTCTTGAGTGCTTTTGTTAAAGAATAAGTTTGATGTGGGTGCTGTGTTTGAACATTTTATTTTAGAACTTTGAACATTTTATTTTAGAACTAAAAAATCAGTTTGGCATTGGTGTTAAAAATGTTTGTTCATAATGCTCGAGTTCTGTACCTAGTGCTTGTCTATATTTTATAATCTCATGGGATCATCCATTAGACTACCTGTCCTCATACGTCCTAATAGAATGGGGTTGTTGAGAGGAAACATAGGCATATTCTTGATGTGGCATGCACGTTGCTTAATCACCATAGTGTTCCCTTGCTTTATTGGGGTGATGCCGTTCTTATGGCATGCTGCTACTTGATTAATAGGATGCCCTCTTTTGCCATACATGAACAGATTCCCCTGCAGCTTCTCTATCCTGAGGGTAATCTGTTTCATGTTCCTCCCAGGATGTTTGGCTGTGTTGCTTTTGTGTGCATTACCACTATAGGTCAGGATAAGCTTTGCTTCCAGGGTTGTTAAATGTGTTTTTCTGTGATATTCTCATACTTAGAAGGGTACCGCTATTATGATCCCCTTACAAATAGGCACTATGTGAGTGCATATGTCACTTTCCACGAGTCTATCTTATACTTCTCTACTATGGGGTCGAGTCTCTCTCCTGAGGTTGTCGAGGCACTTATGCGTATTCCTCATATGCCCTAGTGGCTATCTTGATTGATGTGTCACCATTGTTTGAGCCACTATCCGCTAAGCTTGTTTCCTTGAAGTCTACTAGGTTTTGGGATCCATCTGTCACTTATCGACAGCCTATTGCCTATCGCCAGCACCCGTCTTCCTCTACGCTAGTTCCTCCCTTGCCTCAGGTGAGCATAAGTTATTTATATACTAGTGAGATTGTGCATAGTGATATAGGGTGTCTATAAGACGACAATGGTGAGGGTGCACCTAGTATCGAGATGATGCCTCCTGCGGGGGGATGATTTGGATGTTCCCATTGCAGTATGCAAGGTCCCATGGAGTTGTGCTAGATATTCTATATCACATGTCGTGTCCATTGCATTTTTAGGAGGGGCTTATAGCCAATTTTGCGATGCTTTCTCCACCACGTTCATTCTTGCTAGTCATCAGCAGGCCATGCTTATTGCTAAGTGGCATTGGGTCATGGAGGAAGAGATGGCTACTCTTTGCTCTCGTGGCACTTGGGAGCTTGCAGACCTGCTTCTAGGAACTTCTGTTATTGGGTGCTGATGGGTGTTTACCATCAAATATAACCCTAACGAGATGATTTCCAGACAAAGCCCGCCTTGTGGCCAAAGGGTTTACTCAGACATATGGGGTAGATTTCTTTGACACATTCTCTCTAGTGGCGTGACTTCTTACTGTCTGCATCTTGATTTCTGTTGCAGTACAGTATGATTAGTCCCTCTACCTGTTTGATGTAAAAAATGCTTTCCTGAATGGTGGCTTGTAGGAAGAAGTTTACATGCAGTAGTCTCTTGGCTTTGAGGTTGAAGGGTAGTGTTCCTGAGTGTGTTGCCTACACAAGGCAATCTATGGTTTGAAGCAGATCCCTAGGGCATGGTTCCAGAAGTTGTCCGAGGTTGTTGAGACGTTGGGCTTCCGGAGGTCTTCTTTAGATCATTCTTGGTTTGTCAGAAGGATGACATAGGGTGTGGTGGCACTCTTGGCCTATGTGGGCTGTATCATTCTTGATAGGAATGATGACCATGGTATTGTTGAGGTTAAGAAGAGTTTAGAGACCAGTTTTGTTATAAAAGATCTTGGTCTTCTCAGGTACTTTCTTGGGATAGAGGTGGCATGGAGCAAGAAGGGTGCTGTTCTTTTTAAAAGAAGCTATGCACTTGATTTACTATAGGAGACGAGCATGCTAGGAGCAAAGCCTACTAATATCTCTATGAATCCCAAGGTGCACTTGTATGATGAGGAGGCTGAGGTGGTGGACAATTGTCAGTATAGAGGTCTAGTGGGCAAGCTTCTGTATTTGACCATTACCAAGCTTGATACTTCCCTTGTTGTTGGGAAATTGAACCATGATGGTGCTAAGGTACTTGAAGAGAGCATTAGGAAGAGGGGTCCTATTCATTAAAGGGATCTCTATGAGTGTTGTGGCCTATTCAGATGTAGACTATGCAAGATGTTTGGTAGATAGGAAATCTGGATTCTGCACTTATGTGGTAGGAAATCTAGTGACTTGGAAGGGTAAGAAACGGGCAGTTGTCTCTAGGTTCAATGCAGAGTCAGAATATAGGGTCATGGCACACACTGGGTCCGAGATGATGTGGGTGAGATCTCTCCTTGCAGACTTGTATGTTCCTACTGATGTACCTATGGAGATGAGGTGTGATAATAAGGTGACTACTTACATTTTCAATAACCCGATGTTTCCTAAGAGGACTAAGCATGTGGAGGTTGATTACCATTACACACAAGACTTGATCCAGAGAGCTCTCATCTTCATTACTCATGTCTCTTTTGGTGACCGGATAATAGATCTCTTCACCAAGGTGCTGCCCCGATCATCTTTAGATATTTGTTGTTCGAAGCTGAGTATGATTGACATATATGTTTCAGCTTGAGGGAGAGTGTTTGCCCATACGGTCTTAAGTGATTTATGTGTACTTTGTTATTGCTTGAGTTGTAGCATTTTCTATTTATTTGAGGAGAACTTATGTATTTTTCCTATCTTTATAGATTGAGAGATAGGGCTATAGAATAAGATTTAGATTCATTTGTTCTAACTCTAGGAGTAGTAATTGGGTCGCTTTTGGTTGGTAGGGCTTGTAGACTCTTAGGGTACATCTTGGAAGTAATGAAGGTGATATTGCTTGGGACTGCCTGTTACTGTGCAAAGTCAAGTCCCTTCTCATGGTGTGAATTTTTGGTTGGCTTTTTAGAAGGGAAAGGCTGGTGCCTAAGGAGTATGGACACAAGAGGGCATTGAATATGGACTCTTTGTGCTCGTTTTGTGTGCGCAAATGAAGGACATGGATCACCTCCTTTTTGGGTGTTTCTTGTGGTAGTACGGACTATGGAGTTCTTTGGACCTAGTTGGATTGACCTTACTTATTTTCATGGTCTTCTGGGAGCTTGGGAGGGGGAGGTGTAGAACATTGGATGCAAAGACATTCTCCTTCAGCTTGGAGGGAGCCTATGCCTTTGCATTTCTTTGAGCTAATTGGCTTTGAAGAAATGAAACCTTTCTCATCATCTCATGCTGAGAATTTAGACCCCCAACCCTACGACAAGGGTTGCCCTGGGTAGACTGACAAAGTCTACCCACTTCTTGGCATACTGCATCATCGAAAGCCTTCCCTAGCCAGCTAAATTATGCATTCGAGAGATAGTACTACCGCATGGGGTACCAAAGGAAATGACATTGGATAAAGTCCCCTCAAGCTTCTGGACCAGCTTGCAACATCTATGGGGACCAAGTGGAATAACAGTACAGCCTTCCATCCCCAGATTGATGGGCAGACTGAAAGGACAATATATATACTAGGAGACCTGCTTATAAGGAGTTTGCAGTTCATTATAATGTAGGAACAAGGCCCTAATCCTTCATATCATTACAAGTTTTATTTCTAATTTAATGGAGATGGCTATTCATTTTACTTTCAAAAAGGGACAACCACTAGTGAAAGGACCATTGTGAAAAATTCAGTCTTTTCCACTCTGCTACTTGCTTTACCGGTTGGTAGTTTTCAATAATCACATCTCAACTTTTTGATGCAAGTGGTGCATCAGTGTTGGATTCAACAGCCTTGAGGTATCATGACGCCAAAGATATCTTCACAAGATGCGCGTGACCACCGAGCATCCAGACAGTTGTTATAACATCAAAAACCTAGAGACATCCTAGTAGCCATCAAACTACAAAACTTCATGCACCCATTTAAGATAGAAGAAAGTCTCTCAAACTCTGTTGACCAAGCAGAATGTGATCGATGCCCTTTGTCTAAGATGATTTGTGACGATCTATTCCACATTCCTAGTAGACAGTGGAATTCTTGCTATCCCATGCAACATATCCTGCAATGGAAGCACCAAGTTTTCATGGTGCTCCCCCTATTATGAAATGAAGGAATCCTCACCTTCCTTCTTGTAACTCTCCCTTCTGCCTCTTCATCCGACCAGCATCCACACTCAGCCAGTCAGCCATTGGGGCTCTTCCCACATCCCATCAGAAGTGCTCCTCATATGGTAGCCATTTGCAGGATGAGATTGGCCAAAATCTTTTATTTCGAGAAGTCCATTAAAAAATTCTTAAAGGCAAGATATCATATAGGTTTTGCTCAAATGCTTGCTAAGGGCCCGTCTTCTAATACACCTAGAAAACCTTTACGAGGACCAATTCTAAGTATTCATTTTTTAAAGTTATTCCAAGGACAGGGACAGCCAGGTGAAGTTATGCATGTTTTAGCCATTTTCTTATTCTTTGATCTTGATGTTGCTGCCATATTTTATTTTATTTCATTTGGTTATTGATAGAAATATTTCTCTATAGTAGTAAATGAGAGCATTTAACCATCAAATACCAAAAATGCTGTTACAGTATACCAACAATGGGAATTTAGTTCATTTTGAAAGTTCTGGGCCAAAGCTAGAATTAACAGGTAGGGGACCCAGCAACTTAAGAAAATAACCTTGTGTACAATCATATAGTTATTTATTGTTGAAAATTTTGTATAAAATTTTGTTAATATGGTAGAGGTATCTTATTTTGATACTGTTGATATATTATGTAGTTTAATGGTTGACTCAGTCAAGCTCAATTTTCCATTAAGAACCTTACATAATTGCTGTCATCGCAGGCTGCTGCTTCGATGAATGTGGCGGTGGGCTCTTTTAGTGACCCCGAAGGATTAGATGGCCTTGCTCATTTTCTTGGAAAGTAGACTTGCATGTTCTCTATTACAAAAGATGTCAAATATTGCTTTAATATTTTGAACACGGAATTAGTTTATTTGGGCATTTCCCTTCCAAAAGGTTTAGTTAAATATTTCATTTTCCTGTTCATTTTCGCTGAGAAGTTGTGAGATTCGTTTGCACAAGTCGAGAAGTCGATTTCAAAGTGCAAAAATTTCACCATTTGTATGTGCTTTAGGATTTATTTCCACGTTATACCATTAATCTTAACTTGTCCATCAATCTGGAACTTTGGTCCTCGTCATCTTAGTGATCTTTCACCATCTTGACTGATTGAAATTGGAATATGATGCTTTATTTAGGGCCTGCTGTTTTATTCACCCCTCGAGTGAAGCTCCTTGGTATCTCAAAAATGCTGAGCAATCCCCACTCTTAATATTACAGCATCCAACTTCGCTTTAGTGTGTAGTGGGTGAAAAAGGGGATAAACTGATGTCACGATTTATAAAACCTATCATTTATCACTCAATCAAGCTCAAGTTGAGAAACACCACCTTGTAATATATCAGGCTACCTTTCACATCCAACCTACTACTTATTTCGCTAACCAACCTAACACCTTTTTTCTACTTATTCCACCCACCAAGTTATTCATGCAATGACTCATTCCCCAAGCAAATACAGCCTCAAGATCCTCCCTTCCATGCTGCCTTTCTTGTATTCTACATGTGGACAAATGTATGGGTAAATGTTGAACTTTGGCTCATAATGACAATGATTTCATGTGAGAGAATTGGACCTAAAACCAGTGTCCAACTGAAAGTATGCTCTGGCATAATTTTGCATTTCACAATTTAAAATACATATACTTCATCATAAACATTTTATATCCATAACAAAAAGATATATGTTGAATGAGTCTGAATATGCCCATGTGTTGGTGTAGAAATTTTCTATCAACTTTTTGCACGATAGATCAAATGTGGAATGTATATAACCTATGCACATTGAATTTGCCATTTATTTGGATGTAAACCTCCATGCATCTGATTTTGACTACATAATTGTCCAGTCAAACTTGTCAGCGTAGACATTTTTGATGATGGGATCAGGAGGTGAGGTTGGTGAAGAGTGCATGCGCAACCTCTTTGAGTGCTCGTTCCATTGTTATTATTTTTCTTGCAGTTACTATTCATTTCTTTTTTTGCATCTTTTATGTGGAGGTTTTCTTTCCCTTTCTTTCTTTCTTTCTTTCTTTTTTAATGTGGGAGCAAATTTTCATGTAAGAATCTTAAATGTGTTTTTTTTTTAATGTTGAAGAAACATGTAATTGTTTGCTGCCACTTGCATTGTTTGAATGTAACTAAATTGAAGATCATTTATACCTAGATGTAATACAAAAGCATGCTTCTTTTAAAGAAAAAGGAGGATTGACAAAGGGTGCTAAACTCCCAAATTCATTATAAGAGGAGCTAATACAATATGTTGAAATTACAATTGTTATTGATTATAGTCTGACATAAGATTTGCCCCACAATGGGCATTCCAAATACTTGTTTATTCTGTTATTTATTTTGATCATTGCTTTTGAATGCAGAGCATATGTTGTTTTTTGCTAGTGAAAAATATCCTGTGGAAGATAGTTATTCCAAGTACATTTCAGAGGTATTCTTTTTTTATAATTGCTTCTGACATGTATGCCTTCCACACCTTTGTTAATTCTATGTATTTTTAAGTTATATGTCTCATGTTAACTTTTTGTAATAGGTTGATCTTGGTGCTACTATTTGTTTTATTTCATGTATGAGTTGATTTTTTAGATGCATATATGAAAGAAAATTGGTGTATCATCAATAGAATATAACATGGGAGACATGTTGTCATGACCTGTTACCCTACGGTTGTGAAAACTCACTTTCCTAATCACCACAGATGGTCCCATCTGAATCCTGCTATTAACAATTGGATGTATATTTCTCCTATCATTTTGCTTCTCATTCCCAAATAAAAAATTGAGTAGAAAGGGGTAATATGAGGTTAGAGCAATTGCACAGCAAGAACCTAACAAAGAAGACAAGAACTGGGTAAACCATGTATTTTACTTCAACTCTTTTTTGTTTATTTCCATAACTAACTGTATCCTTTATTTTTTTTGCCAATCATTTCTTAATCTATATATTACCTGAGTCAACCCTCAGTCACATATACTAGTTATTTCTAGCCACTTGTTCACTTACTAGGGTTCCTAGTAGTTTTCGTCTCAATTCTTGCGCCGATCTAGGTGCAATCTATAACTCAATCTGCAAACTCAGGATCAACCTAGTGTCAATCTGCATTCACTAATGCGCTTATGTTTTCAGGCACTATATTAATGCCTTAATATGACCCTTTGATCCTCTTACCTAGGTTTTCCTATTGCCATCATCTAAATTTGTGAATAGGATTCTATCCATGTTATCTATGGCTTCATAATCTGTTCTAGAATGTATCATCTTTCAGAACCTAATCCTTACAAGGTATACCTTACTAGATGACTTATCAACTCAGGGTTTATGACTTACTTGGTGTGGTGTCAATTGCTCCCTTGGATTTTCTAACATTCATCTATTCATGATGCATCTTAACTGTAACACATGGACCCCCTCGGGCCCCATATCTAGACCTGAGTCTGCTTATATCCATTCTTTGGGTTTGGGTTCAAGAAGATTTAAACACAGGTCATGGCTACTTGGCCAATCTCGCAAATCATTCCCCTGACTTGGCCTGATAATATGTCTCATGTTAACTTGTTAAGGCATCTTTTTGGAAGGAACTTGTTTGGGTCAGTAGGTCGTATCACTCATGTTCTGCATAGGCATAATAGTTCATTTCTATCTATTACCGTTGTATAGCTGTTGGATTGAGAAGAGTTCTTGCAAGGGTTTTCTCTCCCTTTTTGTTAGATCTTTGAGGTACTTTACTTTCTCCAAAGACAAATAGGAATTATTTTTTGTTATCTAAGGTATATTTACGCTACAATCTCTAGATTAGTTGATCCCATCATGGGTTTTAAGGATTTTATTTATAGATCCATGGGTCTGGTAAATTAATGCTAAGATCATTCAATCTAAGAATTATTTGATACCCGATTGTTTGATCCATATGTTTTGTAGAGTTACATTGATAGATCTTAGGATTTAATGCTTAAATATAATTTTTGATGCGATTAATCTTTAAATATCTATGAAGTTTTTTATTTTGAAAAGGGGAGGGGTGAGTATCCGGTTGATAACTACTCAAAATATATTAAATAATTAGTGGCCAAAGAGCACTAGCATCAAGGCTACATAGAGACTTCCCAAAAATGTATCAGTGAAGTAACACTAGAAATAAAGTTTTTATGATAAGGATGCTCCCCCTTGAAGATTGTCGTGCTTCTTCCTAGCTAGATTCCCTAAGGAATCGCTAGCATCTTGGCCTTCTCCTTTGTCTTGAAAGTACTTAGCCCCACTTGTTGTTCGCCCATCCTAAGGTTTGATATATCGTTGATATATCGGTATCGCTCGGTTTGGACATATCGATATCACATGTAGTATCTTTTTTCCATGATATTGACGATATATTGTCGATACTATGGACTCTTAGGCGGGAAAAGTACCGGCGATGGGTGGGAAACTTGAAAAATTCGAGATGGGCAAGAAACTCACACTCACATACATGCGAAACATGAAGAACTGGACATGGGCAAGTCAAAATTTTTTGGCTTTGAATTTATTGATTTTCGTCTTCTAGGTATTTCTTTATGATGTATTAGTCACTAAAATATTAATTTCCATAAAGTTTGTGACATTTTCTTACATTTTTGCTTTTTGAAGTGATTTTCCCAAAATTCATCGATATCAGCAATAAATTCCAGATATATCTCTTTTTTCACTTGTTGATACGATATTGATATCATTATTTAAAACCTTGGCCCCTCTTGAATGAGGCCCAAAAATCATTGTGGTTGTCGTGCGAGATCCATCCCAACCTAAAATGACTACAAACTTGCGTTGCTAGTGGACAGGTGAAAAATAAGTGACTTATGTCTTCATTTTCTCCACAAAGAGGGCCCAGTGCCCACCTTGCTCTCTACATACTTGTTATCAAGTGACCCCTTTTGATCAACCATGCAAAGATCTTAATTTCAATGGGCAATCGGTCGTCCAGATCTGTCTGCAATCTTTGATGAGGTCAATGCCTGTCATTTGCCCTGTAGTCCTCAGCCTCCTATAAGCCTCCCACACTAAAAAATCACCTTCATCCCAAACAGAAGAGTCCATGCCTCCCTTTAGTTGGAAGCCCTCCAACTCCTGTAACAACACTTGTAGCTCCTAGATCCTTTGATCCAACATATTTCCCGCAAAAGTAGGGTACTAGGACCCCTCCCAACAATTGCTTGCCATAGCAAAAAGCCTTGGAAATTTGTCTTTTAGCCTCCCCTAACCCATCCAATCATTAGTCTAGAAGTGGAACACGTTGCCCGAGCCAAGATAGGGGGAGAAGTAGCGTTGTACCTTGGGCACTACAAGTCCAAGACCTCTCAAGAAGTAGGAGGTACCCAGTGGTGGCATTGACAATAGATCCCAGTTCAGTCTTTGCCCATAGGATGCCTCCATAACCTTCCCTAAGAGATCTTGTCTACGCTCAAAGTGCTTGTTTATCCACTTGGCTAAGAAGTTGTCATGCACAGTAGCAAGGTCTTTGACCCCCAAGCCTCATTCCTTTAGGGGTCTACAAACCTCCTCTCAAGCCACCAACCTTACTCCTTTCCCTGACGTACCATGGTTGGTCCAAAAGAAATCCCTCATCATTTTTGAAAGTTTCCTCTCAACTTTTTGCAACAGCTTGAAAATGGATTTGAAATAAATCGATAAGGTGGACAACACTGCCTTCAAGAGTCTGCTCCCCTTGGAAGTAGTGATGTAAAAATCGGCCTACTCAGCCGAGTAATCCTAAGTGCCACCCTCTCGATTGAATACTCCATAGTTGGCCCTATAGATGGCAACACCGACTACTTGGCTGAGTAGTCGGTGTAGTCGGTCGAGTACTAGGTCGATTTTTGCATAGAGATGTGTACTTCAATGTATTTTCTGTTTGATGATTAGATACTTCGAACTTGTACTTTTATTTCGTTGAAATTATTGTTTGTAGCTAATTTTATAACCTTGACCTTGAAAATGATTTACTTTTATGCAATGGTATATTTTACTTCTTGATGTGTGTATTTAAAAAATGCCCGACTGAGTACTCCCTGATTACTCCCTCGCATACTGTATATTCCTTAGTCAATGCCCTGATCGATTGAATATCAACTATCGACTTTTACAACACTACTTGGAAGGCACCTTCGAAGCCTATCTTGCCAACCTCATCTCCATTCTCTTAATTAGGGGGAGCCGGTCATTTGCTTGTCTAACAACGGGAGGCCCAGATAGGGGATGGGAAGCGAGCCTTTTGGTGTATGGAGGGCAGCCCCACAAGAATTTGCCTCCTTCAGTGTCACGTGAATAGGAGCAAAGGAGGACTTCAGAAAGTTAATTTGTAGTCCCGAAGCCTCACCAAACAACTTAAGCACTAGGCGCAACCTTCTTGCTTGCAGAGTGGATCCTTTAATAAAGAAAAGGGTATTATCCATATATTGTAGCACTGGAATAACCATTTCATTCTTTGTGGAGAAACCTTTGAAAAAACTCCCTACATAGGCCCTGTAGGTGGATCTTGCTAAGGCGTCAGCTACCAGGACAAACAACATGGGTGCTAGGGGGCATGCCTACCTCATGCCCACTCGAGGTTGTATCCAAATGATGGGATCCTGACCCCTACATATGACACAAATGATGGGATCTTGACAAACCACCGCCAAGTGCCCTCCCTTAGCACACTTGAAGCACACCATCTCCTGAGGATCCCCACTTCATCTCCCCTTCCAGCACCCAGCCGCCCAACTCTTCTCCCCCAATCGCTCCCCAACTTGCCATCTCTCCCTCTCCCTCATCACTTTTTAAAATATTACAACTATTAGAATCCCTGGCATGGGAGATTATTTAATTCCAAGTTTAGCCAAATGGCCTTGAAAGTATTTCCACAAAAACTTTCCTGGAAAAATCTTATTGAGGCATTTTCACCTCATTCAAAACTACCCAGGTAGATCTTCAAAATCCTTAGTGATGTGCATAACATGCCATGCTCATTGTTGCAAAAAATGAGTAGATCAATGTGACTCATACAACACTTATACTTGGGATAAGCAATGAATAGCAACTTGGTGTCTATGGGGAGTACACTATTGCTAGTGCACTTTTGATCACGTTAGTAGACAAATGCATTTAGACTCTGCCACAGATCACACGATTGCACAGACAGTCTTGAAGACTTTTCTGCTCAGATCATGTACATGCCAATGTTGGCAATGTTGCCTCTTCTGCTGCCTAATGGCATTGCTTGTAGTGTGCCTTATGCTGGCACCATGCTGCCAAGTGCATGCCACAGCAAGTGCCATTGCACACTGTTGCCTCATGTCAGTTTCTCTTTTTTAGCAGTAGATGATCAAGCCCTGCAAGAAGAGAGAAACAGTTTTCAGTGGAGAACAACAGGGCAGAGGCTAAGGGCGGTACCCATTCCAAATTAAGATTGCCACGAGTTGACTGAGTAGAATGACCTGTTTATTATTGAAGTCCTATTAGATGGAAAAGTTACGGACACACACTTCTAGAAATAATTAAATGTAAAAGACATAATATATATATATATATATATATATATATATATATATATATATATATATATCTCAACAACTTGCGTAGTTGGAGAATACAGGTGTACTAGGCAGATAATGATCTCATTAGCAGAGAAGAGGGATAACTGAGAATATTGGTCACTTTTATCGATTGATCAGGGAGAAATGCAAATTCAAGAATGTTTCTGTTTCTCACACAGTATGCTGTGGGATTCTGAAGTCTTTGGGATGAGTAGGTTAAAATCATATCTGACAAAATGAGGAAGCAATGAGATCAGATGAGGACTATGCAGTTTGACATTGTACTTGGACTAGGGAATGGTGCGGTGAAGGTTGAATTTGTCACCAGTGGTCCAGTGCTGTGATACCCTCACAGGACCTCGTGCATGCACATCTCTTAAGCATGGCACCTGCTGCTTTGAAAACCATCTGAACTACAGATAGCTCAACTGTGGTCTAGTGTGGCTATCCTCTTACTTTTTGAGAGACAAAGGGCTGCAGCCATTGGCAGAGGACCTGGTAGCTCGACCAGATATCATGACCAAAATCGGTCTCAGAAACATGGTTGTGGATGTGTTGATCCACGTTTCATGTGCATCCTCATTACTTGGTTGGTTGTTGTTGGGTGATGTTCAGTTATCCTGCCAACTATCTTGGGAGGCCATCTTGACTATTTGGGAATTGAATGGAATCAGGGATCGGGCTTACATCCCAAACTCAGGATTCAACCCTCCTAATAGGATCAAAATTTGACTACACTCTACACTCTTTCTCAATATAATTTCTGATTAGCAGTATGGGCCTAATATACATAACTCATAAGCATAGAAATCAAACTTCTCACCTGGAGTTGAAAATCCAATAATACTTTGTCATGGATAAACTTCCTTGTCATGCAGTGCAGACTTCCCAGGTCAGACCTCTTTTTCCTTTTGGCCGTGCAAGCTCTCAAGAACTGCCTACATATCTCTTGCTGTCTTCTACCCGAGAGTAAGAGATTGGATTTCCAACCAGTTGTCCCAGGCTTCTCAAACCCATCCCTTTTTTGCTTAAAGGGAAACTCTGATTATTTGACTTCATGGATTTTATGCACTACCTGATATGTGATGCCAATTCTCTGTTGGTGCTAAAGCACCACGATCATTTGTTTTGATGATAACAAAACACGTGTTATTTAACATTTGCAATTTGAGTCCTAGATTTCAGGCCAATTGCAAATGTGGACGTGTTTAGACGGAGTTCGAGCTCGCATCCAGGACGGATTGGAGGAGCTTGACGGAAAACAGAGGAGGTTCGCGTGGAGCGACAGATTGAAGATGGAAGGAAATGAAGAATAGGATAGATTTCCTTCTTTTGTACTTGTTGTATTTTTCGTTTCTTTTGTTGCTCTTTATTTCCTTAGATATTTTATGTTAAAGAGCCTCAAAGAATCCTAACAGTAGTCCTAGGAACACCGGCACAACCTTAGGATACTTAGGTTTTCTGTAGAATACTTAGAAAATCAATATAGGGTTCAAACAGCACTTCCAGACGTCTAATTCCCAAATCAGACGTCTGATAAAGAATTTTAAGACGTCTGACTGTTGTTTCAGACGTCTGATAACTGTTAGGCTGGACATAGTTGGTTCTGTCTGATGAAATCAGACGTCCAGACCTTAGACCAGACGTCTTAGGAGACGTCTGATGAATTTGCCAGACGTCCAATTAGTGGACCGTTGGCTGGCTTAGCAAACAGTCAAGAATATGACCGTTAGAGCCTTATCAGACGTCCTTAGGTCTTTCCAGACGTCTGATAAATGACCGTTTTACCTCGGCTGACCTAAAATCTCTTCTTAGAGATTTTCTAGCCGTTGCAACGTTTGGAAATCAATTCCCACAGTAAAAGTAGGTTTCCAGACGTCCAGACTTAGTGTCAGACGTCCTGTATGTCGTCTGATGGACTTGAACAAAAATCCTGTTTAGATCTGATTCAAGTCAGGGAGAAACCCGCATAGAATCAGACGTCTGACCTTGAAATCAGACGTCTTAAAGTGACCTTCCAGACGTCTGATGCCAGAGTTAGACGTCTGATAACCCTGTCAAATGTAATCATTGTCCTGATTTCGGCCTGATTCTCTTGGATTTTGTTCCCAACGGCTATGGAAGCTTTTCTAAGCCTTCCAAAGCCTTCCTAAGGCCTCTATAAATAGAAGGGAACCTTTTCACACCTAGATACACAAGAGAAACACCTAGACACACAAGAAACACTTTGCAATACACTAAGATCAAGTATTTCCACTCTCTTGTGTCCAAGAAGCTCTTGCTCTCTAAGCTCAAGTTCTACATCTTGAGAGCATCAAACCGTTGCGCACCCGCTCTCCCGCCGTTGTCTACGAGAGCGAAGTTGCGCCGTTGCGTGGCTCACGCACCCGCGTCATCGTCGACGCACTCCTTGCAAAGGGGAGTTTCCTTATTCCTATAGAAGGTAGGTTTATAATTACTTTGTTGGTTTTATAGGACTTGTTATTTCTTTTATCTTTGTTATTTTGGTTGGGTATTCGCTTTGCGAATTCCCGTCTCCTTCGTGGGACAAAATCCTTCTCGTGGAGAGAAGGGGTTGAGGAACGCTACCCTCGTACTTGTAGCGTGGTTGTACTGAGGTTGAATCACCCTCGTTTTAAAGTGATTCGGTTAGTGGATTTGATCAACTAGGTTGATCGGAAAATCCTAACTCGAGAGGGTTAGGTGGTGGTTTTCACCCGGTTTGGGTTTCCACCTAAAATTACTTGTGTACTTGTGCGATTGATTTTTTGTGAGATTGCTTTATATTTATTTCCGCATTTTATTATGTCATCCCCTCCTCGTAGGGAAGAACCTACATTCTCCTCTCTGAAGCAATTTTTGCAATTAAAATTTGTTCGAAGGGGCTGGAGAAGGAGCAGTAGAGTTTTACCAAAAAGGAACCATTGAATAAAGGTGGATGCAGTTTATCTTGATGTTCTGTCCCGTGGATACATGTGTGAGAGTGCATGTGTTTTAAGATATTGCTTTTCTAATGAATAAATAGTACTTTCTTAATACATAGTTTCTATTTGATTACACTGCAAGTTTGTATTAGTGATGCTTCAATTTCCAGTCTTTTTCTTGGTTTCATCAATTATATCTTTAACTCATTTCTTTTGTTGTCATCAGCATGGCGGCTCAACTAATGCTTATACTGTTGCCGAGAATACAAACTACTACTTTGATGTCAATGCTGATGGTTTTGAGGAAGCCTTGGATAGGTGCTGTTTTATGATTGTTTTTCTTGATCCGATAATCTGGCATCCTTATCATTTTTCTACAGCTTGTTAATGTTTGTTGAGAAAAATACTACTGCATATAAATTTGTGACAATTGATAAGCGGCATATATTAATGATTAGGCATCTCCATTTAAGTCGTCGAGTGGTTTTGAATTGGATGCTCTCACTTTATATTAGACTCTAAATCATCCATCCGTTTGTCCACATCTATGCTCTCATTTGATATCAAACTCACACAAGGGAGGTTCCGTTTTTGTTAAATTCTTAAGACTCAATCTCTCTAATATCTTTCCTTTTGGATAAATGAAGTGGATGGCTACTGGTTTCTGGTATCCATCCTTGACTATGCAAAAAAAGGTTCACGTGTAGGATCCAAAGAAGGGCACATTTGAGAGGGTATATTGAGGAGAACAGTACTGCATTTAAAGACGTAAAATCTAATAAGTGGAATGTATGTGATTCTTCAAAGTGGTTTCAAGTTGCATGCTCTCACAATGTTTATTTGCATTACAGATTTGCTCAATTTTTTATAAAGCCATTGATGTCTGCTGATGCCACTCTTCGTGAAATTAAAGCTGTTGACTCTGGTAAAGACTTTTTTAAGGTTGTGGCATTTGACATTGCTGTTTCTTTATAAATTTGATGAGATTATAAATGGCTCATCCTTTTTTCTTTTCAGAGAATCAGAAGAACCTGTTATCTGATGATTGGCGGATGGTTCAGGTACTTGTATTAGATGCATTTTGCTACTTTGAGAAATGGCTAAGAAAAGCCAAATAATTATTTCCTCTACCTGTTGAGTTAAGTTGTTAGAATTAAAATATTTTTGGCATGCATTGGTCTCCATTAACCACTCAAGGAGCTGAAATTGCCATGTGAAGTTGATTTTTGGAATAACTAAGTTCAAATGAAACTCGATTTCGGCTAAACCAAGTTTAGTTCTCCTTAATAACCCTACCAAGATCAATATTAATTCTTAATGATATTGTGGTGAATGATTTGCCTCAAATATCCTCTATGTTCTTAAGAAACCCAAATCCGTATTATATAGGACATGGACAAGGTACAAGTAGATAATACATAAAATATATGGAAACAAAGGCACTAATAACTAATTGATACTCCCATCACTTTTTAAGCTGGAGCATAGACATCAGTCATGGCTAAATTGGAATAGCATACGTCAAGGAGGGCCTGGAAAGTGCTTGGTGAGTGTGTCTAGTATCAGATCTTCTGGGGAAACATATCTAATGTGAATAAGCCCCCTATGTATTAAGTCCCTGGTATATTTGTAGCCCACCTTTACATGTTTGGTCCTCTTATGAAAGATTGAGTTGTTTGCAATAGACAATGCACCTTTGTTATCAGAATATGAAAATTAGTATCAATGTTTTCAAAGAAAAAAAAATCAAAATATGATATCAGAGTACTTGCAGATTTTGTATGCCATGGGAGAGCTATCCAAATAGTGTAATGTGATTACATTTGCATCTGAACGAAGGAATTAGATTATTTTTTAGTATATGAATTGGGTTTGTTAGTATGAATATGGTAACATACTTAGTCAGATCACATAAACCTGATATGTGTTAATTCTGAGATCTAAACAATTTAGAGGATTAGATAGCATATTAAGAAACCATATGATTCGAGCAATTGTTTCTAGTTTGAATTGGGATGACAACCTTCTCTAGTAGTTGTTGCGCAATTGATGTTCCTGAATGGAGATTCAGAATTATCATGCAGGTCGGGTTAAGGATTTTTTTTTTATTTTTTGAAGAAGAGAAAGGAAGATTATCTAAGAGAGTTAATGATCCAGATATTGTATTAAAAATTTAGGAAAGGAACGAACTTCCAAGTGTTGTAGCCAGAAATCAGAAAAACACTTAGCCTCTTACAACATTATCCACTTAGCTACGCTCATTTCTGAAAACCTTGCCATTCCTTTGTAGCCAAATAAATAACTGTAAAAGCTTGGCACCAACTTGCCATGATTAAGATGACTTTTGAAGCTCGACCAGAGAACATCAAAATTGTTTCTATCCATAGTTGTAAGTATGAAGTGATCCTATACGTCCTTGGCAAAAGCACAGTAAAAAAAGAGATGCTATATATCTTCCTCAGATTGTTCACAAAGCAGACATAGAATATCATCACTAGATGACCATCTGGATCTGAAAACTTTTGTCACCAGATGCTTTCTTCTGAAAAATCATAGAAAAGTTTTAACCTTTAAGGGGATCTTGCACATCCAGATAATTCTAGAATCCTTAGTCACCTTATCAGGCTTTAGAAATGATGTGTTTGTAGGCTTTATTTACTGAGGAAGTACTAGGTCTCCATTGAAAATAATCATCAAAAGGGGAAAAATATGAAATAAGGTGCTGCAGTTGTTGAAATTACCAAGTGTTGCATCAGATAGTCCATCAGGTAGACTGAAATTCCAAGACTTTGTTTCTTCATCCCACCTATCCTTGACATGTGCTTCTTTTACTGTAACATGTTGAAAAAGTCTCTGAAAGATTGCTAAGAAAGAGCCACCATTAGTCCAATTATCAATCCAAAATTTAAAATATGAACCATCACCTACAATTGGAGAGAATTGATTGATAAATTCCCTCATAATAGGTTGAATAGACTACCAAACTACTGAAGTAGCCCTTGGGCAATTTTCCACTCTTTGAATCAAATTCATTCCATCTCCATAAGAGTCCTTTAACATATCAGTAGATAGAAAGCAATCTAACAATCCATTTTAGAAGGAGAGCTTTATTAAAAGGCATCAACTGGCGGATGCCAAGTCCTCCCATTCTCTTTGGTTTGCAAATTTCATTCTAAGCTACCAATTGAGAAAATCTCTCAGCATGATCTGGTCCCTTCCAAAAGAATCTCTTTCTAATAATATCTATCTGTTTCATGATCTTCTTAAGAGGCATAAATACAGAGAAGAAAATCGGTAAAGAAGATAATATAGAATTTAGTAAAATTAATCTACCCCCTTTGGAGAGTAATCTACCACTCCAAGATGAGAGTCTACACGTGAAATGTTCAATCAAGCTCTTCCAGTCTTTAGAAACCAATTTTCTACCTTTAAGCGGGAGGCCAAGGTATTTAATAGGTAACCGTGTCACCGCCATTTCCAAAATCTCCGAAATAAGTTCCTTATCAGAAGTCTGCATAGAAAAGAGGATCAAAATTGATTTATTTTTATTTATCTTCAAACTTGAAATTTCGGCAAAGATCCACACCAAAGAAGACACATAAATGGTTGTAGGATGTCCCCCTTCAATAAAGAAAGTAGTGTCATCCGCATATTGAAGAATAGGTGTAACCAATCTTCTATCATTGTTAGCTGAAAATCTGCTCTAAAAGCCATCCCCGCCAGTGTATCAACAGCTCAATTGAAGAGCATAGGTGCCAAAGGGCACCCTTGACATACTCCCCTTGTGGTTGTATCCAAGTACCAATTGAATGACCATTAACCAAGATCGAAAAAGAAGAGTTAGTAACACATCTCTTCATCATGCATACCCAATGATCAGAAAAACCTCTCCTTTTCAAGATATCCCAAAGAAAAGATCAAGTAATGGAATTGTAAGCCTCGGAAAAATCAACTTTTCAAAGGAAAGTTGAAGTCCTCTTCCAAGCAGTTAAAAACTCTTCTGCTAAGACATAAGAATCTTGTAGAGACCTTCCCTTTATGAATGCCGATTGGACTGGAGAGTCAAGTAAGGGAGTAAAATACGCAGTCTATTAACAAGAATCTTTGCAACCAGCAAATAAATTGAGTTTGAGAGGACAATGGGTCTAGAATCTTCTACTTTTTCGGCACCTTGTTTTTTAGTCAATAAAAATAAATAAAATTTATTTAGTATCATAGCCATCACATATGCTCCCACAACATCTCGCATCTCCTTATAGAAAATAATCTGTAGCCCATCACGTTCGGGAGAAGCCTTCGCCTTCAAGCCATGCAAGGCACGTAAAACTTCCACCTCATTAACCTCCAAATTGAGGTTCATATTTGCATTATCACTAACTTGCTCCAAATTCACATCAGGCTGGTGCCAATCACCACAAGGTTGTCTCCGAGTAAAATCATGAAAGTACGATTTGAGAGCTTAACAGATTTGATCTCTCCTTTTCAAAGTTCCATCCCCAAATTTTAAGGTACCAATCAAGTTTTTCCTTCTTCTAGAACTAGCAGTCATATGGAAAAATCTGGTATTGGCATCACCTTCTTTAAGCCACAAGAGACGTGATTTTTGTCTCCAATCCATCTCTTTCTTGCGATCTTCTTTTGACACTACTACTTGGTAAGCATGACATTCCTATCATTCTTCAGAAGAATGTGGAGAAATTGCCTCCTGATCAAGCGAAGCAATCTTCATAAGAGCATCTTTCCTTCTTTCCTCCCTACATATATTAAGATTATGTTTAAAATCCATCATCACCTTTCTAATAGCAGATATTTTCACGGCCATAGTATGGGTAGCCGAAGTAGAACCAGTGTTGCACCAAGTATCTCGAATCAAATCTTTGAATCCCAGTTCCTGCAACCATGATTTGTGGAATTTGAAATATGTAGAAAATTTAGTGTCATCATTACTTCGTCATAGAAGAGGGGTATGGTAAAAAAAAGATTTATCACATGCCACCACTTTTGCCAACTGAAAACTCTTGGCCAAAGCTATTATAAAGAAATCTGTCAATGCAAGAAGCTGCACCACTACCATTTCTCCAAGTAAATCTGGTACTTGAGGTTGGCAAATCAATAAGCTCAAGCTCTTGAATCATTGATTGGAATTGACCAGTGGATATCAATCCTCCCATCTTGCCGATCTTCTGCATATAAGGTTGCATCAAAATCACCACCAAGTGACCATGGTTTTCCTTCTGCGAAGGAGGAGCCTGAGCAATTTCTTCTTAGAACATCACTCAAGATGAATCATCACAAGGGCCATACATAGTAGAAATAGTAAAAGGAAACCCATCAGATTTTCTAATGAAGTTTGCAGTCATGACCCTGCTCAAAATTTGTGAACTATTCAAATCAAATAAATCATCATGCCACATCATAAGAATACTTCCAGGTCTACTAGTTGCCTTTATCTCAATATGATTTGTGAATAAGTTCCCATACAGAGTTTTCTTAATATCAGCTGTAACACTTTCCAAATGAGTTTCCTGTAGACAAACAATATCAATCTTCTAATCAACCAAGTAGCACCTCAAAATAGATCGTCGCCCCTCATCTCAGAGACCTCGAACATTCTAGGAAAGAACATTAACCATTTAAATTATTTTGATTCCCCGCTTTATGAACTTTTTTGGCACCAATCACCTTAGCAACATGAGCATCAACCTCCTCTTCTCTTCTATTCCCATTCAATCCCATGGTAGACTTTTTTCGCTTGTAACAAGCCTTCAGAATGAGTTTATGCTTTTGTGAGACAACACTAATACGATCAGAGGATTTACTAGAAGCAGATTTTTGTGATTTTGCTCTCATCTTACTACCTGAGCTCTTCATCTCGCTGGTAGCATCATTGCCCTTAACATCTGAAGCCGCATCATCAACATGTGCACAATGCCCATCAAATTCATCTTGCCCGGTAAAAATGGAACCAAAACAAAAGGGCGTATGATTCTCCTACAAAACATAAGTGGAAACGGCAGACCCAAGGACAGTATGGCGGAGAAAAGTATCATGCGCAAAGGATTTAGGCTCACCACAATCAGACCCATGAGCGGGTTCGGTGTCCACCTGTGGTTCATAGAAAGCATATGCATCGTCCTCCACTCCCAGCCTACGAGATTTAGCCAAGTTGGTCACCTGCTATTCATTCGCAGTAGTGCATACAGTCTTTTGAACCTGCAAACAAGGTTCATGAGCAGCTACTAGCCCATCGCCCATCTCATAGTTCAAAAGAAAATGAGCATCATGATCAAGATGATTAAACTCACCACATCCGGATTCGTATTTGGATCTGGAAGCCACCTGCTATACACATTGATTAATTTCAACCACCTCAGCACCCAATTTTGGATCAAAATCCAAAAAAGGAAATGATGAGGCAAAATCACCACCAGGAAATGAAGTTTGAAAAATGGATGTTGGAAAGGAAACTCGTTTAATTGGTTTCCAACTCTGATGAGAGGTTGCCCAATTGGTATCCAGCCCATCAATCACAGCTTGTTGATCCTGCAAACATGGTTTGATAGTAGCCACCAGCCCATCGCCCAACTCACATTCCAAAGGAAGAAAAGGATTATGATCTAAAAGATTAAACTCACCACATCCGGATCCGTAATTGGATCCAGAGGCCACCTGTTCAGCGCATTGATTATCCACTGCCATTTCAACGCCTCATTTCCGATCAAAATCCAGAAAAGGAAAGGAATCAGACACTACAATCTAGTCACCTCTAGTTGTAGGATTTGAATTTGAATTCCAAATATTGGATGCAGGTAAGGAAACTCGTTTAATGGGTTTCCAAATCTGACGAGAGGAAGCACTCCATCCAGTAGGTCTGCTCTGCCCTGCAGGTCTATTCCTGTCAGGTGCGCCGGTGGTCTGTCCGGCAGGGTCATGTTGAGGAAGTGTGAATCGCTTAGTAGCCCGAAATTGAGTCTCCTCGCAGAGAGCTTGAGCATAGGTGCGCCTACTACAATCATCAAATCCCAACTCTTCAAAAGATATTACACAAGCATAACCTGCAAACCAAAGAACTTCTTTGGAAGGAAGAGATTTCCCAACCAAAAGTTCTCCTTCAACAGTCAAGGAAGTCGCAACACCTTCTTGCAGCCCAAGTCTAGAACATCTCCACCCGTGCAAAGGATTTGCAAATAGATAGCACCGTTCCCATAGTTCTCAGGCGCAGTGGAATTCCAATGATCCGTAATCTGATTAAAGGTCTCATTGGAATTCGTTCATCCGTCGCTCCTTCATAAATGCTCGGCATAGACCATCGAATACAAGCATCACCAACATCAAATTCCTTGAACTTGAGACGATCAATATCAGATTGCTCCAAATAAAAAATCATCACTTTCTTATCAGATATCAAAGAAACCTTCCAAATGTTTGATTTCAAATAACGCCGTGATAAAAAAGATTTAACCTCATTCAATCTAATCACCCTATAAAGAGAAATACCAATAAGAGATGATCCAAGTCGAAAATCCAGAACTTTTACCTCGTGCAGCCAAGAAACCTCAACCCCTGACATAGGAGGTTGACAAGGTGGAGGGGAGGGTAGTAAGGTCTCCTTACCATTCATACCTTGAAATCTCTTCGGACAGTCTCTCCTCCTATGCCCCAAGCCACGACAGAAAGACAAACCGTAGGATCGTGACAGTCCCTTGGCATTTGAAGCAAACCAAGTCCTTGAGGAGGCACGGAGAGGAGTCCTTCTCCCAGCTTCCCCTCCTAGTCGAGACTCTCCTTTGCTTCATCCCGACTCCTTGATGTTTTCATCCAATACTGTCATGGATAGTCAAAGTTGTTCCTTAATACTGTCATGGTGAAGGCGTATCTTTTGATTTGAAATAGATATGTCTTTATTCACGAACGCATGCATTTGGTGGACCAATAGTACATGCACCCACCTTGGTGCTGATACTGGAAAGTTGATGTATAATGGAAGGGATAAGAGGTGTATGATCTCTCGAAGGGATCACATAAATTTGTTACATAGATGTATATGATAGATTAGAGGAATGGTCTAACTTCGAGTATTTTCGGAAAGACAATTCCACATGTGGTCATAGAATCCTGATCATACACAATGCAAGAAAGATAATAAGACAGTCTTTTGGAAAAATGATTTGCTCTTCATTCTTGTCTTAATGATACAAAGAGATGTTAGAAATAATATTAATGACGGCAGCCTATTGGGAGATTAGATCTTAGGATCATATTATCCTTAATATGTGAAGGATTCACAGGTATTTGGAATACCTAAGGAGGTGTAGTGCCATAATTCCATGAATCCTGAATACTTCATTATTGGCATGATGAAATCAATAATGATTTTGATGGTTTTCTACTTGTAGGATAAATCGATTGTAATTTAAAGAGTTAAATTACACTTGATTTATCCTACAAGTAAAGATCCATCAAAATCATTATTTAAAGAGTTAAATTATGTTTGATTTAGTAATTAATTGCATCTAATCTGATTAGGTCAAAAATCCAAGGGTTGGATTGCAATTAATTTATGTTTGGATACTAAAACCAAATATCCTATAAGTTGTTATGGGTTTATTCTATTAATTTAAGTAGGATTTGATCCTCACCTTTGAATGGAGATTCAAGGGCTCCCATCATATTGGGATTAGGACTGGAATCCGTATAAATATCTTCCAAGGCAAATCTTAATTCCCTCTCAATACCAATACCGATCAATTAATCCTTCAATTCCTTCACTGCCAGAGACAGAGAAAGGAAGAGAAGAAAGAACGGTGGCGACACTCTCAGATCATCCAGAATTAGACTTCTGATCACTGCACTAGAAGTCTAAAGGCTCTTCCGGACGTCCAGAAAACGTTTTGGATGTTCGATAAGGAAGGCATTGGACATCGAGAAGCCATTTTGGATGTCTGATCTTGCAAATTTCTTTTGCTCCTGAACGCCAGGAGCACTTCATCGAGGAAGGAGGATGATCATCATCCTTGATTCCTGTAAAGGAGTTCGTAGGATTCAATCGTGGTGGTCGTTCTCAACATAAAGGGTTTCATCCACCCGTCGAGAAGGGTTTTGGGTGCATCAGGACTTATTGTAGGAGTCACCACACATGCGGTGGTGATCTACGCCACCTATGAAGGAATGACCATCTATCATATAGGAACAAAAATGAGAGAATTAGTTTCTCCCATGTGATTTCGATATTAGAGTATTTTGTGTCATTACATAATCAATTTTTTGTCATTGATTTGATTATTATTTTGAAAATTGTAAAATGCCATTTTTGATGCTTCTAGATGTCACAAATCAAATACCAAATGTGAAAGAGATAAAGAAAATATCTGTTGATAAAGACTCCTACCCATGACAAACCCTTTTTCTTTCTTCTTTCTTCCTCTTGTCATCCTCCCCTCTTCCTTTTTCTTGGTCTTTTCCCTGTTCTCTTGGTTTCTCTCTACCTTTCCCTTTTACATTTGTTAGAGATCGTGGAAATCTCGTGATCTTGTCAACATCAAGTGGTAAGAAGTCCCTTGCTAGATTTGTTAAGTTGGCTTTTAGCCAAGTAATTAGTTTACTTAAGAGTGAAGTTATGGTTTGTTAGGAAAGTTTTGTTATTGAGTTGTTTGGATTACTTTTTCCTATTTGCCATGGGATTGGATCTTTATATATAGAGATCAATACCCAACATGTTTATTTGAGTTCTCTACAATAATAAAAAAGGAGTTCTCCACCGTGCTCCTCTTTCCCTTTCTCTCGAGTTCTCTATTCTATTCATCATGTTGATTCTCTGCTGAAGTTGATGAATGGTAGGGACTTTGAGTAAGGCTCTCCCACCTCTACTATTGCTTGCTTGTGAACGTTTCCCTGTCTTTGGCTGTTACTTTTGCTACAACCCTACTACTATCGTCTTCAGCTACTATTTCTGCTACAACCATACTACTATCATCTATGGCTGCTAGTTTGCTACAACATTCTCCCATCTAGTGTTGTTGCTACTTTTGCTCGTCTACTATGATGGCTATTTTTGCTACAGTTTGCTTTGCTACCTTCTCCGGGTGTGTACATTATGGGCGGGAGTCCAAGCTTTGTCTACTGTAACAAGTTGGGCATTGTACACTTCAACTTGGGTAGAGGGGGAGTGCTAGAGATAAATTGAAAATAGGAATAATTAAAATAGATATCTTAAGAGTCAAGTTAGGGTTTCTTGTTTTGTTTTGTTATCATTAGGATTTGATTAGATTATATTTGGTTTCCAAATTAGTTAAGATTAGGATTGCAATTTGTGGAGAAATTCTGAAACTATATTTTATTAGAATGTGAATGTTGAAAGAGAAGGATCCTAACCCCTCTTTATATAGAGAGGGGATTTCTAATAATAGAAACAACTCATAACAAATTAAATCAAATTATATCCTTATTTTAAAGTGATAAATCAAAAATAGATTTTCTTGATTTTCGATTTCTGTAATCTCTCTAACGCTCCCTCATAAGTTGGAGCGTGCAATGCCCCAGAGGAGTAGGCAATAGACTGGAGGAGAAGGAATGACTGTAACAGAAGTAGCAACTACAATAAACTGAGAGCATTAGTAGTCAGGTAGTAGGAGATGATTCCAAGCAGGCAGTAACAGTACTAGGTAGAAGTATCAACATAAAACATAGATGACTGTAGTAGATGTAGTAGTCATGGACGACAGTAGTATAGCTGTAGCAATAGTAGTAACAATAGATAGTAGTAGGATTGTAGCAGTGGTAGATATCAATAGTAGGTGATAGTAGGTCTGTAGTAGTGGTAGATAGTAGATAGTAGTAGCAATAGGAGATAGGGAAACATTTCCTAGCAAAGTGGGGGATGAGGATCAGTAGGGTCTACAATCATGGTAGCAGTAGTAGAGGAGGGCTCGCTCCCAAGTAGAGACCGCAGATGCTTTGGTTCTGCAGAAGAAACTGAAGAGGTGATCGGTCTGTTCTACTCTCTGTAGTAGTAGAGGCTGGAGTCTTAGCCCTAGTAGTAGTGATAGTTGATCTTGAATTCGACATCTTGATCAGTGGGGAGGCAACACTTGTGCTTGTGTGCATGCGTCACAGGTAGATGCCGATTGCACAGGTCTTGGCACACACACACAAGATCAATGTATCGAATCAAGATTAGTGCACACAAGACCTTACACATAGGACTTGGATCAGTGCTGGATAGGGACTTTAGCGTAGGAAACCATGTGTAGGGGCTGGTTGTTGCAGGAGATAGTGCACATGGGAAGTCATGTGCAATGGCTAGTGCTGCAGAATACGGCTCGCAGATTAGCCAATGCATGATATTAGGGGTTGGTTGTTGTAGTGGCTGGGATAGATTAGGCTCTTTGGTGTGAAGGAAAAGGCTGGAGTAGCAGCAACAATATTAGCAGCAATCGCAATAGCAACAAGCTGCAGAAGCAACAATGCACACGTTTAGCGTGCGAGAAGGCATGTTGAGAAGGCCACATGCAAGAGCGAGGGTTGTTGGTCTAAGGGAATTTCTTATGATCGTTCTTGCTCTGATACCATGTAGAGAACTTCTGGAACTATATTTTTATTAGAATGTGAATTGTTGAAAAGGAAGGATCCTAACCCCTCTTTATATAGAGAGAGGGATTTCTAATAACAGAAACAACTCATAACAAACAAATTCTAATCACATCTCTAAAAATAGAAAGTGACAAATAAAAAATAGATTTGCCTAATTTTCTAATTCTGTCATATCTCTTAACACTATTGTAAGCCCCTCTATATAAGGATGGGTTGGTTTCTATTTTTAATCAATGGGAACTGATCTCAAAAACTTCCACATTAATGAACATATAACTGGTTGCTTCCAAGTCTTCCCCTTCTATATGAATTTTAAAAACATTGGACCTTAAAATATGCTTTTAATATTTTCTAATCATTAAACATGCATTTCAGGAGCTTACCCATGAAAGAAAAATTGATATACGAGTACCAATTTCTTGCACTTCATCTGCAACTTCTGTAATAATTGACATCCAAGTTAGTTGTGAACCTCCAAGTAGTTGGAAATAATGCCAAAAAGGAATTGATACTGATTTGCCTGTCAGGGTTCGGCTCATAAAGAATGCTGAAATTACTCACATGGATCTATTTAGGGGACAAAGTAAACAACCTCTTGAGCTCATCTTTGAACTCATGTTAAAGAGCACCTAGTCATGCAAACCTGTTGAGCACCTGTTTTCAGCATTTATGCTTTAAATAGGAAAAGAATGTTGAGATTCTTCCTATATATTCTTTTCAGGGGCAAGTTAAACAGCCTTGTGCCGCAGTTCATTCTTGTGTGGTGAACTAGGAATGAATATCCCTCTCAAGGGAATGGGAATAAAGGACCTCAAGCCTTGACCTTATATTGAGTAGTTTCTTAATTTTTCTCACCCTTGGCTCTCCCATTTGGCAAGGTCGATTCACTCGTTGGGATAATATACTTCTGTTTGCAAAAAGAGATGGTGCCAACATGAGCCTTCTTGCGAAGTGGGTCTCCATGTTGGTGGGTGGAGAGGAGAGCCTCATGGGGGAGGTCATGCGGGGGTGTTATGCCGCCTTTCTTTCTTGGGAGTTGCTCATCGTCCCTGTGGTTGGGTCTTCGACCTTGATGGAAGGGTTGGCCACAATGGCCCCATTAATTAGGGATTGGTTCAGCCCTGTGCTTGGGAATGGCAATGACTTCAGATTTTGGATGAATGACTGGCAGGGAGATGGCTCTTTTGGCAGCAGATTCCCATGGTTATTCTTTAGAGCGGCTGGCAAAAGGGCGTCAGTCAGGAGTTGCTGGGAGGGCGTTGGGTGCCTGACCTTCTAGGGGGCCCTCTCGGACCAGTGATGTGAGGGCTTACAGGAGTTGCTGTAGGCCCTAGAGGGATTGGAACCAGAAAATGAGTTGCTGTAGGCCCTGGAGGGATGAGAACTAGAAAATGACAGAGATGCGCTGGGCTGGGACGATGGTACTTTCTTTATGAGGGAAGCGTATCGTAGGCTAACATCCACCACTCACCTGGTGGATGTTGATTTGTTTAGGGATTGCAGGCTTCTCTGGTTGGTGGATTGCCTGTTGAAAATTTGGTTCTTTGCTTGGCTCTTGAGATGTGACAGGGTCCTTATGAAGGAGGGGAGAGCATGATGGGTGCCTTCCGAGGACACCTCTTGTCCACTTTGTGGGTAGGCAGAAGAAAGCAGTGATCATCTCTTCTTCTGCTGCGTTTTTGCCTCAAGGGTGTGGCAGGGCTTGGGACCAGCTAGGTTGACCCAACCTCTACGGATGCTTTTTGGGTGTCCTTCCGTCGTGGAATGACATAGGCGGGATATAACACCTTCAGGTCAAAGAAGGAGAGGGCCAAAGTGTTGGTGGCCCTTTGGGGCATTTGGTTGGAGAGGAATGGGGTGGTCTTTAGGGGATATACTCCCCACACGGAGAATGCTATTTCCTTCATCTCCTCCCAATTGTTGTTTTGGGATGTTGCCTTGTGATGTAATCTTGATGTAACACCCCTATATTTTATCTTTAATTTTATCAATACATTTGGGTGAGTACCTTCAAGCTACTCTCCCTTTTTTCGCCTTCAAAAAAAATTTTTCCACCTAAACCCTTGACCCTTTAAAGATGGCATCATTCCTTTGGACCCAAATGCTCCAAAAAGTAACCATAAGCCTGCAATGCATGTCTTGGGCTGCCCAAAGACCTCGTCTAAAGGCCCTCCAAAACTCCACACTGGAGTCATTTGCAGTGGTGGGAATCCCCATCCTCATTAGTCATTAGTGCTTCCCTTGTAAATTCCAATGTAATAAAGAGATGCTACCAATCTTTATCCTTTGTTCCATAAAGTACGCACCTTACATCTTGCTCATTTGACCAGTGGCTTCACTTGACTTTCGCAACTTGCTGTCCTCTCTATGGAGATTTTGGAGAATTGGAAACTTTATTATGAAATCTCAAAGAACAAAACATGGAAGTGGTCCCTTTATGTAGAGTGGGCCAATCGGACTTGTAATCCTAATACAATCAAATCAAATCTTTCACAAAAAAACATCTCTATGATTTGGACAGAAACAAAATAGGAAAGACAATCTTAATTCCTAATTCTAATTTTTTCTAACACTCTCCCCTAAGTTGGAGTGTGTGATGCCCAACTTGTAGGAGTAGTGCACTTGTAGAAGCTCTCCCCATTTGATGTAATTTGAGGTTGGAGCATACGGACAAGTGTGGACTCTTGGTCATGCATAGACTTCAGCATGCAGATGAACTTGTTCTTCAGGCGTGTAGATGATGCTCTCTTCATTAAGGAACATCCAAACTCGTCAGAGTTGGAGCAAAAATAGACTTGGAGACTTTAACTTTTGGAAAACGATTCCAAGCACCAATAAGGGGAGTCAATTCCAACAACCACTGATACTTCTCTGAAACTAGTACTGATATTAAACTAATCCAGATATTGTTACTTATGCAGGGTATGTTCCAAAGCACTGATAGTCTCCTGTCACCAGAGAAAAACTCTATATGCTAGGAGAAGATAAAAATTGGCTTTGAGCATTTACAGATGGGGCTGAGCTTGTGACTCAATTTTCCTAGCACTCATAGGTGTCTTCAACGTCAATCACATAACCCGAGACTTTAGGACCTTCTTTCTGGCTAGGTGCTGGTTGCACAGACAATACTTTGCAACCTTTGTGGTGGTCGCACAATAGTCGTACCAGTAGTAGTGACCACACATATATAATGGCCGTAGCAGTAGTAGTGGCCATACATGGGAAATGTTCCCAAGTAGTAGTATTAGCCATACGATTTGTGGCAATAGTAGTAGTTCCCATTGAAAGAAATATATCTGATTTTCAATTGTACGGATCAACAACAATAACCGTAGTAGCAATAGTTTTTGAGGCAACAACGACAGACGCAATAACAGTAGGGGCGACAATGATAGGGTTGACGGAGGCATAGATTGTCAAATGGAGCAATCAGAGTTTCCAACTCCTCAGTAGGAGTGCACCAGACCGATTGCTGGGGTTATCGAGGCATTGTCGGCACTGGAATAGTGCTTGATAGCTTCGCCTAGGTGTGTTTTTTGTTGGATTTGGCCTTGTGTTGTTAGATCCGATCATCGAACGGGAAGGGGGGGTCATTGGGCCCTAACTACCCTCTACGAGGTAGCATAGCAACAACAGTCGCAGTAATAGTGGCAAAAGTAACTACAGTAGCAACTGCAAGGGTTGCTGGAGGGTAGCGATGCTGGTAGGTGGGTTGCCAGAGCTAGGCGACCTCAATGGCTAGACATCGAGGCTTTTCAGTTGATCGAAGATCGACGGTAGAGGCCTTCTAAGGTTTGGTGGAGGATGTGGGGATTCGAAGGACCTACTTTGATATCATGTAGATATTTTGGAGAATTGAGAATCTTTATTATAAAATCTTAAAGAAGAAAACATGGAATTGGCCCCTTTATACAGAGAGGGCTAATCCTACTTGTAATCCTAATATTATCAAATCAAATCTCTAGCAACCAAGGAAAACAATATCGTTATGATTTAGTAAGGAACAAAATAGGAAAGAGATAATCGTAATTTCTAATTCTGATTTTCTCTAACACTCTCCAAGGTAGCCACCTCCCTTCTAAGGAAATGCTTTGACATTAGTAATTCCGACATATCTCCCAAATAGGTTGTTGGCTCCTCAAATGCCACGTTCACATCTTTCGAAGCTCTTCATTGTGGATTGCCTGAGGAATCACATATCTAACTCTCCAAGGAGCATCCACATAAGACATCAAATTTTGTAAAAATTAAATATTTGCATAACTTCGTAGTCTCATGCCTATACTTCCTTTATGCACATTCACATTTGATCATGTATTTGACTGGCCTGCTCTTTCTTGAGATAGTGCTTTTTTAGTATGAACTTTGCCTCTGATTTTCTTGCATTTGTGATTCATTGTTTCTTTCCACTCCATATCTAATATCTTAGCCAACGCGTTGATATTCTTTAGATTGTGGTTCCTTTTAAGGGCAATAACAACTAACCTGTGTAGGCCAAAAAATGGAGCATTTCGGTTGGGCAGCATAGGATTTTGCTTACATCGGTTTGGACGATCTCCAGCGATCATCTTTGGCGATGAAAACTCCCTCATCTCCAATGTTTGTAGGCTCCGATGATCCTCCTCCTCCTGTCAAGGTTCTCAAGGGGAAGGGGCGAGATGTGTCTCGATTGCGAGAGAGGGAATGGCAGGTGATCTAGGGCTTTTGACATCGTGGAGGAGGGTTGGCACGACATCTGACAGTGGCGGCGTAGGCGTGGATTTGTGGAAGGATGAAAGTGGCTGGTGACTTGAGGACTCTCAACCTAGGGCGCTCGACCTCGCAGAGGAGGGTTGGCGAGAAGTTCAGCGACAACGGTGCTGGTGTGGGCTTCAGTAGGACTAGTGGCATCAACGTGGTCTTCAGGGAGGATGTGGAGGTTTCGCGTGTGACCCTTGGGAAGGGTGGAGGGGTCGTACCACGTGCTTTTGCTGCCTCGGATTTGGTTGCGTGACTCACGTGGCTACGGTATGTCACGATCCCATACATTGTTGTGTTTGCAGGAGGTATGGTCATCATAGCTATGCGTGCCCTAAGATCTGTGGGGACCACTCTCAACGTGGAGGAAGGACGACGATGGCCCATTAGACACTGCTATCTGTGAAAGCTACGCCGACCTACAAAGTGCATGTGGACCTCGTGCATGAAGGGGATGCTCTTGAGCGTGCGATCGTGGGGTCTTTGTTGATGAGGATAGGCTTTCTCGAGGAGGTTCGGGTTGCCTTGGAGGGGCTCTTAACATCCCTGGCGTGGGGGCTGGGGAGGATGTCTGGAAGAGTAGTCGTCCTCTTAGGTTTGGAGGAGTGTGACCTTCATAGGCTTCTCTTCTCAACGATGGACGTCGGGAAGGTGACGATAAGGTGGAGGCGCATCTCCCCCTTCGATGGGGCATTGGAGGAGTGGCCTCCTCCACGTGACATCGTCAACATTGTCATTCTTGGATTACCTCTCCATTTGCGGACGAGGGAGGTAGGTCGAGATCTATTTCGTTGATGTGCCCTTGTCTCTGAGTGCATTGGGGTTGATGGGCTTGATGGTGATTTCACGAAGGTGGGTGCCTCCCTCAAGATTCTTGAGGGCGAGAACGTCTTTGAGTCTATCACCTTACGGTCTATAGGTGGTGTGTGGTTGATCTGGGTGAGGAGGATGATGGTCCTGGGCCATTGTATATGGTTGTCCTTACCGCCAGTGAGCGTGGAGGCCAACGAATGTGGGATGGGGACGTTCCCCTCCGTGGTCTGGTGGTCGAAGGACGTATGCTAGAGACGTTTAGTTCGACACAGCCGGAGAAGATGAACGTTGAGTCCGTCCTGTGTCTTGAGGGGTCGGTTCACCGTGGGGGCGCCCAGTCGGCCTACACTAAGGTAAGTTCGACAATCTGGATTGAGGGGATTTTGTGGTCTTGTCGCAAAAGGTTGAGGGCTTGGACGAGCTTGAAGCTTCTCTGGCAGAGTCTATGGTCACCTAGAAGGCTGCAGCGATGTGAAGCAGTGGGTCCACTCTCAGGAGGGGCATTCCCCAAGGGGCAGGGAGAGGCCTGAGGAGATTTATGTGGTCTCCCTAGGTCGACATCATCCACGCACCCGTATAGATCGTGCGATTGGTCGTGTTGTGGCGATGGACGAGGAGATGATCACTTGGCTCCTCAAGGTCCGAAGGAACGCCCAAACTAGTACAGGGAAAGGCAGAGTTTCTTTATGAGAAGTATATTGTCATGGAATGTACAAGGCCTTTTAAATGGGGAGCGAAAGGCCACGTTAAGGAGATACCTCCTTGACTGGAGGGTGGATTGTGCTTTCATCCAGGAGATGCACATTGACAACGGTGAGCTTAGGATCTGGGGTCCTCTAGGCTGACCACCGGAGGATGGGTTGCTTCTTAAGGAGTCGGTTGGTCGCTCGGGAGGGTGCGCCATTTGGTGGTGGTCCCATCACCTTTGTCTGGAGGGGTTTGAGGTTGGTAAGTTAATCACTGTCGATCATTTTACCATGGTGGAATATGGAGTCACGTTCTATCTCTCGTGTGTATGGTAAATGCACCCCGGAGGATAGACCCTGCCTTTGGGAGGAGCTACGTTAGGTGGTCCTTTTTGCAGATGGAGGACCTTACCTGGTTGGCGAGGACTTCAATTTCACCCTCAGCCACAATGACAGGCTCGAGGGGAAGGGAGACTCCTGCACTTTGGGTTTCTAGGAGGTGGTGGTGGAGTTGGAGTGGGAGGACATCCTTACGTCGGGGACTATGTATACGTGGTGTAGTGGAAACACGACTTGCACTAGGTTGGATAGATTTCTCTGTAATGTCCACCAAGCGGAGACCCACCAGCTGGCAAGTGTTTTGGCCATGTCGAGACCTTTCTTGGATCACATGCCTATTCTCTAGGACAATGGAGAGGGTCAGAGGAGGGGTTCCTACTTTAGGTTCCAGAGGTCTTAGTTGCAGGAGGAGGGATTCAGGGAGCTTGTTGCCCAGGAGTGGACGACTTGCCCTCTAGGGTCCTCTACTATGAGGACTCTGGATTCCAGACTTCGTCATCTCAGGCGGAAACTCCAAGCAGTATAGGAGGCAGGTTAGGGAGGACAGGGAGCGGTGACGGAGTCAGGCCCTTGATGTTGTAGCTGTACTAGATAGAGCAGAGGGGATTCACTTACTACGGAGGAGCATGAGCAGAGGCAGAGGACTGTAGTTCAAAAGGAGGAGCACCTTAGGCAGGTGGATTGGCGTGAGAGGTCTCCACAGTTGTGGTTGAAAGAAGGGGATGCCAATACCCGCTTCTTTCATGCCATGGTGAGTTCTAGGTAGCACGCTAACCATATCTCCTAGCTACGAGACGGACACAGGATTTGCAATATGCCCGAGGAGATTTGGCAAGAGGTGGATTTGTACTTCCAGAGGATCACCAAAGTGACACAGGGTGGGGAGTGGAGCCTTGCCGCCACTGACATGCCCTCCCTGGTGGAGGAGGATTGCGGGGTCCTCACTAGATAGATTGAGGGGGATGGGATCTTAGTTGCCATCAAGGGTTTGAAAGCTGAAGGGTCATTAGGACCGACGGCTTCCAAATCTTCTTCTACAAGGAATTCTGGTCGGTTGTTAAAATAGATGTCCTTGGGGTAGTAGAGGAGTTCCAGGCAGGGAGCTCGGGTTTTGAGCGACTGAACGGCTCCCTTATTATTTTTTTTGAAGAAGAACTACTCCCTTCTTTTTCTCCTACCAAAGAGATCGGGTGTAGAGAGGTTGGGAGACTATAGGCCTATAGCTCTCTCAGACTCTATTTACGTGATCATTGGCAAGGCCCTTGCTAATTGAATCAGGGAGGTGCTTCTCCATTTGATTAGCCCGATGCAGTCCTCTTTCCTTAAAGGCCGCTCGCTCTAGGAGTTCTTGTGGTAGCACAGGAGATGGTGGTTGGTTGGACACAACGATGCACCAGGGCCTTCTTGTAGAAGGTTGACATCTCCAAGGCCTACGACATGATGTCTTGGGCCTACCTTTGGGAGATACTACAGTGGAGGGGCTTTTCGGAGACCTAAGTGCACTAGGTTAGAAGATGCATGGCAACGACTTCATTCTTGCTCCTCAATGGGAGGCCTACAGGCACGTGGATTCAACCGAGGAGGTGCAATAGGGGTGCCCACTTGCTCCTCTCCTTTTCATCCCAGTGGTTGATATGCTGGCCAGGTTGACCTTTAGGGCCACTGACTCTGGGATTATCAGAGGTTTCACAATGGAACTAGAGCATAGGACTCACCCCCATTCTACAATTTTTGACGATACAATTTTCTTTATGGAGGGGGAGGAGTCGCAGGCGTTGGTGGTGGGGAAGATTGTGCAATTCTTTGGTGACATTACTGGCCTCTGTGTCAACGGGACCAAGTCCTCTTTGGTGTGCTTCCACTAGGATGACAGATGCAGGGCTGCCATCTCTAGAGTTCTTTAGATGTCACTTGTCTCTTTGTCGGTGTGCTACCTTGGCATCCCATTATAGGCCAAGAAGATGCACCACTCTGACTGGGCTTTTCTATTTGAGAAGCTCACTTCCAAGTTGATGGGTTGGAGTGGCAGACTTCTATCTAGAGGAGTGAGGTTGATCCTTCTCAACTCTGTGTTGTTTGCCATTCCAACCTTTTATTTCTCCTTGTTTCAGTCGGGGAAAGGGGTTTTATGGCGGCTTGAGACGGTCAGGAGGAGGTTCTTCTAGAAGGGTTGTGTGCAGGAAGCCTGCTCTTTGCAGCCAGTGCGTTGGGCAACCATTTGCAGGCCTAGGAGTAGGGGTGGCTTGGGGGTTCATAGGATGAAAGAGATGTCAGACTTACTTCTTTTGAAGTGGGTTGTGTGGCTCTTGTTGGGAGAGTAGGGTCTTTGGCAGGAGCTAGTGTGGGATTCTTAAGGGGACGTGATCCAAGGTTCGAAATGCCGATTTCGACGCCGTGCCGATGAAATTGCAAGTGTGCATTCGTGGGCATGCTGAGGGCATGCCGGAGTAATGCCCGTTTTTTGATGGCAGATTTCGATGATTTCGATGGCTCGAAAAAATGCCATTTCGGAGGCACACTGAGGGCATGCCGATGCATTCCGACAAAAATGGTAGAAGTGGTCAAAATGATATCACTTTCAAGAAAATCAAATGTTGATTATGTAACAATAAGAGCGTTACATCATAATATTCATATACAACATGACCATACAATGTTAAAATTCAATAACAAGATGAAATATTCTTACCATGTTAAGAATACAGAAAATTTAATAATAGAAGAATACAAAGAATTTAAGAATCAAAGAATCAAAGTGTATAGTTTCCAAGTAAAAGTTAAAACATTTGGCCACCCCATCCACCACCATCCACCACACAGTGCACACACCTTAATTCCCACCCCACCCGATTCATATTGGCCATTGCATCATGCCACCAGCCAGTGCGGTTACTGGCACCGCACGACCTCCCGTTACCTTTGTCCCCTTTCCCCTTCCCTCCAAAAGAGTCATCATTGGAGGAAATCTTAAACGTGCAGCGGCCACCCTCTATAGGGAGATGCTCCCCCACCTTCCCAGCAAGCAACTAGTCCACCACCAAGAAGGTGAGAAGTTCCGTAAGTAACGATGCAGGCTACAGCCTGAAGCAGCGGCAGAGATGACAGCGACAGTGGCATTAGCGGAGTGGAAGAGATGGCAGTGGCAGTCTACAGCAAGCACACAGCATCGGCATCGGCATTTCTTAACAAGGTGGGCTGCATCGGCATCGGCACAAGCACACACCCTTGGTGGGAGTCCCTATATGTTAAGCATCCTACGGCATCGGTAGTGCTTGCCGACCCTATGGATATCTGCACAAGCACACAACATCTCTTAACAAGGTGGGGCCCCTACTACACCCAAATCAAATAGCCCTCCCGCCTCCCCCGCCCTCCCTCCCCACCCTCTATGTCCGCAGGGCCCACCGACCCTGCGGCTCCACCACCACCACCTTCCTCCCCATGTCCTCCTCCCCCTCCATCCCTCCTCCCTGCCCCCACCTTCAGCTCTTCCTCTCCTCCTCCCCCAACCCCTTCCGCTCCCTCCAACTTCTCCTTCGCCCCAAACCCCACGCCCTCGGCTGCGTCGAGCTCCACCTCGACCTTCCCCACCACTGTCCCCTCTGCCCCCCCTCCTCCCCACCTCGCCTCTACTTCTGCCTCTCTTGCCCCCTCCATGCCCCTGACCACCTCTACCAGTCCCCCTCCTCCCCTCCCCACGCCCTCGCCCTCGAGGTCCACTGCGTCGAGCTCTTCTGCTTCGCCTGCCGCGACCAGGTCATGACCCCGACTTCGACTCCGCCGTCCTGCTCGCCTCCCAATACCGGATCGCCTCCATCCCCCTTCCCCCCACACCCCCCAAGAGGAGGCGATTGGTCGAGTTCCGCCCCTGGACCCCCACCCCTAAGGAGTAGCGCCTCCTTGACTGCTGCTCCAGCCCACTGTGGTGCCCCGACACCGCCGCCGCCGAGTCGGGCTGCGGGGTCCCGTGGGGCCTCCGGGGGCTCAACAACCTTGGCAGCACTTGCTTCATGAACTCCGTACTGTAGGCGCTGCTCCACACCCTGCCTTTGAGGAACTACTTCCTCAGCGACCGCCATAACCCCTACGTCTGCAGGCCGCAGCAGAGGAAGAAGGCGGGCGGCGAGGGCGACGATAGGAAGGTCGTGTGCCTCGTGTGCGATCTCGAAGCGATCTACTCCGCGGTGTTCTCCGGTAGCCGCACGCCTTACAGCCCTGCCAAGTTCCTATACAGGTGAGGGGGACGAGGGAGAGTGACCATTTTGCCGGCGGCGGCACGGCGGCATGCCGACCATACCGGTCGGCATGTCGCCGAAACACCTGTTTTCCGACACTGAAACCATATCGGCATGGCTGTTCTTCAAAACTGGCCTTGCCGACGGCATGCCGTCAGCATTTAAATCAATGACGTGATCCCACCACGAGGACAGTTACAACATCTTAGGGGGGAGTCCCCGTTTTGGCGCTACGTTGTTGACACTCTTTTGGAACATTGGGAGCACTTTCAGCCTCAGCTCGGAGATGGCAGCCATTTTTCCTTTTGGAGTCATGATTGGACTGGATAAGGGGCATCGTAGGAAAGATTTCCCAGGGTCTTCGTGTAGCCCACAACACGAGATGCATGGGTTGCAGACTACTGGGATTTATAAGAGGGAACATGGAGAGTTCCGTTGTCAAGTGGGAGATTGGGGAGTCGTTCCTCGAGTCAGTTGGACAATCTTCATTGTTTCTTGGATCATTCCGCCTAGGAGATGGGACGGATTGCTATCGCTGGCGTCACGATTGTTTTATAGCTACCAGATCTTATGACACCCTTACTGAGGAGGGACGATCAGATTGATTGGATGGGGTCTGTTGTCGCATCTGGAGCATAAAAGCCCCCTTAAGGTGTGGCTTTTCCTTTGGCTTGCACGATTTGGTTTGGTGACAGGACTTCTCAGGAGGACGATTATGGAGACGCCGAAGCAGGTGTGCGAGCTTTGTCGTGGAGTTAAGGATAGTACAGAGCACCTCTTCTCGGAGTGCCATTTCACCCTTTGGGTGTGGCGTGGGGTTGTGGGTACCTCTCCACCCTCCTGGGAGGACTTGTGGGGGCACTTGATGGACATGACTAGGGACAGGACTCCTATGGTGGCATTGCTGTGGGCGACGTGGTTGACTCGTAATGGCTGGGTCTTCAGTCACAAGTTGTTTATGTCGTCTGATACTGAGACATGCTTGCCTGTGGGCGTATTCTTGGTCCACATAGATGTATCATTTGATTTTTTAATTAATAAAGTCGGATGAATGCCACATTGGCGTCTCATTTCTCCCCTTTCAAAAAAAAAAAAAACAGCCTGTGTATTTTGTCCTGAAACATGCATATCTAAAGGGCTCCAATATGGTGAACCCTATATCATTAGGATGTATAAACTTGACTGCACAAAGTGGAAAACTAGGTCTAAAAAAGCTTAGGAAGACTTGGGGCTACATTTGGCTTAGTGTCTATAGGGAGGTTTAGGTTACATGTCTAGTGTAAAACGAACAATATTGGTGGAATAAGTGTGGTTTATAAGGTATGCCCTCTCGCATTCGTACTTACAATATTTCAATTCGCCTATTATATCCAACCACCACTTACTCCAAACACAATAATAAAAAGTAACTCGATATCAAATATAAAAGAAATATATTATAAATGGTCTACGGGGTAGGGGTGAGAATGAAAAGTTCTGCGTGTGGGATAGAGGGTTCCATTTAAGGGAAGGAGGGGTTCCCCTCTCTTATTGTTGGCAACTTTAATTGCTCATTGAGGACCCTTCAATGGAGATTGTTGGAAAATAAATAAAAGAATGAAAATAAATAGGGATCAAGAGCATCATGAGAGAAGAGTCCCATGGCTAGATCTTCAATTATACTTCTTAAGAAATAAATGAGAGGTACATGGACCTTTAAATAGGCAACCCGACATCTCACAAGGTCCCATTTCCCTATGTGGGATAAATTACATAATATCGTATCATTAATAATTAATTTATCTGAACACTCTCCCTTAAGATGGAGCTTACTCCAGCTTACTGCATAAGATGAAACTCAACTCTACCTTAATCAACATGTCTTCTGGTAGGAGTAGTAGGTAGGTGAGTTGGAGTGCAATGACGATGAAGTCAAGTAGATGGACAGATAGTAGGAGATGATCCCGAGTAATAGTAGTAGGAGACAATACCTAATAGGAAGAATTGAGAGACGATCTCAAGTAGAATGGGTGATGATTCCAAGCAGTAGTAGGGGACGATTGCAAGTTGGCAGCAGTGAGATGATCTCAAGTGGCATGGGAGAGGATCCCAAACGGTAGATGAACAACCAAAGCTGGCTCTAACTGGTTTCTCTCATAGAGACCTTAAAGAATGCTGGTGGCTTCCCCATTGGAGACCACAGAATTGGATCTCTCCCTTAGGGTCCTTGAGACTGGGTCTCTGCCATATGGAAAACTCAAAGTAGGCCTCCCCTATATGGGAACTAAGGACTAAACCTCTCCTATATGGAAATCTTTGTAGTAGATTCCTCTCATATATGGACTCGGAATATGTTTCTCTCATATAGGGACTAGTATCGACCAAGGTTAAGTGAAACTGTTGAGTGCTTGATGAGGACCTTCAATGCGTGCTTTGTGGTTTGGATAATGAGGATTGGTGTCATTTATTCTTCACTTGTGATTTTACTTCGGAGGTTCTAGTTAGGTTGGGGATCCCAACCATTGTGGTTGATGTTGATGATGGCTTCTAGAGGACTTTTATGGGTGGGGCTTGGGTTGATCATGCTACTTGGACTAGGCTAGCAGTTGCGTTATGGAGCATATAGGTCTAGAGAAATGGCAACATTTTCGAAGGGCATAGGCTTAGGCTAATAATGTTGTGATGAATTCATCTTCTCTTTTTGATTTTTGGATCCAGAACTTTTTATTTTGTTCTGTGCTTAGTGGAAGGATGCTTCAATTGGATGGCTACTGTCCTCCGGTAGACTTCCTTTTCCTTTAAAAAAAAAGTATTGAACTTCTCTCGTGTGCGGATCTCGATGAATGAGTCTCCCTCATATGGGTTCATAATAGACTCATGCATTGACACTCCCCTTTTCTCCCATGCTCATATGGGAGAAGCTATATTGAGAACAAAACCAATAGAGAATAGCTTCTACCCCTCTTCTCTTCCACTTTATTTGTTTTTTCTTGTCTTTTTTTTACCTTGTTCCCATTTTTTTTTACCTATTTTTCCTTTTTGCACTCACTTTTTTCACTTTCTTTTCCTTTTTTTTCTTTATCCTCTTTTCTTTCCCTTTTTTTATAGCATAGCTAACGATCATCCATGAAAAAATAAATTAAAACAAAAAGAAAGGGCTTTAGATGCAAAACACCCAAAAGGAATAACTTAAAACACCTCCTGATGTCTCTATATAGGCTCAGAAGAACCCAACTATCCATACCGTCACCAAAGTGAAAAACAATTGCAGGAGTTGTGTTGCTATTCTTGATTAAGATCTTTGTTGTTTGAGGTTGCCTCCGCTCCTTTCATGAGTGCTTTGCGAGTGGTACAATTTGTGACGATATCTATTAAGACTTGTTGAGGTGTCGTTGGAGAAATTTACGGAGGTCATTTGAGAAGGCCTGAGCTGCAGGCTGTAGCTTAGTGATGTTGATGCGGTTCCTTTCGAGGTGAGGCCGATTGCACCATCGTTGGGTGAGGTGATCATCTTGCGCATGCTATAGGCATCGATAGGTCGCACGAGGGTGGCAAGGCCCTTGCGCGGTCGATGCTATAGAGATATATGTTGATGCTTTGGAAAACACAAGGTGCTGTCCTGTGCAGCACATATTTGGACAAGGAGTCATTTGTGGCAATGATAAGGGCTCTAGTAGATGTGGTTGGAGTCCGAGCAGTAGGCAAAGGTGTTGGGGTGGTCGCAATGGTACGAGGTGGCAGCGATGGATGCATGATAGCCTTGCATGATGATACTATTGAGGGGTTATTTTTTGATGAGATCATGCTAGAGCACCATGTACTGGACCATGCAATCGCTCTTGCTTGGCTCTGTGAGGAGGGTTGAGGCATCAACATTGGTGGCCTTGATGATGGTGATCCTAGGGGAAAATCAATATGTTGTTACTCCATCGCCTTTGGTCAGCAGTGAAGTAGTAGTCTTGACACCATTCGTTAAGGAGGGAAGTAAGATTTGTACAACATCATCTCCGATGACAACAGATCTTACAAATCTAAACAAGCGATGATGGTAGATTTGAAAGATGTTTACGATCCCCCCAAAAAATATCATTGTCAATAATGACTTAGAAAAAGTATCCTAAAAATACAAGATTGAACATGAACAATAAAAAATCCCAAGAGCGAATCTTCATGAAAATTCCGAAGAATCGATTCTCTTTAATGACATGTTGGAAAAATAAATAAAATAAATAAAATAAACAAGGATCAAGGGTATCACACAAGAAGACTTAGATTTACATGGAAACCCCTCTACGAGAGAGGGGATGTAACTTGGGATAAGTGCCCCAATGGTAGATCTTCAGGTGTACTTCTCAAGAAACAAATGAGGGGTACGTGGGCCTTTATATAGGCAACCTGACACTTCATAGAGTCCGATTTACACCATGTGGGACTAAATGACATAATATTTTTTTTGAGAGAAGACTGAATTACATAATAACCTATCATTAATAATTCATAGATAATGACTAGAGGTTCGTCATGTGGAGGTGTTGGAGGAAGGCTCTCTTTCACGATCAATGTTTACAGTGTGAGGATAGGGATGGTTGGATCTCGAGGCACAGCAATTTTTCTGCTAGGAAGACCTTGTGCTACATGGAGAGTCTTCTTCAGTTGGATCCTTTGTTGGCTGATGATTGTAGGAAAATTTGGAGGATTTGTGCCCTCCTAGAGGTGAAATTCTTTATGCTGCTGCTTAGAAGGTGGAGAATAGTAACCTTGAACTTCAGACGACATTGGGCGCTAGTACCAGATACCACCTGCACTCTGTAATGTGGCTGTGGAAGACATGGACCGATTGTTTTTCACTTGCAACTTTTGGAGGTGCAGCTGGAGATTAGTTGGTTGATTTCTCCTCCTAGTCCAACTTCTGAGGGAGCCTTCATGGCACCTTTACAGATGGGGAGACTGTTAGGACAGATTTTCTTATGATTTTATATTTGGTTGGAGCATAACAGTGTCATTTTAGTAGGGAAAGAATGTTCATAGATGGAGATATACAACACTTTAGATATCATTGTAACACCTGATATAATTGGCTCTCCTATATCTATGGAGGGTTAAAATCCTTTGTTAACCCCTCTTTTTCCCTTAAAGAAAATTCAATTCATTGGTTAGTGTGAATACTTGTCCCTAAAAATTAAACTTGGATGCTGATTCATTTAGGCTGCGATATTCCTGTGCATATTTTCAATTGCATGTGGTAAATATCCATTAGAGGTCCCTCTCCACTATGAATCTCATATGGTGTTGCAATTTGGCAATATAAGCATGCGAAGTTGCATAATTGGGTTTGAAAACATTTTTCAATGAACTTATGGTCATGCATGATCAATGGCATGCGGAACATCAGAAGGCATTTATTGGCAATAAACTTTTTGTCTACAAGGGAAAAGTTCAGGTTCTAACATAGGTCTCTAGGTGCGAGTACTGTTTATGTCTTGAGACTGGTTGGTTGGCAGTTGATGGGCAAGACTTTCGTTGAATGATCACTTTTATTATCCTAGCTCCCTTTTTGTTCTTCTTCTCTTGAAAAGGAAAAGGACAATAAATATGAAAGAAGGGAAGATGTCTCATATCAGAGGGTTAGAGGAGGATGGTTGGAGGTTCTGTATAGAATCTACATGTCACATTAAATTATACAGAAGAAACTTATTGTAATAGTTAAGGCAATTCAGGAGACAGAAGATATGCATGTAAAGATGGCGATTATGTTTATGATGGGATTACAAGAAGGGATTGGGATATAGATTAATGCATTCATGATCTAGAGATAAGTGAAATTAAGATGAGCAATGCCCAGAAAAGGTGTTTTATTCTTCTTACCAATTAAAGTGGTTTATTTTTTCTGAAGTGAATTAAGGCAGTTTGATTACGTGGAATGAGGTGAAGATGCTGATGGTCTTCAAGGGACAATTTTTGAGGTGATGTAGCTCTTAGGGATATGGGGTTGCCTCAAAAATTTATGAGTAAATGTGTTTTTGAAAAAATTTTTTATGATAACCACCTAGAAAATATATTACTTAAGGGCTAGAAAAGGAGCCAAATTACAAGTTACATGCCCAAAAATTAGCTAATGATGAGATACAAGCAATAAAATTCTCATTGTAAGGCTTTTGCTGCTTGAAAATACCTGTTTTCCTTCCTAGCCATATGCCCCAAAGTTTTGCCAAAGCTTATGCCTTTTCCTTCTTCATGCTAAAGACATTCTGCCCTCCATTCCGGTTTCCACACCTAAAGGACCTCCATAAATCATCAGAATTTGTATGTGCTAACCACTCCAAATGGAAGTGTCTCCATATTTATGTAGAAAATGAGCACCCAAAAAATAAATGATCTACATCCTCATTTGCTACAAGACAAAGCAGGCATGTCTTTTCTGCCTCTGGCACCCATCTAGCTCTCTAAACTCTTGCCATGAGTCTTCCCCTCCTAAGCAATCAAGCAAAATTTTTGATCTTCAATGGGCACAAAGTTGACCAAATCTACTTGTAGTCCCTGATGGAATCTACATCCGTCATTGGTCCTCCATTTCCTAATCTTCTATAAACCTCCTTTACAGAGAACTCACCATCTTCCCACACGACGGCATCAACTCCGCCTTCTGGCCTAAAACCTTCCAACTCTTGCAACAAAGTTTCACATTCTTGTATCCTTTGGTCAGCAAGATTCCCTGCAAAGGAAAGGCACCAAGATCCCTCCCAACAGTGAGTCAACCACCTTTACCTCCCTACAATTTGCCATTGTAGAAAGCCTTGGAAACTGATCTCTCAACTTTCCTTGGCCCACCCAGCCATCCAACCAAAAACAAAAAGTATCACCTGCACCAACATACAAAGAGAAGAAGCTTTGAATCTTGGTCAACACTGAAGACAACCCTTAAAAAAAAAGAGAAGTACCATTGAGGAGATGCTAGAAAATCCTAGCTCATAGAGTTGCTGTAGCAATCCTGAATAATTTTCCTCAAAAAGTCCTCCCTACGCTCTAGGAGTCTACTAATCCGCTTAGCTAAAAGACCATCACTCATTCTCCCCAACTCCCTTACCCCCAAGCCCTCTTCTCTCATAGGTCTACAAACCTCCTGGGCCACTATGCTTACTTCCTTCCCAGTTGAACCATAGTTTGTCTAGAATAAATCCCTCATCAGACTTGAAATCTTCCTTTCAACCTTCTGCGGTAGCTTTAAGACAAATGTAAAATAAGAAGGCATAGAGGCGAGCATCGCCTTCAAGAATATCGATCTCCCCCCTCTGGATAGAACCTTAGAGGTCCACTCCGTTAACCTCCTCTCTAGCCTATTAATTAAAGGAACCCACTCCTGCATTGAGATCCTCTTGTTTGATAAAGGAAGGCCGACATAAGAAATGGGTAAGGAGTCACCCACCGTATGCAGAGCCACACTGCACCTATTAGTCTCCTTGGGCGACATGTGGATAGGGACAGAGGGAAATTAATGTACAATCCTGAAGCTTCACCAAATAGCTCCAAGAGGATTCACATCCTTCTTGCCTCAACCTCAGAGCCTTCCACAAAGAAAAGAGTGTCATCAGCACCAGGACATGAGTCCCATTCACCTCGAGAAACCCTTAAGCAGATTTCTCTCGCACATTCAAATAGTGGATCTTGCCAGTGCATTTGCTGCCAACACAAAGAGCATAGGTGTCAAAGGACATCCCTGCCTAACCCCTCGCCTCGGCCGAATCCATCCACCTGTTGGATTTCCATTAAGAGTAAAAGTTGTTAGTTAAACATGAAGTCTTGGTATCTTTTTGTGGCATAGAAAATCTATATTGCGGAGTCATTTAAGGAGACTAAAAGCAAATATTTTGAACTGTATAACTTGGTCCAAACCTCTATGTTTTGGCTTTTGGATTTATTTCTATTGAATCCTTGTTTGCATTAAAGGAGATGTTAGGCATCAAACTTAGATATTTTATTTTAGTTAATTATTGTGCCTTTTGGAGTTAACTGCAGCATCTTTCTATTTTGAATTTTAAGTATTTTGGTTCTTGGAAGATGCCTGGGGTTTCTCCTCAAATAGTTGCTTTGCTTGACATTCTTTAGGATTTATTTTCTTTCAACAATTTACACTGATAATAATTTTCTGCCATTGTTAATATTAATGCCTCATTTTGCTCCAATGAACAGCTTCAAAAGCATCTATCCTCAAAAGATCATCCTTATCATAAATTCAGTACAGGTATGATTCTTGGTTGTCTGACTGCGTTTATATGATTTTAACCCAATACAAGAGTGCATTGTACTGTTTAAATTGATCATGGTTATTGTCTCGTTTCTATATACTTCTCTAGACTGGTTTAACAGCCTAAGATGCTGAAGCTTGCTCCTGTCCAAGTCAATTGTGCTGGGAAAATTTAGATTTTCTGCTTCCAACTTTTTTTTTGACCATGAGTTGACTGTGTCAAATGGCTGAGATGCAATTCAACTGAGTCTTCAAGACATGGAGCTAAGTTTGTCAAACATGGTCTATATCAGCAGGTTGACCTTGACAAATTAAGTTAGGTGGAAAAGAGTTGGCCTAATTGGTGCAATCTTGACTTAGTTGACTTGTTGGGATTGGCTTTCATCCAATCAAGGTCATTTCAAATTGCATGCCTTTTGACCCATAGAAACAAATTACATCCTCTAATCCTTGGTAAAGTTTTCCTTCCAAACTTGTAGTCTTTCTTTTGGTGGTGTCTCTCCAGAGTTTCTGTATTACTGATGGAATGTATGAGGCTGATACTGCTGAATTATGGCATTTTTAGGGGAAAAAAAAGTGAAGAAAGGAATATATCTAGAAATTTAATGATGGAACAAATAAAGCATGCTTTTTAAAGATCAAAGGTTATTTCTGGTGAGTGATAAATGAGACAACTGAAGTCTCGTAAAACACACAGATTCTTATGTGGCCTCCTCCATGTGCAGTGCATGTGAGGAAGATGAACTTAGTTGAAAGATGGGTGAGTGGTACACGAATCATCTCTTGGGATTCGAAACATCACTTGTGGTCGAGTCTATTTGAGGGTCTGGTTCGGGACATTTGAAACCTTTTTGATGCACTGCCTTTGTTCAGGTGGGGCTGATTCCATTGTCCTGCATCCGTGTTGCCCCATGCATGGTGGGGTGGGAACTACTCGGCATTGACTGGAGGTAGGGATTGCACGCAGCAGGTGCTAGGGGGAGGAGAGGCTATTTGATACCAGGAGCCTCGTGAGGGATGGAGTGTGTTGGCAGATGAAGGGGCTGTGATAGTTGATGGTGTTGTGGTGGCCTACAAGACTTTGGTAGGAGCAGATGGCCAATAACCCTGCGAGATGGGATCTCTGGCTATAAGAGCAGTAATGGACCTACACCTAGTGATCTTGGCCGTTTCTGATCGGGCGTAGCTGTTTAATTGGCAAGTAGTGTTGGTGGCCATTTGAAATACGAATCTTTGGGAGGTGTACCAGGTCCACCTTATGAAAATTCTTTCTTGGAATGCTTGTGCATTACAGGATCCGAAGAGGAGGGTCCTGGGAAACTATTTGCTTGAATGGGTTGGGGTCCTTGGGGATATTGTGCTTCTTTAGGAGCCCAAGATAGAGTCTTTTATTTTGGGCGATTGGTCTATTGCAGGGAACTCTTTATTGAATGCTTTTGTGTAGATCAAGCCAGAGGGGAGAGCAAGGGGCCTCTTGTTGTTTTGGAAAGATGATCTTTTTGAAAAGTGTGCAGTCTGGTGCACAGGCTGGGATGTGGGGATGGAGATGATATTGGGTTTGAGGAGTTTTAGGGTTTTTTCTAGATTTTGGGCTGCAGGAGATGGGGCCATCCAATCATCATTTCACTTAGAGGAGCTCATCTTCAGAGGATATGAAACCTAGCCTAGACCTCTTCCTATGTTCAGTAGATTTTATTGAAGTCTTTCTGCAATCTGCTGTTGGAGGACAAGCCAGGTTTTTCTGGATTATCACCCTTAATTGGTTCTCGAATGAAAATTTCAGACTTTCTGCCTACTTCAACTTTGAGAGTTCTTGGTTGTTGGAGTTGAACTGTACACTCATAGTGGAAAGGTGGAAGGCCTCTCCAAGGGATGGACCTGCTATGACTACACTAGCCAAATGTTTGCAGGGGCTTTGAAAGTGATTAAAGGGAGAATAGGGTGGAGGCATTGCAGGCTATTCAATGGCTTGATATATTGGGGGACTCATGATCTCTCTGTGGAGGAGCTGAAGGAAAGAAATGATCACCAAGAATTCATGGATGAAGATAAAGGGAAGGAAATTGAGTGGTGCCAAATGTCCAGGCAACTCTGGCTAAAAGGGGATGCTAATACATGGCTCTTCCACATGGCAACTAAAGAAAGAAGAAAAACTCCATATAGAAGATAGTGGTTGGCGCACACTGTAAGTAGGGTGCATGCAATGAAGAGAGAAGGTGCGCACTTGGCGCACAACAGGTGGGGTTAGCGTGCATGTGATGTGCGTGTGGCAGGTAGGGATGACGTGCGGTATGTGTGCAGTAGGCAGGGGTAGACATGTTGGGGAGATGGTGCAAAGGAGAGGTTGGGGTGTGTGTGTGTGTGTGTGTGTGTGTGGGAGCTTCCCAGGAATAAGGAGTTCTACTCTAATAGCAAGGTGGAGAAAATAGTCTTATTTCAATTAGGAACCTTAACCCTCCTTTATATAGAGAGTAGGGTTAAAAAAATTACATAAGAAACCCATGAAGAATAGGAAAATGACCAACATGAATAGGGAAAGAAGTAGGGCTCTTAAACCTAATTAAATTAGGACTCTTTACTAACTATTCCTAGTACTCTAATATTATATATAGAGGGACGCTCTTCTATGCATGTATGTATTTATGAACGTATAAAATGTATGTAGCTATGCTTATATATTTGCATGTAGGTATGGGGAGAGAACCCTACGTTTTTCAATTAGTTCTCTTCCTTCCTCTTTCTTCCTTCCTTTTCTTCCTTTTGACTCACCTACATAAACTCTCCTAACTCCGTTGTTATTTTTTCTACCATAGCTTTCTCTTGATTTGTCAACAATTGTAAATAATTTCTTTGATTATGAGGTGCATCGCAAATTTTCAGAATTGTTGGTTGAGTGCCATGCAAGCAATAATGTTGGAAATCCTTTAAATATGCGGGACGATGTGGAAGGTCTTCTTGCGTCTTTCACTTTTCCTGATGAGGATGGTGCCAGGTGTAAATTACTCGTTGATGGTGGTTCTACTTCTGATGTGACAAATAACATGATGCTATTAAGGATGGTGTACACTGTGAAATGTAGTAGAAGGAAGGTGAGGAAAGCTCAGGGCTTGATGTTCAAGCCAATTTGGATGGGGTTCCAGTGATTGATCTCGATGGGGGAGAACCTTTTGATCTTGCATCTGCGTTCAATCAAGAGATTCAATTTAGCTGTCATAGTTGGAAACTGGTTTGCCACAAGAATTGAATCATATATAGGATTTGATTGCAGCGGATGCGTGTGATGAAAGAGAGGGAGGAGTTGGAGAAGACGGGAAAGGCCAAAGTGTCTTAAGAAGTTTTTCTTCCTGGATGAATAGCTTTTTGTGCTGTGAGAATGGAGTTGGATTAGCGGGTTTTCTTGGGGTGGTTGTTGGAGCATTTTTTGGGATTGATTTTTATGTATTTTCTCTTTCGTGGGGGGTGAATTATTTGTGGGAGAGTGGGAGATTTTTTGATGTGAGAGTTTGCTAAAGGTGCGCGTAGTGGGGGCAACGTATGTGTTCAGTTGCAGATCTTTGCTGTGGGATCGGTGGGTCCTGAGGGGTGTGGTTTTTCACCACGCCATTAGATTTTTGTGCTTATTGTTATTATTTTTAATGAAATTTAGATGGCTACTGCTGGTAGTCATCCTGTTTTCACTAAAAAAAAGTTCTCTTTTAATCCCTCCACCCCTCCCTCGTCAATGTGGCAGAAATGAGGATTAGGATTTAATACTGTCCTCTAATGGATGGAATCAAGGCTCCAACCATTGTGCTACAGTTGGATCTTCATATAGCTTTCAATGTTATCTTCTCTCAGAAAAAAAGCTTTCTATGTGAATATTGTTATTGCTATTGTTTTCATTATTTTATAGACTTGAAATGAACTGTGGCACTTTTTCATGATTAGTTCAGGTATTGCATGTAAGAGGGGATTTTGAGCATGTAACAAGTTTGACACTATGTACTTAAGCTTGAGAGGCGATGTTGAGAAATGTATTGGATTCCGTTAGTTGAACAAATGGATCTAGTCCAAGACCCCATATATATATATATATATATATATATATATATATATATATATATATATAGTTGAAAAGGAGGAGCCATATAATCTTAAGGTGTTTTCTGCAATTCGAGGAATGAAATCAAGAAAGTAGAAATTAAGGGAGAAAAAGTAATACCAAAAATGAGGTTGGGTGCCTTTCAAAAAAAAAAAAAGTGGCTAGGTGCTTAATCGTTCACTAGTTGTGAGAGTTATTGGGGTGAATGTTGCCTCTATACATATTATTTGTTGTTGGAAGAAATTGCATATTCGTCTGATGGTTAAGCCACTTCACCCAGGGAGTAGGTTGTCTCTATGCCATCTCAAACCATGTAAATTAAGGTCTTTTGACAGTTCTTTCTTTTGCCTCATGTGTTATTCTCCTTTTCTTTTTATTGCTATTTAAGCTAGTACCTAGATGGTCATTACTGTGATATTAATTTCAGTGAGGCATTGTTTTCAGGTAACTGGAATACTTTAGAGACCACTCCGAAGTCAAAAGGTCTGGATACACGCGAAGAGCTTATAAAGTTTTACAAGGAAAACTATTCTGCGAGTTTAATGTATCTCTCTGTATATGGAAAAGGTGTTTAGAGTTCCTTTGGAATTTGTTCTTGTATTGAAGATGTCCTGCAATTCACTTCTATGTTAATGGCTTTGCTTTAGGGAGCCTGGACGAAATTCAGAGTCTTGTAGAGAAAATGTTTTCTGATATTCCAAACACTGGACACAGCCATTTTAATTTTCTTGGTCAGCCTTGCACGTCTGAATATCTACAAGTAAAGCTTAAAAAGTGATGACTAATTTTACAATGCTTTAAGAAGCTTATATATTGATATTAATGTGAATTATTTTTTTCATGGTTAATTATACTTCCAGATTCTTGTCAAAGCAGTCCCTATTAGAGAGGGTCATACTCTGAAGGTTTTGTGGCCGATGATACCCAGTATACAATATTACAAGGAGGGGCCATGCCTATACCTTGGACACCTCATAGGACATGAAGGAAACGGTTCCTTGTATTGTGCACTAAAGGCATTAGGTAAATTCTTCACAACAATTTTATGTTGATATGCATTTGTATTTTCAAAAGGAATTCATTTGCATATACTTCTAAAGCAATGACGTTGAATACTCAAAATACTAGGCAGCTATCTTGATATACTTATACACCAGTGTTCATCAAAATACAGACAATCTGCAATTGAACATGAAGTATTCCATGGAAAAATTACTGGTGAGACTTACTTCGTTAGCATCTTTAGCCATGGCCTTTAATGGGGCTTGGATTTTCTTGACCCCATGACGTTAACTTTGTCATATGTTGAAGTCTAGCAATGATTATTAGGAAATTGAAAGCACGTATAAATTTGTCTAATTTTGAGTTTCTTTTTTTCCTTTTGCATTGCTTAATGCTCGCAACAACCATTTTCTTTTCAACTACAAGAAATCTTTTTCTCAAAGGTTCCAATACTAGAGCATTGGGTTAGAGATGTGGGATTACAATGGGTAGTGTCGTTTCCTTCAAAGTGATTGATTAACTGAAAGAAATGTGGATTATAGACAGATGAGAATAAGAATTGAGTGCCTTTATTACCTATATTTAATGAAGAGGTCCATATTTTTTGATCATTTGGCGATGGTAAGAACTTCAAATTTTCATGCTGAGGTGCAATAAGGATTGTTATTCTTGACAGTCATGATCTCTATCATCAGCTTGTTAGCTTGTGCTGATGCTGCTTGGTTTGGGCTTCGTTTCATTGATGATGGAGAACTTGTTGATGATCCAATGTGGTTCACCCTCGTCATCTATTCTTCCTCCATGGTGGATTCAGCTACAGTATTGGGGTGACATTGTGGCATTGATCAGGGGCAGTCTCTAAAAGTTGTGAAGTCTTTGGAAGATGAAGAGCATCACATATCACAAGACATGATGGTGATCTTATATCTGACTATTACTCGTCCTGATATCTCTTTGGCTGTTGGAAAGTATTTATCGAAAGAGATGAATTGTCTCATTAGAAAAACCCCAAGGGTCTTTATATAAAGAGACACCCAAAGGGAGAATTACAGACATTTCCCCTTCAAGTTGGAGCATAGATATAAGATATGCTCATTTTGGAACATAGACATTCCAGTCGATGTCAGGGTAGAGCTTTGATAAAAATGTCAGCCACTAGGTCCTCAGTAGCAATATATGGGGTAGAAATTTTCCTAGTCATCACGGTATCTCTAATAAAGTGATAATCTACTTCCATATACTTGGTTTGTTCATCAAAAATATGGTTGTTTACAATAAAGGGTCGTAGCCTTATTATCATAATACATGGGCATTGGCATAGAGATAGGTACGCCAAAATCTCGAAGCATAGATTGAACCCACAGTAGTTCACATGTAGTGTGCGCTATAGCTCGATATTTCGACTCAATGCTGGACCGTGACACCACATTTTGTTTTTTACTCCATGTTTTGAGGTTTCCACCCAAAGTTTGAAATGTCGATTTTGACGTCATTTGAATAAATTTCTAAGTGTACATTTCGAACGCACGTTGAGGGCACACCATGGAAACACCACCCGTATTTCAACATTAGATTTCGATGATTTCAATGCCTTGAAAATAATTCATTTTGGAGGCACGCTAAGGGCATGTTGAAGGCATGTTGATGTATATTGACAAAAATGGTAAAAGTGGTCAAAATGATTAGAATTTTAAGAAATCACAAGCTTAAACATGATTATGTAAGAATAATAATGTTATATCCAAATATTCATATGCAACATATTGTCAACTATACCATGTTTAAGTTCAAGAATCAAATATCAAATAATTATTGTGCGAATTCAATTAAGTCATACAACGATAAAAGATTCAAATATATAGTTTGTAGTAAACTAAAGTAAAAATTTAAAAGTTACAATTTAAATATCTAACCAATTGATCTTGAATTAGTTTATCATTTAATGAGTTTTTTTTCATTATGTTTACACATTAATCAATTTGAATAGACTAACATAATTGTGTGTTGTGTTTGCCATTTTTATTTATGCCACCCCATATGAGTAATGTTTAAATCTAGTTGTATCATATTTATGTATGAAAAATATAGGTTGCCACCTTCAAACATAGGACCATGGATTTTTAGGTTGGATGTTATGTTTGAAGTAAATGTTTATTAATTCGTGAAGTAAATAGGCCCTTAGTATTTGTAATTTTCAGGCTTTATTCTCTTATGGATGGATGCAATTTCTTTATTTTCTAATGCTAACCCAAACTGAGGATTTTCTTTTTAGGAATTAAATAAATATTATGGTGTGGAACCTATATGTTCGTAATAATAGTAGATCTAGAGACTCGTATGTAGATCTACTTTATAATTATTAATAGGTGTGGAATCAAACCTTAAGAGAGTTGGATGAGAGAAGCAGTAAGACAAGAGGGAGCAGTAGCAATGGACATTCGGTGTAGATAAGAACAATGTAGCAACAATAATGTGAGCAACAATAGCAGTAGAGAAGAATGGAAGAACTGAGAGTGAGAAGCCATGGCAGCAAGTTAAAATGCCGAGTGCATTTTGTCACTTGACATTTTGACAAAATTTCGATAATATTTCGTCGAAGTCCCTGTGTTTCGACATTATATTGATGTCGGTATGGCGTAACCCTAAAAATAGACATTTTAACATGTTGACGGCAGGCCATCAAAATTTAAATCACTTACAAAAGTAGTAATGGGTAGAAACTAGTTATTGAGACACCTATATTGGCATTAAAATATGGTAATGATTTAAGAATTGTATCTAATGCTACCCATTTCTTTGAACTTATTGACATATTATCCATATTTGGCAAAATATTGCTAACTCTCTTGCATTTTGACATTACTTGTGTGTTGATATCGCCCCATGTCAGAAAAAGGTCATTTTGTGGGAATGTTGTGGGCACGCCGTGAGCATTCAGAACAATGTTTCCACCTACATATATGCAATACCTAGTAGTGGACCTTCGACCCTTATGTGCGCCTGCATTTTCAATATCAAAGTAACCTTATACACTCAGGTGTCCATGTATCTAAAAAGATAAATCCTTTCCTTGAGAATTTTTTAAGTATCTTAATACTTGGTAGACACCTGCCTAATGAACCTCCTGAGGTTGCTGCATAAACAGACTAATTCTTCCCACTGCATAAGCAATATTAGGTTTGGTAACTGTAAGATAAAGAAGTTTGCCAACCATACTACGGTACCTAGTAACATCCTTAAACTCAGGGTTGTCCGAATCTTCAAGATGTGTAGCAGGGTCTAATGGAATGGCAACAGGCTTGCATCCTATCATGCTTGTTTAACGAAGCATGTTGAGAACATATTTTCTTTGAGAGAGAACCAAATCTCCATCTATATGATGTACTTTAATGCCCAAGAAGTAGTTGATTGCTCCTAAGTTTTGTGACGAACTGAGAGTGTACAAATGTCTTTGCAGCTGCTATACCATCTTGATCACTACCAGTTGGCAAACTGTCATTCACATAGACAATTAACATGACTGACTTAGTAGGCCTATGCAACATAAAAACTGAATGATCTAAGGTAAAGTCAAGTCCTGAATATCTTTGTTAAATCTTTTGAACCATGCATGCAAACTCTACTTTAGACCATAGATAGCTTTATGTAGCTTACACACATTGTGACACTCAACCACAAAATCAGGTGTTTGATGCATGTACACCTTTTCATGAAGATACCTTAGTGAAATGTGTTTTTTATGTTAAGCTGGAAAACTTGCTCTATGGAGTTGACAATAGTAGCCAAAAGAATTCGCACTGAATTTAGTCGAGCCGTAAGAGAGAAAGTCTCGAAGTAATCGACACCATAAGTTTATGAGTAGCCTTTTGCAACCAGCCATGCCTTATAGTACTCAATAGAGCAATTAGGGAGATATTTATGGGTGAATACCCACCTACACCCCACAACAGTTGCTCCTGGGGCTATGTCAACCAGGTCTCATGATTGCTTGGACTGCAATGCAGACATTTCTTCCTTCATCGTTGCATTCCATGATGGATGATGGAGAGCCTTAGTGTAGTTCCTGGGAACCTAATTACTATCAACATGAAGAGAAAATTGTCGAGTAGTGATAGGCACTTTGTCAAAAGACATATGATGAGAGATAGAATATTTAGCATAGGACCGTTAGGCCTTGTGAAGTACAATAGGAAGGTCCAAATCAGACTCAGTTGTGGAAGTAATTACCTGATCTCCTTTTGACAAGACTAGATCAGTGGAGGATTGACGTGTAGGTATGGTGGATAGGGGTTCCCCCTGAGGTAAGGGAGGTTGTCTATGCTAGTAAGTGCGCAAAGGAGGAGGGGGTGGTGGTGGTGACCTTGAACATGATGGTGGGGATATATTTGGCGTCTCAGTGGGCACTGGTGATGGCTTAGTGGACATTGGTAAAGGAATTTCTTGGGCTGTATGGAGAGGCAAGCTCTTTTCCTTGGGTGTAAAGTAGGAAGCATCCTTAAAGAAGGTAACATCTGTGCTGATATAAAACTTATGTGTTAGAGGGTCATAACAATGATATCCTTTTTAGTTTGCGAGTATCCAAGAAAGATACATTTGACAAATCGAGGGGAAAGCTTATCCACCTTGAACAGATGGACAGAGCACACACATCCAAAACCCATAGGAGGAAGAGAGAGGACCTCCTTGTGAGGGAACAACATAAAGTAAGGTATTTTTCCCCTTAACATAGAAGAAGACATTGATTAATAAGAAGTATTGCAGTAAGAATAGCATTAGCTTAATATTGAGTAGGAGCATGCATCTGAAACATCATAGTTCGAGAAATATCAAGAAAGTGCCATAATTTGTGTTTTGCCATCCCATTATGTTGGAAAGTATGAATATAAGAGGTTGATGAATCACCCCCAAAGATGTAAAGAAGTTAGCCAAATACGATTCACAAACTTAAGGTCATTATTACACTGAAAAATACAAATAATAGTAGAAAACAAGTCTTTATTTCTGTTAAGATTATTATTGTGTGTGGGTGTATTTTTCTATTTTTATTATTGTATAGGGCATCCTTCGTAACTCTCCCGAGGGCATCTCTTTATATAAAGGTGCCTAGGGCTTGGTAATAAGATGATTCTGCTCATTTCTCCTAACCTGGTATCAAAGCAACGATCTTAGGTTGGTTCTCCGATATCCTACCAAAACCCTAGCTTTTAAACTTCCATATAATCCCTTCTCCCCTCCGAGGCCGACGTCCACAGTGGTGCAGCAGCACACCTGCAGCAAGGAGCATTGTCAGTAGGCCCCCTCCTTTAGTGGTGGTGCAGATCCAAGACCCTCTAGTGCAGTCGTAGATTTGATTTGGTCTGCCCCAGCATTGCAGGTGGCCATTAGATAGACTTCAGGGCCATCGCCAGCCTTCAGGTCTGTCCCAGAGCCGCTGCTGATCAGGTTTCAAGGTATTGCTGCCCCTCTGATTTGCCTCCTTGTCTCTGATTAGCACCACAGAAGGTTGTGGCTGTGCAATTTTCCAAATTCTGAAATTTGAGTTTTAAATTGTTTTTTGGGTCTCTAGTGTCCTAATATGGTATGAAAATTCAATTTCAAAATTGATATCGTGTTTTATGGTCTTATTTCTGATCTTTAGAGGCATCTCTTCTTCCTCCTTGCATCAGAAATTCAATTTTCAGATGGGTCTTGGTCTTTCTATTGGTTGGTTCCCTGTGGTTGCTACATCATTTGATTTTCATCAAGGAAAAGATTTTTTCTTTTTATCTATAGCAACTCGATGGGGAAGGTATGCAACACGAGTGTAACCTTTCAGTTAGGTTCATTTGCTAGTACCTCTGTGGTCAGAACAGAAGGTATAATTGCTTTATGTGTTGACTTACATGAGCCATCCTGGACTACCGACTTAGGTGCTTCCTCTTGTATCACTGGGGATGCTACCTTGTTTTATTTCTTGTGCGCTCTTGCAACCTTGTTTAATGTGAGAGTAGCTAATGGAGCATTATCCCTAGTAATAGGACTTTGAGACTTTTCACTTACTAATTACCTACCTCTTATAGATGTTCTTCATGCACCACGTTTTGCTTTGAATCTTATGTCCATTAGTCAGATTATGAAGGCTCAACATTGTCGGGCAATATTTTCTTTTACAGGATTTCTAGACGATGAAGCAAGGACTTGAGTAAAATGGCTTATACTATTTGCACTTTCTGCCCTCATCTGAATCTTCTGCCGCTACTTGTGCCACCATTGTCTTACAGTGGCACCTACGCCTGGGTTATTCAAGTATCCATACTCTACACAACTAGTTTCGTGAGGTGTTGAGTCTTCCTATGTGATGCTTGTCAATTTGGTAAGCATCATAGAGTTCCATTTCTGTCTAGTCAGAATAAAAGAGTTGAGTCACCCTTTGCTCTTATTCATGTTGATTTGTGGGGGCCATGTAGAGTCCGAAGTTTGTGAGGTTTTAAATATTTTCTTGTCTTGGTTGATGATTATACACTTGTTACATGGGTCTACATGTTGAAAGAAAAGTCTGAAACCTCAGAAATCATTAAAACTTTTTTGCTGAAATAATGACTTAGTTTTCTTGTGTTATTCGCATTTTCCGTAGTGATAATGGATCTTGTGTTATTTGCATTTTCTGTAGTGATAATGAATTTGAATATGTGAATGTTTCTATACGTGATTTCTTCACCTCTCAAGGGGTCCTTCATCAGATGTCGTGTATTCATACATTCCAACAAAATGGGGTGTTTGAAAGCAAGTTTTGCCATTTACTTGATGTGGCTAGAACTACGATGTTTCATATGGATGTTCCACAACATTATTGGGCTGATGCTATTTTGATTTCCACTTTTCTTGTTAACAGGGTGTCTTGGTTTGTTCTTAAGGGTAAGACACCTTACTCAATGTTGTATCCTGGTCGGGATGGTTTCTCTCTTATGCCTGCAGTCTTTGGGTGTGTGCCCTTTGTTCATCTTTTCAAGGTTGATAAACTCTCCCTGGTCAGTGAAATGCATGTTTTTAGGATACTTGCGTACCTAAAAGGGTTACAGGTGGACCCCTTGGCACATCGATTTTATGTGTGTTGATGTCATCTTTTTTAAGGATGTGCCATATTTTCCACCTAAAGGGACATCTCTGTCTATGCCCAATTTTTAGGAGATTCCATTGCCCATGCCTACTACTATGCCTCCAGAAAATCTAGAAAGACCACCACCACCACTACCACCACCCTCTATGTGCACCTACCAGTGTAGAGATCCTACTCTGCCACGATGGGAATTGCTATGTAAAATACCTCATACTTAATCTTCCACTAATCTCGCAGATTCTAATGGAGATCAGGTATTATCCATAGATGGATTGAACTTGGACTTTTCCATTGCCCATCGGAAGGCCTAGTAGTCCTGTGCCTGTTATTCTATTTCCCAGCATATGTCATTTGATCATTTACTTGTTGCTAGACTTATTTCTATTGTTGTGGATAGTCATTAGGTTTTGAGGACTTATGTTGAGGGACTCCAGAATTTAGTATGGAAGGCTGCTATGGATGATGAGATGCAGGCTTTGCATTTCTGTGACACATGGGAGCTAGTGGATCTCCCTCCTGGGGCTACGGTGGTTGGATGCTGATTGGTTTTTACCATCAAATACTTATCTGATGGGACAGTTCAACGGCATAAGGCTTGCCTTGTTGCCAAAGGTTATACTCAGACTTTTAGCATAGAATACTTTTTGACCTTCTCTCTAGTGGCATGGTTGAAGTTCGTTTGTATTCTTCTGTCAATGGCAGTGAATTGTGATTGACCGGTGTTTCAGTTTGACATTAAGAATGCATTCCTTTATGATGGTCTTAGTGAAGAGGTGTATATGCATCAACCACCTGGATTTGTTGTTGAGGGGGTTTCAGGAGGTTGCACAAAGCTATCTATAGATTAAAATAAAGCCCAAGGGCATGGTTTGATAGGTTCAGCAAAGCTGTGCAATAATTTGGTTTCCATATATCCTCTTCAAATCATTCTATTTTTGTTATGCAAACTTGGAAGTCTGGTAATTCTCAGTCTATGTTAATGATACAAGTTTGCTATAAGCCTCCTTTATGTTTATGGTAGGTATCTCCATTACTGTAAGTATCTATGGCCAAGTTGCATCGCATATTAGGTTTAACCTAGCAAGGATATGTCCCACCATCATCTAGGTTTCATGTGTCTTGTGGGACTCACATGAGTAGATTGACATGTATGCATTTAGCCTCTTAAATGTTGACTTCAAGGTAGAATGGTATTGCGTGAGGGGACGACCATCCTGTTGCTTGTGAGTAATCTCATGGTAAAGTTGTAAGAAGCATGCATCATTCTTTTCTTGGGAATATGTTTAACGAAGTATGTTGCACATCTCTTTCGATATCTTATAGGTCATGATCTCCATCACAATGCCTTGATGGTGTTTATAATCCACATGCTAACCATGACATTGTCCTTCCAAGTGACATATTTCCCAACTTTCTCTGTAGGTTCCGATTAAATTCGAACGTGCTCTTTGTTGTGTCCTTCAACGATGTTGAGAATAGATTGCAACCATAGAGGATAATTGGCCCCATCGAACGTCAGGATCAGGCCAAAGAACGAGTTTTTGAACTTCCCGTGATTCCCATCTCCATGAGTGGGAGAATAAACAACCTTGGATGCCATGCATACCAAATTGGAATCCCATAGTAGAAGAATCATAAGACAAGATGGAGCTACTTCACAAACATGGACAAATCTTCAAGATAACATGTCACAATTGCAAATGATGGAAATGGAGTGCATAGTAGGTGTAACTTACGCCATCTAGAACCCCATCATCCTTGTGCACCCCATCCACGGTGGTTTTTGAAGGGAAGGTGCTTCTTGGGTTCTTAAAGAGTCAGGCGGAGGTGTTGGAGTTCTGGTGATAGGAACTGCTGTAGTCGGAGGAGCCACCATACTAGGGCCCTCTCGAGGTTGCAGCCCTTGTTTCAAGTGCTGATGGCAGTGAAGAATTGAACCTCAGGTTCAACCTCTTAAGGATTCAATTGGTTGATCAAGGCTTTAGCTATAGAATGATGGCTGACGAGATAGTGGTCGATCAAATGGTCATCAACAAGAAGGCTGTTGATCGAACTCGAACCAGAGACCTCCCTTTGGTAAGCCAAAGGTTGCTTGATGAGTCACGTGCCCTTAGGGCACAAGCCCTACAAACTCTCTTGGGGGCTTTTATTCTCTTGATTCAATTAGAATCCCAATGTAAAAGAGAAGAAATTAAAAATTTATTCAATGGAAGAAAAGTAAAGAAGATGGATTAAGAAGGTATAAAGCTCTGACTTAGGGTTGCCGCTCTGATATCATGTAGAAGGAAATGATATTCTTTATTCTCTAAGCAAACTATTAGCATTTAGTATTTGTTATTTATGCACTCAATTGTATTGTTTTCTTATTTACTTTTTTGCCTGGACTTATGTTGCAATTTACCCTCTTACCTCTCTTTATATAAAGAGGTGTAGGGTTTTGGAGTTGAATTGGATTGATCATTTTCTCTAACTCAAACCCTAGAGCATTTTATAAAAAGATAAAATTGGCTTGTCTTTCTACAGGTCACTAGATTACTCCTTCTAGGTGGCCTTTTGGGACAACCTTTGTGAATAAACCAAGTTAGATATGGGGAATTATCTTAGGAGAGCTTCCATTTTGCTTTGGTGTTTGGGAATGGAGCTTAATGGTGTAGGTCCCATGTAAATGGCATGCTGTATAATTTCGCTCCCTTTGTAATGTTTGTCATTGTCACCTCTCCTTATTAATGTATCTTGGCATCCTTCTTTAACCTCCTTTTTTCTCTTTCCAAGAAAATACTTAATATCAAGAACCTTAAGGCTATCAAAGAGCGTAAGCTCAATAGGCTTGACTTAAGCTTGGCTCAATAAGGGCTCTTGAACCTAGCTTGATATGTTAATGAGCCAAGCCTAAGCCCAAAAATCAGGCTCGGAGCTTAATGAGTTGAGCTTGAGCCTAGGTGGGCTTGGCTTGATAAGGGCTTGGGCTTGACAAGGGTAAGGAGAAATGGAACTAGGGATGAATAAGGTTTCTCAAGACTTGTGTATTTTCTTGTGTTTGTTCTGTCTCTCCTAGCATGGGGAGCTCCTATATAACGATTATATAACCTGTATGCCCTCCAAAATTGGCCCTCATATCGTACATGTTCATGCCTTGTTGGCATACATTATAACATTCAAAATCATGGCCATTACCATGATTTCGTGGCATATTATGTTTCTAGACCATTGAAGGTTATTTTGGACCCGACTTCAAATTTTGTACTTGCCAATAGGTATGGATGCATGCATGCATGTGATTTCTAATAACAAATTGCAGTACATGTAGTCTATCTTTGTTTTGTGACATAATTTGTAAGACAAGTAGCCTTACTAATGTTCTTGATAAATGTAGATATATGTAATTTTAAAATATATAAGATCACTAATGTAGAAGCACTCGGTATATGATACTAGTTAGACTTTATTTACATATTAAGTGAGTTGTATCTAAATGTGTTAAAAAATCTTGGCTCGATAAGCTAGCTCGAGCTTAGGCTTAAGCTTGATGAGGGCTCACGAGGCTCAAAAGCTTAATGAGTTGAGCCTCCCCCCAAAATTTTGGTTTAATAGTTTAATGAGCCGAGCTTGAGCAAAGCTAGGGCTTGCCTTGTTGGGCTTGATAGACAACCCTACTTAAAGACGAGTGAAAAAGGTGTTTTAAAACTTTAGTTGTGTGAAATAAAGACCACAAATGGCCATTTCTTTCAAAAGTAGGGAGTAAATGGGATATAAACTACTCTGCATCAATGGATAGCTTAGCTACATGCTAAATGAATCTAAAGGATCTGAGAATTGCTTAGGTCCCTGATGAGTTATGGTATACACATCAAAGTACATATTTTGGAGACCTCTAATAGTTGCTATGCATGTACGATGTTATTTCATCTTTAGTCCTAACTATATCTAATTATTTCGTATTGCAGGTTGGGCTGTGAGCTTAGGTGCAGGGGAAGCGGAATCATGGAATGATTTTGCATTTTTTTCTGTGTCCATTGAGCTCACTGATGCTGGCCATGGTTAGTACTCAGCTTTATTGATAATTACTTATCTGAAACTAGAAATTTGCTAAAAATTGGTCTCCTTGTTGACTGGAATGCATCTATGTCTGCTATAGGGCATGTGGAAGATATCATTGGATTATTATTCAAGTACATTGGATTGTTACAAAAATCTGGGATCCACAGATGGATTTTTGATGAGGTAATATTTTTTCAGAATGTGAATTGCTCTTGCAGTTTTTTTGGCTTTTCAGATTTACCAATCTCTAATCCAGGCATGCCAAAATGTAAATGTTCCCTGTATTTTAATTATTTTAGTATAGTTTTAGATGAAATCAAACACATAATACCTGTCAAAAAATCTTCTTTAAAGAATGGAACGAGTTCATTATCAATCTTCCTGACTGATATGGAGGATTAGAGATAGCAAATTGCATAGTAGCCGAGAAAACTGAGCAGCTTATTGTATTCAAGAAGACCTACTAATCCTTGCATAGAGGAGGCTGGTGGGAAAATTATAAGTATGCCCTCAAGGATGGCAGTAACACCCTCAAGGATAGAAGTAAGGAGATACACAAATTAGGAAAATAAAGCAGTGATCTCACCACTCACCTTCCAAGTTTCTTTCAAGAAAAAAAATTTACCTTCAAGTTAGAGTGTAGCTATCAATTTTGCTCAACTTTGAACAATGATCAGCAGATGATGCAGTGGAAAACTAGTTTACGAGGAGTTCAATTGCCTGGTCTCAATTCTTTTGAGAATACATATTTTAAGAGTAACTGTCACAAGTGCAGGTTGAGGCTGGGCAGATTGGCAATTTTCTGTTCAAGCACCATGATATTCAATAATCTGAAACAACGTAGTGTTGCCTCCTTCCACTATCATTATCATCAGGCCTCCGTAATTGTCCTCAACATCTCTAGAGTGATCACACCTAGCAACCATGTCTGGAGAGTCATTGTCATAACTAGGATTAACACAATCTGAGTAGCACTTCCAGGTCTTTCTGTAATAGATAGACGACAACAATTCCTTTGGTTCATCTGGCATGAAGCATTAGCGACTTGAGCATTTCGACATTCAACCACTCAATGACCTTTCAAAAGGCATTGAGAGTAAGTGACCAAACTAGGGCCTAACAATGGCAGCATTGGTATTGATAGGTTGAAGGCTTGAAGTAGATGCCCCTACAGTTGGGCCTTGGATGGTTGTTAGGATTTAGATAGTTGGCTGAGAGCCTGAGATTGGGAGAACTCTTTTGGAATTCCCAGATCTCGTTGAGCTTGAGGTAGATTGGGCTTGTGAAGTAGTTGTCGTTAACGCAGGACAGTGGTTAACTAGTTGTGCCAACTTGGTCTCCTTTCTGACCGTGCAATCATAGCCATTATTAATGGACCTACAGACGCATATAGTTTGTCTTTGTTGAATGAAACACAAACAAACATGAGAAACATGATATTATGTAGAAAACCTATTATGGGAAAAACCATGGGAGCACAAGCTTCACAAGGCTCTAGTACCTGCTAGCAACTAGGGATTTTGTTTTCACTCACTATTACAACTCTAAGAGGTTGGGGATGTTTTATACAATTTATAGGAGGATGGGATACATGGACCCATACCCAAGATCCTTGTACCAATTTACAAGTATTTTATACCACTCAACACTCCCCTCAAGTTGGGCATAGAGGTCAAGTATGCCCAACTTGCCCATGTTCTTTTCATATTGTGTCAGGGCAAGCCCTTTCATGAAGACATTGGCCACTTGATCTTATAACTTCAAATAAGGGAGACAAAGATCTCCCACTAATATATCTCCATCATTATTGTCATCCAGAAGAGTAGAGTAGTAGGACAGACAATTAAGATTTCTAAAGTGCTAGAGTTTTGTGATGATGATAAGGGAAAATGAAGGAATAGGATTAAGATTGGCTTCTTTAGTCCTTGATATGTGCTAATGTCTTCTTCTATACCTTTTATCAAAGAACAAGGTGTCATTACGGTTGTCAAAGAACGAAGTATCATTGTGGTTGTCATTTTCTTGCTCCTTAGGTTACTCCCCTTGCTCATCCCAACCATTAACTATACCATCGAAAATATCCAATTGAATTTCAAGGACCTCTTCACCTCCACTCTCCCCCTAAAGAGGATCTTTGGGTTGGAAGTCGAAATTGCTTTCAAGAAAAGTAGCATCTCTTGTCACATGCCTCTTTCCTATAGAAGGATTGAGGCATTTGTAGCCTTTCTGTGTAGTCAAGTATCCCAAGATACCCATTTGATAGATCAAGGGTCAAACTTAGTCTGCTCAAGTTGAAGAACGTATGTATAGCAAGTGTAGGTGCAACCAAACACCTTTGGGGGTAGAGAGAATGTTTCTTTTTCTAGGAACAGTAATGAAAATAGAAGTTTTCCTTTGAGTACATGACTAGGCACCCTGTTGATCAGATATATAGCAGTCAAAATTAGTGATTTAAATGCCGTCAGCAAGGTTATTTTGGGGAGGGGGCCATGCCGAGATGATTATAGTATTGGTTTATAGGTGTGCTGACGGTATGCTGACGATTTCCATGACATGCCAACAATTTCGAGGGCATGCTGATGCATGCCGATGGTGGTGCCGAGTTTGATGTTGCTAGGCGAAGGTGCTGCTGTCACAGGCCGATTTCTGGAATCCTAAGGGCATAGAAGGTCGATATTGAGGAATGTAAGGGTCTAAGGACACACACACGGTCATTATGAAATACCTTATTGTTACACAATCATTATTTTTTGAAAATGATATCATTTTGATTATTTATGCGATTTTTTGTCGGCATGTTGTCGGCATACCCTCAGCATTTCCACGGTGTGCCCTCGGCATGCCCATCGGCATGACCATCGAAAAATGGGCATTTCCACGGCGTGCCCTTGGTATGCCCACGAAATGCCTACTTAAAATTTTATCGGCATGGAGTTGAAATCGGCATTTCGAACCTTGGTCAAAATGGCTTTTGGTCAATAGTAGTTAGGTACCTTTCCTTGAATTAGTAATGCTTGTGTAGCATCAAGAAGGTACCAATTCTTTCTTTTTGCAATGCCATTCTGTTGTGGTGTATAAATGCATGTTGTCTAATGTATAATTCCCTTCTCATTGAAAAATTCCTTTAGGTAGCTTCCCATGTATTCACGAGCATTATCTAATCTAAACACTTTAATTCTAGTATGAAATTAATTTTTAACCATGTTGAAGAAACTCTTGACAATGTGAGAAAGCTCTTCTCTACTCTTCATGAGATAAAGGATTGTACATCTTGAACAATCTTCAATAAAAGTAACAAAGTATCTATATCCTGACTCAAACTTAACACTAGTAAGTCCCTATACATTTGAGTGAACCAAGGAAAAAGGTGTATTGCTCTTGTAGCTCGACTTTGGAAAGGATGCACAATGGTTTTTGCCAACTGACACACCTTGCAGTTCACATCCTGTAAGTTGACCCTTGTAAGTTTGGTAGCAATTTTCGCAAGGCCACGAAGTTCAGATGTTTGAGTCTTTTGTGCCATAGTACCATATCATGAATCTTTATGGAGTTCATTCCCTTGGAATTTAACATAGCCAGAAGAGCAAGTTCAACCTTTCCGAGTAATCGATATAATCTAATACACTCAAGAGCAATACTTGTTTCCTTCCCTATTTTAGGTCTTGCAAGACATATCGATCCTCATAGAAAATCAATCTACACTTTAGTTTCTTGCAAATCTTGCTTATAGATAGTAAATTTGAGTCTAATTGTAATCATAAGGTATATGCTACCTTTCCCTACATCGTTCACACTAGATCCATCAACAACCTTGATGTGATCCTTTCCTGAACCAAAGCTTATACTGAGAGAACCATTGTGGGCCACCAGTCATGTGATCGGTAGCATCACTATCAAAAATCCAGTCATTGGGAGATGGAGGATTATCATGTGCTCTTCATTGAATAACTAGAGCACAATTAGTGTCTTCTTCTACAGACTCCATAATTGATGTCATCGATTTCATCATCAATAACCACAATCGTAGCTCTCTCTCTCTCAAAAAAAAAAAGAAACAACCACAGTTGTAGAAAATATTAACACACACTAGGAAGCAACAAATTACATAGGGAATACAACCAACAAGTTAGAAAATCACCTATATCTCTTGCACACCAAGGGAATATAATCAGGTGTAATAAGTTCTAGATGAGACTACCCATACCTCTTCTTGTTGAAGAGAATACAACTGAATGTACAAATCTCATTAAACAGGAAAATGATATACCTTAACCTTGTAGAGTTGGATAAATACTGCTGACTTCAAATATCAAGAGCTCGTAAGAAAAGAAGACCTTCGAGGCCTCTCATGACTCCACCATCCTTAGTTGTAGTCTTTTGGAACACTGTTGTTGTCCCTTTAGCTGAGAACACAACAAACCAACATAGGATACAAGAAGCAACTCAACTCCATAAACTACAATATCAAGCCACCAACATAATCTGGAGCAAATATTTGGAGTTCAAACTGGAGATAAAGGAACCCGATGAAGTGAAATTGACGTCCACCGAAGCTCCTAAAGCGAAGAACACCAAGAGCAAGCCCAAACAATGGAAAGAAAGGGCATAAATCACACCATGAATATAGAGGCCAAGGCTTGGAGTCAAATTTGGAGTGTAAAAATCACAAACAGGAGCTCTTGATGGTTAAATAACCAAAATGGAATTTTGACTAGAGCCTAAGGACTTTGTTGAAGCACTTAAAGCGGTCGTTAGAGCCTCGCCAGAGCAGCAATGGCAATGGGAAATGTCACCCAGATTGGAATCAGAGTAGGAGGGGGGTAGCGGTGGCAAGAGAAGGATTTGCCAGAGGGAACGAGGGTTGCTGTTGGACCTGTTGGAGGTTCGCTGAAGCTCCCAGTGGGTCGTCAGGGTTGGAGTAACCAAAGGAAGATGGAGCAACGAAGAGGAACGTGGACAACACCGCTAAGGTACTTGTGCAACCCTAACAACAGTAGGAGAAAAGAGGTGTTGCCACCATGGTCGTCGAAATCCTAGGTGGTTGAAGTGGATGCTTGTCAACATCACCATACATTGGAGTGACCAGGTTAGTTGATGGTACCCTTGAACACGGAGTGAGACATTACAAGGATCTTGTTGGCTTTAATACCATCTTGAATAAATACAAACACACATGAGAAACACAACATTACATGGAAAACCTGTTATGGGAAAAACCACACCAGCATAAGCTCCACAAGGTCCTTGTGCCCACTAACAACTAGGGCTTTTGTTTTCACTCACAATTACAACTCTAAGAGGTGGGGGATGTGTTATGCAATTTATAAGAGGATGGGATACATGAGACCCACACCCAAGATCCATGTATCCATTTACAATTATTTTACATCACTCAACAGTCTTGAATGTTGAGCCTTAGACCATTGTATAGAGCCATCAATTGATTATTAATCCCATTCAAATTATTTTAAGCCACCATTATCTAGAACTCCTTTGTAAATTCTTGGACGTACACAATTTGGTGATATTTTAGAGTCATGAACTTCTCCCATAGCTCTTTCTCCATCTTGGTCCATGAGTAGATGCATTCCTTGCCCTTATGCTCTCAATCTTGTTGCAAGTGGTTCCACCATAATAGTGCATACCCCTTCATCTTGAGAGTTATGAATTCAACTTTATAGTTGCTCGATAGATCCATTTGAAGAAGTGCACCATGTGATTGAACTAGTCGAGAGAGGCATCGGGATGTAGATGTGCCCTCAAACACGGTCACCTCAATTTAGATGCCTTGATCCCAACCAACATCTTGATGTGGTTGTGGTTGCTCAACCTCTTTGTCATTTTCTACGTCATCTCCCAGAGTTGGAGTAGTACGTTGTTGAGGTTGATGAGGTTGGGACTTTTGCCAATGAGGTACTTCGCCATCTTTAGACTTGCTTGGCTCTAGAATAGTGCTGGACGGAAAAGAAGATTGATTGGACTGGCTCATAGTTCCCTTCCCTCGCCTTCTTTCATCTCTTTTCCGCTTGTCTAGTATAAGCTCATTGACTTGACCCATAAGTATCAACATCTGATTGTTTATATTTAGAATAGCTGATGTTGTGATCTTCCATGGCTCGAATATCTATTGATATAGCTGGGATCTCCAGATATAAGTTTGAGATGACTTCTTGAAATCCCAGTAAATACCCTAAAGCTCTCGACTAGGACAAAATATATAAACTTGTTAAAGCCTAAAGCATCTGCACGGAAAAATAATTTGGCTTCTTGAAGAGTAAATAATAAAGTGCTTGGCATTGTTCTTTTTAAAAAAAAGGAGGCATCGATCGGTTTTGGAGTCATAGGGGAATATCCCGGAAGGAATCAATGGTGTGATGGGTTGCGTGAGGAGGCAAGGTGGAGGGAGATGGGGTGGTGACAAATCCATGTGAGGGGATACCTGCTTGGAATGGGCAGTGGCGCATTTTTGTACAAGGGTAGGGTGGTCAAAACGAGCGTCAGGAAAGTAGGCAGTGGCGAGAAATTGGAGTGGAGGTATAGTGGCATTGGTGTTGTCGGAGCAGAGGGGCGGTAACGGTTGAGTGGTATGGGGTAGGCAGTGGGTATGCATAGAGGAGCAGAGATAGGCAGTGAGTGCAGGGAGGGTGCAGGGTCGATGTGGCAGTTGAGGTTGAGAGAGAGGCGATGAGGATCACTGCATCAAAAACTGGTCCTTGAACTCCTGATAAACTGGTCTTCACTGCATCAAAAGGTTTACTAGGGAGATGATTCAGGATCATGCCACAAGGGTGAGCTGCCACTATGATTGGAGGAAATGATTTGGTGGATTGTAACTTGTAAGAGATGTTTCAATCTTTTTGGAGGAGATTGTAGAGCTATGAAAGTCTAAATTGCTTACTTTTCAATATGCTGGACAAGTTTAAATATGAACAACGGAAGCTTATTTTTATTTAAAATAGGGTTAAGCATTGAGTTGATCAATGTTAGGCTGATTGGCCTGAGGCACTTCTTATGATATCCACCTGTAAAGACTTGGGTCTTGTTTGATGAAAAACCCAACGTAATTTTTTTGCATGCTATCCATTAAACATGAAAACTCAATGAATCCATCTTATCTTTGATTATTCGCCCTACTTGATAGTTTCAACAAAGAACATTTTTGTTTGTATTATTTTTACTTCAGCTTAAGCAATTTCTTGTTTAGATTGCTCCCCAAATCATTTAGGGTTTTGAATAGTCTTTTCATTTCTTGATGACTTTGAGAAAGTATTAATCATTTTGATTCTGAAATTTATTTTCATGTAGCTTGTAGCTATCTGTGAGATCGGGTTCCATTATCAAGATAAAATTCCCCCAATTGATTGTGTCACCGATGTTGCGTCAAATATGAAGGCAAGTATTGATCATTGGCTTATTATTATCCCATCATCGTGTTAAAATATACATTTGTTTGAGTTGAATGAAATTTGTTGGATGTAGTAAAAGATGATATATTGTAGTAAACCTTGGCAAAGATTTTCCAGACTTTTCCAAAGAATTTTGAAGTCTGATGCCCTTTATTTTATCTCCAAAACTCATAGTTATCGAATGAGATTTCATAGCTTTGATGGAGATAAATAAAATTATGAATTTTATCATTTTCCTAAGAGAATAAATAGAAGCTGATAGTGTGGAATAAACCAAGTGGCAGGGTCACGTGGCAGCAACATAGTCGGTGGGCCCATGTTGGGCACATGGAGTTGCATGCATGTGTGGGTTGGAATAGGTTTAGGGTTAGTTTTGTGCTACATGTGACTACTTATTTTTAGTGATCGATTGAGTCCAAATTAGGATCGAGTAATTTTAGGAATAGTTGATTGAATTTGTTTAGGATTTGTAATTCCTAGATTTGTTAGGATTGCAATTAGGTTTGCCATTAGATTTGGTTCTCTTTAAATAGAGACTATAACCCACTTGATTTCTTTGAGTTCACATAATAATATTTTCCACATTCTTGAACTCCTCTCCTTTCCCTTATAACTCCCACCATCGGCCTCTCTCTCATATACGTGTACATCACACGCTCAAGAGGCGACACTAGTGTTGCAAATCCTCAACTAGTGTTGTATCAGAGCGGGTCGTTCGGGCTATTAATCTCGTGCATGTGGAAGAGAGATCGCCAAGTGTCTCTCTTCATGTGTTTTTGCATGGAGCCAAGTTGAAGGTTGAGTGCCAAGCCAAATTTAGTGTTCGAGGCGTGTGAAAGGGGTGCAAACCTTTCACGCACCTAGGAAAGCCAAGCATAGGACCTGCACGTACTTTAGCTTACAAAATAAAAGTTATGATTGGGTTCAAACGTGGTCTCAAAGAATAAAGGGAGAACAGAAGGAATGAAGCCCTTTTGAAGGTAAGCTACTTTGGATAGGAAAGAAGAAAGTACATAGTTATCCAATGTGGAGTACCAGGAACGGTGAGAAAACCAAGTGGTTGTTTCTGAGGAAGATTTCAAAAAGGAAATGGATTGGAGGCAGAAGTCACGTCAATTATGGCTTAAGGAATGGGATGGAGATACTAGATTTTTCCACTTGGTTGCAAGTGCGAGAAGAAGGAAAAGTTTGATTACTAACTTGAAGGTGGGAGATGAGGTATTAAAAAAGAGGAATCAGATTTGCAATGCTTTCAAAAGTTATTTCGAAGAATTTACAAGAAAACAACCTTGTGGCATTTGGCGAATTGGAGTTGGAACAGGTAGGGGAGGAGGCGAAAGTGGCACTTATTAGGGAGGTGGATGAAGAAGAGATCCTACATGCTTTGTGTGGGTTGAAGGCTGAAGGGTCGCCTGGTCCGGACGGTCTACAGATTATTTTCTTTAAAGAGTTATGGGATGTGGTTGGGCCTGACGTGGTGGCTATGGTTAAAGAGTTTTTCAGGACAAATGAAGGATTTGAGAGATTAAATAAGTTTTATCTTTTTCTGCTTCCTAAGAAATTGGGAGCAGAAAAAATGGAGTTTAAACCTATTGCCTTGTCCAATTCTATTTATTTGTTGGTTGCTAGGGTTCTTGCAAACAGGCTTTGGAAGATATTACCGGACATCATTTCACCAATGCAATCTGCATTTATTCAGGGAAGGTCTTTGCAGGGCTCATATGTATTGGCTGAGGAATTTATATCAGCTTGAAAAAGGAGAGTGTGTACAACATTCCTTTGGAAAGTAGATTTTTCCAAAGGTTATGATTCCATTTCTTGGAATTACATTTGGGATATGCTGAAGAGAAGATGTTTTCCAGATGTTTGGGTAAGATGTATCACAACATCCTCTTTTTCTGTCCTTGTCAATGGGAAGGCGAATGGATATTGGATTCAACCACAAATGGGTGTGCGTTAGGGATGTCTGTTAGCACCCATGTTATTTAATATTGAAGTGGAACTTTGGCTAGGATGGCATTTAAAGCATGCAATGGAGATTTATTTTCAGGATATACCACCAGTAGAGAGAGGCGGGTAATTATACCTATTCTACTGACACAACATTTTTTTTTGAAGGTGGCATAGTGAAGGCTAGACACGTGTCTTCATTGGTGAGGATTTTTTCTGAAATTTCTGGCTTAAAGGTCAATAGAAATAAATCAAGCTTGGTTATGTTTGCGATGAGGAGGGAGGTGGTGAATGAGGTTTCAAATATTCTGGAGACGCCGGTGGTACATCTACCAATTGCTTACCTTGGCCTTCCTCTGAAAGGTAAAAGGTTGGGTATGTCCGATTGGAAGCATTTGCTTGAGTGGTTTTCGAGTAGATTAGCATCGTGGAGTGGAAGACTGCTATCCCGTGGAGGAAGGCTGATCCTGTTGAAATCAGTCCTATCCTCCCAAGAAGATTCTCAAGCAAATGGATATGATCAGGAAGAAGTTCTTCTGGAAAGGACCTGATTTCACGGGAAGGTTTGCTCAGCTTGCACCTTGCTGAATGAATATACAGATCACTTCTCGCCAAACTTGGGTGATGGGTCATCTTTTAAATTCTGGATGCATAATTGGTCAGAATCAGGATGATTTTCAGATCTGTTCCAACGGATATTTCATCAAACAGTGAATAAAGAGGAGTTGGTCTGTGATGTGTGGGATGAAGTGCATATATCTTGGGATTTTAGGCTGTCTGAGGGGCTGTCTGATGCAAAACGAACATTCTCGAGGATTTCTATTCGGATTCAGCAAGGGTGGATTCTTTTGTTTGGAGGGATGGTGAGTTCACAGTAAATAAAGCATATAAACTCCTAATAGCAGGTGGAACAAATGCTGATCTGGATGTGGTTGGAGACTCAAAACTGATTTGGTCTTGCAAGGCATCACTTCAGAGTAAACTTTTCCTGTCATTTTTAAGGAGGAAGCGTCTTGCTACAAAAGTATATAGATCTAAGTGGTTGCCAGACGGTGATACATTTTCTTGGATTGCAATTTCGCTAAAGATGTCTTGGATCAATTTCATTTACCTACAGTGGACAAAACTGATTTTGATTCTTTTTGGAGTGCCAAGCAATTGCTATTGTTTGGAGTATCTGGCTTCAAAGAAATGGAAAGGTGTTTAAAAAGGAATGGTATTGGGTTGACATGTAACAAGAGAAGCAAAATGTCTTTTTGATTTTTGCCTTCAATACTTGTAAGTTTGTTCCTGTTATTTATTAATTAATCTTCGATGATTACCACCCTTAGGTAATCTTCATCTTTTTTCTTCAAAAAAAAGGAAAACTTAAACATATAAAATATTAAAAAAATAAAAAATGAAATAATTAATTTTCACAAGTAATTAAATCATTACATATATTAATGCAGAAATAACCTCTATTACTATTTGTGGGACACCTATGAATCCTAAGATGAGCATTTTATTTCTTCGTACTTCTATTATCGTCTGATACTAAGTTCAAAAGAGGAATGTTGGCCACAATTAGTTTGCCATATTATATTATAATGGCATAGAATAAAATTTCAAAATTTCAACAATCATTTCAAAATGGACTTGGTCAAATGAGTCGATCAATGCAATCCTATTTAGATTTAGTGGATATGAAAATTACACATTTATGGGTCTTTTATAAGAATATGGAAAGCGGAAGCATAAAAGATATCAAAGTATAATGAAATAAAGAATACTTGGATTTTACATGAAAACCCCACTCATAAAGTACGAGAAAAAAATCGCAAGACAAGGCCCTGATAGGGCTAATCCCTATATTGATTTTCTCAAAGAAACAAATGGGGGGGTACATGCCTATTTATAGGTCACACACCAACACTCCACATCTCACGATGTGGTACTAAACCAATCACACATTCTCCAACACTCCCCCTCAAGCCGGAGCATGGAATGCTTAGCTTGTACAACAACGAAATCCCACTGTACACAACGGAACACAACTCTCTCAGTTGGTTCTTGCTTGTATGCAAGTGTGCTGATGATGACACATCAGCGAGTTCTGGAGCTGTTGGACAAACTGCTGTAGTTGGCTCTAACAAGGGCCTCTCCTCTGGAAACCTCAATTGGTGTTGGAGGCTCCCTAGTTAGTATCCCTGACATGGGTGTTCCTCTGAAAACCTCAAAATTGGATCTCTTCTCTGGAGTACACGAAACTAGATCTCCCACTTAGAATCCTGATATGGGCCCTTCCTCTAAGGATCTTGAAACTGGATCTCCCTTTTAGAGACCTCGAAACTCGAGACCTCCTAGAGTTGTGGTTTCTCATGTGCTGATGTGTAACAAAGGGACTCTTAAATGGGGGATGATTATAATAACATCCACATTCTCCCTTTCTCCCATACTCGTATGGGAGATGAATACAACAATGAGAAGAAAAAAAACCATGAAGAAAAGAGCTTCTCCCCTTCTTTTCTTTAATTTAAACCTTTTTCCCCATTTTTTTCTCTCCATTTTCCTTTTTTTTACTCATCTTCATGCCTTTGTTTTCTTTCCTTTTTCTTTTTCTTTTTTATTTTATAACTCCAACCAGCTACACAAATTTAAAGGAAAACCCTTCGAACTTACCTCTTAGGGCACAATCTAGCCCAAAATCACGTGCTTCATCCTCTTACCTCTGCAATCGAGAAGAGAGGTGCCTTCGCCACCATCATCCTCACCGGTGCGCTAACTATGATCGGATCTCCACTTCATGCGATCGCACGAGATCTCCATCGCTTTCGTCGCCAAGCTCATCGCTGCTACCTTCTTCTTACGACCCTTCTTTCTCCTTCACGACTTCTCGAGTGCTACCATCGCTCCCCATTGCCCTCGCCGATGCTATCCTTGCAACCCTTGAGCCTTCATCGCGTGACTGCTAGAGGTGTTGATGTCTTCATTACTATTGTCCTCAAAGCTCTATTAGCGCTCCCAAACGCTGTTGTGGCCCATGCGATGGCCCCCTTCGCCATCGACATTGCCTTCTCCAGATTGGAACTCCTTTGAATGAAAAAACTTAGAGCAATAACAAGATAAAATCTAAGAATTAAACCCATGAACGAATTGCTCTTATACGAAGTGGAATAATATGGAAAGTGGAAGAATAAAAGATATCAAAGCATAATGAAATAAAGAATGCTTGGGTTTTATGTGAAAACCCTACTTATGAAGAGTGGGGAGAAAATCACGGGAGAAGGCCCCGATAGGGATGGTCTCATATTAATCTTCTCAAGAAATAAGTGGGGGGGGGGGGTACATGCCTATTTATAGGCCACCACACATTCCAACACTCCACATCTCATGATGTGGTACTAAACCAACCACACATTCTCCAACAAAGCTGAAAGCAAATTCATGGAATTGTATCTCAGGTGAGGGCGATTGTTGAGGGGTACTCATTCAAATTGAAGGAGAAAAAAAAGGCATCACCCTCATTCTAAAGTCGACTGAGTATTCAGCCTTATGGGCGGAATATCCTCCTCAAGTATTCGCCTAGATCGTATAATGGACTCCTTATGGATATGCAGTGTAGAGACCTTGCTGCAAACGACTATGCAGCCGCATGCTTCGCATATACGCCTAACTTTTTGAACACTAGTTTTGACATTGCAGTAATTGCGGCATGACAAGGTTAGGCAGTATTTTTGCATTGGTTCCCCTTCCCTTAAGGGTATAAATAGCGGTAGTTGGGATAATAAATGTTTCTTATTGCATGGTAAGGACATCTTGACCCCTTTCGTTCCACTTGAGCTTTTTATATCATTCTTTAAGCAGGAGCTTATCCAAATGTCTGAGAGAACTTTGAGCGGAAATCCCTTAGGTGGTTGCAAAGTTTGTTGGAAATTTTCGAGTGCACTAAATCGAGGTGAGGCTTCCTCCTCTTCTGGTCACTTAGACGAGTCCACTTTAACACTTTCTCATTTTTGGTCGAGGTTGATTAGTGAGGGTGAGATCCACTTGTTCCTCCACACCCATGCTCCGTTAGATTTGAAGTTTCTCTAGTGGGAGAGCATGGACATCTATGCTTGCTAGGGTGGGGTAGTACTTTTTTTTTAATCTATAAATATTCCATTGAGCATGGGTTGAAGACTTTGCTCGACCCCTTTGTAGTTTCTTTCTTTTCTTTTTATAACTTAGGCACTAAGGTAACTTGGGCTCAATTGCTGGTTAGTGTAGAATGCCTTTACTATGGTCTGCTTCAAGCTGGAGATTGCTCCCCTCTGAATGTAATTCTTCAGCTGTTCAAGCTTGTCCTCAGAGGGTTAAGGGGAGCGTGCCTACTAGTACTTATACCTTATGTTCCCATCCCGCAACTACCACGTAGTGAACCTGTTGGATAACCTGAAGGGGCTTGACCGTTTGTTCTTCCTGGTGGACAATGGAGTGGCACTTTAAGTCCCCAAAACCTGACAGGGCCCTCTTGAGGGACCTCCGCCCGGCTGACCTGGATGTTCAGACTGTGGCAAACATTGAGGTAGTGAAGCATTTCAGCACCCTTCCCTTGTCAGAGTTGAGGCAGTCGAATGTGTAGAAGTTGCTCTCATATGTGGTGGATGACTACCCTAAGGCTAGCAAGTATTCTCTTGTGGCACTTCTCTGTTTGAATTAATCTGACTTGTATCTTTTATGCAGCGTTCATGGTCTTCAAGAAGGTGGCCTTGCCCACCAAGAGGAGGCTTACCCCTCTCTCGGGTGGGGATGATGGGGCTAGGTCGTCAAGCTGAGTGTTGAAAAGGAGTTGAGCATCGTCTTGTCGGCAACGGTCATCGCGAAATCATCCTACTCCCA